>OX411747.1:32024181-33499181 GCA_948252205.1 Orthosia incerta | reverse complement strand
GAGATAGGGTCGATTTTATTATTACTTCATTATTTCATTTCTATTTCGTGTTATTTTAATTCATTTCCTCTTTTTAATTCCAACCTAACTTACCCAGTAGGGACCCGTATGCTTAGGGACATAAGGTCGATTTTCATATTTTATTTTTCATTAATTATCTCTCAATTTTATTAAAACTGAAATAACTCTAAAACGGAGCGAGTTAGCCCGATTTTGAGGTCGACCTACGTACACTAGTGTAACTAGTGTACGTGCCGAGACCCCAGATCACCTCCTCCAGACCCCCCCAAATTAAATTTTATTTTATCAATTATTCAAATTTTATTTTATTTCAACTTAATTCTAACTATTTTACACATTATAAATTAAAAATTATACACAATAGCCCAGTAAGGTAGGGAGGACCAAGCCCCTTATCCCCCAGAGCAACAAACAGAATTTTGTCATTTTCCAAAATAATTAAGCCGCCACTGAATCTGAACCGACCTTCAAAACTAAAACACTAAAACGCTGATAACTCGTTAACGGAGAGAGATAGCCCGATTTTGAGGTCGACCTACGTACACTAGTGTAACTAGTGTACGTGCCGAGACTCCAGATCACCTCCTCCAGACCCCCCCAAATTAAATTTTATTATCTCTTGTTTATTTTTATTATCAAAAATTTTTAAATTTTACATTTTCTTTTTATTATAAATTAGTATTAGGTATTAAGTTAGGTATTAAGTAAGCTATAGTAGGGACGTTTACAACATACAAATTTTTTTTTTTTTTTTTTTTTTTTTTTTTTTTTTTTTTTTTTTTTTTTTTTTTTTTTTTTTTTTTTTTTTTTTTTTTTTTCTCTTTTTCTCTCGGCTCTTAAGTATAATATAAGACCGTAGGAGTAAAGAAAACTAACAAAATGCTTAGGACGCCAGGATTAAACCGTAAAACGGAGGAGACAGAGCTCCCTAAGACTTCTTCTGAAGGGGCACACACCACCACCCCAACCCCTCTTAATATCATCATCCCACCCACCCAACCATCCATAGCAATAGTTGAAACTCCCAAACAAAGGGACAAAGTAGCCGAAGCGAAGCTTTGCTTAATCAAAATAAAATCACAACTAAGACTATCGAGGAATATAAAAACAGAGATAAAAGACGAGATAACCTCGGCGGCGGAGAACTTGTACCAATTGGTGAAGGAGATAGGTCAGATAACTATTAAAAAGAAGGATATAAACAAAACATTCACCCTGCAAGAGGAAAGGGAACCAGAGGCTGATAAAATAGAGATAGAAAAACAACTGTTACAAAAACTAACCGAACATAGCGACCAGATAGAAAAAAATAGAATAGAAATGGAACGCCTTAGGGAAACGATAGAGAAGGGACATAAGGACATTGAAGCAAGGGCAACCTACGCGAGTGTAGTGGCCGCTTCCCCGAGGACGCGGCCCCCGGAGCACGCGGCTATTCACTCGGTGGTAATAACATCAACAGACGAGGAGGAAACAAGCGACCAAGTAATGGAGAAGATAAGAAAGGCGGTCAACGCAAAAGAGGAAGGCTTCCAGATAGATAGGGTACGTAAGGCAAGAGGCAGAAAAGTGATCTTGGGATGCAAGTCGAAAACAGAAGTAGATAGGGTAAGAGAGAGACTAAACAAAGAAGGTGCGGATCTGAGAGTGGAAGAGATTAAAAATAAGGACCCATTAATAATCATAAGAAACGTTAATAGGTTCAACACAGACGAGGACATAGGCAAAGCGCTGAGACAGCAAAATAAGCATCTGTTAAAGGACGTACCGGAGGAACAATACAGAGCCACAATTAGATATAAGAAGAGCGCGCGGAACCCTCACCAGCAACATGTGGTACTGAGTGTGTCCCCCCAAGTATGGAGTATACTAACGGCGGCAAACTGCATACATATCGATATGCAGAGACTGAGGGCAGAAGATCAGTCGCCGTTGGTCCAGTGCTCGAAGTGTCTGGGATACGGGCACACAAAGAAAACGTGCCATGAGGAGAAGGACAGATGCGCTCATTGCGGAGGGTCACACTTCCGAACGGAATGCGAAGTCTACCACGCAAATGAGGCGCCGGCATGTATAAACTGCCAGAAGGCAAGCATAACAAATAACAGGCACAACGCATTCAGCTCGGACTGCCCGGTACGCACAAAATGGGAGACTTTAGCGAGGTCCACAGTAGCCTACCAGTGTTAAGGTGGATACGGGCAATAACCGGAACAGCACAGAAAAACAAGGAGGACACCAGTATCGCGTAATACAAACCAACCTGCAGAGGTGCAAACAAGCAACAGATGAGCTGATCATGGAGGCAGCTAAAAGGAAGGTTGCGTTTGCACTTCTGCAGGAACCATACACCGGATCAAGCAAGAAAATGAAAACCTACCAGGGCACCCGAACGATCCAATTTGAAGGAAACACGGACAAAACAAACAAGTCTGCAATTGTGGTGTTCGATGACAACATTGACGTAACCCAGTGCCCCAGGCTGACCACAGAAAACATTGCAGTGGTACGACTGAGAACTGAGGCCTGGAACATTGTTGTCATCTCGGTATACCTGGAGGGAGATGCAAAAATAGAAGAAGACATAGAACACATCCAAGAAATTATCAAAGTAGTGGGAAATAAAAGCATGATACTGGGGGGGGATGTAAACGCGTGGAACATATGGTGGGGGAGTAGGGAGAATAATAGGAGAGGGCAAGAGTTGGCAGGAGCATTGGACGAGATGGAGCTGCACATTCTCAACCAGGGCTTCAAACCCACCTTTGATTGTCACAGAGGAGGAAGGCATTTTACAAGCTGTGTGGACATCACGGTGTGCACGTCAGATATGCTTGGCAAAATAGCAAACTGGAGACTGGACGGTAACCTCACAGTGTCAGACCACAAAGCAATCCTGTTCGAAGTAAATCTGAGAAAATCAAAAGGCATAGATATTAAAAGAACAACTAGAATTTATAACACAAGAAAAGCAGATTGGACAGAATTCAGAACAGACATTAAACAGAATTGGGAAAGAATAAACATTAATTTGGAAGAAATAACAAAAATAACGACAGAAGAAGAACTAAACAATAAAGTAGAAGAATACACTAAAGTCATAGAAGAAGCATGCAAACGAAATATACCTGAGGCCGGACAAAAGAAGAAAGCAGGATTGTCTTGGTGGACAGAAGAACTGACACAGAAGAAGAAAGAGGTGAAAACACTCAAAAAGCGCATACCAAATGCCGCTCAGGTGCGCAGAGAGAGTGTTGTCCAAGCATATCTGGACGCGAAGGAGGAATACCGGCAGCTTGTGGAGAAAGCCAGAACAACAAGCTGGAAAAAGTTCTGCGAAAAACAAGATAGGGAAACCATGTGGGATGGAATATATAGGGTGATAGGCCGCACGACAGTTAGGCAGGAGGACACCCCCCTGATTAAAAATGGGAAAGTATTGGAAGGCGAAGAGTCTGCCAGGGCTCTAGCGGAGGCATTCTATCCGGAAGACGATGCGCTGTCGGACAGTGTAGCCCACAAGGCAATTAGAATTAGGGCAGAAAAATTAAGCGAGGACAAAGGTGATGAGCTACCTGACCCTCCATTCACTATCGAAGAGCTGATGATTGCGACGGATAGCTTCAACCCAAAAAAGGCGCCAGGGCTAGATGGGTTCACTCCGGACATATGTAGGGCAGCCATAGCGTGCAAACCGGAGTTATTTTTAGCGTTGCTCAATAAATGCCTAGAGCTATCGCTCTTCCCTACGGTGTGGAAAGAGGCGGTAATAGTTATATTAAGGAAACCGGGGAAAGATGACTACTCAAATCCCAAATCCTACCGGCCGATTGGGCTATTGCCGGTATTAGGGAAAATTTATGAGAAGATGCTGGTGAAGCGAGTCAGGTGGCATACCCTCCGACAAATGAGTCCCAAGCAGTACGGGTTCACACCGCAACGCAGTGCCGAGGACTCCCTCTATGACCTTATCAAGCATATCAGATCAAAGCTGAAAGAGCAAAAAATTACATTAGTCATATCGCTCGACATAGAGGGAGCCTTCGACAGTGCTTGGTGGCCAGCGGTAAGATGTAGGCTAGCCGAATCAAATTGCCCAGAAAATATCCGCAAAGTTTTAGATAGTTACCTGACGAACCGGAAGGTCAGGGTGAGATACGCTGGAGCAGAAGCTCGGAAGGCAACAGAGAAGGGATGTGTCCAAGGTTCCATCGGGGGACCCACATTCTGGAACGTTTTGCTGGATCCGTTATTAGCCAGTCTGGAGATGGGAGGGAACTACTGTCAGGCGTTCGCTGACGATGTGGTTCTGGTTTTCTCCGGCGATACAGCACTCGAGGTCCAGAGACAGGCGAATGCCGCCCTAAAACATGTCCAGGAGTGGGGTGAAGACAATAAACTGAAGTTTGCGCCTCAAAAGACAAAGGCCATGATAATTACAAACAAACTGAAGCACGACACACCACTTCTGAGCATGGGAGGGGTGGACATAGCCATGTCAAAGGAGATAAAGATACTGGGGTTGACGATAGACCATAAACTAACATTCAATGCACACGTAGCAAATGTCTGCCGCAAGGCATTGAACATATACAAACAGTTAGCGAGGGCAGCCAAAGTGGAGTGGGGGATCTCGCCGGAGATAACCAGAACTATATACGTAGCAGTAATAGAGCCTATTATAATGTACGCAGCAAGTGCCTGGTATCCAGCTGCTGAGAAATTAGGGATTAGGAAGTTTTTGAATGAGGTTCAGCGCGGATTCGTACAAAAAATGATAAAGTCTTATAGGACCACTTCGCTCAACGCGGCATTGTTGCTCTCGGGGATGCTTCCGCTGGATCTTAGGATCAGGGAAGCAGCCTCTCTTTATGAAATAAAAAAGGGACACTCAGTAAGAGTAGTCGGGGATAGGAGAGTGGAGCGACCCACACCGTATGTGGAACTACCACACCCAGCGACCCAAAAGGCAATAGAGTTCAAATTGGTGGCAGACGAGGCAGAGCTGGCCCAGCAAGAGGATGCCAGATATAAAATATATACTGACGGTAGTAAAATGAACGACAAAGTTGGGGCGGCTCTATCCTTTTGGGATGGAGACGTTGAAATTGAAACCAAAAAACTCAAGCTGGACCAGTTCTGCACCGTATACCAGGCGGAGTTACTGGCGCTGGTGAAGGCTACCGAGATTGCGACCGAACGGTCCGGTGGTAGCTTCAATATCTACAGCGACTCTAGGTCGGCTCTTGAGGCGATTACGCACGGTGTTTCCCTTCACCCCCTCGTAGTAGCTATAAGAGAAAATATCTCAAAAGTTGTCAAACAGGAAAAGATACTAAGACTCTTTTGGATAAAAGCACACGTGGGGTTGGAGGGGAATGAAAGAGCAGACGCATTGGCAAAAGAGGCAGCTGTGGGTTTGAAGAAAAAGCCGGACTATGATGGATGCCCGGTATCCTTCATCAAGCGTCAGATACGCAATGAAACACTAGAAGTGTGGCACAATAGGTACGCAGAGGGAACCACCGCATCTACCACCAAAATGTTTTTCCCCGACGCGTTGAGCGCGTATAGGCTAATTAAAAAGATAACGCTCAATCCACGGCTGGTGCAGGTGTTGACGGGGCACGGCGGATTTTCCGAGTACTTGCACCGTTTCAAGCGCAAGGACAGCCCGGCGTGTCCCTGCGACACAGGTAGTAGCGAAAGCATAGAACACATCCTAGTGGAATGCCCATTATACACAAACTTAAGATATAACTTAGAGTCAGAAATAGATCGCAACCTTAAAAAAGAAAATTTAGCAGAAATTATAGCCAGTAAAAATATAAGAGATGACTTTTTAGACTTTTGTCAAAACATAGCTAGTAAGGTGATTGAAAGGAACAAAAATTAATGCACTATTGTGTTTTCTATGTATATTTTTCTATTGCTAATTATTGTGTTTTATTATTTCTCTTGTACTTGTTGATTATGTGTAATTATTTCGTTTATGTTTATTTTGTTATTATTTTAGTTATAAAATGTCGATTTTGTTTTATTATTTTAATTGTATTTACAAATTTGGTGTTATTATTCAGTTTTTATTTTGACAATTCTGTTTTATTATTTTAATTGTACTTTTTGATTTTGTGTATTATTTTGTTTATATTTTCAAACTTGTTTATATTATGTCAGTAAATTTTATTATTTGTCCATATTTTGCTTTTGCACACTATATACTGTGTTAGTTTTAAGGTAGATATTTTTATTAAAATAATGTAAATATAAATAATGGTAAAATAATAGTGTATGTAAGAGATTGTTTAAGGACAGGGCACAATAAAGTGCGAAATTGTTAATTAAGTAAAAAAGTAGATTTGTTAATATAAATAATAGATAGTAATAAAAAATTGTAACCGCACAGACGGAAATAAATAGTAATTAGTAATAAAGTAGGCACTGGTCTCTCCGTCAATGGAAGACACACCAGTGGGATTTTTGTAATCTCTAATAAAAAAAAAAAAAAAAAAAAAAAAAAAAAAAAAAAAACCTAACCTAACCTAACCTAACCTAACCTAACCTAACCTAACCTAACCTAACCTAACCTAACCTAACCTAACCTAACCTAACCTAACCTAACCTAACCTAACCTAACCTAACCTAACCTAACCTAACCTAACCTAACCTAACCTAACCTAACCTAACCTAACCTAACCTAACCTAACCTAACCTAACCTAACCTAACCTAACCTAACCTAACCTAACCTAACCTAACCTAACCTAACCTAACCTAACCTAACCTAACCTAACCTAACCTAACCTAACCTAACCTAACCTAACCTAACCTAACCTAACCCAGTAGTTAGCCACCCGCGCGCCCGAACGGTCACGTTTTCCGAGCTCCGTAGCGTCGAAATCAAGCTCCGCAGCGAAGAAACAGTGAAAAAATCGTGTATTCGGCCTTTCGCGACGTAAAAACCCGTGCGATACCTTAAAAGTTGCGCGCTGACGAGCACTAACGAATGGTGTTTTCAGAATTAAAATCGGATAAAAACTGAAAGAATTGTGACGAAAAGAAAACGCAAAAAACGGCAAAAAGTGCAAACAAAAGTATAAAGTGGCGTGCGGCGCTCGATTAGTCGCTGCGACCTATAAATTTTAAATTACCCAGTGAAGTGATACCTAAGTGCCTACATCCTCACGAAATTTTGGATTTTTTGACCCCTCCTAAGAGGGTCTTTTACCCCCTTTTACGGAGCGCGGGAGCAGAAATCACGGCCAAAAGGTAAACATTGCGGGAGATAATTTATAAAACGCGATTAGTCGCGGCGACCTATAGTTTTTATTAGCTGTAAAATAGTGGTAGCTCATAGACTATAACCCATAAAAAACTCAGATTTTTTAAGTGAGTGTAAAATACTTTCGCGACATTATTTTACCAAACCGGGAGTGAAATTGACAAAATCTCGCCGAAAAGTTCAAACTTTTTCAAAGTTGAGGGAATTCCACCCAAAATAGTGTTTAAAAGTGATAAACTTAGTGCTATCAACAATCCTAGACCACTGGAAGCAATTTTCCGTGAAGTCTTAGGCCTTAAACAGCGGCTTAAGGCGCCCGCAGAAATTCCACGCGCAGAAAAACCCACGGGAACCAGTCCAGGAACGCGATCCTCGAGATCTGTGGACCTGGAAAGGTACCTGGGCCAGCCAGCAACCACCCTGGAAAGTTTCGCGAGGATCCTAGGACTCTAAGTGCCGACAAAAAGTATTTGCTGTTTTTAAATTTTATTTTTTCCATTTTAATATTTTTTAACATTCCCAGCACTATCATTATCACCCAATTTAAAATAGAGTTCAATAGAATAGCTAATTGCCAATCATATAAAAAATCAGTGTTAAATTTAAACTCAATTTTCTATTTTTAAACTAAATTTCCTTAAAATCACATTCTTTTCGCACGCTTCATGTTAACGTGGTAATTCTGTTGTTACGCATCGGAGACCTAAATCTGGTCATAACTTGGTCTAGGTTAGACCTAGACAGAAAGTGAAGCCAGATTTGGAGTTTCTGGAGCCCAAGCTTATAATTTGCTAATTTAGAATTTTAAAATACCGACAAATAAAAAAGTGCATTTTCAAAGTGCCATCGGGAATGTTAAAGAACACTGCGTAGTACTTACCGACTTTTACTGTTTTAAATTAAAATACTCTGGAACTTTATGTTTTATGTTTTGTGTGTCTTGTGTGTTTTTGTGTGTTCACGTATGGACCTAAAATAATTCTGTTTTTATTCTTAATTTTACATTTTAATAATTCTGCTAAACCAAGCAAAACTGACCCGTATTAATAGGGCCATAAGGTTGCGATCTTCTTTCTCTTGGTGTTAGTTTAGATCTTAAAAATTTCTTTAATTTAATAATTATTACATCTTATAATAACTCAAAATAGACCAGTATTATAAGGACATAGAGTCAATTCTAATTTCCCTCAAGGGTACTTAAAACCTGTTAAATAACAAAAATCTTTTATTAAAATTTATTACACAAAATTGACCCGTATTGTAGGGACATAGAGTCAATTTTATTTTCCTCACGCGTTTAAAACCGGGTAATCAACAAAAATCTTTTTATTTTAAAATTAATTACGCAAAATTGACCCATAATTGTAGGGACATAGGGTCGATTATATTATTATCTCATTCTATATCGTGTTATTTTAATTCATTTTCTATTTTACAAGTCAATTTTATTTACCCAGTAGGGACCGTAAACGTAGGGACGTAAGGACGATTTTATTTCTCCTCACGTGTTTAATTAATTAACAAAAATCTCTTTTTATTTTTCTTTTTTATTTTTTTAATTACGCAAAATTGACCCGTATTTCCAGGGAGATAGGGTCGATTTTATTATTACTTCATTATTTCATTTCTATTTCGTGTTATTTTAATTCATTTTCTCTTTTTAAATTCCAATCTAATTTACCCAGTAGGGACCCGTATGTTTAGGGACATAAGGTCGATTTTCATATTTTATTTTTCATTAATTATCTCTCAATTTTATTAAAACTGAAATAACTCTAAAACGGAGCGAGTTAGCCCGATTTTGAGGTCGACCTACGTACACTAGTGTAACTAGTGTACGTGCCGAGACCCCAGATCACCTCCTCCAGACCCCCCCAAATTAAATTTTATTTTATCAATTATTCAAATTTTATTTTATTTCAACTTAATTCTAACTATTTTACACATTATAAATTAAAAATTATACACAATAGCCCAGTAAGGTAGGGAGGACCAAGCCCCTTATCCCCCAGAGCAACAAACAGAATTTTGTCATTTTCCAAAATAATAAAGCCGCCACTGAATCTGAACCGACCTTCAAAACTATAACACTAAAACGCTGATAACTCGTTAACGGAGAGAGATAGCCCGATTTTGAGGTCGACCTACGTACACTAGTGTAACTAGTGTACGTGCCGAGACTCCAGATCACCTCCTCCAGACCCCCCCAAATTAAATTTTATTATCTCTTGTTTATTTTTATTATCAAAAATTTTTAAATTTTACATTTTCTTTTTATTATAAATTAGTATTAGGTATTAAGTTAGGTATTAAGTAAGCTATAGTAGGGACGTTTACAACATACATTTTTTTTTTTTTTTTTTTTTTTTTTTTTTTTTTTTTTTTTTTTTTTTTTTTTTTTTTTTTTTTTTTTTCTCTCGGCTCTTAAGTATAATATAAGACCGTAGGAGTAAAGAAAACTACATAAAATGATTAGGACGCCAGGATTAGACCGTAAAACGGAGGAGAAAGAGCTCCCTAAGACTTCTTCTGAAGGGGCACACACCACCACCCCAACCCCTCTTAATATCATCATCCCACCCACCCAACCATCCATAGCAATAGTTGAAACTCCCAAACAAAGGGACAAAGTAGCCGAAGCGAAGCTTTGCTTAATCAAAATAAAATCACAACTAAGACTATCGAGGAATATAAAAACAGAGATAAAAGACGAGATAACCTCGGCGGCGGAGAACTTGTACCAATTGGTGAAGGAGATAGGTCAGATAACTATTAAAAAGAAGGATATAAACAAAACATTCATCCTGCAAGAGGAAAGGGAACCAGAGGCTGATAAAATAGAGATAGAAAAACAACTGTTACAAAAACTAACCGAACATAGCGACCAGATAGAAAAAAATAGAATAGAAATGGAACGCCTTAGGGAAACGATAGAGAAGGGACATAAGGACATTGAAGCAAGGGCAACCTACGCGAGTGTAGTGGCCGCTTCCCCGAGGACGCAGCCCCCGGAGCACGCGGCTATTCACTCGGTGGTAATAACATCAACAGACGAGGAGGAAACAAGCGACCAAGTAATGGAGAAGATAAGAAAGGCGGTCAACGCAAAAGAGGAAGGCTTCCAGATAGATAGGGTACGTAAGGCAAGAGGCAGAAAAGTGATCTTGGGATGCAAGTCGAAAACAGAAGTAGATAGGGTAAGAGAGAGACTAAACAAAGAAGGTGCGGATCTGAGAGTGGAAGAGATTAAAAATAAGGACCCATTAATAATCATAAGAAACGTTAATAGGTTCAACACAGACGAGGACATAGGCAAAGCGCTGAGGCAGCAAAATAAGCATCTATTAAAGGACGTACCGGAGGAACAATACAGAGCCACAATTAGATATAAGAAGAGCGCGCGGAACCCTCACCAGCAACATGTGGTACTGAGTGTGTCCCCCCAAGTATGGAGTATACTAACGGCGGCAAACTGCATACATATCGATATGCAGAGACTGAGGGCAGAAGATCAGTCGCCGTTGGTCCAGTGCTCGAAGTGTCTGGGATACGGGCACACAAAGAAAACGTGCCATGAGGAGAAGGACAGATGCGCTCATTGCGGAGGGTCACACTTCCGAACGGAATGCGAAGTCTACCACGCAAATGAGGCGCCGGCATGTATAAACTGCCAGAAGGCAAGCATAACAAATAACAGGCACAACGCATTCAGCTCGGACTGCCCGGTACGCACAAAATGGGAGACTTTAGCGAGGTCCACAGTAGCCTACCAGTGTTAAGGTGGATACGGGCAATAACCGGAACAGCACAGAAAAACAAGGAGGACACCAGTATCGCGTAATACAAGCCAACCTGCAGAGGTGCAAACAAGCAACAGATGAGCTGATCATGGAGGCAGCTAAAAGGAAGGATGCGTTTGCACTTCTGCAGGAACCATACACCGGATCAAGCAAGAAAATGAAAACCTACCAGGGCACCCGAACGATCCAATTTGAAGGAAACACGGATAAAACAAACAAGTCTGCAATTGTGGTGTTCGATGACAACATTGACGTAACCCAGTGCCCCAGGCTGACCACAGAAAACATTGCAGTGGCACGACTGAGAACTGAGGCCTGGAACATTGTTGTCATCTCGGTATACCTGGAGGGAGATGCAAAAATAGAAGAAGACATAGAACACATCCAAGAAATTATCAAAGTAGTGGGAAATAAAAGCATGATACTGGGGGGGGATGTAAACGCGTGGAACATATGGTGGGGGAGTAGGGAGAATAATAGGAGAGGGCAAGAGTTGGCAGGAGCATTGGACGAGATGGAGCTGCACATTCTCAATCAGGGCTTCAAACCCACCTTTGATTGTCACAGAGGAGGAAGGCATTTTACAAGCTGTGTGGACATCACGGTGTGCACGTCAGATATGCTTGGCAAAATAGCAAACTGGAGACTGGACGGTAACCTCACAGTGTCAGACCACAAAGCAATCCTGTTCGAAGTAAATCTGAGAAAATCAAAAGGCATAGATATTAAAAGAACAACTAGAATTTATAACACAAGAAAAGCAGATTGGACAGAATTCAGAACAGACATTAAACAGAATTGGGAAAGAATAAACATTAATTTGGAAGAAATAACAAAAATAACGACAGAAGAAGAACTAAACAATAAAGTAGAAGAATACACTAAAGTCATAGAAGAAGCATGCAAACGAAATATACCTGAGGCCGGACAAAAGAAGAAAGCAGGATTGTCTTGGTGGACAGAAGAACTGACACAGAAGAAGAAAGAGGTGAAAACACTCAAAAAGCGCATACCAAATGCCGCTCAGGTGCGCAGAGAGAGTGTTGTCCAAGCATATCTGGACGCGAAGGAGGAATACCGGCAGCTTGTGGAGAAAGCCAGAACAACAAGCTGGAAAAAGTTCTGCGAAAAACAAGATAGGGAAACCATGTGGGATGGAATATATAGGGTGATAGGCCGCACGACAGTTAGGCAGGAGGACACCCCCCTGATTAAAAATGGGAAAGTATTGGAAGGCGAAGAGTCTGCCAGGGCTCTAGCGGAGGCATTCTATCCGGAAGACGATGCGCTGTCGGACAGTGTAGCCCACAAGGCAATTAGAATTAGGGCAGAAAAATTAAGCGAGGACAAAGGTGATGAGCTACCTGACCCTCCATTCACTATCGAAGAGCTGATGATTGCGACGGATAGCTTCAACCCAAAAAAGGCGCCAGGGCTAGATGGGTTCACTCCGGACATATGTAGGGCAGCCATAGCGTGCAAACCGGAGTTATTTTTAGCGTTGCTCAATAAATGCCTAGAGCTATCGCTCTTCCCTACGGTGTGGAAAGAGGCGGTAATAGTTATATTAAGGAAACCGGGGAAAGATGACTACTCAAATCCCAAATCCTACCGGCCGATTGGGCTATTGCCGGTATTAGGGAAAATTTATGAGAAGATGCTGGTGAAGCGAGTCAGGTGGCATACCCTCCGACAAATGAGTCCCAAGCAGTACGGGTTCACACCGCAACGCAGTGCCGAGGACTCCCTCTATGACCTTATCAAGCATATCAGATCAAAACTGAAAGAGCAAAAAATTACATTAGTCATATCGCTCGACATAGAGGGAGCCTTCGACAGTGCTTGGTGGCCCGCGGTAAGATGTAGGCTAGCCGAATCAAATTGCCCAGAAAATATCCGCAAAGTTTTAGATAGTTACCTGACGAACCGGAAGGTCAGGGTGAGATACGCTGGAGCAGAAGCTCGGAAGGCAACAGAGAAGGGATGTGTCCAAGGTTCCATCGGGGGACCCACATTCTGGAACGTTTTGCTGGATCCGTTATTAGCCAGTCTGGAGATGGGAGGGAACTACTGTCAGGCGTTCGCTGACGATGTGGTTCTGGTTTTCTCCGGCGATACAGCACTCGAGGTCCAGAGACAGGCGAATGCCGCCCTAAAACATGTCCAGGAGTGGGGTGAAGACAATAAACTGAAGTTTGCGCCTCAAAAGACAAAGGCCATGATAATTACAAACAAACTGAAGCACGACACACCACTTCTGAGCATGGGAGGGGTGGACATAGCCATGTCAAAGGAGATAAAGATACTGGGGTTGACGATAGACCATAAACTAACATTCAATGCACACGTAGCAAATGTCTGCCGCAAGGCATTGAACATATACAAACAGTTAGCGAGGGCAGCCAAAGTGGAGTGGGGGATCTCGCCGGAGATAACCAGAACTATATACGTAGCAGTAATAGAGCCTATTATAATGTACGCAGCAAGTGCCTGGTATCCAGCTGCTGAGAAATTAGGGATTAGGAAGTTTTTGAATGAGGTTCAGCGCGGATTCGTACAAAAAATGATAAAGTCTTATAGGACCACTTCGCTCAACGCGGCATTGTTGCTCTCGGGGATGCTTCCGCTGGATCTTAGGATCAGGGAAGCAGCCTCTCTTTATGAAATAAAAAAGGGACACTCAGTAAGAGTAGTCGGGGATAGGAGAGTGGAGCGACCCACACCGTATGTGGAACTACCACACCCAGCGACCCAAAAGGCAATAGAGTTCAAATTGGGACGAGGCAGAGCTGGCCCAGCAAGAGGATGCCAGATATAAAATATATACTGACGGTAGTAAAATGAACGACAAAGTTGGGGCGGCTCTATCCTTTTGGGATGGAGACGTTGAAATTGAAACCAAAAAACTCAAGCTGGACCAGTTCTGCACCGTATACCAGGCGGAGTTACTGGCGCTGGTGAAGGCTACCGAGATTGCGACCGAACGGTCCGGTGGTAGCTTCAATATCTACAGCGACTCTAGGTCGGCTCTTGAGGCGATTACGCACGGTGTTTCCCTTCACCCCCTCGTAGTAGCTATAAGAGAAAATATCTCAAAAGTTGTCAAACAGGAAAAGATACTAAGACTCTTTTGGATAAAAGCACACGTGGGGTTGGAGGGGAATGAAAGAGCAGACGCATTGGCAAAAGAGGCAGCTGTGGGTTTGAAGAAAAAGCCGGACTATGATGGATGCCCGGTATCCTTCATCAAGCGTCAGATACGCAATGAAACACTAGAAGTGTGGCACAATAGGTACGCAGAGGGAACCACCGCATCTACCACCAAAATGTTTTTCCCCGACGCGTTGAGCGCGTATAGGCTAATTAAAAAGATAACGCTCAATCCACGGCTGGTGCAGGTGTTGACGGGGCACGGCGGATTTTCCGAGTACTTGCACCGTTTCAAGCGCAAGGACAGCCCGGCGTGTCCCTGCGACACAGGTAGTAGCGAAAGCATAGAACACATCCTAGTGGAATGCCCATTATACACAAACTTAAGATATAACTTAGAGTCAGAAATAGATCGCAACCTTAAAAAAGAAAATTTAGCAGAAATTATAGCCAGTAAAAATATAAGAGATGACTTTTTAGACTTTTGTCAAAACATAGCTAGTAAGGTGATTGAAAGGAACAAAAATTAATGCACTATTGTGTTTTCTATGTATATTTTTCTATTGCTAATTATTGTGTTTTATTATTTCTCTTGTACTTGTTGATTATGTGTAATTATTTCGTTTATAATTTGTCAATATTGTTTTAAAATGTCGATTTTGTTTTATTATTTTAATTGTATTTACAAATTTGGTGTTATTATTCAGTTTTTATTTTGACAATTCTGTTTTATTATTTTAATTGTACTTTTTGACTTTGTGTATTATTTTGTTTTTTTATTTTCAAACTTGTTTATTATTATGTCAGTAAATTTTATTATTTGTCCATATTTTGCTTTTGCACACTATATACTGTGTTAGTTTTAAGGTAGATATTTTTATTAAAATAATGTAAATATAAATAATGGTAAAATAATAGTGTATGTAAGAGATTGTTTAAGGACAGGGCACAATAAAGTGCGAAATTGTAATTAAGTAAAAAAGTAGATTTGTTAATATAAATAATAGTTAGTAATAAAAAATTGTAACCGCACAGACGGAAATAAATAGTAATTAGTAATAAAGTAGGCACTGGTCTCTCCGTCAATGGAAGACACACCAGTGGGATTTTTGTAATCTCTAATAAAAAAAAAAAAAAAAAAAAAAAAAAAAAAACCTAACCTAACCTAACCTAACCTAACCTAACCTAACCTAACCTAACCTAACCTAACCTAACCTAACCTAACCTAACCTAACCTAACCTAACCTAACCTAACCTAACCTAACCTAACCTAACCTAACCTAACCTAACCTAACCTAACCTAACCTAACCTAACCTAACCTAACCTAACCTAACCTAACCTAACCTAACCTAACCTAACCTAACCTAACCTAACCTAACCTAACCTAACCTAACCTAACCTAACCTAACCTAACCTAACCTAACCTAACCTAACCTAACCTAACCTAACCTAACCTAACCTAACCTAACCTAACCTAACCTAACCTAACCTAACCTAACCTAACCTAACCTAACCTAACCTAACCTAACCTAACCTAACCTAACCTAACCTAACCTAACCTAACCTAACCTAACCTAACCTAACCTAACCTAACCTAACCTAACCTAACCTAACCTAACCTAACCTAACCTAACCTAACCTAACCTAACCTAACCTAACCTAACCTAACCTAACCTAACCTAACCTAACCTAACCTAACCTAACCTAACCTAACCTAACCTAACCTAACCTAACCTAACCTAACCTAACCTAACCTAACCTAACCTAACCTAACCTAACCTAACCTAACCTAACCTAACCTAACCTAACCTAACCTAACCTAACCTAACCTAACCTAACCTAACCTAACCTAACCTAACCTAACCTAACCTAACCTAACCAGTAGTTAGCCACCCGCGCGCCCGAACGGTCACGTTTTCCGAGCTCCGTAGCGTCGAAATCAAGCTCCGCAGCGAAGAAACAGTGAAAAAATCGTGTATTCGGCCTTTCGCGACGTAAAAAACCGTGCGATACCTTAAAAGTTGCGCGCTGACGAGCACTAACGAATGGTGTTTTCAGAATTAAAATCGGATAAAAACTGAAAGAATTGTGACGAAAAGAAAACGCAAAAAACGGCAAAAAGTGCAAACAAAAGTATAAAGTGGCGTGCGGCGCTCGATTAGTCGCTGCGACCTATAAATTTTAAATTACCCAGTGAAGTGATACCTAAGTGCCTACATCCTCACGAAATTTTGGATTTTTTGACCCCTCCTAAGAGGGTCTTTTACCCCCTTTTACGGAGCGCGGGAGCAGAAATCACGGCCAAAAGGTAAACATTGCGGGAGATAATTTATAAAACGCGATTAGTCGCGGCGACCTATAGTTTTTATTAGCTGTAAAATAGTGGTAGCTCATAGACTATAACCCATAAAAAACTCAGATTTTTTAAGTGAGTGTAAAATACTTTCGCGACATTATTTTACCAAACCGGGAGTGAAATTGACAAAATCTCGCCGAAAAGTTCAAACTTTTTCAAAGTTGAGGGAATTCCACCCAAAATAGTGTTTAAAAGTGATAAACTTAGTGCTATCAACAATCCTAGACCACTGGAAGCAATTTTCCGTGAAGTCCTAGGCCTTAAACAGCGGCTTAAGGCGCCCGCAGAAATTCCACGCGCAGAAAAACCCACGGGAACCAGTCCAGGAACGCGATCCTCGAGATCTGTGGACCTGGAAAGGTACCTGGGCCAGCCAGCAACCACCCTGGAAAGTTTCGCGAGGATCCTAGGACTCTAAGTGCCGACAAAAAGTATTTGCTGTTTTTAAATTTTATTTTTTCCATTTTAATATTTTTTAACATTCCCAGCACTATCATTATCACCCAATTTAAAATAGAGTTCAATAGAATAGCTAATTGCCAATCATATAAAAAATCAGTGTTAAATTTAAACTCAATTTTCTATTTTTAAACTAAATTTCCTTAAAATCACATTTCTTTTCGCATGCTTCATGTTAACGTGGTAATTCTGTTGTTACGCATCGGAGACCTAAATCTGGTCATAACTTGGTCTAGGTTAGACCTAGACAGAAAGTGAAGCCAGATTTGGAGTTTCTGGAGCCCAAGCTTATAATTTGCTAATTTAGAATTTTAAAATACCAACAAATAAAAAAGTGCATTTTCAAAGTGCCATCGGGAATGTTAAAGAACACTGCGTAGTACTTACCGACTTTTACTGTTTAACTTAAAATACTCTGGAACTTTATATGTTTTGTGTGTCTTGTGTGTTTTGTGTGTTCACGTATGGACCTAAAATAATTCTGTTTTTATTTCTTAATTTTACATTTTAATAATTCTGCTAAACCAAGCAAAACTGACCCGTATTAATAGGGCCATAAGGTTGCGATCTTCTTTCTCTTGGTATTAGTTTAGATCTTAAAAATTTCTTTAATTTAATAATTATTACATTTTATAATAACTCAAAATAGACCAGTATTATAAGGACATAGAGTCAATTCTAATTCCCCTCACGGGTACTTAAAACCTGTTAAATAACAAAAATCTTTTATTAAAATTTATTACACAAAATTGACCCGTATTGTAGGGACCATAGAGTCAATTTTATTTTCCTCACGCGTTTAAAACCGGGTAATCAACAAAAATCTTTTTAATTTTAAAATTAATTACGCAAAATTGACCCATAATTGTAGGGACATAGGGTCGATTATATTATTATCTCATTTCTATATCGTGTTATTTTTAATTCATTTTCTATTCTACAAGTCAATTTTATTTACCCAGTAGGGACCGTAAACGTAGGGACGTAAGGACGATTTTATTTCTCCTCACGTGTTTAATTAATTAACAAAAATCTCTTTTTATTTTTCTTTTTTATTTTTTTAATTACGCAAAATTGACCCGTATTTCTAGGGAGATAGGGTTGATTTTATTATTACTTCATTATTTCATTTCTATTTCGTGTTATTTTAATTCATTTCCTCTTTTTAATTCCAACCTAACTTACCCAGTAGGGACCCGTATGCTTAGGGACATAAGGTCGATTTTCATATTTTATTTTTCATTAATTATCTCTCAATTTTATTAAAACTGAAATAACTCTAAAACGGAGCGAGTTAGCCCGATTTTGAGGTCGACCTACGTACACTAGTGTAACTAGTGTACGTGCCGAGACCCCAGATCACCTCCTCCAGACCCCCCCAAATTAAATTTTATTTTATCAATTATTCAAATTTTATTTTATTTCAACTTAATTCTAACTATTTTACACATTATAAATTAAAAATTATACACAATAGCCCAGTAAGGTAGGGAGGACCAAGCCCCTTATCCCCCAGAGCAACAAACAGAATTTTGTCATTTTCCAAAATAATTAAGCCGCCACTGAATCTGAACCGACCTTCAAAACTAAAACACTAAAACGCTGATAACTCGTTAACGGAGAGAGATAGCCCGATTTTGAGGTCGACCTACGTACACTAGTGTAACTAGTGTACGTGCCGAGACTCCAGATCACCTCCTCCAGACCCCCCCAAATTAAATTTTATTATCTCTTGTTTATTTTTATTATCAAAAATTTTTAAATTTTACATTTTCTTTTTATTATAAATTAGTATTAGGTATTAAGTTAGGTATTAAGTAAGCTATAGTAGGGACGTTTACAACCAAAAAATTTTTTTTTTTTTTTTTTTTTTTTTTTTTTTTTTTTTTTTTTTTTTTTTTTTTTTTTTTTTTTTTTTTTTCTCTCGGCTCTTAAGTATAATATAAGACCGTAGGAGTAAAGAAAACTACACAAAATGATTAGGACGCCAGGATTAAACCGTAAAACGGAGGAGACAGAGCTCCCTAAGACTTCTTCTGAAGGGGCACACACCACCACCACCCAAACCCCTCTTAATATCATCATCCCACCCACCCAACCATCCATAGCAATAGTTGAAACTCCCAAACAAAGGGACAAAGTAGCCGAAGCGAAGCTTTGCTTAATCAAAATAAAATCACAACTAAGACTATCAAGGAATATAAAAACAGAGATAAAAGACGAGATAACCTCGGCGGCGGAGAACTTGTACCAATTGGTGAAGGAGATAGGTCAGATAACTATTAAAAAGAAGGATATAAACAAAACATTCACCCAGCAAGAGGAAAGGGAACCAGAGGCTGATAAAATAGAGATAGAAAAACAACTGTTACAAAAACTAACCGAACATAGCGACCAGATAGAAAAAAATAGAATAGAAATGGAACGCCTTAGGGAAACGATAGAGAAGGGACATAAGGACATTGAAGCAAGGGCAACCTACGCGAGTGTAGTGGCCGCTTCCCCGAGGACGCAGCCCCCGGAGCACGCGGCTATTCACTCGGTGGTAATAACATCAACAGACGAGGAGGAAACAAGCGACCAAGTAATGGAGAAGATAAGAAAGGCGGTCAACGCAAAAGAGGAAGGCTTCCAGATAGATAGGGTACGTAAGGCAAGAGGCAGAAAAGTGA
The DNA here is from genome assembly GCA_948252205.1 of Orthosia incerta. NCBI lineage: Eukaryota > Metazoa > Arthropoda > Insecta > Lepidoptera > Noctuidae > Orthosia > Orthosia incerta. The sequence goes on along the minus strand of OX411747.1, from coordinate 33,479,442 downwards.
TCTTGGGATGCAAGTCGAAAACAGAAGTAGATAGGGTAAGAGAGAGACTAAACAAAGAAGGTGCGGATCTGAGAGTGGAAGAGATTAAAAATAAGGACCCATTAATAATCATAAGAAACGTTAATAGGTTCAACACAGACGAGGACATAGGCAAAGCGCTGAGACAGCAAAATAAGCATCTGTTAAAGGACGTACCGGAGGAACAATACAGAGCCACAATTAGATATAAGAAGAGCGCGCGGAACCCTCACCAGCAACATGTGGTACTGAGTGTGTCCCCCCAAGTATGGAGTATACTAACGGCGGCAAACTGCATACATATCGATATGCAGAGACTGAGGGCAGAAGATCAGTCGCCGTTGGTCCAGTGCTCGAAGTGTCTGGGATACGGGCACACAAAGAAAACGTGCCATGAGGAGAAGGACAGATGCGCTCATTGCGGAGGGTCACACTTCCGAACGGAATGCGAAGTCTACCACGCAAATGAGGCGCCGGCATGTATAAACTGCCAGAAGGCAAGCATAACAAATAACAGGCACAACGCATTCAGCTCGGACTGCCCGGTACGCACAAAATGGGAGACTTTAGCGAGGTCCACAGTAGCCTACCAGTGTTAAGGTGGATACGGGCAATAACCGGAACAGCACAGAAAAACAAGGAGGACACCAGTATCGCGTAATACAAGCCAACCTGCAGAGGTGCAAACAAGCAACAGATGAGCTGATCATGGAGGCAGCTAAAAGGAAGGTTGCGTTTGCACTTCTGCAGGAACCATACACCGGATCAAGCAAGAAAATGAAAACCTACCAGGGCACCCGAACGATCCAATTTGAAGGAAACACGGACAAAACAAACAAGTCTGCAATTGTGGTGTTCGATGACAACATTGACGTAACCCAGTGCCCCAGGCTGACCACAGAAAACATTGCAGTGGCACGACTGAGAACTGAGGCCTGGAACATTGTTGTCATCTCGGTATACCTGGAGGGAGATGCAAAAATAGAAGAAGACATAGAACACATCCAAGAAATTATCAAAGTAGTGGGAAATAAAAGCATGATACTGGGGGGGGATGTAAACGCGTGGAACATATGGTGGGGGAGTAGGGAGAATAATAGGAGAGGGCAAGAGTTGGCAGGAGCATTGGACGAGATGGAGCTGCACATTCTCAACCAGGGCTTCAAACCCACCTTTGATTGTCACAGAGGAGGAAGGCATTTTACAAGCTGTGTGGACATCACGGTGTGCACGTCAGATATGCTTGGCAAAATAGCAAACTGGAGACTGGACGGTAACCTCACAGTGTCAGACCACAAAGCAATCCTGTTCGAAGTAAATCTGAGAAAATCAAAAGGCATAGATATTAAAAGAACAACTAGAATTTATAACACAAGAAAAGCAGATTGGACAGAATTCAGAACAGACATTAAACAGAATTGGGAAAGAATAAACATTAATTTGGAAGAAATAACAAAAATAACGACAGAAGAAGAACTAAACAATAAAGTAGAAGAATACACTAAAGTCATAGAAGAAGCATGCAAACGAAATATACCTGAGGCCGGACAAAAGAAGAAAGCAGGATTGACTTGGTGGACAGAAGAACTGACACAGAAGAAGAAAGAGGTGAAAACACTTAAAAAGCGCATACCAAATGCCGCTCAGGTGCGCAGAGAGAGTGTTGTCCAAGCATATCTGGACGCGAAGGAGGAATACCGGCAGCTTGTGGAGAAAGCCAGAACAACAAGCTGGAAAAAGTTCTGCGAAAAACAAGATAGGGAAACCATGTGGGATGGAATATATAGGGTGATAGGCCGCACGACAGTTAGGCAGGAGGACACCCCCCTGATTAAAAATGGGAAAGTATTGGAAGGCGAAGAGTCTGCCAGGGCTCTAGCGGAGGCATTCTATCCGGAAGACGATGCGCTGTCGGACAGTGTAGCCCACAAGGCAATTAGAATTAGGGCAGAAAAATTGAGCGAGGACAAAGGTGATGAGCTACCTGACCCTCCATTCACTATCGAAGAGCTGATGATTGCGACGGATAGCTTCAACCCAAAAAAGGCGCCAGGGCTAGATGGGTTCACTCCGGACATATGTAGGGCAGCCATAGCGTGCAAACCGGAGTTATTTTTAGCGTTGCTCAATAAATGCCTAGAGCTATCGCTCTTCCCTACGGTGTGGAAAGAGGCGGTAATAGTTATCTTAAGGAAACCGGGGAAAGATGACTACTCAAATCCCAAATCCTACCGGCCGATTGGGCTATTGCCGGTATTAGGGAAAATTTATGAGAAGATGCTGGTGAAGCGAGTCAGGTGGCATACCCTCCGACAAATGAGTCCCAAGCAGTACGGGTTCACACCGCAACGCAGTGCCGAGGACTCCCTCTATGACCTCATCAAGCATATCAGATCAAAACTGAAAGAGCAAAAAATTACATTAATCATATCGCTCGACATAGAGGGAGCCTTCGACAGTGCTTGGTGGCCCGCGGTAAGATGTAGGCTAGCCGAATCAAATTGCCCAGAAAATATCCGCAAAGTTTTAGATAGTTACCTGACGAACCGGAAGGTCAGGGTGAGATACGCTGGAGCAGAAGCTCGGAAGGCAACAGAGAAGGGATGTGTCCAAGGTTCCATCGGGGGACCCACATTCTGGAACGTTTTGCTGGATCCGTTATTAGCCAGTCTGGAAATGGGAGGGAACTACTGTCAGGCGTTCGCTGACGATGTGGTTCTGGTTTTCTCCGGCGATACAGCACTCGAGGTCCAGAGACAGGCGAATGCCGCCCTAAAACATGTCCAGGAGTGGGGTGAAGACAATAAACTGAAGTTTGCGCCTCAAAAGACAAAGGCCATGATAATTACAAACAAACTGAAGCACGACACACCACTTCTGAGCATGGGAGGGGTGGACATAGCCATGTCAAAGGAGATAAAGATACTGGGGTTGACGATAGACCATAAACTAACATTCAATGCACACGTAGCAAATGTCTGCCGCAAGGCATTGAACATATACAAACAGTTAGCGAGGGCAGCCAAAGTGGAGTGGGGGATCTCGCCGGAGATAACCAGAACTATATACGTAGCAGTAATAGAGCCTATTATAATGTACGCAGCAAGTGCCTGGTATCCAGCTGCTGAGAAATTAGGGATTAGGAAGTTTTTGAATGAGGTTCAGCGCGGATTCGTACAAAAAATGATAAAGTCTTATAGGACCACTTCGCTCAACGCGGCATTGTTGCTCTCGGGGATGCTTCCGCTGGATCTTAGGATCAGGGAAGCAGCCTCTCTTTATGAAATAAAAAAGGGACACTCAGTAAGAGTAGTCGGGGATAGGAGAGTGGAGCGACCCACACCGTATGTGGAGCTACCACACCCAGCGACCCAAAAGGCAATAGAGTTCAAATTGGTGGCAGACGAGGCAGAGCTGGCCCAGCAAGAGGATGCCAGATATAAAATATATACTGACGGTAGTAAAATTAACGACAAAGTTGGGGCGGCTCTATCCTTTTGGGATGGAGACGTTGAAATTGAAACCAAAAAACTCAAGCTGGACCAGTTCTGCACCGTATACCAGGCGGAGTTACTGGCGCTGGTGAGGGCTACCGAGATTGCGACCGAACGGTCCGGTGGTAGCTTCAATATCTACAGCGACTCTAGGTCGGCTCTTGAGGCGATTACGCACGGTGTTTCCCTTCACCCCCTCGTAGTAGCTATAAGAGAAAATATCTCAAAAGTTGTCAAACAGGAAAAGATACTAAGACTCTTTTGGATAAAAGCACACGTGGGGTTGGAGGGGAATGAAAGAGCAGACGCATTGGCAAAAGAGGCAGCTGTGGGTTTGAAGAAAAAGCCGGACTATGATGGATGCCCGGTATCCTTCATCAAGCGTCAGATACGCAATGAAACATTAGAAGTGTGGCACAATAGGTACGCAGAGGGAACCACCGCATCTACCACCAAAATGTTTTTCCCCGACGCGTTGAGCGCGTATAGGCTAATTAAAAAGATAACGCTCAATCCACGGCTGGTGCAGGTGTTGACGGGACACGGCGGATTTTCCGAGTACTTGCACCGTTTCAAGCGCAAGGACAGCCCGGCGTGTCCCTGCGACACAGGTAGTAGCGAAAGCATAGAACATATCCTAGTGGAATGCCCATTATACACAAACTTAAGATATAACTTAGAGTCAGAAATAGATCGCAACCTTAAAAAAGAAAACTTAGCAGAAATTATAGCCAGTAAAAATATAAGAGATGACTTTTTAGACTTTTGTCAAAACATAGCTAGTAAGGTGATTGAAAGGAACAAAAATTAATGCACTATTGTGTTTTCTATGTATATTTTTCTATTGATAATTATTGTGTTTTATTATTTCTCTTGTACTTGTTGATTATGTGTAATTATTTCGTTTATAAATTTGTCAATATTGTTTTAAAATGTCGATTTTGTTTTATTATTTTAATTGTATTTACAAATTTGGTGTTATTATTCAGTTTTTATTTTGACAATTCTGTTTTATTATTTTAATTGTACTTTTTGATTTTATGTATTATTTTGTTTATATTTTCAAACTTGTTTATTATTATGTCAGTAAATTTTATTATTTGTCCATATTTTGCTTTTGCACACTATATACTGTGTTAGTTTTAAGGTAGATATTTTTATTAAAATAATGTAAATATAAATAATGGTAAAATAATAGCGTATGTAAGAGATTGTTTAAGGACAGGGCACAATAAAGTGCGAAATTGTTAATTAAGTAAAAAAGTAGATTTGTTAATATAAATAATAGTTAGTAATAAAAAATTGTAACCGCACAGACGGAAATAAATAGTAATTAGTAATAAAGTAGGCACTGGTCTCTCCGTCAATGGAAGACACACCAGTGGGATTTTTTTGTAATCTCTAATAAAAAAAAAAAAAAAAAAAAAAAAAAACCTAACCTAACCTAACCTAACCTTTTTTTTTTTTTTTTTTTTTTTTTTTTTTGATCACGCTGGGAAAAAATGCATTACGCATACCCACCCATTGGGGGAATGGGGGGCTATGTGGGACTCCCCGGGCTGAGGCCCGGTATACCCACTAAAATAACCCAGCGGCACTCCCGCATCGTCTGAGTGGAGGAGGACTGGGAAACTGGCACAGCCTTTACGTCCAGTCCTCCGCCGACGACTGCCCGCCTTTACGGCAGGCCCCTCACGCCCCTCCTAGTGGAGGGGCCCGGGAACGACCATGAGTGCTCGGCCATTCCCATTTGACGAGGGTGGTGACTGGTGCAATGCGGACGAAAGGCGCCCCCGCGCCTGTCGCCCGCTAGTCACCACCAGGGGGTGGGAGGAGACGATCGTATAACCGCCTTCTCCCACCCCTTCTTCGCCTGCGGAGCGGCGGCGCGAGAGGATCGTCCTCCCGCGCACGCTCCGCCGCCTCCTTTTGCGACATCACGACCTCGCAAAAGGAGGCAACCGCTGCCCAGGCCTCCTCACTCCCCAGCATGGAGTTGACCACGCCAGGGAGTGAGAGGTCCTGCCCGACAACATCGATCAGGGCACGACGCAGTTCAGCCCAGGCTGGGCACACCTCTAGGGTGTGCTGCGCCGTGTCCTCTGCCGCGCCGCAGTCGTGGCACGCTGGGGTTTCCTCCCTCCGGATCCGGTGCAGGTGCGTTCCGAAACAACCATGTCCGGACAACACCTGCACTAGACGGAACGAGAGGAAACCGTGAGGCCGCTCGAGCCAGTCCCGCAGGACTGGACCGAGCGCGTCCAGCGTCCGACGGCCAAAGAAGGCGGTGGCGAGGTCCTCCGTCCAGTGACGGACGATTGCGTCCCTCGCCTCCCGCCGCACGGCCTCCCGCTCTTCGGCGGCGGGGGGCTCCCCGAGCGCCTTCCGCCGCGCCGTCCATTCGTACACTCTGGCGAGCACCCATGCCTCCAACTCCCAGGGAGGGGTGCCCGCCAGAGCGCACGCCGCCGAGAAACCCACTGAGCGGTAGGCCCTCGCCACCCGCTGTGCAATGGCCCTTTGTGGCCTGCGGATGGCGGTTGCATTCTCCCTCCTTTGGAGGGAGTCCGCCCAGATGGGTGCCCCGTAAAGCGCCATGCTCTTTAAGATGCCGGCATAGAGGCGCCGGCATCGCGTCTTGGGCCCCCCAAGGTTCGGGAGGAGCCATGAGAGGGCGTCCGCGGCTTTCAGCAGGCGCGTCGAAAGCCCGCTAAAGTGTGGGCCGAAGCGCCACCTGCTGTCCAGCACGAGGCCCAGATACTTCATCCGGACCCCGACCTCTATCCGGACGCCCTCGACGACGATGTGGGCATCAGGCGGGCGGCGCTGCCGAGGCCCGTGGAAGAACACGGCCTCGGTCTTGTTCAGCGCCACCCTCAATCCAAGCCGGCGGATCCTACCCGCCACCAACGATCCACCGGCTGAGGCCAAACAGGCTGCCTCCCCAAAGTCCCTCCCCCGGGCAACGAGGAGAGTGTCATCCGCGTAACAGATGACACTCGTGCCCTGGAGGAGGGCAACCTAACCTAACCTAACCTTTTTTTTTTTTTTTTTTTTTTTTTTTTTTTTTTTTTTTTTTTTTGGCGGGAAAAAATGCCTGACGCACACCCCACCACCCGGGGAAGGCGATGGGGTAGTGTGGGGTTTGCACCCACTAAAAAGACCCGCCGTGTGCCATGCGTCGCCGTAAAAGTGGGCGAGCCCTGGATCGTTCTTACATCCACAGGGCCCGCCGCGGCGACTGTGCCCGGTCCGACTGCCACCGGGCACCCGACTCCTTGGTCGTCCTCTCCTAGCGGCGCTCCGGACACACACAGAGCGCCGCTCCGTCGCGGAAGGCATCAGCGGGCGGTGGAAAAAGGTCCCCGTTCCTCCGCCCGCGGCCTCGCTCAGGGCGGCATATGGTTCGCGGCGTACGCGCGCCTTCGCCGCCCAGCTCGCCGGCGGCGATGCGGATCAGCCAGGGGTGAGTCCTCCCTGATCCGCTCCGCCGCCTCCTTCTGCAAGATAACTTCCTCGCAGAAGGATGCGACCGCTTCCCACGACCTCGCGCAGCTCATGGATTGAACCACGGCCGGCAGCGCGAGGTCGTTCCCTATCACTGCGGTGAGTTCCCGACGCTGCAACTCCCAGGCAGGACACTGCTCGAGAGTGTGTTGCACCGAGTCTTCACCGCAGTCGCAGTGGTGGCACATCGGACTCGCCTCCCTCCCAAGCCTATGCAGGTATGTACCGAAGCAACCATGTCCGGTCAATACCTGCACCAGCCTAAAGGAGAGAGTCCCATGCTGCCGCACTGCCCACTCCTCGAGAATCGGCCTGAGCGCCTCCACGGTCCGAACGCCAGCTCGTGGAGCCTCAAGCCGATGCCCCCACCGTACCATCAACGTCCGGTGGGCCTCCTCGCGCCAACCTCGCAACTCCTCGGGCAGGGGGACAGAACCCCCGGCCCGGGCTGCCGCCGCGCGCTTGTAAACCTCGGCGAGCACCTCCGCATCCAAATCCCACGGGGGTGTCCCAGCCAACGCACACGCCGCGTCTGTGGACACCGTGCGGTATCCGCGAATGGCCTTGATCGCCAGGGTACGCTGAGGGCGCCACAAGCGCACCCTGTTCCCGGCGGACAAGGACTCCGCCCACACGGGTGCGCCGTACAGTGCCATCGACCGTACCACCCCCGTGTAAAGCCGCCGGCAGGCGACGCTGGCGCCGCCCACGTTCGGCAAGAGCCGACCGAGAGCGGCGGCAACGCCCTCCAGCTTGGGCACCAGAATGCGGAAGTGCTCGTCAAAGTTCCACCGCCTGTCTATCACTAGGCCCAGATACTTGATCTGGGCCCCGATCCGTACGGGGACCGAGCCAACCGTTATCGAGGCGCCAGCAGGTGGACCGCGACGAGGCCCGTGAAAGAGCACGGCCTCAGTCTTGGCAGGGGCCACCCTAAGCCCCAGCGCCTCGATGCGCCCGACCACTTGGGCCACCCCCTCGTTGGCCAGGCGCGCCGCCTCCTCGAAGCTTTGTCCCCGGGCCGTGACGAGCGTGTCATCCGCATAGCAGATGACGTCCAGGCCCGGGGGAAAAGCTCCACGCAGCACCCAGTCGTAACCGATGTTCCACAGGGGAGGTCCTAGGACTGAACCCTGCGGAACACCGCACGCCATGGGTCTGCGGAGCAAAGCTCCGTCGCGGTCCTCGCACAGAACCACCCTGCCCTCAAGGTAGTCTGCCACCAGCCGCCTCAGGTAAACCGGCACTCCATGGAACCGGAGCGCCTCGCCGATGCAGCCGAACGGCAGACTACCGAAGGCGTTGGCGATATCCAAGGATACCGCCAACAACACCCCTCCGCCAGCGACGGCCTCCTCCGAAGCGGCCCTCAGACGCAGGATGGCATCGATCGTCGAACGCCCAGCGCGGAAACCGTACTGAGCGTCCGACAGACCGGAGCCGACCTCCTCCAGATGCCGGAGGATACGGGTGGCGAGAACTCTCTCAAGCAACTTCCCCGCCTCCTCCAGCAAAACGATAGGCCTGTAGGCCGCCACGGTGTCGGGAGGTCGTCCCGGCTTAGGGAGGAGCACCAGCTTCCCCGCCTTCCAGCAGTCAGGGAACCGTCCGGACGCCAGGCACACGTCGAACAGCTCCCTGAGGCGGTCCCCCATGTGGTTGAGGGCCAGGGCCAACACCCGTCCGGGTACCCCGTCGGGCCCGGGGGCGGTGTTCTTCGAGCGCATCCGAAGAACAGCCGCCGCCACCTCCGCCTCTGTGACGGGCGGAGCACTGAGGTCGGCCTCCCGGTCGTCGGTCTCTGCGGCGACCATTGCCGGGGGCACGTGCTCCGCTCGTTGCGGGAATAGGCCCTCAACCACCTCCACGAGGAAGCCGGGTTGGAGAGTCTCCACAAGGGGGGGACCCCGACAGCGTAGCTTATTCAGCGCAGCTCGGTAGGGGCGGCCCCAGGGGTCACGGTCGAGACCCTCCAACAGCTCGTGCCGCGCCTCCTCCTTGGCGCGGCGAATGGCCAGCTTTAGGGCGCACACCTCGTCGATGTACGCCGCATAAAGCCGGTCTTCCCTCTCGACGTCACGGGGGTGACGTCGCCGGCTGCGGGTGTAGGACCTCCGCGCCGCAAAACACGCTGCGCGAAGGGAGGCAAGCTCCGGGGACCACCAGTAGACCTCCGTCTTCGGGGACCAACACTTAGCACGGGGCATGGCCGTATCGCAGATTTGCGTAATCGCATCGCGAAAACGGCCAGCCGCAGCGTCGGCACCCTCGGACGAAGGCGGGGAGGCGAACCAATTGGAAATAATGGCCGCCTCCTCTAGCAGGACCTTGTCCATTCGCCCCACAGCCCACCGCGGAAACGCGCCGCCACGCCGAGAGGGAACGTGACCCCTTCTGGGGCCCTGGGACCGGGAGAGCTCGAATCGGATGTATCTATGATCCGAGAGCGTCTCAACCTCATCCAGGACACGCCAGCTCCTTACTTGCGCTTCGACGGCAGGGGTAGCGAACGAGAGGTCCACTATCGACCCCCCCTGCCGACGAACGCACGTGTCGGTGGTGCCTCTGTTGAGGAGACAGAGGCCCACCGACGTCGCCCACTCTTCGACTGCCCGACCGCGGGCATCCGTTCCGGGGGAGCCCCACGCCGTAGATTTGGCATTGAAGTCCCCCAGAACGAGCACCTGACGAGGTGCTGTCCGCCGTATCGAGGCCTCCACTCTATTGAGGAAGACCTCGAATTCCGCCAGACTCCGGTTTGGGGAGAAGTACACGCCGAACAGCGTTACCTCCCCCCAATCGGCAGCAACGAACCCCTCGCCCCTGTCTCTGAGCGACAAGGGTGGGGAGCGAAGCGCAGCGGAGCTGACGATGGCCACGGAGCCGTCCCGGTCACCCACCCAATTTGGGCAGGGAGGAACGAAGTAGGGCTCCGCGGCTACGGCCACACCTATTGACCACTCCGCCATCGCTTGCAGGAGGAGGTCCTGGGCGCCGGCGAACCTAACCTTTTTTTTTTTTTTTTTTTTTTTTTTGATCACGCTGGGAAAAAATGCATTACGCATACCCACCCATTGGGGGAATGGGGGGCTATGTGGGACTCCCCGGGCTGAGGCCCGGTATACCCACTAAAATAACCCAGCGGCACTCCCGCATCGTCTTTATGGAGGAGGACTGGGAAACTGGCACAGCCTTTACGTCCAGTCCTCCGCCGACGACCGCCCGCCTTTACAGCGGGGCCTTCACGCCCCTCCCTTAGTGGAGGGGCCCGGGAACGACCGCAGTGCTCGGCCGTTCCCGCCCGACGAGGGTGGCGATTAGTGCAATGCGAGCGAAAAGGTGCCCCCGCACCTTTCGCCCGCTAATCGCCACCAGGAGGTGGGAGGAGACGATCGTACAACCGCCTTCTCCCACCCCTTCTTCGCCTGCGGAGCGGCGGCGCGAGAGGATCGTCCTCCCGCGCACGCTCCGCCGCCTCCTTTTGCGACATCACGACCTCGCAAAAGGAGGCAACCGCTGCCCAGGCCTCCTCACTCCCCAGCATGGAGTTGACCACGCCAGGGAGTGAGAGGTCCTGCCCGACAACATCTATCAGGACACGACGCAGTTCAGCCCAGGCTGGGCACACCTCTAGGGTGTGCTGCGCCGTGTCCTCTGCCGCGCCGCAGTCGTGGCACGCTGGGGCTTCCTCCCGCCGGATCCGGTGCAGGTGCGTTCCGAAACAACCATGTCCGGACAACACCTGCACTAGACGGAACGAGAGGAAACCGTGAGGCCGCTCGAGCCAGTCCCGCAGGACTGGACCGAGCGCGTCCAGCGTCCGACGGCCAAAGGCGGCGGTGGCGAGGTCCTCCGTCCAATGGACGATGATAGCGTCCCTCGCCTCCCGCCGCACGGCCTCCCGCTCTTCCGCGGCGGGGCGCTCCCCGAGCGCCTTCCGCCGCGCAGTCCACTCATATACTCTGGCGAGCACCCATGCCTCCAACTCCCAGGGAGGGGTGCCCGCCAGAGCGCACGCCGCCGAAAAGCCCACTGAGCGGTAGGCCCTCGCCACCCGCTGTGCAATGGCCCTTTGTGGCCCGCGGATGGCGGTTGCATTCTCCCTCCTCTGGAGGGAGTCCGCCCAGATGGGTGCCCCGTAGAGGGCCATGCTCTTGAGGATGCCGGCATAGAGGCGCCGGCATCGCGTCTTGGGCCCCCCCAGGTTCGGGAGGAGCCATGAGAGGGCGTCCGCGGCTTTCAGCAGGCGCGTCGACAGCCCGCTGAAATGCGGGCCAAAGCGCCACCTGCTGTCAAGCACGAGGCCCAGATATTTCATCTGGACCCCGACCTCTATCCGGACGCCCTCCACCAAGATATGGGCGTCAGGAGGGCGGCGCTGCCGAGGCCCGTGGAAGAACACGGCCTCGGTCTTGTTCAGCGCCACCCTCAGTCCAAGCCGGCGGATCCTCCCCGCCACCAAGGATCCGCCGGCCGAGGCCAAACAGGCCGCCTCACCGAAGTCCCTCCCCCGGGCAACGAGGAGAGTGTCATCTGCGTAGCAAATGACACTCGTGCCCTGGAGGAGGGTGCCCCGCAGGAGCCAATTAAAACCGATGTTCCACAGGGGAGGGCCTAAAACCGACCCCTGCGGAACACCGGACTCCGCGCCGTAGCGCCTGATCCTGGCCGTCTTGTCCACCAGAAGGACCTCTCGGTCCTCCAGGTAGCTGGCCAGGATCGCCCGCAGATATTGGGGCACTCCATGGTATCGGAGTGCCTCCAATATGGTCGCGTGGGGGACGGAGTTGAAGGCGTTGGCAATGTCGAACGACACCGCCAACACTCCGTCCCCCGCGGCCACCGCCTCCTGCACCTAACCTAACCTTTTTTTTTTTTTTTTTTTTGATCACGCTGGGAAAAAATGCATTACGCATACCCACCCATTGGGGGAATGGGGGGCTATGTGGGACTCCCCGGGCTGAGGCCCGGTATACCCACTAAAATAACCCAGCGGCACTCCCGCATCGTCTGAGTGGAGGAGGACTGGGAAACTGGCACAGCCTTTACGTCCAGTCCTCCGCCGACGACTGCCCGCCTTTACGGCAGGCCCCTCACGCCCCTCCTAGTGGAGGGGCCCGGGAACGACCGTGAGTGCTCGGCCATTCCCATCTGACGAGGGTGGTGACTGGTGCAATGCGGACGAAAGGCGCCCCCGCGCCTGTCGCCCGCTAGTCACCACCAGGGGGTGGGAGGAGACGATCGTATAACCGCCTTCTCCCACCCCTTCTTCGCCTGCGGAGCGGCGCAGCTAGAGGATCGTCCTCCCGCTCGCGCTCCGCCGCCTCCTTTTGCGACATGACATCCTCGCAAAAGGAGGCAGCCGCCGCCCAGGCCTCCTCGCTCCCCAGCATGGAGTTGACCACGCCGGGAAGCGAGAGGTCCTGCCCGACCACTCCGATGAGTTCACGGCGCAGCTCAGCCCATGCCGGGCACACCTCGAGGGTGTGCTGCGCCGTGTCCTCCGCCGCTCCGCAGTCGTGGCACGCCGGGGTTTCCTCCCTCCGGATCCGGTGCAGGTGCGTTCCGAAACAACCATGTCCGGACAACACCTGCACTAGACGGAACGAAAGGAAACCGTGGGGTCGCTCGAGCCAGCCCTGCAGGACTGGACCGAGCGCGTCCAGCGTCCGGCGGCCAAAGGTGGCGGTGGCGAGGTCCTCCGTCCAGTGACGGACGATTGCGTCCCTCGCCTCCCGCCGCACGGCCTCCCGCTCTTCCGCAGCGGGGCGCTCTCCCAGCGCTTTACGCCGTGCCGACCACTCGTACACTCTGGCGAGCACCCATGCCTCCAACTCCCAGGGAGGGGTGCCCGCCAGAGCGCACGCCGCCCCGAAGCCCACCGAGCGGTAGGCCCTCGCCACCCGCTGTGCAATGGCCCTTTGGGGCCTGCGGATGGCGGTCGCGTTCTCCCTCCTCTGGAGGGAGTCCGCCCAGATGGGGGCCCCGTAAAGGGCCATACTCTTCAAGATGCCGGCATATAATCGCCGGCATCGCTCCTTCGGCCCCCCCAAGTTGGGGAGGAGCCACGATAGGGCATCGGCGGCCTTCAGCAGGCGCGTCGACAGTCCGCTGAAGTGCGGGCCGAAGCGCCACCTGCTGTCTAGCTGGAGGCCCAGGTATTTCATTTGGGCCCCGACCTCGATCCTGACGCCCTCTACCACTATGTGGGCGTCAGGTGGGTAGCGCTGCCGAGGCCCGTGGAAGAAAACGGCCTCGGTCTTGTGCAGCGCCACCTTCAATCCCAGCTGGCGGATCCTCCCGGCGACCAAAGATCCGCCAGCCGAGGCCAGACAGGCCGCATCCCTAAAGTCCCTCCCCCGGGCAACGAGGAGAGTGTCATCCGCGTAGCAGATGACGCTCGTGCCCTGGAGGAGGGTGCCCCGCAGGAGCCAGTCGAAACCGATGTTCCACAGGGGTGGGCCTAGAACCGACCCCTGCGGAACACCGGACTCCGCGCCGTACCTCCTGACCGTCGCCGTTTTGTCCACGAGGAGGACCTCTCGGTCCTCCAAGTAGCTGGCCAGGAGGTTCCGCAGGTATTGGGGCACTCCATGGTACCGGAGCGCCTCCAATATCGTCGAGTGGGGCACGGAGTTGAAGGCGTTGGCGATATCGAACGACACCGCCAACACCCCCTCCCCCGACCCCACTGCCTCCTGCACCTGGGCCTTGAGTAGGGCCAAGGCGTCGACCGTCGAACGCCCTTGTCGAAAACCAAACTGGGCGTCCGACAGGTCCGGTCCCACCCCCCGCAGCAGGCCATTCAGCCGGTCGGCGACGATCCCCTCGAACATTTTACCGACCTCATCGAGCAGAACGATGGGCCGGTATGCCGAGGGGGAGTCCACCGGACGTCCCTCTTTGCGGAGGAGGCACAGCTGCCCCTCCCGCCACAGTTTCGGGAACCGCCCAGCCGTAAAGCACGCGTTGAAGAGTTCCCGAAACCTGTCCTGCATCTGAGAGGCAGCTATTGCCACCACCCGTGCGGGGACGCCGTCCGGCCCAGGGGCCGTCTTCTTCGCGCGGAGGCGGAGAATCCCCTCGCGAACCTCATCCTCCGTCACCGGGGGAATCTCCTCCTCCGGCGGAGCCGCCTCCTGCGGGGGGTCCATCACTGGTGGGGTGAAGTCGGTCCTGCGCGGAAACAAGGACCGGACCACCCCATCCAGCAGCGCCGGCTCGAGGGTCTCCGACAGGGGGGGACCATAGGGCCGCAGCTGGTTCCGCGCCACCTTGTACGGCCTACCGTACGGATCCCTGTCGAGACCCGCTAGCATCTCGGCTCTCGCCGAGTCCTTGGCGGCGCACATTTCCGTCTTGAGGACCGTCTTTGCCTCTAGGTAAGAGGCGTAGAGGCGGTCCTCCCCGGCCTGTGATCGGTTAGTGCGCCGCCGGCTCCGCGTGTAGGCCCTTCTGGCCGCCACGCAGGCGGCCCGGAGCCCCGCCAGCTCCTCCGTCCACCAGTAGACGGCGCGACGGGGAGGCGGACGGCGAGACCGAGGCATACTGGAGTTGCACACCTCGGTCAGGGACCCTCGGAGCTGGACCGCCGCGGCGTCAACGTCCGTGCCCTCCAGAGGGGGCGAGAGCCAGTCCTGGAGGAACGCCGCCTCCTGGGCTGCCTCCCGGTCCAGGCGGGTGAGAGCCCACCGCGGGAAGGGAGATCGGCCCGAGCGGGCCATGCGCCCTCCCCGCGGACCTTGGGTGGAGATGTCGAACCGCACATAACGGTGGTCCGACATGGTCTCCACCATCTCCACCCGCCAGTTCACGACGCGGGCGGCAAGCACGGGGGTGGCAAACGACACGTCGACCACCGATCCTCCCCGCTGCCGCACACACGTGTGAACCTCCCCCCTGTTTAGGAGGGACACACCGCACGAAGCCACCCAATATTCGACGGCGCGTCCCCGGACGTTACACGAGGCGGCCGGGTTGCCCCAGGCCGCCGACTTCGCGTTCAGGTCACCTATAACGGCGACCTGGCGTGGCGCCGCCCTCCCGACGACTGCCGTTAGGACTTCGAGAAAGTTCTCGAAGTCCCGTAGAGGGCGGTTTGGGGAGAAATAAACCCCGACCAGGGCTATTTCTCCCCACGTGGCGGCCACGTATCCCGGCCCCCTCTCTAAGAGCGAGAGGGGAGGGGAGTCCGTGGCAGGCCGCGACACCAACGCCACCAAGCCGTCCCGATCACCCAGCCAACGGCCAGGTATCGAGTACGGCTCGGCGACCACCGCCAGGTCCACCAACCACTCAGCCATGGTCTGCATCAGCAGATCCTGGGCCGCTCTACAGTGGTTGGTGTTCGCCTGGAGGATGCGATGTTCGACTCTATCCATTAGTCGGACATCACACCCTCCACCTCAGCCGGTCCGGCAGCCGCCGCAGTCCCAGTCTCTGGAACGGCGGCGGCAGCAGCGGCGGCAGGTCGGATCGGTGCCTGCGCCTTGCCCTTCTTAGGGGGAGGACTGCATTTCCTCCCCTTGGTGACGTGGCCCGCCGGGCGGCCACTGGCGGCACACACCGCGCAGTGCGGCGTGGCGGCCTTGCAGGAGGCGGCCTTATGGCCCTCCTTGCCGCAGCGGTAGCAACTGTCCGTCCTGTCGACGCTGGACGGACAGAGAGGCCGGGTGTGTCCGATGCCGAAGCACCTATAGCAACGGAGAGGCTGGTCTGCGAGTGCCCGGACTACACCCGAGCTAAAGCCTACGGCGAGCCGCCCCTTCTCGAGGACGGCTTTGGCAGCGGCGACCGGGCACTCCAGACGAATGGTGCCCATGCCGCCGCGGCCGGGCCTGATGCCCCGGCCTTGCACCGCTGCGACGCTGCAGCCCCCGATGGCCGCGACCGCTGCCACCACCTCCTCTTTGGTGACCGAATCATCCAGATCGGTCACCTCTAGGGCCGCCGACTTTACAGGCCTGGCCACCTTCGCCGCGTCCGCAATGACCTCTTGCAGCTTTGCTGCGAAGAGGTCTGCGTTCTTACCGCCCTCCGCCCCCGGGAACTCAAAAATGCGAGCCCCGGCACCTAACCTAACCTAACCTAACCTAACCTAACCTAACCTAACCTTTTTTTTTTTTTTTTTTTTTTTTTTTTTGGCGGGAAAAAATGCCTGACGCACACCCCACCACCCGGGGAAGGCGATGGGGTAGTGTGGGGTTTGCACCCACTAAAAAGACCCGCCGTGTGCCATGCGTCGCCGTAAAAGTGGGCGAGCCCTGGATCGTTCTTACATCCACAGGGCCCGCCGCGGCGACTGTGCCCGGTCCGACTGCCACCGTGCACCCGACTCCTTGGTCGTCCTCTCCTAGCGGCGCTCCGGACACACACAGAGCGCCGCTCCGTCGCGGAAGGCATCAGCGGGCGGTGGAAAAAGGTCCCCGTTCCTCCGCCCGCGGCCTCGCTCAGGGCGGCATATGGTTCGCGGCGTACGCGCGCCTTCGCCGCCCAGCTCGCCGGCGGCGATGCGGATCAGCCAGGGGTGAGTCCTCCCTGATCCGCTCCGCCGCCTCCTTCTGCAAGATAACTTCCTCGCAGAAGGATGCGACCGCTTCCCACGACCTCGCGCAGCTCATGGATTGAACCACGGCCGGCAGCGCGAGATCGTTCCCTATCACTGCGGTGAGTTCCCGACGCTGCAACTCCCAGGCAGGACACTGCTCGAGAGTGTGTTGCACCGAGTCTTCACCGCAGTCGCAGTGGTGGCACATCGGACTCGCCTCCCTCCCAAGCCTATGCAGGTATGTACCGAAGCAACCATGTCCGGTCAATACCTGCACCAGCCTAAAGGAGAGAGTCCCATGCTGCCGCACTGCCCACTCCTCGAGAATCGGCCTGAGCGCCTCCACGGTCCGAACGCCAGCTCGTGGAGCCTCAAGCCGATGCCCCCACCGTACCATCAACGTCCGGTGGGCCTCCTCGCGCCAACCTCGCAACTCCTCGGGCAGGGGGACAGAACCCCCGGCCCGGGCTGCCGCCGCGCGCTTGTAAACCTCGGCGAGCACCTCCGCATCCAAATCCCACGGGGGTGTCCCAGCCAACGCACACGCCGCGTCTGTGGACACCGTGCGGTATCCGCGAATGGCCTTGATCGCCAGGGTACGCTGAGGGCGAACCTAACCTAACCTAACCTAACCTAACCTAACCTAACCTAACCTAACCTAACCTAACCTAACCCAGTAGTTAGCCACCCGCGCGCCCGAACGGTCACGTTTTCCGAGCTCCGTAGCGTCGAAATCAAGCTCCGCAGCGAAGAAACAGTGAAAAAATCGTGTATTCGGCCTTTCGCGACGTAAAAACCCGTGCGATACCTTAAAAGTTGCGCGCTGACGAGCACTAACGAATGGTGTTTTCAGAATTAAAATCGGATAAAAACTGAAAGAATTGTGACGAAAAGAAAACGCAAAAAACGGCAAAAAGTGCAAACAAAAGTATAAAGTGGCGTGCGGCGCTCGATTAGTCGCTGCGACCTATAAATTTTAAATTACCCAGTGAAGTGATACCTAAGTGCCTACATCCTCACGAAATTTTGGATTTTTTGACCCCTCCTAAGAGGGTCTTTTACCCCCTTTTACGGAGCGCGGGAGCAGAAATCACGGCCAAAAGGTAAACATTGCGGGAGATAATTTATAAAACGCGATTAGTCGCTGCGACCTATAGTTTTTATTAGCTGTAAAATAGTGGTAGCTCATAGACTATAACCCATAAAAAACTCAGATTTTTTAAGTGAGTGTAAAATACTTTCGCGACATTATTTTACCAAACCGGGAGTGAAATTGACAAAATCTCGCCGAAAAGTTCAAACTTTTTCAAAGTTGAGGGAATTCCACCCAAAATAGTGTTTAAAAGTGATAAACTTAGTGCTATCAACAATCCTAGACCACTGGAAGCAATTTTCCGTGAAGTCCTAGGCCTTAAACAGCGGCTTAAGGCGCCCGCAGAAATTCCACGCGCAGAAAAACCCACGGGAACCAGTCCAGGAACGCGATCCTCGAGATCTGTGGACCTGGAAAGGTACCTGGGCCAGCCAGCAACCACCCTGGAAAGTTTCGCGAGGATCCTAGGACTCTAAGTGCCGACAAAAAGTATTTGCTGTTTTTAAATTTTATTTTTTCCATTTTAATATTTTTTAACATTCCCAGCACTATCATTATCACCCAATTTAAAATAGAGTTCAATAGAATAGCTAATTGCCAATCATATAAAAAATCAGTGTTAAATTTAAACTCAATTTTCTATTTTTAAACTAAATTTCCTTAAAATCACATTTCTTTTCGCACGCTTCATGTTAACGTGGTAATTCTGTTGTTACGCATCGGAGACCTAAATCTGGTCATAACTTGGTCTAGGTTAGACCTAGACAGAAAGTGAAGCCAGATTTGGAGTTTCTGGAGCCCAAGCTTATAATTTGCTAATTTAGAATTTTAAAATACCGACAAATAAAAAAGTGCATTTTCAAAGTGCCATCGGGAATGTTAAAGAACACTGCGTAGTACTTACCGACTTTTACTGTTTAACTTAAAATACTCTGGAACTTTATATGTTTTGTGTGTCTTGTGTGTTTTGTGTGTTCACGTATGGACCTAAAATAATTCTGTTTTTATTCTTAATTTTACATTTTAATAATTCTGCTAAACCAAGCAAAACTGACCCGTATTAATAGGGCCATAAGGTTGCGATCTTCTTTCTCTTGGTGTTAGTTTAGATCTTAAAAATTTCTTTAATTTAATAATTATTACATTTTATAATAACTCAAAATAGACCAGTATTATAAGGACATAGAGTCAATTCTAATTCCCCTCACGGGTACTTAAAACCTGTTAAATAACAAAAATCTTTTATTAAAATTTATTACACAAAATTGACCCGTATTGTAGGGACATAGAGTCAATTTTATTTCCTCACGCGTTTAAAACCGGGTAATCAACAAAAATCTTTTTATTTTTAAAATTAATTACGCAAAATTGACCCATAATTGTAGGGACATAGGGTCGATTATATTATTATCTCATTCTATATCGTGTTATTTTTAATTCATTTTCTATTTTACAAGTCAATTTTATTTACCCAGTAGGGACCGTAAACGTAGGGACGTAAGGACGATTTTATTTCTCCTCACGTGTTTAATTAATTAACAAAAATCTCTTTTTATTTTTCTTTTTTATTTTTTTTAATTACGCAAAATTGACCCGTATTTCCAGGGAGATAGGGTCGATTTTATTATTACTTCATTATTTCATTTCTATTTCGTGTTATTTTAATTCATTTTTCTCTTTTTAAATTCCAATCTAATTTACCCAGTAGGGACCCGTATGTTTAGGGACATAAGGTCGATTTTCATATTTTATTTTTCATTAATTATCTCTCAATTTTATTAAAACTGAAATAACTCTAAAACGGAGCGAGTTAGCCCGATTTTGAGGTCGACCTACGTACACTAGTGTAACTAGTGTACGTGCCGAGACCCCAGATCACCTCCTCCAGACCCCCCAAATTAAATTTTATTTTATCAATTATTCAAATTTTATTTTATTTCAACTTAATTCTAACTATTTTACACATTATAAATTAAAAATTATACACAATAGCCCAGTAAGGTAGGGAGGACCAAGCCCCTTATCCCCCAGAGCAACAAACAGAATTTTGTCATTTTCCAAAATAATTAAGCCGCCACTGAATCTGAACCGACCTTCAAAACTATAACACTAAAACGCTGATAACTCGTTAACGGAGAGAGATAGCCCGATTTTGAGGTCGACCTACGTACACTAGTGTAACTAGTGTACGTGCCGAGACTCCAGATCACCTCCTCCAGACCCCCCCAAATTAAATTTTATTATCTCTTGTTTATTTTTATTATCAAAAATTTTTAAATTTTACATTTTCTTTTTATTATAAATTAGTATTAGGTATTAAGTTAGGTATTAAGTAAGCTATAGTAGGGACGTTTACAACATACATTTTTTTTTTTTTTTTTTTTTTTTTTTTTTTTTTTTTTTTTTCTCTCGGCTCTTAAGTATAATATAAGACCGTAGGAGTAAAGAAAACTACACAAAATGATTAGGACGCCAGGATTAGACCGTAAAACGGAGCTCCCTAAGACTTCTTCTGAAGGGGCACACACCACCACCCCAACCCCTCTTAATATCATCATCCCACCCACCCAACCATCCATAGCAATAGTTGAAACTCCCAAACAAAGGGACAAAGTAGCCGAAGCGAAGCTTTGCTTAATCAAAATAAAATCACAACTAAGACTATCGAGGAATATAAAAACAGAGATAAAAGACGAGATAACCTCGGCGGCGGAGAACTTGTACCAATTGGTGAAGGAGATAGGTCAGATAACTATTAAAAAGAAGGATATAAACAAAACATTCACCCAGCAAGAGGAAAGGGAACCAGAGGCTGATAAAATAGAGATAGAAAAACAACTGTTACAAAAACTAACCGAACATAGCGACCAGATAGAAAAAAATAGAATAGAAATGGAACGCCTTAGGGAAACGATAGAGAAGGGACATAAGGACATTGAAGCAAGGGCAACCTACGCGAGTGTAGTGGCCGCTTCCCCGAGGACGCAGCCCCCGGAGCACGCGGCTATTCACTCGGTGGTAATAACATCAACAGACGAGGAGGAAACAAGCGACCAAGTAATGGAGAAGATAAGAAAGGCGGTCAACGCAAAAGAGGAAGGCTTCCAGATAGATAGGGTACGTAAGGCAAGAGGCAGAAAAGTGATCTTGGGATGCAAGTCGAAAACAGAAGTAGATAGGGTAAGAGAGAGACTAAACAAAGAAGGTGCGGATCTGAGAGTGGAAGAGATTAAAAATAAGGACCCATTAATAATCATAAGAAACGTTAATAGGTTCAACACAGACGAGGACATAGGCAAAGCGCTGAGACAGCAAAATAAGCATCTGTTAAAGGACGTACCGGAGGAACAATACAGAGCCACAATTAGATATAAGAAGAGCGCGCGGAACCCTCACCAGCAACATGTGGTACTGAGTGTGTCCCCCCAAGTATGGAGTATACTAACGGCGGCAAACTGCATACATATAGATATGCAGAGACTGAGGGCAGAAGATCAGTCGCCGTTGGTCCAGTGCTCGAAGTGTCTGGGATATGGGCACACAAAGAAAACGTGCCATGAGGAGAAGGACAGATGCGCTCATTGCGGAGGGTCACACTTCCGAACGGAATGCGAAGTCTACCACGCAAATGAGGCGCCGGCATGTATAAACTGCCAGAAGGCAAGCATAACAAATAACAGGCACAACGCATTCAGCTCGGACTGCCCGGTACGCACAAAATGGGAGACTTTAGCGAGGTCCACAGTAGCCTACCAGTGTTAAGGTGGATACGGGCAATAACCGGAACAGCACAGAAAAACAAGGAGGACACCAGTATCGCGTAATACAAGCCAACCTGCAGAGGTGCAAACAAGCAACAGATGAGCTGATCATGGAGGCAGCTAAAAGGAAGGTTGCGTTTGCACTTCTGCAGGAACCATACACCGGATCAAGCAAGAAAATGAAAACCTACCAGGGCACCCGAACGATCCAATTTGAAGGAAACACGGACAAAACAAACAAGTCTGCAATTGTGGTGTTCGATGACAACATTGACGTAACCCAGTGCCCCAGGCTGACCACAGAAAACATTGCAGTGGTACGACTGAGAACTGAGGCCTGGAACATTGTTGTCATCTCGGTATACCTGGAGGGAGATGCAAAAATAGAAGAAGACATAGAACACATCCAAGAAATTATCAAAGTAGTGGGAAATAAAAGCATGATACTGGGGGGGGATGTAAACGCGTGGAACATATGGTGGGGGAGTAGGGAGAATAATAGGAGAGGGCAAGAGTTGGCAGGAGCATTGGACGAGATGGAGCTGCACATTCTCAACCAGGGCTTCAAACCCACCTTTGATTGTCACAGAGGAGGAAGGCATTTTACAAGCTGTGTGGACATCACGGTGTGCACGTCAGATATGCTTGGCAAAATAGCAAACTGGAGACTGGACGGTAACCTCACAGTGTCAGACCACAAAGCAATCCTGTTCGAAGTAAATCTGAGAAAATCAAAAGGCATAGATATTAAAAGAACAACTAGAATTTATAACACAAGAAAAGCAGATTGGACAGAATTCAGAACAGACATTAAACAGAATTGGGAAAGAATAAACATTAATTTGGAAGAAATAACAAAAATAACGACAGAAGAAGAACTAAACAATAAAGTAGAAGAATACACTAAAGTCATAGAAGAAGCATGCAAACGAAATATACCTGAGGCCGGACAAAAGAAGAAAGCAGGATTGTCTTGGTGGACAGAAGAACTGACACAGAAGAAGAAAGAGGTGAAAACACTCAAAAAGCGCATACCAAATGCCGCTCAGGTGCGCAGAGAGAGTGTTGTCCAAGCATATCTGGACGCGAAGGAGGAATACCGGCAGCTTGTGGAGAAAGCCAGAACAACAAGCTGGAAAAAGTTCTGCGAAAAACAAGATAGGGAAACCATGTGGGATGGAATATATAGGGTGATAGGCCGCACGACAGTTAGGCAGGAGGACACCCCCCTGATTAAAAATGGGAAAGTATTGGAAGGAGAAGAGTCTGCCAGGGCTCTAGCGGAGGCATTCTATCCGGAAGACGATGCGCTGTCGGACAGTGTAGCCCACAAGGCAATTAGAATTAGGGCAGAAAAATTGAGCGAGGACAAAGGTGATGAGCTACCTGACCCTCCATTCACTATCGAAGAGCTGATGATTGCGACGGATAGCTTCAACCCAAAAAAGGCGCCAGGGCTAGATGGGTTCACTCCGGACATATGTAGGGCAGCCATAGCGTGCAAACCGGAGTTATTTTTAGCGTTGCTCAATAAATGCCTAGAGCTATCGCTCTTCCCTACGGTGTGGAAAGAGGCGGTAATAGTTATCTTAAGGAAACCGGGGAAAGATGACTACTCAAATCCCAAATCCTACCGGCCGATTGGGCTATTGCCGGTATTAGGGAAAATTTATGAGAAGATGCTGGTGAAGCGAGTCAGGTGGCATACCCTCCGACAAATGAGTCCCAAGCAGTACGGGTTCACACCGCAACGCAGTGCCGAGGACTCCCTCTATGACCTTATCAAGCATATCAGATCAAAACTGAAAGAGCAAAAAATTACATTAGTCATATCGCTCGACATAGAGGGAGCCTTCGACAGTGCTTGGTGGCCCGCGGTAAGATGTAGGCTAGCCGAATCAAATTGCCCAGAAAATATCCGCAAAGTTTTAGATAGTTACCTGACGAACCGGAAGGTCAGGGTGAGATACGCTGGAGCAGAAGCTCGGAAGGCAACAGAGAAGGGATGTGTCCAAGGTTCCATCGGGGGACCCACATTCTGGAACGTTTTGCTGGATCCGTTATTAGCCAGTCTGGAAATGGGAGGGAACTACTGTCAGGCGTTCGCTGACGATGTGGTTCTGGTTTTCTCCGGCGATACAGCACTCGAGGTCCAGAGACAGGCGAATGCCGCCCTAAAACATGTCCAGGAGTGGGGTGAAGACAATAAACTGAAGTTTGCGCCTCAAAAGACAAAGGCCATGATAATTACAAACAAACTGAAGCACGACACACCACTTCTGAGCATGGGAGGGGTGGACATAGCCATGTCAAAGGAGATAAAGATACTGGGGTTGACGATAGACCATAAACTAACATTCAATGCACACGTAGCAAATGTCTGCCGCAAGGCATTGAACATATACAAACAGTTAGCGAGGGCAGCAAAAGTGGAGTGGGGGATCTCGCCGGAGATAACCAGAACTATATACGTAGCAGTAATAGAGCCTATTATAATGTACGCAGCAAGTGCCTGGTATCCAGCTGCTGAGAAATTAGGGATTAGGAAGTTTTTGAATGAGGTTCAGCGCGGATTCGTACAAAAAATGATAAAGTCTTATAGGACCACTTCGCTCAACGCGGCATTGTTGCTCTCGGGGATGCTTCCGCTGGATCTTAGGATCAGGGAAGCAGCCTCTCTTTATGAAATAAAAAAGGGACACTCAGTAAGAGTAGTCGGGGATAGGAGAGTGGAGCGACCCACACCGTATGTGGAACTACCACACCCAGCGACCCAAAAGGCAATAGAGTTCAAATTGGTGGCAGACGAGGCAGAGCTGGCCCAGCAAGAGGATGCCAGATATAAAATATATACTGACGGTAGTAAAATTAACGACAAAGTTGGGGCGGCTCTATCCTTTTGGGATGGAGACGTTGAAATTGAAACCAAAAAACTCAAGCTGGACCAGTTCTGCACCGTATACCAGGCGGAGTTACTGGCGCTGGTGAAGGCTACCGAGATTGCGACCGAACGGTCCGGTGGTAGCTTCAATATCTACAGCGACTCTAGGTCGGCTCTTGAGGCGATTACGCACGGTGTTTCCCTTCACCCCCTCGTAGTAGCTATAAGAGAAAATATCTCAAAAGTTGTCAAACAGGAAAAGATACTAAGACTCTTTTGGATAAAAGCACACGTGGGGTTGGAGGGGAATGAAAGAGCAGACGCATTGGCAAAAGAGGCAGCTGTGGGTTTGAAGAAAAAGCCGGACTATGATGGATGCCCGGTATCCTTCATCAAGCGTCAGATACGCAATGAAACACTAGAAGTGTGGCACAATAGGTACGCAGAGGGAACCACCGCATCTACCACCAAAATGTTTTTCCCCGACGCGTTGAGCGCGTATAGGCTAATTAAAAAGATAACGCTCAATCCACGGCTGGTGCAGGTGTTGACGGGGCACGGCGGATTTTCCGAGTACTTGCACCGTTTCAAGCGCAAGGACAGCCCGGCGTGTCCCTGCGACACAGGTAGTAGCGAAAGCATAGAACACATCCTAGTGGAATGCCCATTATACACAAACTTAAGATATAACTTAGAGTCAGAAATAGATCGCAACCTTAAAAAAGAAAATTTAGCAGAAATTATAGCCAGTAAAAATATAAGGGATGACTTTTTAGACTTTTGTCAAAACATAGCTAGTAAGGTGATTGAAAGGAACAAAAATTAATGCACTATTGTGTTTTCTGTGTATATTTTTCTATTGCTAATTATTGTGTTTTACTATTTCTCTTGTACTCGTTGATTATATGTAATTATTTCGTTTATAATTTGTCAATATTGTTTTAAAATGTCGATTTTGTTTTATTATTTTAATTGTATTTACAAATTTGGTGTTTTATTTTGACAATTCTGTTTTATTATTTTAATTGTACTTTTTGATTTTGTGTATTATTTTGTTTATATTTTCAAACTTGTTTATTATTATGTCAGTAAATTTTATTATTTGTCCATATTTTGCTTTTGCACACTATATACTGTGTTAGTTTTAAGGTAGATATTTTTATTAAAATAATGTAAATATAAATAATGGTAAAATAATAGTGTATGTAAGAGATTGTTTAAGGACAGGGCACAATAAAGTGCGAAATTGTAATTAAGTAAAAAAGTAGATTTGTTAATATAAATAATAGTTAGTAATAAAAAATTGTAACCGCACAGACGGAAATAAATAGTAATTAGTAATAAAGTAGGCACTGGTCTCTCCGTCAATGGAAGACACACCAGTGGGATTTTTGTAATCTCTAATAAAAAAAAAAAAAAAAAAAAAAAAAAAAAAACCTAACCTAACCTAACCTAACCTAACCTAACCTAACCTAACCTAACCTAACCTAACCTAACCTAACCTAACCTAACCTAACCTAACCTAACCTAACCTAACCTAACCTAACCTAACCTAACCTAACCTAACCTAACCTAACCTAACCTAACCTAACCTAACCTAACCTAACCTAACCTAACCTAACCCAGTCCCCCCGCAGCCCTCGTGGTGGTCGGATCGTTTTTGGTGTCGCTCCGCACGAAAAAATTCGTTTTGTTGGTATTTTGTTGAGATACAGAGAAGTGTGATACACCAAAAAACGCGTTTCGGTACCGCGCAAGTGATTGTGAAATTTTCTTGTGCCGGAAAACGCCGGAAAAAGTGCAGTGAGCGGAAAACAGTAAAAACAGTGACTTGTGAAATCTTCGGAGCCTTATAACTCCGGAGAACGATCTTTTAGGCCTGGTTTTTATTTTACCAAGTTTCGAGGCCCAACGAGACGCAGAGAACGACACCTCGTGGGCAATTTTCCGACCACGTGTTGCCAAGTTAATTAAGAAATACTGGACATATAACCCCAAAATTGGAACACGTGGTACACGAACTACCCATCACGGGAAGCCAAAATTTTGTAAGCTGAGAGGAGGCGTAGAGGCGAGTGGAACGACGCCCCAAGCTGATTTTTACCCCCACCAGAAGTGGAGTAAATAAATACAGAAGACACAACCTTCAGACGTCATTTGCGGAAAATCTACAGTGAGTACCCCATAATTTTCAAGCGTTTCCTGCTGCGCGCTCACCAGAGGAGCAGACCTAGCTGAAGACCATAATTTTAAGATTGTTTTTTGGCTGTATATTGTATAAATTATAACTTTTTCAGTTTTTTGCAGAACTTAGTACTGAAAATCTTCAAAATTTAAAAATTTATTTCATAAACGTAAAGAGCCGTATTTAATACTAATTAAAACATTTTTTCAAAAATTTTTTGTCAAGGGGCCGTAAAGCAACTGAATTTTTTGTGTTTTTTCTTATTTAAATTAAAACTAAGGTATATAAAATTAATTTGACTATTGGATAAGCTTTTTATGATATAGAACGACTTGTTTAAGCCCAAATTTGCCCCCAGTAGCTCCAGGAACGAGAGATCTGTACTTTTTCAGCCACTTTGGTTTTTTGGGTGCACATACTCGAAGTCGATTATCTCCGGAGCCATTGGGCGCAGAAGACTCGGGTTTTCACGTTTCCCAGCGGCATTAGCGCGGGAAAAAATTGTGTGTATTTTCAGTCGATTTCAGGACCTGAAAGTTTTCAGCCCTGAAACCACATTTGACGGACAGGGGAAGCTGAGCCAAGCAACGCATTTCGAACCGCGTTTCTCTGGGCCAAACGGTTGCGGAGTTATAGCCACCCAAAGTCGGTCTTTGACAGTTACCCCCACTTTTTGGGAAACTTTGGCCTGGCATAGCTCCGGATCCGGGGGGCGTAGAGACTCGCCGATTCCGCAGCGGTGTTTGGGGAGACAACCTTTGCACGATCCGATTGGTTTCAGGTGTTTTGGAGCTGGAAATTTTCAGGATCCTGAAAACTAGTTTGCGCGTCGGAGCGGGACGAGTCAAGCCGAATAAGTCCAAGCTCGGGTGCTCTGCGACGGCTAGAAGGAAAGTTATACCGGGTCGAAAGTTGACTTTGACAGTTCTAGAACTGTCAAATCATTTTTCGGACTCGGATAACTCCCGACTCGGAGGTCGTAGAGGGCTCGGGTTTCCTTTGGGGACATAGCCCGGCTCTTCCCAACCCGCCCGCGGGGGTTTCAGGAGGTTTCAGGAGTCGGTGAAATTTCAGGCTGAAAACAAATTCGGTGGGTAGGCCTCACCGTGCCAACCTCGGGAAGCCCAAGCACGAGTGTTTTCGGACCGGTCGTTCCGGAGGAACCCCAAAAAACCGTTTTTCGGTTTTAGCATAAGCTAAAAACCTAGTTTTTTGGAACGCTGTAGCTCCGGAACCCCTTGGTGGAGCCGCACCGAGTTTGGGTTCATCTTGTGGGGCTCGAGGAGGGCTATCCATTGGGAAGCCTAAATCGACTCTACATAGAGTTCGAGAAATTTTCATAAAAATTTTTTCGCCTCTGCTCCTGCACCCTACTCCGCCGGGATTGTTGTCGACTCTACATAGAGCCAAAACAGCTTGTGTATAAGTAACTGACTGAATTGTAATTTTAAAACTTTTAACTATTTATTATTGGATAGAGTTGACGGGAGACGGCACTTAAGACACCATAAGGTGGTATTAGTGTACTTAGTGTTAAGTAAATTGACAGAGCAAGCTCTGGAAGGGTCATATTGCTATTGCTTGTGACGCTGTATTTAAATAGAAAGCTATTCACAGAGGCTACAGAGGCTTAAATAAATTTGACTAGTTACGCATTGACTGCCCCTTAACTTTTTACCCTACCTATCCGTAATTCTTGGGGTGTATAACATCCGGTAGTGCGGAAGGAACCATCGGTGGGGAAAATATAAATAAAAAAGTTGAGTCTTTTTGACCTACTACTAACCTTACTAGTGGGTAGGAGTGCGCCTGTTGACCTCCCAGTCGCGTACGCAACTGGAGTGTACCTGAAACAAAGGAAAATATATTAATTTGAGCGATAAGATTCCTTAGAATCTTATTTATTTATTAAATTTATTATTTATACACTGTACACATATACATAGACTGGGGTACTTTTTACAATACCCCATACTGACGACAGACTAGTTCATAAACCGAACCCATACTAGACAAAATGATAGGCATACATACACCTGTTAGCAAGCCGGCAAATCGGCCAAAACAAACCCCACCAAACGCCACAGCGGAGGCCGGACCCTCCGTACAAAGCGTCAGAAGGAGTGTGGGGGAGTGGGAGGCCGGTAAGCCAGCGAAAAAACTGACCCCCCCGGTGAAAGAAAGTGAGAGGAAGGCACCATCTAGACAGACACCGGAACCGCCAAGGCGAGCTTCCGCGGAAGTAATCTGCATTAGTCCGCCGCCTTCAGTAGCTAAAACAAGAGTCGCTGAAGCCAGAATATGCCTCGTAAAAATTAAGGCCCAGATGACTAACTCCAAGACAACCAAACGGGAAATCAAGGAGGAAGTCAAGGCCCAGGCTGATAGGCTTTATCAACTCATAAAAGAGGCTGAGCAGGAAAAAGGGCAAGTGTCGACCCCCGGGGTCATAACCTACTCGAAGGAGACACAAACGTGTACTGAAGAGGGAGAGGTGCCCACCAATACAAAGATGGAAACAGCATCACTTAAGATGGCCTTAGAGGAGCATAGCCGTAACCTGCGGGAGAATAGTGAAAAACTTGATAGGTTGAAAGAGGCACTTCAGGCTGGCGAGGAGAAGTTCTCCTATGCCAGGGTGGCGGCAAGTCGGCCTATCGAGCGGTCACCAAAGCAGACGGCGCTCCACTCCATAGTGGTCACCTCCACCAAGGAAAATGAAACTGGGGACCAAATTATCGACCACATTAGAAAGGCGGTAAATGCAAAGGAGGGATGGGTCACAGTAGACAGAGTTAGGAAGGCAAAGGACAGAAAGGTGGTACTGGGATGCAGAACAAAAGAGGACAGAGAGAAGGTTAAAGAAAGATTGGCAGGTGTGGGGGAAGCTTTGAGGTTTGAGGACGTCAAGAACAAAGATCCCCTTGTTATAATGAGAGGCGTCCTAAACTTCAACACAGATGATGACATCCTCAAGGCTCTTCGGAACCAAAATAGGGACGTGTTTGAAGAGCTTAAAAAGGAGGAAGACCGGGTAGAGGTACTATATAAAAAGAAAGCAAGAAACCCCCATACACACCACGTGGTCCTTAGGGTCTCCCCAAAAATATGGAACAGACTGCAGGAGAGACAGACCGTCCACATTGAAATGCAGAGAATTAGAGTGTCAGACCAGACTCCATTGATCCAGTGTTCCCTGTGCCTTGGTTTTGGGCATGGGCGACGGCTCTGTAGGGAGCAGGTGGAGAAGTGCAGTCATTGTGGAGGCCCTCATATGAAGACGCAATGCGCGGAATGGATGGCCGGAACAGTTCCAACCTGCTGTAACTGCATGAGGGCAAAGCAGGAAAACACTGAGCATAACGCCTTCAGCGACGAATGCCCAGTTAGGAAAAGGTGTGAGGTTCTGGCCAGATCCAGGGTAGCGTATTGCTAAGGTGGATACGGGCGAAAGGGCAGGCACCCCAACCGGAAGATATGGAGTTGTCCAGGCCAACCTACAAAGGAAGGAACTGGCAACCACCGAGCTCTTCCTAGAGGCCAGTGTGCGTAACATCGCATGGGCACTGATTCAGGAACCCTATGTGGGGGGAGCACGAAGTATGAAGAGCTACCGTGGTGCGAGAGTCTACCAGTGCGAGGTTGAAGGAAGTGGGAGGGTAAAGGCGGCAATAGCCGTCTTTGATAATGACCTTGATGTCATTCCCTACCCGAAACTCACCACGAATAACATCGTCGTGGTGGGAATCCGGACCAAAGCCTGGGAAATCGTAGTAGTCTCTTATTACTTCGAGCCAGACCAACCCATAGGGCCCTACCTGGATCAGTTGACCAAAATAAAGTTGGACCTGGGCACCGGACTACTCCTAATAGGCGGAGATGCCAACGCAAAGAGCACCTGGTGGGGAAGCACCATAGAAGACCTCAGGGGAGAAGAGATGTCCGGGACCCTTGAAGAGTTAGAGCTTCAGGTACTCAACACTGGAGACACACCGACCTTTTACACGGTAAGAGGCAGTGTAGTGTACAAGAGCCATGTGGATGTGACGGCATGTTCGCTCGAGCTTTTTGACATGGTAGACGGCTGGCGGGTTGATACGGGGGTAACTAGCTCGGACCACAACACCATTTTATTTAGTATAAAGTTAAAAAGGGAAAAAGGGATAAGCATAACCAGGACAACAAGAAAGTATAACACTAAGAAAGCAAACTGGGAAACTTTTAAAATTAAATTGGGGCAAAATAAAGTTGAGAAAAATATAAGTTTAGATACCATAAATCAAGTGGAAAATAAAATTGAGTTAGAAGAAATGGTTATGAGATATAAAAATGCAATTGAAAATTCATGTAAAGAAGCTATCCCTACAATTAGTAAAAAATCCAAAGTCAATATTCCGTGGTGGTCCGAGGAGCTCGCCTCAAAGAAGAGGGAGTTCACAACCAAAAAGAACCGTATCCGCAATGCCGCACCGGTCCGCCGAGCGATGGTCGTCGCAGAGTACCTGAAAGCGAAAGAGGAATATGAGTGCCAAGCCAAGGAAGCCCAAGTAGCCAGCTGGAAGAGATTCTGTGAAAAGCAAGACGGAGAAACCGTATGGGAAGGAATCTATAGAGTCATCAGAGGGACCACCAGGAGACAAGAAGATTTGACCCTTATGAGCGACGGTGCATTCTTGAACCCGAAGGAATCGGCTGCCTTACTCGCCGACGTATTTTACCCAGAAGACACAGCTGAAGAGGACAATGCGGACCACAAGCTTATCAGGGAAGCAGCCAGACGGGTAAATGAGTGGAGCCATGGTGAAAATCATGACCCACCATTTACGCTGCTGGAGCTGAAAACGGCCGTGGGACGCTTCAATCCCAAGAAGGCCCCCGGAGCTGATGGATTTACGTCGGACATCTGCTGTCGGGCGATCCACCAGGACCTGGACGCTTTCCTTGCCCTGTACAATAAATGCCTAGAACTGGCTCATTTCCCGGACATATGGAAGGAGGCAACGGTGGTAGTCCTCAAAAAACCGGGCAAGGAAGATTATACGAACCCCAAGTCCTACAGACCAATAGGCCTGCTACCGGTCTTGGGGAAGGTCCTGGAGAGGATGGTAGTGGCGAGAGTCAAGTGGCACCTGGTGCCACGGTTTAGTACTCGCCAATTTGGCTTTATGCCCCAGAAGAGCACCGAGGACGCCCTCTGTACTCTGATAAAACACGTACAGGACAAGTTGAGGCTGAAGAAGCTAATTGTCCTGGTGTCGTTAGATATAGAGGGCGCCTTCGACAGCGCATGGTGGCCGGCGATAAAAGTCAGGTTGGCTGAGGAAAAGTGTCCGGTCAACACCAGGAGGCTGATCGATAGCTACCTCGACAGCAGAAAGGTAACAGTAAGGTATGCTGGGGAAGAGTGCACAAGGAAGACGAATAAGGGCTGTGTCCAAGGGTCAATTGGTGGTCCCATACTATGGAACCTTCTTTTGGATGCACTGCTGAAAGATCTTGAGAGGATGGGCTATTTTGTGCAGGCGTTCGCTGACGACATAGTTCTAGTCGTGGATGGCGACACAGCGGTTGAAGTCTCCAGGGCGGCCAATGCAGCCCTCGCCCATGTTCAGAGTTGGGGTGTCAGAAATAAGCTTAGGTTTGCACCACACAAAACCTGTGCGATGTTAATAACCAATAGACTTAAGTACGATACTCCAATTCTGAGCATGGCCGGGGTCGACATTGGCATGGTCCGGAGTATGAAGCTGCTGGGTCTCACCATTGACGACAGGTTGACGTTCAGCGAGCACACTAAAAACGTCTGCAGGAAGGCAGCGGAAGTATACAAGCAACTTTCTCGTGCTGCCAAGGTCAGCTGGGGTTTAAATAGAGACATAATACACACGATATACACCGCCACAATCGAACCGATAGTAACGTACGCGGCTGGAGCCTGGGCTCCCGCTACGAAAAAGCTGGGAATACGTAGGCAGCTAGGCTCAGTCCAACGGGGATTCGTCCAGAAGCTCTGCAAGTCTTACCGTACGGTCTCACTAAACTCGGCACTGGTACTGGCTGGGATACTGCCTCTAGACCTCCGCATACAAGAGGCAGCCGCCCTGTATGAGGCAAGGAGAGGGTCATCCCAGTTTGTGCCAGGAGACCGGGAGATTGAGAGTATGGTAAGGTTTGCAGAGACGTCTCACCCTGCCAAGCAAATGGCCTTGGAGTTCGTGTGCCTGGCAGACCAACAGCTTGTGGACAGTCATAACGTGCAGACAGTGCGAATCTTCACTGACGGCAGCAAGATTGAGGGGAAGGTCGGAGCCGCATTATCCCTTTGGGATAATGCAGGTGAAATCCAGAACCTCAAGCTTAGCCTCGCCGCGTACTGCACTGTCTACCAGGCGGAACTGCTAGCCATTTGTAAAGCAACGGACGTAATCCTCAAGCGCAAAGAGACGAGCTATGGTCTGTACAGCGACTCAATGTCATCATTGCAGACGCTTGCAGACCATGGCTCTCTCCATCCCCTGGCGGTCCGCGCGAGAGTGAATATCGCTCTGGCATTGACCCAAGGAAAAGCTGTGTCTCTTTACTGGATCAAGGCCCACGCGGGCTTGCCGGGGAATGAACGCGCCGACGAGCTGGCAAAGGAAGCAGCATTGTCGTCACGGAGGAAGCCGGACTATGACCAGTGTCCGGTCTCATTCATCAAGCGTCATATCCGTTTGGATTCGCTTGGTGAATGGAACCGGAGATATGTGTCGGGCGAGACGGCCTCGGTGACGAAAATGTTCCTTCCCGACGCCGTGGCTGCCTACCGTATTGTTCAACGGGTAAAGCCAACAGGCGTTCTCACACAAATCCTAACAGGGCACGGTGGGTTCTCAGAATACTTAAACCGCTTTAAGTGTAAGGAGAGCCCATCGTGCACCTGTGACCCCAACGTAGCGGAATCGGTCCCGCACATAGTCCTAGAGTGTCCGATATTCGCGAAAGAGCGTTATAACCTGGAACAGGAACTGGGTGTGGGACTGAATAGAGACAGCGTACAAAAAATAATGTCGGGTAAAGAAAGAAATAAATTAATAGCCTACTGTGAGAATGTAGCACTCAAAGTGATTAATAGAAATAAAACGTGATGAAACAACTATGTTTCATAATATATTGTAAATATAAATATGCAAACATAGGACATTAGCGCAAACTTTAAATAAGTATAAGCAGTAGACTAAGATAAATAGGTATATATAAGAAGAGTATCTAGATGTTAGTAAATAGTGTTTAACGTGTAATGAATAGATTGTAAAATAAGTGTGTTAGAGTGTATCAAGTTAACTGTAAATAAGTGTATCTAAAATAGTCGGTACTTAATATATTGTGAAATAAGTAGAAAGTTAAGCTAAGCTATACATGTATTGAATAGATTGTTAAATGGGTGTGTGCTAGCGCCTATTAAGTAGATTGTAAATGAGTGTATCCAAAATAGTTGGTAAATATTATGTAACTAGTATAAAATAAGCTATGCCATACATGTAAAATAAAAACCCTTACGGCGCAAATTACTTCCCTGTGTTATGTAAAGAAATAAAGATAAAAATAAATAAAGAATTACAGAATAGTAATAGCTACTAAGTGGGAGTCCCACCCACTGGATAAATGGAGATGGATAAAAGAAAGACAAAGTATGAAGCATGAACTTACGAGAGGAATGACAAGCGAGAACTGGTATGGATGAGGATTAGATATTAGAATAGGCACCAACTTTGTGGTGGAACTAGTCTGGAAAAAAAAAAAAAAAAAAAAAAAAAAAAAAAAAACCTAACCTAACCTAACCTAACCTAACCTAACCTAACCTAACCTTTTTTTTTTTTTTTTTTTTTTTTTTTTTTTTGGCGGGAAAAAATGCCTGACGCACACCCCACCACCCGGGGAAGGCGATGGGGTAGTGTGGGGTTTGCACCCACTAAAAAGACCCGCCGTGTGCCATGCGTCGCCGTAAAAGTGGGCGAGCCCTGGATCGTTCTTACATCCACAGGGCCCGCCGCGGCGACTGTGCCCGGTCCGACTGCCACCGGGCACCCGACTCCTTGGTCGTCCTCTCCTAGCGGCGCTCCGGACACACACAGAGCGCCGCTCCGTCGCGGAAGGCATCAGCGGGCGGTGGAAAAAGGTCCCCGTTCCTCCGCCCGCGGCCTCGCTCAGGGCGGCATATGGTTCGCGGCGTACGCGCGCCTTCGCCGCCCAGCTCGCCGGCGGCGATGCGGATCAGCCAGGGGTGAGTCCTCCCTGATCCGCTCCGCCGCCTCCTTCTGCAAGATAACTTCCTCGCAGAAGGATGCGACCGCTTCCCACGACCTCGCGCAGCTCATGGATTGAACCACGGCCGGCAGCGCGAGGTCGTTCCCTATCACTGCGGTGAGTTCCCGACGCTGCAACTCCCAGGCAGGACACTGCTCGAGAGTGTGTTGCACCGAGTCTTCACCGCAGTCGCAGTGGTGGCACATCGGACTCGCCTCCCTCCCAAGCCTATGCAGGTATGTACCGAAGCAACCATGTCCGGTCAATACCTGCACCAGCCTAAAGGAGAGAGTCCCATGCTGCCGCACTGCCCACTCCTCGAGAATCGGCCTGAGCGCCTCCACGGTCCGAACGCCAGCTCGTGGAGCCTCAAGCCGATGCCCCCACCGTACCATCAACGTCCGGTGGGCCTCCTCGCGCCAACCTCGCAACTCCTCGGGCAGGGGGACAGAACCCCCGGCCCGGGCTGCCGCCGCGCGCTTGTAAACCTCGGCGAGCACCTCCGCATCCAAATCCCACGGGGGTGTCCCAGCCAACGCACACGCCGCGTCTGTGGACACCGTGCGGTATCCGCGAATGGCCTTGATCGCCAGGGTACGCTGAGGGCGCCACAAGCGCACCCTGTTCCCGGCGGACAAGGACAACCTAACCTAACCTAACCTAACCTAACCTAACCTAACCTAACCTTTTTTTTTTTTTTTTGTTCTCCCAGGAAAATTCCTCACGAATACGCAGTGGCTCGGGGAAACCACTGTGTTATGTGGGGTTTGCACCCACTAAAAACCTGGAGTATTCCGTCTCTCGCCTACGGGGCTGCGGGACCCACTAGGCACACGACCGCGTGCCCCGCTGGCGTTGCTCCGCAACGGAGCCCTTCTCTCCGGGGCGGGGCTGAATCCCAAGTTACCTGAGACCCAGCCCCGCCCAATTCCACCTCTGTCTGTTTCTCTACTTCTTGCACTGAGGCGCCCCGGAATACGTGGGCGTCCCAGTGCGGGACCTTTGTGCGGACGGCGGACCCCGATCCGCCGCCCGCGGTCCCCGGCTTACGGCGCCATTCGGCCCGCGAAGGCCAGACGCCGCCTTCCGCGTCTGCGGCGGCGCATCGGGGCCGAGTCGACGTCGTCTTCCCGGTCCCGCTCCGCCGCCTCCTTCTGCGACATGACAGCGTCGCAGAAGGTCGCTGCCGCCTGCCAAGCCTCGTCGCTGTCGACCATCTCCCTGAGGACGGCCGGCAGCGACAGGTCATCGCCAATTGTCGCGGACAGGGCGGCACGAGGGACCTCCCAAGCTGGGCACTCCTCGCGCGTGTGTTGCGCCGTGTCCGCGACTCCCGCCACACAGTGGTGGCACACGTCCGTAGGCTCCCTTCTTGCCACCTGGCACAGGTATCTCCCAAAGCATCCATGCCCGGTGATCATCTGTGTCAGGTGGAAGGAGAGAGCTCCATGCCGCCGCTCGAGCCACTCGTGAAGAATGGGCCGAACGGCGGTCACCAACTCCCTACTCACGACCGTCTCTTCTAGACGGGCCGCCCACCTCCGCAGGAGAGTGTCACGCCCCTCCTCTCGCCAGCGTTGAATCTCCCGCGGATGGGGACGGCCACCACCAGCTATCGCCTCTTTTATTCGCCAGTACACCGCGGCGAGTACCTCAGCATCGAGGTCCCACGGCGGTGTACCGGCGAGCACACACGCGCCGACGCACGACACGGTGCGGTACGCCCGGGCCACCCTGAGTGCCATGGCACGCTGCGGTCTTCGCAGCGTTGCCAGGTTTTGGTTGCTCATGGCACCTGCCCATATTGGCGCCCCGTAGAGCGCCATGGAGCGCACCACACCCGTGTACAGGCGTCGGCAAACTCCGCCAGGCCCCCCAACGTTTGGGAGGATCCGTCCCAAGGCCCCAGCAGTGGCCAACAACTTTGGGGCCAACCGCCGGAAGTGCTCCTCGAACTTCCATCGACCGTCGAGGACGAGCCCCAGGTACTTCATACTTGTACCGACGGCGATGGAAGTCCCTCCCACGATAATTGAGGCCTCCGGCGGCGGCTTGTTTCTGGGCCCGTGAAACAGTAGGGCCTCTGACTTTTCCAGGGCCACCTCGAGCCCCAGGGCACGGATCCTCATCACCACCTGGGCCACACCCGCCGTGGCGAGCAGGGATGCCTCTCTGTAGGTGCCGCCGCGGGCCAACACGAGGGTGTCGTCGGCGTAGCATATGACGCTGACCCCCCGCAGAGTGGCCCCGCGCAGCACCCAGTCGTAACCGATGTTCCACAGGGGAGGGCCTAAAACAGACCCCTGTGGAACACCGCACGACATTTCCCTCCTGCCTTCGCCGGCCCTCGTCGGGAACACGACGGATCTGCCGGCGAAGTAGTCGGCGATGACCCTCTGCAGGTACTGCGGCACGCCGTGGTATCGCAGCGCCGTTTTGATCGTTTCCCAGGGCAGCGTGTTGAATGCGTTGCGGATGTCCAATGACACCGCAAGCATCACGCCGCCCCGGGAGACCGCCTCCTCGGCGAAGTCCCTCACCTGCGCAATGGCATCCAGGGTCGACCGACCACTGCGGAAACCAAACTGCGCGTCGTCCAGATCCGGAGCCATGCACTCGGCCAGGCGAGCCGCGAGCACTCGCTCGAAGAGCTTGCTCACCTCTCCGAGCAACACGATCGGACGGTAGGACGACGGCAGTCCGGCCGGGCGCCCCGCCTTTGGCAGCAGGACAAGTTTGCCCGTTTTCCATTGCTGCGGGAATCGACCCTGCGCCACACATGCGGTGAAGAGGGACCTCACCCTCTCACCTATCTCCTCCAGCGCGACCGCTAGGGCCGTCCCCGGAACGCCGTCCGGGCCCGGGGCGGTCCTCTTCATTTTGAGTCTGAGGACAGCCGCCCCGAATTCGGCCTCCGATACCGGCGGTGCGGGGACATCGCCCTCTGCAGGTCGCGCGTCAGTGTGTCGGGCCATCGCCGGGGGCACCCACTCGTCTCGCTGCGGGAAGAGGGTGCCCACCACCTCTTCGAGAAGTTCCCCGTCTACGCTAGAAGTGACGGGGGGAGCCCAGGGCCGCAGCTTTTTCCTGACCACCTTGTATGGCCTTCCCCAGGGGTCACTATCGAGGGTCCGCAGCCATTCCTCCCATGCCGCCTCCTTGGCCCGCGCGATTGCCACTTGGAAAGATTCGCGCAGAGCCCTGTAAGCGGCATAGGAGGCACTCTCCTCTTGGGCGTCTCGGGTACGCCTCCGCCTGCACCGAGTGTATCGGCGGCGAGCCCTACCGCAATCAATGCGCATACGGCGGAGCTCGTCGCTCCACCAATACACCCGGCACCGAGGAGGGAGGGGTCTCGCCCTGGGCATCGCCGCGTCGCATATGCGACCCAGCGAGGCCCCAAGGCGCCCTGCCTCCTCGTCCACGTCCTGGCCAATGTCGGGCCCCGAAACCCAGTCCTCGATGATGGAGGCCTCTCTGGCGACCTCCCTGTCGAGTCGCCCCAGCACCCAGCGCGGACCGCCCCCAACAACGGGGGTCTGGACCGAGCCTTGCGGGCCGGTGGGGAGCGCGGTGACATCAAATCGGATATAACGATGATCCGACAGTGTCTCCACGCCCACCACCACTCTCCAATCCCGGACACGGCGCGCCAGGGCAGGCGATGCCAGTGTGATGTCGACTATCGACCCACCCTGTTGCCGCACGCACGTGTCCTCCGACCCCGTGTTGAGGACGACCAAGCCAATGGAGACCGCCCACTCCTCTAGACACTCACCCCGCGCATCCGTCACCGGGGATCCCCACGCCAATGATTTGGCGTTGAAATCCCCAGCGACTAGCACGGGGCTAGGGGCGACCTGCCCAACCAGAGCCCCCACCTCCCCGAGCATTTGTTCAAAGTCGGCGAGAGCCCGGTTAGGCGAGAAATACACCCCTATAACTGTGAGGCCACCCACCGCAGCCAGTACGTAGCCCCTACCCCTCGACACATTGCCAATGGGCGGGGCGCCGGCGGCAGCCGGGGCGGCGATGGCCACCAATCCGTCGCGGTCCCCGACCCAGTCATCACGGGTGGGGACGAAGTAAGGCTCTGCGACCACGGCTACTTTGATTCCCCACTCTGCCAGGGACTGGGTCAAAAGATCCTGGGCCCTGGCAGAGTGGTTTATATTCGCCTGTAAAATAGGGAGTCCGGGCATTTATGGGACGGTCTCCATTGGCTCCTCCGTTGGTGTTGGGCGATCGGTAGGCCCGCCGCCCTTGTCTTTAGCCTTGGAGCCTTTCTTGGCTTTGGCCTGCCTCCCATCGCCGACGCAGCCCACTCCACCAAGAGGGTGCCCCGCCGGTTTGCCCGCTGCTGCGCAAGTGGCGCAGTTGGGCTCGGCCTTGCACTCGCGCGCCCAGTGGCCCGGCTTTCCGCAGCGGAAGCAGAGTCCACTGCGGTCCTCCTCCGACCCACACTTGCTGGCGACGTGGCCCAGGTTAAGGCACCTGAAGCACCTCAGGGGCCTTGCCTCCAGCAGGGTGACCCTCGCCGTGGTCCAGCCTACGTTGAATCGGCCGGCGCCGACCACGGTCTTGGCGGCGGCCACCGGGCAGCCGAGCCACATCGTGGCCCGGTCGCTAATGACACCGGGCTTGAGGTCATGCTCATGGCAGCCCCCCTGCGCAGCGAAAGCCGCCACCACCTCTGCGGCGGTGACGGAGTCGTCCAGTCCCGAAACTAGTACCTCCACTCTTTTTGTGGGACGGGAGACCCTGACGACGTCTGCGCTGAGGACCTCTCGGAGCTTGAAAGCCAGAGAGTCGGCCTTCTCAGCGCCCCCATCCCCGAAAATTTCGAGGATGCGGGCGCCGGTCACGGTAGTCCTGCAGCGCATCTCTTCAATGCCGAGACTCGTTTTGTCGATACGGGTCCGGGCCTCCCGCAAAATCGTCCCGTAGCTCGCGCCACGCTCCGCCGCGCCCGGCTGCAGTGTTAGTGTCACCGCAGCCGTTTTTGGCTCACGCAGCTTTGCCACCGCCACCGCCTTTTTGTTCTGGGTGCCCAGCGTGGTCGTCTTCTTCCCACTACTTTTTGCTCCCCGAGCAGCGACCAAATTCCACTGCTCCGTCAACGGGGGCGGTGGGGGGGCGTCCCGCACTGGGCTTGGGTCCCTAACAGGGGCTGGGGCCGACTTTTTGCCCTTGCCTTTGCCCTTGCTCTTAGCCTTTTGGGGCTGGGCTGCTGGCGCAGGCAGAGGCGCAGGGTTCTTCTTTGGGGCAGGGGCTTTTGCCCCCACCGACTTGGACGACTCGGGTATAGGGGCTGCCACTGTCGCAGCCACGTCCTCCGCATTTCTCCTATCAGCCGCCAGCGGCGGCCGCAACCTCGGCTCCGGCAGGAGGCGACACTCGAGCCCTTCGAGTCGTGCATTCAGCATGTTGCCGAATTGCACGACGCTGGCCCGAGATATCTCCTCCACCATAACTCGGATCGCGTCCGCGTCAGGTGCTGCCGTCTTTGCTGCCGCCGCCGGTCGGCTGTTTGCTTCTGCCAGCCGGGCCGAGAGCCGCTGGTTTTCGGCCTCAAGGTATGCCACCTCCTCAGGCACTGTACGGGCCCTTATGCCGCCCGCGGCCTCTTTGATGATAGAGGCCGCATCCTTCAGGGTCTTGACACTCGTCCCTTTTAATCTGCTGGACGTAGTGGCCACCTTTTCTACGAGTTTTGCAGCCTCTAGCAGCAGAAGATTTAATGCTGCCAGAGACTGCTCCGTGTCCTCTTCGGGTGTTGGCGGGTTGAGGCCTCTGCGGCAGGCGTGCCTCGATTCCTTGAGGATCTTGGCCATGCCGACTATCTCCTCCTCCGCCTCCAACTGGAGCGCCTCTTCCTTCTCCTTGTTGAGGCGTTCCTTGGCCGCGGCTAGACCCACGTACTCGCCCGTGGTGGGCGGTCGTCCTCTCCTTTTAGATTTATGTGCTACCCCTTTGGGCAGCGACATCATCTCCTCTTCTTCCAATGCCCTTTTGCGCCAGCGGCGGGCCTCCTCTTTTCCACTCCCGGAGTCGACCGTCATCAGACTAGCCTGACTGGCGTCTGAGTCGGACTCCGAGAGACGCGTTACGGAGACGCGAAGTTCTCTTCGAGCCACCGTCGCCTGCTCCATCTCCCTCTCACTCTCACTCTCCTCCTCCTTTCCTTCCTCCTTTGTTTTGGTTTTTTGTTTTAAAGATTTATTCATAGTTGTTCCCACGAGTATGGGACGATGTAGGGAAACACTGTCGGGTGACGCCCATTCCGGCCAGTGTAGCTATATACTGTAGAGGTCGCCAGGTATCTACAGGTTTTAACGACTTCGCTGTCGGGTGTTCCTTTTGAGTTTTCCTTCTCGCAGGCCAGCCAATTAAGGCAAGCCCTCCGCTCACAGCACCGCCGTACCCCATCCGCCAACGATGGGGGTCTTTGGTAGGATACCGTGAGCTCCGGAATTCCAGGAGCTGGCGAAACTCCCTTGTTGGTGATTACCTGTTTTCAGGTAACCACCCCCTCCCTCTCAACCTCCTTCCATCCGCAGCACGTCTGGGTGGTCCTCTGAATAGCAGAGGAACACCCAGACGAGCGACTTCCCCCCCTCCCCGTCAGGTATTTGCCACCGCCAACAAGAGCCCACGAATGGGAAGTTATTGACGGTGCCCAGGGTGCACCGGCCGAGCGGGTTGCTCTTCTCCCCGGACGTATCCGAAAGAGACTAGCAACCCACCAGGCACACGTGGAGGTTACCTGACCCGCACCCCAACCTAACCTTTTTTTTTTTTTTTTTTTTTGTTCTCCCAGGAAAATTCCTCACGAATACGCAGTGGCCTCGGGGAAACCACTGTGTTATGTGGGGTTTGCACCCACTAAAAACCTGGAGTGGCCTTCTCTCACCTACGGGGCTGCGGGACCCACTAGGCACACAACCGCGTGCCCCGCTGGTGTTGCTCCGCAACGGAGCCCTTCTCTCAGCGGGGCGGGGCTGAATCCCTGAGTTTAGATTCAGCCCCGCCCCGTTCCACCTCTATTTATCTCCTCCTAGCACCGAGGCGCCCCGGCCACCCAGGGCGTCTCAGTGCGCGGGACCTTTGTGCGGACGACGGACCCCGATCCATCGCCCACGGTCCCGTGCGTTACGGCGGCACTTGAGCCACGAAGGCCAGACGCCGCCTTCCGCGTCTGCGGCGGCGCATCGGGGCCGAGTCGACGTCGTCTTCCCGGTCCCGCTCCGCCGCCTCCTTCTGCGACATGACAGCGTCGCAGAAGGTCGCTGCCGCCTGCCAAGCCTCGTCGCTGTCGACCATCTCCCTGAGGACGGCCGGCAGCGATAGGTCATTGCCAATTGTCGCGGACAGGGCGGCACGAGGGACCTCCCAAGCTGGGCACTCCTCGCGCGTGTGTTGCGCCGTGTCCGCGACTCCCGCCACACAGTGGTGGCACACGTCCGTAGGCTCCCTTCTTGCCACCTGGCACAGGTATCTCCCAAAGCATCCATGCCCGGTGATCATCTGTGTCAGGTGGAAGGAGAGAGCTCCATGCCGCCGCTCGAGCCACTCGTGAAGAATGGGCCGAACGGCGGTCACCAACTCCCTACTCACGACCGTCTCTTCTAGACGGGCCGCCCACCTCCGCAGGAGAGTGTCACGCCCCTCCTCTCGCCAGCGTTGAATCTCCCGCGGATGGGGACGGCCACCACCAGCTATCGCCTCTTTTATTCGCCAGTACACCGCGGCGAGTACCTCAGCATCGAGGTCCCACGGCGGTGTACCGGCGAGCACACACGCGCCGACGCACGACACGGTGCGGTACGCCCGGGCCACCCTGAGTGCCATGGCACGCTGCGGTCTTCGCAGCGTTGCCAGGTTTTGGTTGCTCATGGCACCTGCCCATATTGGCGCCCCGTAGAGCGCCATGGAGCGCACCACACCCGTGTACAGGCGTCGGCAAACTCCGCCAGGCCCCCCAACGTTTGGGAGGATCCGTCCCAAGGCCCCAGCAGTGGCCAACAACTTTGGGGCCAACCGCCGGAAGTGCTCCTCGAACTTCCATCGACCGTCGAGGACGAGCCCCAGGTACTTCATACTTGTACCGACGGCGATGGAAGTCCCTCCCACGATAATTGAGGCCTCCGGCGGCGGCTTGTTTCTGGGCCCGTGAAACAGTAAGGCCTCTGACTTTTCCAGGGCCACCTCGAGCCCCAGGGCACGGATCCTCATCACCACCTGGGCCACACCCGCCGTGGCGAGCAGGGATGCCTCTCTGTAGGTGCCGCCGCGGGCCAACACGAGGGTGTCGTCGGCGTAGCATATGACGCTGACCCCCCGCAGAGTGGCCCCGCGCAGCACCCAGTCGTAACCGATGTTCCACAGGGGAGGGCCTAAAACAGACCCCTGTGGAACACCGCACGACATTTCCCTCCTGCCTTCGCCGGCCCTCGTCGGGAATACGACGGATCTGCCGGCGAAGTAGTCGGCGATGACCCTCTGCAGGTACTGCGGCACGCCGTGGTATCGCAGCGCCGTTTTGATCGTTTCCCAGGGCAGCGTGTTGAATGCGTTGCGGATGTCCAATGACACCGCAAGCATCACGCCGCCCCGGGAGACCGCCTCCTCGGCGAAGTCCCTCACCTGCGCAATGGCATCCAGGGTCGACCGACCCCGGCGGAAACCAAACTGCGCGTCGTCCAGATCCGGAGCCATGCACTCGGCCAGGCGAGCCGCGAGCACTCGCTCGAAGAGCTTGCTCACCTCTCCGAGCAACACGATCGGACGGTAGGACGACGGCAGTCCGGCCGGGCGCCCCGCCTTTGGCAGCAGGACAAGTTTGCCCGTTTTCCATTGCTGCGGGAATCGACCCTGCGCCACACATGCGGTGAAGAGGGACCTCACCCTCTCACCTATCTCCTCCAGCGCGACCGCTAGGGCCGTCCCCGGAACGCCGTCCGGGCCCGGGGCGGTCCTCTTCATTTTGAGTCTGAGGACAGCCGCCCCGAATTCGGCCTCCGATACCGGCGGTGCGGGGACATCGCCCTCTGCAGGTCGCGCGTCAGTGTGTCGGGCCATCGCCGGGGGCACCCACTCGTCTCGCTGCGGGAAGAGGGTGCCCACCACCTCTCCAAGCAAAACCTCGTCAACGCTGGACGTGACAGGGGGAGCCCAGGGCCGCAGCTTTTTGCGCACCACCTTGTACGGCCTCCCCCAGGGGTCACCATCGAGGGTCCGCAGCCATTCCTCCCATGCCGCCTCCTTGGCCCGCGCGATTGCCACTTGGAAAGATTCGCGCAGAGCCCTGTAAGCGGCATAGGAGGCACTCTCCTCCTGGGCGTCGCGGTTACGCCTCCGCCTGCACCGAGTGTATCGGCGGCGGGCCCTGCCGCAATCAATGCGCATGCGGCGGAGCTCGTCGCTCCACCAATACACCCGGCACCGAGGAGGGAGAGGTCTCGCCCTGGGCATCGCCGCGTCGCATATGCGACTCAGCGAGGCCCCAAGGCGCCCCGCCTCTTCGTCCACGTCCTGGCCAATGTCGGGCCCGGCAACCCAGTCCTCAATAATGGCGGCCTCTCTGGCGACCTCCCTGTCGAGCCGCCCCAGCACCCAGCGCGGACCGCCCCCAACAACCGGGGTCTGGGCCGAGCCTTGCGGGCCAGCG
Source organism: Orthosia incerta (assembly GCA_948252205.1). Taxonomy (NCBI): domain Eukaryota; kingdom Metazoa; phylum Arthropoda; class Insecta; order Lepidoptera; family Noctuidae; genus Orthosia; species Orthosia incerta. Next base: position 33,435,000 of record OX411747.1, on the reverse strand, counting down.
GGGAGCGCGGAGACATCAAATCGGATATAACGATGGTCCGACAGTGTCTCCACGCCCACCACCACTCTCCAATCCCGGACACGGCGCGCCAGGGCGGCCGATGCCAACGTAAGATCGACTATCGACCCACCCTGTTGCCGCACGCACGTGTCTTCCGACCCCGTGTTGAGGACGGCCAAGCCCATGGAGACCGCCCACTCCTCCAGACACTCACCCCGCGCATCCGTCACCGGGGATCCCCACGCCATAGATTTGGCGTTGAAATCACCAGCGACTAGCACGGGGCTAGGGGCTGCCTGCCCAACCAGAGATCCCACCTCCACGAGAATTTGCTCAAAGTCGGCGAGACCCCGGTTGGGCGAAATGTACACCCCTATAAATGTGACGCCTCCCACGGCAGCCAGTACGAAGCCTTTGCCTCTCGACACGCGGTCAATGGGCGGGGCGCCAGCGGCAGCGGGGGCGGTGATGGCCACCAAACCATCCCGGTCCCCGACCCAGTCATCCCGGGTGGGGACAAAATAGGGCTCGGCGACCACGGCCACTTTAATTCCCCACTCTGCCAGGGACTGGGACAATAGATCCTGGGCCCTGGCAGAGTGGTTAATGTTCGCCTGCAATATTGCTAGTCCGGGCATTTATGGGGCGGTCTCCATTGGCTCCTCCGTTGGTGTTGGGCGATCGGTAGGCCCGCCGCCCTTGTCTTTAGCCTTGGAGCCTTTCTTGGCTTTGGCCTGCCTCCCATCGCCGACGCAGCCCACTCCACCGAGAGGGTGCCCCGCCGGTTTGCCCGCTGCTGCGCAGGTGGCGCAGTTGGGCTCGGCCTTGCACTCGCGCGCCCGGTGGCCCGGCTTTCCGCAGCGGAAGCAGAGTCCACTGCGGTCCTCCTCCGACCCACACTTGCTGGCGACGTGGCCCAGGTTAAGGCACCTGAAGCACCTCAGGGGCCTTGCCTCCAGCAGGGTGACCCTCGCCGTGGTCCAGCCTACGTTGAATCGGCCGGCGCCGACCACGGTCTTGGCGGCGGCCACCGGGCAGCCGAGCCACATCGTGGCCCGGTCGCTAATGACACCGGGCTTGAGGTCATGCTCATGGCAGCCCCCCTGCGCAGCGAAAGCCGCCACCACCTCTGCGGCGGTGACGGAGTCGTCCAGTCCCGAAACTAGTACCTCCACTCTTTTTGTGGGACGGGAGACCCTGACGACGTCTGCGCTGAGGACCTCTCGGAGCTTGAAAGCCAGAGAGTCGGCCTTCTCAGCGCCCCCATCCCCGAAGATTTCGAGGATGCGGGCGCCGGTCACGGTAGTCCTGCAGCGCATCTCTTCAATGCCGAGACTCGTTTTGTCGATACGGGTCCGGGCCTCCCGCAAAATCGTCCCGTAGCTCGCGCCACGCTCCGCCGCGCCCGGCTGCAGTGTTAGTGTCACCGCAGCCGTTTTTGGCTCACGCAGCTTTGCCACCGCCACCGCCTTTTTGTTCTGGGTGCCCAGCGTGGTCGTCTTCTTCCCACTACTTTTTGCTCCCCGAGCAGCGACCAAATTCCACTGCTCCGTCAACGGGGGCGGTGGGGGTGCGTCCCGCACTGGGCTTGGGTCCCTAACAGGGGCTGGGGCCGACTTTTTGCCCTTGCCTTTGCCCTTGCTCTTAGCCTTTTGGGGCTGGGCTGCTGGCGCAGGCAGAGGCGCAGGGTTCTTCTTTGGGGCAGGGGCTTTTGCCCCCACCGACTTGGACGACTCGGGTATAGGGGCTGCCACTGTCGCAGCCACGTCCTCCGCATTTCTCCTATCAGCCGCCAGCGGCGGCCGCAACCTCGGCTCCGGCAGGAGGCGACACTCGAGCCCTTCGAGTCGTGCATTCAGCATGTTGCCGAATTGCACGACGCTGGCCCGAGATATCTCCTCCACCATAACTCGGATCGCGTCCGCGTCAGGTGCTGCCGTCGTTGCTGCCGCCGCCGGTCGGCTGTTTACTTCTGCCAGCCGGGCCGAGAGCCGCTGGTTTTCGGCCTCAAGGTATGCCACCTCCTCAGGCACTGTACGGGCCCTTATGCCGCCCGCGGCCTCTTTGATGATAGAGGCCGCATCCTTCAGGGTCTTGACACTCGTCCCTTTTAATCTGCTGGACGTAGTGGCCACCTTTTCTACGAGTTTTGCAGCCTCTAGCAGCAGAAGATTTAATGCTGCCAGAGACTGCTCCGTGTCCTCTTCGGGTGTTGGCGGGTTGAGGCCTCTGCGGCAGGCGTGCCTCGATTCCTTGAGGATCTTGGCCATGCCGACTATCTCCTCCTCCGCCTCCAACTGGAGCGCCTCTTCCTTCTCCTTGTTGAGGCGTTCCTTGGCCGCGGCTAGACCCACGTACTCGCCCGTGGTGGGCGGTCGTCCTCTCCTTTTAGATTTATGTGCTACCCCTTTGGGCAGCGACATCATCTCCTCATCTTCCAATGCCCTTTTGCGCCAGCGGCGGGCCTCCTCTTTTCCACTCCCGGAGTCGACCGTCATCAGACTAGCCTGACTGGCGTCTGAGTCGGACTCCGAGAGACGCGTTACGGAGACGCGAAGTTCTCTTCGAGCCACCGTCGCCTGCTCCATCTCCCTCTCACTCTCACTCTCCTTCTTCTCCTCCTCCTTTCCTTCCTCCTTTGTTTTGGTTTTTTGTTTTAAAGATTTATTCATAGTTGTTCCCACGAGTATGGGACGATGTAGGGAAACACTGTCGGGTGACGCCCATTCCGGCCAGTGTAGCTATATACTGTAGAGGTCGCCAGGTATCTACAGGTTTTAACGACTTCGCTGTCGGGTGTTCCTTTTGAGTTTTCCTTCTCGCAGGCCAGCCAATTAAGGCAAGCCCTCCGCTCACAGCACCGCCGTACCCCATCCGCCAACGATGGGGGTCTTTGGTAGGATACCGTGAGCTCCGGAATTCCAGGAGCTGGCGAAACTCCCTTGTTGGTGATTACCTGTTTTCAGGTAACCACCCCCTCCCTCTCAACCTCCTTCCATCCGCAGCACGTCTGGGTGGTCCTCTGAATAGCAGAGGAACACCCAGACGAGCGACTTCCCCCCCTCCCCGTCAGGTATTTGCCACCGCCAACAAGAGCCCACGAATGGGAAGTTATTGACGGTGCCCAGGGTGCACCGGCCGAGCGGGTTGCTCTTCTCCCCGGACGTATCCGAAAGAGACTAGCAACCCACCAGGCACACGTGGAGGTTACCTGACCCGCACCCCACCCCAACCTAACCTAACCTAACCTAACCTAACCTTTTTTTTTTTTTTTTTTTTTTTTTTTTTTTTTTTTTTTTTTTTTTTTTTTTTTTGGCGGGAAAAAATGCCTGACGCACACCCCACCACCCGGGGAAGGCGATGGGGTAGTGTGGGGTTTGCACCCACTAAAAAGACCCGCCGTGTGCCATGCGTCGCCGTAAAAGTGGGCGAGCCCTGGATCGTTCTTACATCCACAGGGCCCGCCGCGGCGACTGTGCCCGGTCCGACTGCCACCGGGCACCCGACTCCTTGGTCGTCCTCTCCTAGCGGCGCTCCGGACACACACAGAGCGCCGCTCCGTCGCGGAAGGCATCAGCGGGCGGTGGAAAAAGGTCCCCGTTCCTCCGCCCGCGGCCTCGCTCAGGGCGGCATATGGTTCGCGGCGTACGCGCGCCTTCGCCGCCCAGCTCGCCGGCGGCGATGCGGATCAGCCAGGGGTGAGTCCTCCCTGATCCGCTCCGCCGCCTCCTTCTGCAAGATAACTTCCTCGCAGAAGGATGCGACCGCTTCCCACGACCTCGCGCAGCTCATGGATTGAACCACGGCCGGCAGCGCGAGGTCGTTCCCTATCACTGCGGTGAGTTCCCGACGCTGCAACTCCCAGGCAGGACACTGCTCGAGAGTGTGTTGCACCGAGTCTTCACCGCAGTCGCAGTGGTGGCACATCGGACTCGCCTCCCTCCCAAGCCTATGCAGGTATGTACCGAAGCAACCATGTCCGGTCAATACCTGCACCAGCCTAAAGGAGAGAGTCCCATGCTGCCGCACTGCCCACTCCTCGAGAATCGGCCTGAGCGCCTCCACGGTCCGAACGCCAGCTCGTGGAGCCTCAAGCCGATGCCCCCACCGTAAACCTAACCTAACCTAACCTAACCTAACCTAACCTAACCTAACCTAACCTTTTTTTTTTTTTTTTTTTTTTTTTTTTGGCGGGAAAAAATGCCTGACGCACACCCCACCACCCGGGGAAGGCGATGGGGTAGTGTGGGGTTTGCACCCACTAAAAAGACCCGCCGTGTGCCATGCGTCGCCGTAAAAGTGGGCGAGCCCTGGATCGTTCTTACATCCACAGGGCCCGCCGCGGCGACTGTGCCCGGTCCGACTGCCACCGGGCACCCGACTCCTTGGTCGTCCTCTCCTAGCGGCGCTCCGGACACACACAGAGCGCCGCTCCGTCGCGGAAGGCATCAGCGGGCGGTGGAAAAAGGTCCCCGTTCCTCCGCCCGCGGCCTCGCTCAGGGCGGCATATGGTTCGCGGCGTACGCGCGCCTTCGCCGCCCAGCTCGCCGGCGGCGATGCGGATCAGCCAGGGGTGAGTCCTCCCTGATCCGCTCCGCCGCCTCCTTCTGCAAGATAACTTCCTCGCAGAAGGATGCGACCGCTTCCCACGACCTCGCGCAGCTCATGGATTGAACCACGGCCGGCAGCGCGAGGTCGTTCCCTATCACTGCGGTGAGTTCCCGACGCTGCAACTCCCAGGCAGGACACTGCTCGAGAGTGTGTTGCACCGAGTCTTCACCGCAGTCGCAGTGGTGGCACATCGGACTCGCCTCCCTCCCAAGCCTATGCAGGTATGTACCGAAGCAACCATGTCCGGTCAATACCTGCACCAGCCTAAAGGAGAGAGTCCCATGCTGCCGCACTGCCCACTCCTCGAGAATCGGCCTGAGCGCCTCCACGGTCCGAACGCCAGCTCGTGGAGCCTCAAGCCGATGCCCCCACCGTACCATCAACGTCCGGTGGGCCTCCTCGCGCCAACCTCGCAACTCCTCGGGCAGGGGGACAGAACCCCCGGCCCGGGCTGCCGCCGCGCGCTTGTAAACCTCGGCGAGCACCTCCGCATCCAAATCCCACGGGGGTGTCCCAGCCAACGCACACGCCGCGTCTGTGGACACCGTGCGGTATCCGCGAATGGCCTTGATCGCCAGGGTACGCTGAGGGCGCCACAAGCGCACCCTGTTCCCGGCGGACAAGGACTCCGCCCACACGGGTGCGCCGTACAGTGCCATCGACCGTACCACCCCCGTGTAAAGCCGCCGGCAGGCGACGCTGGCGCCGCCCACGTTCGGCAAGAGCCGACCGAGAGCGGCGGCAACGCCCTCCAGCTTGGGCACCAGAATGCGGAAGTGCTCGTCAAAGTTCCACCGCCTGTCTATCACTAGGCCCAGATACTTGATCTGGGCCCCGATCCGTACGGGGACCGAGCCAACCGTTATCGAGGCGCCAGCAGGTGGACCGCGACGAGGCCCGTGAAAGAGCACGGCCTCAGTCTTGGCAGGGGCCACCCTAAGCCCCAGCGCCTCGATGCGCCCGACCACTTGGGCCACCCCCTCGTTGGCCAGGCGCGCCGCCTCCTCGAAGCTTTGTCCCCGGGCCGTGACGAGCGTGTCATCCGCATAGCAGATGACGTCCAGGCCCGGGGGAAAAGCTCCACGCAGCACCCAGTCGTAACCGATGTTCCACAGGGGAGGTCCTAGGACTGAACCCTGCGGAACACCGCACGCCATGGGTCTGCGGAGCAAAGCTCCGTCGCGGTCCTCGCACAGAACCACCCTGCCCTCAAGGTAGTCTGCCACCAGCCGCCTCAGGTAAACCGGCACTCCATGGAACCGGAGCGCCTCGCCGATGCAGCCGAACGGCAGACTACCGAAGGCGTTGGCGATATCCAAGGATACCGCCAACAACACCCCTCCGCCAGCGACGGCCTCCTCCGAAGCGGCCCTCAGACGCAGGATGGCATCGATCGTCGAACGCCCAGCGCGGAAACCGTACTGAGCGTCCGACAGACCGGAGCCGACCTCTTCCAGATGCCGGAGGATACGGGTGGCGAGAACTCTCTCAAGCAACTTCCCCGCCTCCTCCAGCAAAACGATAGGCCTGTAGGCCGCCACGGTGTCGGGAGGTCGTCCCGGCTTAGGGAGGAGCACCAGCTTCCCCGCCTTCCAGCAGTCAGGGAACCGTCCGGACGCCAGGCACACGTCGAACAGCTCCCTGAGGCGGTCCCCCATGTGGTTGAGGGCCAGGGCCAACACCCGTCCGGGTACCCCGTCGGGCCCGGGGGCGGTGTTCTTCGAGCGCATCCGAAGAACAGCCGCCGCCACCTCCGCCTCTGTGACGGGCGGAGCACTGAGGTCGGCCTCCCGGTCGTCGGTCTCTGCGGCGACCATTGCCGGGGGCACGTGCTCCGCTCGTTGCGGGAATAGGCCCTCAACCACCTCCACGAGGAAGCCGGGTTGGAGAGTCTCCACAAGGGGGGGACCCCGACAGCGTAGCTTATTCAGCGCAGCTCGGTAGGGGCGGCCCCAGGGGTCACGGTCGAGACCCTCCAACAGCTCGTGCCGCGCCTCCTCCTTGGCGCGGCGAATGGCCAGCTTTAGGGCGCACACCTCGTCGATGTACGCCGCATAAAGCCGGTCTTCCCTCTCGACGTCACGGGGGTGACGTCGCCGGCTGCGGGTGTAGGACCTCCGCGCCGCAAAACACGCTGCGCGAAGGGAGGCAAGCTCCGGGGACCACCAGTAGACCTCCGTCTTCGGGGACCAACACTTAGCACGGGGCATGGCCGTATCGCAGATTTGCGTAATCGCATCGCGAAAACGGCCAGCCGCAGCGTCGGCACCCTCGGACGAAGGCGGGGAGGCGAACCAATTGGAAATAATGGCCGCCTCCTCTAGCAGGACCTTGTCCATTCGCCCCACAGCCCACCGCGGAAACGCGCCGCCACGCCGAGAGGGAACGTGACCCCTTCTGGGGCCCTGGGACCGGGAGAGCTCGAATCGGATGTATCTATGATCCGAGAGCGTCTCAACCTCATCCAGGACACGCCAGCTCCTTACTTGCGCTTCGACGGCAGGGGTAGCGAACGAGAGGTCCACTATCGACCCCCCCTGCCGACGAACGCACGTGTCGGTGGTGCCTCTGTTGAGGAGACAGAGGCCCACCGACGTCGCCCACTCTTCGACTGCCCGACCGCGGGCATCCGTTCCGGGGGAGCCCCACGCCGTAGATTTGGCATTGAAGTCCCCCAGAACGAGCACCTGACGAGGTGCTGTCCGCCGTATCGAGGCCTCCACTCTATTGAGGAAGACCTCGAATTCCGCCAGACTCCGGTTTGGGGAGAAGTACACGCCGAACAGCGTTACCTCCCCCCAATCGGCAGCAACGAACCCCTCGCCCCTGTCTCTGAGCGACAAGGGTGGGGAGCGAAGCGCAGCGGAGCTGACGATGGCCACGGAGCCGTCCCGGTCACCCACCCAATTTGGGCAGGGAGGAACGAAGTAGGGCTCCGCGGCTACGGCCACACCTATTGACCACTCCGCCATCGCTTGCAGGAGGAGGTCCTGGGCGCCGGCGGAGTGGTTCAAATTCGTCTGGAGGAGATTGGAGGGTGTGCAATACATTATTGGATTGTTGACACCTCCATCTCTCCTCCCGCGGTCGGTGACCGAGGACCGGGAGCCGCCGTGGTCGAACGACCAGCTCCCGGATGCCTCGGCGCGTTGGGGATCGTGCACCCCTCCCGCCCCATCAAATGGTTGGCGGGCCGATTGCCCGCCGCGCACGGGGGGCAGTAAGGGGCGGCGGAGCATTCCGCCGCCTTGTGCCCCAGTTGGCCGCAGCGGAAGCACAATCTGCTGCAGTCCACGGCGCTAGTGCAATTGGCCCGCAAGTGGCCCCTGGCCATGCACCCATAACACCTCGCAGGCCTCCCCTCCAAGACCGTGATTCGGGCCGAGGAGAAGCCCACGAGGAGTCGTCCAGCTTTGGCCAGAAGCTTGGCCGCAGCGATGGGGCAGCGCACCCACACCGCACCCGCTCCTCCGGGGCCGGGGCGGACGGCACCGACCTTGACGGAGCCGGGAGCACACTCAGCAAACGCTTCAATGCGCTCCCGGACCTCCGCCGCCGTGACGGAGTCGTCCAAGCCCGACACGCGCAACTCCGCGCATTTCGTCGGCCTGGCGACGGTGACGCCATCCCGTCCCGCCACAATGCCTCGTAGCGCCGCGGCCACCATGTCGGCCTGTTTCTCCCCCTCCTTGCCGGGGAACTCCAGGATGCGCGCCCCTGTCCGCGCCAACCGCACCTTCCCTCCGACGCCAGGGAGGGCCCCGTCGAGGACCGACCTCGCCTCCTGGAGGAAGCCCGCATAGGTGAGTCCCTCCGCCTCGGGCGCCACCGTGATGACCACGGCGGCACTCTTTGGCGGAGAGAGTTTGGGCCCCCTCTTACCAGCCGTTTGCCCTGTTACCGGCGCGGAAGGGTTCTTCGCCTTCCTGGAGCGCCGCCTCTTCCGCTTCCCCCCAACCGTCTGCCACCCCTCCTCAGCTGCAGCTGAAGTGGGTGGAGCAGGAGGAGCGGGGACCGACGCGGGCACCGGAGCCGGAGCACTAGGAGCGGCGGCCGGCGGCACCCTCCGCCCCCCCTTCTTCCCCTTCCTCCTGTCGGTAGGAGCCTGAGCGGCACGAGCTTTGGCCGGCACAGGCGGCTTGGGCGCGGCGGGCTCGCCGGCCACCGCCGCAAATGACTTGGCGCCCATCCCCGGCTGGTTTGGTGGGGCTCCGCGCTTGTCAGCCGCCAACGGCGGCCGAATCCGCTTTTCGGGGAGCAGGCGGTCCTGGACGCCGGCCAGGCGTCCGTCTACCAGGCTCCCCACGAACCTGGCCAGCTGGCTCATTTGAGCGTCGCTGAACGCGTCGCCCAGAGCCCCACAAGCCACCTCCATCCCATTGGCCGGCTCCATCACCTCCAGGGGTGGTGCAGCTGGCGGCTTCTCGGCCCGCGGAGAGCCGGCCCGGGTGATGTCGACCCCACTGACCCGGAGATCGACCCGAAGCTGGGCCAGCTCAGCGCGGAGCTGCTGCACCTCTTCCTCGAGGCGGGCATTGGCAGCCTCGGAGGCGGCAGAGCGTTCGGAGAGCCGCTCCACCACCCCACCCAACGCGCTGGCGGCTGTCTTGAGTCCCTTCACGAAGTCGCCCTTGAGGTTTTGGGACCTCGTGGCGACCTTCATAACGAGGCTCAACGAGTCGCTCGCCGTCTGCATCAGGTCCGCTGCGTCTGCTGCGGACCCCTCGGTCGCGGAGCGGATCCTGTCGGTCAATTGACCGACCTGATCCTCCGCGGCCGCCTCTCCATCAGCGCGCACGCGTCTGTACGCCGCGCTGTTAGAAAACACCGACGACGACGACCCGACCGGGGTGATATCACCCGGGGTCGGTGTCGCCGCCATCGGTGCTGTGGGTCGGCGGTGCGGCGTGAGCGACCGCGTTCTCGACCCCGCTCCTCCTCTGTTAGAGGGGCGTACTTTCCGAGGCGCCCGGATGGACACCTCGAAAGCCTCCTCTTGATCGTCCGGGAAGCTGCGCTTCTCGGCGCCTCCCGGCTTGACGGTGTTTGACCTCCCTGCTGGATTGAGGTCCTCCTCCTTACTCGCCTGGGGCAAGCGGCCCCGACTCCGGGTGGAGGGCCGGTCCGCCAACCGCGTCAGCACCACTCTTGGCACTGGCGTGTCGGCACGCGACTCCTCGCACTCCACACTTTCTCCTTCAACATCTTTGGTGATTTTATTTTTTTCCATTTTTGTTCCCACGAGTATGGGACGATGTAGGGAAACACTGTCGGGTGACGCCCATTCCGGCCAGTGTAGCTATATACTGTAGAGGTCGCCAGGTATCTACAGGTTTTTACGACTTCGCTGTCGGGTGTTCCTTTTGAGTTTTCCTTCTCGCAGGCCGGCCAATTAAGGCAAGCCCTCCGCTCACAGCGCCGCCGTACCCCATCCGCCAACGATGGGGGTCGTTGGTAGGTCACCGTGGTCTCCGGAATTCCAGGAGCTGGCGAAGCTCCCTTGTTGGTGATTACCTGTTTTCAGGTAACCACCCTCCCCCTCAACCTCCTTCCGTCCACAACAAGTCCCGTACCCCATACCGCCTACGATGGGGGTCGTTGGGAGTATGCTGCGGTCTCCGGGATTCAAGGAGAGCCGGCGTAGACTCCCCTTCCTACTCACCTACCTAACCTACCCAGACTAACCTAGCCTAACCTAACCTAAACCCAACCCAGCCCCTTTGTCGCATCTGGCATGTCCTCTGCTATTCAGAGGAACACCCAGAGCGACATCCCCCCCCGTCAGGTATTCGCCACCGCCAACAAGAGCCCACGAATGGGAAGTTATTGACGGTGCCCAGGGTGCACCGGCCCAGCGGGTTGTCCTTCCCCCCGGACGTATCCGAAAGAGACTAGCAACCCACCAAGCACACGTGGAGGTTACCTGACCCGCACCCCAACCTAACCTAACCTAACCTAACCTAACCTAACCTTTTTTTTTTTTTTTTTTTTTTTTTTTTTTTTTTTTTTTTTTTTTTTTTTTTTTTTTTTTTTTTTTTGGCGGGAAAAAATGCCTGACGCACACCCCACCACCCGGGGAAGGCGATGGGGTAGTGTGGGGTTTGCACCCACTAAAAAGACCCGCCGTGTGCCATGCGTCGCCGTAAAAGTGGGCGAGCCCTGGATCGTTCTTACATCCACAGGGCCCGCCGCGGCGACTGTGCCCGGTCCGACTGCCACCGGGCACCCGACTCCTTGGTCGTCCTCTCCTAGCGGCGCTCCGGACACACACAGAGCGCCGCTCCGTCGCGGAAGGCATCAGCGGGCGGTGGAAAAAGGTCCCCGTTCCTCCGCCCGCGGCCTCGCTCAGGGCGGCATATGGTTCGCGGCGTACGCGCGCCTTCGCCGCCCAGCTCGCCGGCGGCGATGCGGATCAGCCAGGGGTGAGTCCTCCCTGATCCGCTCCGCCGCCTCCTTCTGCAAGATAACTTCCTCGCAGAAGGATGCGACCGCTTCCCACGACCTCGCGCAGCTCATGGATTGAACCACGGCCGGCAGCGCGAGGTCGTTCCCTATCACTGCGGTGAGTTCCCGACGCTGCAACTCCCAGGCAGGACACTGCTCGAGAGTGTGTTGCACCGAGTCTTCACCGCAGTCGCAGTGGTGGCACATCGGACTCGCCTCCCTCCCAAGCCTATGCAGGTATGTACCGAAGCAACCATGTCCGGTCAATACCTGCACCAGCCTAAAGGAGAGAGTCCCATGCTGCCGCACTGCCCACTCCTCGAGAATCGGCCTGAGCGCCTCCACGGTCCGAACGCCAGCTCGTGGAGCCTCAAGCCGATGCCCCCACCGTACCATCAACGTCCGGTGGGCCTCCTCGCGCCAACCTCGCAACTCCTCGGGCAGGGGGACAGAACCCCCGGCCCGGGCTGCCGCCGCGCGCTTGTAAACCTCGGCGAGCACCTCCGCATCCAAATCCCACGGGGGTGTCCCAGCCAACGCACACGCCGCGTCTGTGGACACCGTGCGGTATCCGCGAATGGCCTTGATCGCCAGGGTACGCTGAGGGCGCCACAAGCGCACCCTGTTCCCGGCGGACAAGGACTCCGCCCACACGGGTGCGCCGTACAGTGCCATCGACCGTACCACCCCCGTGTAAAGCCGCCGGCAGGCGACGCTGGCGCCGCCCACGTTCGGCAAGAGCCGACCGAGAGCGGCGGCAACGCCCTCCAGCTTGGGCACCAGAATGCGGAAGTGCTCGTCAAAGTTCCACCGCCTGTCTATCACTAGGCCCAGATACTTGATCTGGGCCCCGATCCGTACGGGGACCGAGCCAACCGTTATCGAGGCGCCAGCAGGTGGACCGCGACGAGGCCCGTGAAAGAGCACGGCCTCAGTCTTGGCAGGGGCCACCCTAAGCCCCAGCGCCTCGATGCGCCCGACCACTTGGGCCACCCCCTCGTTGGCCAGGCGCGCCGCCTCCTCGAAGCTTTGTCCCCGGGCCGTGACGAGCGTGTCATCCGCATAGCAGATGACGTCCAGGCCCGGGGGAAAAGCTCCACGCAGCACCCAGTCGTAACCGATGTTCCACAGGGGAGGTCCTAGGACTGAACCCTGCGGAACACCGCACGCCATGGGTCTGCGGAGCAAAGCTCCGTCGCGGTCCTCGCACAGAACCACCCTGCCCTCAAGGTAGTCTGCCACCAGCCGCCTCAGGTAAACCGGCACTCCATGGAACCGGAGCGCCTCGCCGATGCAGCCGAACGGCAGACTACCGAAGGCGTTGGCGATATCCAAGGATACCGCCAACAGCACCCCTCCGCCAGCGACGGCCTCCTCCGAAGCGGCCCTCAGACGCAGGATGGCATCGATCGTCGAACGCCCAGCACGGAAACCGTACTGAGCGTCCGACAGACCGGAGCCGACCTCTTCCAGATGCCGGAGGATACGGGTGGCGAGAACTCTCTCAAGCAACTTCCCCGCCTCCTCCAGCAAAACGATAGGCCTGTAGGCCGCCACGGTGTCGGGAGGTCGTCCCGGCTTAGGGAGGAGCACCAACTTCCCCGCCTTCCAGCAGTCAGGGAACCGTCCGGACGCCAGGCACACGTCGAACAGCTCCCTGAGGCGGTCCCCCATGTGGTTGAGGGCCAGGGCCAACACCCGTCCGGGTACCCCGTCGGGCCCGGGGGCGGTGTTCTTCGAGCGCATCCGAAGAACAGCCGCCGCCACCTCCGCCTCTGTGACGGGCGGAGCACTGAGGTCGGCCTCCCGGTCGTCGGTCTCTGCGGCGACCATTGCCGGGGGCACGTGCTCCGCTCGTTGCGGGAATAGGCCCTCAACCACCTCCACGAGGAAGCCGGGTTGGAGAGTCTCCACAAGGGGGGGACCCCGACAGCGTAGCTTATTCAGCGCAGCTCGGTAGGGGCGGCCCCAGGGGTCACGGTCGAGACCCTCCAACAGCTCGTGCCGCGCCTCCTCCTTGGCGCGGCGAATGGCCAGCTTTAGGGCGCACACCTCGTCGATGTACGCCGCATAAAGCCGGTCTTCCCTCTCGACGTCACGGGGGTGACGTCGCCGGCTGCGGGTGTAGGACCTCCGCGCCGCAAAACACGCTGCGCGAAGGGAGGCAAGCTCCGGGGACCACCAGTAGACCTCCGTCTTCGGGGACCAACACTTAGCACGGGGCATGGCCGTATCGCAGATTTGCGTAATCGCATCGCGAAAACGGCCAGCCGCAGCGTCGGCACCCTCGGACGAAGGCGGGGAGGCGAACCAATTGGAAATAATGGCCGCCTCCTCTAGCAGGACCTTGTCCATTCGCCCCACAGCCCACCGCGGAAACGCGCCGCCACGCCGAGAGGGAACGTGACCCCTTCTGGGGCCCTGGGACCGGGAGAGCTCGAATCGGATGTATCTATGATCCGAGAGCGTCTCAACCTCATCCAGGACACGCCAGCTCCTTACTTGCGCTTCGACGGCAGGGGTAGCGAACGAGAGGTCCACTATCGACCCCCCCTGCCGACGAACGCACGTGTCGGTGGTGCCTCTGTTGAGGAGACAGAGGCCCACCGACGTCGCCCACTCTTCGACTGCCCGACCGCGGGCATCCGTTCCGGGGGAGCCCCACGCCGTAGATTTGGCATTGAAGTCCCCCAGAACGAGCACCTGACGAGGTGCTGTCCGCCGTATCGAGGCCTCCACTCTATTGAGGAAGACCTCGAATTCCGCCAGACTCCGGTTTGGGGAGAAGTACACGCCGAACAGCGTTACCTCCCCCCAATCGGCAGCAACGAACCCCTCGCCCCTGTCTCTGAGCGACAAGGGTGGGGAGCGAAGCGCAGCGGAGCTGACGATGGCCACGGAGCCGTCCCGGTCACCCACCCAATTTGGGCAGGGAGGAACGAAGTAGGGCTCCGCGGCTACGGCCACACCTATTGACCACTCCGCCATCGCTTGCAGGAGGAGGTCCTGGGCGCCGGCGGAGTGGTTCAAATTCGTCTGGAGGAGATTGGAGGGTGTGCAATACATTATTGGATTGTTGACACCTCCATCTCTCCTCCCGCGGTCGGTGACCGAGGACCGGGAGCCGCCGTGGTCGAACGACCAGCTCCCGGATGCCTCGGCGCGTTGGGGATCGTGCACCCCTCCCGCCCCATCAAATGGTTGGCGGGCCGATTGCCCGCCGCGCACGGGGGGCAGTAAGGGGCGGCGGAGCATTCCGCCGCCTTGTGCCCCAGTTGGCCGCAGCGGAAGCACAATCTGCTGCAGTCCACGGCGCTAGTGCAATTGGCCCGCAAGTGGCCCCTGGCCATGCACCCATAACACCTCGCAGGCCTCCCCTCCAAGACCGTGATTCGGGCCGAGGAGAAGCCCACGAGGAGTCGTCCAGCTTTGGCCAGAAGCTTGGCCGCAGCGATGGGGCAGCGCACCCACACCGCACCCGCTCCTCCGGGGCCGGGGCGGACGGCACCGACCTTGACGGAGCCGGGAGCACACTCAGCAAACGCTTCAATGCGCTCCCGGACCTCCGCCGCCGTGACGGAGTCGTCCAAGCCCGACACGCGCAACTCCGCGCATTTCGTCGGCCTGGCGACGGTGACGCCATCCCGTCCCGCCACAATGCCTCGTAGCGCCGCGGCCACCATGTCGGCCTGTTTCTCCCCCTCCTTGCCGGGGAACTCCAGGATGCGCGCCCCTGTCCGCGCCAACCGCACCTTCCCTCCGACGCCAGGGAGGGCCCCGTCGAGGACCGACCTCGCCTCCTGGAGGAAGCCCGCATAGGTGAGTCCCTCCGCCTCGGGCGCCACCGTGATGACCACGGCGGCACTCTTTGGCGGAGAGAGTTTGGGCCCCCTCTTACCAGCCGTTTGCCCTGTTACCGGCGCGGAAGGGTTCTTCGCCTTCCTGGAGCGCCGCCTCTTCCGCTTCCCCCCAACCGTCTGCCACCCCTCCTCAGCTGCAGCTGAAGTGGGTGGAGCAGGAGGAGCGGGGACCGACGCGGGCACCGGAGCCGGAGCACTAGGAGCGGCGGCCGGCGGCACCCTCCGCCCCCCCTTCTTCCCCTTCCTCCTGTCGGTAGGAGCCTGAGCGGCACGAGCTTTGGCCGGCACAGGCGGCTTGGGCGCGGCGGGCTCGCCGGCCACCGCCGCAAATGACTTGGCGCCCATCCCCGGCTGGTTTGGTGGGGCTCCGCGCTTGTCAGCCGCCAACGGCGGCCGAATCCGCTTTTCGGGGAGCAGGCGGTCCTGGACGCCGGCCAGGCGTCCGTCTACCAGGCTCCCCACGAACCTGGCCAGCTGGCTCATTTGAGCGTCGCTGAACGCGTCGCCCAGAGCCCCACAAGCCACCTCCATCCCATTGGCCGGCCCCACCACCTCCAGGGGCGGCGCAGCCGGCGGCCCCTCGGCCCGCGGAGAGCCGGCCCGGGCGACGTCGACCCCACTGACCCGGAGATCGACCCGAAGCTGGGCCAGCCCAGCGCGGAGCTGCTGCACCTCTTCCTCGAGGCGGGCATTGGCAGCCTCGGAGGCGGCAGAGCGTTCGGAGAGCCGCTCCACCACCCCACCCAACGCGCTGGCGGCTGTCTTGAGTCCCTTCACGAAGTCGCCCTTGAGGTTTTGGGACCTCGTGGCGACCTTCATAACGAGGCTCAACGAGTCGCTCGCCGTCTGCATCAGGTCCGCTGCGTCTGCTGCGGACCCCTCGGTCGCGGAGCGGATCCTGTCGGTCAATTGACCGACCTGATCCTCCGCGGCCGCCTCTCCATCAGCGCGCACGCGTCTGTACGCCGCGCTGTTAGAAAACACCGACGACGACGACCCGACCGGGGTGATATCACCCGGGGTCGGTGTCGCCGCCATCGGTGCTGTGGGTCGGCGGTGCGGCGTGAGCGACCGCGTTCTCGACCCCGCTCCTCCTCTGTTAGAGGGGCGTACTTTCCGAGGCGCCCGGATGGACACCTCGAAAGCCTCCTCTTGATCGTCCGGGAAGGTGAGTTCCCGACGCTGCAACTCCCAGGCAGGACACTGCTCGAGAGTGTGTTGCACCGAGTCTTCACCGCAGTCGCAGTGGTGGCACATCGGACTCGCCTCCCTCCCAAGCCTATGCAGGTATGTACCGAAGCAACCATGTCCGGTCAATACCTGCACCAGCCTAAAGGAGAGAGTCCCATGCTGCCGCACTGCCCACTCCTCGAGAATCGGCCTGAGCGCCTCCACGGTCCGAACGCCAGCTCGTGGAGCCTCAAGCCGATGCCCCCACCGTACCATCAACGTCCGGTGGGCCTCCTCGCGCCAACCTCGCAACTCCTCGGGCAGGGGGACAGAACCCCCGGCCCGGGCTGCCGCCGCGCGCTTGTAAACCTCGGCGAGCACCTCCGCATCCAAATCCCACGGGGGTGTCCCAGCCAACGCACACGCCGCGTCTGTGGACACCGTGCGGTATCCGCGAATGGCCTTGATCGCCAGGGTACGCTGAGGGCGCCACAAGCGCACCCTGTTCCCGGCGGACAAGGACTCCGCCCACACGGGTGCGCCGTACAGTGCCATCGACCGTACCACCCCCGTGTAAAGCCGCCGGCAGGCGACGCTGGCGCCGCCCACGTTCGGCAAGAGCCGACCGAGAGCGGCGGCAACGCCCTCCAGCTTGGGCACCAGAATGCGGAAGTGCTCGTCAAAGTTCCACCGCCTGTCTATCACTAGGCCCAGATACTTGATCTGGGCCCCGATCCGTACGGGGACCGAGCCAACCGTTATCGAGGCGCCAGCAGGTGGACCGCGACGAGGCCCGTGAAAGAGCACGGCCTCAGTCTTGGCAGGGGCCACCCTAAGCCCCAGCGCCTCGATGCGCCCGACCACTTGGGCCACCCCCTCGTTGGCCAGGCGCGCCGCCTCCTCGAAGCTTTGTCCCCGGGCCGTGACGAGCGTGTCATCCGCATAGCAGATGACGTCCAGGCCCGGGGGAAAAGCTCCACGCAGCACCCAGTCGTAACCGATGTTCCACAGGGGAGGTCCTAGGACTGAACCCTGCGGAACACCGCACGCCATGGGTCTGCGGAGCAAAGCTCCGTCGCGGTCCTCGCACAGAACCACCCTGCCCTCAAGGTAGTCTGCCACCAGCCGCCTCAGGTAAACCGGCACTCCATGGAACCGGAGCGCCTCGCCGATGCAGCCGAACGGCAGACTACCGAAGGCGTTAACCTAACCTAACCTAACCTAACCTAACCTAACCTAACCTAACCTAACCTAACCTTTTTTTTTTTTTTTTTTTTTTTTTTTTTTTTTTTTTTTTTTTTTTTTTTTTTTTTTTTTGGCGGGAAAAAATGCCTGACGCACACCCCACCACCCGGGGAAGGCGATGGGGTAGTGTGGGGTTTGCACCCACTAAAAAGACCCGCCGTGTGCCATGCGTCGCCGTAAAAGTGGGCGAGCCCTGGATCGTTCTTACATCCACAGGGCCCGCCGCGGCGACTGTGCCCGGTCCGACTGCCACCGGGCACCCGACTCCTTGGTCGTCCTCTCCTAGCGGCGCTCCGGACACACACAGAGCGCCGCTCCGTCGCGGAAGGCATCAGCGGGCGGTGGAAAAAGGTCCCCGTTCCTCCGCCCGCGGCCTCGCTCAGGGCGGCATATGGTTCGCGGCGTACGCGCGCCTTCGCCGCCCAGCTCGCCGGCGGCGATGCGGATCAGCCAGGGGTGAGTCCTCCCTGATCCGCTCCGCCGCCTCCTTCTGCAAGATAACTTCCTCGCAGAAGGATGCGACC
Source organism: Orthosia incerta (assembly GCA_948252205.1). Taxonomy (NCBI): domain Eukaryota; kingdom Metazoa; phylum Arthropoda; class Insecta; order Lepidoptera; family Noctuidae; genus Orthosia; species Orthosia incerta. The sequence continues at coordinate 33,417,146 of OX411747.1, read as the reverse complement.
GCTTCCCACGACCTCGCGCAGCTCATGGATTGAACCACGGCCGGCAGCGCGAGGTCGTTCCCTATCACTGCGGTGAGTTCCCGACGCTGCAACTCCCAGGCAGGACACTGCTCGAGAGTGTGCTGCACCGAGTCCTCACCGCAGTCGCAGTGGTGGCACATCGGACTCGCCTCCCTCCCAAGCCTATGCAGGTATGTACCGAAGCAACCATGTCCGGTCAATACCTGCACCAGCCTAAAGGAGAGAGTCCCATGCTGCCGCACTGCCCACTCCTCGAGAATCGGCCTGAGCGCCTCCACGGTCCGAACGCCAGCTCGTGGAGCCTCAAGCCGATGCCCCCACCGTACCATCAACGTCCGGTGGGCCTCCTCGCGCCAACCTCGCAACTCCTCGGGCAGGGGGACAGAACCCCCGGCCCGGGCTGCCGCCGCGCGCTTGTAAACCTCGGCGAGCACCTCCGCATCCAAATCCCACGGGGGTGTCCCAGCCAACGCACACGCCGCGTCTGTGGACACCGTGCGGTATCCGCGAATGGCCTTGATCGCCAGGGTACGCTGAGGGCGCCACAAGCGCACCCTGTTCCCGGCGGACAAGGACTCCGCCCACACGGGTGCGCCGTACAGTGCCATCGACCGTACCACCCCCGTGTAAAGCCGCCGGCAGGCGACGCTGGCGCCGCCCACGTTCGGCAAGAGCCGACCGAGAGCGGCGGCAACGCCCTCCAGCTTGGGCACCAGAATGCGGAAGTGCTCGTCAAAGTTCCACCGCCTGTCTATCACTAGGCCCAGATACTTGATCTGGGCCCCGATCCGTACGGGGACCGAGCCAACCGTTATCGAGGCGCCAGCAGGTGGACCGCGACGAGGCCCGTGAAAGAGCACGGCCTCAGTCTTGGCAGGGGCCACCCTAAGCCCCAGCGCCTCGATGCGCCCGACCACTTGGGCCACCCCCTCGTTGGCCAGGCGCGCCGCCTCCTCGAAGCTTTGTCCCCGGGCCGTGACGAGCGTGTCATCCGCATAGCAGATGACGTCCAGGCCCGGGGGAAAAGCTCCACGCAGCACCCAGTCGTAACCGATGTTCCACAGGGGAGGTCCTAGGACTGAACCCTGCGGAACACCGCACGCCATGGGTCTGCGGAGCAAAGCTCCGTCGCGGTCCTCGCACAGAACCACCCTGCCCTCAAGGTAGTCTGCCACCAGCCGCCTCAGGTAAACCGGCACTCCATGGAACCGGAGCGCCTCGCCGATGCAGCCGAACGGCAGACTACCGAAGGCGTTGGCGATATCCAAGGATACCGCCAGCAACACCCCTCCGCCAGCGACGGCCTCCTCCGAAGCGGCCCTCAGACGCAGGATGGCATCGATCGTCGAACGCCCAGCGCGGAAACCGTACTGAGCGTCCGACAGACCGGAGCCGACCTCTTCCAGATGCCGGAGGATACGGGTGGCGAGAACTCTCTCAAGCAACTTCCCCGCCTCCTCCAGCAAAACGATAGGCCTGTAGGCCGCCACGGTGTCGGGAGGTCGTCCCGGCTTAGGGAGGAGCACCAGCTTCCCCGCCTTCCAGCAGTCAGGGAACCGTCCGGACGCCAGGCACACGTCGAACAGCTCCCTGAGGCGGTCCCCCATGTGGTTGAGGGCCAGGGCCAACACCCGTCCGGGTACCCCGTCGGGCCCGGGGGCGGTGTTCTTCGAGCGCATCCGAAGAACAGCCGCCGCCACCTCCGCCTCTGTGACGGGCGGAGCACTGAGGTCGGCCTCCCGGTCGTCGGTCTCTGCGGCGACCATTGCCGGGGGCACGTGCTCCGCTCGTTGCGGGAATAGGCCCTCAACCACCTCCACGAGGAAGCCGGGTTGGAGAGTCTCCACAAGGGGGGGACCCCGACAGCGTAGCTTATTCAGCGCAGCTCGGTAGGGGCGGCCCCAGGGGTCACGGTCGAGGCCCTCCAACAGCTCGTGCCGCGCCTCCTCCTTGGCGCGGCGAATGGCCAGCTTTAGGGCGCACACCTCGTCGATGTACGCCGCGTAAAGCCGGTCTTCCCTCTCGACGTCACGGGGGTGACGTCGCCGGCTGCGGGTGTAGGACCTCCGCGCCGCAAAACACGCTGCGCGAAGGGAGGCAAGCTCCGGGGACCACCAGTAGACCTCCGTCTTCGGGGACCAACACTTAGCACGGGGCATGGCCGTATCGCAGATTTGCGTAATCGCATCGCGAAAACGGCCAGCCGCAGCGTCGGCACCCTCGGACGAAGGCGGGGAGGCGAACCAATTGGAAATAATGGCCGCCTCCTCTAGCAGGACCTTGTCCATTCGCCCCACAGCCCACCGCGGAAACGCGCCGCCACGCCGAGAGGGAACGTGACCCCTTCTGGGGCCCTGGGACCGGGAGAGCTCGAATCGGATGTATCTATGATCCGAGAGCGTCTCAACCTCATCCAGGACACGCCAGCTCCTTACTTGCGCTTCGACGGCAGGGGTAGCGAACGAGAGGTCCACTATCGACCCCCCCTGCCGACGAACGCACGTGTCGGTGGTGCCTCTGTTGAGGAGACAGAGGCCCACCGACGTCGCCCACTCTTCGACTGCCCGACCGCGGGCATCCGTTCCGGGGGAGCCCCACGCCGTAGATTTGGCATTGAAGTCCCCCAGAACGAGCACCTGACGAGGTGCTGTCCGCCGTATCGAGGCCTCCACTCTATTGAGGAAGACCTCGAATTCCGCCAGACTCCGGTTTGGGGAGAAGTACACGCCGAACAGCGTTACCTCCCCCCAATCGGCAGCAACGAACCCCTCGCCCCTGTCTCTGAGCGACAAGGGTGGGGAGCGAAGCGCAGCGGAGCTGACGATGGCCACGGAGCCGTCCCGGTCACCCACCCAATTTGGGCAGGGAGGAACGAAGTAGGGCTCCGCGGCTACGGCCACACCTATTGACCACTCCGCCATCGCTTGCAGGAGGAGGTCCTGGGCGCCGGCGGAGTGGTTCAAATTCGTCTGGAGGAGATTGGAGGGTGTGCAATACATTATTGGATTGTTGACACCTCCATCTCTCCTCCCGCGGTCGGTGACCGAGGACCGGGAGCCGCCGTGGTCGAACGACCAGCTCCCGGATGCCTCGGCGCGTTGGGGATCGTGCACCCCTCCCGCCCCATCAAATGGTTGGCGGGCCGATTGCCCGCCGCGCACGGGGGGCAGTAAGGGGCGGCGGAGCATTCCGCCGCCTTGTGCCCCAGTTGGCCGCAGCGGAAGCACAATCTGCTGCAGTCCACGGCGCTAGTGCAATTGGCCCGCAAGTGGCCCCTGGCCATGCACCCATAACACCTCGCAGGCCTCCCCTCCAAGACCGTGATTCGGGCCGAGGAGAAGCCCACGAGGAGTCGTCCAGCTTTGGCCAGAAGCTTGGCCGCAGCGATGGGGCAGCGCACCCACACCGCACCCGCTCCTCCGGGGCCGGGGCGGACGGCACCGACCTTGACGGAGCCGGGAGCACACTCAGCAAACGCTTCAATGCGCTCCCGGACCTCCGCCGCCGTGACGGAGTCGTCCAAGCCCGACACGCGCAACTCCGCGCATTTCGTCGGCCTGGCGACGGTGACGCCATCCCGTCCCGCCACAATGCCTCGTAGCGCCGCGGCCACCATGTCGGCCTGTTTCTCCCCCTCCTTGCCGGGGAACTCCAGGATGCGCGCCCCTGTCCGCGCCAACCGCACCTTCCCTCCGACGCCAGGGAGGGCCCCGTCGAGGACCGACCTCGCCTCCTGGAGGAAGCCCGCATAGGTGAGTCCCTCCGCCTCGGGCGCCACCGTGATGACCACGGCGGCACTCTTTGGCGGAGAGAGTTTGGGCCCCCTCTTACCAGCCGTTTGCCCTGTTACCGGCGCGGAAGGGTTCTTCGCCTTCCTGGAGCGCCGCCTCTTCCGCTTCCCCCCAACCGTCTGCCACCCCTCCTCAGCTGCAGCTGAAGTGGGTGGAGCAGGAGGAGCGGGGACCGACGCGGGCACCGGAGCCGGAGCACTAGGAGCGGCGGCCGGCGGCACCCTCCGCCCCCCCTTCTTCCCCTTCCTCCTGTCGGTAGGAGCCTGAGCGGCACGAGCTTTGGCCGGCACAGGCGGCTTGGGCGCGGCGGGCTCGCCGGCCACCGCCGCAAATGACTTGGCGCCCATCCCCGGCTGGTTTGGTGGGGCTCCGCGCTTGTCAGCCGCCAACGGCGGCCGAATCCGCTTTTCGGGGAGCAGGCGGTCCTGGACGCCGGCCAGGCGTCCGTCTACCAGGCTCCCCACGAACCTGGCCAGCTGGCTCATTTGAGCGTCGCTGAACGCGTCGCCCAGAGCCCCACAAGCCACCTCCATCCCATTGGCCGGCTCCATCACCTCCAGGGGTGGTGCAGCTGGCGGCTTCTCGGCCCGCGGAGAGCCGGCCCGGGTGATGTCGACCCCACTGACCCGGAGATCGACCCGAAGCTGGGCCAGCTCAGCGCGGAGCTGCTGCACCTCTTCCTCGAGGCGGGCATTGGCAGCCTCGGAGGCGGCAGAGCGTTCGGAGAGCCGCTCCACCACCCCACCCAACGCGCTGGCGGCTGTCTTGAGTCCCTTCACGAAGTCGCCCTTGAGGTTTTGGGACCTCGTGGCGACCTTCATAACGAGGCTCAACGAGTCGCTCGCCGTCTGCATCAGGTCCGCTGCGTCTGCTGCGGACCCCTCGGTCGCGGAGCGGATCCTGTCGGTCAATTGACCGACCTGATCCTCCGCGGCCGCCTCTCCATCAGCGCGCACGCGTCTGTACGCCGCGCTGTTAGAAAACACCGACGACGACGACCCGACCGGGGTGATATCACCCGGGGTCGGTGTCGCCGCCATCGGTGCTGTGGGTCGGCGGTGCGGCGTGAGCGACCGCGTTCTCGACCCCGCTCCTCCTCTGTTAGAGGGGCGTACTTTCCGAGGCGCCCGGATGGACACCTCGAAAGCCTCCTCTTGATCGTCCGGGAAGCTGCGCTTCTCGGCGCCTCCCGGCTTGACGGTGTTTGACCTCCCTGCTGGATTGAGGTCCTCCTCCTTACTCGCCTGGGGCAAGCGGCCCCGACTCCGGGTGGAGGGCCGGTCCGCCAACCGCGTCAGCACCACTCTTGGCACTGGCGTGTCGGCACGCGACTCCTCGCACTCCACACTTTCTCCTTCAACATCTTTGGTGATTTTATTTTTTTCCATTTTTGTTCCCACGAGTATGGGACGATGTAGGGAAACACTGTCGGGTGACGCCCATTCCGGCCAGTGTAGCTATATACTGTAGAGGTCGCCAGGTATCTACAGGTTTTTACGACTTCGCTGTCGGGTGTTCCTTTTGAGTTTTCCTTCTCGCAGGCCGGCCAATTAAGGCAAGCCCTCCGCTCACAGCGCCGCCGTACCCCATCCGCCAACGATGGGGGTCGTTGGTAGGTCACCGTGGTCTCCGGAATTCCAGGAGCTGGCGAAGCTCCCTTGTTGGTGATTACCTGTTTTCAGGTAACCACCCTCCCCCTCAACCTCCTTCCGTCCACAACAAGTCCCGTACCCCATACCGCCTACGATGGGGGTCGTTGGGAGTATGCTGCGGTCTCCGGGATTCAAGGAGAGCCGGCGTAGACTCCCCTTCCTACTCACCTACCTAACCTACCCAGACTAACCTAGCCTAACCTAACCTAAACCCAACCCAGCCCCTTTGTCGCATCTGGCATGTCCTCTGCTATTCAGAGGAACACCCAGAGCGACATCCCCCCCCGTCAGGTATTCGCCACCGCCAACAAGAGCCCACGAATGGGAAGTTATTGACGGTGCCCAGGGTGCACCGGCCCAGCGGGTTGTCCTTCCCCCCGGACGTATCCGAAAGAGACTAGCAACCCACCAAGCACACGTGGAGGTTACCTGACCCGCACCCCAACCTAACCTAACCTAACCTAACCTAACCTAACCTAACCTAACCTAACCTTTTTTTTTTTTTTTTTTTTTTTTTTTTTTTTTTTTTTTTTTTTTTTTTTTTTTTTTTTTTTTTTTTTTTTGGCGGGAAAAAATGCCTGACGCACACCCCACCACCCGGGGAAGGCGATGGGGTAGTGTGGGGTTTGCACCCACTAAAAAGACCCGCCGTGTGCCATGCGTCGCCGTAAAAGTGGGCGAGCCCTGGATCGTTCTTACATCCACAGGGCCCGCCGCGGCGACTGTGCCCGGTCCGACTGCCACCGGGCACCCGACTCCTTGGTCGTCCTCTCCTAGCGGCGCTCCGGACACACACAGAGCGCCGCTCCGTCGCGGAAGGCATCAGCGGGCGGTGGAAAAAGGTCCCCGTTCCTCCGCCCGCGGCCTCGCTCAGGGCGGCATATGGTTCGCGGCGTACGCGCGCCTTCGCCGCCCAGCTCGCCGGCGGCGATGCGGATCAGCCAGGGGTGAGTCCTCCCTGATCCGCTCCGCCGCCTCCTTCTGCAAGATAACTTCCTCGCAGAAGGATGCGACCGCTTCCCACGACCTCGCGCAGCTCATGGATTGAACCACGGCCGGCAGCGCGAGGTCGTTCCCTATCACTGCTGTGAGTTCCCGACGCTGCAACTCCCAGGCAGGACACTGCTCGAGAGTGTGTTGCACCGAGTCTTCACCGCAGTCGCAGTGGTGGCACATCGGACTCGCCTCCCTCCCAAGCCTATGCAGGTATGTACCGAAGCAACCATGTCCGGTCAATACCTGCACCAGCCTAAAGGAGAGAGTCCCATGCTGCCGCACTGCCCACTCCTCGAGAATCGGCCTGAGCGCCTCCACGGTCCGAACGCCAGCTCGTGGAGCCTCAAGCCGATGCCCCCACCGTACCATCAACGTCCGGTGGGCCTCCTCGCGCCAACCTCGCAACTCCTCGGGCAGGGGGACAGAACCCCCGGCCCGGGCTGCCGCCGCGCGCTTGTAAACCTCGGCGAGCACCTCCGCATCCAAATCCCACGGGGGTGTCCCAGCCAACGCACACGCCGCGTCTGTGGACACCGTGCGGTATCCGCGAATGGCCTTGATCGCCAGGGTACGCTGAGGGCGCCACAAGCGCACCCTGTTCCCGGCGGACAAGGACTCCGCCCACACGGGTGCGCCGTACAGTGCCATCGACCGTACCACCCCCGTGTAAAGCCGCCGGCAGGCGACGCTGGCGCCGCCCACGTTCGGCAAGAGCCGACCGAGAGCGGCGGCAACGCCCTCCAGCTTGGGCACCAGAATGCGGAAGTGCTCGTCAAAGTTCCACCGCCTGTCTATCACTAGGCCCAGATACTTGATCTGGGCCCCGATCCGTACGGGGACCGAGCCAACCGTTATCGAGGCGCCAGCAGGTGGACCGCGACGAGGCCCGTGAAAGAGCACGGCCTCAGTCTTGGCAGGGGCCACCCTAAGCCCCAGCGCCTCGATGCGCCCGACTACTTGGGCCACCCCCTCGTTGGCCAGGCGCGCCGCCTCCTCGAAGCTTTGTCCCCGGGCCGTGACGAGCGTGTCATCCGCATAGCAGATGACGTCCAGGCCCGGGGGAAAAGCTCCACGCAGCACCCAGTCGTAACCGATGTTCCACAGGGGAGGTCCTAGGACTGAACCCTGCGGAACACCGCACGCCATGGGTCTGCGGAGCAAAGCTCCGTCGCGGTCCTCGCACAGAACCACCCTGCCCTCAAGGTAGTCTGCCACCAGCCGCCTCAGGTAAACCGGCACTCCATGGAACCGGAGCGCCTCGCCGATGCAGCCGAACGGCAGACTACCGAAGGCGTTGGCGATATCCAAGGATACCGCCAACAACACCCCTCCGCCAGCGACGGCCTCCTCCGAAGCGGCCCTCAGACGCAGGATGGCATCGATCGTCGAACGCCCAGCGCGGAAACCGTACTGAGCGTCCGACAGACCGGAGCCGACCTCTTCCAGATGCCGGAGGATACGGGTGGCGAGAACTCTCTCAAGCAACTTCCCCGCCTCCTCCAGCAAAACGATAGGCCTGTAGGCCGCCACGGTGTCGGGAGGTCGTCCCGGCTTAGGGAGGAGCACCAGCTTCCCCGCCTTCCAGCAGTCAGGGAACCGTCCGGACGCCAGGCACACGTCGAACAGCTCCCTGAGGCGGTCCCCCATGTGGTTGAGGGCCAGGGCCAACACCCGTCCGGGTACCCCGTCGGGCCCGGGGGCGGTGTTCTTCGAGCGCATCCGAAGAACAGCCGCCGCCACCTCCGCCTCTGTGACGGGCGGAGCACTGAGGTCGGCCTCCCGGTCGTCGGTCTCTGCGGCGACCATTGCCGGGGGCACGTGCTCCGCTCGTTGCGGGAATAGGCCCTCAACCACCTCCACGAGGAAGCCGGGTTGGAGAGTCTCCACAAGGGGGGGACCCCGACAGCGTAGCTTATTCAGCGCAGCTCGGTAGGGGCGGCCCCAGGGGTCACGGTCGAGACCCTCCAACAGCTCGTGCCGCGCCTCCTCCTTGGCGCGGCGAATGGCCAGCTTTAGGGCGCACACCTCGTCGATGTACGCCGCATAAAGCCGGTCTTCCCTCTCGACGTCACGGGGGTGACGTCGCCGGCTGCGGGTGTAGGACCTCCGCGCCGCAAAACACGCTGCGCGAAGGGAGGCAAGCTCCGGGGACCACCAGTAGACCTCCGTCTTCGGGGACCAACACTTAGCACGGGGCATGGCCGTATCGCAGATTTGCGTAATCGCATCGCGAAAACGGCCAGCCGCAGCGTCGGCACCCTCGGACGAAGGCGGGGAGGCGAACCAATTGGAAATAATGGCCGCCTCCTCTAGCAGGACCTTGTCCATTCGCCCCACAGCCCACCGCGGAAACGCGCCGCCACGCCGAGAGGGAACGTGACCCCTTCTGGGGCCCTGGGACCGGGAGAGCTCGAATCGGATGTATCTATGATCCGAGAGCGTCTCAACCTCATCCAGGACACGCCAGCTCCTTACTTGCGCTTCGACGGCAGGGGTAGCGAACGAGAGGTCCACTATCGACCCCCCCTGCCGACGAACGCACGTGTCGGTGGTGCCTCTGTTGAGGAGACAGAGGCCCACCGACGTCGCCCACTCTTCGACTGCCCGACCGCGGGCATCCGTTCCGGGGGAGCCCCACGCCGTAGATTTGGCATTGAAGTCCCCCAGAACGAGCACCTGACGAGGTGCTGTCCGCCGTATCGAGGCCTCCACTCTATTGAGGAAGACCTCGAATTCCGCCAGACTCCGGTTTGGGGAGAAGTACACGCCGAACAGCGTTACCTCCCCCCAATCGGCAGCAACGAACCCCTCGCCCCTGTCTCTGAGCGACAAGGGTGGGGAGCGAAGCGCAGCGGAGCTGACGATGGCCACGGAGCCGTCCCGGTCACCCACCCAATTTGGGCAGGGAGGAACAAAGTAGGGCTCCGCGGCTACGGCCACACCTATTGACCACTCCGCCATCGCTTGCAGGAGGAGGTCCTGGGCGCCGGCGGAGTGGTTCAAATTCGTCTGGAGGAGATTGGAGGGTGTGCAATACATTATTGGATTGTTGACACCTCCATCTCTCCTCCCGCGGTCGGTGACCGAGGACCGGGAGCCGCCGTGGTCGAACGACCAGCTCCCGGATGCCTCGGCGCGTTGGGGATCGTGCACCCCTCCCGCCCCATCAAATGGTTGGCGGGCCGATTGCCCGCCGCGCACGGGGGGCAGTAAGGGGCGGCGGAGCATTCCGCCGCCTTGTGCCCCAGTTGGCCGCAGCGGAAGCACAATCTGCTGCAGTCCACGGCGCTAGTGCAATTGGCCCGCAAGTGGCCCCTGGCCATGCACCCATAACACCTCGCAGGCCTCCCCTCCAAGACCGTGATTCGGGCCGAGGAGAAGCCCACGAGGAGTCGTCCAGCTTTGGCCAGAAGCTTGGCCGCAGCGATGGGGCAGCGCACCCACACCGCACCCGCTCCTCCGGGGCCGGGGCGGACGGCACCGACCTTGACGGAGCCGGGAGCACACTCAGCAAACGCTTCAATGCGCTCCCGGACCTCCGCCGCCGTGACGGAGTCGTCCAAGCCCGACACGCGCAACTCCGCGCATTTCGTCGGCCTGGCGACGGTGACGCCATCCCGTCCCGCCACAATGCCTCGTAGCGCCGCGGCCACCATGTCGGCCTGTTTCTCCCCCTCCTTGCCGGGGAACTCCAGGATGCGCGCCCCTGTCCGCGCCAACCGCACCTTCCCTCCGACGCCAGGGAGGGCCCCGTCGAGGACCGACCTCGCCTCCTGGAGGAAGCCCGCATAGGTGAGTCCCTCCGCCTCGGGCGCCACCGTGATGACCACGGCGGCACTCTTTGGCGGAGAGAGTTTGGGCCCCCTCTTACCAGCCGTTTGCCCTGTTACCGGCGCGGAAGGGTTCTTCGCCTTCCTGGAGCGCCGCCTCTTCCGCTTCCCCCCAACCGTCTGCCACCCCTCCTCAGCTGCAGCTGAAGTGGGTGGAGCAGGAGGAGCGGGGACCGACGCGGGCACCGGAGCCGGAGCACTAGGAGCGGCGGCCGGCGGCACCCTCCGCCCCCCCTTCTTCCCCTTCCTCCTGTCGGTAGGAGCCTGAGCGGCACGAGCTTTGGCCGGCACAGGCGGCTTGGGCGCGGCGGGCTCGCCGGCCACCGCCGCAAATGACTTGGCGCCCATCCCCGGCTGGTTTGGTGGGGCTCCGCGCTTGTCAGCCGCCAACGGCGGCCGAATCCGCTTTTCGGGGAGCAGGCGGTCCTGGACGCCGGCCAGGCGTCCGTCTACCAGGCTCCCCACGAACCTGGCCAGCTGGCTCATTTGAGCGTCGCTGAACGCGTCGCCCAGAGCCCCACAAGCCACCTCCATCCCATTGGCCGGCTCCATCACCTCCAGGGGTGGTGCAGCTGGCGGCTTCTCGGCCCGCGGAGAGCCGGCCCGGGTGATGTCGACCCCACTGACCCGGAGATCGACCCGAAGCTGGGCCAGCTCAGCGCGGAGCTGCTGCACCTCTTCCTCGAGGCGGGCATTGGCAGCCTCGGAGGCGGCAGAGCGTTCGGAGAGCCGCTCCACCACCCCACCCAACGCGCTGGCGGCTGTCTTGAGTCCTTTCACGAAGTCGCCCTTGAGGTTTTGGGACCTCGTGGCGACCTTCATAACGAGGCTCAACGAGTCGCTCGCCGTCTGCATCAGGTCCGCTGCGTCTGCTGCGGACCCCTCGGTCGCGGAGCGGATCCTGTCGGTCAATTGACCGACCTGATCCTCCGCGGCCGCCTCTCCATCAGCGCGCACGCGTCTGTACGCCGCGCTGTTAGAAAACACCGACGACGACGACCCGACCGGGGTGATATCACCCGGGGTCGGTGTCGCCGCCATCGGTGCTGTGGGTCGGCGGTGCGGCGTGAGCGACCGCGTTCTCGACCCCGCTCCTCCTCTGTTAGAGGGGCGTACTTTCCGAGGTGCCCGGATGGACACCTCGAAAGCCTCCTCTTGATCGTCCGGGAAGCTGCGCTTCTCGGCGCCTCCCGGCTTGACGGTGTTTGACCTCCCTGCTGGATTGAGGTCCTCCTCCTTACTCGCCTGGGGCAAGCGGCCCCGACTCCGGGTGGAGGGCCGGTCCGCCAACCGCGTCAGCACCACTCTTGGCACTGGCGTGTCGGCACGCGACTCCTCGCACTCCACACTTTCTCCTTCAACATCTTTGGTGATTTTATTTTTTTCCATTTTTGTTCCCACGAGTATGGGACGATGTAGGGAAACACTGTCGGGTGACGCCCATTCCGGCCAGTGTAGCTATATACTGTAGAGGTCGCCAGGTATCTACAGGTTTTTACGACTTCGCTGTCGGGTGTTCCTTTTGAGTTTTCCTTCTCGCAGGCCGGCCAATTAAGGCAAGCCCTCCGCTCACAGCGCCGCCGTACCCCATCCGCCAACGATGGGGGTCGTTGGTAGGTCACCGTGGTCTCCGGAATTCCAGGAGCTGGCGAAGCTCCCTTGTTGGTGATTACCTGTTTTCAGGTAACCACCCTCCCCCTCAACCTCCTTCCGTCCACAACAAGTCCCGTACCCCATACCGCCTACGATGGGGGTCGTTGGGAGTATGCTGCGGTCTCCGGGATTCAAGAAGAGCCGGCGTAGACTCCCCTTCCTACTCACCTACCTAACCTACCCAGACTAACCTAGCCTAACCTAACCTAAACCCAACCCAGCCCCTTTGTCACATCTGGCATGTCCTCTGCTATTCAGAGGAACACCCAGAGCGACATCCCCCCCCGTCAGGTATTCGCCACCGCCAACAAGAGCCCACGAATGGGAAGTTATTGACGGTGCCCAGGGTGCACCGGCCCAGCGGGTTGTCCTTCCCCCCGGACGTATCCGAAAGAGACTAGCAACCCACCAAGCACACGTGGAGGTTACCTGACCCGCACCCCTAACCTAACCTAACCTAACCTAACCTAACCTAACCTAACCTAACCTAACCTAACCTAACCTAACCTAACCAGAGTCCGCGGTCTCCCCCCGCGACGAAAACACGTGCCCAAGGCAGCTCCGCGCAAAAATTTTTTATCAAAAAGTTGTAAAAATTCATAAAAGTGGTATTTTTTAACCGAATCGCATGGTGTTTACCACCAAATTGTGCAGAAAAACACGGACTATCCACTGGTGAAAAGTGTGCAATCGTGAGTGCCTTGGAAAAAAAAAAATTATAAGTGAAAAAGTGAAAATTGAGAAAAAACTTAAACTTCAAAAAATAACGCTGCGAAAACTAGAGCGGCGACCTATATGTTTTTTGGTGCCATACGACGCGTCTTGCTGACGCCCACGTTTTGGGACTGCGTCCCGATTTTTCCGGGCCACGCGCTCGGAGAAAATTGAGAAAAACCGGTCACCACGTGGCCACGTGCAACCAGTTCCAGTCGAGTGCGGCTGACATCAAGGTGCGGCTTCGAGGCGGGGCATCGTGCCCAGCAGAACGCCGTTTCAAGCTCCAGGAAGGGTGAAGTGGTTTCAGAGATATTGATTTTTCAAAATTTACTTGTTTTTCAAAAATTTATATTTAAATATCTTCCGCGACTACCCCCCATTTTTATTTTAGTATCTTAAGGACCTAGATGAATTCTACATTCCTGCAAAATTTCAAAATTTTTTGACACATACTTTTGGAGTTGTGATTTTTTAAAATTTAAGGGTTGACACGAGGGGTGTTATATAGGGGTCCACTGTCTCTGGAACCACTACCTAAAAATAGAATAAGTTAGTTTTAATAATACTACTAAGTTTTAAATGTGTTTTTGTTTCCTATTTTTAGCTGGGTACGATTTTTGTTGAATTTTGGGGGTTTTTAGTCTGTATTAAATCGGGGGTTGGTTTTCCAAAAACTGTTTTATCAAATCTGGACTGGACTCTTCAAGACCTTTCCGGAGAACCCAAACTCGGCAGGTTTTGGCCAACAGGTGCCAATTGTAGACAGACGGCCGCCATTTTGGGCGCCATCTTGGAAAACTTTCACCCGACATAGCTCCGGACTCGGTGGTCCTAGAAAGCTGCCGTTTTCGCGGCTACACTTGGTAGCGCAATACCTGTCGTGCCCTGTTGGATTTAAGCGTTTTCGCGTTGGGGGATTTCAGGATCCTGAAAACCGCCTTGCACGCCGGGGTGGGTAGAGCTGAGCCGGAGGAGTCCAAGCACGGACGTTCTACGACCATTGGAAGGAAAGTTAGCTCGGGTTTTAGATTGACTTTGACAGTTCTCGAACTGTCAAACGATTTTTCAGACTCGGGTGGCTGCCGAACCGGGGGTCGTGGAGCGCTCGGGTTTTCTTTGGGGACGTTCGCTGAACCTTCCCTACCCGGCTTGCACCTTTTCAGGTGTGTTCAGGGCCTGAAGTTTTTCAGCCTGAAAACTTGCTCGGGAGGACAGACTGTAACGTGACAGTGAGGGGAGTCCAAACACGGCCGCTCTGCGACCAGCCAAAGCGGAGATATCACCTGTCAAAGGTTGACTTTGACAGCTGTCCGCCATCTTGAAAAAATTTTAAACACTCATATCTCCGCAACGGGGGGTCGTAGAGCGACGGGATTTGTTTCCCTGGGACCGGCTTGTTTTTGTTTTGCGTGTGAGCTGACTTTCAGGCTTTTTCAGGAGGCAACATTTTTTCAGCCTGAAAAGTCTGTCATTGCACAGATCTCGTCGAGCTCGTTAAGATAGGCCCGGACACGGTGCGATTCGGACTAGCGGTTGCGGTGCTATAAGCGTTAACCACTTTCTGGCCGCCATCTTGGATTGTAACCATATTTTTCAGACCGTGATTGCTCCGGAGCCCCTGGTACTGGGTGCCCCGTGTTTGATATCGTTGGATTGGTCTCGGCGGGCTCTGTCCAGTGACACAAACAAATTGACTCTACATAGAGCCACTCTACCAAAAAATCACTTTATAGGTTTTTACGACCGAATTTGACATCAAGGTCTATTTGTTACCCTTGAGGACTGCCCAAAGTCTCTAGGTCGTGGGTAGTCTTGGTAGAGACGGCTTCCTAGTGTAAATATACCATAATTTTAAGGATTCTTGTACGGTTTTGTTCTTTTGAACACTATACGCTCTAGTTTTATTTACTTTATTCTTAATTACCTATCGTCCCTATTGACGATTTTTAATATAAATTGACGCATATCTTCAACATGTTTGTCGGCTTAAGAACGCCCTTAAAGTTGACTGAAGGAGAAAAGTCGCCGTCAGGACCTGGGCCAGCGGCACCCCAAAACGTTAGACGCAGTATAGATGAGTTGGAAGCCAGAAATACTGGCCCCACTGCAAATGACACTTTCAGTTTAGAAAGGACGTCGCAGGCTGGCCCTGCGAAAACAAAAACCAAGGTAACCTCGACCCAGGAGAGCAAAGTTGTGACCGCGACTATGGCGAGAAGGTCCGTCGAAAGATCCTCACCGCCAAAGGCCAAGTATGTGGACCGGACTACGGAGGCTAAGGCTTGCCTGACAAAGACAAAGCTACACCTGAGCAGCTCCAGAAATACAAAGACAGAGATAAAGACCGCTATCTCTGAAGCCACAGAAAGACTTTACCAATTGGTAAAGGAGACTGAAGCGGAGCTTAAGGTTGCCAAGCAAAGGCTGACTAAGGAAGGACCGGTAGTGACAGACCCAATTCCAATGGCCACAACAACTTTCTCTCCTGAAGAATCAAGAAGACTTCTTCTAAAGATGGAACAACACACAAAACTCTTAGAAGAGAGTAACAAAAAAATGGAGGAGCTTAGTGAGAAAATGGACCACCAGAAAGAATGTCTAGAGAAGGGCACCTATGCGAGTGTGGCCGCAACTCGGGTCACAAAGTCACTGCCAGGGCGCAGTACATTGCACTCGGTTGTGGTCACCTCTAAGGATGAAACCGAAACGGGCGACGAAGTCCTTACCAGAGTGAGGAAAGCGATAAACGCCAAGGATGAGTGGATAAAAGTAGAGAAGGTGAGGAAAGCTAGGGACAGAAAAGTAATAATTGGATTGGAAACAGAGGAAGAAAGACGTAAAATTAAGACCCGACTCCAAGAAGAAGGTGTTGACCTGACTGTCGAGGAAGTCAAGAACAAAGACCCGCTTCTTGTCCTCAGGAATGTCCTCGTCGTAAACACCGATGAGGACATTGTCGGGGCGTTGAGAAGCCTGAATAAGGGTGTTTTTGGCGGCCTCGGCAGCGGGGAAGACAGAGTGGAAGTTAAATATAGGAGGAGGACACGCAATCCTCATATTGGCCACGTCATCATCAGCGTCTCACCCACCATCTGGCGACGTGCTCTAGAAATTGGTACAGTGCACATTAAACTCCAGCGAATAAGGATCGAGGATCAGAGTCCGTTGATCCAATGCACCCGCTGCCTAGGCTTCGGACACGGTAGGCGGTTCTGCAAAGAGCCTGCGGACCTATGTGGCCACTGTGGCGGTCCACATGTAAGAGCAGAGTGCCCTGACTGGCTCTCAGGCGCACCACCCGCCTGCCGGAACTGCACGAAGTCGAGGATAGAGCACGACGCGCAGCACAATGCATTTAGCCACGACTGCCCGGTGCGGAAAAAATGGGATGACGTGGCCAGATCGACTGTAGCGTACTGTTAAGGGCACCCCAGTGGGACATGCCCCCTACGGGGTATTGCAGGCTAACCTCCAACGCAAGAGACTAGCCACCAACGAGCTTCTTATAGAGGCCGTGAAGCGCGGAACAGCGGTGGCCCTCTTGCAGGAACCGTACGTGGGCGGGGCCAAAGTAATGAAGAGTCACAGGGGCGTTAGGATCTTCCAGAACACTGGCATAGGAGATGGGACTGTTAAAGCTGCAATAGCCGTCTTTAACAACGACCTCGTAGTCAAACAGTACCCGAAACTCACCACTAATAACATCTCAGTGGTGGGAATCCTGACCAGTGCCTGGGAGATCACGCTTGTCTCAATTTACTTTGAGCCGGACCAGCCTATCGAGCCATACCTTGAACACCTAAGGCAAATATGGCTCGTCGTCGGTTCCAGGAACCTGATCGTTGGAGGGGACGCCAATGCAAAGAGCATGTGGTGGGGAAGCCCGATGGTTGATTCCAGAGGGGAGGAAATGGTCGGAACTCTCGGCGAGCTGAACCTTAACATTCTCAACCGAGGGGAAATTCCGACCTTCGACACCATCCGAGGAGGAAAGCGGTACAGCAGTCACGTGGATATTACCGCTTGCTCCAACGATATCTTGGACCTGATAGACGACTGGAGGGTAGACGAGGGACTCACGAGCTCGGACCACAACGGCATTATGTTTAGGATCCTCTTGAAAAAGTCTAAAGGCATCAAAATCGAGAGAACTACGAGGAAATTTAATACCAATAAAGCCAATTGGTCCAAATTTAATGAGAAGTTTGGACAATTGAAAACGGTATATAAATTTACAGCAGCCGAAATAGACAAAGCTACAAACATAGAGCAACTCGACACACTAACAAATAACCTGACAAAATCAATTGACGAAGCATGTAATAATACAATACCGTCTAAAAAAGTCAGAGAAGAACTTACCTTGCCGTGGTGGACCGAGAGACTCGCTGAGATGAAGAAGAAAGTCGCTACCAAGAAGCGCAGGATTCGCTGTGCCGCCCCAATTCGGAGGTCGAAGGTCGTAGAAGATTACCTGAAACAGAAAGAAGAGTATGAGATGGAAGTGGCCAAAGCTCAGACCGAGAGTTGGAAGGAGTTCTGTAGGAAGCAGGATAGGGAGGGGGTCTGGGAAGGCATATACAGGGTTATAGGTAGGACGCAGCGTAGGCAGGAGGATCTGCCATTGGAACGAGACGGTGAGGTATTGGACGCGAGAGGCTCCGTGAAGTTCCTAGCGGAAACATTTTATCCGGAAGACCTCTCGGAATGCGACAATGCTTACCACCGATCCGTTCGAACTAAAGCCGAACACGTGAACTGCGGAGAACAAAATGATTTTTGCGACCCACCGTTCACGATGGCGGAACTTAAGAATTCGGTGGAGTCCTTCAATCCAAAGAAGGCACCGGGTTCCGATGGCTTTACAGCCGATATTTGTTGCCGTGCCGTGGATAATGACCCGGAAATATTCTTGAGTTTCCTTAACAAGTGCCTAGAAAACCATCACTTCCCCACGTCCTGGAAGGAGGCAACGGTAGTGATACTGAGGAAGCCCGGGAAAGATAGCTATTCCACTCCCAAAGCATATAGGCCGATTGGGCTATTGCCTATATTAGGAAAAATCTATGAAAAAATGCTGGTGGCCCGCCTCAAGTTCCATCTATTACCGAGGATGAGCACCCGCCAATACGGGTTCATGCCGCAAAGGAGCACGGAGGACTCCCTCTATGCTCTCATGCAGCACGTCCACAGCAAGCTAGCACAAAAAAGGATAGTCACGCTTGTATCCTTAGACATAGAGGGAGCGTTCGACAGTGCTTGGTGGCCAATGATTAGAGTTCGACTGGCGGAGGAGAAATGTCCAATCAACCTCAGGCGGGTCATCGACAGCTATCTCAGTGACCGGAAAGTCTCGATCAGGTACGGTGGGGAGGTATACAGCAAGGGGACAAGCAAGGGCTGTGTCCAGGGCTCAATAGGGGGACCTATATTGTGGAACTTAGTCCTAGACCCTCTCCTTAAGGCTTTGGAAGATAGGGGGAATTACATCCAGGCGTTCGCGGACGACGTTCTCCTGGTGTTTGACGGTGAGACTGCACTGGAGGTGGAAGAGTGTGCCAATGCCGCTCTCAGTCATGTTCTGGCATGGGGTGTCCAGAATAAACTCAAATTTGCACCGCATAAAACCACCGCTATGGTGATAACCAGAAGACTGAAATACGACACACCACGCCTGAGCATGGGGGGGGTCGACATTGGCATATCGAAAGAAATGAAGCTTCTAGGTGTGACAATTGACGAGAAGCTGACATTTAATACTCATGTCTCACTTGTCTGCAGGAGGGCAATTGGGATCTACAAGCAGTTGTGCAGAGCCGCAAAGGTCAGTTGGGGGCTTCACCCGGAGGTTGTTCGCGTACTGTACGTGGCGGCTATAGAGCCTATAATACTTTACGCTGCTAGCGTTTGGGCACCAGCTGCCAAGAAGTTGGGAGTTATAAAACAACTCAGGACCGTTCAGCGTGGAATTGCCCAAAAAATGTGCAAGGCATATCGGACGGTCTCCCTGCACTCGGCCCTGTTGCTGACAGGGATGCTCCCACTCGACCTCCGCGTCCGGGAGGCGGCTGCGCTCTACGAAGCAAGGAGGGGAATGCCCCAGCCTGCATTAGGGGACAGGGATGTAGAACGGATGTTCCCAGCGCTGAAGGCCCCGCACCCCGCGGAACAAATGAGCCTGGAGTTTGGAAGCCTGGTAGACGAGGAACAATATAACGACCACAACAATTTTGCTGTGCGCATTTTTACCGACGGCAGCAAGATTGAGGGCAAGGTTGGAGCGGCGCTATCCTTGTGGAATGGTGCCGCCGAAACGAAAACCCTCAAGCTTGCTCTGCCGTCCTACTGCACCGTCTATCAGGCAGAACTCCTGGCTCTGCAAAGAGCAGCAGAGGAAGCGCTCAAGCGCAGGGAAACCACGTTCGGCATTTTCAGCGACTCCATGGCGGCTCTCCAATCGGTGACCAATACACGTTCCCCCCATCCCTTGGCAGTGGAAACCAGAGACGCCTTACGACGCTGCAAGCTCCAGAACAAGAGCGTCTCCTTGTTCTGGATCAAAGCCCACGCAGGGTTGGAGGGAAACGAGCGAGCCGACCAACTCGCGAAGGAAGCCGCCCTGGGGTCGAAGAAGAAGCCGGACTATGATCTGTGCCCCGTTTCATTCGTCAAGCGTAGAATCCGATTGGAGACGCTTGGCGAATGGAACGAGAGGTATAGAACGGGTGATACAGCTTCGGGCACGAAACTCTTCTTCCCGGACGCGGTGGTAGCGTACAACGTGGTGCGCAAGATAGCTTTTGAGAGTTCAGTCACGCAAATCTTGACGGGGCACGGTGGGTTCTCCGCATACTTGAAACGCTTCAAGTGTAAGGAGAATCCATCGTGCGCCTGCGAACCTGGTGTCGAGGAGTCGGTTCTGCACATACTGTTTGATTGCCCAATCACCGCAAAAATGCGATACGAAACGGAGCAGAATCTCGCTGTTGAGTTGGTTGCACAAAATGCGTCAAATTTGATGATAGGTAAGAAAAGAGATGCCTTCTTAAACTATTGTAGAGAAATAGCTACCATGGTGATCAAAAGAAATAAAACCGTATAAGAAAATATGCTGCTATAATATAGTATGTTATATTACAGGCTAGCATAGGATAAAAATGTATTATAAATTAAAAAATAACATACATATACAATATGTAAAATAGAAATAAGTAAAATAAGAAACATATCTATGTGAGTGCAATAATAATAACTGCTCCCCCTACCGTGTAAGATCTGGATAAGTAATAAGATAAGAAACTGTTTAATAATACAAGATAATACAATGTGTAAAACTAGAATTAAGTAAAACTAAGATAAATATATATTAGAGTAAAAACAATAAATATACCCCCTTTTTGTGAGATCTGGAATAGTAATAAGATAAGATAAGAAATGTTAAATAGAATAAGACTATGTATATTAAATTGTAGAATAGATATAAACTAAGACTAAGTGTAAATAATGTTTACAGTGAGTTTCAAATAAAAACCCTGCACCCTGTTTTATTCCTAAACACCGAATAGAAATAAATAAAGTTAAATAAAGATAGACAGATAGAATAAGATAGATGGGAATCCCACCCATAACAGACGCAAATGAGGATGAATGACAGAAAGATCAAGTATGAGGAATGATAGTGCGAGAGGAAAAATTGCGAGAACTGGTATGAACGTGTAGACTAGAATAGACTCCGATCATGTTGGAGATAGCAGTATAAAAAAAAAAAAAAAAAAAAAAAAAAAAAAAAAAAAAAAAAAAAAAAAAAAAACCTAACCTAACCTAACCTAACCTAACCTAACCTAACCTTTTTTTTTTTTTTTTTTTTTTTTTTGGCGGGAAAAAATGCCTGACGCACACCCCACCACCCGGGGAGGGCGATGGGGTAGTGTGGGGTTTGCACCCACTAAAAAGACCCGCCGTGTGCCATGCGTCGCCGTAAAAGTGGGCGAGCCCTGGATCGTTCTTACATCCACAGGGCCCGCCGCGGCGACTGTGCCCGGTCCGACTGCCACCGGGCACCCGACTCCTTGGTCGTCCTCTCCTAGCGGCGCTCCGGACACACACAGAGCGCCGCTCCGTCGCGGAAGGCATCAGCGGGCGGTGGAAAAAGGTCCCCGTTCCTCCGCCCGCGGCCTCGCTCAGGGCGGCATATGGTTCGCGGCGTACGCGCGCCTTCGCCGCCCAGCTCGCCGGCGGCGATGCGGATCAGCCAGGGGTGAGTCCTCCCTGATCCGCTCCGCCGCCTCCTTCTGCAAGATAACTTCCTCGCAGAAGGATGCGACCGCTTCCCACGACCTCGCGCAGCTCATGGATTGAACCACGGCCGGCAGCGCGAGGTCGTTCCCTATCACTGCGGTGAGTTCCCGACGCTGCAACTCCCAGGCAGGACACTGCTCGAGAGTGTGTTGCACCGAGTCTT
This sequence comes from Orthosia incerta, assembly GCA_948252205.1. Lineage (NCBI taxonomy): Eukaryota > Metazoa > Arthropoda > Insecta > Lepidoptera > Noctuidae > Orthosia > Orthosia incerta. The sequence goes on along the minus strand of OX411747.1, from coordinate 33,396,025 downwards.
CACCGCAGTCGCAGTGGTGGCACATCGGACTCGCCTCCCTCCCAAGCCTATGCAGGTATGTACCGAAGCAACCATGTCCGGTCAATACCTGCACCAGCCTAAAGGAGAGAGTCCCATGCTGCCGCACTGCCCACTCCTCGAGAATCGGCCTGAGCGCCTCCACGGTCCGAACGCCAGCTCGTGGAGCCTCAAGCCGATGCCCCCACCGTACCATCAACGTCCGGTGGGCCTCCTCGCGCCAACCTCGCAACTCCTCGGGCAGGGGGACAGAACCCCCGGCCCGGGCTGCCGCCGCGCGCTTGTAAACCTCGGCGAGCACCTCCGCATCCAAATCCCACGGGGGTGTCCCAGCCAACGCACACGCCGCGTCTGTGGACACCGTGCGGTATCCGCGAATGGCCTTGATCGCCAGGGTACGCTGAGGGCGCCACAAGCGCACCCTGTTCCCGGCGGACAAGGACTCCGCCCACACGGGTGCGCCGTACAGTGCCATCGACCGTACCACCCCCGTGTAAAGCCGCCGGCAGGCGACGCTGGCGCCGCCCACGTTCGGCAAGAGCCGACCGAGAGCGGCGGCAACGCCCTCCAGCTTGGGCACCAGAATGCGGAAGTGCTCGTCAAAGTTCCACCGCCTGTCTATCACTAGGCCCAGATACTTGATCTGGGCCCCGATCCGTACGGGGACCGAGCCAACCGTTATCGAGGCGCCAGCAGGTGGACCGCGACGAGGCCCGTGAAAGAGCACGGCCTCAGTCTTGGCAGGGGCCACCCTAAGCCCCAGCGCCTCGATGCGCCCGACCACTTGGGCCACCCCCTCGTTGGCCAGGCGCGCCGCCTCCTCGAAGCTTTGTCCCCGGGCCGTGACGAGCGTGTCATCCGCATAGCAGATGACGTCCAGGCCCGGGGGAAAAGCTCCACGCAGCACCCAGTCGTAACCGATGTTCCACAGGGGAGGTCCTAGGACTGAACCCTGCGGAACACCGCACGCCATGGGTCTGCGGAGCAAAGCTCCGTCGCGGTCCTCGCACAGAACCACCCTGCCCTCAAGGTAGTCTGCCACCAGCCGCCTCAGGTAAACCGGCACTCCATGGAACCGGAGCGCCTCGCCGATGCAGCCGAACGGCAGACTACCGAAGGCGTTGGCGATATCCAAGGATACCGCCAGCAACACCCCTCCGCCAGCGACGGCCTCCTCCGAAGCGGCCCTCAGACGCAGGATGGCATCGATCGTCGAACGCCCAGCGCGGAAACCGTACTGAGCGTCCGACAGACCGGAGCCGACCTCTTCCAGATGCCGGAGGATACGGGTGGCGAGAACTCTCTCAAGCAACTTCCCCGCCTCCTCCAGCAAAACGATAGGCCTGTAGGCCGCCACGGTGTCGGGAGGTCGTCCCGGCTTAGGGAGGAGCACCAGCTTCCCCGCCTTCCAGCAGTCAGGGAACCGTCCGGACGCCAGGCACACGTCGAACAGCTCCCTGAGGCGGTCCCCCATGTGGTTGAGGGCCAGGGCCAACACCCGTCCGGGTACCCCGTCGGGCCCGGGGGCGGTGTTCTTCGAGCGCATCCGAAGAACAGCCGCCGCCACCTCCGCCTCTGTGACGGGCGGAGCACTGAGGTCGGCCTCCCGGTCGTCGGTCTCTGCGGCGACCATTGCCGGGGGCACGTGCTCCGCTCGTTGCGGGAATAGGCCCTCAACCACCTCCACGAGGAAGCCGGGTTGGAGAGTCTCCACAAGGGGGGGACCCCGACAGCGTAGCTTATTCAGCGCAGCTCGGTAGGGGCGGCCCCAGGGGTCACGGTCGAGACCCTCCAACAGCTCGTGCCGCGCCTCCTCCTTGGCGCGGCGAATGGCCAGCTTTAGGGCGCACACCTCGTCGATGTACGCCGCATAAAGCCGGTCTTCCCTCTCGACGTCACGGGGGTGACGTCGCCGGCTGCGGGTGTAGGACCTCCGCGCCGCAAAACACGCTGCGCGAAGGGAGGCAAGCTCCGGGGACCACCAGTAGACCTCCGTCTTCGGGGACCAACACTTAGCACGGGGCATGGCCGTATCGCAGATTTGCGTAATCGCATCGCGAAAACGGCCAGCCGCAGCGTCGGCACCCTCGGACGAAGGCGGGGAGGCGAACCAATTGGAAATAATGGCCGCCTCCTCTAGCAGGACCTTGTCCATTCGCCCCACAGCCCACCGCGGAAACGCGCCGCCACGCCGAGAGGGAACGTGACCCCTTCTGGGGCCCTGGGACCGGGAGAGCTCGAATCGGATGTATCTATGATCCGAGAGCGTCTCAACCTCATCCAGGACACGCCAGCTCCTTACTTGCGCTTCGACGGCAGGGGTAGCGAACGAGAGGTCCACTATCGACCCCCCCTGCCGACGAACGCACGTGTCGGTGGTGCCTCTGTTGAGGAGACAGAGGCCCACCGACGTCGCCCACTCTTCGACTGCCCGACCGCGGGCATCCGTTCCGGGGGAGCCCCACGCCGTAGATTTGGCATTGAAGTCCCCCAGAACGAGCACCTGACGAGGTGCTGTCCGCCGTATCGAGGCCTCCACTCTATTGAGGAAGACCTCGAATTCCGCCAGACTCCGGTTTGGGGAGAAGTACACGCCGAACAGCGTTACCTCCCCCCAATCGGCAGCAACGAACCCCTCGCCCCTGTCTCTGAGCGACAAGGGTGGGGAGCGAAGCGCAGCGGAGCTGACGATGGCCACGGAGCCGTCCCGGTCACCCACCCAATTTGGGCAGGGAGGAACGAAGTAGGGCTCCGCGGCTACGGCCACACCTATTGACCACTCCGCCATCGCTTGCAGGAGGAGGTCCTGGGCGCCGGCGGAGTGGTTCAAATTCGTCTGGAGGAGATTGGAGGGTGTGCAATACATTATTGGATTGTTGACACCTCCATCTCTCCTCCCGCGGTCGGTGACCGAGGACCGGGAGCCGCCGTGGTCGAACGACCAGCTCCCGGATGCCTCGGCGCGTTGGGGATCGTGCACCCCTCCCGCCCCATCAAATGGTTGGCGGGCCGATTGCCCGCCGCGCACGGGGGGCAGTAAGGGGCGGCGGAGCATTCCGCCGCCTTGTGCCCCAGTTGGCCGCAGCGGAAGCACAATCTGCTGCAGTCCACGGCGCTAGTGCAATTGGCCCGCAAGTGGCCCCTGGCCATGCACCCATAACACCTCGCAGGCCTCCCCTCCAAGACCGTGATTCGGGCCGAGGAGAAGCCCACGAGGAGTCGTCCAGCTTTGGCCAGAAGCTTGGCCGCAGCGATGGGGCAGCGCACCCACACCGCACCCGCTCCTCCGGGGCCGGGGCGGACGGCACCGACCTTGACGGAGCCGGGAGCACACTCAGCAAACGCTTCAATGCGCTCCCGGACCTCCGCCGCCGTGACGGAGTCGTCCAAGCCCGACACGCGCAACTCCGCGCATTTCGTCGGCCTGGCGACGGTGACGCCATCCCGTCCCGCCACAATGCCTCGTAGCGCCGCGGCCACCATGTCGGCCTGTTTCTCCCCCTCCTTGCCGGGGAACTCCAGGATGCGCGCCCCTGTCCGCGCCAACCGCACCTTCCCTCCGACGCCAGGGAGGGCCCCGTCGAGGACCGACCTCGCCTCCTGGAGGAAGCCCGCATAGGTGAGTCCCTCCGCCTCGGGCGCCACCGTGATGACCACGGCGGCACTCTTTGGCGGAGAGAGTTTGGGCCCCCTCTTACCAGCCGTTTGCCCTGTTACCGGCGCGGAAGGGTTCTTCGCCTTCCTGGAGCGCCGCCTCTTCCGCTTCCCCCCAACCGTCTGCCACCCCTCCTCAGCTGCAGCTGAAGTGGGTGGAGCAGGAGGAGCGGGGACCGACGCGGGCACCGGAGCCGGAGCACTAGGAGCGGCGGCCGGCGGCACCCTCCGCCCCCCCTTCTTCCCCTTCCTCCTGTCGGTAGGAGCCTGAGCGGCACGAGCTTTGGCCGGCACAGGCGGCTTGGGCGCGGCGGGCTCGCCGGCCACCGCCGCAAATGACTTGGCGCCCATCCCCGGCTGGTTTGGTGGGGCTCCGCGCTTGTCAGCCGCCAACGGCGGCCGAATCCGCTTTTCGGGGAGCAGGCGGTCCTGGACGCCGGCCAGGCGTCCGTCTACCAGGCTCCCCACGAACCTGGCCAGCTGGCTCATTTGAGCGTCGCTGAACGCGTCGCCCAGAGCCCCACAAGCCACCTCCATCCCATTGGCCGGCTCCATCACCTCCAGGGGTGGTGCAGCTGGCGGCTTCTCGGCCCGCGGAGAGCCGGCCCGGGTGATGTCGACCCCACTGACCTGGAGATCGACCCGAAGCTGGGCCAGCTCAGCGCGGAGCTGCTGCACCTCTTCCTCGAGGCGGGCATTGGCAGCCTCGGAGGCGGCAGAGCGTTCGGAGAGCCGCTCCACCACCCCACCCAACGCGCTGGCGGCTGTCTTGAGTCCCTTCACGAAGTCGCCCTTGAGGTTTTGGGACCTCGTGGCGACCTTCATAACGAGGCTCAACGAGTCGCTCGCCGTCTGCATCAGGTCCGCTGCGTCTGCTGCGGACCCCTCGGTCGCGGAGCGGATCCTGTCGGTCAATTGACCGACCTGATCCTCCGCGGCCGCCTCTCCATCAGCGCGCACGCGTCTGTACGCCGCGCTGTTAGAAAACACCGACGACGACGACCCGACCGGGGTGATATCACCCGGGGTCGGTGTCGCCGCCATCGGTGCTGTGGGTCGGCAGTGCGGCGTGAGCGACCGCGTTCTCGACCCCGCTCCTACTCTGTTAGAGGGGCGTACTTTCCGAGGCGCCCGGATGGACGCCTCGAAAGCCTCCTCTTGATCGTCCGGGAAGCTGCGCTTCTCGGCGCCTCCCGGCTTGACGGTATTTGACCTCCCTGCTGGATTGAGGTCCTCCTCCTTACTCGCCTGGGGCAAGCGGCCCCGACTCCGGGTGGAGGGCCGGTCCGCCAACCGCGTCAGCACCACTCTTGGCACTGGCGTGTCGGCACGCGACTCCTCGCACTCCACACTTTCTCCTTCAACATCTTTGGTGATTTTATTTTCCATTTTTGTTCCCACGAGTATGGGACGATATAGGGAAACACTGCCGGGTGACGCCCATTCCGTAAAACAGTGTAGCTATATACTGTAGAGGTCGCCAGGTATCTACAGGTTTTTACGACTTCGCTGTCGGGTTTTAAAGGGTTTTCCTTCCCGCGGGCCGGCCAATTAAGGCAAGCCCTCCGGTCCACAGCACGTCCCGTACCCCATACCGCCAACGATGGGGGTCCTTGGGATTATGCCGTGGGCTCCGGGATTTAAGGAGAGCTGGCGTAGACTCCCCTGTTGGTGGTAACCTGTTTTCAGGAAACCACCCTCCCTCTCCACCTAACCTAACCTACCCAGACTAACCTAGCCTAACCTAACCTAAACCCAACCCAGCCCCTTTGTCGCATCTGGCATGTCCTCTGCTATTCAGAGGAACACCCAGAGCGACATCCCCCCCCGTCAGGTATTCGCCACCGCCAACAAGAGCCCACGAATGGGAAGTTATTGACGGTGCCCAGGGTGCACCGGCCCAGCGGGTTGCCCTTCCCCCCGGACGTATCCGAAAGAGACTAGCAACCCACCAAGCACACGTGGAGGTTACCTGACCCGCACCCCAACCTAACCTAACCTAACCTAACCTAACCTAACCTAACCTAACCTTTTTTTTTTTTTTTTTTTTTTTTTTTGGCGGGAAAAAATGCCTGACGCACACCCCACCACCCGGGGAAGGCGATGGGGTAGTGTGGGGTTTGCACCCACTAAAAAGACCCGCCGTGTGCCATGCGTCGCCGTAAAAGTGGGCGAGCCCTGGATCGTTCTTACATCCACAGGGCCCGCCGCGGCGACTGTGCCCGGTCCGACTGCCACCGGGCACCCGACTCCTTGGTCGTCCTCTCCTAGCGGCGCTCCGGACACACACAGAGCGCCGCTCCGTCGCGGAAGGCATCAGCGGGCGGTGGAAAAAGGTCCCCGTTCCTCCGCCCGCGGCCTCGCTCAGGGCGGCATATGGTTCGCGGCGTACGCGCGCCTTCGCCGCCCAGCTCGCCGGCGGCGATGCGGATCAGCCAGGGGTGAGTCCTCCCTGATCCGCTCCGCCGCCTCCTTCTGCAAGATAACTTCCTCGCAGAAGGATGCGACCGCTTCCCACGACCTCGCGCAGCTCATGGATTGAACCACGGCCGGCAGCGCGAGGTCGTTCCCTATCACTGCGGTGAGTTCCCGACGCTGCAACTCCCAGGCAGGACACTGCTCGAGAGTGTGTTGCACCGAGTCTTCACCGCAGTCGCAGTGGTGGCACATCGGACTCGCCTCCCTCCCAAGCCTATGCAGGTATGTACCGAAGCAACCATGTCCGGTCAATACCTGCACCAGCCTAAAGGAGAGAGTCCCATGCTGCCGCACTGCCCACTCCTCGAGAATCGGCCTGAGCGCCTCCACGGTCCGAACGCCAGCTCGTGGAGCCTCAAGCCGATGCCCCCACCGTACCATCAACGTCCGGTGGGCCTCCTCGCGCCAACCTCGCAACTCCTCGGGCAGGGGGACAGAACCCCCGGCCCGGGCTGCCGCCGCGCGCTTGTAAACCTCGGCGAGCACCTCCGCATCCAAATCCCACGGGGGTGTCCCAGCCAACGCACACGCCGCGTCTGTGGACACCGTGCGGTATCCGCGAATGGCCTTGATCGCCAGGGTACGCTGAGGGCGCCACAAGCGCACCCTGTTCCCGGCGGACAAGGACTCCGCCCACACGGGTGCGCCGTACAGTGCCATCGACCGTACCACCCCCGTGTAAAGCCGCCGGCAGGCGACGCTGGCGCCGCCCACGTTCGGCAAGAGCCGACCGAGAGCGGCGGCAACGCCCTCCAGCTTGGGCACCAGAATGCGGAAGTGCTCGTCAAAGTTCCACCGCCTGTCTATCACTAGGCCCAGATACTTGATCTGGGCCCCGATCCGTACGGGGACCGAGCCAACCGTTATCGAGGCGCCAGCAGGTGGACCGCGACGAGGCCCGTGAAAGAGCACGGCCTCAGTCTTGGCAGGGGCCACCCTAAGCCCCAGCGCCTCGATGCGCCCGACCACTTGGGCCACCCCCTCGTTGGCCAGGCGCGCCGCCTCCTCGAAGCTTTGTCCCCGGGCCGTGACGAGCGTGTCATCCGCATAGCAGATGACGTCCAGGCCCGGGGGAAAAGCTCCACGCAGCACCCAGTCGTAACCGATGTTCCACAGGGGAGGTCCTAGGACTGAACCCTGCGGAACACCGCACGCCATGGGTCTGCGGAGCAAAGCTCCGTCGCGGTCCTCGCACAGAACCACCCTGCCCTCAAGGTAGTCTGCCACCAGCCGCCTCAGGTAAACCGGCACTCCATGGAACCGGAGCGCCTCGCCGATGCAGCCGAACGGCAGACTACCGAAGGCGTTGGCGATATCCAAGGATACCGCCAACAACACCCCTCCGCCAGCGACGGCCTCCTCCGAAGCGGCCCTCAGACGCAGGATGGCATCGATCGTCGAACGCCCAGCGCGGAAACCGTACTGAGCGTCCGACAGACCGGAGCCGACCTCTTCCAGATGCCGGAGGATACGGGTGGCGAGAACTCTCTCAAGCAACTTCCCCGCCTCCTCCAGCAAAACGATAGGCCTGTAGGCCGCCACGGTGTCGGGAGGTCGTCCCGGCTTAGGGAGGAGCACCAGCTTCCCCGCCTTCCAGCAGTCAGGGAACCGTCCGGACGCCAGGCACACGTCGAACAGCTCCCTGAGGCGGTCCCCCATGTGGTTGAGGGCCAGGGCCAACACCCGTCCGGGTACCCCGTCGGGCCCGGGGGCGGTGTTCTTCGAGCGCATCCGAAGAACAGCCGCCGCCACCTCCGCCTCTGTGACGGGCGGAGCACTGAGGTCGGCCTCCCGGTCGTCGGTCTCTGCGGCGACCATTGCCGGGGGCACGTGCTCCGCTCGTTGCGGGAATAGGCCCTCAACCACCTCCACGAGGAAGCCGGGTTGGAGAGTCTCCACAAGGGGGGGACCCCGACAGCGTAGCTTATTCAGCGCAGCTCGGTAGGGGCGGCCCCAGGGGTCACGGTCGAGACCCTCCAACAGCTCGTGCCGCGCCTCCTCCTTGGCGCGGCGAATGGCCAGCTTTAGGGCGCACACCTCGTCGATGTACGCCGCATAAAGCCGGTCTTCCCTCTCGACGTCACGGGGGTGACGTCGCCGGCTGCGGGTGTAGGACCTCCGCGCCGCAAAACACGCTGCGCGAAGGGAGGCAAGCTCCGGGGACCACCAGTAGACCTCCGTCTTCGGGGACCAACACTTAGCACGGGGCATGGCCGTATCGCAGATTTGCGTAATCGCATCGCGAAAACGGCCAGCCGCAGCGTCGGCACCCTCGGACGAAGGCGGGGAGGCGAACCAATTGGAAATAATGGCCGCCTCCTCTAGCAGGACCTTGTCCATTCGCCCCACAGCCCACCGCGGAAACGCGCCGCCACGCCGAGAGGGAACGTGACCCCTTCTGGGGCCCTGGGACCGGGAGAGCTCGAATCGGATGTATCTATGATCCGAGAGCGTCTCAACCTCATCCAGGACACGCCAGCTCCTTACTTGCGCTTCGACGGCAGGGGTAGCGAACGAGAGGTCCACTATCGACCCCCCCTGCCGACGAACGCACGTGTCGGTGGTGCCTCTGTTGAGGAGACAGAGGCCCACCGACGTCGCCCACTCTTCGACTGCCCGACCGCGGGCATCCGTTCCGGGGGAGCCCCACGCCGTAGATTTGGCATTGAAGTCCCCCAGAACGAGCACCTGACGAGGTGCTGTCCGCCGTATCGAGGCCTCCACTCTATTGAGGAAGACCTCGAATTCCGCCAGACTCCGGTTTGGGGAGAAGTACACGCCGAACAGCGTTACCTCCCCCCAATCGGCAGCAACGAACCCCTCGCCCCTGTCTCTGAGCGACAAGGGTGGGGAGCGAAGCGCAGCGGAGCTGACGATGGCCACGGAGCCGTCCCGGTCACCCACCCAATTTGGGCAGGGAGGAACGAAGTAGGGCTCCGCGGCTACGGCCACACCTATTGACCACTCCGCCATCGCTTGCAGGAGGAGGTCCTGGGCGCCGGCGGAGTGGTTCAAATTCGTCTGGAGGAGATTGGAGGGTGTGCAATAAATTATTGGATTGTTGACACCTCCATCTCTCCTCCCGCGGTCGGTGACCGAGGACCGGGAGCCGCCGTGGTCGAACGACCAGCTCCCGGATGCCTCGGCGCGTTGGGGATCGTGCACCCCTCCCGCCCCATCAAATGGTTGGCGGGCCGATTGCCCGCCGCGCACGGGGGGCAGTAAGGGGCGGCGGAGCATTCCGCCGCCTTGTGCCCCAGTTGGCCGCAGCGGAAGCACAATCTGCTGCAGTCCACGGCGCTAGTGCAATTGGCCCGCAAGTGGCCCCTGGCCATGCACCCATAACACCTCGCAGGCCTCCCCTCCAAGACCGTGATTCGGGCCGAGGAGAAGCCCACGAGGAGTCGTCCAGCTTTGGCCAGAAGCTTGGCCGCAGCGATGGGGCAGCGCACCCACACCGCACCCGCTCCTCCGGGGAACCTAACCTAACCTAACCTAACCTAACCTTTTTTTTTTTTTTTTTTTTTTTTTGGCGGGAAAAAATGCCTGACGCACACCCCACCACCCGGGGAAGGCGATGGGGTAGTGTGGGGTTTGCACCCACTAAAAAGACCCGCCGTGTGCCATGCGTCGCCGTAAAAGTGGGCGAGCCCTGGATCGTTCTTACATCCACAGGGCCCGCCGCGGCGACTGTGCCCGGTCCGACTGCCACCGGGCACCCGACTCCTTGGTCGTCCTCTCCTAGCGGCGCTCCGGACACACACAGAGCGCCGCTCCGTCGCGGAAGGCATCAGCGGGCGGTGGAAAAAGGTCCCCGTTCCTCCGCCCGCGGCCTCGCTCAGGGCGGCATATGGTTCGCGGCGTACGCGCGCCTTCGCCGCCCAGCTCGCCGGCGGCGATGCGGATCAGCCAGGGGTGAGTCCTCCCTGATCCGCTCCGCCGCCTCCTTCTGCAAGATAACTTCCTCGCAGAAGGATGCGACCGCTTCCCACGACCTCGCGCAGCTCATGGATTGAACCACGGCCGGCAGCGCGAGGTCGTTCCCTATCACTGCGGTGAGTTCCCGACGCTGCAACTCCCAGGCAGGACACTGCTCGAGAGTGTGTTGCACCGAGTCTTCACCGCAGTCGCAGTGGTGGCACATCGGACTCGCCTCCCTCCCAAGCCTATGCAGGTATGTACCGAAGCAACCATGTCCGGTCAATACCTGCACCAGCCTAAAGGAGAGAGTCCCATGCTGCCGCACTGCCCACTCCTCGAGAATCGGCCTGAGCGCCTCCACGGTCCGAACGCCAGCTCGTGGAGCCTCAAGCCGATGCCCCCACCGTACCATCAACGTCCGGTGGGCCTCCTCGCGCCAACCTCGCAACTCCTCGGGCAGGGGGACAGAACCCCCGGCCCGGGCTGCCGCCGCGCGCTTGTAAACCTCGGCGAGCACCTCCGCATCCAAATCCCACGGGGGTGTCCCAGCCAACGCACACGCCGCGTCTGTGGACACCGTGCGGTATCCGCGAATGGCCTTGATCGCCAGGGTACGCTGAGGGCGCCACAAGCGCACCCTGTTCCCGGCGGACAAGGACTCCGCCCACACGGGTGCGCCGTACAGTGCCATCGACCGTACCACCCCCGTGTAAAGCCGCCGGCAGGCGACGCTGGCGCCGCCCACGTTCGGCAAGAGCCGACCGAGAGCGGCGGCAACGCCCTCCAGCTTGGGCACCAGAATGCGGAAGTGCTCGTCAAAGTTCCACCGCCTGTCTATCACTAGGCCCAGATACTTGATCTGGGCCCCGATCCGTACGGGGACCGAGCCAACCGTTAACCTAACCTAACCTTTTTTTTTTTTTTTTTTTTTTTTTTTTTTTTTTGGCGGGAAAAAATGCCTGACGCACACCCCACCACCCGGGGAAGGCGATGGGGTAGTGTGGGGTTTGCACCCACTAAAAAGACCCGCCGTGTGCCATGCGTCGCCGTAAAAGTGGGCGAGCCCTGGATCGTTCTTACATCCACAGGGCCCGCCGCGGCGACTGTGCCCGGTCCGACTGCCACCGGGCACCCGACTCCTTGGTCGTCCTCTCCTAGCGGCGCTCCGGACACACACAGAGCGCCGCTCCGTCGCGGAAGGCATCAGCGGGCGGTGGAAAAAGGTCCCCGTTCCTCCGCCCGCGGCCTCGCTCAGGGCGGCATATGGTTCGCGGCGTACGCGCGCCTTCGCCGCCCAGCTCGCCGGCGGCGATGCGGATCAGCCAGGGGTGAGTCCTCCCTGATCCGCTCCGCCGCCTCCTTCTGCAAGATAACTTCCTCGCAGAAGGATGCGACCGCTTCCCACGACCTCGCGCAGCTCATGGATTGAACCACGGCCGGCAGCGCGAGGTCGTTCCCTATCACTGCGGTGAGTTCCCGACGCTGCAACTCCCAGGCAGGACACTGCTCGAGAGTGTGTTGCACCGAGTCTTCACCGCAGTCGCAGTGGTGGCACATCGGACTCGCCTCCCTCCCAAGCCTATGCAGGTATGTACCGAAGCAACCATGTCCGGTCAATACCTGCACCAGCCTAAAGGAGAGAGTCCCATGCTGCCGCACTGCCCACTCCTCGAGAATCGGCCTGAGCGCCTCCACGGTCCGAACGCCAGCTCGTGGAGCCTCAAGCCGATGCCCCCACCGTACCATCAACGTCCGGTGGGCCTCCTCGCGCCAACCTCGCAACTCCTCGGGCAGGGGGACAGAACCCCCGGCCCGGGCTGCCGCCGCGCGCTTGTAAACCTCGGCGAGCACCTCCGCATCCAAATCCCACGGGGGTGTCCCAGCCAACGCACACGCCGCGTCTGTGGACACCGTGCGGTATCCGCGAATGGCCTTGATCGCCAGGGTACGCTGAGGGCGCCACAAGCGCACCCTGTTCCCGGCGGACAAGGACTCCGCCCACACGGGTGCGCCGTACAGTGCCATCGACCGTACCACCCCCGTGTAAAGCCGCCGGCAGGCGACGCTGGCGCCGCCCACGTTCGGCAAGAGCCGACCGAGAGCGGCGGCAACGCCCTCCAGCTTGGGCACCAGAATGCGGAAGTGCTCGTCAAAGTTCCACCGCCTGTCTATCACTAGGCCCAGATACTTGATCTGGGCCCCGATCCGTACGGGGACCGAGCCAACCGTTATCGAGGCGCCAGCAGGTGGACCGCGACGAGGCCCGTGAAAGAGCACGGCCTCAGTCTTGGCAGGGGCCACCCTAAGCCCCAGCGCCTCGATGCGCCCGACCACTTGGGCCACCCCCTCGTTGGCCAGGCGCGCCGCCTCCTCGAAGCTTTGTCCCCGGGCCGTGACGAGCGTGTCATCCGCATAGCAGATGACGTCCAGGCCCGGGGGAAAAGCTCCACGCAGCACCCAGTCGTAACCGATGTTCCACAGGGGAGGTCCTAGGACTGAACCCTGCGGAACACCGCACGCCATGGGTCTGCGGAGCAAAGCTCCGTCGCGGTCCTCGCACAGAACCACCCTGCCCTCAAGGTAGTCTGCCACCAGCCGCCTCAGGTAAACCGGCACTCCATGGAACCGGAGCGCCTCGCCGATGCAGCCGAACGGCAGACTACCGAAGGCGTTGGCGATATCCAAGGATACCGCCAACAACACCCCTCCGCCAGCGACGGCCTCCTCCGAAGCGGCCCTCAGACGCAGGATGGCATCGATCGTCGAACGCCCAGCGCGGAAACCGTACTGAGCGTCCGACAGACCGGAGCCGACCTCTTCCAGATGCCGGAGGATACGGGTGGCGAGAACTCTCTCAAGCAACTTCCCCGCCTCCTCCAGCAAAACGATAGGCCTGTAGGCCGCCACGGTGTCGGGAGGTCGTCCCGGCTTAGGGAGGAGCACCAGCTTCCCCGCCTTCCAGCAGTCAGGGAACCGTCCGGACGCCAGGCACACGTCGAACAGCTCCCTGAGGCGGTCCCCCATGTGGTTGAGGGCCAGGGCCAACACCCGTCCGGGTACCCCGTCGGGCCCGGGGGCGGTGTTCTTCGAGCGCATCCGAAGAACAGCCGCCGCCACCTCCGCCTCTGTGACGGGCGGAGCACTGAGGTCGGCCTCCCGGTCGTCGGTCTCTGCGGCGACCATTGCCGGGGGCACGTGCTCCGCTCGTTGCGGGAATAGGCCCTCAACCACCTCCACGAGGAAGCCGGGTTGGAGAGTCTCCACAAGGGGGGGACCCCGACAGCGTAGCTTATTCAGCGCAGCTCGGTAGGGGCGGCCCCAGGGGTCACGGTCGAGACCCTCCAACAGCTCGTGCCGCGCCTCCTCCTTGGCGCGGCGAATGGCCAGCTTTAGGGCGCACACCTCGTCGATGTACGCCGCATAAAGCCGGTCTTCCCTCTCGACGTCACGGGGGTGACGTCGCCGGCTGCGGGTGTAGGACCTCCGCGCCGCAAAACACGCTGCGCGAAGGGAGGCAAGCTCCGGGGACCACCAGTAGACCTCCGTCTTCGGGGACCAACACTTAGCACGGGGCATGGCCGTATCGCAGATTTGCGTAATCGCATCGCGAAAACGGCCAGCCGCAGCGTCCGCTCCTACTCTGTTAGAGGGGCGTACTTTCCGAGGCGCCCGGATGGACGCCTCGAAAGCCTCCTCTTGATCGTCCGGGAAGCTGCGCTTCTCGGCGCCTCCCGGCTTGACGGTATTTGACCTCCCTGCTGGATTGAGGTCCTCCTCCTTACTCGCCTGGGGCAAGCGGCCCCGACTCCGGGTGGAGGGCCGGTCCGCCAACCGCGTCAGCACCACTCTTGGCACTGGCGTGTCGGCACGCGACTCCTCGCACTCCACACTTTCTCCTTCAACATCTTTGGTGATTTTATTTTCCATTTTTGTTCCCACGAGTATGGGACGATATAGGGAAACACTGCCGGGTGACGCCCATTCCGTAAAACAGTGTAGCTATATACTGTAGAGGTCGCCAGGTATCTACAGGTTTTTACGACTTCGCTGTCGGGTTTTAACCAACCAGAGCCCCCACCTCCCCGAGCATTTGCTCAAAGTCGGCGAGAGCCCGGTTCGGCGAGAAATACACCCCTATAACTGTGACGTCACCTACGGCAGCCAGAATGTAGCCCCTACCCCTCGACACATTGCCAATGGGCGGGGCGCCGGCGGCTGTCGGGGCGACGATGGCCACCAATCCGTCGCGGTCCCCGACCCAGTCATCACGGGTGGGGACGAAGTAGGGCTCCGCGACCACGGCTACTTTGATTCCCCACTCTGCCAGGGATTGGGTCAAAAGATCCTGGGCCCTGGCAGAGTGGTTAATATTCGCCTGTAAAATGGGGAGTCCGGGCATTTATGGGACGGTCTCCATTGGCTCCTCCGCTGTTGGTCTACTGGCAGGCTCATCGCTGCCCTTAGCCTTAGTCGGTTTTGTTTTAGGCGTGGCTTTGCCCACGCAGCCCGCACCGCCGAGAGGGTGCCCCGCCGGTTTGCCCGCTGCAGCGCAGGTGGCGCAGTTGGGCTCGGCCCGGCACTCACGCGCCCGGTGGCCTGGCTTTCCGCAGCGGAAGCATAGACTGCTGCGGTCCACCTCCGACCCACACTTGCTGGCGACGTGGCCCAGGTTGAGGCACCTGAAGCACCTCAGGGGCCTCGCCTCCAGCAGGGTGACCCTCGCTGTGATCCACCCCACTTTAAGACGGTTTGCGCCGACCACCGTCTTGGCGGCGGCCACCGGGCAGCCCAGCCACATCGTGGCCCGTTCGCCGATGACACCGGGTCTTATGTCATCGGCGTGACACTCTCCCTGCGCTGCGAATGCCGCAACGACTTCTGCGGCGGTGACTGAGTCGTCCAGCCCCGAAACGAGCACATCCACTCTTTTTGTGGGGCGGGAGACCCTGACGACGTCTGCGCTGAGGACCTCTCTCAGCTTTAAAGCCAGAGAGTCGGCCTTCTCAGCGCCCCCATCCCCGAAGATTTCGAGGATGCGGGCGCCGGTGACCGTGGTCCTGCAGCGCATCTCCTCTATTCCCAGACTCGCCATATCGACGCGTGTCCGGGCCTCCCGCAGAATCGTGCCGTAGCTGGCACCACGCTCTGCCGCGCCCGGCTGCAGTGTTAGTGTCACCGCAGCCGTTTTCGGCGCACGCAGCTTCGTCACCGCCGCCGCCTTCTTTCTCTGGGCGCTCTGGGTGCCCGTCTGCTTGCCCTTGCCTTTAGCGCCCCGAGCAGCGACCAGACTCCACTGCTCCGTCAATGGGGGTGGTGGAGGAGCGTCCCTCGTTGGGCTAGGGTCCCTGACAGGGGCCGGGGCCGACTTTTTGCCCTTGCCTTTGCCCTTAGCCTTTTGGGGCTGGGCTGCAGGCGCAGGCAGAGGCGCGGGTGGCGTTTGGTTCTTCTTTATGGCAGGGGCCTTTGCCCCCACCGACTTGGATAGCTCGGGTATAGGGGCTGCCTCTGCCGCAGTCACGTCCTCCGCATTTCTCGTGTCAGCCGCCAGCGGCGGCCGCAATCTCGGCTCCGGTAGGAGGCGACACTCGAGCCCTTCGAGTCGTGCATTCAGCATGTTGCCGAATTGCATGACGCTGGCCCGAGATATCTCCTCCACCATTTTTCTTATCGCGTCAGGTGCTGCCGCCGCTGCTGCCACCACTGGTCGGCTTTTTGCCTCGGCCAGTTGGGCCGTGAGCCGCCGATTTTCGGCCTCCAGGTACGCCACCTCCTCAGGCACCGTACGGGCCCTTATGCCGCCCGCGGCCTCCTTGATGATAGAGGCCGCATCCTTCAATGTTTTAATGAAGGTGCCCTTGAGCCCCTTTTTGGACTTGGTGGCCACCATCTCCACAATCTGCGCAGCCTCCAGCAGCAGAAGGTTAAGCGCTGCCAGAGACTGCGCCGTGTCCTCGTCTGGGTTTGGCGGGTTGAAGCCGCTGCGGCAGGCGTGCCTCGACTCCCTCAGGGTCTCGGCCATGCTCGCGACACATTCTTCGGCCTCTAGCCTGAGCGCCTCCTCCTTTTCCTTATTTAGCCGTTCCTTGGCCGCGGCTAGGCCCACGTATTCGCCCGTGGTGGGTGGTCGGCCTCTCCCGCGCTTTGTTCTATGCGCGGCCCCTTTGGTCGGCGACATCCTCTCCTCCTCCTCTGACTCCACTTCCCCTATTGGCCTCTTTTTCCAATTTATGCGAGCCTCCTCCTTCTCACTCCCGGACTCGACCGTCATCAAACTGGCCTCGCTGGCATCCGAGTCGGACTCCGAGAGACGCGTCAAGGAGACGCGAAGTTCCCTTCGAGTCTCCGTCACCTGCTCCATCTTCCTCTCCCTCTCAATCTCCTTCTTCTCCTCCTCCTTTCTTCCATCTTTTGTTTTATTTGTTATTAAATTTTCCATGATTGTTCCCACGAGTATGGGACGATGTAGGGAAACACTGTCGGGTGACGCCCATTCCGGCCAGTGTAGCTATATACTGTAGAGGTCGCCAGGTATCTACAGGTTTTTACGACTTCGCTGTCGGGTGTTCCTTTTGAGTTTTCCTTCTCGCAGGCCGGCCAATTAAGGCAAGCCCTCCGCTCACAGCGCCGCCGTACCCCATCCGCCAACGATGGGGGTCGTTGGTAGGTCACCGTGGTCTCCGGAATTCCAGGAGCTGGCGAAGCTCCCTTGTTGGTGATTACCTGTTTTCAGGTAACCACCCTCCCTCTCAACCTCCTTCCGTCCACAACAAGTCCCGTACCCCATACCGCCTACGATGGGGGTCGTTGGGAGTATGCTGCGGTCTCCGGGATTCAAGGAGAGCCGGCGTAGACTCCCCTTCCTACTCACCTACCTAACCTACCCAGACTAACCTAGCCTTTTTTTTTTTTTTTTTTTTTTTTTTTTTTTTTTTTTTTTTTTTTTTTTTTTTTTTTTTTTTTTTTTTTTTTTTTTTTGGCGGGAAAAAATGCCTGACGCACACCCCACCACCCGGGGAAGGCGATGGGGTAGTGTGGGGTTTGCACCCACTAAAAAGACCCGCCGTGTGCCATGCGTCGCCGTAAAAGTGGGCGAGCCCTGGATCGTTCTTACATCCACAGGGCCCGCCGCGGCGACTGTGCCCGGTCCGACTGCCACCGGGCACCCGACTCCTTGGTCGTCCTCTCCTAGCGGCGCTCCGGACACACACAGAGCGCCGCTCCGTCGCGGAAGGCATCAGCGGGCGGTGGAAAAAGGTCCCCGTTCCTCCGCCCGCGGCCTCGCTCAGGGCGGCATATGGTTCGCGGCGTACGCGCGCCTTCGCCGCCCAGCTCGCCGGCGGCGATGCGGATCAGCCAGGGGTGAGTCCTCCCTGATCCGCTCCGCCGCCTCCTTCTGCAAGATAACTTCCTCGCAGAAGGATGCGACCGCTTCCCACGACCTCGCGCAGCTCATGGATTGAACCACGGCCGGCAGCGCGAGGTCGTTCCCTATCACTGCGGTGAGTTCCCGACGCTGCAACTCCCAGGCAGGACACTGCTCGAGAGTGTGTTGCACCGAGTCTTCACCGCAGTCGCAGTGGTGGCACATCGGACTCGCCTCCCTAACCTAGCCTAACCTAACCTAAACCCAACCCAGCCCCTTTGTCGCATCTGGCATGTCCTCTGCTATTCAGAGGAACACCCAGAGCGACATCCCCCCCCGTCAGGTATTCGCCACCGCCAACAAGAGCCCACGAATGGGAAGTTATTGACGGTGCCCAGGGTGCACCGGCCCAGCGGGTTGCCCTTCCCCCCGGACGTATCCGAAAGAGACTAGCAACCCACCAAGCACACGTGGAGGTTACCTGACCCGCACCCCAACCTAACCTAACCTAACCTAACCTTTTTTTTTTTTTTTTTTTTTTTTTTTTTTTTTTTTTTTTTTTTTTTTTTTTTTTTTTTTTTTTTTTTTTTTTGGCGGGAAAAAATGCCTGACGCACACCCCACCACCCGGGGAAGGCGATGGGGTAGTGTGGGGTTTGCACCCACTAAAAAGACCCGCCGTGTGCCATGCGTCGCCGTAAAAGTGGGCGAGCCCTGGATCGTTCTTACATCCACAGGGCCCGCCGCGGCGACTGTGCCCGGTCCGACTGCCACCGGGCACCCGACTCCTTGGTCGTCCTCTCCTAGCGGCGCTCCGGACACACACAGAGCGCCGCTCCGTCGCGGAAGGCATCAGCGGGCGGTGGAAAAAGGTCCCCGTTCCTCCGCCCGCGGCCTCGCTCAGGGCGGCATATGGTTCGCGGCGTACGCGCGCCTTCGCCGCCCAGCTCGCCGGCGGCGATGCGGATCAGCCAGGGGTGAGTCCTCCCTGATCCGCTCCGCCGCCTCCTTCTGCAAGATAACTTCCTCGCAGAAGGATGCGACCGCTTCCCACGACCTCGCGCAGCTCATGGATTGAACCACGGCCGGCAGCGCGAGGTCGTTCCCTATCACTGCGGTGAGTTCCCGACGCTGCATCTCCCAGGCAGGACACTGCTCGAGAGTGTGTTGCACCGAGTCCTCACCGCAGTCGCAGTGGTGGCACATCGGACTCGCCTCCCTCCCAAGCCTATGCAGGTATGTACCGAAGCAACCATGTCCGGTCAATACCTGCACCAGCCTAAAGGAGAGAGTCCCATGCTGCCGCACTGCCCACTCCTCGAGAATCGGCCTGAGCGCCTCCACGGTCCGAACGCCAGCTCGTGGAGCCTCAAGCCGATGCCCCCACCGTACCATCAACGTCCGGTGGGCCTCCTCGCGCCAACCTCGCAACTCCTCGGGCAGGGGGACAGAACCCCCGGCCCGGGCTGCCGCCGCGCGCTTGTAAACCTCGGCGAGCACCTCCGCATCCAAATCCCACGGGGGTGTCCCAGCCAACGCACACGCCGCGTCTGTGGACACCGTGCGGTATCCGCGAATGGCCTTGATCGCCAGGGTACGCTGAGGGCGCCACAAGCGCACCCTGTTCCCGGCGGACAAGGACTCCGCCCACACGGGTGCGCCGTACAGTGCCATCGACCGTACCACCCCCGTGTAAAGCCGCCGGCAGGCGACGCTGGCGCCGCCCACGTTCGGCAAGAGCCGACCGAGAGCGGCGGCAACGCCCTCCAGCTTGGGCACCAGAATGCGGAAGTGCTCGTCAAAGTTCCACCGCCTGTCTATCACTAGGCCCAGATACTTGATCTGGGCCCCGATCCGTACGGGGACCGAGCCAACCGTTATCGAGGCGCCAGCAGGTGGACCGCGACGAGGCCCGTGAAAGAGCACGGCCTCAGTCTTGGCAGGGGCCACCCTAAGCCCCAGCGCCTCGATGCGCCCGACCACTTGGGCCACCCCCTCGTTGGCCAGGCGCGCCGCCTCCTCGAAGCTTTGTCCCCGGGCCGTGACGAGCGTGTCATCCGCATAGCAGATGACGTCCAGGCCCGGGGGAAAAGCTCCACGCAGCACCCAGTCGTAACCGATGTTCCACAGGGGAGGTCCTAGGACTGAACCCTGCGGAACACCGCACGCCATGGGTCTGCGGAGCAAAGCTCCGTCGCGGTCCTCGCACAGAACCACCCTGCCCTCAAGGTAGTCTGCCACCAGCCGCCTCAGGTAAACCGGCACTCCATGGAACCGGAGCGCCTCGCCGATGCAGCCGAACGGCAGACTACCGAAGGCGTTGGCGATATCCAAGGATACCGCCAACAACACCCCTCCGCCAGCGACGGCCTCCTCCGAAGCGGCCCTCAGACGCAGGATGGCATCGATCGTCGAACGCCCAGCGCGGAAACCGTACTGAGCGTCCGACAGACCGGAGCCGACCTCTTCCAGATGCCGGAGGATACGGGTGGCGAGAACTCTCTCAAGCAACTTCCCCGCCTCCTCCAGCAAAACGATAGGCCTGTAGGCCGCCACGGTGTCGGGAGGTCGTCCCGGCTTAGGGAGGAGCACCAGCTTCCCCGCCTTCCAGCAGTCAGGGAACCGTCCGGACGCCAGGCACACGTCGAACAGCTCCCTGAGGCGGTCCCCCATGTGGTTGAGGGCCAGGGCCAACACCCGTCCGGGTACCCCGTCGGGCCCGGGGGCGGTGTTCTTCGAGCGCATCCGAAGAACAGCCGCCGCCACCTCCGCCTCTGTGACGGGCGGAGCACTGAGGTCGGCCTCCCGGTCGTCGGTCTCTGCGGCGACCATTGCCGGGGGCACGTGTTCCGCTCGTTGCGGGAATAGGCCCTCAACCACCTCCACGAGGAAGCCGGGTTGGAGAGTCTCCACAAGGGGGGGACCCCGACAGCGTAGCTTATTCAGCGCAGCTCGGTAGGGGCGGCCCCAGGGGTCACGGTCGAGACCCTCCAACAGCTCGTGCCGCGCCTCCTCCTTGGCGCGGCGAATGGCCAGCTTTAGGGCGCACACCTCGTCGATGTACGCCGCGTAAAGCCGGTCTTCCCTCGAGGCTTGACGGTGTTTGACCTCCCTGCTGGATTGAGGTCCTCCTCCTTACTCGCCTGGGGCAAGCGGCCCCGACTCCGGGTGGAGGGCCGGTCCGCCAACCGCGTCAGCACCACTCTTGGCACTGGCGTGTCGGCACGCGACTCCTCGCACTCCACACTTTCTCCTTCAACATCTTTGGTGATTTTATTTTTTTCCATTTTTGTTCCCACGAGTATGGGACGATGTAGGGAAACACTGTCGGGTGACGCCCATTCCGGCCAGTGTAGCTATATACTGTAGAGGTCGCCAGGTATCTACAGGTTTTTACGACTTCGCTGTCGGGTGTTCCTTTTGAGTTTTCCTTCTCGCAGGCCGGCCAATTAAGGCAAGCCCTCCGCTCACAGCGCCGCCGTACCCCATCCGCCAACGATGGGGGTCGTTGGTAGGTCACCGTGGTCTCCGGAATTCCAGGAGCTGGCGAAGCTCCCTTGTTGGTGATTACCTGTTTTCAGGTAACCACCCTCCCCCTCAACCTCCTTCCGTCCACAACAAGTCCCGTACCCCATACCGCCTACGATGGGGGTCGTTGGGAGTATGCTGCGGTCTCCGGGATTCAAGGAGAGCCGGCGTAGACTCCCCTTCCTACTCACCTACCTAACCTACCCAGACTAACCTAGCCTAACCTAACCTAAACCCAACCCAGCCCCTTTGTCGCATCTGGCATGTCCTCTGCTATTCAGAGGAACACCCAGAGCGACATCCCCCCCCGTCAGGTATTCGCCACCGCCAACAAGAGCCCACGAATGGGAAGTTATTGACGGTGCCCAGGGTGCACCGGCCCAGCGGGTTGTCCTTCCCCCCGGACGTATCCGAAAGAGACTAGCAACCCACCAAGCACACGTGGAGGTTACCTGACCCGCACCCCAACCTAACCTAACCTTTTTTTTTTTTTTTTTTTTTTTTTTTTTTTTTTTTTTTTTTTTGTTCTCCCAGGAAAATTCCTCACGAATACGCAGTGGCTCGGGGAAACCACTGTGTTATGTGGGGTTTGCACCCACTAAAAACCTGGAGTATTCCGTCTCTCGCCTACGGGGCTGCGGGACCCACTAGGCACACGACCGCATGCCCCGCTGGCGTTGCTCCGCAACGGAGCCCTTCTCTCCGGGGCGGGGCTGAATCCCAGGTTACCTGAGACCCAGCCCCGCCCAATTCCACCTCTGTCTTTTTCTCTCCTTCTTGCACTGAGGCGCCCCGGAATACGTGGGCGTCCCAGTGCGGGACCTTTGTGCGGACGGCGGACCCCGATCCGCCGCCCGCGGTCCCCGGCTTACGGCGCCATTCGGCCCGCGAAGGCCAGACGCCGCCTTCCGCGTCTGCGGCGGCGCATCGGGGCCGAGTCGACGTCGTCTTCCCGGTCCCGCTCCGCCGCCTCCTTCTGCGACATGACAGCGTCGCAGAAGGTCGCTGCCGCCTGCCAAGCCTCGTCGCTGTCGACCATCTCCCTGAGGACGGCCGGCAGCGACAGGTCATCGCCAATTGTCGCGGACAGGGCGGCACGAGGGACCTCCCAAGCTGGGCACTCCTCGCGCGTGTGTTGCGCCGTGTCCGCGACTCCCGCCACACAGTGGTGGCACACGTCCGTAGGCTCCCTTCTTGCCACCCGGCACAGGTATCTCCCAAAGCATCCATGCCCGGTGATCATCTGTGTCAGGTGGAAGGAGAGAGCTCCATGCCGCCGCTCGAGCCACTCGTGAAGAATGGGCCGAACGGCGGTCACCAACTCCCTACTCACGACCGTCTCTTCTAGGCGGGCCGCCCACCTCCGCAGGAGAGTGTCACGCCCCTCCTCTCGCCAGCGTTGAATCTCCCGCGGATGGGGACGGCCACCACCAGCCATCGCCTCTTTTATTCGCCAGTACACCGCGGCGAGTACCTCAGCATCGAGGTCCCACGGCGGTGTACCGGCGAGCACACACGCGCCGACGCACGACACGGTGCGGTACGCCCGGGCCACCCTGAGTGCCATGGCACGCTGCGGTCTTCGCAGCGTTGCCAGGTTTTGGTTGCTCATGGCACCTGCCCATATTGGCGCCCCGTAGAGCGCCATGGAGCGCACCACACCCGTGTACAGGCGTCGGCAAACTCCACCAGGCCCCCCAACGTTTGGGAGGATCCGTCCCAAGGCCCCAGCAGTGGCCAACAACTTTGGGGCCAACCGCCGGAAGTGCTCCTCGAACTTCCATCGACCGTCGAGGACGAGCCCCAGGTACTTCATACTTGTACCGACGGCGATGGAAGTCCCTCCCACGATAATTGAGGCCTCCGGCGGCGGCTTGTTTCTGGGCCCGTGAAAGAGTAGGGCCTCTGACTTTTCCAGGGCCACCTCGAGCCCCAGGGCACGGATCCTCATCACCACCTGGGCCACACCCGCCGTGGCGAGCAGGGACGCCTCTCTGTAGGTGCCGCCGCGGGCCAACACGAGGGTGTCGTCGGCGTAGCATATGACGCTGACCCCCCGCAGAGTGGCCCCGCGCAGCACCCAGTCGTAACCGATGTTCCACAGGGGAGGGCCTAAAACAGACCCCTGTGGAACACCGCACGACATTTCCCTCCTGCCTTCGCCGGCCCTCGTCGGGAACACGACGGCTCTGCCGGCGAAGTAGTCGGCGATGACCCTCTGCAGGTACTGCGGCACGCCGTGGTATCGCAACGCCGTTTTGATCGTTTCCCAGGGCAGCGTGTTGAATGCGTTGCGGATGTCCAATGACACCGCAAGCATCACGCCGCCCCGGGAGACCGCCTCCTCGGCGAGGTCCCTCACCTGCGCAATGGCATCCAGGGTCGACCGACCCCGGCGGAAACCGAACTGCGCGTCGTCCAGATCCGGAGCCATGCACTCGGCCAGGCGAGCCGCGAGCACTCGCTCGAAGAGCTTGCTCACCTCGCCGAGCAACACGATCGGACGGTAGGACGACGGCAGTCCGGCCGGGCGCCCCGCCTTTGGCAGCAGCACTAGTTTGCCCGTTTTCCATTGCTGCGGGAATCGACCCTGCGCCACACATGCGGTGAAGAGGGACCTCACCCTCTCGCCTATCTCCTCCAGCGCGACCGCTAGGGCCGTCCCCGGAACGCCGTCCGGGCCCGGGGCGGTCCTCTTCATTTTGAGTCTGAGGACAGCCGCCCCGAATTCGGCCTCCGATACCGGCGGTGCGGGGACATCGCCCTCTTCAGGTCGCGCATCAACGTGTCGGGCCATCGCCGGGGGCACCCACTCGTCTCGCTGCGGGAAGAGGGTGCCCACCACCTCTCCGAGCAAAACCTCGTCAACGTTGGACGTGACAGGGGGAGCCCAGGGCCGCAGCTTTTTGCGCACCACCTTGTACGGCCTCCCCCAGGGGTCACCATCGAGGGTCCGCAGCCATTCCTCCCATGCCGCCTCCTTGGCCCGCGCGATTGCCACTTGGAAAGATTCGCGCAGAACCCTGTAAGCGGCATAGGAGGCACTCTCCTCTTGGGCGTCTCGGGTACGCCTCCGCCTGCACCGAGTGTATCGGCGGCGAGCCCTACCGCAATCAATACGCATGCGGCGGAGCTCGTCGCTCCACCAATACACCCGGCACCGAGGAGGGAGGGGTCTCGCCCTGGGCATCGCCGCGTCGCATATGCGGCCCAGCGAGGCCCCAAGGCGCCCCGCCTCCTCGTCCACGTCCTGGCCAATGTCGGGCCCGGAGACCCAGTCCTCGATGATGGCGGCCTCTCTGGCGACCTCCCTGTCGAGCCGCCCCAGCACCCAGCGCGGACCGCCCCCAACAACCGGGGTCGGCCCTGAGCCTTGCGGGCCGGCGGGGAGCGCGGAGACATCAAATAGTATATAGCGGTGGTCCGACAGTGTCTCCACGCCCACCACCACTCTCCAATCCCGGACACGGCGCGCCAGGGCAGGCGATGCCAGTGTGATGTCGACTATCGACCCACCCTGTTGCCGCACGCACGTGTCCTCCGACCCCGTGTTGAGGACGACCAAGCCAATGGAGACCGCCCATTCCTCCAGACACTCACCCCGCGCATCCGTCACCGGGGATCCCCACGCCAAAGATTTGGCGTTGAAATCCCCAGCGACTAGCACGGGGCTAGGGGCGACCTGCCCAACCAGAGCCCCCACCTCCCCGAGCATTTGCTCAAAGTCGGCGAGAGCCCGGTTCGGCGAGAAATACACCCCTATAACTGTGACGTCACCTACGGCAGCCAGAATGTAGCCCCTACCCCTCGACACATTGCCAATGGGCGGGGCGCCGGCGGCTGCCGGGGCGACGATGGCCACCAATCCGTCGCGGTCCCCGACCCAGTCATCACGGGTGGGGACGAAGTAGGGCTCCGCGACCACGGCTACTTTGATTCCCCACTCTGCCAGGGATTGGGTCAAAAGATCCTGGGCCCTGGCAGAGTGGTTAATATTCGCCTGTAAAATGGGGAGTCCGGGCATTTATGGGACGGTCTCCATTGGCTCCTCCGCTGTTGGTCTACTGGCAGGCTCACCGCTGCCCTTAGCCTTAGTCGGTTTTGTTTTAGGCGTGGCTTTGCCCACGCAGCCCGCACCGCCGAGAGGGTGCCCCGCCGGTTTGCCCGCTGCAGCGCAGGTGGCGCAGTTGGGCTCGGCCCGGCACTCACGCGCCCGGTGGCCTGGCTTTCCGCAGCGGAAGCATAGACTGCTGCGGTCCACCTCCGACCCACACTTGCTGGCGACGTGGCCCAGGTTGAGGCACCTGAAGCACCTCAGGGGCCTCGCCTCCAGCAGGGTGACCCTCGCTGTGATCCACCCCACTTTAAGACGGTTTGCGCCGACCACCGTCTTGGCGGCGGCCACCGGGCAGCCCAGCCACATCGTGGCGCGTTCGCCGATGACACCGGGTCTTATGTCATCGGCGTGACACTCTCCCTGCGCTGCGAATGCCGCAACGACTTCTGCGGCGGTGACTGAGTCGTCCAGCCCCGAAACGAGCACATCCACTCTTTTTGTGGGGCGGGAGACCCTGACGACGTCTGCGCTGAGGACCTCTCTCAGCTTTAAAGCCAGAGAGTCGGCCTTCTCAGCGCCCCCATCCCCGAAGATTTCGAGGATGCGGGCGCCGGTGACCGTGGTCCTACAGCGCATCTCGTCTATACCCAGACTCACCATATCAACGCGAGTCCGGGCCTCCCGCAGAATCGTGCCGTAGCTGGCACCACGCTCTGCCGCGCCCGGCTGCAGTGTTAGTGTCACCGCAGCCGTTTTCGGCGCACGCAGTTTCGTCACCGCCGCCGCCTTATTTCTCTGGGCGCTCTGGGTGCCCGTCTGCTTGCCCTTGCCTTTAGCGCCCCGAGCAGCGACCAGACTCCACTGTTCCGTCAATGGGGGCGGTGGAGGAGCGTCCCTCATCGGGCTTGGGTCCCTGACAGGGGCCGGGGCCGACTTTTTGCCCTTGCCTTTGCCCTTATTTTGAGGCAGAGGCGTGGGGGGCGTTTTGTTCTTCTTTGGGGCAGGGGCCTTTGCCTCCACCGACTTGGATGGCTCGGGCATAGGGGCTGCCCCTGCCGTGGTCACGTCCTCCGCATTTCTCGTGTCAGCCGCCAGCGGCGGCCGCAATCTCGGCTCCGGCAGGAGGCGACACTCGAGCCCTTCGAGTCGTGCATTCAGCATGTTGCCAAATTGCACGACGCTGGCCCGAGATATCTCCTCCACCATTTTTCTTATCGCGTCAGGTGCTGCCGCCGCTGCTGCCACCACTGGTCGGCTTTTTGCCTCGGCCAGTTGGGCCGTGAGCCGCCGATTTTCGGCCTCCAGGTACGCCACCTCCTCGGGCACCGTACGGGCCCTTATGCCGCCCGCGGCCTCCTTGATGATTGAGGCCGCATCCTTCAACGTCTTTATAAAGGTCCCTTTGAGCCCCTTTTTGGACTTGGTGGCCACCATCTCCACAATCTGCGCAGCCTCCAGCAGCAGAAGGTTAAGCGCTGCCAGAGACTGCGCCGTGTCCTCGTCTGGGTTTGGCGGGTTGAAGCCGCTGCGGCAGGCGTGCCTCGACTCCCTCAGGGTCTCGGCCATGCTCGCGACACATTCTTCGGCCTCTAGCCTGAGCGCCTCCTCCTTTTCCTTATTTAGCCGTTCCTTGGCCGCGGCTAGGCCCACGTATTCGCCCGTAGTGGGCGGTCGGCCTCTCCCGCGTTTTGTTTTATGCGCGGCCCCTTTGGTCGGCGACATCATCTCCTCGTCCTCTGACTCCACTTCCCCTATTGGCCTCTTTTTCCAATTTTTGCGAGCCTCCTCCTTCTCACTCCCGGACTCGACCGTCATCAAACTGGCCTCGCTTGCATCCGAGTCGGACTCCGAGAGACGCGTCAAGGAGACGCGAAGTTCCCTTCGAGTCTCCGTCACCTGCTCCATCTTCCTCTCCCTCTCAATCTCCTTCTTCTCCTCCTCCTTTCTTCCATCTTTTGTTTTATTTGTTATTAAAGTTTCCATGATTGTTCCCACGAGTATGGGACGATGTAGGGAAACACTGTCGGGTGACGCCCATTCCGGCCAGTGTAGCTATATACTGTAGAGGTCGCCAGGTATCTACAGGTTTTTACGACTTCGCTGTCGGGTGTTCCTTTTGAGTTTTCCTTCTCGCAGGCCGGCCAATTAAGGCAAGCCCTCCGCTCACAGCGCCGCCGTACCCCATCCGCCAACGATGGGGGTCGTTGGTAGGTCACCGTGGTCTCCGGAATTCCAGGAGCTGGCGAAGCTCCCTTGTTGGTGATTACCTGTTTTCAGGTAACCACCCTCCCTCTCAACCTCCTTCCGTCCACAGCAAGTCCCCTACCCCATACCGCCTACGATGGGGGTCGTTGGGAGTATGCTGCGGTCTCCGGGATTCAAGGAGAGCCGGCGTAGACTCCCCTTCCTACTCACCTACCTAACCTACCCAGACTAACCTAACCTAACCTAACCTATGTCGCATCTGGCATGCCCTCTGCTATTCAGAGGAACATCCATAGCGACATCCCCCCCCGTCAGGTATTCGCCACCGCCAACAAGAGCCCACGAATGGAAAGTTATTGACGGTGCCCAGGGTGCACCGGCCCAGAAGGTTGCCCTTCCCCCCGGACGTATCCGAAAGAGACTAGCAACCCACCAAGCACACGTGGAGGTTACCTGACCCGCACCCCAACCTAACCTAACCTAACCTAACCTAACCTAACCTAACCTAACCTAACCTAACCTAACCTTTTTTTTTTTTTTTTTTTTTTTTTTTTTTTTTTTTTTTTTTTTTTTTTTTTTTTTTTTTTTGGCGGGAAAAAATGCCTGACGCACACCCCACCACCCGGGGAAGGCGATGGGGTAGTGTGGGGTTTGCACCCACTAAAAAGACCCGCCGTGTGCCATGCGTCGCCGTAAAAGTGGGCGAGCCCTGGATCGTTCTTACATCCACAGGGCCCGCCGCGGCGACTGTGCCCGGTCCGACTGCCACCGGGCACCCGACTCCTTGGTCGTCCTCTCCTAGCGGCGCTCCGGACACACACAGAGCGCCGCTCCGTCGCGGAAGGCATCAGCGGGCGGTGGAAAAAGGTCCCCGTTCCTCCGCCCGCGGCCTCGCTCAGGGCGGCATATGGTTCGCGGCGTACGCGCGCCTTCGCCGCCCAGCTCGCCGGCGGCGATGCGGATCAGCCAGGGGTGAGTCCTCCCTGATCCGCTCCGCCGCCTCCTTCTGCAAGATAACTTCCTCGCAGAAGGATGCGACCGCTTCCCACGACCTCGCGCAGCTCATGGATTGAACCACGGCCGGCAGCGCGAGGTCGTTCCCTATCACTGCGGTGAGTTCCCGACGCTGCAACTCCCAGGCAGGACACTGCTCGAGAGTGTGTTGCACCGAGTCTTCACCGCAGTCGCAGTGGTGGCACATCGGACTCGCCTCCCTCCCAAGCCTATGCAGGTATGTACCGAAGCAACCATGTCCGGTCAATACCTGCACCAGCCTAAAGGAGAGAGTCCCATGCTGCCGCACTGCCCACTCCTCGAGAATCGGCCTGAGCGCCTCCACGGTCCGAACGCCAGCTCGTGGAGCCTCAAGCCGATGCCCCCACCGTACCATCAACGTCCGGTGGGCCTCCTCGCGCCAACCTCGCAACTCCTCGGGCAGGGGGACAGAACCCCCGGCCCGGGCTGCCGCCGCGCGCTTGTAAACCTCGGCGAGCACCTCCGCATCCAAATCCCACGGGGGTGTCCCAGCCAACGCACACGCCGCGTCTGTGGACACCGTGCGGTATCCGCGAATGGCCTTGATCGCCAGGGTACGCTGAGGGCGCCACAAGCGCACCCTGTTCCCGGCGGACAAGGACTCCGCCCACACGGGTGCGCCGTACAGTGCCATCGACCGTACCACCCCCGTGTAAAGCCGCCGGCAGGCGACGCTGGCGCCGCCCACGTTCGGCAAGAGCCGACCGAGAGCGGCGGCAACGCCCTCCAGCTTGGGCACCAGAATGCGGAAGTGCTCGTCAAAGTTCCACCGCCTGTCTATCACTAGGCCCAGATACTTGATCTGGGCCCCGATCCGTACGGGGACCGAGCCAACCGTTATCGAGGCGCCAGCAGGTGGACCGCGACGAGGCCCGTGAAAGAGCACGGCCTCAGTCTTGGCAGGGGCCACCCTAAGCCCCAGCGCCTCGATGCGCCCGACCACTTGGGCCACCCCCTCGTTGGCCAGGCGCGCCGCCTCCTCGAAGCTTTGTCCCCGGGCCGTGACGAGCGTGTCATCCGCATAGCAGATGACGTCCAGGCCCGGGGGAAAAGCTCCACGCAGCACCCAGTCGTAACCGATGTTCCACAGGGGAGGTCCTAGGACTGAACCCTGCGGAACACCGCACGCCATGGGTCTGCGGAGCAAAGCTCCGTCGCGGTCCTCGCACAGAACCACCCTGCCCTCAAGGTAGTCTGCCACCAGCCGCCTCAGGTAAACCGGCACTCCATGGAACCGGAGCGCCTCGCCGATGCAGCCGAACGGCAGACTACCGAAGGCGTTGGCGATATCCAAGGATACCGCCAACAACACCCCTCCGCCAGCGACGGCCTCCTCCGAAGCGGCCCTCAGACGCAGGATGGCATCGATCGTCGAACGCCCAGCGCGGAAACCGTACTGAGCGTCCGACAGACCGGAGCCGACCTCTTCCAGATGCCGGAGGATACGGGTGGCGAGAACTCTCTCAAGCAACTTCCCCGCCTCCTCCAGCAAAACGATAGGCCTGTAGGCCGCCACGGTGTCGGGAGGTCGTCCCGGCTTAGGGAGGAGCACCAGCTTCCCCGCCTTCCAGCAGTCAGGGAACCGTCCGGACGCCAGGCACACGTCGAACAGCTCCCTGAGGCGGTCCCCCATGTGGTTGAGGGCCAGGGCCAACACCCGTCCGGGTACCCCGTCGGGCCCGGGGGCGGTGTTCTTCGAGCGCATCCGAAGAACAGCCGCCGCCACCTCCGCCTCTGTGACGGGCGGAGCACTGAGGTCGGCCTCCCGGTCGTCGGTCTCTGCGGCGACCATTGCCGGGGGCACGTGCTCCGCTCGTTGCGGGAATAGGCCCTCAACCACCTCCACGAGGAAGCCGGGTTGGAGAGTCTCCACAAGGGGGGGACCCCGACAGCGTAGCTTATTCAGCGCAGCTCGGTAGGGGCGGCCCCAGGGGTCACGGTCGAGACCCTCCAACAGCTCGTGCCGCGCCTCCTCCTTGGCGCGGCGAATGGCCAGCTTTAGGGCGCACACCTCGTCGATGTACGCCGCATAAAGCCGGTCTTCCCTCTCGACGTCACGGGGGTGACGTCGCCGGCTGCGGGTGTAGGACCTCCGCGCCGCAAAACACGCTGCGCGAAGGGAGGCAAGCTCCGGGGACCACCAGTAGACCTCCGTCTTCGGGGACCAACACTTAGCACGGGGCATGGCCGTATCGCAGATTTGCGTAATCGCATCGCGAAAACGGCCAGCCGCAGCGTCGGCACCCTCGGACGAAGGCGGGGAGGCGAACCAATTGGAAATAATGGCCGCCTCCTCTAGCAGGACCTTGTCCATTCGCCCCACAGCCCACCGCGGAAACGCGCCGCCACGCCGAGAGGGAACGTGACCCCTTCTGGGGCCCTGGGACCGGGAGAGCTCGAATCGGATGTATCTATGATCCGAGAGCGTCTCAACCTCATCCAGGACACGCCAGCTCCTTACTTGCGCTTCGACGGCAGGGGTAGCGAACGAGAGGTCCACTATCGACCCCCCCTGCCGACGAACGCACGTGTCGGTGGTGCCTCTGTTGAGGAGACAGAGGCCCACCGACGTCGCCCACTCTTCGACTGCCCGACCGCGGGCATCCGTTCCGGGGGAGCCCCACGCCGTAGATTTGGCATTGAAGTCCCCCAGAACGAGCACCTGACGAGGTGCTGTCCGCCGTATCGAGGCCTCCACTCTATTGAGGAAGACCTCGAATTCCGCCAGACTCCGGTTTGGGGAGAAGTACACGCCGAACAGCGTTACCTCCCCCCAATCGGCAGCAACGAACCCCTCGCCCCTGTCTCTGAGCGACAAGGGTGGGGAGCGAAGCGCAGCGGAGCTGACGATGGCCACGGAGCCGTCCCGGTCACCCACCCAATTTGGGCAGGGAGGAACGAAGTAGGGCTCCGCGGCTACGGCCACACCTATTGACCACTCCGCCATCGCTTGCAGGAGGAGGTCCTGGGCGCCGGCGAACCTAACCTTTTTTTTTTTTTTTTTTTTTTTTTTGATCACGCTGGGAAAAAATGCATTACGCATACCCACCCATTGGGGGAATGGGGGGCTATGTGGGACTCCCCGGGCTGAGGCCCGGTATACCCACTAAAATAACCCAGCGGCACTCCCGCATCGTCTTTATGGAGGAGGACTGGGAAACTGGCACAGCCTTTACGTCCAGTCCTCCGCCGACGACCGCCCGCCTTTACAGCGGGGCCTTCACGCCCCTCCCTTAGTGGAGGGGCCCGGGAACGACCGCAGTGCTCGGCCGTTCCCGCCCGACGAGGGTGGCGATTAGTGCAATGCGAGCGAAAAGGTGCCCCCGCACCTTTCGCCCGCTAATCGCCACCAGGAGGTGGGAGGAGACGATCGTACAACCGCCTTCTCCCACCCCTTCTTCGCCTGCGGAGCGGCGGCGCGAGAGGATCGTCCTCCCGCGCACGCTCCGCCGCCTCCTTTTGCGACATCACGACCTCGCAAAAGGAGGCAACCGCTGCCCAGGCCTCCTCACTC
Source organism: Orthosia incerta (assembly GCA_948252205.1). Taxonomy (NCBI): domain Eukaryota; kingdom Metazoa; phylum Arthropoda; class Insecta; order Lepidoptera; family Noctuidae; genus Orthosia; species Orthosia incerta. The sequence continues at coordinate 33,364,253 of OX411747.1, read as the reverse complement.
CCCAGCATGGAGTTGACCACGCCAGGGAGTGAGAGGTCCTGCCCGACAACATCTATCAGGACACGACGCAGTTCAGCCCAGGCTGGGCACACCTCTAGGGTGTGCTGCGCCGTGTCCTCTGCCGCGCCGCAGTCGTGGCACGCTGGGGCTTCCTCCCGCCGGATCCGGTGCAGGTGCGTTCCGAAACAACCATGTCCGGACAACACCTGCACTAGACGGAACGAGAGGAAACCGTGAGGCCGCTCGAGCCAGTCCCGCAGGACTGGACCGAGCGCGTCCAGCGTCCGACGGCCAAAGGCGGCGGTGGCGAGGTCCTCCGTCCAATGGACGATGATAGCGTCCCTCGCCTCCCGCCGCACGGCCTCCCGCTCTTCCGCGGCGGGGCGCTCCCCGAGCGCCTTCCGCCGCGCAGTCCACTCATATACTCTGGCGAGCACCCATGCCTCCAACTCCCAGGGAGGGGTGCCCGCCAGAGCGCACGCCGCCGAAAAGCCCACTGAGCGGTAGGCCCTCGCCACCCGCTGTGCAATGGCCCTTTGTGGCCCGCGGATGGCGGTTGCATTCTCCCTCCTCTGGAGGGAGTCCGCCCAGATGGGTGCCCCGTAGAGGGCCATGCTCTTGAGGATGCCGGCATAGAGGCGCCGGCATCGCGTCTTGGGCCCCCCCAGGTTCGGGAGGAGCCATGAGAGGGCGTCCGCGGCTTTCAGCAGGCGCGTCGACAGCCCGCTGAAATGCGGGCCAAAGCGCCACCTGCTGTCAAGCACGAGGCCCAGATATTTCATCTGGACCCCGACCTCTATCCGGACGCCCTCCACCAAGATATGGGCGTCAGGAGGGCGGCGCTGCCGAGGCCCGTGGAAGAACACGGCCTCGGTCTTGTTCAGCGCCACCCTCAGTCCAAGCCGGCGGATCCTCCCCGCCACCAAGGATCCGCCGGCCGAGGCCAAACAGGCCGCCTCACCGAAGTCCCTCCCCCGGGCAACGAGGAGAGTGTCATCTGCGTAGCAAATGACACTCGTGCCCTGGAGGAGGGTGCCCCGCAGGAGCCAATTAAAACCGATGTTCCACAGGGGAGGGCCTAAAACCGACCCCTGCGGAACACCGGACTCCGCGCCGTAGCGCCTGATCCTGGCCGTCTTGTCCACCAGAAGGACCTCTCGGTCCTCCAGGTAGCTGGCCAGGATCGCCCGCAGATATTGGGGCACTCCATGGTATCGGAGTGCCTCCAATATGGTCGCGTGGGGGACGGAGTTGAAGGCGTTGGCAATGTCGAACGACACCGCCAACACTCCGTCCCCCGCGGCCACCGCCTCCTGCACCTAACCTAACCTTTTTTTTTTTTTTTTTTTTTTTTTTTTTTTTTTTTTTTTTTTTTTGTTGCGCTGGGAAAAATGCATTACGCATCATCCTCCCTCCGGGGGAAGGGAGGGGTATGTGGGACTCCCCGGATCCTGCTTCCGGTATACCCACTAAAAAACCCAACGGCACTCCCGCATCGTCTTAGTGGAGGAGGACTGGGAAACCGGCAGAGCCTTTACTCCAGTCCCCCGCCGACGACTGCCCGCTGTCTCACAGCGGGCCCCTCATGCCCCTCTCAACGGAGGGGCCCGGGAATGACCGCGAGTGCTCGGCCATTCCCTCCCGCGGGTGGTGATGTGCAATGCAGGCGAAGGGGCCCCCGCCCCTGTAGCCCGCGTATCACCACCTTCGCCTCCTTTTGCGATTTACCACCCTCGCAAAAGGAGGCGACCGCTGCCCAGACCCGTCGCCTTCCAGCATGGGGCTCCCACGCCAGGAAGCGAGGGGTCCAGGCCCTCCGACGCACCGCAGTCATGCAGGCACGCCTGAGCTCCCGCTGTGACGGGTCGGGTCTGTGGCCCCGTCACCTACCACCTTTCGGCCGCAGGGGACAGGGACAGCGGCAACGATACACCGACAGTCCTCCTCCCCTGCGGCCCCACCGCGTCCGCCATCCGACGGTGGCGGCCCCGTTGAGGCCGCGAAGGTAAGGGAGAATGGCCGAAGCCACACCGACACTCCCCTCCCCGCCGCGGCCCCCCGCACTCCACCGCGATGCCCCCCCCCCCCATCAGAGGGGGGGGCATCGCAGCCCGCTCAGTTGCGATGCCGCTACAGGCGGCACCCGTGGCACCGCAACTATTGGGCCACTCGTCGTCGGCCACCTGAAGCCTAGACGAGCGGCCCCCGCCGAGGTTCCTCTTGGCTTCACCGTGGCGTTGGTCGCCACCACGGCTACTGAGCCCCCCCGCCACGACAAGGCGGGAACCAATTCGGGGGGGGCTACTGAGCCCCCCCGCCACGACAAGGCGGGAACCAATTCGGGGGGGCACCTAACCTAACCTAACCTAACCTAACCTAACCTAACCTAACCTTTTTTTTTTTTTTTTTTTTTTTTTTTTTGGCGGGAAAAAATGCCTGACGCACACCCCACCACCCGGGGAAGGCGATGGGGTAGTGTGGGGTTTGCACCCACTAAAAAGACCCGCCGTGTGCCATGCGTCGCCGTAAAAGTGGGCGAGCCCTGGATCGTTCTTACATCCACAGGGCCCGCCGCGGCGACTGTGCCCGGTCCGACTGCCACCGTGCACCCGACTCCTTGGTCGTCCTCTCCTAGCGGCGCTCCGGACACACACAGAGCGCCGCTCCGTCGCGGAAGGCATCAGCGGGCGGTGGAAAAAGGTCCCCGTTCCTCCGCCCGCGGCCTCGCTCAGGGCGGCATATGGTTCGCGGCGTACGCGCGCCTTCGCCGCCCAGCTCGCCGGCGGCGATGCGGATCAGCCAGGGGTGAGTCCTCCCTGATCCGCTCCGCCGCCTCCTTCTGCAAGATAACTTCCTCGCAGAAGGATGCGACCGCTTCCCACGACCTCGCGCAGCTCATGGATTGAACCACGGCCGGCAGCGCGAGGTCGTTCCCTATCACTGCGGTGAGTTCCCGACGCTGCAACTCCCAGGCAGGACACTGCTCGAGAGTGTGTTGCACCGAGTCTTCACCGCAGTCGCAGTGGTGGCACATCGGACTCGCCTCCCTCCCAAGCCTATGCAGGTATGTACCGAAGCAACCATGTCCGGTCAATACCTGCACCAGCCTAAAGGAGAGAGTCCCATGCTGCCGCACTGCCCACTCCTCGAGAATCGGCCTGAGCGCCTCCACGGTCCGAACGCCAGCTCGTGGAGCCTCAAGCCGATGCCCCCACCGTACCATCAACGTCCGGTGGGCCTCCTCGCGCCAACCTCGCAACTCCTCGGGCAGGGGGACAGAACCCCCGGCCCGGGCTGCCGCCGCGCGCTTGTAAACCTCGGCGAGCACCTCCGCATCCAAATCCCACGGGGGTGTCCCAGCCAACGCACACGCCGCGTCTGTGGACACCGTGCGGTATCCGCGAATGGCCTTGATCGCCAGGGTACGCTGAGGGCGAACCTAACCTAACCTAACCTTTTTTTTTTTTTTTTTTTTTTTGATCACGCTGGGAAAAAATGCATTACGCATACCCACCCATTGGGGGAATGGGGGGCTATGTGGGACTCCCCGGGCTGAGGCCCGGTATACCCACTAAAATAACCCAGCGGCACTCCCGCATCGTCTTTATGGAGGAGGACTGGGAAACTGGCACAGCCTTTACGTCCAGTCCTCCGCCGACGACCGCCCGCCTTTACAGCGGGGCCTTCACGCCCCTCCCTTAGTGGAGGGGCCCGGAAACGACCGCAGTGCTCGGCCGTTCCCGCCCGACGAGGGTGGCGATTAGTGCAATGCGAGCGAAAGGTGCCCCCGCACCTATCGCCCGCTAATCGCCACCAGGAGGTGGGAGGAGACGATCGTACAACCGCCTTCTCCCACCCCTTCTTCGCCTGCGGAGCGGCGGCGCGAGAGGATCGTCCTCCCGCGCACGCTCCGCCGCCTCCTTTTGCGACATCACGACCTCGCAAAAGGAGGCAACCGCCGCCCAGGCCTCCTCACTCCCCAGCATGGAGTTGACCACGCCGGGGAGCGAGAGGTCCTGCCCGATTACACTATTGAGGACACGGCGCTGCCCTGCCCAGGCTGGACACACCTCGAGGGTGTGCTGCGCCGTGTCCTCTGTCGCGCCGCAGTCGTGGCACGCTGGGGTTTCCTCCCTCCGGATCCGGTGCAGGTGCGTTCCGAAACAACCATGTCCGGACAACACCTGCACTAGACGGAACGAGAGGAAACCGTGAGGCCGCTCGAGCCAGTCCCGCAGGACTGGACCGAGCGCGTCCAGCGTCCGACGGCCAAAGGCGGCGGTGGCGAGGTCCTCCGTCCAATGGACGATGATAGCGTCCCTCGCCTCCCGCCGCACAGCCTCACGCTCTTCGGCGGCGGGGCGCTCCCCGAGCGCCTTCCGCCGCGCCGTCCATTCGTACACTCTGGCGAGCACCCATGCCTCCAACTCCCAGGGAGGGGTGCCCGCCAGAGCGCACGCCGCCGAGAAACCCACTGAGCGGTAGGCCCTCGCCACCCGCTGTGCAATGGCCCTTTGTGGCCCGCGGATGGCGGTTGCATTCTCCCTCCTCCGGAGGGAGTCCGCCCAGATGGGTGCCCCGTAGAGGGCCATACTCTTGAGGATGCCGGCATAGAGGCGCCGGCATCGCGTCTTGGGCCCCCCCAGGTTCGGGAGGAGCCATGAGAGGGCGTCCGCGGCTTTCAGCAGGCGCGTCGAAAGCCCGCTAAAGTGCGGGCCGAAGCGCCACCTGCTGTCAAGCACGAGGCCCAGATATTTCATCTGGACCCCGACCTCTATCCGGACGCCCTCCACCAAGATATGGGCGTCAGGAGGGCGGCGCTGCCGAGGCCCGTGGAAGAACACGGCCTCGGTCTTGTTCAGCGCCACCCTCAGTCCAAGCCGGCGGATCCTCCCCGCCACCAAGGATCCGCCGGCCGAGGCCAAACAGGCCGCCTCACCGAAGTCCCTCCCCCGGGCCACGAGGAGAGTGTCATCTGCGTAGCAAATGACACTCGTGCCCTGGAGGAGGGTGCCCCGCAGGAGCCAATTAAAACCGATGTTCCACAGGGGAGGGCCTAAAACCGACCCCTGCGGAACACCGGACTCCGCGCCGTAGCGCCTGATCCTGGCCGTCTTGTCCACCAGAAGGACCTCTCGGTCCTCCAGGTAGCTGGCCAGGATCGCCCGCAGATATTGGGGCACTCCATGGTATCGGAGTGCCTCCAATATGGTCGCGTGGGGGACGGAGTTGAAGGCGTTGGCAATGTCGAACGACACCGCCAACACTCCGTCCCCCGCGGCCACCGCCTCCTGCACCTGGCCCTTCAGCAGGGCCAAGGCATCGACCGTCGAACGCCCCTTTCGAAATCCGAACTGGGCGTCCGACAGGTCTGGTCCCACCCCCCGCAGATGGCTGTTGAGCCGGTCGGCGACTATCCCCTCGAACAATTTACCGACCTCATCGAGTAGAACGATGGGCCGGTATGCCGAGGGGGAGTCCGCCGGGCGTCCCTCTTTTCGGAGGAGGCAAAGCCGCCCCTCCCTCCACAGTTTCGGGAACCTCCCAGCCGTAAGGCACGCGCTGAAGAGGTCCCGAAACCTGTCCTCCATTTGGGAGGCAGCTATCGCCACCACCCGAGCGGGGACGCCGTCCGGCCCAGGGGCCGTCTTCTTCGCGCGGAGGCGAAGTATCCCCTCGTGGACTTCATCCACCGTCACCGGGGGTACCTCGTCCTCCGGCGTAGCCGCTTCCTGCGGGGGGTCCATTTCTGGTGGGGTGAAGTCGGTCCTGCGTGGAAACAGGGACCGGACCACCCCATCCAGCAACGCCGGCTCGAGGGTCTCCGACAGGGGGGGACCGCAGGGCCGCAGCTGGCTCCGCGCCAGCTTATACGGCCTCCCGTATGGATCCCTGTCGAGACCCTCCAACATCTCGGCCCTTGCCGAGTCCTTGGCGGCGCACATTCCCGTCCTGAGGATTGTCTTTGCCTCCAGGTAGGAGGCGTAAAGGCGATCCTCCCCGGCCTGAGATCGGGTGGTGCGCCGCCGGCTCCGCGTGTAGGCCCTCCTGGCCGCCACGCAGGAGGCCCGGAGCCCCGCCAACTCCTCCGTCCACCAATAAACGGCGCGACGGGGAGGCGGACGGCGTGACCGAGGCATACTGGAGTTGCACACCTCGGTCAGGGACCCTCGGAGTTGGACCGCTGCGGCGTCAACGTCCAGGGCCTCCACAGGGGGCGAGAGCCAGTCCTGGAGGAACGCTGCCTCCTGGGCTGCCTCCCGGTCCAGGCGGGTGAGAGCCCACCGCGGGAAGGGAGATTGGCCCGGGCGGGCCATTCCCCCCCGCGGGCCATGGGTGGAGATGTCGAACCGCACATAGCGGTGGTCCGACAGGGTCTCCACCATCTCAACCCGCCAGTCCACGACGCGGGCGGCTAGCACGGGGGTGGCGAACGAAACGTCAACCACAGACCCTCCCCGCTGCCGCACACACGTGTGAACATCCCCCCTGTTTAGGAGGGACACACCGCACGAAGCCGCCCACAATTCGGCGGCGCGTCCCCGGACGTTGCATGAGGCGGCCGGGTTGCCCCAGGCTACCGACTTGGCGTTCAGGTCGCCCATTACCATGACCTGACGTGGTGCCGCCCTCCCGGCGACTGCCGTAAGGACCTCGAGAAAATTCTCGAAGTCCCTTAGAGGGCGGTTTGGGGAGAAATATACCCCTACCAGGGCTACATCCCCCCACGCGGCGGCCACGTATCCCGGTCCCCTCTCTAAAAGCGAGAGGGGAGGGGAGTCCGTGGCGGGCCGCGACACCAACGCCACCAAGCCGTCCCGATCGCCCAGCCAGGTACTGGGGACCGAGTACGGCTCGGCGACCACTGCCACGTCCACCAACCACTCAGCCACGGTCTGCATCAGCAGATCCTGTGCCACTCTGCAGTGGTTGGTGTTCGCCTGGAGGATGCGATGTTGGACCCTATTCATTAGTCGGACATCGCACCCCCCTCCTCCACAGCCGCCGTAGCCTCTGGTACGGCGGTGGCAGTGACAGGCCGGGTCGGCGCCTGAACTTTGCCCCTCTTTGGGGGAGGACTACAGTTCCTCCCCCCCATAACGTGGCCCGCCGGGCGGCCATTGGCGGCACACACCGCGCAGTGCGGCGTGGCGGCCTTGCAGGCTGCGGCCTTATGGCCCTCCTTGCCGCAGCGGTAGCAGCTGTCCGTCCTGTCGATGCTGGACGGACAGAGGGGCCGGGTGTGTCCGATGCCAAAGCACCTGAAGCACCGCAGTGGCTGAGCCTCAAGCGCTCGGACTGCACCCGAGCCAAAGCCGACGGCAAGCCGTCCCTTGTCGAGGACGGCTTTGGCAACGGCGACTGGGCACCCCAGGCGAATAGTGCCCATGCCGCCGCGGCCGGGCCTAATGCCCCGGCCTTGCACCGCTGCGACATCGCAACCCCCTATGGCTGCGACCGCCGCCACGACCTCCTCCTTGGTGACAGTGTCATCCAAGTCGGAGATCTCTAAGGCCGCCGATTTCACCGGCCTGGCCACCTTGGCCGCGTCCGCGATGACCTCTTTCAGCTTTGCTGCAAAGAGGTCCGCATGCGCCCCACCCTCGGCTCCAGGGAACTCGAACAATCGAGCCCCAGTCTGCGTCCGGCGGCATGAGACCTTGCCGATCCCAAGTTTGCTGGGATCGGCATTCGCACGCGCCCGCATCATTACGGACGCGTACGTCTCACCCCGCTCCGCAGCCTCCGCGGTGAGCGTCACCACGACGGCTGCGGTCTTGGGAGGAACCAAGTTCCTCTTGCCGGCTGGGGCCGAACCCTTCCCCTTTCCCCCTCCCTTGCCATTCGACTGCGACTGGTTGGCAGGGACGGTAGCGGGGACGGCTGGGGGGGAGCTTTTCCCCTTCCCCTTTCCCTTGCCGATCGTCTGCGACCGGCTGGGAGGGGTGGTGGTGGCGGGGACGGGGACAGCAGGGACGACCGCTGATGCCCCCTTGCCCTTGCCCTTCCCTTTGCCCTTGCCGACCACCCTCGTCCAGCCCTGCTGGTTGGTCGGGGTGGTGGCAGGCAGGAGGGGGTCCTCCTCCCTTTGTGGGGTTGGCTCCGGCCCACCCTTCCTCTTATCAGAGGCAAGCGGCAGCCGGTAGTTTTTTTCGGGCAGGAGCCGGTCCTCGATTCCTTCGATGCAGGCCCTCGTGAAGGCCCTCTCCTCCATCACAACCTTGCGGATAATATCCTCAAGGTTGGAGGAGGCAGGGCCCTCTGCCGCTGGTCTCGGCTCAGCCTGGGTTGGCTTGGCCGTGGCTTCAGCCAGCTTCTGGTGCAGCTGGCTGACCTCCGTCTGCAGGCGATCGACCCTCGCCTGCAGTTGCCGCGTCTCGTCGGTCGCCTGCCGCTGCACCAGCTCCGCGACGATGCCCCGCATGCTCACGGCCCGGCATTTCAGGGACTTCTGAAAAGTCCCCTTTAAGTGGGAGGACTTGGAGGCGACCACCACTATCTCCTCCTCGTCCTCTGCCGCCATCCGCTCCAGCTCGGCCAGGGAGTGGTCCGAGTACAGAACTCGGGACGCGCCGTATCCAGAGCTGGCCCGGGAGACGCGCGCCCGTTGCTCGTTGGCCTCAACCCGCTCTTCCAACTCCTGCTCGAGCTGTGTCCTCCGCGCCAGGTTCAACTGGCGTTGGGCGTCTGCCAGACCCACGTCGTGGGTGTCCGCTGCCGGCTTTTTGGCCTTAGGCCCCTTCCTCGGCTCCTTCGCCGAATCCGACGCCGAGGAGCCATCGGATGCCTCTTTCAGGAAGGCTGTCCTCTTCCGCGAGCCCGATCGTGATCGAGGGTCCTCGATCACCATCGAGCTGGCGTCCGACACAACGGACTCGTTGTCGGGTACAGACTCTTCCGTCCCTCCACCGTAGAAGGCTCTGCCCTCTTCTCCTTTTGTTTGGCCCTGAGAAGGGCCTTTTGGTTGGCCCTTAGAAGGGCCTTTTTTCTTACCGCCCTTACGGGTAGGCATAGCCACAAAACAAATTCGTCACTTTCCGCAGTAAAAAATAAAATAATAGCAACGATCGCACAGTTTACTTTGGCCGTACCCAGTTTGCCACTCCGTTACGGTGGTCAAACTGGGACGTTTCCGGGGGTCACGACGTGGACGTAAAAACTGTGAGGGGAACCCCCAACCTAACCTAACCTAACCTAACCTAACCTAACCTAACCTAACCTAACCTAACCTAACCCAGTAGTTAGCCACCCGCGCGCCCGAACGGTCACGTTTTCCGAGCTCCGTAGCGTCGAAATCAAGCTCCGCAGCGAAGAAACAGTGAAAAAATCGTGTATTCGGCCTTTCGCGACGTAAAAACCCGTGCGATACCTTAAAAGTTGCGCGCTGACGAGCACTAACGAATGGTGTTTTCAGAATTAAAATCGGATAAAAACTGAAAGAATTGTGACGAAAAGAAAACGCAAAAAACGGCAAAAAGTGCAAACAAAAGTATAAAGTGGCGTGCGGCGCTCGATTAGTCGCTGCGACCTATAAATTTTAAATTACCCAGTGAAGTGATACCTAAGTGCCTACATCCTCACGAAATTTTGGATTTTTTGACCCCTCCTAAGAGGGTCTTTTACCCCCTTTTACGGAGCGCGGGAGCAGAAATCACGGCCAAAAGGTAAACATTGCGGGAGATAATTTATAAAACGCGATTAGTCGCTGCGACCTATAGTTTTTATTAGCTGTAAAATAGTGGTAGCTCATAGACTATAACCCATAAAAAACTCAGATTTTTTAAGTGAGTGTAAAATACTTTCGCGACATTATTTTACCAAACCGGGAGTGAAATTGACAAAATCTCGCCGAAAAGTTCAAACTTTTTCAAAGTTGAGGGAATTCCACCCAAAATAGTGTTTAAAAGTGATAAACTTAGTGCTATCAACAATCCTAGACCACTGGAAGCAATTTTCCGTGAAGTCCTAGGCCTTAAACAGCGGCTTAAGGCGCCCGCAGAAATTCCACGCGCAGAAAAACCCACGGGAACCAGTCCAGGAACGCGATCCTCGAGATCTGTGGACCTGGAAAGGTACCTGGGCCAGCCAGCAACCACCCTGGAAAGTTTCGCGAGGATCCTAGGACTCTAAGTGCCGACAAAAAGTATTTGCTGTTTTTAAATTTTATTTTTTCCATTTTAATATTTTTTAACATTCCCAGCACTATCATTATCACCCAATTAAAATAGAGTTCAATAGAATAGCTAATTGCCAATCATATAAAAAATCAGTGTTAAATTTAAACTCAAATTTCTATTTTTAAACTAAATTTCCTTAAAATCACATTCTTTTCGCACGCTTCATGTTAACGTGGTAATTCTGTTGTTACGCATCGGAGACCTAAATCTGGTCATAACTTGGTCTAGGTTAGACCTAGACAGAAAGTGAAGCCAGATTTGGAGTTTCTGGAGCCCAAGCTTATAATTTGCTAATTTAGAATTTTAAAATACCGACAAATAAAAAAGTGCATTTTCAAAGTGCCATCGGGAATGTTAAAGAACACTGCGTAGTACTTACCGACTTTTACTGTTTTAAATTAAAATACTCTGGAACTTTATGTTTTATGTTTTGTGTGTCTTGTGTGTTTTTGTGTGTTCACGTATGGACCTAAAATAATTCTGTTTTTATTCTTAATTTTACATTTTAATAATTCTGCTAAACCAAGCAAAACTGACCCGTATTAATAGGGCCATAAGGTTGCGATCTTCTTTCTCTTGGTGTTAGTTTAGATCTTAAAAATTTCTTTAATTTAATAATTATTACATTTTATAATAACTCAAAATAGACCAGTATTATAAGGACATAGAGTCAATTCTAATTCCCCTCACGGGTACTTAAAACCTGTTAAATAACAAAAATCTTTTATTAAAATTTATTACACAAAATTGACCCGTATTGTAGGGACATAGAGTCAATTTTATTTCCTCACGCGTTTAAAACCGGGTAATCAACAAAAATCTTTTTATTTTTAAAATTAATTACGCAAAATTGACCCATAATTGTAGGGACATAGGGTCGATTATATTATTATCTCATTCTATATCGTGTTATTTTTAATTCATTTTCTATTTTACAAGTCAATTTTATTTACCCAGTAGGGACCGTAAACGTAGGGACGTAAGGACGATTTTATTTCTCCTCACGTGTTTAATTAATTAACAAAAATCTCTTTTTATTTTTCTTTTTTATTTTTTTTAATTACGCAAAATTGACCCGTATTTCCAGGGAGATAGGGTCGATTTTATTATTACTTCATTATTTCATTTCTATTTCGTGTTATTTTAATTCATTTTTCTCTTTTTAAATTCCAATCTAATTTACCCAGTAGGGACCCGTATGTTTAGGGACATAAGGTCGATTTTCATATTTTATTTTTCATTAATTATCTCTCAATTTTATTAAAACTGAAATAACTCTAAAACGGAGCGAGTTAGCCCGATTTTGAGGTCGACCTACGTACACTAGTGTAACTAGTGTACGTGCCGAGACCCCAGATCACCTCCTCCAGACCCCCCAAATTAAATTTTATTTTATCAATTATTCAAATTTTATTTTATTTCAACTTAATTCTAACTATTTTACACATTATAAATTAAAAATTATACACAATAGCCCAGTAAGGTAGGGAGGACCAAGCCCCTTATCCCCCAGAGCAACAAACAGAATTTTGTCATTTTCCAAAATAATTAAGCCGCCACTGAATCTGAACCGACCTTCAAAACTATAACACTAAAACGCTGATAACTCGTTAACGGAGAGAGATAGCCCGATTTTGAGGTCGACCTACGTACACTAGTGTAACTAGTGTACGTGCCGAGACTCCAGATCACCTCCTCCAGACCCCCCCAAATTAAATTTTATTATCTCTTGTTTATTTTTATTATCAAAAATTTTTAAATTTTACATTTTCTTTTTATTATAAATTAGTATTAGGTATTAAGTTAGGTATTAAGTAAGCTATAGTAGGGACGTTTACAACATACATTTTTTTTTTTTTTTTTTTTTTTTTTTTTTTTTTTTTTTTTTCTCTCGGCTCTTAAGTATAATATAAGACCGTAGGAGTAAAGAAAACTACACAAAATGATTAGGACGCCAGGATTAGACCGTAAAACGGAGCTCCCTAAGACTTCTTCTGAAGGGGCACACACCACCACCCCAACCCCTCTTAATATCATCATCCCACCCACCCAACCATCCATAGCAATAGTTGAAACTCCCAAACAAAGGGACAAAGTAGCCGAAGCGAAGCTTTGCTTAATCAAAATAAAATCACAACTAAGACTATCGAGGAATATAAAAACAGAGATAAAAGACGAGATAACCTCGGCGGCGGAGAACTTGTACCAATTGGTGAAGGAGATAGGTCAGATAACTATTAAAAAGAAGGATATAAACAAAACATTCACCCAGCAAGAGGAAAGGGAACCAGAGGCTGATAAAATAGAGATAGAAAAACAACTGTTACAAAAACTAACCGAACATAGCGACCAGATAGAAAAAAATAGAATAGAAATGGAACGCCTTAGGGAAACGATAGAGAAGGGACATAAGGACATTGAAGCAAGGGCAACCTACGCGAGTGTAGTGGCCGCTTCCCCGAGGACGCAGCCCCCGGAGCACGCGGCTATTCACTCGGTGGTAATAACATCAACAGACGAGGAGGAAACAAGCGACCAAGTAATGGAGAAGATAAGAAAGGCGGTCAACGCAAAAGAGGAAGGCTTCCAGATAGATAGGGTACGTAAGGCAAGAGGCAGAAAAGTGATCTTGGGATGCAAGTCGAAAACAGAAGTAGATAGGGTAAGAGAGAGACTAAACAAAGAAGGTGCGGATCTGAGAGTGGAAGAGATTAAAAATAAGGACCCATTAATAATCATAAGAAACGTTAATAGGTTCAACACAGACGAGGACATAGGCAAAGCGCTGAGACAGCAAAATAAGCATCTGTTAAAGGACGTACCGGAGGAACAATACAGAGCCACAATTAGATATAAGAAGAGCGCGCGGAACCCTCACCAGCAACATGTGGTACTGAGTGTGTCCCCCCAAGTATGGAGTATACTAACGGCGGCAAACTGCATACATATAGATATGCAGAGACTGAGGGCAGAAGATCAGTCGCCGTTGGTCCAGTGCTCGAAGTGTCTGGGATATGGGCACACAAAGAAAACGTGCCATGAGGAGAAGGACAGATGCGCTCATTGCGGAGGGTCACACTTCCGAACGGAATGCGAAGTCTACCACGCAAATGAGGCGCCGGCATGTATAAACTGCCAGAAGGCAAGCATAACAAATAACAGGCACAACGCATTCAGCTCGGACTGCCCGGTACGCACAAAATGGGAGACTTTAGCGAGGTCCACAGTAGCCTACCAGTGTTAAGGTGGATACGGGCAATAACCGGAACAGCACAGAAAAACAAGGAGGACACCAGTATCGCGTAATACAAGCCAACCTGCAGAGGTGCAAACAAGCAACAGATGAGCTGATCATGGAGGCAGCTAAAAGGAAGGTTGCGTTTGCACTTCTGCAGGAACCATACACCGGATCAAGCAAGAAAATGAAAACCTACCAGGGCACCCGAACGATCCAATTTGAAGGAAACACGGACAAAACAAACAAGTCTGCAATTGTGGTGTTCGATGACAACATTGACGTAACCCAGTGCCCCAGGCTGACCACAGAAAACATTGCAGTGGTACGACTGAGAACTGAGGCCTGGAACATTGTTGTCATCTCGGTATACCTGGAGGGAGATGCAAAAATAGAAGAAGACATAGAACACATCCAAGAAATTATCAAAGTAGTGGGAAATAAAAGCATGATACTGGGGGGGGATGTAAACGCGTGGAACATATGGTGGGGGAGTAGGGAGAATAATAGGAGAGGGCAAGAGTTGGCAGGAGCATTGGACGAGATGGAGCTGCACATTCTCAACCAGGGCTTCAAACCCACCTTTGATTGTCACAGAGGAGGAAGGCATTTTACAAGCTGTGTGGACATCACGGTGTGCACGTCAGATATGCTTGGCAAAATAGCAAACTGGAGACTGGACGGTAACCTCACAGTGTCAGACCACAAAGCAATCCTGTTCGAAGTAAATCTGAGAAAATCAAAAGGCATAGATATTAAAAGAACAACTAGAATTTATAACACAAGAAAAGCAGATTGGACAGAATTCAGAACAGACATTAAACAGAATTGGGAAAGAATAAACATTAATTTGGAAGAAATAACAAAAATAACGACAGAAGAAGAACTAAACAATAAAGTAGAAGAATACACTAAAGTCATAGAAGAAGCATGCAAACGAAATATACCTGAGGCCGGACAAAAGAAGAAAGCAGGATTGTCTTGGTGGACAGAAGAACTGACACAGAAGAAGAAAGAGGTGAAAACACTCAAAAAGCGCATACCAAATGCCGCTCAGGTGCGCAGAGAGAGTGTTGTCCAAGCATATCTGGACGCGAAGGAGGAATACCGGCAGCTTGTGGAGAAAGCCAGAACAACAAGCTGGAAAAAGTTCTGCGAAAAACAAGATAGGGAAACCATGTGGGATGGAATATATAGGGTGATAGGCCGCACGACAGTTAGGCAGGAGGACACCCCCCTGATTAAAAATGGGAAAGTATTGGAAGGAGAAGAGTCTGCCAGGGCTCTAGCGGAGGCATTCTATCCGGAAGACGATGCGCTGTCGGACAGTGTAGCCCACAAGGCAATTAGAATTAGGGCAGAAAAATTGAGCGAGGACAAAGGTGATGAGCTACCTGACCCTCCATTCACTATCGAAGAGCTGATGATTGCGACGGATAGCTTCAACCCAAAAAAGGCGCCAGGGCTAGATGGGTTCACTCCGGACATATGTAGGGCAGCCATAGCGTGCAAACCGGAGTTATTTTTAGCGTTGCTCAATAAATGCCTAGAGCTATCGCTCTTCCCTACGGTGTGGAAAGAGGCGGTAATAGTTATCTTAAGGAAACCGGGGAAAGATGACTACTCAAATCCCAAATCCTACCGGCCGATTGGGCTATTGCCGGTATTAGGGAAAATTTATGAGAAGATGCTGGTGAAGCGAGTCAGGTGGCATACCCTCCGACAAATGAGTCCCAAGCAGTACGGGTTCACACCGCAACGCAGTGCCGAGGACTCCCTCTATGACCTTATCAAGCATATCAGATCAAAACTGAAAGAGCAAAAAATTACATTAGTCATATCGCTCGACATAGAGGGAGCCTTCGACAGTGCTTGGTGGCCCGCGGTAAGATGTAGGCTAGCCGAATCAAATTGCCCAGAAAATATCCGCAAAGTTTTAGATAGTTACCTGACGAACCGGAAGGTCAGGGTGAGATACGCTGGAGCAGAAGCTCGGAAGGCAACAGAGAAGGGATGTGTCCAAGGTTCCATCGGGGGACCCACATTCTGGAACGTTTTGCTGGATCCGTTATTAGCCAGTCTGGAAATGGGAGGGAACTACTGTCAGGCGTTCGCTGACGATGTGGTTCTGGTTTTCTCCGGCGATACAGCACTCGAGGTCCAGAGACAGGCGAATGCCGCCCTAAAACATGTCCAGGAGTGGGGTGAAGACAATAAACTGAAGTTTGCGCCTCAAAAGACAAAGGCCATGATAATTACAAACAAACTGAAGCACGACACACCACTTCTGAGCATGGGAGGGGTGGACATAGCCATGTCAAAGGAGATAAAGATACTGGGGTTGACGATAGACCATAAACTAACATTCAATGCACACGTAGCAAATGTCTGCCGCAAGGCATTGAACATATACAAACAGTTAGCGAGGGCAGCAAAAGTGGAGTGGGGGATCTCGCCGGAGATAACCAGAACTATATACGTAGCAGTAATAGAGCCTATTATAATGTACGCAGCAAGTGCCTGGTATCCAGCTGCTGAGAAATTAGGGATTAGGAAGTTTTTGAATGAGGTTCAGCGCGGATTCGTACAAAAAATGATAAAGTCTTATAGGACCACTTCGCTCAACGCGGCATTGTTGCTCTCGGGGATGCTTCCGCTGGATCTTAGGATCAGGGAAGCAGCCTCTCTTTATGAAATAAAAAAGGGACACTCAGTAAGAGTAGTCGGGGATAGGAGAGTGGAGCGACCCACACCGTATGTGGAACTACCACACCCAGCGACCCAAAAGGCAATAGAGTTCAAATTGGTGGCAGACGAGGCAGAGCTGGCCCAGCAAGAGGATGCCAGATATAAAATATATACTGACGGTAGTAAAATTAACGACAAAGTTGGGGCGGCTCTATCCTTTTGGGATGGAGACGTTGAAATTGAAACCAAAAAACTCAAGCTGGACCAGTTCTGCACCGTATACCAGGCGGAGTTACTGGCGCTGGTGAAGGCTACCGAGATTGCGACCGAACGGTCCGGTGGTAGCTTCAATATCTACAGCGACTCTAGGTCGGCTCTTGAGGCGATTACGCACGGTGTTTCCCTTCACCCCCTCGTAGTAGCTATAAGAGAAAATATCTCAAAAGTTGTCAAACAGGAAAAGATACTAAGACTCTTTTGGATAAAAGCACACGTGGGGTTGGAGGGGAATGAAAGAGCAGACGCATTGGCAAAAGAGGCAGCTGTGGGTTTGAAGAAAAAGCCGGACTATGATGGATGCCCGGTATCCTTCATCAAGCGTCAGATACGCAATGAAACATTAGAAGTGTGGCACAATAGGTACGCAGAGGGAACCACCGCATCTACCACCAAAATTTTTTTCCCCGACGCGTTGAGCGCGTATAGGCTAATTAAAAAGATAACGCTCAATCCACGGCTGGTGCAGGTGTTGACGGGGCACGGCGGATTTTCCGAGTACTTGCACCGTTTCAAGCGCAAGGACAGCCCGGCGTGTCCCTGCGACACAGGTAGTAGCGAAAGCATAGAACACATCCTAGTGGAATGCCCATTATACACAAACTTAAGATATAACTTAGAGTCAGAAATAGATCGCAACCTTAAAAAAGAAAATTTAGCAGAAATTATAGCCAGTAAAAATATAAGAGATGACTTTTTAGACTTTTGTCAAAACATAGCTAGTAAGGTGATTGAAAGGAACAAAAATTAATGTATATTTTTCTATTGCTAATTATTGTGTTTTATTATTTCTCTTGTACTTGTTGATTATGTGTAATTATTTCGTTTATAATTTGTCAATATGAAAAAAAAAAAAAAAAAAAAAAAAAAAAAAAAAAAAAAAAAAAAAAAAAAAAATGTCGATTTTGTTTTATTATTTTAATTGTATTTACAAATTTGGTGTTATTATTCAGTTTTTATTTTGACAATTCTGTTTTATTATTTTAATTGTACTTTTTGATTTTGTGTATTATTTTGTTTATATTTTCAAACTTGTTTATTATTATGTCAGTAAATTTTATTATTTGTCCATATTTTGCTTTTGCACACTATATACTGTGTTAGTTTTAAGGTAGATATTTTTATTAAAATAATGTAAATATAAATAATGGTAAAATAATAGTGTATGTAAGAGATTGTTTAAGGACAGGGCACAATAAAGTGCGAAATTGTTAATTAAGTAAAAAAGTAGATTTGTTAATATAAATAATAGTTAGTAATAAAAAATTGTAACCGCACAGACGGAAATAAATAGTAATTAGTAATAAAGTAGGCACTGGTCTCTCCGTCAATGGAAGACACACCAGTGGGATTTTTTGTAATCTCTAATAAAAAAAAAAAAAAAAAAAAACCTAACCTAACCTAACCTAACCTAACCTAACCTAACCTAACCTAACGAGTAGTTAGCCACCCGCGCGCCCGAACGGTCACGTTTTCCGAGCTCCGTAGCGTCGAAATCAAGCTCCGCAGCGAAGAAACAGTGAAAAAATCGTGTATTCGGCCTTTCGCGACGTAAAAACCCGTGCGATACCTTAAAAGTTGCGCGCTGACGAGCACTAACGAATGGTGTTTTCAGAATTAAAATCGGATAAAAACTGAAAGAATTGTGACGAAAAGAAAACGCAAAAAACGGCAAAAAGTGCAAACAAAAGTATAAAGTGGCGTGCGGCGCTCGATTAGTCGCTGCGACCTATAAATTTTAAATTACCCAGTGAAGTGATACCTAAGTGCCTACATCCTCACGAAATTTTGGATTTTTTGACCCCTCCTAAGAGGGTCTTTTACCCCCTTTTACGGAGCGCGGGAGCAGAAATCACGGCCAAAAGGTAAACATTGCGGGAGATAATTTATAAAACGCGATTAGTCGCTGCGACCTATAGTTTTTATTAGCTGTAAAATAGTGGTAGCTCATAGACTATAACCCATAAAAAACTCAGATTTTTTAAGTGAGTGTAAAATACTTTCGCGACATTATTTTACCAAACCGGGAGTGAAATTGACAAAATCTCGCCGAAAAGTTCAAACTTTTTCAAAGTTGAGGGAATTCCACCCAAAATAGTGTTTAAAAGTGATAAACTTAGTGCTATCAACAATCCTAGACCACTGGAAGCAATTTTCCGTGAAGTCCTAGGCCTTAAACAGCGGCTTAAGGCGCCCGCAGAAATTCCACGCGCAGAAAAACCCACGGGAACCAGTCCAGGAACGCGATCCTCGAGATCTGTGGACCTGGAAAGGTACCTGGGCCAGCCAGCAACCACCCTGGAAAGTTTCGCGAGGATCCTAGGACTCTAAGTGCCGACAAAAAGTATTTGCTGTTTTTAAATTTTATTTTTTCCATTTTAATATTTTTTAACATTCCCAGCACTATCATTATCACCCAATTTAAAATAGAGTTCAATAGAATAGCTAATTGCCAATCATATAAAAAATCAGTGTTAAATTTAAACTCAATTTTCTATTTTTAAACTAAATTTCCTTAAAATCACATTTCTTTTCGCACGCTTCATGTTAACGTGGTAATTCTGTTGTTACGCATCGGAGACCTAAATCTGGTCATAACTTGGTCTAGGTTAGACCTAGACAGAAAGTGAAGCCAGATTTGGAGTTTCTGGAGCCCAAGCTTATAATTTGCTAATTTAGAATTTTAAAATACCGACAAATAAAAAAGTGCATTTTCAAAGTGCCATCGGGAATGTTAAAGAACACTGCGTAGTACTTACCGACTTTTACTGTTTAACTTAAAATACTCTGGAACTTTATATGTTTTGTGTGTCTTGTGTGTTTTGTGTGTTCACGTATGGACCTAAAATAATTCTGTTTTTATTCTTAATTTTACATTTTAATAATTCTGCTAAACCAAGCAAAACTGACCCGTATTAATAGGGCCATAAGGTTGCGATCTTCTTTCTCTTGGTGTTAGTTTAGATCTTAAAAATTTCTTTAATTTAATAATTATTACATTTTATAATAACTCAAAATAGACCAGTATTATAAGGACATAGAGTCAATTCTAATCCCCCTCACGGGTACTTAAAACCTGTTAAATAACAAAAATCTTTTATTAAAATTTATTACACAAAATTGACCCGTATTGTAGGGACATAGAGTCAATTTTATTTTCCTCACGCGTTTAAAACCGGGTAATCAACAAAAATCTTTTTATTTTTAAAATTAATTACGCAAAATTGACCCATAATTGTAGGGACATAGGGTCGATTATATTATTATCTCATTTCTATATCGTGTTATTTTTAATTCATTTTCTATTTTACAAGTCAATTTTATTTACCCAGTAGGGACCGTAAACGTAGGGACGTAAGGACGATTTTATTTCTCCTCACGTGTTTAATTAATTAACAAAAATCTCTTATTATTTTTATTTTTTATTTTTTAATTACGCAAAATTGACCCGTATTTCTAGGGAGATAGGGTCGATTTTATTATTACCTCATTATTTCATTTCTATTTCGTGTTATTTTAATTCATTTTCTCTTTTCAATTCCAATCTAATTTACCCAGTAGGGACCCGTATGTTTAGGGACATAAGGTCGATTTTCATATTTTATTTTTCATTAATTATCTCTCAATTTTATTAAAACTGAAATAACTCTAAAACGGAGCGAGTTAGCCCGATTTTGAGGTCGACCTACGTACACTAGTGTAACTAGTGTACGTGCCGAGACCCCAGATCACCTCCTCCAGACCCCCCAAATTAAATTTTATTTTATCAATTATTCAAATTTTATTTTATTTCAACTTAATTCTAACTATTTTACACATTATAAATTAAAAATTATACACAATAGCCCAGTAAGGTAGGGAGGACCAAGCCCCTTATCCCCCAGAGCAACAAACAGAATTTTGTCATTTTCCAAAATAATTAAGCCGCCACTGAATCTGAACCGACCTTCAAAACTATAACACTAAAACGCTGATAACTCGTTAACGGAGAGAGATAGCCCGATTTTGAGGTCGACCTACGTACACTAGTGTAACTAGTGTACGTGCCGAGACTCCAGATCACCTCCTCCAGACCCCCCCAAATTAAATTTTATTATCTCTTGTTTATTTTTATTATCAAAAATTTTTAAATTTTACATTTTCTTTTTATTATAAATTAGTATTAGGTATTAAGTTAGGTATTAAGTAAGCTATAGTAGGGACGTTTACAACATACAAATTTTTTTTTTTTTTTTTTTTTTTTTTTTTTTTTTTTTTTTTTTTTTTTTCTCTCGGCTCTTAAGTATAATATAAGACCGTAGGAGTAAAGAAAACTACACAAAATGATTAGGACGCCAGGATTAGACCGTAAAACGGAGCTCCCTAAGACTTCTTCTGAAGGGGCACACACCACCACCCCAACCCCTCTTAATATCATCATCCCACCCACCCAACCATCCATAGCAATAGTTGAAACTCCCAAACAAAGGGACAAAGTAGCCGAAGCGAAGCTTTGCTTAATCAAAATAAAATCACAACTAAGACTATCGAGGAATATAAAAACAGAGATAAAAGACGAGATAACCTCGGCGGCGGAGAACTTGTACCAATTGGTGAAGGAGATAGGTCAGATAACTATTAAAAAGAAGGATATAAACAAAACATTCACCCAGCAAGAGGAAAGGGAACCAGAGGCTGATAAAATAGAGATAGAAAAACAACTGTTACAAAAACTAACCGAACATAGCGACCAGATAGAAAAAAATAGAATAGAAATGGAACGCCTTAGGGAAACGATAGAGAAGGGACATAAGGACATTGAAGCAAGGGCAACCTACGCGAGTGTAGTGGCCGCTTCCCCGAGGACGCAGCCCCCGGAGCACGCGGCTATTCACTCGGTGGTAATAACATCAACAGACGAGGAGGAAACAAGCGACCAAGTAATGGAGAAGATAAGAAAGGCGGTCAACGCAAAAGAGGAAGGCTTCCAGATAGATAGGGTACGTAAGGCAAGAGGCAGAAAAGTGATCTTGGGATGCAAGTCGAAAACAGAAGTAGATAGGGTAAGAGAGAGACTAAACAAAGAAGGTGCGGATCTGAGAGTGGAAGAGATTAAAAATAAGGACCCATTAATAATCATAAGAAACGTTAATAGGTTCAACACAGACGAGGACATAGGCAAAGCGCTGAGACAGCAAAATAAGCATCTGTTAAAGGACGTACCGGAGGAACAATACAGAGCCACAATTAGATATAAGAAGAGCGCGCGGAACCCTCACCAGCAACATGTGGTACTGAGTGTGTCCCCCCAAGTATGGAGTATACTAACGGCGGCAAACTGCATACATATCGATATGCAGAGACTGAGGGCAGAAGATCAGTCGCCGTTGGTCCAGTGCTCGAAGTGTCTGGGATACGGGCACACAAAGAAAACGTGCCATGAGGAGAAGGACAGATGCGCTCATTGCGGAGGGTCACACTTCCGAACGGAATGCGAAGTCTACCACGCAAATGAGGCGCCGGCATGTATAAACTGCCAGAAGGCAAGCATAACAAATAACAGGCACAACGCATTCAGCTCGGACTGCCCGGTACGCACAAAATGGGAGACTTTAGCGAGGTCCACAGTAGCCTACCAGTGTTAAGGTGGATACGGGCAATAACCGGAACAGCACAGAAAAACAAGGAGGACACCAGTATCGCGTAATACAAGCCAACCTGCAGAGGTGCAAACAAGCAACAGATGAGCTGATCATGGAGGCAGCTAAAAGGAAGGTTGCGTTTGCACTTCTGCAGGAACCATACACCGGATCAAGCAAGAAAATGAAAACCTACCAGGGCACCCGAACGATCCAATTTGAAGGAAACACGGACAAAACAAACAAGTCTGCAATTGTGGTGTTCGATGACAACATTGACGTAACCCAGTGCCCCAGGCTGACCACAGAAAACATTGCAGTGGCACGACTGAGAACTGAGGCCTGGAACATTGTTGTCATCTCGGTATACCTGGAGGGAGATGCAAAAATAGAAGAAGACATAGAACACATCCAAGAAATTATCAAAGTAGTGGGAAATAAAAGCATGATACTGGGGGGGGATGTAAACGCGTGGAACATATGGTGGGGGAGTAGGGAGAATAATAGGAGAGGGCAAGAGTTGGCAGGAGCATTGGACGAGATGGAGCTGCACATTCTCAACCAGGGCTTCAAACCCACCTTTGATTGTCACAGAGGAGGAAGGCATTTTACAAGCTGTGTGGACATCACGGTGTGCACGTCAGATATGCTTGGCAAAATAGCAAACTGGAGACTGGACGGTAACCTCACAGTGTCAGACCACAAAGCAATCCTGTTCGAAGTAAATCTGAGAAAATCAAAAGGCATAGATATTAAAAGAACAACTAGAATTTATAACACAAGAAAAGCAGATTGGACAGAATTCAGAACAGACATTAAACAGAATTGGGAAAGAATAAACATTAATTTGGAAGAAATAACAAAAATAACGACAGAAGAAGAACTAAACAATAAAGTAGAAGAATACACTAAAGTCATAGAAGAAGCATGCAAACGAAATATACCTGAGGCCGGACAAAAGAAGAAAGCAGGATTGACTTGGTGGACAGAAGAACTGACACAGAAGAAGAAAGAGGTGAAAACACTTAAAAAGCGCATACCAAATGCCGCTCAGGTGCGCAGAGAGAGTGTTGTCCAAGCATATCTGGACGCGAAGGAGGAATACCGGCAGCTTGTGGAGAAAGCCAGAACAACAAGCTGGAAAAAGTTCTGCGAAAAACAAGATAGGGAAACCATGTGGGATGGAATATATAGGGTGATAGGCCGCACGACAGTTAGGCAGGAGGACACCCCCCTGATTAAAAATGGGAAAGTATTGGAAGGCGAAGAGTCTGCCAGGGCTCTAGCGGAGGCATTCTATCCGGAAGACGATGCGCTGTCGGACAGTGTAGCCCACAAGGCAATTAGAATTAGGGCAGAAAAATTGAGCGAGGACAAAGGTGATGAGCTACCTGACCCTCCATTCACTATCGAAGAGCTGATGATTGCGACGGATAGCTTCAACCCAAAAAAGGCGCCAGGGCTAGATGGGTTCACTCCGGACATATGTAGGGCAGCCATAGCGTGCAAACCGGAGTTATTTTTAGCGTTGCTCAATAAATGCCTAGAGCTATCGCTCTTCCCTACGGTGTGGAAAGAGGCGGTAATAGTTATCTTAAGGAAACCGGGGAAAGATGACTACTCAAATCCCAAATCCTACCGGCCGATTGGGCTATTGCCGGTATTAGGGAAAATTTATGAGAAGATGCTGGTGAAGCGAGTCAGGTGGCATACCCTCCGACAAATGAGTCCCAAGCAGTACGGGTTCACACCGCAACGCAGTGCCGAGGACTCCCTCTATGACCTCATCAAGCATATCAGATCAAAACTGAAAGAGCAAAAAATTACATTAATCATATCGCTCGACATAGAGGGAGCCTTCGACAGTGCTTGGTGGCCCGCGGTAAGATGTAGGCTAGCCGAATCAAATTGCCCAGAAAATATCCGCAAAGTTTTAGATAGTTACCTGACGAACCGGAAGGTCAGGGTGAGATACGCTGGAGCAGAAGCTCGGAAGGCAACAGAGAAGGGATGTGTCCAAGGTTCCATCGGGGGACCCACATTCTGGAACGTTTTGCTGGATCCGTTATTAGCCAGTCTGGAAATGGGAGGGAACTACTGTCAGGCGTTCGCTGACGATGTGGTTCTGGTTTTCTCCGGCGATACAGCACTCGAGGTCCAGAGACAGGCGAATGCCGCCCTAAAACATGTCCAGGAGTGGGGTGAAGACAATAAACTGAAGTTTGCGCCTCAAAAGACAAAGGCCATGATAATTACAAACAAACTGAAGCACGACACACCACTTCTGAGCATGGGAGGGGTGGACATAGCCATGTCAAAGGAGATAAAGATACTGGGGTTGACGATAGACCATAAACTAACATTCAATGCACACGTAGCAAATGTCTGCCGCAAGGCATTGAACATATACAAACAGTTAGCGAGGGCAGCCAAAGTGGAGTGGGGGATCTCGCCGGAGATAACCAGAACTATATACGTAGCAGTAATAGAGCCTATTATAATGTACGCAGCAAGTGCCTGGTATCCAGCTGCTGAGAAATTAGGGATTAGGAAGTTTTTGAATGAGGTTCAGCGCGGATTCGTACAAAAAATGATAAAGTCTTATAGGACCACTTCGCTCAACGCGGCATTGTTGCTCTCGGGGATGCTTCCGCTGGATCTTAGGATCAGGGAAGCAGCCTCTCTTTATGAAATAAAAAAGGGACACTCAGTAAGAGTAGTCGGGGATAGGAGAGTGGAGCGACCCACACCGTATGTGGAGCTACCACACCCAGCGACCCAAAAGGCAATAGAGTTCAAATTGGTGGCAGACGAGGCAGAGCTGGCCCAGCAAGAGGATGCCAGATATAAAATATATACTGACGGTAGTAAAATTAACGACAAAGTTGGGGCGGCTCTATCCTTTTGGGATGGAGACGTTGAAATTGAAACCAAAAAACTCAAGCTGGACCAGTTCTGCACCGTATACCAGGCGGAGTTACTGGCGCTGGTGAGGGCTACCGAGATTGCGACCGAACGGTCCGGTGGTAGCTTCAATATCTACAGCGACTCTAGGTCGGCTCTTGAGGCGATTACGCACGGTGTTTCCCTTCACCCCCTCGTAGTAGCTATAAGAGAAAATATCTCAAAAGTTGTCAAACAGGAAAAGATACTAAGACTCTTTTGGATAAAAGCACACGTGGGGTTGGAGGGGAATGAAAGAGCAGACGCATTGGCAAAAGAGGCAGCTGTGGGTTTGAAGAAAAAGCCGGACTATGATGGATGCCCGGTATCCTTCATCAAGCGTCAGATACGCAATGAAACATTAGAAGTGTGGCACAATAGGTACGCAGAGGGAACCACCGCATCTACCACCAAAATGTTTTTCCCCGACGCGTTGAGCGCGTATAGGCTAATTAAAAAGATAACGCTCAATCCACGGCTGGTGCAGGTGTTGACGGGACACGGCGGATTTTCCGAGTACTTGCACCGTTTCAAGCGCAAGGACAGCCCGGCGTGTCCCTGCGACACAGGTAGTAGCGAAAGCATAGAACATATCCTAGTGGAATGCCCATTATACACAAACTTAAGATATAACTTAGAGTCAGAAATAGATCGCAACCTTAAAAAAGAAAACTTAGCAGAAATTATAGCCAGTAAAAATATAAGAGATGACTTTTTAGACTTTTGTCAAAACATAGCTAGTAAGGTGATTGAAAGGAACAAAAATTAATGCACTATTGTGTTTTCTATGTATATTTTTCTATTGATAATTATTGTGTTTTATTATTTCTCTTGTACTTGTTGATTATGTGTAATTATTTCGTTTATAAATTTGTCAATATTGTTTTAAAATGTCGATTTTGTTTTATTATTTTAATTGTATTTACAAATTTGGTGTTATTATTCAGTTTTTATTTTGACAATTCTGTTTTATTATTTTAATTGTACTTTTTGATTTTATGTATTATTTTGTTTATATTTTCAAACTTGTTTATTATTATGTCAGTAAATTTTATTATTTGTCCATATTTTGCTTTTGCACACTATATACTGTGTTAGTTTTAAGGTAGATATTTTTATTAAAATAATGTAAATATAAATAATGGTAAAATAATAGCGTATGTAAGAGATTGTTTAAGGACAGGGCACAATAAAGTGCGAAATTGTTAATTAAGTAAAAAAGTAGATTTGTTAATATAAATAATAGTTAGTAATAAAAAATTGTAACCGCACAGACGGAAATAAATAGTAATTAGTAATAAAGTAGGCACTGGTCTCTCCGTCAATGGAAGACACACCAGTGGGATTTTTTTGTAATCTCTAATAAAAAAAAAAAAAAAAAAAAAAAAAAACCTAACCTAACCTAACCTAACCTTTTTTTTTTTTTTTTTTTTTTTTTTTTTTGATCACGCTGGGAAAAAATGCATTACGCATACCCACCCATTGGGGGAATGGGGGGCTATGTGGGACTCCCCGGGCTGAGGCCCGGTATACCCACTAAAATAACCCAGCGGCACTCCCGCATCGTCTGAGTGGAGGAGGACTGGGAAACTGGCACAGCCTTTACGTCCAGTCCTCCGCCGACGACTGCCCGCCTTTACGGCAGGCCCCTCACGCCCCTCCTAGTGGAGGGGCCCGGGAACGACCATGAGTGCTCGGCCATTCCCATTTGACGAGGGTGGTGACTGGTGCAATGCGGACGAAAGGCGCCCCCGCGCCTGTCGCCCGCTAGTCACCACCAGGGGGTGGGAGGAGACGATCGTATAACCGCCTTCTCCCACCCCTTCTTCGCCTGCGGAGCGGCGGCGCGAGAGGATCGTCCTCCCGCGCACGCTCCGCCGCCTCCTTTTGCGACATCACGACCTCGCAAAAGGAGGCAACCGCTGCCCAGGCCTCCTCACTCCCCAGCATGGAGTTGACCACGCCAGGGAGTGAGAGGTCCTGCCCGACAACATCGATCAGGGCACGACGCAGTTCAGCCCAGGCTGGGCACACCTCTAGGGTGTGCTGCGCCGTGTCCTCTGCCGCGCCGCAGTCGTGGCACGCTGGGGTTTCCTCCCTCCGGATCCGGTGCAGGTGCGTTCCGAAACAACCATGTCCGGACAACACCTGCACTAGACGGAACGAGAGGAAACCGTGAGGCCGCTCGAGCCAGTCCCGCAGGACTGGACCGAGCGCGTCCAGCGTCCGACGGCCAAAGAAGGCGGTGGCGAGGTCCTCCGTCCAGTGACGGACGATTGCGTCCCTCGCCTCCCGCCGCACGGCCTCCCGCTCTTCGGCGGCGGGGGGCTCCCCGAGCGCCTTCCGCCGCGCCGTCCATTCGTACACTCTGGCGAGCACCCATGCCTCCAACTCCCAGGGAGGGGTGCCCGCCAGAGCGCACGCCGCCGAGAAACCCACTGAGCGGTAGGCCCTCGCCACCCGCTGTGCAATGGCCCTTTGTGGCCTGCGGATGGCGGTTGCATTCTCCCTCCTTTGGAGGGAGTCCGCCCAGATGGGTGCCCCGTAAAGCGCCATGCTCTTTAAGATGCCGGCATAGAGGCGCCGGCATCGCGTCTTGGGCCCCCCAAGGTTCGGGAGGAGCCATGAGAGGGCGTCCGCGGCTTTCAGCAGGCGCGTCGAAAGCCCGCTAAAGTGTGGGCCGAAGCGCCACCTGCTGTCCAGCACGAGGCCCAGATACTTCATCCGGACCCCGACCTCTATCCGGACGCCCTCGACGACGATGTGGGCATCAGGCGGGCGGCGCTGCCGAGGCCCGTGGAAGAACACGGCCTCGGTCTTGTTCAGCGCCACCCTCAATCCAAGCCGGCGGATCCTACCCGCCACCAACGATCCACCGGCTGAGGCCAAACAGGCTGCCTCCCCAAAGTCCCTCCCCCGGGCAACGAGGAGAGTGTCATCCGCGTAACAGATGACACTCGTGCCCTGGAGGAGGGCAACCTAACCTAACCTAACCTTTTTTTTTTTTTTTTTTTTTTTTTTTTTTTTTTTTTTTTTTTTTGGCGGGAAAAAATGCCTGACGCACACCCCACCACCCGGGGAAGGCGATGGGGTAGTGTGGGGTTTGCACCCACTAAAAAGACCCGCCGTGTGCCATGCGTCGCCGTAAAAGTGGGCGAGCCCTGGATCGTTCTTACATCCACAGGGCCCGCCGCGGCGACTGTGCCCGGTCCGACTGCCACCGGGCACCCGACTCCTTGGTCGTCCTCTCCTAGCGGCGCTCCGGACACACACAGAGCGCCGCTCCGTCGCGGAAGGCATCAGCGGGCGGTGGAAAAAGGTCCCCGTTCCTCCGCCCGCGGCCTCGCTCAGGGCGGCATATGGTTCGCGGCGTACGCGCGCCTTCGCCGCCCAGCTCGCCGGCGGCGATGCGGATCAGCCAGGGGTGAGTCCTCCCTGATCCGCTCCGCCGCCTCCTTCTGCAAGATAACTTCCTCGCAGAAGGATGCGACCGCTTCCCACGACCTCGCGCAGCTCATGGATTGAACCACGGCCGGCAGCGCGAGGTCGTTCCCTATCACTGCGGTGAGTTCCCGACGCTGCAACTCCCAGGCAGGACACTGCTCGAGAGTGTGTTGCACCGAGTCTTCACCGCAGTCGCAGTGGTGGCACATCGGACTCGCCTCCCTCCCAAGCCTATGCAGGTATGTACCGAAGCAACCATGTCCGGTCAATACCTGCACCAGCCTAAAGGAGAGAGTCCCATGCTGCCGCACTGCCCACTCCTCGAGAATCGGCCTGAGCGCCTCCACGGTCCGAACGCCAGCTCGTGGAGCCTCAAGCCGATGCCCCCACCGTACCATCAACGTCCGGTGGGCCTCCTCGCGCCAACCTCGCAACTCCTCGGGCAGGGGGACAGAACCCCCGGCCCGGGCTGCCGCCGCGCGCTTGTAAACCTCGGCGAGCACCTCCGCATCCAAATCCCACGGGGGTGTCCCAGCCAACGCACACGCCGCGTCTGTGGACACCGTGCGGTATCCGCGAATGGCCTTGATCGCCAGGGTACGCTGAGGGCGCCACAAGCGCACCCTGTTCCCGGCGGACAAGGACTCCGCCCACACGGGTGCGCCGTACAGTGCCATCGACCGTACCACCCCCGTGTAAAGCCGCCGGCAGGCGACGCTGGCGCCGCCCACGTTCGGCAAGAGCCGACCGAGAGCGGCGGCAACGCCCTCCAGCTTGGGCACCAGAATGCGGAAGTGCTCGTCAAAGTTCCACCGCCTGTCTATCACTAGGCCCAGATACTTGATCTGGGCCCCGATCCGTACGGGGACCGAGCCAACCGTTATCGAGGCGCCAGCAGGTGGACCGCGACGAGGCCCGTGAAAGAGCACGGCCTCAGTCTTGGCAGGGGCCACCCTAAGCCCCAGCGCCTCGATGCGCCCGACCACTTGGGCCACCCCCTCGTTGGCCAGGCGCGCCGCCTCCTCGAAGCTTTGTCCCCGGGCCGTGACGAGCGTGTCATCCGCATAGCAGATGACGTCCAGGCCCGGGGGAAAAGCTCCACGCAGCACCCAGTCGTAACCGATGTTCCACAGGGGAGGTCCTAGGACTGAACCCTGCGGAACACCGCACGCCATGGGTCTGCGGAGCAAAGCTCCGTCGCGGTCCTCGCACAGAACCACCCTGCCCTCAAGGTAGTCTGCCACCAGCCGCCTCAGGTAAACCGGCACTCCATGGAACCGGAGCGCCTCGCCGATGCAGCCGAACGGCAGACTACCGAAGGCGTTGGCGATATCCAAGGATACCGCCAACAACACCCCTCCGCCAGCGACGGCCTCCTCCGAAGCGGCCCTCAGACGCAGGATGGCATCGATCGTCGAACGCCCAGCGCGGAAACCGTACTGAGCGTCCGACAGACCGGAGCCGACCTCCTCCAGATGCCGGAGGATACGGGTGGCGAGAACTCTCTCAAGCAACTTCCCCGCCTCCTCCAGCAAAACGATAGGCCTGTAGGCCGCCACGGTGTCGGGAGGTCGTCCCGGCTTAGGGAGGAGCACCAGCTTCCCCGCCTTCCAGCAGTCAGGGAACCGTCCGGACGCCAGGCACACGTCGAACAGCTCCCTGAGGCGGTCCCCCATGTGGTTGAGGGCCAGGGCCAACACCCGTCCGGGTACCCCGTCGGGCCCGGGGGCGGTGTTCTTCGAGCGCATCCGAAGAACAGCCGCCGCCACCTCCGCCTCTGTGACGGGCGGAGCACTGAGGTCGGCCTCCCGGTCGTCGGTCTCTGCGGCGACCATTGCCGGGGGCACGTGCTCCGCTCGTTGCGGGAATAGGCCCTCAACCACCTCCACGAGGAAGCCGGGTTGGAGAGTCTCCACAAGGGGGGGACCCCGACAGCGTAGCTTATTCAGCGCAGCTCGGTAGGGGCGGCCCCAGGGGTCACGGTCGAGACCCTCCAACAGCTCGTGCCGCGCCTCCTCCTTGGCGCGGCGAATGGCCAGCTTTAGGGCGCACACCTCGTCGATGTACGCCGCATAAAGCCGGTCTTCCCTCTCGACGTCACGGGGGTGACGTCGCCGGCTGCGGGTGTAGGACCTCCGCGCCGCAAAACACGCTGCGCGAAGGGAGGCAAGCTCCGGGGACCACCAGTAGACCTCCGTCTTCGGGGACCAACACTTAGCACGGGGCATGGCCGTATCGCAGATTTGCGTAATCGCATCGCGAAAACGGCCAGCCGCAGCGTCGGCACCCTCGGACGAAGGCGGGGAGGCGAACCAATTGGAAATAATGGCCGCCTCCTCTAGCAGGACCTTGTCCATTCGCCCCACAGCCCACCGCGGAAACGCGCCGCCACGCCGAGAGGGAACGTGACCCCTTCTGGGGCCCTGGGACCGGGAGAGCTCGAATCGGATGTATCTATGATCCGAGAGCGTCTCAACCTCATCCAGGACACGCCAGCTCCTTACTTGCGCTTCGACGGCAGGGGTAGCGAACGAGAGGTCCACTATCGACCCCCCCTGCCGACGAACGCACGTGTCGGTGGTGCCTCTGTTGAGGAGACAGAGGCCCACCGACGTCGCCCACTCTTCGACTGCCCGACCGCGGGCATCCGTTCCGGGGGAGCCCCACGCCGTAGATTTGGCATTGAAGTCCCCCAGAACGAGCACCTGACGAGGTGCTGTCCGCCGTATCGAGGCCTCCACTCTATTGAGGAAGACCTCGAATTCCGCCAGACTCCGGTTTGGGGAGAAGTACACGCCGAACAGCGTTACCTCCCCCCAATCGGCAGCAACGAACCCCTCGCCCCTGTCTCTGAGCGACAAGGGTGGGGAGCGAAGCGCAGCGGAGCTGACGATGGCCACGGAGCCGTCCCGGTCACCCACCCAATTTGGGCAGGGAGGAACGAAGTAGGGCTCCGCGGCTACGGCCACACCTATTGACCACTCCGCCATCGCTTGCAGGAGGAGGTCCTGGGCGCCGGCGAACCTAACCTTTTTTTTTTTTTTTTTTTTTTTTTTGATCACGCTGGGAAAAAATGCATTACGCATACCCACCCATTGGGGGAATGGGGGGCTATGTGGGACTCCCCGGGCTGAGGCCCGGTATACCCACTAAAATAACCCAGCGGCACTCCCGCATCGTCTTTATGGAGGAGGACTGGGAAACTGGCACAGCCTTTACGTCCAGTCCTCCGCCGACGACCGCCCGCCTTTACAGCGGGGCCTTCACGCCCCTCCCTTAGTGGAGGGGCCCGGGAACGACCGCAGTGCTCGGCCGTTCCCGCCCGACGAGGGTGGCGATTAGTGCAATGCGAGCGAAAAGGTGCCCCCGCACCTTTCGCCCGCTAATCGCCACCAGGAGGTGGGAGGAGACGATCGTACAACCGCCTTCTCCCACCCCTTCTTCGCCTGCGGAGCGGCGGCGCGAGAGGATCGTCCTCCCGCGCACGCTCCGCCGCCTCCTTTTGCGACATCACGACCTCGCAAAAGGAGGCAACCGCTGCCCAGGCCTCCTCACTCCCCAGCATGGAGTTGACCACGCCAGGGAGTGAGAGGTCCTGCCCGACAACATCTATCAGGACACGACGCAGTTCAGCCCAGGCTGGGCACACCTCTAGGGTGTGCTGCGCCGTGTCCTCTGCCGCGCCGCAGTCGTGGCACGCTGGGGCTTCCTCCCGCCGGATCCGGTGCAGGTGCGTTCCGAAACAACCATGTCCGGACAACACCTGCACTAGACGGAACGAGAGGAAACCGTGAGGCCGCTCGAGCCAGTCCCGCAGGACTGGACCGAGCGCGTCCAGCGTCCGACGGCCAAAGGCGGCGGTGGCGAGGTCCTCCGTCCAATGGACGATGATAGCGTCCCTCGCCTCCCGCCGCACGGCCTCCCGCTCTTCCGCGGCGGGGCGCTCCCCGAGCGCCTTCCGCCGCGCAGTCCACTCATATACTCTGGCGAGCACCCATGCCTCCAACTCCCAGGGAGGGGTGCCCGCCAGAGCGCACGCCGCCGAAAAGCCCACTGAGCGGTAGGCCCTCGCCACCCGCTGTGCAATGGCCCTTTGTGGCCCGCGGATGGCGGTTGCATTCTCCCTCCTCTGGAGGGAGTCCGCCCAGATGGGTGCCCCGTAGAGGGCCATGCTCTTGAGGATGCCGGCATAGAGGCGCCGGCATCGCGTCTTGGGCCCCCCCAGGTTCGGGAGGAGCCATGAGAGGGCGTCCGCGGCTTTCAGCAGGCGCGTCGACAGCCCGCTGAAATGCGGGCCAAAGCGCCACCTGCTGTCAAGCACGAGGCCCAGATATTTCATCTGGACCCCGACCTCTATCCGGACGCCCTCCACCAAGATATGGGCGTCAGGAGGGCGGCGCTGCCGAGGCCCGTGGAAGAACACGGCCTCGGTCTTGTTCAGCGCCACCCTCAGTCCAAGCCGGCGGATCCTCCCCGCCACCAAGGATCCGCCGGCCGAGGCCAAACAGGCCGCCTCACCGAAGTCCCTCCCCCGGGCAACGAGGAGAGTGTCATCTGCGTAGCAAATGACACTCGTGCCCTGGAGGAGGGTGCCCCGCAGGAGCCAATTAAAACCGATGTTCCACAGGGGAGGGCCTAAAACCGACCCCTGCGGAACACCGGACTCCGCGCCGTAGCGCCTGATCCTGGCCGTCTTGTCCACCAGAAGGACCTCTCGGTCCTCCAGGTAGCTGGCCAGGATCGCCCGCAGATATTGGGGCACTCCATGGTATCGGAGTGCCTCCAATATGGTCGCGTGGGGGACGGAGTTGAAGGCGTTGGCAATGTCGAACGACACCGCCAACACTCCGTCCCCCGCGGCCACCGCCTCCTGCACCTAACCTAACCTTTTTTTTTTTTTTTTTTTTGATCACGCTGGGAAAAAATGCATTACGCATACCCACCCATTGGGGGAATGGGGGGCTATGTGGGACTCCCCGGGCTGAGGCCCGGTATACCCACTAAAATAACCCAGCGGCACTCCCGCATCGTCTGAGTGGAGGAGGACTGGGAAACTGGCACAGCCTTTACGTCCAGTCCTCCGCCGACGACTGCCCGCCTTTACGGCAGGCCCCTCACGCCCCTCCTAGTGGAGGGGCCCGGGAACGACCGTGAGTGCTCGGCCATTCCCATCTGACGAGGGTGGTGACTGGTGCAATGCGGACGAAAGGCGCCCCCGCGCCTGTCGCCCGCTAGTCACCACCAGGGGGTGGGAGGAGACGATCGTATAACCGCCTTCTCCCACCCCTTCTTCGCCTGCGGAGCGGCGCAGCTAGAGGATCGTCCTCCCGCTCGCGCTCCGCCGCCTCCTTTTGCGACATGACATCCTCGCAAAAGGAGGCAGCCGCCGCCCAGGCCTCCTCGCTCCCCAGCATGGAGTTGACCACGCCGGGAAGCGAGAGGTCCTGCCCGACCACTCCGATGAGTTCACGGCGCAGCTCAGCCCATGCCGGGCACACCTCGAGGGTGTGCTGCGCCGTGTCCTCCGCCGCTCCGCAGTCGTGGCACGCCGGGGTTTCCTCCCTCCGGATCCGGTGCAGGTGCGTTCCGAAACAACCATGTCCGGACAACACCTGCACTAGACGGAACGAAAGGAAACCGTGGGGTCGCTCGAGCCAGCCCTGCAGGACTGGACCGAGCGCGTCCAGCGTCCGGCGGCCAAAGGTGGCGGTGGCGAGGTCCTCCGTCCAGTGACGGACGATTGCGTCCCTCGCCTCCCGCCGCACGGCCTCCCGCTCTTCCGCAGCGGGGCGCTCTCCCAGCGCTTTACGCCGTGCCGACCACTCGTACACTCTGGCGAGCACCCATGCCTCCAACTCCCAGGGAGGGGTGCCCGCCAGAGCGCACGCCGCCCCGAAGCCCACCGAGCGGTAGGCCCTCGCCACCCGCTGTGCAATGGCCCTTTGGGGCCTGCGGATGGCGGTCGCGTTCTCCCTCCTCTGGAGGGAGTCCGCCCAGATGGGGGCCCCGTAAAGGGCCATACTCTTCAAGATGCCGGCATATAATCGCCGGCATCGCTCCTTCGGCCCCCCCAAGTTGGGGAGGAGCCACGATAGGGCATCGGCGGCCTTCAGCAGGCGCGTCGACAGTCCGCTGAAGTGCGGGCCGAAGCGCCACCTGCTGTCTAGCTGGAGGCCCAGGTATTTCATTTGGGCCCCGACCTCGATCCTGACGCCCTCTACCACTATGTGGGCGTCAGGTGGGTAGCGCTGCCGAGGCCCGTGGAAGAAAACGGCCTCGGTCTTGTGCAGCGCCACCTTCAATCCCAGCTGGCGGATCCTCCCGGCGACCAAAGATCCGCCAGCCGAGGCCAGACAGGCCGCATCCCTAAAGTCCCTCCCCCGGGCAACGAGGAGAGTGTCATCCGCGTAGCAGATGACGCTCGTGCCCTGGAGGAGGGTGCCCCGCAGGAGCCAGTCGAAACCGATGTTCCACAGGGGTGGGCCTAGAACCGACCCCTGCGGAACACCGGACTCCGCGCCGTACCTCCTGACCGTCGCCGTTTTGTCCACGAGGAGGACCTCTCGGTCCTCCAAGTAGCTGGCCAGGAGGTTCCGCAGGTATTGGGGCACTCCATGGTACCGGAGCGCCTCCAATATCGTCGAGTGGGGCACGGAGTTGAAGGCGTTGGCGATATCGAACGACACCGCCAACACCCCCTCCCCCGACCCCACTGCCTCCTGCACCTGGGCCTTGAGTAGGGCCAAGGCGTCGACCGTCGAACGCCCTTGTCGAAAACCAAACTGGGCGTCCGACAGGTCCGGTCCCACCCCCCGCAGCAGGCCATTCAGCCGGTCGGCGACGATCCCCTCGAACATTTTACCGACCTCATCGAGCAGAACGATGGGCCGGTATGCCGAGGGGGAGTCCACCGGACGTCCCTCTTTGCGGAGGAGGCACAGCTGCCCCTCCCGCCACAGTTTCGGGAACCGCCCAGCCGTAAAGCACGCGTTGAAGAGTTCCCGAAACCTGTCCTGCATCTGAGAGGCAGCTATTGCCACCACCCGTGCGGGGACGCCGTCCGGCCCAGGGGCCGTCTTCTTCGCGCGGAGGCGGAGAATCCCCTCGCGAACCTCATCCTCCGTCACCGGGGGAATCTCCTCCTCCGGCGGAGCCGCCTCCTGCGGGGGGTCCATCACTGGTGGGGTGAAGTCGGTCCTGCGCGGAAACAAGGACCGGACCACCCCATCCAGCAGCGCCGGCTCGAGGGTCTCCGACAGGGGGGGACCATAGGGCCGCAGCTGGTTCCGCGCCACCTTGTACGGCCTACCGTACGGATCCCTGTCGAGACCCGCTAGCATCTCGGCTCTCGCCGAGTCCTTGGCGGCGCACATTTCCGTCTTGAGGACCGTCTTTGCCTCTAGGTAAGAGGCGTAGAGGCGGTCCTCCCCGGCCTGTGATCGGTTAGTGCGCCGCCGGCTCCGCGTGTAGGCCCTTCTGGCCGCCACGCAGGCGGCCCGGAGCCCCGCCAGCTCCTCCGTCCACCAGTAGACGGCGCGACGGGGAGGCGGACGGCGAGACCGAGGCATACTGGAGTTGCACACCTCGGTCAGGGACCCTCGGAGCTGGACCGCCGCGGCGTCAACGTCCGTGCCCTCCAGAGGGGGCGAGAGCCAGTCCTGGAGGAACGCCGCCTCCTGGGCTGCCTCCCGGTCCAGGCGGGTGAGAGCCCACCGCGGGAAGGGAGATCGGCCCGAGCGGGCCATGCGCCCTCCCCGCGGACCTTGGGTGGAGATGTCGAACCGCACATAACGGTGGTCCGACATGGTCTCCACCATCTCCACCCGCCAGTTCACGACGCGGGCGGCAAGCACGGGGGTGGCAAACGACACGTCGACCACCGATCCTCCCCGCTGCCGCACACACGTGTGAACCTCCCCCCTGTTTAGGAGGGACACACCGCACGAAGCCACCCAATATTCGACGGCGCGTCCCCGGACGTTACACGAGGCGGCCGGGTTGCCCCAGGCCGCCGACTTCGCGTTCAGGTCACCTATAACGGCGACCTGGCGTGGCGCCGCCCTCCCGACGACTGCCGTTAGGACTTCGAGAAAGTTCTCGAAGTCCCGTAGAGGGCGGTTTGGGGAGAAATAAACCCCGACCAGGGCTATTTCTCCCCACGTGGCGGCCACGTATCCCGGCCCCCTCTCTAAGAGCGAGAGGGGAGGGGAGTCCGTGGCAGGCCGCGACACCAACGCCACCAAGCCGTCCCGATCACCCAGCCAACGGCCAGGTATCGAGTACGGCTCGGCGACCACCGCCAGGTCCACCAACCACTCAGCCATGGTCTGCATCAGCAGATCCTGGGCCGCTCTACAGTGGTTGGTGTTCGCCTGGAGGATGCGATGTTCGACTCTATCCATTAGTCGGACATCACACCCTCCACCTCAGCCGGTCCGGCAGCCGCCGCAGTCCCAGTCTCTGGAACGGCGGCGGCAGCAGCGGCGGCAGGTCGGATCGGTGCCTGCGCCTTGCCCTTCTTAGGGGGAGGACTGCATTTCCTCCCCTTGGTGACGTGGCCCGCCGGGCGGCCACTGGCGGCACACACCGCGCAGTGCGGCGTGGCGGCCTTGCAGGAGGCGGCCTTATGGCCCTCCTTGCCGCAGCGGTAGCAACTGTCCGTCCTGTCGACGCTGGACGGACAGAGAGGCCGGGTGTGTCCGATGCCGAAGCACCTATAGCAACGGAGAGGCTGGTCTGCGAGTGCCCGGACTACACCCGAGCTAAAGCCTACGGCGAGCCGCCCCTTCTCGAGGACGGCTTTGGCAGCGGCGACCGGGCACTCCAGACGAATGGTGCCCATGCCGCCGCGGCCGGGCCTGATGCCCCGGCCTTGCACCGCTGCGACGCTGCAGCCCCCGATGGCCGCGACCGCTGCCACCACCTCCTCTTTGGTGACCGAATCATCCAGATCGGTCACCTCTAGGGCCGCCGACTTTACAGGCCTGGCCACCTTCGCCGCGTCCGCAATGACCTCTTGCAGCTTTGCTGCGAAGAGGTCTGCGTTCTTACCGCCCTCCGCCCCCGGGAACTCAAAAATGCGAGCCCCGGCACCTAACCTAACCTAACCTAACCTAACCTAACCTAACCTAACCTTTTTTTTTTTTTTTTTTTTTTTTTTTTTGGCGGGAAAAAATGCCTGACGCACACCCCACCACCCGGGGAAGGCGATGGGGTAGTGTGGGGTTTGCACCCACTAAAAAGACCCGCCGTGTGCCATGCGTCGCCGTAAAAGTGGGCGAGCCCTGGATCGTTCTTACATCCACAGGGCCCGCCGCGGCGACTGTGCCCGGTCCGACTGCCACCGTGCACCCGACTCCTTGGTCGTCCTCTCCTAGCGGCGCTCCGGACACACACAGAGCGCCGCTCCGTCGCGGAAGGCATCAGCGGGCGGTGGAAAAAGGTCCCCGTTCCTCCGCCCGCGGCCTCGCTCAGGGCGGCATATGGTTCGCGGCGTACGCGCGCCTTCGCCGCCCAGCTCGCCGGCGGCGATGCGGATCAGCCAGGGGTGAGTCCTCCCTGATCCGCTCCGCCGCCTCCTTCTGCAAGATAACTTCCTCGCAGAAGGATGCGACCGCTTCCCACGACCTCGCGCAGCTCATGGATTGAACCACGGCCGGCAGCGCGAGATCGTTCCCTATCACTGCGGTGAGTTCCCGACGCTGCAACTCCCAGGCAGGACACTGCTCGAGAGTGTGTTGCACCGAGTCTTCACCGCAGTCGCAGTGGTGGCACATCGGACTCGCCTCCCTCCCAAGCCTATGCAGGTATGTACCGAAGCAACCATGTCCGGTCAATACCTGCACCAGCCTAAAGGAGAGAGTCCCATGCTGCCGCACTGCCCACTCCTCGAGAATCGGCCTGAGCGCCTCCACGGTCCGAACGCCAGCTCGTGGAGCCTCAAGCCGATGCCCCCACCGTACCATCAACGTCCGGTGGGCCTCCTCGCGCCAACCTCGCAACTCCTCGGGCAGGGGGACAGAACCCCCGGCCCGGGCTGCCGCCGCGCGCTTGTAAACCTCGGCGAGCACCTCCGCATCCAAATCCCACGGGGGTGTCCCAGCCAACGCACACGCCGCGTCTGTGGACACCGTGCGGTATCCGCGAATGGCCTTGATCGCCAGGGTACGCTGAGGGCGAACCTAACCTAACCTAACCTAACCTAACCTAACCTAACCTAACCTTTTTTTTTTTTTTTTTTTTTTTTTTTTTTTTTTTTTTTTTTTTTTTTTTTTTTTTTTTTTTGTTGCGCTGGGAAAAATGCATTACGCATCATCCTCCCTCCGGGGGAAGGGAGGGGTATGTGGGACTCCCCGGTTCCTGCTTCCGGTATACCCACTAAAAAACCCAACGGCACTCCCGCATCGTCTTAGTGGAGGAGGACTGGGAAACCGGCAGAGCCTTTACTCCAGTCCCCCGCCGACGACTGCCCGCTGTCTCACAGCGGGCCCCTCATGCCCCTCTCAACGGGGGGGCCCGGGAATGACCGCGAGTGCTCGGCCATTCCCTCCCGCGGGTGGTGATGTGCAATGCAGGCGAAGGGGCCCCCGCACCTGTCGCCCGCGTATCACCACCTTCGCCTCCTTTTGCGATTTACCACCCTCGCAAAAGGAGGCAACCGCTGCCCAGACCCGTCGCCTTCCAGCATGGCGCTACCCACGCCAGGAAGCGAGGGGTCCAGGCCCTCCGACGCGCCGCAGTCATGCAGGCACGCCGGAGCTCCCCCTGTGACGGGTCGGGTCTGTGGCCCCGTCACCTACCACCTTTCGGCCGCAGGGGACAGGGACAGCGGCAACGATACACCGACAGTCCTCTTCCCCTGCGGCCCCACCGCGTCCGCCATCTGACGGTGGCGGCCCCGTTGAGGCCGCGGGAGGTAAGGGAGAATGGCCGAAGCCACACCGACACTCCCCTCCCCGCCGCGGCCCCCCGCAACCCGCCGCAATGCCCCCCCCCCATCAGAGGGGGGGCATCGCAGCCCGCTCAGTTGCGATGCCGCTACAGGCGGCACCCGCGGCACCGCAACTATTGGGCCACTCGTCGTTGGCTTAGCGGCAAAAGCCTAGACGAGCGGCCCCCGCCTAGGTTCCTCTTGGCTTCACCGTGGGTTTCCGCCACCACGGCTACTGAGCCCCCCCGCCACGACAAGGCGGGAACCAATTCGGGGGGGAACCTAACCTAACCTAACCTAACCTAACCTAACCCAGTAGTTAGCCACCCGCGCGCCCGAACGGTCACGTTTTCCGAGCTCCGTAGCGTCGAAATCAAGCTCCGCAGCGAAGAAACAGTGAAAAAATCGTGTATTCGGCCTTTCGCGACGTAAAAACCCGTGCGATACCTTAAAAGTTGCGCGCTGACGAGCACTAACGAATGGTGTTTTCAGAATTAAAATCGGATAAAAACTGAAAGAATTGTGACGAAAAGAAAACGCAAAAAACGGCAAAAAGTGCAAACAAAAGTATAAAGTGGCGTGCGGCGCTCGATTAGTCGCTGCGACCTATAAATTTTAAATTACCCAGTGAAGTGATACCTAAGTGCCTACATCCTCACGAAATTTTGGATTTTTTGACCCCTCCTAAGAGGGTCTTTTACCCCCTTTTACGGAGCGCGGGAGCAGAAATCACGGCCAAAAGGTAAACATTGCGGGAGATAATTTATAAAACGCGATTAGTCGCTGCGACCTATAGTTTTTATTAGCTGTAAAATAGTGGTAGCTCATAGACTATAACCCATAAAAAACTCAGATTTTTTAAGTGAGTGTAAAATACTTTCGCGACATTATTTTACCAAACCGGGAGTGAAATTGACAAAATCTCGCCGAAAAGTTCAAACTTTTTCAAAGTTGAGGGAATTCCACCCAAAATAGTGTTTAAAAGTGATAAACTTAGTGCTATCAACAATCCTAGACCACTGGAAGCAATTTTCCGTGAAGTCCTAGGCCTTAAACAGCGGCTTAAGGCGCCCGCAGAAATTCCACGCGCAGAAAAACCCACGGGAACCAGTCCAGGAACGCGATCCTCGAGATCTGTGGACCTGGAAAGGTACCTGGGCCAGCCAGCAACCACCCTGGAAAGTTTCGCGAGGATCCTAGGACTCTAAGTGCCGACAAAAAGTATTTGCTGTTTTTAAATTTTATTTTTTCCATTTTAATATTTTTTAACATTCCCAGCACTATCATTATCACCCAATTTAAAATAGAGTTCAATAGAATAGCTAATTGCCAATCATATAAAAAATCAGTGTTAAATTTAAACTCAATTTTCTATTTTTAAACTAAATTTCCTTAAAATCACATTTCTTTTCGCACGCTTCATGTTAACGTGGTAATTCTGTTGTTACGCATCGGAGACCTAAATCTGGTCATAACTTGGTCTAGGTTAGACCTAGACAGAAAGTGAAGCCAGATTTGGAGTTTCTGGAGCCCAAGCTTATAATTTGCTAATTTAGAATTTTAAAATACCGACAAATAAAAAAGTGCATTTTCAAAGTGCCATCGGGAATGTTAAAGAACACTGCGTAGTACTTACCGACTTTTACTGTTTAACTTAAAATACTCTGGAACTTTATATGTTTTGTGTGTCTTGTGTGTTTTGTGTGTTCACGTATGGACCTAAAATAATTCTGTTTTTATTCTTAATTTTACATTTTAATAATTCTGCTAAACCAAGCAAAACTGACCCGTATTAATAGGGCCATAAGGTTGCGATCTTCTTTCTCTTGGTGTTAGTTTAGATCTTAAAAATTTCTTTAATTTAATAATTATTACATTTTATAATAACTCAAAATAGACCAGTATTATAAGGACATAGAGTCAATTCTAATCCCCCTCACGGGTACTTAAAACCTGTTAAATAACAAAAATCTTTTATTAAAATTTATTACACAAAATTGACCCGTATTGTAGGGACATAGAGTCAATTTTATTTTCCTCACGCGTTTAAAACCGGGTAATCAACAAAAATCTTTTTATTTTTAAAATTAATTACGCAAAATTGACCCATAATTGTAGGGACATAGGGTCGATTATATTATTATCTCATTTCTATATCGTGTTATTTTTAATTCATTTTCTATTTTACAAGTCAATTTTATTTACCCAGTAGGGACCGTAAACGTAGGGACGTAAGGACGATTTTATTTCTCCTCACGTGTTTAATTAATTAACAAAAATCTCTTATTATTTTTATTTTTTATTTTTTAATTACGCAAAATTGACCCGTATTTCTAGGGAGATAGGGTCGATTTTATTATTACCTCATTATTTCATTTCTATTTCGTGTTATTTTAATTCATTTTCTCTTTTCAATTCCAATCTAATTTACCCAGTAGGGACCCGTATGTTTAGGGACATAAGGTCGATTTTCATATTTTATTTTTCATTAATTATC
Organism: Orthosia incerta; assembly: GCA_948252205.1. Classification (NCBI taxonomy): domain Eukaryota; kingdom Metazoa; phylum Arthropoda; class Insecta; order Lepidoptera; family Noctuidae; genus Orthosia; species Orthosia incerta. Next base: position 33,322,444 of record OX411747.1, on the reverse strand, counting down.
TCTCAATTTTATTAAAACTGAAATAACTCTAAAACGGAGCGAGTTAGCCCGATTTTGAGGTCGACCTACGTACACTAGTGTAACTAGTGTACGTGCCGAGACCCCAGATCACCTCCTCCAGACCCCCCAAATTAAATTTTATTTTATCAATTATTCAAATTTTATTTTATTTCAACTTAATTCTAACTATTTTACACATTATAAATTAAAAATTATACACAATAGCCCAGTAAGGTAGGGAGGACCAAGCCCCTTATCCCCCAGAGCAACAAACAGAATTTTGTCATTTTCCAAAATAATTAAGCCGCCACTGAATCTGAACCGACCTTCAAAACTATAACACTAAAACGCTGATAACTCGTTAACGGAGAGAGATAGCCCGATTTTGAGGTCGACCTACGTACACTAGTGTAACTAGTGTACGTGCCGAGACTCCAGATCACCTCCTCCAGACCCCCCCAAATTAAATTTTATTATCTCTTGTTTATTTTTATTATCAAAAATTTTTAAATTTTACATTTTCTTTTTATTATAAATTAGTATTAGGTATTAAGTTAGGTATTAAGTAAGCTATAGTAGGGACGTTTACAACATACAAATTTTTTTTTTTTTTTTTTTTTTTTTTTTTTTTTTTTTTTTTTTTTTTTTTTTTTTTCTCTCGGCTCTTAAGTATAATATAAGACCGTAGGAGTAAAGAAAACTACACAAAATGATTAGGACGCCAGGATTAGACCGTAAAACGGAGCTCCCTAAGACTTCTTCTGAAGGGGCACACACCACCACCCCAACCCCTCTTAATATCATCATCCCACCCACCCAACCATCCATAGCAATAGTTGAAACTCCCAAACAAAGGGACAAAGTAGCCGAAGCGAAGCTTTGCTTAATCAAAATAAAATCACAACTAAGACTATCGAGGAATATAAAAACAGAGATAAAAGACGAGATAACCTCGGCGGCGGAGAACTTGTACCAATTGGTGAAGGAGATAGGTCAGATAACTATTAAAAAGAAGGATATAAACAAAACATTCACCCAGCAAGAGGAAAGGGAACCAGAGGCTGATAAAATAGAGATAGAAAAACAACTGTTACAAAAACTAACCGAACATAGCGACCAGATAGAAAAAAATAGAATAGAAATGGAACGCCTTAGGGAAACGATAGAGAAGGGACATAAGGACATTGAAGCAAGGGCAACCTACGCGAGTGTAGTGGCCGCTTCCCCGAGGACGCAGCCCCCGGAGCACGCGGCTATTCACTCGGTGGTAATAACATCAACAGACGAGGAGGAAACAAGCGACCAAGTAATGGAGAAGATAAGAAAGGCGGTCAACGCAAAAGAGGAAGGCTTCCAGATAGATAGGGTACGTAAGGCAAGAGGCAGAAAAGTGATCTTGGGATGCAAGTCGAAAACAGAAGTAGATAGGGTAAGAGAGAGACTAAACAAAGAAGGTGCGGATCTGAGAGTGGAAGAGATTAAAAATAAGGACCCATTAATAATCATAAGAAACGTTAATAGGTTCAACACAGACGAGGACATAGGCAAAGCGCTGAGACAGCAAAATAAGCATCTGTTAAAGGACGTACCGGAGGAACAATACAGAGCCACAATTAGATATAAGAAGAGCGCGCGGAACCCTCACCAGCAACATGTGGTACTGAGTGTGTCCCCCCAAGTATGGAGTATACTAACGGCGGCAAACTGCATACATATCGATATGCAGAGACTGAGGGCAGAAGATCAGTCGCCGTTGGTCCAGTGCTCGAAGTGTCTGGGATACGGGCACACAAAGAAAACGTGCCATGAGGAGAAGGACAGATGCGCTCATTGCGGAGGGTCACACTTCCGAACGGAATGCGAAGTCTACCACGCAAATGAGGCGCCGGCATGTATAAACTGCCAGAAGGCAAGCATAACAAATAACAGGCACAACGCATTCAGCTCGGACTGCCCGGTACGCACAAAATGGGAGACTTTAGCGAGGTCCACAGTAGCCTACCAGTGTTAAGGTGGATACGGGCAATAACCGGAACAGCACAGAAAAACAAGGAGGACACCAGTATCGCGTAATACAAGCCAACCTGCAGAGGTGCAAACAAGCAACAGATGAGCTGATCATGGAGGCAGCTAAAAGGAAGGTTGCGTTTGCACTTCTGCAGGAACCATACACCGGATCAAGCAAGAAAATGAAAACCTACCAGGGCACCCGAACGATCCAATTTGAAGGAAACACGGACAAAACAAACAAGTCTGCAATTGTGGTGTTCGATGACAACATTGACGTAACCCAGTGCCCCAGGCTGACCACAGAAAACATTGCAGTGGCACGACTGAGAACTGAGGCCTGGAACATTGTTGTCATCTCGGTATACCTGGAGGGAGATGCAAAAATAGAAGAAGACATAGAACACATCCAAGAAATTATCAAAGTAGTGGGAAATAAAAGCATGATACTGGGGGGGGATGTAAACGCGTGGAACATATGGTGGGGGAGTAGGGAGAATAATAGGAGAGGGCAAGAGTTGGCAGGAGCATTGGACGAGATGGAGCTGCACATTCTCAACCAGGGCTTCAAACCCACCTTTGATTGTCACAGAGGAGGAAGGCATTTTACAAGCTGTGTGGACATCACGGTGTGCACGTCAGATATGCTTGGCAAAATAGCAAACTGGAGACTGGACGGTAACCTCACAGTGTCAGACCACAAAGCAATCCTGTTCGAAGTAAATCTGAGAAAATCAAAAGGCATAGATATTAAAAGAACAACTAGAATTTATAACACAAGAAAAGCAGATTGGACAGAATTCAGAACAGACATTAAACAGAATTGGGAAAGAATAAACATTAATTTGGAAGAAATAACAAAAATAACGACAGAAGAAGAACTAAACAATAAAGTAGAAGAATACACTAAAGTCATAGAAGAAGCATGCAAACGAAATATACCTGAGGCCGGACAAAAGAAGAAAGCAGGATTGACTTGGTGGACAGAAGAACTGACACAGAAGAAGAAAGAGGTGAAAACACTTAAAAAGCGCATACCAAATGCCGCTCAGGTGCGCAGAGAGAGTGTTGTCCAAGCATATCTGGACGCGAAGGAGGAATACCGGCAGCTTGTGGAGAAAGCCAGAACAACAAGCTGGAAAAAGTTCTGCGAAAAACAAGATAGGGAAACCATGTGGGATGGAATATATAGGGTGATAGGCCGCACGACAGTTAGGCAGGAGGACACCCCCCTGATTAAAAATGGGAAAGTATTGGAAGGCGAAGAGTCTGCCAGGGCTCTAGCGGAGGCATTCTATCCGGAAGACGATGCGCTGTCGGACAGTGTAGCCCACAAGGCAATTAGAATTAGGGCAGAAAAATTGAGCGAGGACAGAGGTGATGAGCTACCTGACCCTCCATTCACTATCGAAGAGCTGATGATTGCGACGGATAGCTTCAACCCAAAAAAGGCGCCAGGGCTAGATGGGTTCACTCCGGACATATGTAGGGCAGCCATAGCGTGCAAACCGGAGTTATTTTTAGCGTTGCTCAATAAATGCCTAGAGCTATCGCTCTTCCCTACGGTGTGGAAAGAGGCGGTAATAGTTATCTTAAGGAAACCGGGGAAAGATGACTACTCAAATCCCAAATCCTACCGGCCGATTGGGCTATTGCCGGTATTAGGGAAAATTTATGAGAAGATGCTGGTGAAGCGAGTCAGGTGGCATACCCTCCGACAAATGAGTCCTAAGCAGTACGGGTTCACACCGCAACGCAGTGCCGAGGACTCCCTCTATGACCTTATCAAGCATATCAGATCAAAACTGAAAGAGCAAAAAATTACATTAATCATATCGCTCGACATAGAGGGAGCCTTCGACAGTGCTTGGTGGCCCGCGGTAAGATGTAGGCTAGCCGAATCAAATTGCCCAGAAAATATCCGCAAAGTTTTAGATAGTTACCTGACGAACCGGAAGGTCAGGGTGAGATACGCTGGAGCAGAAGCTCGGAAGGCAACAGAGAAGGGATGTGTCCAAGGTTCCATCGGGGGACCCACATTCTGGAACGTTTTGCTGGATCCGTTATTAGCCAGTCTGGAAATGGGAGGGAACTACTGTCAGGCGTTCGCTGACGATGTGGTTCTGGTTTTCTCCGGCGATACAGCACTCGAGGTCCAGAGACAGGCGAATGCCGCCCTAAAACATGTCCAGGAGTGGGGTGAAGACAATAAACTGAAGTTTGCGCCTCAAAAGACAAAGGCCATGATAATTACAAACAAACTGAAGCACGACACACCACTTCTGAGCATGGGAGGGGTGGACATAGCCATGTCAAAGGAGATAAAGATACTGGGGTTGACGATAGACCATAAACTAACATTCAATGCACATGTAGCAAATGTCTGCCGCAAGGCATTGAACATATACAAACAGTTAGCGAGGGCAGCCAAAGTGGAGTGGGGGATCTCGCCGGAGATAACCAGAACTATATACGTAGCAGTAATAGAGCCTATTATAATGTACGCAGCAAGTGCCTGGTATCCAGCTGCTGAGAAATTAGGGATTAGGAAGTTTTTGAATGAGGTTCAGCGCGGATTCGTACAAAAAATGATAAAGTCTTATAGGACCACTTCGCTCAACGCGGCATTGTTGCTCTCGGGGATGCTTCCGCTGGATCTTAGGATCAGGGAAGCAGCCTCTCTTTATGAAATAAAAAAGGGACACTCAGTAAGAGTAGTCGGGGATAGGAGAGTGGAGCGACCCACACCGTATGTGGAACTACCACACCCAGCGACCCAAAAGGCAATAGAGTTCAAATTGGTGGCAGACGAGGCAGAGCTGGCCCAGCAAGAGGATGCCAGATATAAAATATATACTGACGGTAGTAAAATTAACGACAAAGTTGGGGCGGCTCTATCCTTTTGGGATGGAGACGTTGAAATTGAAACCAAAAAACTCAAGCTGGACCAGTTCTGCACCGTATACCAGGCGGAGTTACTGGCGCTGGTGAAGGCTACCGAGATTGCGACCGAACGGTCCGGTGGTAGCTTCAATATCTACAGCGACTCTAGGTCGGCTCTTGAGGCGATTACGCACGGTGTTTCCCTTCACCCCCTCGTAGTAGCTATAAGAGAAAATATCTCAAAAGTTGTCAAACAGGAAAAGATACTAAGACTCTTTTGGATAAAAGCACACGTGGGGTTGGAGGGGAATGAAAGAGCAGACGCATTGGCAAAAGAGGCAGCTGTGGGTTTGAAGAAAAAGCCGGACTATGATGGATGCCCGGTATCCTTCATCAAGCGTCAGATACGCAATGAAACATTAGAAGTGTGGCACAATAGGTACGCAGAGGGAACCACCGCATCTACCACCAAAATGTTTTTCCCCGACGCGTTGAGCGCGTATAGGCTAATTAAAAAGATAACGCTCAATCCACGGCTGGTGCAGGTGTTGACGGGGCACGGCGGATTTTCCGAGTACTTGCACCGTTTCAAGCGCAAGGACAGCCCGGCGTGTCCCTGCGACACAGGTAGTAGCGAAAGCATAGAACATATCCTAGTGGAATGCCCATTATACACAAACTTAAGATATAACTTAGAGTCAGAAATAGATCGCAACCTTAAAAAAGAAAATTTAGCAGAAATTATAGCCAGTAAAAATATAAGAGATGACTTTTTAGACTTTTGTCAAAACATAGCTAGTAAGGTGATTGAAAGGAACAAAAATTAATGTATATTTTTCTATTGCTAATTATTGTGTTTTATTATTTCTCTTGTACTTGTTGATTATGTGTAATTATTTCGTTTATAATTTGTCAATATGAAAAAAAAAAAAAAAAAAAAAAAAAAAAAAAAAAAAAAAAAAAAAAAAAAAAAATGTCGATTTTGTTTTATTATTTTAATTGTATTTACAAATTTGGTGTTATTATTCAGTTTTTATTTTGACAATTCTGTTTTATTATTTTAATTGTACTTTTTGATTTTGTGTATTATTTTGTTTATAATTTCAAACTTGTTTATTATTATGTCAGTAAATTTTATTATTTGTCCATATTTTGCTTTTGCACACTATATACTGTGTTAGTTTTAAGGTAGATATTTTTATTAAAATAATGTAAATATAAATAATGGTAAAATAATAGTGTATGTAAGAGATTGTTTAAGGACAGGGCACAATAAAGTGCGAAATTGTTAATTAAGTAAAAAAGTAGATTTGTTAATATAAATAATAGTTAGTAATAAAAAATTGTAACCGCACAGACGGAAATAAATAGTAATTAGTAATAAAGTAGGCACTGGTCTCTCCGTCAATGGAAGACACACCAGTGGGATTTTTTGTAATCTCTAAAAAAAAAAAAAAAAAAAAAAAAAAAAAAACCTAACCTAACCTAACCTAACCTAACCTAACCTAACCTAACCGACCCGCGCGCCGCTCACCCGAACGGCCACGTTTTTGTGAGCTCCGCGCTGTAAAAATCAAGTTTAGAGCCGTTTAAACGCAAAATCCATGATACACGGCTCAAAAGTTGCGCGCTAACGAGACCTATCGAATGGTGGGTTAGAAAAGAAAATCGGTGGAAAAACCAGTGAACTATGACATAAAACAACTTTTTTCTAACCAATAAAGTGTGAAAAAACCAAACAAATTTGGAAAGTGGCGTGCGGCGAGCGTTTTGTCGCGACGACACCCCAATTTTTTGCGACCATAGGACGTGCTACTTCAGTGCCTACGCTAACCAGGAATCCTGGATTTTTCAGTGCACCAAGTGGCGCTGGAGCACCCTTTTTCCTGAAGCGCGGAGCGCAAAACACTGTGAAAAACGCGTTTTTGCGGAAAAGTGAGTGCGGCTTGCGAACGGTCGGCGTGACCCCCAAATATTAAAGTGCTATAATATAGACAATATCGTTGCACATATTGTGTAAAAAATTTGGATTTTTTGGACAAACTTTGGGCGATTCGCGCGGCTTTTTCCGAATTCGGAGAGGAAGTGAGGCAAAATTCCACAAACTATTCATCCCTTCCGAATTCGAGAAGAAATTGGTTTCTCCAAGTGTGTGACAGTGAACGTCTCAGAGCCCCCGGCTATCCTGGTGATTTTGGGAGTTTTCCTTCGAAATCCCAGGAAGTTGGGCGAGTTTCCAGCCGTCAGAAAATTTTCCGCGTGGTTAAAACACGTGAAAACCTAAGTTGGAGGAGATTGCCGTGAAAACTGAAGACCGGAGCGGCTTCCTGGAGCAGCCAACAGTCACCCTGGAAATTTTCGTAATGATTTTAAGAGAAATAGTGCCAAAACAAGGTATTTGCGGTTGAACTTTGACAATTTTAAATTTTCAAAATTTTCTCCCTATATTATTTATTAATATTATTTCCATTTTAAATTAAAATTATACAGAGCAGTTAATAACCCAGTGAACAAAAAATTTTCAAAAAATTCTAAGCCAAAAATTCACATAAAAACATAAATAGTTCAGAATAACATTTCATTCACACGCTCAGATTTAACTTTGTTTTCCTTGTTTTCGCAAATCCTAGATTTTACTAAGCTATAACTCGGCCTAGGATAGACCTAGCCGAAAACTAAGACCAGAATTAACGTTTTTAGTGCATAATTTATTCAACTGCAAGCTTTGTTTTCTGAAAAAGCTTAAGGCAAAAAACCTCGTTTTCAACCTTGCATCGAAGTATGGAAATCACTGCGTAATATATTTTATACTGTTTTTTCGTGATTTGCCAAGCGATTTTAGGTCGCAAAATTGTTAAAACGCCCGTATCTCGGGAACGGAGTGAGTTGGCCAAATTCTGACACCAGCCTGGATATACCAGTATATACTGGTATATACAGCTCATCCCCATAGGCCACCCTCTTCAATAACCCCCCATTTCCCATAATTAATTTATAATTTTTCAAAAATTTAGTGACCCCCTCTTTCTCTCATAAATTCCTGGAAGTAAAGATTGTTGCTTGCTTACTTGTTTAAAGTCATTATACATCTAAATTATAAAATAATTATATTTAATTATAAAATAATTATTTTAAAATTCCCCTAAAACCATTAAAAAAAAAAAAAAAAGTAGTCTATTTACATATATCCATACTTACTGTATTAAATTATTATTAATTATTTTAATTATAAAATAATTATATTTTATTTCACAAAATTTTTTGCCATAAATTAAACACAAGATCGTCAAAAGTAACTAAAATTAAAAACATTTAATAATAATATAATTATAATTTAATTATTTTCAAAATTCCTCCAAAATACTTCCAGGAATTGACTATTTATAAAACTATATAATCCCATACCTCTATACCCCCCCAAGTCTAGAATTGTTAAAACACTCATATTGGTGTATAAAAATTCGCAAAAAAATTTTTGCCAAGCGAAATTGGTCCCTAATTTGGAAAAACGCGAATATCTCGGAAACGGAGCGAGCTAGCCCAAAATTGACACCGGCCTGCATATACTAGTATATACTAGTATATGCGCTTAGTCCCACAGGCCATACCTTTCAGACCCCCCCATTTTCTTTTAAAAATCTAAAATTTTATTTAAATTAAAATCATAATTTTCAAAATTTTATTTCTTTCCCTATTATACAAAATAGTAAATTACATGTAACATATACATAAACCCCCTTAGTTACATACCCCCCTTCCCCCAAAAACCCCCTCAGGGTCTGAAAATATTAGATCGATCTCCCTCCGAAACTGCTTGAGCTAGAGCGGCCGTGTTTGGGCTCATCTGGAAGGGCTTGGGGAGAGCTACTGGATAGATCTCTCAAATCAACTCTACATAGAGTTTCAAAAAATTTCGGTCTTAATTATTTTATGTTTTAGTTATATTCGGTATCTGCATTTGATAGAGAACGACTCTACTGTAGAGCCAAGAAATTCTCGACCGCTATTGACTGTAAGGCCTATGTGGAGCCCCCTGAGGACTGTTTAGGGTCTCCCAACCCCGATTGAAGTCTTTTACAGACTGTTGTTTTACATATAGATCGGTCTATCATCACTGATTGGACTATTTCTTCGGATTGATTTCTGCGCACTCGTTGCATACAGACGTGCTCATCAATGCATTAAAAATAATATAAATTAACGTTTTAGCATAAATAGTGACCTAGTTTTAGTATATTGACGTGTAATACAAAAAATCTTTGGAAGTGCTAATAGGTGGAATAATGGACTGACTGGATTATATAATATTATAATCTGAAAGATGGAAGGCAGCCCCTTTAATCGGAGTGGGTTGATGCGGCGCAGCCCTCCTTCAACACCAACACCGACCCAGCCCCAACAACCGAGACGTCTTCAAGCCAAGGAAGAAATGGAGGTAGTCTCAACTGCGGAAATACAGAACTGGATGGGTTCCATTGAACAACACTTGGGTGAGGTATGTGCTATTGCTTCTGAAGGAAAGCTAAACTCAGACCAGAAGCTAAAAATAACCAATTTGTGCCGAAAGGTTGGATATGGAGTCTCGCAACTGGCTGTTCAATACCAGTCGCTTAAACAAAATGCCCTTAGGACCCATAACTCCCTAAAAATAATGACCGAAGAAAGAGATTGCGTAACGGACCTAAAGGAGTGTGTAATGGAGATGAACCGGACTTTTAAGGAATCCTGTGCAAAGCGGCAGGAAACAGCTGCATCATCTTTTGCAGACATGGTGAAGAAGGGGTCTAACAACTTCGTTCGTCCTAATACTTTTAGCTCCGTGGCGATTTATCCCACTGACAGTTCAAAGACCAGCGATGAAACCAAGAACATAGTCCAGAAAATTATATGCCCAGGTGAAATGAAGCTGAAAGTGAGAGGCGTACGCAAGATAGGGAAAGGAGGACTAATAATTAGCACAGAGACGAAAGAGGACCTAGATAAGCTGAGGCAATCAGTACAAACTGCTTCGTCAGGGCTTACCGTCGATGAACCGAAAAAGCGCAAACCCCGCATAATAGTGATTGGAGTTCCAGCATCAATGGCGGAAAATGAGGTATATAAATCCATTTACGATCAAAACTTAGCCGAAAAACTGCCAACTATATCCAGAGATACCTTCTTGTCCTTAATCAAACTGAGCCACAAATCTGGTAGAAAAGATGTTGAGAACTGCAACTACATCTTAGAAGTCCCTGCGATCATTCGCAAGGCTCTAATCTCACAAGAGAGATTGTTCATAAATTGGACTTCCTGCCCGGTAAGAGACTTCACACTGGTAACGAGATGTTACAAGTGCCAGCAGTACGGTCATGCGGCTAAGACATGCAAAGTAGCTGCCCCCACATGTGGACATTGCGGTGAAGAAGGACACACTATCTCCGACTGCACAAAGAAATCCGAAGCGCCAAAATGTGCAACATGTCTGCGCTTCAAAAAACCAGCCAGCCATAAAACGGGAGAACAAGAGTGTCCTGCAAAAAAATCTGCCGAAAACAGGTACATTAACTCGATTGATTATGAAGGCGCCTAAGAGCGCCACATATTCGAATATTTTTAAGACTTAATTTTATTGTTTATATTTTTCTTATACTATGGATAATACCTTATTGACCGATATAGATAATACATTTCGTACCGATGCAAAGTCATGTGAGGTTGAGGACTGCAGGCAATATCTTTCTGAATATCAAAACTCACTAACCATACTGACTCAAAACATTCGCAGTATTTATAAGAACATAGATAGCTTTAACGTTTTTCTTCACAGACTTAACTTTGATTGTGACATAATGGTACTAACCGAGTGCTGGCTATCTAACCGACAGGAACACCTTCCAGTAATGCCGGGATACAACTTATTGTATACTACAGTGAACAACAATCAAAACGATGGTGTGGTTGTTTATTGTAGGGAATCATTAATGGTCACAATCGAAGAACCAATACTTCAAGACTGTGTGTGTAATTGTTTGGTCATCAAAATTGGTACAAGTACAGCAATAATCACTGTTTATAGGTCCCCTTCTGCAAGAAATTTAGACTCTTTTCACGCATCCTTAAACCAGATCTTTGAAGCACTAAGTTCATTTAAGAATGTTATATTAACAGGTGATATAAATATAAACATTAACTCGGAAAACTGCGACCCTGGGGCCCAAGATTACCTTAATATCTGCTCATACCATGGTTTTCTCCCCGCACATACTTTGCCTACTCATCAGAGTGGTTCCTGTCTGGATCATATGATGATCAAATCTAACTTTTCATATGTTACGCTTGTTACTAACTCAACTATTACAGACCATCACGCTGTTCTACTAACCCTAAACTTAACGCTGCCTAAGCTAAATCGTCCCCAGACGAAAACGCAATTAAACATAAACAAACTCGAATGTGATTTATGCAATCTTGACTTTAACCCAGTTTACAATACTTGTACAGTCTAAAACTGTACATATTTTGCTGACGCGGTGCCGTGCACCATACGTGCGTCATTCCAATAATATTATAAATACACATGAAACACTTTAAATTGATGAGTACGATAACTGCTACGCGGTGACTAACATTAGAGAAAGGAATCGTCAACAGTATTACGTGTAAACACAAAAATACGTAATAAATCTAACGAAAACTGAGTGATCTTTTCTCTTCGTGCTTCAACCTCAACAACAACAACTCTGCAAGTGTACGAACCGTACATTTTTTGGTCCTTCGAGCCGGATGTTTGGTGCCACTGTGTCTCTTTACGGTAGCGAATCGGTTTAGCTGGTCTCCCAGAAGCGGGTCGCCCCAGCTAGATTGAGAAGTCGCATAATATCGTGACAGAGGTGCAAGGGTGCTGAGTTCCACTGACCATTTCAAATCAAGTAAGTCAACGATTTCAAGATTTGAAACGGAGAAGACTACAAGCAACGCAGTAGCCTTCGCAATACAACGCAACGCTCTCCTGCCACAGTCAACGACGTGTCAGCAAGCATCAACATGGATATGCTAGAATTGCAGTCAACGTGCTTCGATAACATCAAAGCATTATGTGTCAACTATCGCAAGGATTCATCATCACGAAAATCTGTGGAATACCTGAAGAAACGCTTGTCGTCGCTAGAAAACCAATGGCAAGACTTCGAAGGCAGGCATGCCCAACTGTTGCTCGAACTAGAAGATAAGAACATAGCATATTTCAAGGACGACATCTACGGAAAAACTAAAGAAATGTTCTTATCAACTAAAACAGACATAACTAGCAAACTGACGACTTTGAGCAAACAAAACGTGAAGTTCGACCTAGGTGGGACTTCAGAAGATGACGACAGCAACATACAACTCTTGCTTAACAAGCAAGAATGCAATTTCAACGCGATTCACCGTGTCATCTCCAAGATTGACTTAATCACTATATCGGAAAGATGGGAACTGGAAGACCACTTCGCAACCTTGAAATCGAAATGGGAACCCATCGATAAACTTCATTGGGAAATAGACTTTCAACTGAAAGGATCCAACGAACATTACTACAAAATGTTCACGGACATTGAACAACAATATGATGAGCTAAAGAGGAACATCCATGCCAAAATCTGGTCCACCGTCCACTACCAGAAATCGACACCTAAGATCGAAATCCCTGAGTTCTCCGGCAACTACAGTCAGTGGATCTCCTTCAAAGACCTATTTCTGGAAGCTATTCACAAAAACCCTATGATCAACAACGCGCAGAAAATGCAACACTTAAAGACCAAGCTGCGAGGAGAAGCTGAACGCTTAGTGCAGCATCTGACCATTAGCACTGAAAACTATAACTCATGCTGGGATATATTAATTCAGCGCTACGACAATCGTCGCCTCCAGTTTACTTCATTTATGAACAACATGCTAAATCTGCCGATCATACAACATGCAGACTCATACAATTTGAAGAAGATGCATGACGTCATTACCGAATGCCTGAACGGCATCTCTAACATCGGTATTGATACTTCAACTTGGGACCCGATCATTGTGCACATCATGTCACAAAAACTGGACTCCAGTACTTTGAGTGACTACATGAAAGAACTTCAAGATCACAGAGAACTACAGAACCTCCACGACTTCCTGTATTTCCTCGAAACACAGTTCATGGCATACGAAACGATGAAATCAGCTAAAAGGGCGAATCCTACAGCCACAGAAAAATCATCCAACTGGAAAACATTCAACAAGCAAACCCAGATGAAGAAACATAACTATAACTTCAATCAAAATAAAACAAACAACTATCATGCTATTTACGGTAAATGCCCATTCTGCAACGGAAGTCACGTTCTGCGCCAATGTGACAAATTCCTACAAATGGACTTTGGCAAGCGAAATGACACCGTGTCGAAACTGCAGCTGTGTAAAAACTGTTTATTCAGCCACGGAAATGACGAGTGCAAATCCACGAAAATGTGCAAAGAATGTAACTTGAAACACAACACACTATTGCACAATCCGGACAACCAAACCATAACGTCAGCGACTAGAAAAAACAATGTTGAACAACGCCCTTCATCTCAACAACCAACATCTAACCATTTGTCTAAAGACAACATGGAAGTTCTACTGACTACGGTCCAGCTGAGAATAAAATCTGCAGATGGGATTTATGTAACACTACGTGCGTTGCTCGATCAAGGCTCACAGGTGAACTTGATAACAGAAAACGCTGCACAAATATTACGTCTTCCTCGGCGCGGGATCAACGCATCAGTATCGGGAATCGGCTCTGTTTCCAGAGAATGCAGGGGAAAACTGAAACTTACCTGTCAATCGATTCACTCCGATTATAACTTTGAAACTCAAGCACTTATTATGACGAAGCTAACAAACAACCTACCTATGAAAACGTTCGAGAAAGGTGCATGGAGTCACTTGAAAAACTTGAAACTTGCAGATCCTGACTTCAACGTATCTCGGCAAATCGACCTATTACTAGGAGCCGACGTATACTCCGAAATTATCCTAGGAGGTGTATTGAAGGGCAATAACAGCTCCCCAGTTGCACAACAAACGCAAATTGGGTGGATTTTATGCGGAAAGATGAAACAAACGTTTAACTGCCACGTTACTGTAGTCAACTTAGAGGATTTAACAAAATTTTGGGAGAATGAAGAAATTCAAAAAACTAAAGATATCCCCAAAGATGACCAGTGTGAACAATTTTATAACGAAACTGTAAGAAGATCATTTGACGGAAAGTACATCGTCAAAATGCCTCTAGTTCCAGACTACGAAGAGAAACTAGGCAAGTCTAGAACAATTGCGGTTTCGCAGTTTCTACAGTTGGAAAAACGGCTAGAGAAGAACGAAAGGCTTTCCTCCATGTACAAAAAATTCATGGAAGAGTACGCGGATCTGGGTCACATGAAATTAGCACCTCAGATACCTACTGACGTCTACTTCTTACCGCACCACGGGGTCTTGAGAGAAAACTCGACAACAACAAAGTTGAGGGTCGTATTTAACGCCTCTCAAAAAACTACGACTGGCGTCAGCCTGAACAACGTCATGAAAAAAGGCGCCAACTTACAAAAGGACATTCAGGCCCTTATACTGAAATGGCGAACGTATAAATACGCATTTACGGCTGACATTGAAAAGATGTACCGCTGCATTTGGATTTCAAAAGAACAACAACATCTACAGAGAATTGTATGGCGGGACTCACGAGATCAACATCTTCGCGATTACCAGCTCTGCACAGTAACCTACGGGACCAAATGCGCACCATGGCTAGCTATGCGAACATTGAAGCAACTAGCCATTGACGACGGTCACAAACATCCGGCAGCTGCCAAGACACTCATAGAAGAATGCTACGTAGATGACGTCATTAGCGGCCACAACAACCTCACAGAAGCGAAAAAACTGCAAAACTCCTTGATCCAACTGTTAAAAGGAGGAGGCATGAATTTACGGACAACTAATTTTGCTTTATCGTACTTAATAAAACATGTTCAATTAGCAATATTACGTAATACGACTTCTATTATAGTAAACAAAAAACTTCGTAACATCAAGCCTTGGATGACTCCTGGCCTAATTCGGTGTATAAGACACAGAGATAAACTTCATCAGAGATCTAGGAGTAACCCTGATAATTTAATCATTAAAATAACCTATAAGAGATACAGAAATTTTTGCAACAACCTCCTAAAGAACTTAAAAATTAATTACGATAAAAATGAATTAAATAGAGCAGGAAACAATAGCAAGCAACTTTGGAAACATATTAAGAACGTCACCTATAGGACGAAACAGCGTGAATCAAATTCGAGCTTGCTGCTTTCTAATCCATCACCTCTCTTGTCAGCCAACCACGTTAATAACTTTTTTGCAAATGTTGGGAAGACTCTTGCCGAACAGATTCCAAAACATTACTGTGTTCTACCATCTTCCCAAAATAATAGATGTCCTTTAAAATCTTTTGGATTGCTGGATACTGACGAAGATGAAATAACTCGAATCATATCTGGACTAAAGGATGACTGTGCAGTTGGATGGGATAATATAAGCAATAAGATCCTTAAAACCTTTAAGCATATCCTAGTACCTCCCTTAACGCATATATTTCGTATTTGTTTATCTGAAGGTATTTTCCCTAGATGTCTGAAAAAAGCAGTTGTAATCCCTATCTTTAAATCTGGAAACAAAAACTTAGTAAATAATTATAGACCAATATCTTTACTCCCTTCAATATCTAAAATACTAGAGAAAATTGTTAACAGTAGACTAGTTAATTATCTAGAAAAAAACAAACTATTATCATCTGCGCAATTTGGGTTCAGAGCCAAACTATCCACAGCCGATGCGGTGCATAGTCTGACAGATTATATCGCAGAAGAACTTGGCAAAGGAAACCAGACCCTGGGGGTTTTCCTTGATCTAGCAAAAGCCTTTGATACGGTGTCCGTTCCTATGCTTCTAAATAAAATAGAGGCTTTAGGAATAAGGAGAACACCGCTGAAACTTTTTGCTGACTACTTAGATGAACGATCTCAATGTGTTAAAATAGACGACATTATTAGCGATGAGCAAAAAAATACTGGTTATGGTGTTCCCCAGGGAAGCATTCTGGGCCCAACCCTATTCCTGATTTACATTAACGATCTGTGTAATTTAGATATTAAACAAGGCAAACTCATATCATATGCCGACGACACGGCGTTAATCTTTACCGCGAAAACCAATAATGAATTGTACGAATATGCTCAACAAGGTTTCAATACTGTGACAAATTGGCTACAAAACAATTTACTAACACTAAATGCTGACAAGACAAAATATATTCACTTCTCCATGCGCAAGCCTCAATTTAACATTGCTAACTCTCATCTGTATGCCCATAAATGTGGATCCCACCCAGTCAGCATGTGTAATTGTCCATTTATCCTCAAAACAGGCAACATAAAATATCTCGGGGTTATTATAGATGAAACACTCTCATTTAGACCTCATATTGATAGCTTAGTTAATAGAGTGCGCAAATTAATTTATGTTTTTAAAAAGTTGAGAACGATTGCAGATTCAAAATTGATCAAACAAGTCTATTTGGCACTAGGTCAATCTGTAATCAATTACTGTATCACCTCATGGGGTGGGGCACCAAAAACGAATCTACTGCCTCTTGAAAGGGCTCAGAGAGCAATTTTAAAAGTAGCCTATTTCCACCCTTTTCTCTACCCTACTGATCTTCTTTACAAATCCTGCAACGTGCTGACTGTTCGCCAGCTTTTCATTATGCATTTAGTATTAAAACAACACACCATGCTTTCCTATAACGCCGAATACATAAATAATAAGAGACGAAATGATATTGTCTGCGATTCTAATCCATCCTCAAAATATGTATTTGTAAATAGATTCTTTACATTCTTAGGACCATTTCTGTACAATAGATTAAATAGAAAATTAAGTATCTATAACTTAAATTATTTTAGCTGTAAAAAGACTATTATTGAACATCTGCTTCGCATCTCTTACGGAGAGACAGAAGATCTCCTGGCTGTAACAAAATAATAATTTTGCTTCGTCTTTAATTTAAGTATTCATATATAAGCTATGTCATTGTTAATTTATTATTATTATTAGTTTTAAGCACTTCATAGTCTGAAACACAGGTTCAACCTAGTTCAGGCAAATAAGCAACTGTCTTCTTTTATATTTTTAAGATATTTTTATTGTAAAATGTGCCTTATGTTATAAATAAACGATATTATTATTATTATTATTATATATGATCATAGTTTTAAGACTCTTAGCGGTTTTGTTTCTTTTTGAACACCAGCTATTAAATTTTATTAACCTTATTTTATTTTGTCCCTATTGACGTATATATTAAGCGACGCATACCCCCAACATGTTTGGCTTAAGAACGCCGTTAAACGCTAAAAACGGTGAAAAGTCACCGTCAAGACCCGGGGCAGTTGCCCCTCTAAATGTAAGACGCAGCATAGGTGAGTGGGAAGCCACAAATACCAGCCCCACAAAAAATGACACATTCACTATGGAAAGGACGTCGCAGGCTGGCCCTGCAAAAACTACAGCCAAACCTACTTTGACGCAGGAGAGCAAAGGGACGACCGCGACTGCAATGAGGAAGTCCGTTGAGAGATGCTCCCCGCCAAAGCCCAAATATGCGGACCGGACTGCGGAGGCTAAAGCCTGCTTGATGAAGACCAAGCTACAATTAAGTAGCTCTAGAAATTTAAAGACGGAGATAAAGTCCGCAATCTCCGAAGCTACGGAACGTCTTTACCAATTGGTTAAGGAGGCTGAGATGGAGACAAAAGTGGCCAAGAAAAAGCTGTCCAAAGAAGGGCTAGTAGAGCCAGTAGAGACCGACCAAAAACTGCCACCCTCAGGATCCCTTCCTTGTGAAGAAAGCACAAGCAGGCTACTTCACACAATAGAGCAGCACACAAAGCTCCTTGCAGAGAGCAACGAGAAAATGGAGGAGCTCAAGGAAAGGATGGACCGCCAGACGGAGTTCTTGGAGAAGGGCACATACGCGAGTGTGGCCGCAACTCGGGTCGAGAAGTCACTGCCAGGGCGCAGTACACTGCACTCGATTGTGATAACCTCCAAGGACGAGACCGAGTCGGGCGAAGAGGTTCTTGGTAGAGTTAGGAAAGCGGTGAACGCAACAGACGGCTGGGTAAAAATAGAAAAAGTGAGAAAGGCTAGGGATAGGAAAGTTATAATAGGACTAGAAACTGAAGAAGAAAGGAGAAAAATTAAGACCCGATTGCAGAAGCATGGAGTTGACCTCACTGTCGAGGAAGTAAAAAATAAGGACCCGCTCCTGATTCTCAGATACGTCTTAGTGATGCACACTGACGAAGACATCCTAAGAGCGCTGAGAAATCAGAACAAGGGTATTTTCGACGGCCTCGACAGTGGCGAAAACAGGGTGGAAGTGAAATTCCGAAGGAGGACACGAAACCCCCATTGGGGTCACGTCATTGTCAGCGTTTCGCCCGCCATCTGGCGACGCGCTATAGAAATGGGAACCGTGCGCATTGACCTCCAGCACATAAAAGTTGAGGATCAAAGTCCGTTGGTCCAGTGTACGCGCTGTCTGGGCTTCGGACACGGCAAGCGCTTCTGTAAAGAGCCTGCCGACCTGTGTGGCCACTGCGGAGGACCGCACATGAGACCAGAGTGTCCGGACTGGCTCACAGGATTACCACCCGCTTGCCGAAACTGCACGAGAGCCAACATAGGGCACGGCGCGCAACACAGCGCGTTCAGCCTGGACTGCCCGGTGAGGAAGAAGTGGGACGATGTGGCTAGATCGGCAGTTGCGTACTGCTAAGGGCACCTCAACGTTTTCATATGGAGTATTGCAGGCTAACCTCCAGCGAAAAAAGCTAGCCACCAGCGAGCTTCTGATGGAGGCTTCAAAGCGTGGAACGGCGGTGGCGCTTTTACAAGAACCCTACGTGGCGGGGGCCAAAGTAATGAAGAGTCACAAGGGCGTTCGAGTCTTCCAGAACACTGGCATAGGAGAAGGGACTGTAAAAGCAGCAATAGCTGTCTTTAACAGCGACTTCACAGTCAAACAGTACCCGCAACTCACCACTAACAACATCTGTGTGGTGGGAATCCTGACCAGTGCCTGGGAGATCACGCTTGTCTCTCTTTACTTTGAGCCAGATCAGCCCATCGAGCCGTACTTGGAGCACCTAAAGAAGGTATGGCACGCAGTGGGTTCCAGGAGGCTTATCGTTGGAGGGGACGCCAACGCGAAAAGCATGTGGTGGGGCAGTCCGACGGTCGACCTCAGAGGTGAGGAATTGGTCGGGACTCTTGGAGAGCTAAACCTCAACATACTTAACCAAGGGGAAATCCCGACCTTCGACACTATCCGAGGAGGGAAGCGGTACAGCAGTCACGTGGACGTTACTGCCTGTTCAAACGACATCTTGGACCTAGTAGACGACTGGAAGGTCGACGAGGGACTCACGAGCTCGGACCACAATGGAATTACGTTTAAGATCCTATTGCAAAAATCGAAAGGTATCAAAATCGAGAGGACTACAAGGAAATACAATACCAGGAAAGCCAATTGGACCGATTTTCATGAGAAGCTAGGCCAATTGAAAACAGACTTCAAATTTACACCAGCTGAAATTCTTAAAATTAAAAGTACTGAACAGATCGACAAAATGACAGATAACCTTACGAAAGCAATAGGTGAAACATGTAAGATAACAATACCTTGCAAAATAGTAAAAGAACAACTTACCCTGCCATGGTGGTCCGAGAGACTCGCCGAGTTGAAGAAGAAAGTCGCTACCAAGAGGCGTAGGATCCGCTGCGCCGCCCCAGTCCGGAGGTCGAAGGTCGTGGCAGAGTACCTGAAACAGAAGGAGGAGTATGAGTTAGAGGCTGCAAAAGCTCAGACCGAGAGCTGGAAAGAATTTTGTGGGAAACAGGACAGGGAGGGGGTCTGGGAAGGGATATATAGGGTTATAGGTAGGACACAGCGGAGAGAGGAGGACTTGCCATTAGAGCTAAACGGTGACGTCTTGGATGCGAAGGGTTCTGTGAAGCTTCTAGCGGATACATTCTATCCGAAAGATTCCCTAGAATGCGACAACACTCACCACCGATTCATCCGAACAAAAGCCGAACATGTAAACTCTGGCGAACAAGATAATTCCTGCGACCCACCGTTTACGCTGGCAGAACTAAAAAATTCGGTTGAGTCCTTTAATCCGAAAAAGGCGCCGGGTTCTGATGGCTTTACAGCTGATATTTGTCTGCATGCTGTGAGAAACGACCCGGAAGAATTTTTGATGTTCCTCAACAGGTGCCTAGAGCACCATCATTTCCCCACGTCCTGGAAAGAGGCAACAGTCGTGATACTGAGGAAGCCTGGTAAAGAGAGTTATTCCACCCCCAAATCATATAGGCCGATTGGACTATTGCCTGTAATGGGGAAAATATTCGAAAAGATGCTTGTGGCCCGCCTAAAGTTCCATCTGTTACCGAGGATGAGTACCCGCCAGTACGGATTCATGCCGCAAAGGAGCACCGAAGACTCCCTCTATGCTCTCATGCAGCATATCCAACAAAAGCTAGCAAGGAAAAGAATAATCACGCTCGTATCTTTAGACATAGAGGGAGCCTTTGATAGCGCATGGTGGCCAGCGATAAGAGTCCGTCTGGCGGAGGAGAAATGTCCGGTAAATCTTAGGCGGGTCATAGACAGCTACCTCAGGGACCGAAAAGTCTCAATTAGGTACGGTGGTGAGGTATATGCCAAGGACACGAGCAAGGGCTGCGTCCAAGGCTCAATAGGAGGCCCAATATTATGGAACCTGGTTCTCGACCCCCTCCTTAAAGTACTTGAAAATGGGGGAATCTACGTCCAGGCATTTGCGGACGACGTACTGTTGGTCTTTGACGGGGAGACAGCACTAGATGTGGAGAGATGTGCCAATGCCGCTCTCGGTCATGTTCTGGCGTGGGGTGTCGAGAATAAGCTCAAGTTTGCTTCACACAAAACCACAGCAATGGTGATTACCAAAAAGCTGAAATACGACACACCGCGCCTGAGCATGGGTGGGGTCGACATTGGCATGTCAAAAGAAATTAGGATTCTGGGTGTTATAATCGACCAGGGGCTGACATTCAACACCCACGTCTCACTCGTCTGTGGAAAGGCCATAGCCATCTACAAGCGGTTGTGCAGAGCCGCAAGAGTGAGTTGGGGACTCAACCCGGAGGTCATCCGTTTAATTTATGTGGCGACAGTGGAGCCCATCATACTTTACGCCGCCAGCGTCTGGGCGCCAGCCGCCAAAAAAGTGGGAATTATTAAAAAACTCCAAGCCGTCCAGCGTGGAATCACACAGAAAATGTGTAGGGCATATAGAACAGTCTCCCTCAACTCGGCCCTGGTGCTGACCGGAATGCTCCCCCTCGATCTTCGAGTTCGGGAAGCGGCTGCACTCTACGAGGCCAGGAGAGGGGTGCCCCAGACCATGCTGGGAGACAGGGAAGTGGAACGCATGTTCCCGGCGCTGGAGGCCCCGCACCCCGCGGAGCAAATAAGCTTGGAGTTCGGCAGCCTGGTAGACGAGGAACAATATAACAACCACAGCAATTTTGCTGTGAGGATCTTCACAGACGGCAGCAAAATTGAGGGCAAGGTTGGAGCGGCACTATCCTTATGGAACGATGCCGGCGAAACGAAAACCCTCAAGCTTGCGCTGCCGTCCTACTGCACCGTCTATCAGGCTGAGCTCCTGGCTCTACAAAGAGCAGCGGGCGAGGCGCTCAGGCGCAGCGAAACAACGTTCGGCATCTTCAGCGACTCTATGGCGGCTCTCCAATCGGTGACCAACACACGTTCCCCCCACCCCCTGGCCGTGGAAACCAGGGATGCCTTACGACGCTGTAAGCTCCAGAACAAGAGCGTCTCCTTGTTCTGGATTAAAGCCCACGCAGGGTTGGAGGGAAACGAGAGAGCCGACCAGCTCGCGAAGGAAGCCGCCCTAGGGTCGAAGAAGAAGCCGGACTATGATCTGTGCCCCGTTTCATTCGTCAAGCGTAGAATCCGATTGGAGACGCTTGGCGAGTGGAACGAGAGGTATAGAACGGGTGCTACGGCTTCGGGCACTAAAATCTTCTTCCCGGACGCGGTGGCGGCGTACAGTATGGTGCGAAAGATGACCCAAACAAATATAACTACACAAATCCTAACGGGGCACGGTGGGTTCTCTGCATACCTGAAACGCTTCAGATGTAAAGAGAATCCATCGTGCGCCTGCGAGCCCGGTGTCGAAGAGACGGTTCTGCACATACTCTTCGAGTGCCCAATTACCGAAAGAAAGCGGTTCGAGACAGAGCAGAAACTCGCCGTGAATTTGAACGCCCAAAACGTAACACAACTAATGACAAAACATAAAATAGACTTGTTCTTGAACTATTGCAGTGAAATAGCGTTAGTAGTAATAAAAAGAAACAAAACCGCATAAGAAAATATGCTGTCAAAATATAGTGTATTATATTAAAGACTAGCATAAGGTAAAATAATGTATAATAAATTAAGGAAATAGGCAATAAATATAATCTGTAATAGAAATAAGTTAAAATAAGTAAAGATACAAGTAAGAGAAAAACACGAATTGTTCCCCCGTGCTCTGTAAGATTGCAATTGTTAGTAAAATAAGAAATAAGAATAGAGTAAAACTAAATATAAGAACTTCTAAAATTATGTAAGACTAAATATATAAAGCTAGCTATGTAAAAATCTAGAAATAAACATAAGAATGTGTAAAATAGACATAATTAAGTACAAATGTAAGAAAAATGTTAAAAATAAAAGCTGTTGTCCCTGTTTTTTAATGAAATAAAGAAAATATATATATAGATAGAGAGCTAGATGATAGTTGGGAAGCCCACCCATAATAGACACAAATGAGGATGTATGAAAGAAAGATAAAGTATGAGGAATGAAAGTGCGAGAGGAATAGATGCGAGAACTGGAATGAAAGATAAGCTCAGAGTAGACTCCGATTCATTTGGGGGTAGAAGAAAAAAAAAAAAAAAAAAAAAAAAAAAAAAAACCTAACCTAACCTTTTTTTTTTTTTTTTTTTTTTTTTGTTGCGCTGGGAAAAATGCATTACGCATCATCCTCCCTCCGGGGGAAGGGAGGGGTATGTGGGACTCCCCGGATCCTGCTTCCGGTATACCCACTAAAAAACCCAACGGCACTCCCGCATCGTCTTAGTGGAGGAGGACTGGGAAACCGGCAGAGCCTTTACTCCAGTCCCCCGCCGACGACTGCCCGCTGTCTCACAGCGGGCCCCTCATGCCCCTCTCAACGGAGGGGCCCGGGAATGACCGCGAGTGCTCGGCCATTCCCTCCCGCGGGTGGTGATGTGCAATGCAGGCGAAGGGGCCCCCGCACCTGTCGCCCGCGTATCACCACCTTCGCCTCCTTTTGCGATTTACCACCCTCGCAAAAGGAGGCGACCGCTGCCCAGACCCGTCGCCTTCCAGCATGGCGCTACCCACGCCAGGAAGCGAGGGGTCCAGGCCCTCCGACGCGCCGTAGTCATGGCACGCCGGAGCTCCCCCTGTGACGGGTCGGGTCTGTGGCCCCGTCACCTACCACCTTTCGGCCGCAGGGGACAGGGAAAGCGGCAACGATACACCGACAGTCCTCTTCCCCTGCGGCCCCACCGCGTCCGCCATCTGACGGTGGCGGCCCCGTTGGGGCCGCGGAAGTTAAGGGAGAATGGCCGAAGCCACACCGACACTCCCCTCCCCGCCGCGGCCCCCCGCACTCCTCTGCGATGCCCCTCCCATCAGAGGGGGGGGGCATCGCAGCCCGCTCAGTTGCGATGCCGCTACAGGCGGCACCCGCGGCACCGCAACTATTTGGGCCACTCGTCGTTGGCTTAGCGGCAAAAGCCTAGACGAGCGGCCCCCGCCTAGGTTCCTCTTGGCTTCACCGTGGGTTTCCGCCACCACGGCTACTGAGCCCCCCCGCCACGACAAGGCGGGAACCAATTCGGGGGGGAACCTAACCTAACCTAACCTAACCTAACCTTTTTTTTTTTTTTTTTTTTTTTTTTTTTTTTTGCGTGGAGAAATGCTCATGCATACTGCACTACCACGGGGAGATAGTGCAGTTATGTGGGACTCTAACCCACTAAAACTCCACGGTGTCCTCCAGTGCCGCTTATGGCGGGAACACGGGCACGCGTTAGCACTCACCGCGAACCCGCCGCGGCTGTCCGTCACCGGACCCTCCTCGGGGGATTACCCCCCATCACCGGCGCACCAGAACACACTGTACGCCGTGACCACCCCAGGGACCAATTCAGCACATGGGTGCCAGACGACCCCGTGTATGGCACCCTTGGTCCCACTGTGACGGGTCGAGGTCAATGGCCCCGCCACCTACCATTTTGCGGCCGCAGGGGATAGGGAGAGCGGCTAACGCTATACCGACACTCCTCTTCCCCTGCGGCCCCACCGCGTCCGCCATCAGACGGTGGCGACCCCGTCTAGGCCGCGGAAGGTAGGGAGAGCGGCGCACCGCAATACCGGCACTCCTCTCCTGCCGCGGCCTCCAACCCTCAGCCGCGATATCGTATGGGACCTGGGAATCTCCACAAGACATCGCGGCCCGCCTCAGTTGCGATGTCGCCTGTTACCAAGCGGCACCGCAACCTACAAGTTGGCCGCTACGTCGTCGGCTTAATCGGCAAAAGCCCTGACGAGCGGCCCCTCCTCGGGTTCCTCTTCGCTTCACCGTGGGTGACCAAGCCACGGTTACTGAGCCCCCCCGCCTCGACAAAGCGGGAACCCACCGGGGGGGAACCTAACCTTTTTTTTTTTTTTTTTTTTTTTCCGGGGTGGAAAATCCTCATTGGATGTCCTCCGCCCTGGGGTGGCGGAGGGGTCTGTCAGACTCCTACTGACTAAAAACCACCCCGGTGTTCCATCTCACACCTACGCTGGGGGTCGCGGGAACAACGATACTTCCGCAACCCCCGGCTAGTGCCGGCCCGCCATTGCGGGCCTCGATCTCGAGTTGGGGGGGAAGTGAGGTGTTAGACTTCCCCCGCGACATCTAAGAGGGGCGCGCGTGGAACACAACGCGCCGCCACCTCGGATCCTGATGTGTGGCGACGGACGTCCCCGGGTCCGTCACCCCTGGACCCATTTAGGGGGGCTGGAAGAGGGCGTTGTCCGCCCTCCGCCGACGCCCGGCGCGTCTTCTGCGGATCGGGTGAGCGGATGAAATCTCCCTCTCCCTCTCCGCAGCCTCCTTCTGCGAGACGACTGTTTCGCAGAAGGATACCACCGCGTTCCAGGACTCCTCGCTGCCGACCATAGACTCTACTACAGCCGGCAGCGATAGGTCACTGCCTACTTCTGAGATGAGGGCACGGCGTGGCTCCTCCCAAGCGGCACACTCTGCCAGCGTATGCCGCGCCGTGTCCTCCCGGCAGTGGACGCAGTGGTGACACCGGGCGTCCGGCTCCCTGTTTATGCGACACAGGTACTTCCCGAAGCAACCATGCCCCGAGAGTACCTGCGTCACCCGAAACGACAGGGAACCGTGCCTCCTCCCGAGCCAGCGCTCCAGCACTGGCCGGACCGCCTCGATGGTAATGAGGCCGGCGGTAGGGCGTGAAAGCCTGTCCCGCCATTCCGCCACCAGGACCTCGCGAAGCTGAGACTGACGCAACTCCATATGTCGCTGCATCAGCCCTTCGCCCCGCGCCCGCGCTTCCTCGCGCCACCGATACAGTGACGCGAGTACCTTCGCCTCCAGGTCCCAGGGCGGGGATCCGGCCAGTACGCAAGCCGCCTCGTAGGAGATCGTGCGATACCCCCTGATGACTCTGACGGCCATCGCTCTCTGCGGCTTTCGCAGAACAGCGATGCTGCCGGCCGTCAGGTCAGCCGGGGGGGAACCTAACCTAACCTAACCTAACCTAACCGTGACCCGCGCGCCGCTGACCCGAACGGCCACGTTTTTGTTAGCTCCGCGCTGTAAAAATCGAGTTTTAGGCTATTTAAACGCGGAAAACAAGTTATACAGCTCAAAAGTTGCGCGCTGACGAGACCTACCGAATGGTGTTCTTAAAATCGAAATCGGTCAAAAATTGAAAGAACTGTGCAATAAAACAACTTTTTTACAAACGAAAAAGTGCAAAAAAACTTAAAGTTATTTGGAAAGTTGCGTGCGGTGCGAGATCGGTCGCGACGACACATAAATTTTTAAGTGCCCCAAGAAGTGTTACCTCAGTGCCTACATCCTCGTGAAAATTTGGATTTTTTGACCCCTCCTAAGAGGGTCCTTTACACCCTTTTACGGAGCGCGGGCGAAGAAAACACCGAGAAAAGGTAAACACTGCGGGGAAAAAGTCGTGAAACGCGATCGGTCGCGGTGACCTATAGTTTTTAATTAATGAAAAGGAGTGTGTGCTCACGGACTACAATCCACAAAAGTTCTGGATTTTTAAAGTGCCTTTAAACGACTTTCGCGGCATTTTTGCCGAAACCGGAAGGGAAAAGTGACAAAGTTTTGGTGAAAAACTCAAACTCCTTCTGAGCTTGAGGAAAATTCCCTCCAAAAAGTGAGTAACAGTGATAAACTAAGTGTGTTCGACAATCCTGGACCTCCGGAAAGGATTTTCCGTGAGACCCCAGGCCTTAAATAGCGGCGCAAGGCGCCGCGAAAAATTCCGCGCATAGAAAAACTCGCGAAAACCAGTCCAGGAAGGCGACCTGTGAAATCTGTGGACCTGAACAGTCACCTGGGACAGCCAGCGACCACCCTAAAAATTTTCACGAAGAACCTTGGACCCTAAGTGCCTTAACCAAAGTATTTACCGTTGTATTATTTATATCCTAATTTTAAAATATTTTTTAGCATTCCCAGTATAGCGTTATTTCCCCCCTTTAAATTAGAGTCATTTAGAGTAGTTAATAGCTTATATTATAAAAAATTCGTGTTAAATTTAAATGTAGTATTCCCTTTAAAAACAAATTTCTTCTAAAATCACATCTTGTTTGTACGCTTCACGTTAACTTTGTAATTCTGTTGTTTACGCATAAAGATTCTAAATCTGGTCATAACTCGGCCTAGGATAGACCTAGCCAGAAGGTGAAGCCTGATTTGGTGTTTTTGGAGCCTAAGCTAGATATTAGCATATTTTAAATCTTAAAAAAGCCCCAAATAAAAAAGTCGAATTTCAACCTGCTGTCGGGAATGTTGAAAAGTACAACGCAATACTTAAATAGATTGTCGGACCGAATATTTTTATTGTTTTAACCTTATTTATTTAATAATTTTATATGTTAGACTGAGTTATTGGGACTGGGGAATTCAAACCCAAAAACGAGCCAAAATTGGGCAATTTTGAGTTTTTAAAATTAAGATTTGACGGCCATCACGGCCACATGTACATAACCTTAAAATAATCTTGGGTTAAATAAAATTTTATTGACTTATTATAATACTATATTAACCTAATTATAACACCAGTGATATATACTGGCATAATTTGATAATAATTTTAAAAATAATTTACATTATCAAAATTGGGAAAAATTGATATATTTTGAGAATTTTTTTCAAAATAGCCCCTTATCATCCCCTATCTTCCCGTTACTGTCAACCCCATCCCCAACATCCTAATATTGACTTATAACAGGGATAAAGCTGAACCCGAGTACCAATCGAAATCAACTCGACGTCGATTCGACTTCTAAGTCGATACCTGTCGACTTCTAGGTCGACTCACGGAGGGTCGCTCCCCTGGCTCCAGAAAAACCCTCGTAACTCGGAAACGGCTGGAGTTAGGGCAAAAATAACCTTGGATTGAGATACTGTACTACGTACAGTATATCACCATTGCTCGG
Source organism: Orthosia incerta (assembly GCA_948252205.1). Taxonomy (NCBI): domain Eukaryota; kingdom Metazoa; phylum Arthropoda; class Insecta; order Lepidoptera; family Noctuidae; genus Orthosia; species Orthosia incerta. The sequence goes on along the minus strand of OX411747.1, from coordinate 33,294,585 downwards.
GGACAGCCAAGCCCCAAACCCCCCCGGGTAACTCAAAAAATTTTTTATTTATTTAATTTTATTATAAAATCCAGTGTCGGTATCAATTAAGAAACGGCCCTTAAAAAAATATCATAACATTAAATATCTCCGGAACGGGAGGAGATAGCGATTTTTGGACAAAATTTTACCCCCCAAAAAAGACACCCCCTTCTAAATTGGACCTAGATTAGTATAGACCCCCTAGACCCCCTTTTTGACCCCTTTTTCGGCAACCCCAACTTTGTTAAACCACTATAGTGGAATAAAAACTGTAATATTAAGTATACATTTATATAGCCATTTTAATTCACACCCCCGTTAGGACCCCACCACCCCTCTGGACCCAACCCCCCCTCCCCTCCCCTTCTGTATCACAAGACCCAAAGGTACCCATTTTGGACTACCCCCCCCCTCCCCCCCCCCCCCAACCGAAAAATCTCTTCACCCCCCCGGACCCTAACTTTGGTACCGGAGGTCATAGACCCACCGAGTTTGGGGTCTCCGTGATCGGGAGGAGAAGAGCTTTAATCTGGCCCCAAGGAATTGCCGGAAAGCCGGAAAAATTTTTTTGGAAAAATTTTTTGGAAAAAAAAAATTTTGAAAGTATTTTTTGAATTTATTTGTTTTCTTTTAGTCTCCCCTTCTTTGTTAACTGAGTCTTTTTGAACGACACTGTAGAAATAGGTCTGATTCTACGGGTTTTATTTAGTTTTAGTTAGTTTTAGGACATATAGTAGCACTTTTGAGCTACTATATTATAGGTTAAGACTATATTAAGACATTTTAACAATTGAAATTGATTGACATATAGCGGCACTCTTGTGTCACTATATTCTAGGTTAAGATTATATTTAGAAATTTTTAACAACTGTATTTATTGACATATAGTAACACTTTTGTGTTACTATATTTTAGGATTAAGAATAAGCTAGGCAATTTTAATTATTCTCTTGACATATAGTAGTACTATTGTACTACTATATATTAGCATAGGACTAAAATATTACTGTTTTTAAATTGCGACTAGTACCCTGAATAGGAGAACCTTGATATTTACACACAAAGCGGGGTATCTTTACAATACCCCACTTTACAAAACACTAATTTTACATACAATTGGGGTACTTTTTACACACCCCTTTTGACTTGACGCTACACTAATCCCCATTAGTTCATACACTATCACAATGAGCGGAATGCCGGGTATGCGTACACCTCCAAAGCAGCCGATAATAAAAATAGACAAACTCCTCTCTAAAAGCCCACAAAAGCTGCCTGAAGAGGCAGGCCCCTCCACGCAGAGCGTAAGGAGGAGCGTGGGTGAGTGGGAGGCGGGCAGCAAAACCGTGACAAAGAGAACTCCACCCACAAAACCGGTCCAGACAACACCGGTTATGGCAAGGGGAGCGATAGCTTTCGAGGTAGGGAGCCCGCCCCCACCAAAAAGCAGAGTGGCAGAGGCCAGAACCTGCTCGAACAAAATAAAAACATTAATGACACAGTCAAAGACTACCAAAAATGATATTAAGGCTGAGGTGAAAGCCCAGGCAGACCGGCTGTACCAATTAATAAAGGAGTACGACCAGGATATTACCAAGGAACCCCCAACCCGAAGGGCCGAGAAAACCCCCTGCCCACTTTCAGAGGCTAATGCTGAGGCCGACACAACCTCCTTGAGGAAAGCCCTCGAAGAGCACAGCCGTAACCTGGCCGAAAACAGCCTAAGGATGGAGAGGTTGAAAGAGGCGCTACAGGCTAGCCAAGACCAAATGGTCTCATATGCAAGCGTAGCGGCCAGTCGGCCTCCCATCCGGGCTCAGAACCCAACCACACTTCATTCCATAGTGGTATCGGCCAGGAATGAAAAGGAGACAGGAGAACAAGTCCTAGACCGACTGAGAAAGGTAGTGAATGCCAGGGAAGGGGGCATAGCCGTAGAGAAGGTGCGCAAGGCTAAAGACAGAAAAGTTATCCTGGGCTGTCGTACGGAGGACGACAGAAACAAGCTTAGGGAGAAGCTTAGGCAGGCGCCCGAGCTGGAAGCGCAAGACATCAAAAATAAAAACCCGCAAGTCATTTTACGTGACTTAATGCAGTACAACACGAACGAGGACATTTTAAAGGCCCTCCAAAACCAAAATGCCCATATTTTTAGAGGTCTCAAAGACGATCAGAGTAAAATGGAGGTATTATACCGGAAGCGTACCAGGAACCCGCACACAGGTCATGTAGTGATGAGGGTCGCCACAGAGGTCTGGCGGCGCATGATCGAGGCAGGAGCGGTGCACGTGGACCTCCAACGGGTTAGGGTCGAGGACCAGTCCCCGCTTGTCCAGTGCTCGCTCTGCCTGGGTTATGGGCACAGCAGACGACTTTGTACAGATACTGTACCAAAGTGCGGCCACTGTGGCGGTCCTCACATGAGGACGGAGTGCGCGGACTGGAGCGCAGGCCTGCCTCCTTCGTGTTGTAACTGCACGCGGGCCAGTTGTGACAGTGTTGGTCATAACGCTTTCAGCTCGGAGTGCCTGGTTAGAAGAAGGTGGGAGGCGATAGCACGATCCGCCATAGCATATTGCTAAGGGCGCCCCGGGGACTCCTGCCCAACACACAGCAAGAACATACCGAGTGGCCCAAGCGAATTTACAACGAAAGGAGCTGGCAACCACCGAACTCTTCTTAGAGGCCAGTGAACGCAAGATCTCGTGGGCACTGATCCAGGAGCCTTACGTGGGTGGAGCACGAAGTATGAAGAGCTACCGTGGTGCGAGAGTCTACCAGTGCGAGGTTGATGGAAGTGGGAGGGTAAAGGCGGCAATAGCCGTCTTTGATCATGACCTGGACGTCATACCCTACCCGAAACTCACCACAAACAACATCGTTGTGGTGGGGATCCGGACCAAAGCCTGGGAAATCGCAGTAGTCTCCTATTACTTCGAGCCAGACCAACCCATAGGGCCATACCTGGACCAGCTGACCCGAATCAAAACGGAAGTGGCCACCGGTAGATTGCTGATTGGCGGCGACGCGAACTCGAAGAGTTCCTGGTGGGGCAGCATCACAGAGGACCCCAGAGGCGACGAAATGTCAGGCACCCTGGAGGAGTTAGAGCTTCAGGTACTCAACACTGGTAACACCCCCACCTTTGATACTGTCAGAGGTGGTAAGGTGTATCAAAGCCATGTGGATGTTACGGCCTGTTCGCTCGACCTTTTTGACCTGGTGGACGGCTGGCGGGTGGACACAGGAGCAACATCCTCGGACCACAATACAATATTTTTTAATATTAATATAAAAAGAGAAAGGGGGATAAGTATTCTTAGGACTACAAGAAAGTTTAATACAAAAAAAGCAGATTGGGGATCATTTAATAATAAACTGGGGGAATTAAAAATTGTAAATGAATTAAATTTAGAAAATTTAAAGAAAATAGATACTAAACAAAAATTAGAGGAAGAAATTATTAAATATAGAAATACAATAATAGAAGCATGTAATAATGCCATTCCCAAGATAAATAATAAAGTGAAACTTACCTTTCCGTGGTGGTCCGAGGAGCTCGCTGTGAAGAAAAAGGAGGTTACTAGGAAGAGGAACCGCATCCGCAACGCCGCACCGGTCCGGCGGGCGATGGTCGTCAACGAGTACCTGAAAGCCAAAGAAGAGTATGAGATGCAAGCGAAGAATGCCCAAGTCGCCAGTTGGAAGGAGTTCTGCCGGAAGCAGGATAGGGAAGGGGTCTGGGAGGGAATCTACAGGATCATCGGTAGGACCGCCAGACGGCAGGAAGAACTGACCCTATGCTGCGATGGTACATTCCTTAATCCAAGTGAATCGGCCGCCCTACTAGCAGATACGTTCTACCCCAAAGACAGAGTAGACCAGGACAACACTGACCACAGGCGAATAAGAGAAGCAGCCAGCCGAGTAAATGAATGGGTCCATGATGAATATCATGATCCGTCATTTACGACGCTGGAGCTGAAGACCGCCGTGGCAGGTTTCAATCCCAAAAAGGCACCAGGAGGGGACGGACTGACGTCTGACATCTGCAGTCGAGCGATCCACCAGGACCCGGAATTGTTCCTTGCCCTTTACAACAAGTGCCTCGAACTAGCACACTTTCCGGAGATCTGGAAAGAAGCTACGGTCGTGGTCCTTAGGAAGCCGGGCAAGGACAACTATCTGACCCCCAAGGCATACCGACCAATCGGTCTACTGCCTGTTCTGGGGAAGGTCCTGGAGAGGATGGTAGTAGCACGTCTAAAGTGGCAGCTTGTACCGCGTTTTAGTACTCGTCAGTTTGGCTTTATGCCCCAGAGGAGCACCGAGGACGCCCTCTATACGCTAATGCAGCACGTACAGGGCAAGTTGAGGCTGAAGAAGCTAATTGTCCTGGTGTCATTGGATATAGAGGGGGCCTTCGACAGCGCTTGGTGGCCAGCTATAAAAGTCAGGCTGGCTGAGGAAAAGTGCCCGGTCAACATCAGGCGGCTGATAGACAGCTATCTCGACAGTAGGAAGGTTATGATTCGGTATGCCGGGGAGGAATGTACGAGAGAGACTGACAAGGGCTGTGTTCAAGGGTCAATCGGTGGTCCAATCCTGTGGAACCTCCTTCTGGACCCACTCCTAAAATACCTGGAACGACGGGGTATCTTCGTGCAGGCGTTCGCGGATGACATCGTCTTGGTCGTAGATGGCGACACGGCGGCTGAAGTCTCGAGATCTGCCAATGCAGCCCTCGCCCATGCTCAGGAGTGGGGCGTCCGAAATAAGCTGAGGTTCGCACCGCACAAAACCTGTGCGATGGTGGTAACCAACAAGCTTAAGTACGACACTCCAAGACTGAGCATGGCCGGGGTCGACATCGGCATGGTCAAGAAAATGAAGTTGCTGGGTCTGACCATTGACGAGAAGCTCACTTTCAGTGAGCATACCGCGAACGTCTGCAGGAGGGTAGCGGATCTCTATAAGCAGCTGTCCCGTGCTGCCAAAGTTAGTTGGGGTCTAAATGCCGAAATAATACGCGTTATATACACAGCAACAATCGAGCCCATAATCACGTACGCGGCCGCTGCCTGGGCTCCTGCTACGAAAAAGCTAGGGATACGGAAGAAGCTAGGCTCTGTCCAACGAGGATTCGTCCAGAAGCTCTGCAAGTCTTACCGCACTGTCTCATTGAACTCGGCACTGGTACTATCTGGGATACTACCTCTAGACCTGCGCATACAAGAGGCAGCAGCCCTGTATGAAGCAAGGAGAGGGTCGTCCCGGTTCGTGCCAGGAGACAGGGAGATTGAAAGTGCGGTAAGGTTTGCGGAGACTCCTCACCCTGCCAAACAAATGGCTTTGGAATTCATGTGCCTGGCAGACCAACAGCTTGTGGACAGCCAGAACGTGCAGACAGTGCGAATATTCACTGACGGCAGCAAGATTGAGGGGAAGGTCGGAGCCGCATTATCCTTGTGGGATAATGAAGGTGAAGTCCAGAACCTCAAACTTAGCCTCGCCGCGTACTGCACTGTCTACCAGGCTGAATTACTAGCCATTTGCAAAGCAACGGACGTAATCCTCAAGCGCAAAGAGACGAGCTATGGCCTGTACAGTGACTCAATGGCAGCATTGCAGACACTGGCAGGCCATGGCTCTCTCCATCCTCTGGCGGTCCGCGCAAGAGCGAATATCGCTCTGGCATTGACCCAAGAAAAAGCTGTGTCTCTTTACTGGGTCAAGGCCCACGCGGGCTTGCCAGGGAACGAGCGTGCGGACGAGCTGGCGAAGGAAGCAGCATTGTCGTCAAGGAGGAAGCCGGACTATGACCAGTGTCCGGTTTCATTCATCAAACGTCAAATCCGTTTGGATTCGCTTGATGAATGGAATCGGAGGTATGTGTCGGGCGAGACGGCCTCGGTGACGAAAATGTTTCTTCCCGACGCCATAGCAGCTTTCCGTATTGTTCAACAGGTGCGGCCAACAGGTTTACTCACACAAGTTTTGACAGGGCACGGTGGGTTCTCCGAATACTTGAATCGTTTCAAGTGTAAGGAGAACCCAGCGTGCGCCTGCGATCCTGACATGTCGGAAAGTGTCCAGCACATAATTATAGATTGCCCGACTTTCACTAGGGAACGCTATCAACTTCAATGTGAGCTGGACATGAGACTGTCACGTGATAGCCTACACGAGTTTATGGGTAAGAAATATAGAGAAAAATTCTTAGCATACTGCGAGAATGTGGCCACTATAGTTGTAAATAGAAATAAAAGTTAGAGCAAGCTATGTTTCATTTATATTGTAGTATATAAGATTAGAAACATAGGCAAAGTTGCACATAATTGAGAAATAGTAAGTAAGTAGTATTCTAAGAAAGTACCAATATAGTGTAAATGTAATATGTATTAAAATAAGATGTAACTAGAAATAAGTAGTTAAAAAAGTGTAATAATAAAAAAAATGCTTCAATTGTATTATTTCCCCAAAATATTAAAATAAAGTCTGCCCTTAGCATAGTATTAATTATAGTGGGAGTCCTACCCACAAGAATGCAAGATGATGAATGAGAGAAAGATAAAGTATGCTGAATAAAAGTACGAGAGGAATAAAAGCGAGAACTTGTATGAGAGAAGTTGAGCACTAAATAGGCGCCAAAAGAATATTGGTGGGATTAGTAGTAAGCGAAAAAAAAAAAAAAAAAAAAAAAAAAAAAAAAAAAAAAAAAACCTAACCTAACCTAACCTAACCTAACCTAACCTTTTTTTTTTTTTTGTTCTCCCAGGAAAATTCCTCACGAATACGCAGTGGCTCGGGGAAACCACTGTGTTATGTGGGGTTTGCACCCACTAAAAACCTGGAGTATTCCGTCTCTCGCCTACGGGGCTGCGGGACCCACTAGGCACACGACCACGTGCCCCGCTGGCGTTGCTCCGCAACGGAGCCCTTCTCTCCGGGGCGGGGCTGAATCCCAAGTTACCTGAGACCCAACCCCGCCCAATTCCACCTCTGTCTATTTCTTTCCTTCTTGCACTGAGGCGCCCCGGAATACGTGGGCGTCTCAGTGCGGGACCTTTGTGCGGACGGCGGACCCCGATCCGCCGCCCGCGGTCCCCGGCTTACGGCGCCATTCGGCCCGCGAAGGCCAGACGCCGCCTTCCGCGTCTGCGGCGGCGCATCGGGGCCGAGTCGACGTCGTCTTCCCGGTCCCGCTCCGCCGCCTCCTTCTGCGACATAACTGCGTCGCAGAAGGTCGCTACCGCCTGCCAAGACTCGTCGCTGTCGACCATCTCTCTGAGGAGGGCCGGCAGCGACAGATCATCACCAACTGTCGCGGACAGGGCGGCACGAGGGACCTCCCAAGCTGGGCACTCCTCACGCGTGTGTTGCGCCGTGTCCGCGACTCCCGCCACACAGTGGTGGCACACGTCCGTAGGCTCCCTTCTTGCCACCTGGCACAGGTATCTCCCAAAGCATCCATGCCCGGTGATCATCTGTGTCAGGTGGAAGGAGAGAGCTCCATGCCGCCGCTCGAGCCACTCGTGAAGAATGGGCCGAACGGCGGTCACCAACTCCCTACTCACGACCGTCTCTTCTAGACGGGCCGCCCACCTCCGCAGGAGAGTGTCACGCCCCTCCTCTCGCCAGCGTTGAATCTCTCGCGGATGGGGATGACCACCACCCGCAATTGCCTCTTTAATTCGCCAGTACACCGCGGCGAGTACCTAACCTAACATTTTTTTTTTTTTTTTTTTTTTTTTTTTTGGCGGGAAAAAATGCCTGACGCACACCCCACCACCCGGGGAAGGCGATGGGGTAGTGTGGGGTTTGCACCCACTAAAAAGACCCGCCGTGTGCCATGCGTCGCCGTAAAAGTGGGCGAGCCCTGGATCGTTCTTACATCCACAGGGCCCGCCGCGGCGACTGTGCCCGGTCCGACTGCCACCGGGCACCCGACTCCTTGGTCGTCCTCTCCTAGCGGCGCTCCGGACACACACAGAGCGCCGCTCCGTCGCGGAAGGCATCAGCGGGCGGTGGAAAAAGGTCCCCGTTCCTCCGCCCGCGGCCTCGCTCAGGGCGGCATATGGTTCGCGGCGTACGCGCGCCTTCGCCGCCCAGCTCGCCGGCGGCGATGCGGATCAGCCAGGGGTGAGTCCTCCCTGATCCGCTCCGCCGCCTCCTTCTGCAAGATAACTTCCTCGCAGAAGGATGCGACCGCTTCCCACGACCTCGCGCAGCTCATGGATTGAACCACGGCCGGCAGCGCGAGGTCGTTCCCTATCACTGCGGTGAGTTCCCGACGCTGCAACTCCCAGGCAGGACACTGCTCGAGAGTGTGTTGCACCGAGTCTTCACCGCAGTCGCAGTGGTGGCACATCGGACTCGCCTCCCTCCCAAGCCTATGCAGGTATGTACCGAAGCAACCATGTCCGGTCAATACCTGCACCAGCCTAAAGGAGAGAGTCCCATGCTGCCGCACTGCCCACTCCTCGAGAATCGGCCTGAGCGCCTCCACGGTCCGAACGCCAGCTCGTGGAGCCTCAAGCCGATGCCCCCACCGTACCATCAACGTCCGGTGGGCCTCCTCGCGCCAACCTCGCAACTCCTCGGGCAGGGGGACAGAACCCCCGGCCCGGGCTGCCGCCGCGCGCTTGTAAACCTCGGCGAGCACCTCCGCATCCAAATCCCACGGGGGTGTCCCAGCCAACGCACACGCCGCGTCTGTGGACACCGTGCGGTATCCGCGAATGGCCTTGATCGCCAGGGTACGCTGAGGGCGCCACAAGCGCACCCTGTTCCCGGCGGACAAGGACTCCGCCCACACGGGTGCGCCGTACAGTGCCATCGACCGTACCACCCCCGTGTAAAGCCGCCGGCAGGCGACGCTGGCGCCGCCCACGTTCGGCAAGAGCCGACCGAGAGCGGCGGCAACGCCCTCCAGCTTGGGCACCAGAATGCGGAAGTGCTCGTCAAAGTTCCACCGCCTGTCTATCACTAGGCCCAGATACTTGATCTGGGCCCCGATCCGTACGGGGACCGAGCCAACCGTTATCGAGGCGCCAGCAGGTGGACCGCGACGAGGCCCGTGAAAGAGCACGGCCTCAGTCTTGGCAGGGGCCACCCTAAGCCCCAGCGCCTCGATGCGCCCGACCACTTGGGCCACCCCCTCGTTGGCCAGGCGCGCCGCCTCCTCGAAGCTTTGTCCCCGGGCCGTGACGAGCGTGTCATCCGCATAGCAGATGACGTCCAGGCCCGGGGGAAAAGCTCCACGCAGCACCCAGTCGTAACCGATGTTCCACAGGGGAGGTCCTAGGACTGAACCCTGCGGAACACCGCACGCCATGGGTCTGCGGAGCAAAGCTCCGTCGCGGTCCTCGCACAGAACCACCCTGCCCTCAAGGTAGTCTGCCACCAGCCGCCTCAGGTAAACCGGCACTCCATGGAACCGGAGCGCCTCGCCGATGCAGCCGAACGGCAGACTACCGAAGGCGTTGGCGATATCCAAGGATACCGCCAACAACACCCCTCCGCCAGCGACGGCCTCCTCCGAAGCGGCCCTCAGACGCAGGATGGCATCGATCGTCGAACGCCCAGCGCGGAAACCGTACTGAGCGTCCGACAGACCGGAGCCGACCTCTTCCAGATGCCGGAGGATACGGGTGGCGAGAACTCTCTCAAGCAACTTCCCCGCCTCCTCCAGCAAAACGATAGGCCTGTAGGCCGCCACGGTGTCGGGAGGTCGTCCCGGCTTAGGGAGGAGCACCAGCTTCCCCGCCTTCCAGCAGTCAGGGAACCGTCCGGACGCCAGGCACACGTCGAACAGCTCCCTGAGGCGGTCCCCCATGTGGTTGAGGGCCAGGGCCAACACCCGTCCGGGTACCCCGTCGGGCCCGGGGGCGGTGTTCTTCGAGCGCATCCGAAGAACAGCCGCCGCCACCTCCGCCTCTGTGACGGGCGGAGCACTGAGGTCGGCCTCCCGGTCGTCGGTCTCTGCGGCGACCATTGCCGGGGGCACGTGCTCCGCTCGTTGCGGGAATAGGCCCTCAACCACCTCCACGAGGAAGCCGGGTTGGAGAGTCTCCACAAGGGGGGGACCCCGACAGCGTAGCTTATTCAGCGCAGCTCGGTAGGGGCGGCCCCAGGGGTCACGGTCGAGACCCTCCAACAGCTCGTGCCGCGCCTCCTCCTTGGCGCGGCGAATGGCCAGCTTTAGGGCGCACACCTCGTCGATGTACGCCGCATAAAGCCGGTCTTCCCTCTCGACGTCACGGGGGTGACGTCGCCGGCTGCGGGTGTAGGACCTCCGCGCCGCAAAACATGCTGCGCGAAGGGAGGCAAGCTCCGGGGACCACCAGTAGACCTCCGTCTTCGGGGACCAACACTTAGCACGGGGCATGGCCGTATCGCAGATTTGCGTAATCGCATCGCGAAAACGGCCAGCCGCAGCGTCGGCACCCTCGGACGAAGGCGGGGAGGCGAACCAATTGGAAATAATGGCCGCCTCCTCTAGCAGGACCTTGTCCATTCGCCCCACAGCCCACCGCGGAAACGCGCCGCCACGCCGAGAGGGAACGTGACCCCTTCTGGGGCCCTGGGACCGGGAGAGCTCGAATCGGATGTATCTATGATCCGAGAGCGTCTCAACCTCATCCAGGACACGCCAGCTCCTTACTTGCGCTTCGACGGCAGGGGTAGCGAACGAGAGGTCCACTATCGACCCCCCCTGCCGACGAACGCACGTGTCGGTGGTGCCTCTGTTGAGGAGACAGAGGCCCACCGACGTCGCCCACTCTTCGACTGCCCGACCGCGGGCATCCGTTCCGGGGGAGCCCCACGCCGTAGATTTGGCATTGAAGTCCCCCAGAACGAGCACCTGACGAGGTGCTGTCCGCCGTATCGAGGCCTCCACTCTATTGAGGAAGACCTCGAATTCCGCCAGACTCCGGTTTGGGGAGAAGTACACGCCGAACAGCGTTACCTCCCCCCAATCGGCAGCAACGAACCCCTCGCCCCTGTCTCTGAGCGACAAGGGTGGGGAGCGAAGCGCAGCGGAGCTGACGATGGCCACGGAGCCGTCCCGGTCACCCACCCAATTTGGGCAGGGAGGAACGAAGTAGGGCTCCGCGGCTACGGCCACACCTATTGACCACTCCGCCATCGCTTGCAGGAGGAGGTCCTGGGCGCCGGCGGAGTGGTTCAAATTCGTCTGGAGGAGATTGGAGGGTGTGCAATACATTATTGGATTGTTGACACCTCCATCTCTCCTCCCGCGGTCGGTGACCGAGGACCGGGAGCCGCCGTGGTCGAACGACCAGCTCCCGGATGCCTCGGCGCGTTGGGGATCGTGCACCCCTCCCGCCCCATCAAATGGTTGGCGGGCCGATTGCCCGCCGCGCACGGGGGGCAGTAAGGGGCGGCGGAGCATTCCGCCGCCTTGTGCCCCAGTTGGCCGCAGCGGAAGCACAATCTGCTGCAGTCCACGGCGCTAGTGCAATTGGCCCGCAAGTGGCCCCTGGCCATGCACCCATAACACCTCGCAGGCCTCCCCTCCAAGACCGTGATTCGGGCCGAGGAGAAGCCCACGAGGAGTCGTCCAGCTTTGGCCAGAAGCTTGGCCGCAGCGATGGGGCAGCGCACCCACACCGCACCCGCTCCTCCGGGGCCGGGGCGGACGGCACCGACCTTGACGGAGCCGGGAGCACACTCAGCAAACGCTTCAATGCGCTCCCGGACCTCCGCCGCCGTGACGGAGTCGTCCAAGCCCGACACGCGCAACTCCGCGCATTTCGTCGGCCTGGCGACGGTGACGCCATCCCGTCCCGCCACAATGCCTCGTAGCGCCGCGGCCACCATGTCGGCCTGTTTCTCCCCCTCCTTGCCGGGGAACTCCAGGATGCGCGCCCCTGTCCGCGCCAACCGCACCTTCCCTCCGACGCCAGGGAGGGCCCCGTCGAGGACCGACCTCGCCTCCTGGAGGAAGCCCGCATAGGTGAGTCCCTCCGCCTCGGGCGCCACCGTGATGACCACGGCGGCACTCTTTGGCGGAGAGAGTTTGGGCCCCCTCTTACCAGCCGTTTGCCCTGTTACCGGCGCGGAAGGGTTCTTCGCCTTCCTGGAGCGCCGCCTCTTCCGCTTCCCCCCAACCGTCTGCCACCCCTCCTCAGCTGCAGCTGAAGTGGGTGGAGCAGGAGGAGCGGGGACCGACGCGGGCACCGGAGCCGGAGCACTAGGAGCGGCGGCCGGCGGCACCCTCCGCCCCCCCTTCTTCCCCTTCCTCCTGTCGGTAGGAGCCTGAGCGGCACGAGCTTTGGCCGGCACAGGCGGCTTGGGCGCGGCGGGCTCGCCGGCCACCGCCGCAAATGACTTGGCGCCCATCCCCGGCTGGTTTGGTGGGGCTCCGCGCTTGTCAGCCGCCAACGGCGGCCGAATCCGCTTTTCGGGGAGCAGGCGGTCCTGGACGCCGGCCAGGCGTCCGTCTACCAGGCTCCCCACGAACCTGGCCAGCTGGCTCATTTGAGCGTCGCTGAACGCGTCGCCCAGAGCCCCACAAGCCACCTCCATCCCATTGGCCGGCTCCATCACCTCCAGGGGTGGTGCAGCTGGCGGCTTCTCGGCCCGCGGAGAGCCGGCCCGGGTGATGTCGACCCCACTGACCCGGAGATCGACCCGAAGCTGGGCCAGCTCAGCGCGGAGCTGCTGCACCTCTTCCTCGAGGCGGGCATTGGCAGCCTCGGAGGCGGCAGAGCGTTCGGAGAGCCGCTCCACCACCCCACCCAACGCGCTGGCGGCTGTCTTGAGTCCCTTCACGAAGTCGCCCTTGAGGTTTTGGGACCTCGTGGCGACCTTCATAACGAGGCTCAACGAGTCGCTCGCCGTCTGCATCAGGTCCGCTGCGTCTGCTGCGGACCCCTCGGTCGCGGAGCGGATCCTGTCGGTCAATTGACCGACCTGATCCTCCGCGGCCGCCTCTCCATCAGCGCGCACGCGTCTGTACGCCGCGCTGTTAGAAAACACCGACGACGACGACCCGACCGGGGTGATATCACCCGGGGTCGGTGTCGCCGCCATCGGTGCTGTGGGTCGGCGGTGCGGCGTGAGCGACCGCGTTCTCGACCCCGCTCCTCCTCTGTTAGAGGGGCGTACTTTCCGAGGCGCCCAACCTAACCTTTTTTTTTTTTTTTTTTTTTTTTTTTTTTTTTTTTTTTTTTTTTTGTTTCGTTGGGAAAAATGCATTACGCATCATCCTCCCTCCGGGGGAAGGGAGGGGTATGTGGGGCTCCCCGGATCCTGCTTCCGGTATACCCACTAAAAAACCCAACGGCACTCCCGCATCGTCTTAGTGGAGGGGGACTGGGAAACCGGCAGAGCCTTTACTCCAGTCCCCCGCCGACGACTGCCCACTGTCTCACAGCGGGCCCCTCATGCCCCTCTCAACGGAGGGGCCCGGGAATGACCGCGAGTGCTCGGCCATTCCCTCCCGCGGGTGGTGATGTGCAATGCAGGCGAAGGGGCCCCCGCACCTGTCGCCCGCGTATCACCACCTTCGCCTCCTTTTGCGATTTACCACCCTCGCAAAAGGAGGCGACCGCTGCCCAGACCCGTCGCCTTCCAGCATGGCGCTACCCACGCCAGGAAGCGAGGGGTCCAGGCCCTCCGACGCGCCGCAGTCATGCAGGCACGCCGGAGCTCCCGCTGTGACGGGTCGGGTCTGTGGCCCCGTCACCTACCACCTTTCGGCCGCAGGGGACAGGGACAGCGGCAACGATACACCGACAGTCCTCTTCCCCTGCGGCCCCACCGCGTCCGCCATCCGACGGTGGCGGCCCCGTTGAGGCCGCGGAAGGTAAGGGAGAATGGCCGAAGCCACACCGACACTACCCTCCCCGCCGCGGCCCCCCGCACTCCTCTGCGATGCCCCCCCCATCAGAGGGGGGCATCGCAGCCCGCTCAGTTGCGATGCCGCTACAGGCGGCACCCGCGGCACCGCAACTATTGGGCCACTCGTCGTTGGCTTAGCGGCAAAAGCCTAGACGAGCGGCCCTCGCCTAGGTTCCTCTTGGCTTCACCATGGGTTTCCGCCACCACGGCTACTGAGCCCCCCCGCCACGACAAGGCGGGAACCAATTCGGGGGGGCGCCCAACCTAACCTAACCTTTTTTTTTTTTTTTTTTTTTTGTTGCGCTGGGAAAAATGCATTACGCATCATCCTCCCTCCGGGGGAAGGGAGGGGTATGTGGGACTCCCCGGTCTGCTTCCGGTATACCCACTAAAAAACCCAACGGCACTCCCGCATCGTCTTAGTGGAGGAGGACTGGGAAACCGGCAGAGCCTTTACTCCAGTCCCCCGCCGACGACTGCCCGCTGTCTCACAGCGGGCCCCTCATGCCCCTCTCAACGGAGGGGCCCGGGAATGACCGCGAGTGCTCGGCCATTCCCTCCCGCGGGTGGTGATGTGCAATGCAGGCGAAGGGGCCCCCGCACCTGTCGCCCGCGTATCACCACCTTCGCCTCCTTTTGCGATTTACCACCCTCGCAAAAGGAGGCGACCGCTGCCCAGACCCGTCGCCTTCCAGCATGGCGCTACCCACGCCAGGAAGCGAGGGGTCCAGGCCCTCCGACGCGCCGCAGTCATGCAGGCACGCCGGAGCTCCCCCTGTGACGGGTCGGGTCTTTGGCCCCGTCACCTACCACTTTTCGGCCGCAGGGGACAGGGACAGCGGCAACGATACACCGACAGTCCTCTTCCCCTGCGGCCCCACCGCGTCCGCCATCTGACGGTGGCGGCCCCGTTGAGGCCGCGGAAGGTAAGGGAGAATGGCCGAAGCCACACCGACACTCCTCCCCGCCGCGGCCCCCCGCACTCCGCCGCGATGCCCCCCCCCCGTCAGAGGGGGAGCATCGCAGCCCGCTCAGTTGCGATGCCGCTACAGGCGGCACCCGCGGCACCGCAACTATTGGGCCACTCGTCGTTGGCTTAGCGGCAAAAGCCTAGACGAGCGGCCCCCGCCTAGGTTCCTCTTGGCTTCACCGTGGGTTTCCGCCACCACGGCTACTGAGCCCCCCCGCCACGACAAGGCGGGAACCAATTCGGGGGGGAACCTAACCTAACCTAACCTAACCTTTTTTTTTTTTTTTTTTTTTTTTGGCGGGAAAAAATGCCTGACGCACACCCCACCACCCGGGGAAGGCGATGGGGTAGTGTGGGGTTTGCACCCACTAAAAAGACCCGCCGTGTGCCATGCGTCGCCGTAAAAGTGGGCGAGCCCTGGATCGTTCTTACATCCACAGGGCCCGCCGCGGCGACTGTGCCCGGTCCGACTGCCACCGGGCACCCGACTCCTTGGTCGTCCTCTCCTAGCGGCGCTCCGGACACACACAGAGCGCCGCTCCGTCGCGGAAGGCATCAGCGGGCGGTGGAAAAAGGTCCCCGTTCCTCCGCCCGCGGCCTCGCTCAGGGCGGCATATGGTTCGCGGCGTACGCGCGCCTTCGCCGCCCAGCTCGCCGGCGGCGATGCGGATCAGCCAGGGGTGAGTCCTCCCTGATCCGCTCCGCCGCCTCCTTCTGCAAGATAACTTCCTCGCAGAAGGATGCGACCGCTTCCCACGACCTCGCGCAGATCATGGATTGAACCACGGCCGGCAGCGCGAGGTCGTTCCCTATCACTGCGGTGAGTTCCCGACGCTGCAACTCCCAGGCAGGACACTGCTCGAGAGTGTGTTGCACCGAGTCTTCACCGCAGTCGCAGTGGTGGCACATCGGACTCGCCTCCCTCCCAAGCCTATGCAGGTATGTACCGAAGCAACCATGTCCGGTCAATACCTGCACCAGCCTAAAGGAGAGAGTCCCATGCTGCCGCACTGCCCACTCCTCGAGAATCGGCCTGAGCGCCTCCACGGTCCGAACGCCAGCTCGTGGAGCCTCAAGCCGATGCCCCCACCGTACCATCAACGTCCGGTGGGCCTCCTCGCGCCAACCTCGCAACTCCTCGGGCAGGGGGACAGAACCCCCGGCCCGGGCTGCCGCCGCGCGCTTGTAAACCTCGGCGAGCACCTCCGCATCCAAATCCCACGGGGGTGTCCCAGCCAACGCACACGCCGCGTCTGTGGACACCGTGCGGTATCCGCGAATGGCCTTGATCGCCAGGGTACGCTGAGGGCGCCACAAGCGCACCCTGTTCCCGGCGGACAAGGACTCCGCCCACACGGGTGCGCCGTACAGTGCCATCGACCGTACCACCCCCGTGTAAAGCCGCCGGCAGGCGACGCTGGCGCCGCCCACGTTCGGCAAGAGCCGACCGAGAGCGGCGGCAACGCCCTCCAGCTTGGGCACCAGAATGCGGAAGTGCTCGTCAAAGTTCCACCGCCTGTCTATCACTAGGCCCAGATACTTGATCTGGGCCCCGATCCGTACGGGGACCGAGCCAACCGTTATCGAGGCGCCAGCAGGTGGACCGCGACGAGGCCCGTGAAAGAGCACGGCCTCAGTCTTGGCAGGGGCCACCCTAAGCCCCAGCGCCTCGATGCGCCCGACCACTTGGGCCACCCCCTCGTTGGCCAGGCGCGCCGCCTCCTCGAAGCTTTGTCCCCGGGCCGTGACGAGCGTGTCATCCGCATAGCAGATGACGTCCAGGCCCGGGGGAAAAGCTCCACGCAGCACCCAGTCGTAACCGATGTTCCACAGGGGAGGTCCTAGGACTGAACCCTGCGGAACACCGCACGCCATGGGTCTGCGGAGCAAAGCTCCGTCGCGGTCCTCGCACAGAACCACCCTGCCCTCAAGGTAGTCTGCCACCAGCCGCCTCAGGTAAACCGGCACTCCATGGAACCGGAGCGCCTCGCCGATGCAGCCGAACGGCAGACTACCGAAGGCGTTGGCGATATCCAAGGATACCGCCAACAACACCCCTCCGCCAGCGACGGCCTCCTCCGAAGCGGCCCTCAGACGCAGGATGGCATCGATCGTCGAACGCCCAGCGCGGAAACCGTACTGAGCGTCCGACAGACCGGAGCCGACCTCTTCCAGATGCCGGAGGATACGGGTGGCGAGAACTCTCTCAAGCAACTTCCCCGCCTCCTCCAGCAAAACGATAGGCCTGTAGGCCGCCACGGTGTCGGGAGGTCGTCCCGGCTTAGGGAGGAGCACCAGCTTCCCCGCCTTCCAGCAGTCAGGGAACCGTCCGGACGCCAGGCACACGTCGAACAGCTCCCTGAGGCGGTCCCCCATGTGGTTGAGGGCCAGGGCCAACACCCGTCCGGGTACCCCGTCGGGCCCGGGGGCGGTGTTCTTCGAGCGCATCCGAAGAACAGCCGCCGCCACCTCCGCCTCTGTGACGGGCGGAGCACTGAGGTCGGCCTCCCGGTCGTCGGTCTCTGCGGCGACCATTGCCGGGGGCACGTGCTCCGCTCGTTGCGGGAATAGGCCCTCAACCACCTCCACGAGGAAGCCGGGTTGGAGAGTCTCCACAAGGGGGGGACCCCGACAGCGTAGCTTATTCAGCGCAGCTCGGTAGGGGCGGCCCCAGGGGTCACGGTCGAGACCCTCCAACAGCTCGTGCCGCGCCTCCTCCTTGGCGCGGCGAATGGCCAGCTTTAGGGCGCACACCTCGTCGATGTACGCCGCGTAAAGCCGGTCTTCCCTCTCGACGTCACGGGGGTGACGCCGCCGGCTGCGGGTGTAGGACCTCCGCGCCGCAAAACACGCTGCGCGAAGGGAGGCAAGCTCCGGGGACCACCAGTAGACCTCCGTCTTCGGGGACCAACACTTAGCACGGGGCATGGCCGTATCGCAGATTTGCGTAATCGCATCGCGAAAACGGCCAGCCGCAGCGTCGGCACCCTCGGACGAAGGCGGGGAGGCGAACCAATTGGAAATAATGGCCGCCTCCTCTAGCAGGACCTTGTCCATTCGCCCCACAGCCCACCGCGGAAACGCGCCGCCACGCCGAGAGGGAACGTGACCCCTTCTGGGGCCCTGGGACCGGGAGAGCTCGAATCGGATGTATCTATGATCCGAGAGCGTCTCAACCTCATCCAGGACACGCCAGCTCCTTACTTGCGCTTCGACGGCAGGGGTAGCGAACGAGAGGTCCACTATCGACCCCCCCTGCCGACGAACGCACGTGTCGGTGGTGCCTCTGTTGAGGAGACAGAGGCCCACCGACGTCGCCCACTCTTCGACTGCCCGACCGCGGGCATCCGTTCCGGGGGAGCCCCACGCCGTAGATTTGGCATTGAAGTCCCCCAGAACGAGCACCTGACGAGGTGCTGTCCGCCGTATCGAGGCCTCCACTCTATTGAGGAAGACCTCGAATTCCGCCAGACTCCGGTTTGGGGAGAAGTACACGCCGAACAGCGTTACCTCCCCCCAATCGGCAGCAACGAACCCCTCGCCCCTGTCTCTGAGCGACAAGGGTGGGGAGCGAAGCGCAGCGGAGCTGACGATGGCCACGGAGCCGTCCCGGTCACCCACCCAATTTGGGCAGGGAGGAACGAAGTAGGGCTCCGCGGCTACGGCCACACCTATTGACCACTCCGCCATCGCTTGCAGGAGGAGGTCCTGGGCGCCGGCGGAGTGGTTCAAATTCGTCTGGAGGAGATTGGAGGGTGTGCAATACATTATTGGATTGTTGACACCTCCATCTCTCCTCCCGCGGTCGGTGACCGAGGACCGGGAGCCGCCGTGGTCGAACGACCAGCTCCCGGATGCCTCGGCGCGTTGGGGATCGTGCACCCCTCCCGCCCCATCAAATGGTTGGCGGGCCGATTGCCCGCCGCGCACGGGGGGCAGTAAGGGGCGGCGGAGCATTCCGCCGCCTTGTGCCCCAGTTGGCCGCAGCGGAAGCACAATCTGCTGCAGTCCACGGCGCTAGTGCAATTGGCCCGCAAGTGGCCCCTGGCCATGCACCCATAACACCTCGCAGGCCTCCCCTCCAAGACCGTGATTCGGGCCGAGGAGAAGCCCACGAGGAGTCGTCCAGCTTTGGCCAGAAGCTTGGCCGCAGCGATGGGGCAGCGCACCCACACCGCACCCGCTCCTCCGGGGCCGGGGCGGACGGCACCGACCTTGACGGAGCCGGGAGCACACTCAGCAAACGCTTCAATGCGCTCCCGGACCTCCGCCGCCGTGACGGAGTCGTCCAAGCCCGACACGCGCAACTCCGCGCATTTCGTCGGCCTGGCGACGGTGACGCCATCCCGTCCCGCCACAATGCCTCGTAGCGCCGCGGCCACCATGTCGGCCTGTTTCTCCCCCTCCTTGCCGGGGAACTCCAGGATGCGCGCCCCTGTCCGCGCCAACCGCACCTTCCCTCCGACGCCAGGGAGGGCCCCGTCGAGGACC
Organism: Orthosia incerta; assembly: GCA_948252205.1. Taxonomy (NCBI): domain Eukaryota; kingdom Metazoa; phylum Arthropoda; class Insecta; order Lepidoptera; family Noctuidae; genus Orthosia; species Orthosia incerta. The sequence goes on along the minus strand of OX411747.1, from coordinate 33,275,231 downwards.
GACCTCGCCTCCTGGAGGAAGCCCGCATAGGTGAGTCCCTCCGCCTCGGGCGCCACCGTGATGACCACGGCGGCACTCTTTGGCGGAGAGAGTTTGGGCCCCCTCTTACCAGCCGTTTGCCCTGTTACCGGCGCGGAAGGGTTCTTCGCCTTCCTGGAGCGCCGCCTCTTCCGCTTCCCCCCAACCGTCTGCCACCCCTCCTCAGCTGCAGCTGAAGTGGGTGGAGCAGGAGGAGCGGGGACCGACGCGGGCACCGGAGCCGGAGCACTAGGAGCGGCGGCCGGCGGCACCCTCCGCCCCCCCTTCTTCCCCTTCCTCCTGTCGGTAGGAGCCTGAGCGGCACGAGCTTTGGCCGGCACAGGCGGCTTGGGCGCGGCGGGCTCGCCGGCCACCGCCGCAAATGACTTGGCGCCCATCCCCGGCTGGTTTGGTGGGGCTCCGCGCTTGTCAGCCGCCAACGGCGGCCGAATCCGCTTTTCGGGGAGCAGGCGGTCCTGGACGCCGGCCAGGCGTCCGTCTACCAGGCTCCCCACGAACCTGGCCAGCTGGCTCATTTGAGCGTCGCTGAACGCGTCGCCCAGAGCCCCACAAGCCACCTCCATCCCATTGGCCGGCTCCATCACCTCCAGGGGTGGTGCAGCTGGCGGCTTCTCGGCCCGCGGAGAGCCGGCCCGGGTGATGTCGACCCCACTGACCCGGAGATCGACCCGAAGCTGGGCCAGCTCAGCGCGGAGCTGCTGCACCTCTTCCTCGAGGCGGGCATTGGCAGCCTCGGAGGCGGCAGAGCGTTCGGAGAGCCGCTCCACCACCCCACCCAACGCGCTGGCGGCTGTCTTGAGTCCCTTCACGAAGTCGCCCTTGAGGTTTTGGGACCTCGTGGCGACCTTCATAACGAGGCTCAACGAGTCGCTCGCCGTCTGCATCAGGTCCGCTGCGTCTGCTGCGGACCCCTCGGTCGCGGAGCGGATCCTGTCGGTCAATTGACCGACCTGATCCTCCGCGGCCGCCTCTCCATCAGCGCGCACGCGTCTGTACGCCGCGCTGTTAGAAAACACCGACGACGACGACCCGACCGGGGTGATATCACCCGGGGTCGGTGTCGCCGCCATCGGTGCTGTGGGTCGGCGGTGCGGCGTGAGCGACCGCGTTCTCGACCCCGCTCCTCCTCTGTTAGAGGGGCGTACTTTCCGAGGCGCCCGGATGGACACCTCGAAAGCCTCCTCTTGATCGTCCGGGAAGCTGCGCTTCTCGGCGCCTCCCGGCTTGACGGTGTTTGACCTCCCTGCTGGATTGAGGTCCTCCTCCTTACTCGCCTGGGGCAAGCGGCCCCGACTCCGGGTGGAGGGCCGGTCCGCCAACCGCGTCAGCACCACTCTTGGCACTGGCGTGTCGGCACGCGACTCCTCGCACTCCACACTTTCTCCTTCAACATCTTTGGTGATTTTATTTTTTTCCATTTTTGTTCCCACGAGTATGGGACGATGTAGGGAAACACTGTCGGGTGACGCCCATTCCGGCCAGTGTAGCTATATACTGTAGAGGTCGCCAGGTATCTACAGGTTTTTACGACTTCGCTGTCGGGTGTTCCTTTTGAGTTTTCCTTCTCGCAGGCCGGCCAATTAAGGCAAGCCCTCCGCTCACAGCGCCGCCGTACCCCATCCGCCAACGATGGGGGTCGTTGGTAGGTCACCGTGGTCTCCGGAATTCCAGGAGCTGGCGAAGCTCCCTTGTTGGTGATTACCTGTTTTCAGGTAACCACCCTCCCCCTCAACCTCCTTCCGTCCACAACAAGTCCCGTACCCCATACCGCCTACGATGGGGGTCGTTGGGAGTATGCTGCGGTCTCCGGGATTCAAGGAGAGCCGGCGTAGACTCCCCTTCCTACTCACCTACCTAACCTACCCAGACTAACCTAGCCTAACCTAACCTAAACCCAACCCAGCCCCTTTGTCGCATCTGGCATGTCCTCTGCTATTCAGAGGAACACCCAGAGCGACATCCCCCCCCGTCAGGTATTCGCCACCGCCAACAAGAGCCCACGAATGGGAAGTTATTGACGGTGCCCAGGGTGCACCGGCCCAGCGGGTTGTCCTTCCCCCCGGACGTATCCGAAAGAGACTAGCAACCCACCAAGCACACGTGGAGGTTACCTGACCCGCACCCCAACCTAACCTAACCTAACCTAACCTAACCTAACCTAACCTAACCTAACCTAACCTAACCCAGTACCCCCCCAGCCCTCGTGGTGGTCGGATCGTTTTTGGAGTCGCTCCGCAGTTAAAAAATCGGAAAAGTGGTCAAAAGTGCTCGGATTTCGATAAAACAAGTGTTGGTGTGTAGAGGAAAGTGTCCTCCATACCCTCTAGTAAAGTTCACGATCCGGATTGCAGTGCAGTGCAGTGAAAGGCTGAAAACCTTAGTTTTAGAGGTTAAGTGTTAACTTGTGCAGCTTTAAAGGCGAACGCTGCGAAAACAAGAGCGACGACCCCCCTGTTTTTTACCGCAATTCTGCGGGCAACGGTGTTCCCGATCATCTGGGCTACTCAAAAGTGTCTGTACGCCGCGCCCCGGCGAGTTATTCAGCTTTTTCAAAAAACCACGTGTGCTGAAAAAGCTGAAGGAGTGGAGCTACCGGCGCGAAACTTGGCGTCAGCCTGGACCTTCATTTGAAAAGGCTAGTGTGACTTTATTTAGAATTTTATATCTGCTGTAAAATTTTATGCAGCAATTTGAATTTCGGAAAATTGGACCTTTATATCTTCGGCCGGAGTACGAATTTCAAAATTTTACAACTGCAGCTTGTTGCGCGCTCGTTTGAGGACTCTAGCCTATAATTTTCGGAATTTTTCATCGAGCCATCTTAGTGTAATAACTGAAAAACTGTAAATAGCTTATTTCATGATTTTTATATACTTAGATGCTTTCTTAAAATTATTGTTTTGTTTTTACCTGAAAGAGGACTATTTGTCCTTAATTTAGGCATTTTTTTCATAATTTTTGGCCCAAGGGTTCCGAAGTTATTGTATTTTTTGTGATTTTTGGTTGTAAAATAGAAATAAACAGTTTAAGTCAAATTTAAACAGCAGGATTGTCTTCAGAGTGGGTATTGGAGGTGTTTTAAGCCCGAACTCGAGCCCAGTAGCTTTGAATTTGACTGAAATAGCTTTTCTAAAATTTTTGGTTGTTTTGGTTTAAATTTTAATTATTTAATATCTCCGAAGTTACTGGACGTGGAGAGCTCGGGTTTTCTTTGTCCTGACTGTCAGAGACGCGGGAATTATTTCCACATATTTTCAGTCGTTTTCAGGACCTGAAATTTTTCAGCCCTGAAAAAATTTCGAGGAGTAGAGGAAGTGTAGCTGAGTATAGCATTTTTGACCGCGTTTCTCTGGGACAAACGGTCGCGGAGTTATAGCCTGCCAAAGCCGTCATCTGACAGCTGTTTGACAGTTGTCAAAAACTTTGACTGGGCGTAGCTCCGGGTCCGGGGGCCGCAGAGACTCGCTGTTTTCGCGGTTCTGCTTACGGGGGCAACCCCTACCTGACCCACCCGTTTTCAGGAGAATCGGAGCTGAGAAATTTCAGGCGCCTGAAAACCGAATAGTGACTTGGAGCAGGACAAGCCGAGCCAGAAAAGTCCAGGCACGAGGGTTCTGCGACCGTTGTAGGGGAAGATATACTAGTTTGTAATTCGACTTTGACAGCTCTCGAGCTGTCAAACCGTTTTTCGAGCTCGTGTATCTCCCAAACCGGGGGTCGTAGAGGGCTCGCGTTTTCTCTTGGGACGTTGGCTGGCTTTTCCCAACCCATCCGGACGGGTTTCAGGGGATTTCAGCGGTCATAGAATTTTCAGGCTGAAAATAGATCCGGTGGGTAGACCTCACCGTGCCAACCTCGGGGAGCCCAAGCACGAGTGCTTTTGGCCCAGTGGTTCCGGAGATAGCCCAAAAAACCACATTTCGGTTTTTGTTTTGGAAAAAAACCTAGATTTTTGAAACGCAGTAGCTCCGGAACCCCTTGGCGGAACCGCGCCGAGTTTGGGTTCATTTTGTGGGGCTCGGGGAGAGCTATTTAACGGGAGTGTCAGATTGACTCTACGTAGAGCTTGGGGACTTTTGCTATTCATTGGATGTTTTTGAGTATTGTATATATAAATAGAAGTTAAATATTTGTCATATAAGTTGTGGCGAGACCTGTTCTATCGAACTAAAGTTGTACCGTGTTTTCTCTACATAGAGAAAACGTTTAAAAGTTAAAAATGTCAAAGAATATTCCGCCTTCGAGGCGAGCTGCCAAGGTCCCACCCCCGGCCCCGCCTGCTGCGCAGCGCACCAGGTCTGGTAGGGCGACCAGAGCCCCTGAGCCGGAGGGCATTGCCGGGGCCCGCGGCCTGGGTTTGACTGCGGGGCCGGCGCGACCGCATGACTCGGAGGAACCATCTGCTCGGACTACCCTTGAGGTGGCGTCTGTCGAGCCTCCTATGGAGTGCGGCGGTCCTACAGGACCAGAATTAGAAACGCGTAGTGACACTGGGGCCCGCTCCGAGTCGGAGACCTCAGAAGCGGAGGACCCACCTCTGTCCTCCACCCCTATCAGAGCGACACTGAAGCCCGCCCCTTCTGAATTGCGTATACAGACGCAGATAAGGCAGGCGCTGGCGGCCGGCTCGGTGGAGTCCCTTACCCTGCGAGAGTTAGAGCCTGCCCGTGTAGACAGCGACGACTGTGACTCTGAGGCTTCGTTTAACTCCTGTGACTCCACCAGAACAGTTGATGGTAGAAGAATCATGCTCAGCGAGATGCCCCGCCAGGCTGGGGCGGCTCTCCAGAGAGCGAAGGCTGACCTGGAGAGTTCAGGCAACTTAAAGCGTGAGATCAGGGAGAGTACTGTCTCGGCATTACAGTTAATGTACGAGATGGTTCTTAAGCTCTCGGACTCCCGAAACCTCCATATGGTAGAATGCCATAGACTCAGGGAGGGATTGGCCAGGGACAGGGAGCGTCGGGCTCGGGGACATGCCCGGGCGCTGGAGGCAGCACTGACCAAGTATGGCGAATTGGAGGCGCACGTGCTGAAGCTGACGAGCGATGTTGATTCGCTTCGCCACATTCTGCTTTTCGACGCGTGCGACCCCATTCGGGAACTTAAACTTAGTACCCAACAAGCACTTAAGGAGTCGCCCGAGCTGTTGAACTCAGTGCTGGCAAAGGTGGCGGACATGTCCGCTGGGCTTGAGCCGCTTGGAGCGGCCCTGCATTCAATGCTGCCCCAGGGAACAAATGGATCGGGGGTCCTCGACACCGGTGGCTCTATGATGGCGGATCTCCAGGCGGAGCTTATGCTCATTCGCGGTGAGTTGGCCTCCCTCAATCAGCGGCGGCTTGACTGCCCGATGAGTGAGGCGACCACCGACGACATTATCGCCGCGGTGCGTGAGGCTAGTCTCATAACTCCTGCCCCCCCCCCGTCTAACGAGCTTGAGATTCAGCAGATCCTGCAGACGTGCGCGGAAACGCGGGCGGCTGTTGTGGAGGTACGGAATGACCTGCTGGGGCTCCGGGGTAGTTTGCCCTCTGGAGAGTCCGTGGAAGCGCTGGGGTCCAAGGTTGAGGAGCTGCGCAGGGATGTCAGGGGTCTCCATGACACCACGATTGATACTGCTGCACCGATCAGGTCATCGGTTGAGCATGTACGGGGCCTTATGGAGAGCAGGGCGTTGCCCGCCTTGGACGAGGCTACGCCTCAAACCCGTCAAGTGCACGCCGAGTGCAGTGCACCCCCTAAATCCTACGCGGAGGCCTTAAGCGCTGCCCACAGCCTGATAGTGGAGTCAGTAGACCCCCGCCACACGAGCGACGACGTTATAAAGACTGTTAAGTCTAAAGTTGACGTCGTCGCTCTTGGGGTTGGGGTCAGTAGTATACGGAGGTTGCGCAACCAAAGGGTGTCTTTTGGCTGCGTCTCGGACCGGGATAGGGTGGCCCTGGGGGACGCGATTAGGGGGGCAACGCAGGGGTTCACTGTCTCTGCCCCTCCGCCTAAAAATCCTCTTATTCGTCTGGTGGGAGTCGCAAATGACCTCGACAACGCCAACATTGAGAGGGCTCTCGTTGGTCAGAACGCCAAGCTGTTTGAGGGCCTGTCTCCGGGCTCTATGAGGGTCAGAGTGATGCGGCGCACCAGGGGCAGATCATCGGCCACAACCAATGTGGTCCTGGAGGTTGGCGCTGGCCTTTGGCAGCGAATGCATAACCAGCGAGTGAAACTTGGATATCAGGTGGTACTCGCCCAGGACCAGTCCCCCGTGGTCCAGTGCTATAACTGTCTTGGCTTCGGGCACATGGCGAGGGACTGTTTGTCGGGCCCTAAGTGTGGGTATTGCGCTGAGGGGCATGATACCAGGGAATGCCCCAACCGTTCCCAACCCCCCCTGTGCATAAATTGCTCTAAGAGCAAAAGAACAGCGGGTGCCGGTCACGCAGCCTATTCCGGCGTCTGCCCGGAGTGGGTCAAGTGGGACCGAATATCTAGAGACGCAATAAGTTATTGCTAAGGGCACCCCTACGGAATTCAGGTTTGCGCAGGTTAACCTCGGCCGGGGCCTTGCTGCCACAAAGGAGGCATTGTGCGATGCTGTTCATAACCGCACTGACATCTTGATAATCCAGGAACCCTACGTGGGTACGAAGGGCGTATTGTCGGCTCCTCATGTGGTGATACAGGATCCCCGCGGCACCAAAGACTCTCCCGTGAAGGCGGCAATTGTCGTCACTAACCCAAATATCAGGGTTATCTGTGACCAAACCTTGAACACTGGAAATGTTTGCTCAGTCGTCCTACTCATCGGTCACTTGAGGATTGGCCTTATCAGCGTTTACCTCGAAGGCAATAAAGAAATAGATGTTTACCTTGACGAGATACAAGATGTAGTCAACAAGATCGGCACACGAGACATCATTATCGCCGGTGATGTGAACGCTTCAAGTCCCTGGTGGGGCTGCGATGCGGAGGACAGCAGGGGAAGGGCTGTGATGGACCTGATTGCTCACAACGGTATGTTCGTCCTCAACTCGGGAGTCACCCCAACATTCCACACCTTTAGAGGTGGAAGGACTTTCTCCAGCGTCGTGGATATTACGGCCTGCAGCGACTCTTTGCTGACGAAAATTTCTGACTGGAGAGTGGACACCGACACAGCAATTCTGACCGACCACCGTACCATTAGGTTTAAACTCTCGGTACGCGGCCAAGATCCACCATCAAAACACGCTTCTACCAGAAAGTACAACACGATTAAGGCGAAATGGAAGATCTTTGCCGCGATCCTGGACGCAGAAATGGCCAATTTGGGTGTTGACACTGCAAGAATTGACAGCTGCGAGGATCCTACAGCTCTGGAAAGTCTAGTTCGGGACTACCGCGACGCAATTGCCAAGGCTTGCGACGGGGCAATCCCAATGCACGCCCCCAGGAAAAATTCTAAACCTCAGTGGTGGACAGATGTTCTGGACTCGCAGCGGAAAACGGTTAGAACACTCCGGAGAAGAATACACTCGGCAAATCCCGTCAGAAGGCCATATTGCATAGAAGAGTATGTCAAGGCCAGAGACGAATTCAAAAAGAACGTCGAGGCAACTCTGACTTCCAGTTGGAAGGAGTTCTGCAGCAAACAGAAGGAGGAAGATGTCTGGTCTTGCGCTCAGCGTATAATTACCCGATGCTCAGGCACCAACCGAGTTGAGGCTAGCTTACTAAGGGACCCAATTACTGGCGCAACTCTCTCACCTGATGCTTCGGCCGAATTTCTCGCCGACACCTTCTTCCCGATTGATGATCCAGGTACGGACTCCCCTGCTCATAAGTCAATCAGAGAGAGTGTCAGACTTACTGCAGAATATCTCAATCGACATCGGCACTCCCCAGAGGAGGTAACTCCCCCATTTACGCACATAGAGCTGCGGCATGTCTACTCTTGTTTCCACCCGAAGAAAGCCCCAGGTGCCGATGGCTTCACGGCAGACATCTGCCACGAGGCCTACAAACAAGACCAGAACTTTCAATTGGAGTTATTCAATAAATGCCTCAAAATTGGCTACTTCCCCATCGAGTGGAAAAGGGCCTGGATCCGAATTATTCCAAAGCCCGGCAAGTCTGATTACATGACGGCAAAGTCGTATCGTCCCATTGGGCTCCTTCCTGTTATGGGCAAGGTGTTGGAAAAGCTTGTCGCCAACCGGCTCTCATGGACAATTGAGAGGGAACACCTTTTGAGCCGAAGGCAGTACGGCTTCCGTCCGCAGTGCGGAACGGAAGACGCATTATACGATGCCGTCCAATATATTCGAGATGGAGTCCGAAATAAGAAAATTGTTGCTGTGGTATCGCTGGACATTGAGGGCGCTTTTGATAGCGCCTGGTGGCCAGCGATCCTTCAGCAACTGGATAACAAAGGGATTGACCGGCGGACGCTCGGACTCCTCCATAACTACCATGAGGACAGGAGCATAACCCTGGAGTACCTGGGCACCACCATAACAAAGACCACGACAAAAGGCTGCATCCAGGGTTCCATATGTGGTCCTGTTCTCTGGAACGTCCAGCTGGACCCACTGATGCAAGAGGCGGATAAAATCAGAGCGCATGTCCAAGCCTACGCTGATGACATACTTATTTTAGCCCAGGCGGACACGGGGACGGAGCTGGAAGATGTTGTTAACGAGGCCCTTGCGGTTGTTGACAGGTGGGGAAAAGGACATAAGATGAGATTTGCTCCTCATAAAACTCAAGCCATGATCTGTACAAGGAAGTTAAAATTCGACCAGCCAAACTTCTACCTCTCTGAGTCTAGGATTGCGATCTCCAACAGTCTAAAATTGCTCGGCCTAACCCTGGACTCTGGACTGAGTTTCCTCCCACATCTGGAGGAAACTGCCAAGAAAACTGCCGGTATTTTTAAAATGGTGGCTAGGGCGGCACGGGCACAATGGGGTCTGAATGCGAGCATCCTGCGGACCATCTACATTGGCGTTGTGGAACCTGTCGTGACCTACGCAGCGAGCTCATGGGCGCACGTCGCACACAAGGTATACGCCAAGAAAAGGCTCAACTCTATCACCAGGATGTTCGCAATCAAGATATCTAAGGCCCACCGAACAACCTCTTTAATCGCCGCAGCGGTTATCGCAAGGGTGATCCCCCTTGACATGCGTGCGATTGAGAACCTGCGGATATACGAGATCAAGAGAGGAAAGCCCCTAGCAGAGCTCCCGGGCAGAACCCTTGAGCGGCGTGCACACCCCTCAGAGCTCCCGCACCCTTCCCTTCGGACCATTCTGGAATTTCAGCAAATCAACTCTCCTGAAGATCTGTCCAAGGTCGGAAACGACTTCCTCCAGCTTTACACGGACGGGAGTAAAATCGAGGGTAGGGTCGGAGCCGCAGTCACATGCTGGAAAGGTGACGTGGAGGTGTCAAAGATTGGCCTTAAGCTGGGGAGTCACTGCTCCGTCTTCCAAGCGGAGATGGTTGCAATAAGAAGAGCTATCAAATACGCTGACGATAGGAAACCGCCCATCTCTGCCAATATCATCTCGGACTCGCGGTCGGCACTTGAATCCATAGCAGACGCTAAAACCTCGAATGATATTGCCATAGGAATCCAGCGGGCAATTGCGGCAGCGGAGTCGCAGGGCAGGAGAATCCACCTGTTCTGGGTAAGGGCCCACGTCGGTATACCGGGCAACGAAAGGGCAGACGAACTCGCCAAGGACGCGGCTCTCCATCGCAAGACAAGCCCCGTCTTTGACGATTTCCCCCTGTCCTTCGCGAAGCGATCGATCAGGGAGGCTACTTTGGTTAAGTGGCAGGATCGATTCACTGCGGACACGCATCAGGACAGAGGTATTCGGCTCTTCTTCCAGGATGTAAAGCTAGCATACAAGATACTAGAAAATATGGGTCCCCCTAATAATCTGAGAGCCCAACTCCTCACTGGACACGGAGGCATACGGGAATACCTATATAGGTTCAAGCTTGTGGACGCTCCAGCTTGTGTTTGCGACAATGTAACAGTTGAAACCATAAGGCACATATTAAGCGAATGCCCCAGATTCATACGAGCAAGGTTTGATTGCGAACAGAGGCTGGGACGCTCGCTGGACAGCTTCGAGGTGCTGATGAGTGATGATAATTGCCGGCCCCTTTTCTTGGCTTTTGCTGAGGGCGTTATGTCCAAAGCAGCAAAGGCTAATGGTTCGACTTTACCCTAGAGGTCACTAATGCCACTGCAAAATCCACGCTTCTGCACCTCACCAACTAATTTTTAATTATAAATGTACATAGTCTAATAGTCAATACTTAACTCCAACATAGCAATGGTCCCCAGTGTGTCCGTAGGTGTAAGTTGTTTAGATTTTAAGACCTTAGTTGTTAATAGCCTTTATATTAATATTAAGTATTATATTAAGTAATATTAAGTACCCCTATTATTTTTAGTGCGGTAAATCCAACAGTTTTCCCCTGTCGGGGGGGAGGGGAAAGGAAAAAGAAAAAGAAAAGAAAAAAAAAAAAAAAAAAAAAAAAAAAAGGGAAAAAAAAAAAAAAAAAAAAAAAAAAAAAAAAAAAAAAAAAAAAAAAAAATACTAACACAACTTACTAACACCACTAACATACTCAGAACAAATCCTGGGCCCATTTGCGGAAGAGAATTGGACCAGAATTCTGATACGATTCTCTCTCGCTTATGGGACTAGGTCACAGATAATTTTGTTTACTTGAAGCTTGAAATGCCGAAATTAATATCGGCAATATAAATTAGAGGCAGGTGTGGTTTTTAGTCGGTAGGCACCATCAGTGAGTCCGACACTGCCCAGGCTGGCTCGTTCTGAGCGAGGCAGTTTGGGGCGTCCAAGGAGGATTTTCCACACCTGCCAAAACAAAAAAAAAAAAAAAAAAAAAAAAAAAACCTAACCTAACCTAACCTTTTTTTTTTTTTTTTTTTTTTTTTTTGATCACGCTGGGAAATAATGCATTACGCATACCCACCCATTGGGGGAATGGGGGGCTATGTGGGACTCCCCGGGCTGAGGACCGGTATACCCACTAAAATAACCCAGCGGCACTCCCGCATCGTCTTTATGGAGGAGGACTGGGAAACTGGCACAGCCTTTACGTCCAGTCCTCCGCCGACGACTGCCCGCCTTTACGGCAGGCCCCTCACGCCCCTCCTAGTGGAGGGGCCCGGGAACGACCATGAGTGCTCGGCCATTCCCATTTGACGAGGGTGGTGACTGGTGCAATGCGGACGAAAGGCGCCCCCGCGCCTGTCGCCCGCTAGTCACCACCAGGGGGTGGGAGGAGACGATCGTATAACCGCCTTCTCCCACCCCTTCTTCGCCTGCGGAGCGGCGGCGCGAGAGGATCGTCCTCCCGCGCACGCTCCGCCGCCTCCTTTTGCGACATCACGACCTCGCAAAAGGAGGCAACCGCTGCCCAGGCCTCCTCACTCCCCAGCATGGAGTTGACCACGCCAGGGAGTGAGAGGTCCTGCCCGATCACACTAATCAGGACACGGCGCAGCTCTGCCCAGGCTGGGCACACCTCGAGGGTGTGCTGCGCCGTGTCCTCTGCCGCGCCGCAGTCGTGGCACGCTGGGGTTTCCTCCCTCCGGATCCGGTGCAGGTGCGTTCCGAAACAACCATGTCCGGACAACACCTGCACTAGACGGAACGAGAGGAAACCGTGAGGCCGCTCGAGCCAGTCCCGCAGGACTGGACCGAGCGCGTCCAGCGTCCGACGGCCAAAGAAGGCGGTGGCGAGGTCCTCCGTCCAGTGACGGACGATTGCGTCCCTCGCCTCCCGCCGCACGGCCTCCCGCTCTTCGGCGGCGGGGCGCTCCCCGAGCGCCTTCCGCCGTGCCGTCCATTCGTACACTCTGGCGAGCACCCATGCCTCCAACTCCCAGGGAGGGGTGCCCGCCAGAGCGCACGCCGCCGAGAAACCCACTGAGCGGTAGGCCCTCGCCACCCGCTGTGCAATGGCCCTTTGTGGCCTGCGGATGGCGGTTGCATTCTCCCTCCTTTGGAGGGAGTCCGCCCAGATGGGTGCCCCGTAAAGCGCCATGCTCTTTAAGATGCCGGCATAGAGGCGCCGGCACCGCGTCTTGGGCCCCCCAAGGTTCGGGAGGAGCCATGAGAGGGCGTCCGCGGCTTTCAGCAGGCGCGTCGAAAGCCCGCTAAAGTGTGGGCCGAAGCGCCACCTGCTGTCCAGCACGAGGCCCAGATACTTCATCCGGACCCCGACCTCTATCCGGACGCCCTCAACGACGATGTGGGCATCAGGCGGGCGGCGCTGCCGAGGCCCGTGGAAGAACACGGCCTCGGTCTTGTTCAGCGCCACCCTCAATCCAAGCCGGCGGATCCTACCCGCCACCAACGATCCGCCGGCTGAGGCCAAACAGGCTGCCTCCCCAAAGTCCCTCCCCCGGGCAACGAGGAGAGTGTCATCCGCGTAACAGATGACACTCGTGCCCTGGAGGAGGGTGCCCCGCAGGAGCCAATTAAAACCGATGTTCCACAGGGGAGGGCCTAAAACCGACCCCTGCGGAACACCGGACTCCGCGCCGTAGCGCCTGATCCTGGCCGTCTTGTCCACCAAAAGGACCTCTCGGTCCTCCAGGTAGCTGGCCAGGATCGCCCGCAGATATTGGGGCACTCCATGGAACCGGAGTGCCTCCAATATGGTCGCGTGGGGGACGGAGTTGAAGGCGTTTGCAATATCAAACGACACCGCCAACACTCCGTCCCCCGCGGCCACCGCCTCCTGCACCTGGCCCTTCAGCAGGGCCAAGGCATCGACCGTCGAACGCCCCTTTCGAAATCCGAACTGGGAACCTAACCTAACCTAACCTAACCTAACCTAACCTAACCTAACCTAACCTAACCAGTTCCCCCGCAGCCCTCGCGGTGGTCGGATCGGTTTTAAAGGTGCTCCGCACATAAAAATTCCAAAAACCGGTATAAAGTGCTCCGATTTCAATAATTTTAGTGTTGTTGTGTAGAGGCAAGTTGCCCCCACACTCACAAAGTGAAAGTGCAAACCGGATTGCAGTGCTGAAATAACTGAAGTCCAAAAACACCTAATTTAGAGGTTAAGTGTTTTTTAACTATAACGTTTGCCGCATTTGCGGCAAAAGTAAAGCGACGACCATATGTTTTTATTTTAAAAACATTAGTGGAAGGACGACATCTACGCCCCGGACCCCTCCGGGGCCTGATCTACCCAGGACTTACTGAGGAAATCGGGAAATTCTGAAAAAGCACGTGGACTGAAAAACCGAACCGGACGTGTCAGCCCCCTGAAATTTCACCAGTACGAAGGGGACCCTGTAATTAGGATAATTTTGCAAGTACCAGATTTTTAAATTAAATACTTTTAGTGTAATTAAATAAAGAAAACACAAAGTTTGGAGGCTTATAACTTTTGAAGAAACAATATAGTGAAAGTTTTTCAAGTGCTATCAGTTGCGCGCTCATTAGAAGAGGACATTTTGTTAATATTAGATTTTTAGTGTAAATAGTTTTTAAATAGTTAATAATAATAGGTAAAAACTGTAAAAACATAAATAACCATAGTTAAAAAATTTAGTTTCAAAATTTTAGCATTACAGCAGTGTAGTGTATAGTTTCGAGTTAATTTAGACATTTTTTTCAAAATTTTTGGCCCTAAGGTGCCAAAGTTATTGATTTTTTTGTGATTTTTAGGAATAAAATAGAAATAAATAGATATAATCAAATTTTAACAACGGAATTGTCTTCAGAGTGTGTATTAGAGGTGCTTTGAGCCCGAACTTGACCCCAGTAGCTTCAAATTCGACGGAAATAGCTTTTTTCAACTTTTTGGGTTTTTTGGTTTTAAATTTAAATAATTAATATCTCGGAAGCTACTGGGCGTAGAGAGCTCAGATTTTCGTTATCCTGAGTGGCAAAGACACGGGAATAATTTCCATATTTTTTCAGTCGGTTTCAGGACCTGAAATTTTTCAGCGCTGAAAAAATTTCGAAGGGTAAAGGGAGAGTAGCTGACTACAGCATTTTTGACCGCGTTTCTCTGGGACAAACGGTCGCGGAGTTATAGCCTGCCAAAGCCGTCATCTGACAGTTGTTTGACAGTTGTCAAAAACTTTGACTGGGCGTAGCTCCGAGTCTGGGGGTCGCAGAGACTCGCCGTTTTTGCGGTTCTGTTAAGAGGGGCAACCCTTACCTGGTTCACCCGTTTTCAGGAGATTCAGAGCTGAAGAATTTTAGGCACCTGAAAACCGGCTAGCGACCTGGAGCGGGATAAGCCGAGCCAGAAAAGTCCAGGCACGAGGGTTCTGCGACCGTTGCGAGGGAAGATATACTGGTTTGAAATTCGACTTTGACAGCTCTTGAGCTGTCAAACCGTTTTTCGGACTGGTGTATCTCCCGAGCCGGGGGTCGTAGAGGGCTCGCGTTTTCTTCGGTGACGTTGGCCGGCTCTTCCCAATCCGTCTGGACGGGTTTCAGGAGGTTTCAGGAGTTGGAAAATTTTCAGCCTGAAAATTGATCCGGTGGGTAGGCCTCACCGTGCCGACCTCGGGGAGCCCAAGCACGAGTGCTTTAGTGCCGGCGGCTCCGGAGAGATCCTGAAAAACCATTTTTCGGTTTTTGCCTAGGCAAAAAACCAGGTTTTTTGGGACGCGATAGCTCCGGAACCCCTTGGCGGAACCGCGCCGAGTTTGGGTTCATTTTACGGGGCTCGAGGGGGGCTATCCATTGGTTAGACAAATTCGACTCTACATAGAGCTCGAAAAAAGTTCAAAAATTTTTTGCGCTTGCTCCTGCAGCCTTCTCAACCATCGTTAACTTAAGACTCTACATAGAGCCACTCTACCGTAAAACCAATAAATAGGTTTCTACGACCAAAATTTAGACACTTGGGCCTATAGTGGCCTTGTAGACTCAAACCTTTGTTGAGACTCGGTAGAGACGGCTACCTTGCCCACTTTAATTTAATTTTAAATTGTATATATTTTAGCTTAAGACTCGGTTTTGTTTCTTTTGAACGCCGGATTATATTTTATTTTACTTATTTACCGTCCCTATTGACGCTTTTAGTTTATAGTTTACATTGACGCATACCCACCAAAATGTTCAGTACCCCACCCGAAAAGACCGAAGGTGTTAAACCACCAGCAAGACTTGGGGCAGCTGCCCCTACAAATGTAAGACGTAGCATAGGGGAGTGGGAAGCCACTAAGACTAGCCCCACTAAAAATGACACCTTCAGCATTGACAAGACGTTGCAGGCCGGCCCTGCTAACACTAAGACTAAATCTACCTTGGCCCAGGAGAGCAAGGCAACGACTGTGACTTCACAAAGAAAGTCTGTCGAAAGAGGCTCTCCACCAAAGGTCAGATATGTGGACCGGACCTCGGAGGCTAAGGCCTGCCTGACCAAAACCAAGCTGAATCTAAGCAGCTCGAGAAACACCAAGACGGAGTTAAAAACAGCCATCTCCGAAGCTGCGGAGAGACTGTTTCAGTTGGTCAGGGAGGCTGAAGCGGAGCTGAAAGTGGTCAAGCTAAAATTGACAAAGGAGGGGCCGTTGACGGCTGAACCCAAATCACCACCCACAAGCCCATCTTCTCCGGAAGAGAAGGACGCGAATAGGGTGTTGCTAAAAACATTGGAGCAACACACTAAGCTCCTCGCGGAAAGTAATAGTCGCATAGAGGAGCTAAAGGAGAGGATGGACCTCCAGAAAGAGATGCTGGAAAAGGCCAGCTACGCGAGTGTTGCCGCAACTGGAGCTGCGCGATCACTGCCAGGGCGCAGTACTTTGCACTCAGTTGTGGTGGCCTCGAAAAACGAGACGGAGACAGGCGAAGAAGTCCTCGAAAGAATTAGAAAAGCGGTTAACCCCAAGGAGGGATGGGTAAAAGTGGAAAAAGTTAGGAAAGCCAAGGATCGCAAGATAATTATGGGTTTTGAAACCAAAGAGGAAAGGACGAAGATGAAGACCCGACTCCAAAAGGAAGGAGTGGACCTCACTGTCGAGGAGGTCAAAAACAGGGACCCACTTCTGGTTCTCAGGAATGTCTTGGTGGTAAACACCGATGAAGACATAATTAAGGCCCTGAGAAACCAGAACAAGGGTGTTTTTGACGGCCTCGATGAGGAGGAAAACAGAGTCGAGGTCAAGTATAGAAGGAGAACGCGCAACCCACACGTCGGCCACGTTATCGTCTGCGTCTCGCCCATCATCTGGCGAAGAGCGCTGGAGGGCGGTCCGCTGCGCATAGATTTTCAGCGGATCAAAGTCGAAGACCAATCGCCGTTGGTGCAGTGCACCCGCTGTCTCGGCTTTGGGCACGGCAAGCGGTTCTGTAAGGAGCCAGCGGACCTCTGCAGCCATTGTGGAGGCCCGCACATGAGACCAGAGTGCCCAGATTGGCTCGCTGGCTCACCGCCCGCTTGTCGCAATTGTGCGAAGTCTAAGCTGGAGCATGGCACGCATAATGCGTTTAGCCATGACTGTCCAGTACGCATAAGATGGGATGACGTGGCCAGGTCGACTGTGGCATACTGTTAAGGGCACCCCACGTGTAAACACCACCTATGGAGTGTTGCAGGCTAACCTCCAACGAAAACAGCTTGCCACCAACGAGCTTTTTATTGAGGCTACGAAGCGTGGAGTAGCAGTGGCGCTTCTGCAGGAACCGTACGTGGCCGGGGCTGGAGTTATGAAGAGTCACAGGGGCGTTAGAATCTTCCAGAACACTGGCATAGGAGGTGGGACTGTGAAAGCAGCAATAGCTGTCTTCAACAGTGACCTGGTGGTCAAGCAGTACCCGAAACTCACCACCAACAACATCTCGGTGGTGGGAATCCTGACCAGTGCCTGGGAGATCACGCTTGTCTCTTTCTACTGTGAGCCAGACCAGCCTATCGAGCCCTACTTAGAACATCTAAGGCGAATAGGGCTCGTCGTCGGTTCCGGGAAGCTTATCGTTGGAGGGGACGCCAATGCAAAGAACTCATGGTGGGGCAGCCCGAAGAATGACCACAGAGGAGAGGAAATGGTGGGAACTCTCGGCGAGCTTGGCCTAAACATTCTCAACCGAGGGGAAATTCCGACCTTCGATACCATCCGAGGTGGGAAGCGGTACAGCAGCCATGTCGATGTTACTGCCTGCTCCAACAACATCCTGGATATGGTAGATGACTGGAAAATCGACGAAGGTCTCACGAGCTCGGACCACAACGGCATTGTGTTTAATATTCTCTTGGAGAAATCCAAGGGAATCAAAGTAGAAAGAACCACACGTAAATTTAACACTAGGAAAGCCAATTGGTCCGAATTCCATTTGAAATTCGGACAATTGAAAACAGAAAATAATTTAACAACAGCTGAAATCAATAAAATCAAAAACAAAATAGAAATAGATAATATCACCAACAATCTTAACAAAACAATATACGAAGCTTGTAATCAAACAATTCCGTTCAAAAAAGTAAAAGAAGAACTTACCTTGCCGTGGTGGTCCGAGAGACTCGCTGGGATGAAGAGGACAGTCACTACCATGAGGCGCAGGATCCGTTGTGCCGCCCCAGTCCGGAGGCAGAAGGTCGTTGATCAGTACCTGAAACAGAAAGAAGAGTATGAGTCTGAAGTGGCCAAAGCTCAGACCGAGAGTTGGAAGGAGTTCTGCGGGAAGCAGGATAGGGAGGGGGTCTGGGAGGGGATTTATAGGGTAATAGGTAGAACACAGCGTAGGGAAGAGGACCTACCATTGGAATGGAACGGTGACGTGCTAGACGCGAAGGGCTCAGTAAAGCTCCTAGCTGAAACTTTTTATCCGGACGACTCCTCTGAGAGCGACAATCTCCACCACCGTTCCATCCGGTCGAAAGCCGAACATGTGAACGGCGGGGAACAACATGATTGCTGTGACCCACCGTTCACAATGGCTGAACTAAAGAGGTCGGTAGAGTCTTTCAACCCAAAAAAGGCGCCGGGCTCCGACGGCTTTACAGCGGATATTTGCCGCGAAGTCGTGGGTAATGATCCGGACTTATTCCTCGGACTCCTGAATAAGTGCTTAGAAATTCAGTGTTTCCCCGCAGCCTGGAAGGAGGCAACGGTCGTCATTCTTAGAAAGCCAGGCAAAGATAATTATTCAACTCCCAAGTCGTATAGGCCGATTGGGCTACTGCCCTTACTAGGAAAGATCTATGAAAAGATGCTGGTGGCCCGTCTTAAATACCACCTCTTGCCGAGGATGAGTACTCGCCAGTACGGATTCATGCCCCAGAGGAGCACCGAGGACTCCCTCTATGCCCTTATGCAGCACGTTAACCTTAAGCTAGCCCAAAAAAGAATTATCACACTCGTATCTTTAGACATAGAGGGAGCCTTCGACAATGCCTGGTGGCCAGCAATCCGGGTCCGTCTGGCGGAGGAAAAGTGTCCGGCAAACCTTAGGCGGGTCATCGACAGTTACCTCAGCGACCGAAAAGTGTCGATCAGATACGGCGGGGAAAGCTACACCAAGGGCACCAGCAAGGGCTGTGTCCAGGGTTCGATCGGGGGCCCTATTTTTTGGAATCTGCTCCTAGACCCTCTCCTTAAAGCGCTGCAGAGTGGCGGGATTTACATACAGGCGTTCGCGGACGATGTCCTCCTGGTGTTTGACGGAGAGACTGCGTTGGAAGTGGAGCAATCCGCTAACGCCGCACTCGCGCGTGTTCTGGCGTGGGGTGTCGAAAATAAGCTCACTTTTGCACCACATAAGACCACAGCAATGGTAATTACAAGAAAGCTGAAATTCGACACACCACGCCTGAGCATGGGTGGGACGGACATCGCCTTAGCGAAAGAGATGAAGATTCTGGGTGTCACTATTGATAGCGGGTTGACATTCAACACTCACGTCTCGCTCGTTTGCAGGAGGGCGATTGGAATTTATAAAGGGCTGTGCAGAGCCGCAAGGGTCAGCTGGGGGTTGCATCCCGAGGTAGTTAGAACAATTTATGTGGCGACAATGGAGCCCATAATCCTCTATGCCGCTAGCGTCTGGGCCCCAGCGGCCGAAAAACTGGGTATACAAAAACAGCTTCGGAACGTCCAGCGCGGGATTGCCCAAAAAATGTGCAGGGCATACCGCACGGTCTCCCTAAACTCTGCCCTGGTGCTGACTGGGATACTCCCACTCGATCTTCGCGTTCGCGAAGCAGCTGCACTTTATGGAGCAAGGAGGGGAGTACCCCAGCCCGTACTGGGGGACAGAGAAGTGGAGCGGATGGCACCCGCGCTGGAGGCCCCGCACCCTGCGGAGCAAATGAGCCTGGAGTTCGGAAGCCTGGTAGACGAGGATCAGTACAATAACCACAGCAACTATGCTGTGCGTATTTTCACTGACGGCAGCAAAATTGAGGGCAAAGTCGGGGCGGCGCTATCCTTGTGGAGAGGCGACGTCGAGACAAAAGCCCTCAAGTTTGCTCTGCCGTCCTATTGCACCGTCTACCAGGCTGAACTTCTGGCCCTACAAAGAGCGGTGGGAGAAGTGCTCAAGCATAGTGAAACCACGTTCGGCATCTTCAGCGACTCCATGGCGGCCCTTCAGTCGGTGACCAACACAAGTTCCCCCCACCCCTTGGCTGTGGAAACCAGAGACGCCTTACGTCTCTGTAAACTCCAGAACAAGTGCGTCTCGCTGTTCTGGATAAAAGCCCACGCAGGGTTGGAGGGAAACGAGAGAGCCGACCAGCTCGCGAAGGAGGCCGCTCTGAGGTCGAAGAAGAGGCCGGACTATGATCAGTGTCCCGTTTCATTCGTCAAGCGAGTAATCCGGTCGGAGACGCTTGGCGAGTGGAACGGGAGATATAGATCGGGTGACACAGCTTCGGGCACCAAAATATTCTTCCCGGACGCCGTGATGGCATACGGAATAGTACGAAAAATGACCCACGACAGCTTGACCACGCAAATTCTGACGGGGCACGGTGGGTTCTCCGCATACTTGAAACGCTTCAAGTGTAAGGAGAACCCATCGTGCGCCTGCGAACCGGGCATTGAGGAGACGGTTCTGCACATCCTATTCAATTGCCCAATGACTGAGAAGATACGACATGAGACAGAGCAACAAATGGGTGTTGAATTGAATGTTCAACAGGCACCGCATCTAATGACGGGTAAATATAGAGAAACGTTCTTAACTTATTGTAGTAAAATAGCATCCATCGTAGTCAAAAGGAACAAAACCGAATAAGAAAATATGCTGCCACGATATACTGTGTTATATTAAAGAACAGCATAAATAAAATAGTTGTATAATAGTGTAAGCAAAATAGAACAAAATGTGTAATATAAAAATTTTGTGTGTAAATAAAACTGCTCCCGTCCCTAAGGGACCTGGAAAATAAGCCTAGTGAAATAAGTTTAAAGTAAGAGTTTATATAGAAGATGATCCCCCTACTATGTAGGACCTGTATAAGTAGAAATAGATAAATAATAAAAGCTAGATAAATAATAAAGCGCAGAATGTAACTCCTGTTAGAATAAACGCTCCTATGTAATACTGTATAAGATATAATAAGAATAAAATAAGAAAGGTGTAATAGTTTTATATTAATATTAAGAGTATATGTAAAAGGAATGATAATGAATAAATATTACTTCACTTGTTTTTAATAAATACCTGAACTAGAAATAAATATATAGATAGACAGTAATAGGCGTTAGATGGGAATCCCACCCATAAGATACATAAGAGGATGGATGAAAGAAAGACCAAAGTATGAGGAATGACAGTGCGAGAGGAATAGATGCGAGAACTAGAATGAAAGGAAAGCTCAGAGTAGACTCCGACACATTTGGGGGTAGAAGTATAAAAAAAAAAAAAAAAAAAAAAAAAAAAAAAAAAAAAAAAAAAAAAAAAAAAAAACCTAACCTAACCTAACCTAACCTAACCTAACCTAACCTTTTTTTTTTTTTTTTGATCACGCTGGGAAAAAATGCATTACGCATACCCACCCATTGGGGGAAT
The DNA here is from genome assembly GCA_948252205.1 of Orthosia incerta. NCBI lineage: Eukaryota > Metazoa > Arthropoda > Insecta > Lepidoptera > Noctuidae > Orthosia > Orthosia incerta. The sequence goes on along the minus strand of OX411747.1, from coordinate 33,254,163 downwards.
GGGGGGCTATGTGGGACTCCCCGGGAAGACCCGGTATACCCACTAAAATAACCCAGCGGCACTCCCGCATCGTCTTTATGGAGGAGGACTGGGAAACTGGCACAGCCTTTACGTCCAGTCCTCCGCCGACGACCGCCCGCCTTTACAGCGGGGCCTTCACGCTCCCTTAGTGGAGGGGCCCGGGAACGACCGCAGTGCTCGGCTGTTCCCGCCCGACGAGGGTGGCGATTAGTGCAATGCGAGCGAAAGGTGCCCCCGCACCTGTCGCCCGCTAATCGCCACCAGGAGGTGGGAGGAGACGATCGTACAACCGCCTTCTCCCACCCCTTCTTCGCCTGCGGAGCGGCGGCGCGAGAGGATCGTCCTCCCGCGCACGCTCCGCCGCCTCCTTTTGCGACATCACGACCTCGCAAAAGGAGGCAACCGCCGCCCAGGCCTCCTCACTCCCCAGCATGGAGTTGACCACGCCGGGAAGTGAGAGGTCCTGCCCGATCACACTAATCAGGACACGGCGCAGCTCTGCCCAGGCTGGGAACCTAACCTAACCTTTTTTTTTTTTTTTTTTTTTTTTTTTTTTTTTTTTTTTTTTTTTTTTTTTTTTTTTTTTTTTTTTTGGCGGGAAAAAATGCCTGACGCACACCCCACCACCCGGGGAAGGCGATGGGGTAGTGTGGGGTTTGCACCCACTAAAAAGACCCGCCGTGTGCCATGCGTCGCCGTAAAAGTGGGCGAGCCCTGGATCGTTCTTACATCCACAGGGCCCGCCGCGGCGACTGTGCCCGGTCCGACTGCCACCGGGCACCCGACTCCTTGGTCGTCCTCTCCTAGCGGCGCTCCGGACACACACAGAGCGCCGCTCCGTCGCGGAAGGCATCAGCGGGCGGTGGAAAAAGGTCCCCGTTCCTCCGCCCGCGGCCTCGCTCAGGGCGGCATATGGTTCGCGGCGTACGCGCGCCTTCGCCGCCCAGCTCGCCGGCGGCGATGCGGATCAGCCAGGGGTGAGTCCTCCCTGATCCGCTCCGCCGCCTCCTTCTGCAAGATAACTTCCTCGCAGAAGGATGCGACCGCTTCCCACGACCTCGCGCAGCTCATGGATTGAACCACGGCCGGCAGCGCGAGGTCGTTCCCTATCACTGCGGTGAGTTCCCGACGCTGCAACTCCCAGGCAGGACACTGCTCGAGAGTGTGTTGCACCGAGTCTTCACCGCAGTCGCAGTGGTGGCACATCGGACTCGCCTCCCTCCCAAGCCTATGCAGGTATGTACCGAAGCAACCATGTCCGGTCAATACCTGCACCAGCCTAAAGGAGAGAGTCCCATGCTGCCGCACTGCCCACTCCTCGAGAATCGGCCTGAGCGCCTCCACGGTCCGAACGCCAGCTCGTGGAGCCTCAAGCCGATGCCCCCACCGTACCATCAACGTCCGGTGGGCCTCCTCGCGCCAACCTCGCAACTCCTCGGGCAGGGGGACAGAACCCCCGGCCCGGGCTGCCGCCGCGCGCTTGTAAACCTCGGCGAGCACCTCCGCATCCAAATCCCACGGGGGTGTCCCAGCCAACGCACACGCCGCGTCTGTGGACACCGTGCGGTATCCGCGAATGGCCTTGATCGCCAGGGTACGCTGAGGGCGCCACAAGCGCACCCTGTTCCCGGCGGACAAGGACTCCGCCCACACGGGTGCGCCGTACAGTGCCATCGACCGTACCACCCCCGTGTAAAGCCGCCGGCAGGCGACGCTGGCGCCGCCCACGTTCGGCAAGAGCCGACCGAGAGCGGCGGCAACGCCCTCCAGCTTGGGCACCAGAATGCGGAAGTGCTCGTCAAAGTTCCACCGCCTGTCTATCACTAGGCCCAGATACTTGATCTGGGCCCCGATCCGTACGGGGACCGAGCCAACCGTTATCGAGGCGCCAGCAGGTGGACCGCGACGAGGCCCGTGAAAGAGCACGGCCTCAGTCTTGGCAGGGGCCACCCTAAGCCCCAGCGCCTCGATGCGCCCGACCACTTGGGCCACCCCCTCGTTGGCCAGGCGCGCCGCCTCCTCGAAGCTTTGTCCCCGGGCCGTGACGAGCGTGTCATCCGCATAGCAGATGACGTCCAGGCCCGGGGGAAAAGCTCCACGCAGCACCCAGTCGTAACCGATGTTCCACAGGGGAGGTCCTAGGACTGAACCCTGCGGAACACCGCACGCCATGGGTCTGCGGAGCAAAGCTCCGTCGCGGTCCTCGCACAGAACCACCCTGCCCTCAAGGTAGTCTGCCACCAGCCGCCTCAGGTAAACCGGCACTCCATGGAACCGGAGCGCCTCGCCGATGCAGCCGAACGGCAGACTACCGAAGGCGTTGGCGATATCCAAGGATACCGCCAACAACACCCCTCCGCCAGCGACGGCCTCCTCCGAAGCGGCCCTCAGACGCAGGATGGCATCGATCGTCGAACGCCCAGCGCGGAAACCGTACTGAGCGTCCGACAGACCGGAGCCGACCTCTTCCAGATGCCGGAGGATACGGGTGGCGAGAACTCTCTCAAGCAACTTCCCCGCCTCCTCCAGCAAAACGATAGGCCTGTAGGCCGCCACGGTGTCGGGAGGTCGTCCCGGCTTAGGGAGGAGCACCAGCTTCCCCGCCTTCCAGCAGTCAGGGAACCGTCGGGACGCCAGGCACACGTCGAACAGCTCCCTGAGGCGGTCCCCCATGTGGTTGAGGGCCAGGGCCAACACCCGTCCGGGTACCCCGTCGGGCCCGGGGGCGGTGTTCTTCGAGCGCATCCGAAGAACAGCCGCCGCCACCTCCGCCTCTGTGACGGGCGGAGCACTGAGGTCGGCCTCCCGGTCGTCGGTCTCTGCGGCGACCATTGCCGGGGGCACGTGCTCCGCTCGTTGCGGGAATAGGCCCTCAACCACCTCCACGAGGAAGCCGGGTTGGAGAGTCTCCACAAGGGGGGGACCCCGACAGCGTAGCTTATTCAGCGCAGCTCGGTAGGGGCGGCCCCAGGGGTCACGGTCGAGACCCTCCAACAGCTCGTGCCGCGCCTCCTCCTTGGCGCGGCGAATGGCCAGCTTTAGGGCGCACACCTCGTCGATGTACGCCGCGTAAAGCCGGTCTTCCCTCTCGACGTCACGGGGGTGACGTCGCCGGCTGCGGGTGTAGGACCTCCGCGCCGCAAAACACGCTGCGCGAAGGGAGGCAAGCTCCGGGGACCACCAGTAGACCTCCGTCTTCGGGGACCAACACTTAGCACGGGGCATGGCCGTATCGCAGATTTGCGTAATCGCATCGCGAAAACGGCCAGCCGCAGCGTCGGCACCCTCGGACGAAGGCGGGGAGGCGAACCAATTGGAAATAATGGCCGCCTCCTCTAGCAGGACCTTGTCCATTCGCCCCACAGCCCACCGCGGAAACGCGCCGCCACGCCGAGAGGGAACGTGACCCCTTCTGGGGCCCTGGGACCGGGAGAGCTCGAATCGGATGTATCTATGATCCGAGAGCGTCTCAACCTCATCCAGGACACGCCAGCTCCTTACTTGCGCTTCGACGGCAGGGGTAGCGAACGAGAGGTCCACTATCGACCCCCCCTGCCGACGAACGCACGTGTCGGTGGTGCCTCTGTTGAGGAGACAGAGGCCCACCGACGTCGCCCACTCTTCGACTGCCCGACCGCGGGCATCCGTTCCGGGGGAGCCCCACGCCGTAGATTTGGCATTGAAGTCCCCCAGAACGAGCACCTGACGAGGTGCTGTCCGCCGTATCGAGGCCTCCACTCTATTGAGGAAGACCTCGAATTCCGCCAGACTCCGGTTTGGGGAGAAGTACACGCCGAACAGCGTTACCTCCCCCCAATCGGCAGCAACGAACCCCTCGCCCCTGTCTCTGAGCGACAAGGGTGGGGAGCGAAGCGCAGCGGAGCTGACGATGGCCACGGAGCCGTCCCGGTCACCCACCCAATTTGGGCAGGGAGGAACGAAGTAGGGCTCCGCGGCTACGGCCACACCTATTGACCACTCCGCCATCGTTTGCAGGAGGAGGTCCTGGGCGCCGGCGGAGTGGTTCAAATTCGTCTGGAGGAGATTGGAGGGTGTGCAATACATTATTGGATTGTTGACACCTCCATCTCTCCTCCCGCGGTCGGTGACCGAGGACCGGGAGCCGCCGTGGTCGAACGACCAGCTCCCGGATGCCTCGGCGCGTTGGGGATCGTGCACCCCTCCCGCCCCATCAAATGGTTGGCGGGCCGATTGCCCGCCGCGCACGGGGGGCAGTAAGGGGCGGCGGAGCATTCCGCCGCCTTGTGCCCCAGTTGGCCGCAGCGGAAGCACAATCTGCTGCAGTCCACGGCGCTAGTGCAATTGGCCCGCAAGTGGCCCCTGGCCATGCACCCATAACACCTCGCAGGCCTCCCCTCCAAGACCGTGATTCGGGCCGAGGAGAAGCCCACGAGGAGTCGTCCAGCTTTGGCCAGAAGCTTGGCCGCAGCGATGGGGCAGCGCACCCACACCGCACCCGCTCCTCCGGGGCCGGGGCGGACGGCACCGACCTTGACGGAGCCGGGAGCACACTCAGCAAACGCTTCAATGCGCTCCCGGACCTCCGCCGCCGTGACGGAGTCGTCCAAGCCCGACACGCGCAACTCCGCGCATTTCGTCGGCCTGGCGACGGTGACGCCATCCCGTCCCGCCACAATGCCTCGTAGCGCCGCGGCCACCATGTCGGCCTGTTTCTCCCCCTCCTTGCCGGGGAACTCCAGGATGCGCGCCCCTGTCCGCGCCAACCGCACCTTCCCTCCGACGCCAGGGAGGGCCCCGTCGAGGACCGACCTCGCCTCCTGGAGGAAGCCCGCATAGGTGAGTCCCTCCGCCTCGGGCGCCACCGTGATGACCACGGCGGCACTCTTTGGCGGAGAGAGTTTGGGCCCCCTCTTACCAGCCGTTTGCCCTGTTACCGGCGCGGAAGGGTTCTTCGCCTTCCTGGAGCGCCGCCTCTTCCGCTTCCCCCCAACCGTCTGCCACCCCTCCTCAGCTGCAGCTGAAGTGGGTGGAGCAGGAGGAGCGGGGACCGACGCGGGCACCGGAGCCGGAGCACTAGGAGCGGCGGCCGGCGGCACCCTCCGCCCCCCCTTCTTCCCCTTCCTCCTGTCGGTAGGAGCCTGAGCGGCACGAGCTTTGGCCGGCACAGGCGGCTTGGGCGCGGCGGGCTCGCCGGCCACCGCCGCAAATGACTTGGCGCCCATCCCCGGCTGGTTTGGTGGGGCTCCGCGCTTGTCAGCCGCCAACGGCGGCCGAATCCGCTTTTCGGGGAGCAGGCGGTCCTGGACGCCGGCCAGGCGTCCGTCTACCAGGCTCCCCACGAACCTGGCCAGCTGGCTCATTTGAGCGTCGCTGAACGCGTCGCCCAGAGCCCCACAAGCCACCTCCATCCCATTGGCCGGCTCCATCACCTCCAGGGGTGGTGCAGCTGGCGGCTTCTCGGCCCGCGGAGAGCCGGCCCGGGTGATGTCGACCCCACTGACCTGGAGATCGACCCGAAGCTGGGCCAGCTCAGCGCGGAGCTGCTGCACCTCTTCCTCGAGGCGGGCATTGGCAGCCTCGGAGGCGGCAGAGCGTTCGGAGAGCCGCTCCACCACCCCACCCAACGCGCTGGCGGCTGTCTTGAGTCCCTTCACAAAGTCGCCCTTGAGGTTTTGGGACCTCGTGGCGACCTTCAACCTAACCTAACCTAACCCAACCTAACCTTTTTTTTTTTTTTTTTTTTTTTTTTTTTTTTTTTTTTTTTTTTTTTGGCGGGAAAAAATGCCTGACGCACACCCCACCACCCGGGGAAGGCGATGGGGTAGTGTGGGGTTTGCACCCACTAAAAAGACCCGCCGTGTGCCATGCGTCGCCGTAAAAGTGGGCGAGCCCTGGATCGTTCTTACATCCACAGGGCCCGCCGCGGCGACTGTGCCCGGTCCGACTGCCACCGGGCACCCGACTCCTTGGTCGTCCTCTCCTAGCGGCGCTCCGGACACACACAGAGCGCCGCTCCGTCGCGGAAGGCATCAGCGGGCGGTGGAAAAAGGTCCCCGTTCCTCCGCCCGCGGCCTCGCTCAGGGCGGCATATGGTTCGCGGCGTACGCGCGCCTTCGCCGCCCAGCTCGCCGGCGGCGATGCGGATCAGCCAGGGGTGAGTCCTCCCTGATCCGCTCCGCCGCCTCCTTCTGCAAGATAACTTCCTCGCAGAAGGATGCGACCGCTTCCCACGACCTCGCGCAGCTCATGGATTGAACCACGGCCGGCAGCGCGAGGTCGTTCCCTATCACTGCGGTGAGTTCCCGACGCTGCAACTCCCAGGCAGGACACTGCTCGAGAGTGTGTTGCACCGAGTCTTCACCGCAGTCGCAGTGGTGGCACATCGGACTCGCCTCCCTCCCAAGCCTATGCAGGTATGTACCGAAGCAACCATGTCCGGTCAATACCTGCACCAGCCTAAAGGAGAGAGTCCCATGCTGCCGCACTGCCCACTCCTCGAGAATCGGCCTGAGCGCCTCCACGGTCCGAACGCCAGCTCGTGGAGCCTCAAGCCGATGCCCCCACCGTACCATCAACGTCCGGTGGGCCTCCTCGCGCCAACCTCGCAACTCCTCGGGCAGGGGGACAGAACCCCCGGCCCGGGCTGCCGCCGCGCGCTTGTAAACCTCGGCGAGCACCTCCGCATCCAAATCCCACGGGGGTGTCCCAGCCAACGCACACGCCGCGTCTGTGGACACCGTGCGGTATCCGCGAATGGCCTTGATCGCCAGGGTACGCTGAGGGCGCCACAAGCGCACCCTGTTCCCGGCGGACAAGGACTCCGCCCACACGGGTGCGCCGTACAGTGCCATCGACCGTACCACCCCCGTGTAAAGCCGCCGGCAGGCGACGCTGGCGCCGCCCACGTTCGGCAAGAGCCGACCGAGAGCGGCGGCAACGCCCTCCAGCTTGGGCACCAGAATGCGGAAGTGCTCGTCAAAGTTCCACCGCCTGTCTATCACTAGGCCCAGATACTTGATCTGGGCCCCGATCCGTACGGGGACCGAGCCAACCGTTATCGAGGCGCCAGCAGGTGGACCGCGACGAGGCCCGTGAAAGAGCACGGCCTCAGTCTTGGCAGGGGCCACCCTAAGCCCCAGCGCCTCGATGCGCCCGACCACTTGGGCCACCCCCTCGTTGGCCAGGCGCGCCGCCTCCTCGAAGCTTTGTCCCCGGGCCGTGACGAGCGTGTCATCCGCATAGCAGATGACGTCCAGGCCCGGGGGAAAAGCTCCACGCAGCACCCAGTCGTAACCGATGTTCCACAGGGGAGGTCCTAGGACTGAACCCTGCGGAACACCGCACGCCATGGGTCTGCGGAGCAAAGCTCCGTCGCGGTCCTCGCACAGAACCACCCTGCCCTCAAGGTAGTCTGCCACCAGCCGCCTCAGGTAAACCGGCACTCCATGGAACCGGAGCGCCTCGCCGATGCAGCCGAACGGCAGACTACCGAAGGCGTTGGCGATATCCAAGGATACCGCCAACAACACCCCTCCGCCAGCGACGGCCTCCTCCGAAGCGGCCCTCAGACGCAGGATGGCATCGATCGTCGAACGCCCAGCGCGGAAACCGTACTGAGCGTCCGACAGACCGGAGCCGACCTCTTCCAGATGCCGGAGGATACGGGTGGCGAGAACTCTCTCAAGCAACTTCCCCGCCTCCTCCAGCAAAACGATAGGCCTGTAGGCCGCCACGGTGTCGGGAGGTCGTCCCGGCTTAGGGAGGAGCACCAGCTTCCCCGCCTTCCAGCAGTCAGGGAACCGTCGGGACGCCAGGCACACGTCGAACAGCTCCCTGAGGCGGTCCCCCATGTGGTTGAGGGCCAGGGCCAACACCCGTCCGGGTACCCCGTCGGGCCCGGGGGCGGTGTTCTTCGAGCGCATCCGAAGAACAGCCGCCGCCACCTCCGCCTCTGTGACGGGCGGAGCACTGAGGTCGGCCTCCCGGTCGTCGGTCTCTGCGGCGACCATTGCCGGGGGCACGTGCTCCGCTCGTTGCGGGAATAGGCCCTCAACCACCTCCACGAGGAAGCCGGGTTGGAGAGTCTCCACAAGGGGGGGACCCCGACAGCGTAGCTTATTCAGCGCAGCTCGGTAGGGGCGGCCCCAGGGGTCACGGTCGAGACCCTCCAACAGCTCGTGCCGCGCCTCCTCCTTGGCGCGGCGAATGGCCAGCTTTAGGGCGCACACCTCGTCGATGTACGCCGCGTAAAGCCGGTCTTCCCTCTCGACGTCACGGGGGTGACGTCGCCGGCTGCGGGTGTAGGACCTCCGCGCCGCAAAACACGCTGCGCGAAGGGAGGCAAGCTCCGGGGACCACCAGTAGACCTCCGTCTTCGGGGACCAACACTTAGCACGGGGCATGGCCGTATCGCAGATTTGCGTAATCGCATCGCGAAAACGGCCAGCCGCAGCGTCGGCACCCTCGGACGAAGGCGGGGAGGCGAACCAATTGGAAATAATGGCCGCCTCCTCTAGCAGGACCTTGTCCATTCGCCCCACAGCCCACCGCGGAAACGCGCCGCCACGCCGAGAGGGAACGTGACCCCTTCTGGGGCCCTGGGACCGGGAGAGCTCGAATCGGATGTATCTATGATCCGAGAGCGTCTCAACCTCATCCAGGACACGCCAGCTCCTTACTTGCGCTTCGACGGCAGGGGTAGCGAACGAGAGGTCCACTATCGACCCCCCCTGCCGACGAACGCACGTGTCGGTGGTGCCTCTGTTGAGGAGACAGAGGCCCACCGACGTCGCCCACTCTTCGACTGCCCGACCGCGGGCATCCGTTCCGGGGGAGCCCCACGCCGTAGATTTGGCATTGAAGTCCCCCAGAACGAGCACCTGACGAGGTGCTGTCCGCCGTATCGAGGCCTCCACTCTATTGAGGAAGACCTCGAATTCCGCCAGACTCCGGTTTGGGGAGAAGTACACGCCGAACAGCGTTACCTCCCCCCAATCGGCAGCAACGAACCCCTCGCCCCTGTCTCTGAGCGACAAGGGTGGGGAGCGAAGCGCAGCGGAGCTGACGATGGCCACGGAGCCGTCCCGGTCACCCACCCAATTTGGGCAGGGAGGAACGAAGTAGGGCTCCGCGGCTACGGCCACACCTATTGACCACTCCGCCATCGCTTGCAGGAGGAGGTCCTGGGCGCCGGCGGAGTGGTTCAAATTCGTCTGGAGGAGATTGGAGGGTGTGCAATACATTATTGGATTGTTGACACCTCCATCTCTCCTCCCGCGGTCGGTGACCGAGGACCGGGAGCCGCCGTGGTCGAACGACCAGCTCCCGGATGCCTCGGCGCGTTGGGGATCGTGCACCCCTCCCGCCCCATCAAATGGTTGGCGGGCCGATTGCCCGCCGCGCACGGGGGGCAGTAAGGGGCGGCGGAGCATTCCGCCGCCTTGTGCCCCAGTTGGCCGCAGCGGAAGCACAATCTGCTGCAGTCCACGGCGCTAGTGCAATTGGCCCGCAAGTGGCCCCTGGCCATGCACCCATAACACCTCGCAGGCCTCCCCTCCAAGACCGTGATTCGGGCCGAGGAGAAGCCCACGAGGAGTCGTCCAGCTTTGGCCAGAAGCTTGGCCGCAGCGATGGGGCAGCGCACCCACACCGCACCCGCTCCTCCGGGGCCGGGGCGGACGGCACCGACCTTGACGGAGCCGGGAGCACACTCAGCAAACGCTTCAATGCGCTCCCGGACCTCCGCCGCCGTGACGGAGTCGTCCAAGCCCGACACGCGCAACTCCGCGCATTTCGTCGGCCTGGCGACGGTGACGCCATCCCGTCCCGCCACAATGCCTCGTAGCGCCGCGGCCACCATGTCGGCCTGTTTCTCCCCCTCCTTGCCGGGGAACTCCAGGATGCGCGCCCCTGTCCGCGCCAACCGCACCTTCCCTCCGACGCCAGGGAGGGCCCCGTCGAGGACCGACCTCGCCTCCTGGAGGAAGCCCGCATAGGTGAGTCCCTCCGCCTCGGGCACCACCGTGATGACCACGGCGGCACTCTTTGGCGGAGAGAGTTTGGGCCCCCTCTTACCAGCCGTTTGCCCTGTTACCGGCGCGGAAGGGTTCTTCGCCTTCCTGGAGCGCCGCCTCTTCCGCTTCCCCCCAACCGTCTGCCACCCCTCCTCAGCTGCAGCTGAAGTGGGTGGAGCAGGAGGAGCGGGGACCGACGCGGGCACCGGAGCTGGAGCACTAGGAGCGGCGGCCGGCGGCACCCTCCGCCCCCCCTTCTTCCCCTTCCTCCTGTCGGTAGGAGCCTGAGCGGCACGAGCTTTGGCCGGCACAGGCGGCTTGGGCGCGGCGGGCTCGCCGGCCACCGCCGCAAATGACTTGGCGCCCATCCCCGGCTGGTTTGGTGGGGCTCCGCGCTTGTCAGCCGCCAACGGCGGCCGAATCCGCTTTTCGGGGAGCAGGCGGTCCTGGACGCCGGCCAGGCGTCCGTCTACCAGGCTCCCCACGAACCTGGCCAGCTGGCTCATTTGAGCGTCGCTGAACGCGTCGCCCAGAGCCCCACAAGCCACCTCCATCCCATTGGCCGGCTCCATCACCTCCAGGGGTGGTGCAGCTGGCGGCTTCTCGGCCCGCGGAGAGCCGGCCCGGGTGATGTCGACCCCACTGACCCGGAGATCGACCCGAAGCTGGGCCAGCTCAGCGCGGAGCTGCTGCACCTCTTCCTCGAGGCGGGCATTGGCAGCCTCGGAGGCGGCAGAGCGTTCGGAGAGCCGCTCCACCACCCCACCCAACGCGCTGGCGGCTGTCTTGAGTCCCTTCACGAAGTCGCCCTTGAGGTTTTGGGACCTCGTGGCGACCTTCATAACGAGGCTCAACGAGTCGCTCGCCGTCTGCATCAGGTCCGCTGCGTCTGCTGCGGACCCCTCGGTCGCGGAGCGGATCCTGTCGGTCAATTGACCGACCTGATCCTCCGCGGCCGCCTCTCCATCAGCGCGCACGCGTCTGTACGCCGCGCTGTTAGAAAACACCGACGACGACGACCCGACCGGGGTGATATCACCCGGGGTCGGTGTCGCCGCCATCGGTGCTGTGGGTCGGCGGTGCGGCGTGAGCGACCGCGTTCTCGACCCCGCTCCTCCTCTGTTAGAGGGGCGTACTTTCCGAGGCGCCCGGATGGACACCTCGAAAGCCTCCTCTTGATCGTCCGGGAAGCTGCGCTTCTCGGCGCCTCCCGGCTTGACGGTGTTTGACCTCCCTGCTGGATTGAGGTCCTCCTCCTTACTCGCCTGGGGCAAGCGGCCCCGACTCCGGGTGGAGGGCCGGTCCGCCAACCGCGTCAGCACCACTCTTGGCACTGGCGTGTCGGCACGCGACTCCTCGCACTCCACACTTTCTCCTTCAACATCTTTGGTGATTTTATTTTTTTCCATTTTTGTTCCCACGAGTATGGGACGATGTAGGGAAACACTGTCGGGTGACGCCCATTCCGGCCAGTGTAGCTATATACTGTAGAGGTCGCCAGGTATCTACAGGTTTTTACGACTTCGCTGTCGGGTGTTCCTTTTGAGTTTTCCTTCTCGCAGGCCAGCCAATTAAGGCAAGCCCTCCGCTCACAGCGCCGCCGTACCCCATCCGCCAACGATGGGGGTCGTTGGTAGGTCACCGTGGTCTCCGGAATTCCAGGAGCTGGCGAAGCTCCCTTGTTGGTGATTACCTGTTTTCAGGTAACCACCCTCCCCCTCAACCTCCTTCCGTCCACAACAAGTCCCGTACCCCATACCGCCTACGATGGGGGTCGTTGGGAGTATGCTGCGGTCTCCGGGATTCAAGGAGAGCCGGCGTAGACTCCCCTTCCTACTCACCTACCTAACCTACCCAGACTAACCTAGCCTAACCTAACCTAAACCCAACCCAGCCCCTTTGTCGCATCTGGCATGTCCTCTGCTATTCAGAGGAACACCCAGAGCGACATCCCCCCCCGTCAGGTATTCGCCACCGCCAACAAGAGCCCACGAATGGGAAGTTATTGACGGTGCCCAGGGTGCACCGGCCCAGCGGGTTGTCCTTCCCCCCGGACGTATCCGAAAGAGACTAGCAACCCACCAAGCACACGTGGAGGTTACCTGACCCGCACCCCAACCCAACCTAACCTAACCTAACCTTTTTTTTTTTTTTTTTTTTTTTGGCGGGAAAAAATGCCTGACGCACACCCCACCACCCGGGGAAGGCGATGGGGTAGTGTGGGGTTTGCACCCACTAAAAAGACCCGCCGTGTGCCATGCGTCGCCGTAAAAGTGGGCGAGCCCTGGATCGTTCTTACATCCACAGGGCCCGCCGCGGCGACTGTGCCCGGTCCGACTGCCACCGGGCACCCGACTCCTTGGTCGTCCTCTCCTAGCGGCGCTCCGGACACACACAGAGCGCCGCTCCGTCGCGGAAGGCATCAGCGGGCGGTGGAAAAAGGTCCCCGTTCCTCCGCCCGCGGCCTCGCTCAGGGCGGCATATGGTTCGCGGCGTACGCGCGCCTTCGCCGCCCAGCTCGCCGGCGGCGATGCGGATCAGCCAGGGGTGAGTCCTCCCTGATCCGCTCCGCCGCCTCCTTCTGCAAGATAACTTCCTCGCAGAAGGATGCGACCGCTTCCCACGACCTCGCGCAGCTCATGGATTGAACCACGGCCGGCAGCGCGAGGTCGTTCCCTATCACTGCGGTGAGTTCCCGACGCTGCAACTCCCAGGCAGGACACTGCTCGAGAGTGTGTTGCACCGAGTCTTCACCGCAGTCGCAGTGGTGGCACATCGGACTCGCCTCCCTCCCAAGCCTATGCAGGTATGTACCGAAGCAACCATGTCCGGTCAATACCTGCACCAGCCTAAAGGAGAGAGTCCCATGCTGCCGCACTGCCCACTCCTCGAGAATCGGCCTGAGCGCCTCCACGGTCCGAACGCCAGCTCGTGGAGCCTCAAGCCGATGCCCCCACCGTACCATCAACGTCCGGTGGGCCTCCTCGCGCCAACCTCGCAACTCCTCGGGCAGGGGGACAGAACCCCCGGCCCGGGCTGCCGCCGCGCGCTTGTAAACCTCGGCGAGCACCTCCGCATCCAAATCCCACGGGGGTGTCCCAGCCAACGCACACGCCGCGTCTGTGGACACCGTGCGGTATCCGCGAATGGCCTTGATCGCCAGGGTACGCTGAGGGCGCCACAAGCGCACCCTGTTCCCGGCGGACAAGGACTCCGCCCACACGGGTGCGCCGTACAGTGCCATCGACCGTACCACCCCCGTGTAAAGCCGCCGGCAGGCGACGCTGGCGCCGCCCACGTTCGGCAAGAGCCGACCGAGAGCGGCGGCAACGCCCTCCAGCTTGGGCACCAGAATGCGGAAGTGCTCGTCAAAGTTCCACCGCCTGTCTATCACTAGGCCCAGATACTTGATCTGGGCCCCGATCCGTACGGGGACCGAGCCAACCGTTATCGAGGCGCCAGCAGGTGGACCGCGACGAGGCCCGTGAAAGAGCACGGCCTCAGTCTTGGCAGGGGCCACCCTAAGCCCCAGCGCCTCGATGCGCCCGACCACTTGGGCCACCCCCTCGTTGGCCAGGCGCGCCGCCTCCTCGAAGCTTTGTCCCCGGGCCGTGACGAGCGTGTCATCCGCATAGCAGATGACGTCCAGGCCCGGGTAACCTAACCTAACCTAACCTAACCTAACCCAGTCTCCCGCGACCCTGCGCCCGTGCCAGTTCAGTTTAAAGCCACTCCGCGCTCAAAAATCGGAAAACTCGGAAACTTATCACAGTTTCAAGTGAGTGATAGCTTAAAGTGTTCGGGCAAGTGAGTGCTACATGCGCGCACAAAAAGAAATCACCGGACTCCGCTTTTGGAATTTTTCCTGGGTAAAAGAAGAAAAATTCAGTAAGTATTTTTCACAAACCCCTAAACGCTGTTGAATTCAGAGCGGGGACCTACTGATTTTTTGGAGTGCGGGGCTGCGGCCTGGCTGCCCGCACATTTTGAGGTGTCCTCCAGATTTTTCCGGTGCAACAGCGGAGGCCTGCTGGCCATAAAAGAAAAACCATCTTTCTTCAAAGACTTTGCCAGGACGCGAGAGACAAAAAGTGGTTTAGCCCACCTGTGGGCCATCGGTGGCTAGTGAAGTTTCCGTAATCAAAACTTTCAAAGAGTGTGTGACTAACTTTTTATAAAGCAGTTCCGGACACATAACCTAACAGTGTTTTTCGTTGGTGAATAGCTCAGAAAGTAGAGCGAAGACCTAGTGATTTTATCACGGGATATTGACCCCCCCAGTGGCACTTATTTACACTGTGACTCTCAGATTTTTAAGGTGCAAACTCGTGCGGCTATAAAATATTCCAGGGGGACCACGTTGTGATACTTAACCCCAAATAAACACGTGTTTTCTGAAGTGAAAATTTTCGAGGAAGTTATAGACGTACCTGTTTGTGCCGAGCTGACTATAGAGCTGACTATAGAACAGCTCCACAAATCCTCAGCAGGAAACTTCGAGGGAACTCCTCAACCCCTGGCCTGACGTCACCCGAGTTTGGACTTGTGTTGGATACCCCCTCCCCACTTCTCCAAATACCTACCCGCCCCCCCCCACTTTACACTTACCCCCCCCCCACTTTACAAACCCCCCCCCCCCCCCCCCGCCTTCACCCCCTCCAAACTTTTGGATTTTACCCCCCCCCCCAACCCCCCTCAAATTACCTCACCCCCCTCCAGTTATCTCGGCCAAAAATAGAGGTGGACCACCCGAGCTTGGGTCCATTGTGACCGGCTTGAGGAGCCCTATTTTTTGGCCCCAACAGATTCCCCCCCAAAAAATCACCCCCCCCCCCCCCCGCCTTCACCCCCTCCAAACTTTTGGATTTTACCCCCCCCCAACCCCCCTCCAAAAATTTCCCCCCCTCCGGTTTTCTAGGCCAAATATAGTGCCAGACCACCCGAGCTTGGGTCCATTCTGACCGGCTTGAGGAGCCCTATCTTTTGGCCCCAACAGAAACCCACCCCCCAACCCTTTATTTATTACCGCACCCCCCTCGTCCTATCTCGGCCCAGGTCAGGGCTGGACCATCGAGTTTGGACTCATTTCAATCAGCTCGAGGAGCCCGATCGATCGGCCCCAGCAGAAGTCTTCTAGCCTGCACCAGCTCAGCCAGAACCAACAAAACTGTCCCAAGGAGCAGTTTCTCAGTAAGCAACCACAACTAAGCTTACTGAAGGGCCAACCAGGAGCAAACAGCTCAACTCACAACGCCCTAATTCATAAGGCATTGGTTCCAGAGCACCGAAGACTTCAAATTTTGAAAAATTTGTGTTAGTATTAAGGACATATAGCAGCATTATTGTGCTGCTATACATAGGATAAGACATTGTTAGGCATTATTCGCCTAACAATTTTCTGTGATATATTTTTGACTGACCTAATTTCCTGTGATACATTTTTCGACTAATAACACATATTAGCAAATTATTGCAAATATAAAATTTTTCTATTATATTTTAGATTAGGACATATAGTAGTACTTTTGTACTACTATACAATAGTTTAGGACTTAGTTCGTAAATTTAACTTTGTTGACCAGTACCCTGATTGTGAAGGGGAAAATCAACACTGACACACGAAGCGAGGTATCCTTTACAATACCCCCTTCTCAACTTAATTTTACATACGATTGGGGTGCCTTTTACACCACCCCTCTTAGACACGACACTAATCCTCACCACTTATAAAAGTCAGGATGAGCGGGATGCCGGGATTACGCACACCCAAGAGCCGGTCTCTTACAGCTATCACCCAGAACAAAAGCCCACAAAAAGAACCTGAACAAGCAGGACCTTCAACGCAAAGCGTCAGAAGGAGTGTGGGTGAATGGGAGGCGGGCAAAACGGTTACCAAGAGGACTCCTCCTCCTTCCAAAAAACTGGACAAAACACCTCCAGTAATGTCAATCTCTTTTGAGGTCGGCAGCCCGCCTGCCCCAAAAAATAAAGTTCAAGAGGCAAGGATGTGCTCAAATAAAATTAAAGCACTAATGACCACATCCAGAAACACAAAAAATGACATCAAAGCCGAGGTGAAAGTGCAAGCAGACCGGCTTTATCAACTTGTTAAGGAGCTCGATAAAGAAAGGGCCAAGGAACCCCCAACCGAGAAGACCTTCAGTACCAGAGGTACCCAAGTCCAGGAGGCGCATAAGACCGAGAAAGCCGCCACCCCTTCTCCAGTGGCCTTCAGAGAGGTAGATGCAGAATCCCTCACAAAAGCACTGGAGAAGCATAGTCGGAACTTGGCCGAGCACAGCGAAAAGATGGATAGGCTGAAGGAGGCACTACAGACTGGTCAAGAGCACATAGAGAAGCTCTCATATGCCAGAGTAGCGGCAAGTCGGCCTACCATCCCAACGCAGAAACTCACCGCACTACATTCGATCGTAGTGACGGCCAAGGACGAGGAGGAATCTGGTGAGCAAGTCCTGGACAGGATAAGAAAGGTTGTGAACGCCAAGGAAGGGGGTATCCAAGTCGAGAAAGTTAGACAAGCAAAGGATAGAAGAGTTATTATGGGTTGTCGTACAGAGGAGGAAAGGCAGAAATTGCGAGAAAGATTAAGCAAGGCGCCTGAGCTGAGGGCTCAGGATATAAAAAACAAAAATCCTCAAGTTATCATAAGGGACGTTATGCAGTACAATAGCAACGAAGAAATAGTTAAAGCCCTCCGGAAACAAAACAACCACATCTTCCAAGACCTCAAGGAAGAACAGAAGACAGTGGAAGTTTTGTACAGAAAGCGAACCAGGAACCCGCACCAATGTCACGTAGTGTTGAGGGTTGCCACAGAGATCTGGCGGCGCATGCTCGAGGTCGGGTCGGTGCACATGGAACTTCAGCGGGTCACGGTCGAAGACCAGTCCCCGCTCGTCCAGTGCTCGCTCTGCCTCGGGTATGGGCATAGCCGACGCGTTTGCACGGAGACTGTAGCGAAATGCAGTCACTGTGGTGGTCCCCACATGAGGACGGAGTGCGCGGACTGGAGCGCAGGTCTTCCACCGACCTGCTGTAACTGCATACGTGCCAAAGCGGATAACACGCACCATCACGCCTTCAGCTCAGAGTGCCAAGTAAGGAGAAGATGGGATGCAATAGCCCGCTCATCCATAGCGTATTGCTAAGGGCGCCCCGGGGACTCCTGCCCAACAAACAGCAAGACCATACCGAGTGGCCCAAGCGAATCTTCAACGCAAGGAACTGGCGACCACCGAACTCTTTTTAGAGGCCAGTGAACGAAAGATCTCGTGGGCACTGATTCAGGAGCCGTATGTGGGGGGAGCACGAAGTATGAAGAGCTACCGTGGAGCGCGAATCTACCAGTGCGAGGTCGATGGAAGTGGGAGGGTTAAAGCGGCGATAGCCGTCTTTGATCATGACTTGGACGTCATACCCTACCCGAAACTCACCACAAATAACATCGTTGTGGTGGGGATCCGAACCAAAGCCTGGGAAATCGCAGTAGTCTCCTATTACTTCGAGCCAGACCAACCCATAGGGCCATACCTGGACCAGGTGACCCGGATCCAAGCGGAAGTGGCCACCGGTAGATTGCTGATAGGTGGCGACGCGAATGCGAAAAGTGCCTGGTGGGGCAGCATCATACAAGATCCCAGGGGAGAGGAAATGTCCGCTACCCTGGATGAATTAGAGCTTCAGGTACTTAACACTGGTGACGCTCCCACCTTTGACACCATCAGAGGTGGTAGAGCGTATAAAAGCCACGTGGACGTCACGGCATGTTCGATCGACCTTTATGACCTGGTGGACGGCTGGCGGGTCGACACGGGAGCAACATCCTCGGACCATAACACAATATTTTTTAATGTTAATACAATAAGGGAAAAGGGAATAAATATTAAGAGGACAACGAGACAATATAACACTCGTAAAGCTAATTGGGAAGTATTTAAAAATAAATTAGAAACAATAAAAATTAGAGACAATATTAATCTAGAAACAATAATAAAAATAAATAACAAACAAAATTTAGAAGATAAAGTACAGAAATATATAAATGCGATTACAGAAGCATGCAAAGAGGCTATCCCCAAAATTAATAAAACAACTATAGTCAAATGTCCGTGGTGGTCCGAGGAGCTTACCGTGAAGAAGAGAGAGGTTATGACCAAGAAGAACCGCATCCGCAATGCTGCGCCGGTGAGGCGAGCGAAGGTCGTTGGCGAGTACCTGAAAGCGAAAGAAGAATACGAGATGCAGGCAAAGAGTGCCCAAATCGCCAGTTGGAAGGAGTTTTGCCGGAAGCAGGATCGTGAGGGAGTTTGGGAGGGTATCTACAGGATCATCGGTAGGACCGCCAAAAGGCAAGAAGAACTGACCCTTTGCAGCGACGGTGCATTCCTCAATCCGAGTGAATCGGCCGCCCTACTGGCAGATACGTTCTACCCCGAAGACAGAGTAGACCAGGATAACGCTGACCACAGGCGAATAAGAGAAGCAGCCAGCCGAGTAAATGAGTGGGCCCATGATGAGTATCATGATCCCCCATTTACGACGCTGGAGCTGAAGTCCGCTGTGGCGGGTTTCAACCCCAAAAAGGCACCAGGAGGGGACGGACTGACTTCTGATATCTGCAGTCGAGCGATCCACCAGGACCCGGACGCTTTCCTTGCCCTCTACAACAAGTGCCTTGAATTGGCACACTTCCCGACCACCTGGAAGGAGGCTACGGTCGTAGTCCTCAGAAAGCCGGGCAAGGACAGCTACACCACCCCCAAGGCGTATAGACCAATCGGTCTGTTGCCTGTTCTGGGGAAGGTCCTGGAGAGGATGGTCGTAGCGCGACTAAAATATCAGCTTGTACCGCGGTTTAGTACTCGTCAGTTTGGCTTCATGCCCCAGAGGAGCACCGAGGACGCCCTCTATACGCTAGTGAATCACGTACAGGACAAGTTGAGGCTGAAGAAGCTAATTGTCCTGGTGTCATTGGATATAGAGGGCGCCTTCGATAGCGCCTGGTGGCCAGCCATAAGAGTCAGACTGGCTGAGGAAAAGTGCCCGGTCAACATCAGGAGGCTGATAGACAGCTATCTCGATGGTAGGAAGGTCAGGGTTCGGTATGCCGGTGAGGAGTGCACTCGCGAGACTAGCAAGGGCTGTGTTCAGGGGTCGATCGGAGGTCCAATCCTGTGGAACCTCGTACTCGACCCACTACTGCAGGAGCTAGAGAAGCGCGGACTTTTCGTGCAGGCGTTCGCGGACGACATCGTCTTGGTCGTGGATGGGGACACGGCGACTGAAGTCTCTAGATCTGCCAATGCAGCCCTCGCCCATGTTCAGGATTGGGGCGTCCGAAATAAGCTGAGGTTTGCACCGCACAAAACCTGTGCGATGACCATAACCAATAAGCTTAAGTACGACACTCCAATGCTGAGCATGGCCGGGGTCGACATCGGTATGGTCAGAAAAATGAAGTTGCTGGGTCTAACCATAGACGATAAGCTTACTTTTAATGAGCATGCCGCGAACGTCTGCAAGAGGGCAGCTGACGTTTACAAGCAGCTGTCCCGAGCAGCAAAGGTGAGCTGGGGATTAAACACACAAGTAATACACACAATTTACACAGCAACGATTGAGCCCATAGTCACATACGCAGCCGCAGCCTGGGCACCCGCTGCAAAAAAGTTGGGTATACGGAAGAAGCTAGGCTCTGTTCAACGAGGATTTGCTCAGAAGCTCTGCAAATCTTACCGTACTGTCTCCCTGAACTCGGCACTGGCACTGTCGGGTATACTACCTCTAGACCTGCGCATACAAGAGGCAGCCGCCCTGTATGAAGCGAGGAGAGGGTCATCCCGGTTCGTGCCAGGAGACAGGGAGATCGAGAGTGCGGTAAGGTTTGCGGAAGCCCCTCATCCAGCTACACAAATGCCCCTGGAGTTCATGTGCCTGGCAGACCAAGAGTTGCTAGACAGCAACAATGTGCAGGCGGTGAGAATATTCACCGACGGCAGCAAGATTGAGGGGAAGGTCGGAGCCGCATTATCCATTTGGGATAATGATGGCGAAGTCCGGAACCTCAAGCTTAGCCTTGCCGCGTACTGCACAGTCTACCAGGCGGAACTCCTGGCCATTTGCAAAGCGACCGAAGTGATCCTCGCGCGGCAAGAAGCGAGCTACGGCTTGTACAGCGACTCAATGTCCGCATTGCAGACGCTTGCAAGCCGTGGCTCTCTCCATCCCCTGGCAGTTCGCGCGCGCGCCAACCTGGTTCACGCCCTGGGCCAGAGCAAAGTTGTTACTTTGTTCTGGATCAAGGCCCACGCGGGCCTGCCGGGGAATGAGCGAGCGGACGAGTTAGCTAAGGAGGCAGCGTTGTCGTCACGGAGGAGGCCGGACTACGACCGGTGTCCGGTTTCATTCATCAAGCGACAGATCCGTTTGGAATCGCTTGATGAATGGAATCAAAGATACGTGTCGGGCGAGACTGCTTCCGTTACGAAAATGTTTCTTCCGGATGCAATAGCGGCCTTCCGTATCGTACAACAGGTGCGGCCCGAAGGCGTCCTCACGCAAGTTTTGACGGGGCACGGTGGGTTCTCTGAATACTTGCATCGTTTCAAGTGTAAGGAGAGCCCATCGTGCGTCTGCGATTCGGGCGTGGCAGAGACTGTCCAGCACATACTCGTAGAATGCCCGTTACATAGCAGGGAGCGCTACCAAATTGAATGTGAGCTGGACAGTAAAATAACGAAGGAGAGCCTGCATGGGCTCATGAACAAGAAAACAAGGGAAAAGTTTTTGGAGTACTGCACTAGAGTAGCCACTGCGGTTATACGTCGAAACAAAACCTGAAGCGCACCGTGCTTCATTAGTATTCTGCGCGATATTTAAATGTAAGCACGGAATGCAGCAAGGACACGTATAGCCGGCAGTATTTCATATTAGTACCTAAGTTTATACTGTGTAATAATTACTGTGATATTTTATGATAACTGAGCTTGTGTTTTTATCCCTAATTATAATTTTGACATACCTGTGATAAACCGCTCACTGTACCTGAAATATACAGCACTATTGCTCAAATTGTTTTAAATTATAGCACCTTTTGCTCAATTTGTTAATCTGTCTATAAGTATTTTACCTATTTTTCTAAGTAATAAACTATGCCGTAAATTAGGACTAAATATGGAATAAAAGAAGATGATTGCAAGAAAGAATTAGGATGAGGAATGAATGTACGAGAGGCATAGAAGATTGACCGGAATGACAGAGGTTGAGCACAGAAGGCACCAATTTAGTTGGTGAGGATTAGAGTTAAGAAAAAAAAAAAAAAAAAAAAAAAAAAAACCTAACCTAACCTAACCTAACCGTCTCTTGCAACGGCCTCGCAGAACAAAAGCCCACAGATTGTGCCTGAACAAGCAGGACCTTCGACGCAAAGCGTCAGAAGGAGTGTGGGCGAATGGGAGGCGGGCAAAACCGTCACCAAGAGGACTCCTCCACCCAAAAAACTGGACCAAACACCTCCAGTAATGTCGATCTCTTATGAGGTCGGCAGCCCGCCTTCCCAAAAAACTAGAGTTCAAGAGGCCAGGATGTGTTCCAACAAAATTAAGGCTTTAATGACCACCTCGAGAAACACAAAAAACGAAATAAAGGCTGAGGTGAAAGCGCAAGCAGACCGACTCTACCAGCTCGTTAAAGAGCTGGAGAACCTTAAAAAACCCTCGACCGAAAAGATGACGGCGACGATCGGGACCCTAGTCCAGGAGACGCAGAAGACCAAGGAACCTCCTATCCCTTCTCCAGTGGCCAATACAGTAGTGGACACGGAATCCCTCAGGAAGGCCCTGGAGGAGCACAGTCATAACTTGGCCGTACACAGCGAGAAGATGGACAGGTTGAAGGAAGCACTACAAACTGGCCAAGAGCATATAGAGAAGCTCTCCTATGCCAGTGTAGCGGCGAGTCGACCTGCCATCCAAACGCCGAATCTCACAGCACTACACTCAATCGTAGTGACGGCCAAGGACGAGGAGGAATCCGGTGAGCAAGTCCTGGACAGGATCCGGAAGGTGGTTAACGCCAAGGAAGGGGGCATACAAGTCGAAAAAGTTCGCAAGGCGAAAGACAGGAAGGTTATAATGGGCTGTCGCACGGAAGAAGAAAGGCGTAAACTAAGAGAGAGGCTTAGCAAGGCGCCTGAGCTGGAGACCCAGGACATTAAAAATAGAAACCCGCAGGTAATAATTTATGAAGTGATGCAGTACCTCACCAACGAGGAGGTACTAAAGGCCCTGCAAAAGCAGAATACCAACATCTTCCTGAATCTCAGGGACGAGCACAGCAAGGTGGAAGTCCTTTACAGGAAGCGCGCCAGAAACCCGCTCAGGTGTCATGTAGTGTTGAGGGTCGCCACAGAGGTCTGGCGGCGCATGCTCGAGGTCGGATCGGTGCACGTGGACCTCCAGCGGGTTAGGGTCGAAGACCAGTCCCCGCTTGTCCAGTGCTCGCTCTGCCTCGGGTATGGGCATAGCCGACGCACTTGCACGGATACAGTGGCGAAGTGCAGCCATTGTGGCGGACCTCACATGAGGACGGAGTGCGCGGACTGGAGCGCAGGGCTGCCACCGACCTGTTGCAACTGCATAAGGGCCAAAATAGACAGCACGCATCACCACGCCTTCAGCTCAGAGTGCACAGTTAGAAGAAGATGGGACGCTATAGCCCGCTCATCCATAGCGTATTGCTAAGGGCGCCCCGGGGACTCCTGCCCAACAAACAACAAGACCATACCGCGTGGCCCAAGCGAATTTACAGCGTAAGGAACTGGCTACCACCGAACTCTTTCTAGAGGCCAGTGAAAGAAAGATCTCGTGGGCACTGATTCAGGAGCCGTATGTGGGAGGAGCACGAAGTATGAAGAGCTACCGTGGAGCGAGAATCTACCAGTGCGAGGTCGATGGAAGTGGGAGGGTTAAGGCGGCGATAGCCGTCTTTGATCATGACTTGGACGTCATACCCTACCCGAAACTCACCACAAATAACATCGTTGTGGTGGGGATCCGGACCAAAGCCTGGGAAATCGCAGTAGTCTCCTATTACTTCGAGCCAGACCAACCCATAGGGCCATACCTGGACCAGGTGACCCGGATCCAAGCGGAAGTGGCCACCGGTAGATTGCTGATAGGTGGCGACGCAAATGCGAAAAGTGCCTGGTGGGGCAGCATCGTACAAGATCCCAGGGGAGAGGAAATGTCCGCTACCCTGGACGAGCTAGAGCTTCAGGTACTAAACACTGGTGACGCTCCCACCTTTGACACCATCAGAGGTGGTAGAGCGTATAGAAGCCATGTCGACGTCACGGCATGTTCGCTCGACCTTTTTGACCTGGTGGACGGCTGGCGGGTCGACACGGGAGCAACATCCTCGGACCATAACACGATATTTTTCAATATTAATATAAAAAAGGAAAAAGGCATAAACATAAATAGGACTACGAGACAGTACAACACTAGAAAAGCCAATTGGGATGCATTTGAAATTAAATTAAGGGAACTGAAAACTAGGGGTAATATAAATTTAGAAAGTATTAAACAAATAAATAGTCATGAAAATCTAGATAAAATAGTAGAGAAATATATAGAGGTAATAACAGAGACATGCAAAAGCACCATCCCAAAATTGAATAATAAAACTAAACCTAACTGTCCGTGGTGGTCCGAGGAGCTCACCGTGAAGAAGAGAGAAGTGAAGACAAAAAAGAACCGCATCCGCAATGCCGCGCCGGTCCGGCGAGCGAAGGTCGTTGGCGAGTACCTGAAAGCAAAAGAAGAGTACGAGATGCAGGCAAAGAGTGCCCAAATCGCCAGTTGGAAGGAGTTTTGCCGGAAGCAGGATCGTGAGGGAGTTTGGGAGGGTACCTGTTACGTGAGGGACCTCTCGGAGCTTGAAAGCCAGAGAGTCGGCCTTCTCAGCGCCCCCATCCCCGAAGATTTCGAGGATGCGGGCGCCGGTCACGGTAGTCCTGCAGCGCATCTCTTCAATGCCGAGACTCGTTTTGTCGATACGGGTCCGGGCCTCCCGCAAAATCGTCCCGTAGCTCGCGCCACGCTCCGCCGCGCCCGGCTGCAGTGTTAGTGTCACCGCAGCCGTTTTTGGCTCACGCAGCTTTGCCACCGCCACCGCCTTTTTGTTCTGGGTGCCCAGCGTGGTCGTCTTCTTCCCACTACTTTTTGCTCCCCGAGCAGCGACCAAATTCCACTGCTCCGTCAACGGGGGCGGTGGGGGGGCGTCCCGCACTGGGCTTGGGTCCCTAACAGGGGCTGGGGCCGACTTTTTGCCCTTGCCTTTGCCCTTGCTCTTAGCCTTTTGGGGCTGGGCTGCTGGCGCAGGCAGAGGCGCAGGGTTCTTCTTTGGGGCAGGGGCTTTTGCCCCCACCGACTTGGACGACTCGGGTATAGGGGCTGCCACTGTCGCAGCCACGTCCTCCGCATTTCTCCTATCAGCCGCCAGCGGCGGCCGCAACCTCGGCTCCGGCAGGAGGCGACACTCGAGCCCTTCGAGTCGTGCATTCAGCATGTTGCCGAATTGCACGACGCTGGCCCGAGATATCTCCTCCACCATAACTCGGATCGCGTCCGCGTCAGGTGCTGCCGTCGTTGCTGCCGCCGCCGGTCGGCTGTTTGCTTCTGCCAGCCGAGCCGAGAGCCGCTGGTTTTCGGCCTCAAGGTATGCCACCTCCTCAGGCACTGTACGGGCCCTTATGCCGCCCGCGGCCTCTTTGATGATAGAGGCCGCATCCTTCAGGGTCTTAACACTCGTCCCTTTTAATCTGCTGGACGTAGTGGCCACCTTTTCTACGAGTTTTGCAGCCTCTAGCAGCAGAAGATTTAATGCTGCCAGAGACTGCTCCGTGTCCTCTTCGGGTGTTGGCGGGTTGAGGCCTCTGCGGCAGGCGTGCCTCGATTCCTTGAGGATCTTGGCCATGCCGACTATCTCCTCCTCCGCCTCCAACTGGAGCGCCTCTTCCTTCTCCTTGTTGAGGCGTTCCTTGGCCGCGGCTAGACCCACGTACTCGCCCGTGGTGGGCGGTCGTCCTCTCCTTTTAGATTTATGTGCTACCCCTTTGGGCAGCGACATCATCTCCTCTTCTTCCAATGCCCTTTTGCGCCAGCGGCGGGCCTCCTCTTTTCCACTCCCGGAGTCGACCGTCATCAGACTAGCCTGACTGGCGTCTGAGTCGGACTCCGAGAGACGCGTTACGGAGACGCGAAGTTCTCTTCGAGCCACCGTCGCCTGCTCCATCTCCCTCTCACTCTCACTCTCCTCCTCCTTTCCTTCCTCCTTTGTTTTGGTTTTTTGTTTTAAAGATTTATTCATAGTTGTTCCCACGAGTATGGGACGATGTAGGGAAACACTGTCGGGTGACGCCCATTCCGGCCAGTGTAGCTATATACTGTAGAGGTCGCCAGGTATCTACAGGTTTTAACGACTTCGCTGTCGGGTGTTCCTTTTGAGTTTTCCTTCTCGCAGGCCAGCCAATTAAGGCAAGCCCTCCGCTCACAGCACCGCCGTACCCCATCCGCCAACGATGGGGGTCTTTGGTAGGATACCGTGAGCTCCGGAATTCCAGCGCCTTCCGCCGCGCCGTCCATTCGTACACTCTGGCGAGCACCCATGCCTCCAACTCCCAGGGAGGGGTGCCCGCCAGAGCGCACGCCGCCGAGAAACCCACTGAGCGGTAGGCCCTCGCCACCCGCTGTGCAATGGCCCTTTGTGGCCTGCGGATGGCGGTTGCATTCTCCCTCCTTTGGAGGGAGTCCGCCCAGATGGGTGCCCCGTAAAGCGCCATGCTCTTTAAGATGCCGGCATAGAGGCGCCGGCATCGCGTCTTGGGCCCCCCAAGGTTCGGGAGGAGCCATGAGAGGGCGTCCGCGGCTTTCAGCAGGCGCGTCGAAAGCCCGCTAAAGTGTGGGCCGAAGCGCCACCTGCTGTCCAGCACGAGGCCCAGATACTTCATCCGGACCCCGACCTCTATCCGGACGCCCTCGACGACGATGTGGGCATCAGGCGGGCGGCGCTGCCGAGGCCCGTGGAAGAACACGGCCTCGGTCTTGTTCAGCGCCACCCTCAATCCAAGCCGGCGGATCCTACCCGCCACCAACGATCCGCCGGCTGAGGCCAAACAGGCTGCCTCCCCAAAGTCCCTCCCCCGGGCAACGAGGAGAGTGTCATCCGCGTAACAGATGACACTCGTGCCCTGGAGGAGGGCGCCCCGCAGGAGCCAGTCAAATCCGATGTTCCACAAGGGGGGCCCAAGCACCGACCCCTGCGGAACACCGGACTCCGCACCGTAACGCCTGATCCTGGCCGTCTTGTCCACCAGGAGGACCTCTCTGTCCTCCAGGTAGCTGGCCAGGATCACCCGCAGATATTGGGGCACTCCATGGAACCGGAGTGCCTCCAATATGGTCGCGTGGGGGACGGAGTTGAAGGCGTTTGCAATATCAAACGACACCGCCAACACTCCGTCCCCCGCGGCCACCGCCTCCTGCACCTGGCCCTTCAGCAGGGCCAAGGCATCGACCTCATCGAGAAGGACGATGGGCCGGTATGCCGAGGGGGAGTCCGCCGGGCGTCCCTCTTTTCGGAGGAGGCAAAGCTGCCCCTCCCTCCACAGTTTCGGGAACCTTCCAGCCGTAAGGCACGCGCTGAAGAGGTCCCGAAACCTGTCCTCCATTTGGGAGGCAGCTATCGCCACCACCCGAGCGGGGACGCCGTCCGGCCCAGGGGCCGTCTTCTTCGCCCGGAGGCGAAGTATCCCCTCGTGGACTTCATCCACCGTCACCGGGGGCACCTCGTCCCCCGGCGGAGCCGCTTCCTGCGGGGGGTCCATTGCTGGTGGGGCGAAGTCGGTCCTGCGTGGAAACAGGGACCGGACCACCCCATCCAGCAACGCCGGCTCGAGGGTCTCCGACAGGGGGGGACCGTAGGGCCGCAGCTTGCTCCGCGCCAGCTTATATGGCCTCCCGTATGGATCCCTGTCGAGACCCTCCAACATCTCGGCCCTTGCCGAGTCCTTGGCGGCGCACATTGCCGTCTTGAGGACCGCCTTTGCTTCCAGGTAGGAGGCGTAGAGGCGATCCTCCTCGACCTGAGATCGGGTGGTGCGCCGCCGGCACCGCGTGTAGGCCCTCCTGGCCGCCACGCAGAAGGCCCGGAGCCCCGTCAACTCCTCCGTCCACCAATAGACGGCGCGACGGGGAGGCATACGGCGTGACCGAGGCATGCTGGAGTTGCACACCTCGGTCAGGGACCCTCGGAGCTGGACCGCCGCGGCGTCCACATCCAGGGCCTCCACAGGGGGCGAGAGCCAGTCCTGGAGGAACGCCGCCTCCTGGGCTGCCTCCCGGTCCAGGCGGGTGAGAGCCCACCGCGGGAAGGCAGACCGGCCTGAACGGGCCGTCCCCCCCCGGGGGCCGGTGGAGATGTCGAACCGCACATATCGGTGGTCCGACAAAGTCTCCACCGTCTCCACCCGCCAGTCCACGACGCGGGCGGCCAGGGCAGGGGTGGCAAACGAGACGTCTACCACCGATCCCCCCCGTTGCCGCACACACGTGTGGACCGCCCCCCTGTTGAGGAGGGACACACCGCACGAGGCCGCCCAAAATTCGGCGGCGAGTCCTCGGACGTCGCAGGAGGCAGCCGGGTTGCCCCAAGCCTCCGCCTTGGCGTTCAGGTCGCCCATAATGGCGACCTGGCGCGGCGCCGCCCTCCCTACGACTGCAGTGAGGACCTCGAGGAAGTCCTCAAAGTCGGAGAGAGGGCGGTTTGGGGAGAAGTAGACCCCAACCAGGGCCATATCCCTCCCCCACGCGGCGGCCACGTATCCCGGTCCCCTCTCTAAAAGCGAGAGGGGAAGGGAGTCCGTGGAAGACCGCGCCTTCAACGCCACCAAGCCGTCCCGATCGCCCAGCCAGGTGCTGGGGACCGAGTACGGCTCGGCGACCACCGCCACGTCCACCAACCACTCGGCCATGGTCTGCATGAACAGATCCTGGGCCGCCCGGCAGTGGTTGGTGTTCGCCTGAAGGATGCGATGTTCGGCCCTATCCATCAGTCGGACATCGCACCCCCCTCCTCCTCATTCAGGCCAGCAGCAGCCGAAACGCCAACCTCTGGCACCACGGCGGCGGTAGCGGCAGGCTGTCTCGGCGCCTGAGCTTTTCCTCTCTTTGGGGGAGGATTGCACATCCTCCCCTGCATTATATGGCCTGCGGGGCGGCCACTGGCGGCACAGACAGCGCAGTGCGGCGCGGCCGCCTTGCACTCGGCGGACTTGTGGCCCTCCTTGCCGCAACGGTAACAACTCTCCGTCCGGTCCACCGTGGACGGACAGAGGGGCCGGGTGTGCCCGACTCCGAAGCACCTGTAGCACCGCAAGGGCTGTGCCGCAAGTGCCCGGACCACACCCGAGCCGAAGCCGACGTTAAGCCGTCCTTTGTCAAGGACGGCTTTGGCCGCGGCGACTGGGCACTCCAGCCGAATGGCGCCCATGCCGCCGCGACCGGGCCTAATGTCCCGGCTTCGCACCGCTGCGACGCCACAGCCCCCCATTGCTGCGACCGCCGCCACCACCTCCTCCTTGGTGACCGTATCGTCAAGATCGGTCACCTCGATGGCCGCCGTCTTCACGGGCCTGGCCACCTTGGCCGCGTCCGCGATGACCTCCCGCAACTTTGTCGCGAGGAGGTCCGCGTTGGCACTGCCCTCTGCCCCCGGGAACTCGAAAATTCGAGCCCCGGCTTGGGTCCGCCGGCAGGAGACCTTGCCGATCCCCAACTGGGTGGGATCGGCATTGGCACGCGCCCGCAACAAAATGGACGCGTAGGTCTCCCCACGCTCCGCAGCCTCCGTGGTGAGCGTCACCACGACGGCTGCGGTCTTAGGAGGAACTAGATTCCTCCTGGTGCCGGCGGTTTGGGCTGTGGGAGCAGCGCTGGCGGCCCCGGGAGGCGGCCCTTTCCCCTTTCCATTCCCTTTCCCTTTGCCGGTTGCCTGCGACTGGCTGGGAGGGGTGGTGGTGGCGGGGATGGCAGGGACGACAGCTGCCGCGCCCTTGCCCTTGCCCTTGCCCTTCCCCTTGCCAACCACCCCTTGCCAACCACGGGTAACCTAACCTAACCTAACCTTTTTTTTTTTTTTTTTTTGATCACGCTGGGAAAAAATGCATTACGCATACCCACCCATTGGGGGAATGGGGGGCTATGTGGGACTCCCCGGGAAGACCCGGTATACCCACTAAAATAACCCAGCGGCACTCCCGCATCGTCTTTATGGAAGAGGACTGGGAAACTGGCACAGCCTTTACGTCCAGTCCTCCGCCGACGACCGCCCGCCTTTACAGCGGGGCCTTCACGCCCCTCCCTTAGTGGAGGGGCCCGGGAACGACCGCAGTGCTCGGCCGTTCCCGCCCGACGAGGGTGGCGATTAGTGCAATGCGAGCGAAAGGTGCCCCCGCACCTGTCGCCCGCTAATCGCCACCAGGAGGTGGGAGGAGACGATCGTACAACCGCCTTCTCCCACCCCCTCTTCGCCTGCGGAGCGGCGGCGCGAGAGGATCGTCCTCCCGCGCACGCTCCGCCGCCTCCTTTTGCGACATCACGACCTCGCAAAAGGAGGCAACCGCTGCCCAGGCCTCCTCACTCCCCAGCATGGAGTTGACCACGCCAGGGAGTGAGAGGTCCTGCCCGACAACATCGATCAGGGCACGACGCAGTTCAGCCCAGGCTGGGCACAGCGCGTCCAGCGTCCGACGGCCAAAGGCGGCGGTGGCGAGGTCCTCCGTCCAATGGACGATGATAGCGTCCCTCGCCTCCCGCCGCACGGCCTCCCGCTCTTCCGCGGCGGGGCGCTCCCCGAGCGCCTTCCGCCGCGCAGTCCACTCATATACTCTGGCGAGCACCCATGCCTCCAACTCCCAGGGAGGGGTGCCCGCCAGAGCGCACGCCGCCGAAAAGCCCACTGAGCGGTAGGCCCTCGCCACCCGCTGTGCAATGGCCCTTTGTGGCCTGCGGATGGCGGTTGCATTCTCCCTCCTCTGGAGGGAGTCCGCCCAGATGGGTGCCCCGTAGAGGGCCATACTCTTGAGGATGCCGGCATAGAGGCGCCGGCATCGCGTCTTGGGCCCCCCCAGGTTCGGGAGGAGCCATGAGAGGGCGTCCGCGGCTTTCAGCAGGCGCGTTGACAGCCCGCTGAAATGCGGGCCGAAGCGCCACCTGCTGTCAAGCACGAGGCCCAGATATTTCATCTGGACCCCGACCTCTATCCGGACGCCCTCCACGAAGATATGGGCGTCAGGAGGGCGGCGCTGCCGAGGCCCGTGGAAGAACACGGCCTCGGTCTTGTTCAGCGCCACCCTCAGTCCAAGCCGGCGGATCCTCCCCGCCACCAAGGATCCGCCGGCCGAGGCCAAACAGGCCGCCTCACCAAAGTCCCTCCCCCGGGCAACGAGGAGAGTGTCATCTGCGTAGCAGATGACACTCGTGCCCTGGAGGAGGGTGCCCCGCAGGAGCCAATCAAAACCGATGTTCCACAGGGGAGGGCCTAGAACCGACCCCTGCGGAACACCGGACTCCGCAACGTAACGCCTGATCCTGGCCGTCTTGTCCACCAGGAGGACCTCTCTGTCCTCCAGGTAACTGGCCAGGATCGCCCGCAGATATTGGGGCACTCCGTGATACCTGAGTGCCTCCAATATGGTCGTGTTGGGGACGGAGTTGAAGGCGTTTGCAATGTCAAACGACACCGCCAACACTCCGTCCCCCGCCGCCACCGCCTCCTGCACCTGGCCCCTGAGCAGGGCCAACGCGTCGACCGTCGAACGCTCTTTTCGAAACCCGAATTGGGCGTCCGACAGGTCCGGCCCTACCCCCCGCAACAGGCTATTTAGCCGGGTGGCGATGATCCCCTCGAACAATTTACCGACCTCATCGAGCAAAACGATGGGCCGGCATGCCGAGGGGGAGTCCACCGGGCGTCCCTCCTTCCGGAGGAGGCACAACTGCCCCTCCTTCCAGAGCTTCGGGAACCTCCCAGCTTTCAGGCACGCGCTGAAGAGGTCCCGAAACCTATCCTCCATGAGGGACGCTGCGATGGCCACCACCCGTGCGGGGACGCCATCCGGTCCAGGGGCCGTCTTCTTCGCGCGGAGGGACAGAACCCCCTCGCGAAGTTCCTCCACCGATACTGGAGGTACCTCTTCCTCCGGCGTAGCTACCACTCCCAATGGGGGGTTCATTGTTGGTGGGGTGAAGTCGGTCCTGCGTGGAAACAGGGACCGGACCACCCCATCCAGCAACGCCGGCTCCAGGGTCTCCGTCAGTGGGGGACCAAAGGGGCGCAGTTGGTTCCGCGCCGCCTTATATGGCCTCCCGTACGGATCCCTGTCGAGGCCCTCCAGCATCTCGGCCCTCGCCGAGTCCTTGGCGGCGCACATAGCCGACTTGAGGACCGTCTTTGCCTCTCGGTAAGAGGCGTAGAGGCGGTCCTCCCCGGCCCGATCTCGGGCAGTGCGCCGCCGGCTCCGCGTATAGGCCCTTCTGGCCGCCACGCAGGCGGTCCGTAGCCCCGCCAGCTCCCCCGACCACCAATACACGGCGCGACGGGGAGGCGGACGGCGTGACCGAGGCATGCTGGAGTTGCACACCTCGGTCAGGGACCCACGGAGCTGCACCGCTGCGGCGTCTACGTCCAGGACAGGCTCGACAGGGGGTGAGAGCCAGTCCTGGAGAAAAGCCGCCTCCCTGGCTGCCTCCCGGTCCAGGCGGGTGAGAGCCCACCGCGGGAAGGGAGATTGGCCTGAGCGGGCCGTCTCCCCCCGGGGGCCGGTGGAGATGTCGAACCGCACATATCGGTGGTCCGACAGAGTCTCCACCATCTCCACCCGCCAGTCCACGACGCGGGCGGCCAGGGCAGGGGTGGCAAACGAGACGTCTACCACCGACCCCCCCCGTTGCCGCACACACGTATGGACCGCCCCCCTGTTGAGGAGGGACACGCCGCACGAGGCCGCCCAAAATTCGGCGGCGCGCCCCCGGACGTTGCAGGAGGCAGCCGGGTTGCCCCAAGCCTCCGACTTCGCGTTCAGGTCGCCCAACACGGCGACCTGGCGCGGCGCCGCCCTCCCTACGACCGCAGTAAGGACCTCGAGGAAGTCCTCAAAGTCGGAGAGAGGGCGGTTTGGGGAGAAATAGACCCCCACCAAGGCCATTTCCTTCCCCCACGCGGCGGCCACGTATCCCGGTCCCCTCTCTAAAAGCGAGAGGGGAGGGGAGCCCGTGGAAGACCGCGCCACCAACGCCACCAAGCCGTCCCGATCGCCCAGCCAGGTACTGGGGACCGAGTATGGCTCGGCGACCACCGCCACGTCCACCAACCACTCGGCCATGATCTGCGTTAGCAGATCCTGGGCCGCCCGGCAGTGGTTGGTGTTCGCCTGAAGGATGCGATGTTCGGCCCTATCCATCAGTCGGACATCGCACCCCCCTCCTCCTCAGCCAGGCCAGCAGCAGCCGGATCCCCAACCTCCGGCACCACGGCGGTGGTAGCGGCAGGCTTGCTCGGCGCCTGCGCTTTTCCCTTCTTAGGGGGAGGATTGCACATCCTCCCCTGCATGATGTGGCCTGCCGGGCGGCCACTGGCGGCACACACAGCGCATCGCGGCGCGGCCGCCTCACACTCAGCGGACTTGTGGCCCTCCTTGCCGCAGCGGTAACAGCTCTCTGTCCGGTCCACCGTGGACGGACAGAGGGCCCGGGTGTGCCCGATTCCGAAGCACCTGTAGCACCGCAAGGGCTGTGCCGCAAGTGCCCGGACCCTACCCGAGCTGAAGCCGACGTTTAGCCGTCCTTTGTCAAGGACGGCTTTGGCCGCGGCGACTGGGCACTCCAAGCGAATGGTGCCCATGCCACCGCGACCGGGCCTGATGTCCCGGCCTTTCACCGCTGCGACGTCACACGCCCCCATTGCTGCGACCGCCGCCACGACCTCCTCCTTGGTGACCGTATCATCGAGGTCAGTCACCTCGATGGCCGCCGTCTTCACGGGCCTGGCCACCTTGGCCGCGTCCGCGATGACCTCCCGCAACTTTGTAGCGAAGAGGTCCGCGTTGGCAGTGCCCTCTGCCCCCGGGAACTCGAAAATTCGAGCCCCGGCTTGGGTCCGCCGGCAAGAGACCTTGCCGATCCCCAGCTGGGTGGGATCGGCATTGGCACGCGCCCTCAACAGTATGGACGCGTACGTCTCACCACGCTCCGCAGCCTCCGTGGTGAGTGTCACCACGACGGCTGCGGTCTTAGGAGGAACTAGGTTCCTCCTGGTGCCGGCGGTTTTGGCTGTGGGAGTAGCACTGGCGGCCTTGGAAGGCGGCCCTTTATCCGTCTTCTTCCCCTTGCCAGTCGCCCGCGACTGGCTGGGAGCGGTGGTGGTGGCGGGGACACCAGTGACGACCGCTGCCGCCCCCCCGCCCCCGCCCTTGCCCTTCCCCTTCCCCCTCCCCTTGCCAACCACCTTCGTCCAGCCCTGCTGGTTGGTCGGGGTGGTGGCAGGCAGAAGCGGGTCCTCCTCCCTTTGTGGGGTTGGCTCCGGCCCACCCCTCCTCTTATCGGAGGCAAGCGGCAGCCGGTAGCTCCTCTCGGGCAGGAGGCGGTCCTCTATCCCATCCAGGCAGGCCCTCGTGAAGGCCCTCTCCTCCATCACAACCTTGCGGATGATATCCTCAAGGTTGGAGGCTGAGGGGCCCTCTGCAGCAGGTCTCGGCTCCGCCGAAGCTTGGCTTGGCCGGGCCGTGGCCTCAGCCAGCCTCTGGTGCAGCTGGCTGACCTCCGTCTGCAGGCGATCGACCCTCGCCTGCAGTTGCCGCGTCTCGTCGGTCGCCTGCCGCTGCACCAGCTCCGCGACGATGCCACGCATGCTCACGGCCCGGCATTTCAGGGACTTCTGAAAAGTCCCCTTTAAGTGGGAGGACTTGGAGGCGACCACCACTATCTCCTCCTCGTCCTCTGCCGCCATCCGCTCCAGCTCGGCCAGGGAGTGGTCCGAGTACAGGACTCGGGCCGCGCCGTATCCAGAGCTGGCCCGGGAGACGCGCGCCCGTTGCTCGTTGGCCTCAACCCGCTCCTCCAACTCCTGCTCGAGCTGTGTCCTCCGCGCCAGGTTCAACTGGCGTTGGGCGTCTGCCAGACCCACGTCGTGGGTGTCCGCTGCCTGCTTTTTGGCCTTAGGCCCCTTCCTCGGCTCCTTCGCCGAATCCGACGCCGAGGAGCCATCGGATGCCTTCAGGAAGGCCGTTCTCTTCCGCGAGCCCGATCGTGATCGAGAGTCCTCGATCACCATCGAGCTGGCGTCCGACACAACGGACTCGTTGTCGGGAAAAGACTCGTCCGTCCATCCGCCGTAAAAGGCTCTGCCTTCTTCCGACGCTTCTGACGCGTCGCGGTGGCCCTTAGAAGGGCCCTCTGGTTGGCCCTGATAAGGGCCTTTTGGATGGCCCTGAGAAGGGCCTTTTTTCTTACTACGCTTAGGCATAGCCTCAAGTCAAGTTCGTCACTTACCGCAATAAAACACAAAAGAGAGCAACGAATGCACAGCGCACTTTAGCCGTACCCAGTCTGCCACTCCGTTACGGTGGTCAAACTGGGCCGTTTCCAGGGGACACTACGAGGAAGTATGCGCTGTGGGGGGTCCCCCAACCTAACCTTTTTTTTTTTTTTTTTTTTTGTTGCGCTGGGAAAAATGCATTACGCATCATCCTCCCTCCGGGGGAAGGGAGGGGTATGTGGGACTCCCCGGATCCTGCTTCCGGTATACCCACTAAAAAACCCAACGGCACTCCCGCATCGTCTTAGTGGAGGAGGACTGGGAAACCGGCAGAGCCTTTACTCCAGTCCCCCGCCGACGACTGCCCGCTGTCTCACAGCGGGCCCCTCATGCCCCTCTCAACGGAGGGGCCCGGGAATGACCGCGAGTGCTCGGCCATTCCCTCCCGCGGGTGGTGATGTGCAATGCAGGCGAAGGGGCCCCCGCCCCTGTCGCCCGCGTATCACCACCTTCGCCTCCTTTTGCGATTTACCACCCTCGCAAAAGGAGGCGACCGCTGCCCAGACCCGTCGCCTTCCAGCATGGGGCTCCCACGCCAGGAAGCGAGGGGTCCAGGCCCTCCGACGCGCCGCAGTCATGCAGGCACGCCGGAGCTCCCCCTGTGACGGGTCGGGTCTGTGGCCCCGTCACCTACCACCTTTCGGCCGCAGGGGACAGGGACAGCGGCAACGATACACCGACAGTCCTCTTCCCCTGCGGCCCCACCGCGTCCGCCATCTGACGGTGGCGGCCCCGTTGAGGCCGCGGAAGGTAAGGGAGAATGGCCGAAGCCACACCGACACTCCCCCCCGCCGCGGCCCCCCGCACTCCGCCGCGATGCCCCCCCCACCAGAGGGGGGCATCGCAGCCCGCTCAGTTGCGATGCCGCTACAGGCGGCACCCGCGGCACCGGAACTATTGGGCCACTCGTCTTCGGCCACCTGAAGCCTAGACGAGCGGCCCCCGCCGAGGTTCCTCTTGGCTTCACCGTGGCGTTGGTCGCCACCACGGCTACTGAGCCCCCCCGCCACGACAAGGCGGGAACCAATTCGGGGGGGCCCCCAACCTAACCTAACCTTTTTTTTTTTTTTTTTTTTTTTTTGTTGCGCTGGGAAAAATGCATTACGCATCATCCTCCCTCCGGGGGAAGGGAGGGGTATGTGGGACTCCCCGGATCCTGCTTCCGGTATACCCACTAAAAAACCCAACGGCACTCCCGCATCGTCTTAGTGGAGGAGGACTGGGAAACCGGCAGAGCCTTTACTCCAGTCCCCCGCCGACGACTGCCCGCTGTCTCACAGCGGGCCCTTCATGCCCCTCTCAACGGAGGGGCCCGGGAATGACCGCGAGTGCTCGGCCATTCCCTCCCGCGGGTGGTGATGTGCAATGCAGGCGAAGGGGCCCCCGCACCTGTCGCCCGCGTATCACCACCTTCGCCTCCTTTTGCGATTTACCACCCTCGCAAAAGGAGGCGACCGCTGCCCAGACCCGTCGCCTTCCAGCATGGCGCTACCCACGCCAGGAAGCGAGGGGTCCAGGCCCTCCGACGCGCCGCAGTCATGCAGGCACGCCGGAGCTCCCCCTGTGACGGGTCGGGTCTGTGGCCCCGTCACCTACCACCTTTCGGCCGCAGGGGACAGGGAAAGCGGCAACGATACACCGACAGTCCTCTTCCCCTGCGGCCCCACCGCGTCCGCCATCTGACGGTGGCGGCCCCGTTGGGGCCGCGGAAGTTAAGGGAGAATGGCCGAAGCCACACCGACACTCCCCTCCCCGCCGCGACCCCCCGCACTCCTCTGCGATGCCCCTCCCATCAGAGGGGGGGGGCATCGCAGCCCGCTCAGTTGCGATGCCGCTACAGGCGGCACCCGCGGCACCGCAACTATTTGGGCCACTCGTCGTTGGCTTAGCGGCAAAAGCCTAGACGAGCGGCCCCCGCCTAGGTTCCTCTTGGCTTCACCGTGGGTTTCCGCCACCACGGCTACTGAGCCCCCCCGCCACGACAAGGCGGGAACCAATTCGGGGGGGAACCTAACCTAACCTTTTTTTTTTTTTTTTTTTTTTTTTGTTGCGCTGGGAAAAATGCCTTACGCATCATCCTCCCTCCGGGGGAAGGGAGGGGTATGTGGGACTCCCCGGATCCTGCTTCCGGTATACCCACTAAAAAACCCAACGGCACTCCCGCATCGTCTTAGTGGAGGAGGACTGGGAAACCGGCAGAGCCTTTACTCCAGTCCCCCGCCGACGACTGCCCGCTGTCTCACAGCGGGCCCCTCATGCCCCTCTCAACGGAGGGGCCCGGGAATGACCGCGAGTGCTCGGCCATTCCCTCCCGCGGGTGGTGATGTGCAATGCAGGCGAAGGGGCCCCCGCCCCTGTCGCCCGCGTATCACCACCTTCGCCTCCTTTTGCGATTTACCACCCTCGCAAAAGGAGGCGACCGCTGCCCAGACCCGTCGCCTTCCAGCATGGGGCTCCCACGCCAGGAAGCGAGGGGTCCAGGCCCTCCGACGCGCCGCAGTCATGGCACGCCGGAGCTCCCCATGTGACGGGTCGGGTCTGTGGCCCCGTCACCTACCACCTTTCGGCCGCAGGGGACAGGGACAGCGGCAACGATACACCGACAGTCCTCTTCCCCTGCGGCCCCACCGCGTCCGCCATCTGACGGTGGCGGCCCCGTTGAGGCCGCGGGAGGTAAGGGAGAATGGCCGAAGCCACACCGACACTACCCTCCCCGCCGCGGCCCCCCGCACTCCGCCGCAATGCCCCCCCCATCAGAGGGGGGGGGGCATCGCAGCCCGCTCAGTTGCGATGCCGCTACAGGCGGCACCCACGGCACCGCAACTATTGGGCCACTCGTCGTTGGCTTAGCGGCTAAAGCCTAGACGAGCGGCCCCCGCCTAGGTTCCTCTTGGCTTCACCGTGGGTTTCCGCCACCACGGCTACTGAGCCCCCCCGCCACGACAAGGCGGGAACCAATTCGGGGGGGAACCTAACCTAACCTAACCTAACCTAACCTAACCTAACCTAACCCAGTACCCCCCCCAGCCCTCGCGGTGGTCGGATCGTTTTTAGAGTCGCTCCGCGCTAAAAAATTCCAAAAAGTGGTAAAAAGTGAACGGATTTCAACGAACTAAGTGTCGGTGTGTAGAGGAAAGTTGCCTCCATGCCCCTAAGTGAAAACCACAAACCGGATTTCAGTGTTGTGCAGTGCAGTAACTGAAAACACCTATTTTAGAGGTTAAGTTTTAAAACATTGGAACATTTCACGAAATTGCGGCGGAACGAAAGCGACGACATATCGTTTTTCTGGTGAAAAACTAAGCGGAAGCAGAGCATCCTGGGTCCGGGCCACCCCGGAACCACCTCCGCCCAGGATTTCCTGAGAAAAGCCGGAAAAACGAAAAACACGTGGTCTGAAAAAAACCTCAACGGGACGCGGCAGCTGCCTGAAAAATTGCAGTACGCAAGAGGAACCCAATAGAAGAAGGAATCAATAAGTATTGGATTTTTAAATAAGATACTTTTTGTTTTATAAATTAATAAATATTGGATTTTTCGACATCCATATCTCCTGAAGAAGTGAAAATTTTGAAATTTCGCAACTGCTATCTGATGCGCGCTCGCTTGAAGAGGTCATCCTGAAGAATCTAGATTTTTAGCTTGCATAGTTTTAGTATAGTAAATAAAAAACTGTAAAAACAGCATTAATGTAAATTCCCACAGGTTAAAATTTTATTTTTCATGTTTTAGTTTTACAATCGTATAGTGTTACTTTTAGCAATAATTTAGGTATTTTTTTCAAAATTTTTCGACCAGCGGTTCCAAAGTTATTAAATTTTTTGTAATTTTTTGAAATAAAATGGAAATAAATGGATAAAATCGAAATTTGACAACAGGATTGTGTTTAGAGGGTATATTGGAGGTGCTTTAAGCCCGAACTCGAGCCCAGTAGCTTTAAGTTTGACGGGAATAGCTTTTTTAAAATTTTAGGTTGTTTTGGTTTTTTACTTAGACAATTTATATCTCTGAAGCTATTGGGCGCAGAGAACCCGGATTTCCGCAATTCCCATCGGCATACGAGCGGGAATTTTTTAGAATATTTTCAGGAGTTTTCAGGACCTGAAATTTTTCAGCCCTGAAACCATCCTTGGCGGATAGAGGAGGTGGAGCCAGGCACAGCATTTTAAACCGCGTTTCTCTGGGGCAAACGGTTGCGGAGTTATAGCCACCCAAAGTCGGCTTTTGACAGTTACCCCCACTTTTTGGGAAACTTTGGCCTGGCATAGCTCCGGGTCCGGGGGTCGTGGAGACTCGGCGTTTTCACAGCTGTGTTTGGGGGGACAACCTCTGTCCGATCCACTCGGTTTCAGGCGTTTTCGAGCTGGGGAATTTCAGGATCCTGAAAGCCAGTTTGCGCGTCGGAGCGGGACGAGCCTAGCCGAACAAGCCCAAGCTCGGGTGCTCTGCGATCACAGGGAGGGAAGTTATACCGGGTTGAAAATTGACTTTGACAGTTCTAGAACTGTCAAACCATTTTTACCTACTAAAATACTAAAATTACAATACAATTACATAACATAGCACAGCGGAATGGCAAATATTAAGCAAATCAAATATAACAATATAAACAACATGACACAGTGGAATGGCAATTCATAATCAATAATACAAATATAAAATTAACATGGAACAGTGGACACTCTCGCATACTTTCTCTCACAGAACACCAGACATGCACGCATCAGTTTATTCCATTCATCCGCAAACACATCACATTCAGGATTGGCAGTCAAGAGGGCATTGAGCATCCTTAAAGCACGACACACTGGGGATTCAGCCCTGGAGACAGTTCTGGATGGTGGTGATGCGAACAGGTCGTGACGGCGATTCTGACGGTGCCCAACGAATTTGCTGGGAGCAAACAGTCGACAGTAAAGGCCGTGGAGCTCAGGGCACTACAAACGGGAACCAATTCGGGGGGGAACCTAACCTAACCTTTTTTTTTTTTTTTTTTTTTTTTTTTTTTGATCACGCTGGGAAAAAATGCATTACGCATACCCACCCATTGGGGGAATGGGGGGCTATGTGGGACTCCCCGGGCTGAGGCCCGGTATACCCACTAAAATAACCCAGCGGCACTCCCGCATCGTCTGAGTGGAGGAGGACTGGGAAACTGGCACAGCCTTTACGTCCAGTCCTCCGCCGACGACTGCCCGCCTTTACGGCAGGCCCCTCACGCCCCTCCTAGTGGAGGGGCCCGGGAACGACCGTGAGTGCTCGGCCATTCCCATCTGACGAGGGTGGTGACTGGTGCAATGCGGACGAAAGGCGCCCCCGCGCCTGTCGCCCGCTAGTCACCACCAGGGGGTGGGAGGAGACGATCGTATAACCGCCTTCTCCCACCCCTTCTTCGCCTGCGGAGCGGCGCAGCTAGAGGATCGTCCTCCCGCTCGCGCTCCGCCGCCTCCTTTTGCGACATGACATCCTCGCAAAAGGAGGCAACCGCCGCCCAGGCCTCCTCGCTCCCCAGCATGGAGTTGACCACGCCGGGAAGCGAGAGGTCCTGCCCGACCACTCCGATGAGTTCACGGCGCAGCTCAGCCCATGCCGGGCACACCTCGAGGGTGTGCTGCGCCGTGTCCTCCGCCGCTCCGCAGTCGTGGCACGCCGGGGTTTCCTCCCTCCGGATCCGGTGCAGGTGCGTTCCGAAACAACCATGTCCGGACAACACCTGCACTAGACGGAACGAAAGGAAACCGTGGGGTCGCTCGAGCCAGCCCTGTAGGACTGGACCGAGCGCGTCCAGCGTCCGGCGGCCAAAGGTGGCGGTGGCGAGGTCTTCCGTCCAGTGACGGACGATCGCGTCCCTCGCCTCCCGCCGCACGGCCTCCCGCTCTTCCGCTGCGGGGCGCTCTCCTAGCGCTTTACGCCGTGCCGACCACTCGTACACTCTGGCGAGCACCCATGCCTCCAACTCCCAGGGAGGGGTGCCCGCCAGAGCGCACGCCGCCCCGAAGCCTACCGAGCGGTAGGCCCTTGCCACGCGCTGTGCAATGGCCCTTTGGGGCCTGCGGATGGCGGTCGCGTTCTCCCTCCTCTGGAGGGAGTCCGCCCAGATTGGGGCCCCGTAAAGGGCCATACTCTTCAGGATGCCGGCATATAAGCGCCGGCATCGCTCCTTCGGCCCCCCCAAGTTTGGGAGGAGCCACGATAGGGCATCGGCGGCCTTCAGCAGGCGCGTCGACAGCCCGCTGAAGTGCGGGCCGAAGCGCCACCTGCTGTCTAGCTGGAGGCCCAGGTATTTCATTTGGGCCCCGACCTCGATCCTGACGCCCTCTACCACTATGTGGGCGTCAGGTGGGTAGCGCTGCCGAGGCCCGTGGAAGAACACGGCCTCGGTCTTGTGCAGCGCCACCTTCAATCCCAGCTGGCGGATCCTCCCGGCGACCAAGGATCCGCCAGCCGAGGCCAGACAGGCCGCATCCCTAAAGTCCCTCCCCCGGGCAACGAGGAGAGTGTCATCCGCGTAACAGATGACGCTCGTGCCCTGGAGGAGGGTGCCCCGCAGGAGCCAGTCGAAACCGATGTTCCACAGGGGTGGGCCTAGAACCGACCCCTGCGGAACACCGGACTCCGCGCCGTACCTCCTGACCGTCGCCGTTTTGTCCACGAGGAGGACCTCTCGGTCCTCCAAGTAGCTGGCCAGGAGGTTCCGCAGGTATTGGGGCACTCCATGGTACCGGAGCGCCTCCAATATCGTCGAGTGGGGCACGGAGTTAAAGGCGTTGGCGATATCGAACGACACCGCCAACACCCCCTCCCCCGACCCCACTGCCTCCTGCACCTGGGCCTTGAGTAGGGCCAAGGCGTCGACCGTCGAACGCCCTTGTCGAAAACCAAACTGGGCGTCCGACAGGTCCGGTCCCACCCCCCGCAGCAGGCCATTTAGCCGGTCGGCGACGATCCCCTCGAACATTTTACCGACCTCATCGAGCAGAACGATGGGCCGGTATGCCGAGGGGGAGTCCACCGGACGTCCCTCTTTGCGGAGGAGGCACAGCTGCCCCTCCCGCCACAGTTTCGGGAACCGCCCAGCCGTAAAGCACGCGTTGAAGAGTTCCCGAAACCTGTCCTGCATCTGAGAGGCAGCTATTGCCACCACCCGTGCGGGGACGCCGTCCGGCCCAGGGGCCGTCTTCTTCGCGCGGAGGCGGAGAATCCCCTCGCGAACCTCATCCTCCGTCACCTGGGGAATCCCCTCCTCCGGCGGAGCCGCCTCCCGCGGGGGGTCCATCACTGGTGGGGTGAAGTCGGTCCTGCGCGGAAACAAGGACCGGACCACCCCATCCAGCAGCGCCGGCTCGAGGGTCTCCGACAGGGGGGGACCATAGGGCCGCAGCTGGTTCCGCGCCACCTTGTACGGCCTACCGTACGGATCCCTGTCGAGACCCGCTAGCATCTCGGCTCTCGCCGAGTCCTTGGCGGCGCACATTTCCGTCTTGAGGACCGTCTTTGTCTCTAGGTAAGAGGCGTAGAGGCGGTCCTCCCCGGCCTGTGATCGGTTAGTGCGCCGCCGGCTCCGCGTGTAGGCCCTTCTGGCCGCCACGCAGGCGGCCCGGAGCCCCGCCAGCTCCTCCGTCCACCAGTAGACGGCGCGACGGGGAGGAGGACGGCGAGACCGAGGCATACTGGAGTTGCACACCTCGGTCAGGGACCCTCGGAGCTGGACCGCCGCGGCGTCAACGTCCGTGCCCTCCAGAGGGGGCGAGAGCCAGTCCTGGAGGAACGCCGCCTCCTGGGCTGCCTCCCGGTCCAGGCGGGTGAGAGCCCACCGCGGGAAGGGAGATCGGCCCGAGTGGGCCATGCGCCCTCCCCGCGGACCTTGGGTGGAGATG
Organism: Orthosia incerta; assembly: GCA_948252205.1. Classification (NCBI taxonomy): domain Eukaryota; kingdom Metazoa; phylum Arthropoda; class Insecta; order Lepidoptera; family Noctuidae; genus Orthosia; species Orthosia incerta. The sequence continues at coordinate 33,211,598 of OX411747.1, read as the reverse complement.
TCGAACCGCACATAACGGTGGTCCGACATGGTCTCCACCATCTCCACCCGCCAGTTCACGACGCGGGCGGCAAGCACGGGGGTGGCGAACGACACGTCGACCACCGATCCTCCCCGCTGCCGCACACACGTGTGAACCTCCCCCCTGTTTAGGAGGGACACACCGCACGAAGCCACCCAATATTCGACGGCGCGTCCCCGGACGTTACACGAGGCGGCCGGGTTGCCCCAGGCCGCCGACTTCGCGTTCAGGTCACCTAGAACGGCGACCTGGCGTGGCGCCGCCCTCCCGACGACTGCCGTTAGGACTTCGAGAAAATTCTCGAAGTCCCGTAGAGGGCGGTTTGGGGAGAAATAAACCCCGACCAGGGCTATTTCTCCCCACGTGGCGGCCACGTATCCCGGCCCCCTCTCTAAGAGTGAGAGGGGAGGGGAGTCCGTGGCAGGCCGCGACACCAACGCCACCAAGCCGTCCCGATCACCCAGCCAACGGCCAGGTATCGAGTACGGCTCGGCGACCACCGCCAGGTCCACCAACCACTCAGCCATGGTCTGCATCAGCAGATCCTGGGCCGCTCTACAGTGGTTGGTGTTCGCCTGGAGGATGCGATGTTCGACTCTATCCATTAGTCGTCATCGCACCCTCCACCTCAGCCGGTCCGGCAGCCGCCGCAGTCCCAGTCTCTGGAACGGCGGCGGCAGCAGCGGCGGCAGGTCGGATTGGTGCCTGCGCCTTGCCCTTCTTAGGGGGAGGACTGCATTTCCTCCCCTTGGTGACGTGGCCCGCCGGGCGGCCACTGGCGGCACACACCGCGCAGTGCGGCGTGGCGGCCTTGCAGGAGGCGGCCTTATGGCCCTCCTTGCCGCAGCGGTAGCAACTGTCCGTCCTGTCGACGCTGGACGGACAGAGAGGCCGGGTGTGTCCGATGCCGAAGCACCTATAGCAGCGGAGAGGCTGGTCTGCGAGTGCCCGGACTACACCCGAGCTAAAGCCTACGGCGAGCCGCCCCTTCTCGAGGACGGCTTTGGCAGCGGTGACTGGGCACTCCAGACGAATGGTGCCCATGCCGCCGCGGCCGGGCCTGATGCCCCGGCCTTGCACCGCTGCGACGCTGCAGCCCCCGATGGCAGCGACCGCTGCCACCACCTCCTCTTTGGTGACCGAATCATCCAGATCGGTCACCTCTAGGGCCGCCGACTTTATAGGCCTGGCCACCTTCGCCGCGTCCGCAATGACCTCTTGCAGCTTTGCTGCGAAGAGGTCTGCGTTCTTACCGCCCTCCGCCCCCGGGAACTCAAAAATGCGAGCCCCGGCTTGCGTTCTGCGGCATGACACCTTGCCGATCCCCAGTTTTGTGGGATCGGCATTTGTACGCGCCCGCATCATGATGGACGCGTAGGTTTCGCCCCGCTCCGCAGCCTCCGCGGTGAGCGTCACCACGACGGCTGCGGTCTTCGGGGGAACGAGTTTCTTCGCACCTGCTGGGGGGGAGCTTTTCCCTTTCCCCTTTCCCTTGCCAGTCGACTGGGGCTGGCTGGGAGGGATGGCGGCGGGGACGGCAGGGACAGCCGCTGCTGTCTTTTTGCCCTTTCCCTTCCCCTTGACGACCTTCGTCCAGCCCTGCTGGTTGGTCGGGGTGGTCGAAGGAAGAAGGGCGTCCTCCTTCTGGGAGGGTGCCTCACTTGGCCTCTTGTCCGCCGCAAGCGGTGGTCGGTGGCTCTTTTCCGGGAGGAGCCGGTCCTCAATGCCTGCTAGGCAGGCTCGGACGAAGTCCCTCTCCTCCATCATGACCCTGCGGATGGTGTCCTCAAAGTCAGGGGAGGAGGCGGGGCCTTCTGCCGCGGGTCTCGGCTCGGGTTGGGTAGGCCGGGCCGTGGCTTCAGCCAGCTTCTGATGCAGCTGGCTGACCTCCGATTGCAGGCGATCAATTCTCGCCTGCATTTGCCGCGTTTCATCGGAGGCCTTCCGCTGCACCAGCTCAGCAATGATGCCATGCATGCTCACGGCCCGGCATTTGAGGGCCTTCTGGATGGTCCCCTTCAGATGCGAGGACTTGCAGGCGACCTCGACAATCTCCTCCTTATCTTCCTGAGCCATCCGCTCCAGTTCGGCGAACGAGTGGTCCGCGTACATGACGCGGGACGCACCATACCCGGACCTGGCCCGGTCGACGCACGCCTGCTGCTCCTTAGCAGCAACCTGCTCCTCCAGGTCCTGCTGGAGTTGTTCCCGCCGGGCCAGGTTCAGCTGCCGTTGGGCGTCATCGAGGCCCACGTCGTGGGTGTCCGCTTTCGTCACCGGCTTTTTGGCCTTTGCCCTCTTCTTCGACTCCTTTGCTGAACCCGAGGCTGAAGCCGAAGAGCCATCGGACCCTTCCTTCAGGAAGGCCCGCTTTCGCGATTTGGATCGAGTCTCAATCTCGTCACACATCATCGAACTTGCGTCCGACTCCGCAAAAATGGACGCCATTTCATAGTGACTAGCCACAGACGCCGCGCGGCTAGCCTCTGACGCCGAAGAAGCGCCGGGGTGGCCCTGAGAAGGGCCTTTTGGTTGGCCCTGAAAAGGGCCTTTTGGTTGGCCCTGAGAAGGGCCTTTTGGTTGGCCCTGAAAAGGGCCTTTTTTGGCAACATGCCCGAGGGCATCCCGCGCAGGGGTAGACATTTCCGCAATTTCGAGAGTAACAACGCAAGGGTAAAATGATCTTCGAGTTCACAACGCACTTTGGCCGTACCCAGTCTGCCACTCCGTTACGGTGGTCAGAGCTGGGCCGTTTCCAGGGGACACGACGAGGACGTATGCGATGTGGGGGGTCCCCCAACCTAACCTAACCTAACCTAACCTAACCTAACCTAACCTAACCCAGTACCCCCCCCAGCCCTCGCGGTGGTCGGATCGTTTTTAGAGTCGCTCCGCGCTAAAAAATTCCAAAAAGTGGTAAAAAGTGAACGGATTTCAACGAACTAAGTGTCGGTGTGTAGAGGAAAGTTGCCTCCATGCCCCTAAGTGAAAACCACAAACCGGATTTCAGTGTTGTGCAGTGCAGTAACTGAAAACACCTATTTTAGAGGTTAAGTTTTAAAACATTGGAACATTTCACGAAATTGCGGCGGAACGAAAGCGACGACATATCGTTTTTCTGGTGAAAAACTAAGCGGAAGCAGAGCATCCTGGGTCCGGGCCACCCCGGAACCACCTCCGCCCAGGATTTCCTGAGAAAAGCCGGAAAAACGAAAAACACGTGGTCTGAAAAAAACCTCAACGGGACGCGGCAGCTGCCTGAAAAATTGCAGTACGCAAGAGGAACCCAATAGAAGAAGGAATCAATAAGTATTGGATTTTTAAATAAGATACTTTTTGTTTTATAAATTAATAAATATTGGATTTTTCGACATCCATATCTCCTGAAGAAGTGAAAATTTTGAAATTTCGCAACTGCTATCTGATGCGCGCTCGCTTGAAGAGGTCATCCTGAAGAATCTAGATTTTTAGCTTGCATAGTTTTAGTATAGTAAATAAAAAACTGTAAAAACAGCATTAATGTAAATTCCCACAGGTTAAAATTTTATTTTTCATGTTTTAGTTTTACAATCGTATAGTGTTACTTTTAGCAATAATTTAGGTATTTTTTTCAAAATTTTTCGACCAGCGGTTCCAAAGTTATTAAATTTTTTGTAATTTTTTGAAATAAAATGGAAATAAATGGATAAAATCGAAATTTGACAACAGGATTGTGTTTAGAGGGTATATTGGAGGTGCTTTAAGCCCGAACTCGAGCCCAGTAGCTTTAAGTTTGACGGGAATAGCTTTTTTAAAATTTTAGGTTGTTTTGGTTTTTTACTTAGACAATTTATATCTCTGAAGCTATTGGGCGCAGAGAACCCGGATTTCCGCAATTCCCATCGGCATACGAGCGGGAATTTTTTAGAATATTTTCAGGAGTTTTCAGGACCTGAAATTTTTCAGCCCTGAAACCATCCTTGGCGGATAGAGGAGGTGGAGCCAGGCACAGCATTTTAAACCGCGTTTCTCTGGGGCAAACGGTTGCGGAGTTATAGCCACCCAAAGTCGGCTTTTGACAGTTACCCCCACTTTTTGGGAAACTTTGGCCTGGCATAGCTCCGGGTCCGGGGGTCGTGGAGACTCGGCGTTTTCACAGCTGTGTTTGGGGGGACAACCTCTGTCCGATCCACTCGGTTTCAGGCGTTTTCGAGCTGGGGAATTTCAGGATCCTGAAAGCCAGTTTGCGCGTCGGAGCGGGACGAGCCTAGCCGAACAAGCCCAAGCTCGGGTGCTCTGCGATCACAGGGAGGGAAGTTATACCGGGTTGAAAATTGACTTTGACAGTTCTAGAACTGTCAAACCATTTTTCGGGCTCGGATAACTCCCGAGTCGGAGGTCGTAGAGGGCTCGGGTTTTCTTTGGAGGCATCGGCTGGCCCCTCCCTACCCGACTGGCACGCTTTCAGCGGTTTTCAGGACACAGAAATTTTCAGGCCTGAAACCTGACCCGCGGGGTGGATCTCATCGAGCCGATACAGGAAAGCCCAAGCACGAGTGCCTTTGGACCGGTAGTTCCGGAGAGATCCCAAAAAACCACTCTTCGGTTTTTTGCATAGGCAAAAACCAAGTTTTTTGGGACGCAATAGCTCCGGAACCCCTTGGCGGATCCGTGCCGAGTTTGGGCTCATTGGATTGGGCTCGGCGGGCTCTATCCAGTGATAGCAACAGGGAGACTCTACATAGAGCCACTCTACAAAAAATTTTTGAAATCGGTTTTTACGACCGTTACTGACTGTAAGGCCTATGTGGAGCCCCCTGAAGACCGTTTGAGGTCTCTACACTCTGATTAAAGTCTTTTAAAGACGGTTTTTATATTTTTACTATCATAGTTTAAGACATCTTAGCGGTTTTGTTTCTTTTGAACACCAGCTATAAATTTTACTATATTTTATTTTATTTTCGTCCCTATTGACGTTATATTAAGTGACGCATACCCCCAACATGTTCGGCTTTAGAACGCCGTCAAATGCGAAAGACGGTGAAAAGTCACCGTCAAGACCTGGGGCAGTTGCCCCTCCAAACGTCAGACGCAGTATAGGAGAGTATGAAGCTAAAAACTCCAGCCCTACCAATGACACATATACAGTAGAAAAGACGTCGCAGGCTGGCCCTGCGAAAACTAAGACAAAACCTGCTTTGACGCAGGAGAGCAAAGCGACGACCGCGGCTGCAGTGAGGAAGTCTACTGAACGATGCTCTCCGCCGAAAGTCAAATACGTGGACCGAACCACGGAGGCTAAAGCTTGCTTGACCAAGACGAAGCTACACCTAAGTAGCTCTAGAAATACGAAGACGGAGATAAAGACCGCTATCTCAGAAGCCACGGAACGTCTTTATCAACTGGTCAAGGAGGCCGAGGCGGAGGTAAAAGCGGCTAAGCAAAAACTGCCCAAAGAGGGGCCAGTCGAGCCAGTAGAACTAGACCCAAAACTACCAGCCTCAGGATCCTTTCCTTATGAAGAAAGTGACACAAGCAAGTTACTGCATAAAATAGAGCAACACGCTAAGCTCCTCGCAGAAAGTAACGAAAAAATGGAGGAGCTCAAGGAAAGGATGGACCGCCAGACGGAGTTCTTGGAGAAGGGCACATACGCGAGTGTGGCCGCAAACCGGGTTGTAAAGTCACTGCCAGGGCGTAGTACGTTGCACTCGATTGTGGTTACCTCCAAGGACGAGACCGAGTCGGGCGAAGAGGTTCTTACCAGGGTAAGGAAAGCGGTGAACGCAACAGACGGCTGGGTAAAGGTAGAAAAAGTGAGAAAGGCTAGGGATAGGAAAGTTATAATAGGATTGGAAACTGAGGCAGAAAGGAGAAAAATTAAGACCCGACTGCAGGAGCATGGAGTTGACCTCACTGTCGAGGAGGTGAAAAATAGGGACCCGCTTCTGATCCTTAAACACGTCCTAGTGATGCACACTGACGAAGAAGTCCTAAAAGCGTTAAGGAATCAGAACAAGGGTGTTTTTGACAACCTCGACAGTGGTGAAAACAGGATGGAAGTTAAGTACCGAAGAAGGACCCGTAACCCCCATTGGGGCCACGTCATTGTCAGCGTATCGCCCACCATCTGGCGACGCGCAATTGAAACGGGAATCGTGCGTATTGACCTTCAACATATAAAAGTCGAGGATCAAAGTCCGCTGGTCCAATGTACGCGCTGTCTGGGCTTCGGACACGGCAAGCGCTTCTGCAAAGAGCCTGCGGACCTGTGTGGCCACTGCGGTGGACCGCACATGAGACCAGAGTGTCCGGACTGGCTCACAGGATCACCACCCGCTTGCCGGAACTGCACGAGAGCCAACATAGGGCACGGCGTGCAACACAGCGCGTTCAGCCTGGACTGCCCGGTGAGAAAAAAGTGGGACGACGTGGCCAGATCGGCAGTCGCGTACTGCTAAGGGCACCTCAACGTTCTCATATGGAGTATTACAAGCTAACCTCCAGCGAAAAAGGCTAGCCACCAGCGAGCTTCTGATGGAGGCTTCGAAGCGTGGAACGGCGGTGGCGCTTTTACAGGAACCCTACGTGGCGGGGGCCAAAGTAATGAAGAGTCACAAGGGCGTTCGAGTCTTCCAGAACACTGGCATAGGAGAAGGGACTGTAAAAGCAGCAATAGCTGTCTTTGACAGCGACTTTACAGTCAAACAGTACCCGCAACTCACCACTAATAACATCTGTGTGGTGGGAATCCTGACCAGTGCCTGGGAGATCACGCTTGTCTCTTATTACTTTGAGCCAGATCAGCCCATCGAACCGTACCTGGAGCACCTAAAGAAGGTATGGCACGCAGTGGGTTCCAGGAAGCTTATCGTTGGAGGGGACGCTAACTCTAAAAGTATGTGGTGGGGCAGTCCGACGGCCGACCTCAGAGGTGAGGAATTGGTCGGGACTCTTGGAGAGCTAAACCTCAACATACTAAACCAAGGGGAAATCCCGACCTTCGACACTATCCGAGGAGGGAAGCGGTACAGCAGTTACGTGGACGTGACTGCCTGTTCAAACGACATCTTGGACCTAGTAGACGACTGGAGGGTTGACGAGGGACTCACGAGCTCGGACCACAATGGTATTACGTTCAAGATCCTATTGAAAAGATCGAAAGGTATTAAAATCGAGAGGACGACTAGGAAGTACAATACCAGGAAAGCCAATTGGACCGATTTTCATGAGAAGCTAGGCCAATTGAAAACAGACTTGAAATTTACACCAGCTGAAATTCAAAATATTAAAAGTACGGAACAGATCGACAAAATGACAAACAACCTTACACAAGCAATAGAGGAAACATGTAAGCTAACAATACCTTGCAAAATAACAAAAGAGAAACTTACCCTGCCATGGTGGTCCGAGAGACTCGCCGAGTTGAAGAGGAATGTCGCTACTAAGAGGCGTAGGATCCGCTGTGCCGCCCCAGTCCGGAGGTCGAAGGTCGTAGCAGAGTACCTGAAACAGAAGGAAGAATATGAGTTGGAGGCTGCAAAAGCTCAGACCGAGAGCTGGAAAGAATTTTGTGGAAAGCAGGATAGGGAGGGGGTCTGGGAGGGGATATATAGAGTAATAGGTAGGACACAGCGGAGGGAGGAGGACTTGCCATTAGAGCTAAATGGTGACGTGTTGGATGCGAAGGGTTCCGTGAAGCTTCTAGCGGACACGTTCTATCCGAAGGATTCCCTAGAATGCGACAACGCCCATCACCGATCCATTCGAATAAAAGCGGAGTATGTAAACTCTGGTGACCAAAGTGAATTCTGCGACCCACCGTTTACGCCAGCTGAATTGAAGAGTTCGGTAGAGTCCTTCAACCCGAAGAAGGCTCCGGGCTCTGACGGCTTCACAGCGGACATCTGCTGTCATACCGTGAATAATGACCCGGAGACCTTCCTAAAATTCCTCAACAAGTGCCTGGAACTCCACTACTTCCCCAAGTCCTGGAAGGAGGCAACAGTGGTGATTTTGAGGAAGCCTGGAAGAGAAAACTACCACACTCCAAAATCATACAGGCCGATCGGACTGTTGCCTATATTGGGCAAAATCTATGAGAAAATGCTGGTGGCCCGCCTAAAATTCCATCTTTTGCCAAGGATGAGCACCCACCAGTACGGATTCATGCCGCAACGGAGTACCGAAGACTCCCTCTATGCTCTTATGCAACATATTCACAGGAAACTGGACCAAAAGAGGATTATAACGCTAGTATCCCTAGACATAGAGGGAGCATTCGACAGTGCCTGGTGGCCTGCGATCAGAGTCCGGCTGGCAGAGGAGAAGTGTCCGGCAAATCTTAGGCGGGTCATGGACAGTTACCTCGAGAACAGGAGAGTCTCGATAAGATATGGTGGGGAGGTATACGGCAAGGGCACGAGCAAGGGCTGCGTCCAAGGATCGATAGGAGGCCCAATATTGTGGAACCTGGTTCTCGACCCCCTCCTTAAAGCTCTGGAAAATGGGGGAATCTACATCCAGGCGTTTGCGGACGACGTACTTTTGGTCTTTGACGGGGAGACCGCGTTAGAGGTGGAGAGATGTGCCAATGCCGCTCTCGGACATGTTCTGGCGTGGGGTGTCGAGAATAAGCTTAAGTTTGCTCCACATAAAACCACAGCAATGGTAATAACCAAAAAGCTAAAATACGACACACCGCGCCTGAGCATGGGTGGGATTGACATTGGCATGTCAAAAGAGATTAAGCTTCTGGGCGTAACAATCGACCAGGGGCTGACTTTCAACACCCACGTCTCACTCGTCTGCAGGAAGGCCATAGCTATCTATAAGCGGTTGTGCAGAGCCGCAAGAGTGAGTTGGGGACTCAACCCGGAGGTCATCCGCTTAATCTATGTGGCGACAGTGGAGCCCATCATACTCTACGCCGCCAGCGTTTGGGCACCAGCTGCCAAAAAGGTGGGAATAATCAAAAAACTCCGAACCGTCCAGCGTGGAATCACACAGAAAATGTGTAGGGCTTATCGAACGGTCTCCCTCAACTCGGCCTTGGTGCTGACCGGGATGCTCCCTCTCGATCTACGAGTTCGGGAAGCGGCTGCACTTTACGAGGCCAGAAGGGGGGTGCCCCAACCCATGCTAGGGGACAGGGAGGTGGAACTCATGTTCCCGGCGCTGCAGGCCCCGCACCCCGCGGAGCAACCAAGCTTGGAGTTTGGAAGCCTGGTAGACGAGGAGCAATATAATAACCACAGCAATTTTGCTGTGAGGATCTTCACAGACGGCAGCAAAATTGAGGGCAGGGTTGGAGCGGCGTTATCCTCATGGAATGGCGCCGCCGAAACGAAAACCCTCAAGCTTGCGCTGCCGTCCTACTGCACCGTCTACCAGGCTGAACTTCTGGCTTTACAAAGAGCAGCGGGCGAGGCGCTGAGGCGCAGCGAAACCACTTTCGGCATCTTCAGCGACTCTATGGCGGCTCTCCAATCGGTGACCAACACACGTTCCCCCCATCCCTTGGCCGTGGAAACCAGGGACGCCTTACGACGCTGCAAGCTCCAGAACAAGAGCGTCTCCTTGTTCTGGATCAAAGCCCACGCGGGGTTGGAGGGAAACGAGCGAGCCGATCAACTTGCTAAGGAAGCCGCCCTGGGGTCGAAGAAGAGGCCGGACTATGATCTGTGCCCCGTTTCATTCGTCAAGCGTAGAATCCGATTGGAGACGCTTGACGAATGGAACGAAAGGTATAGAACGGGTGATACGGCTTCGGGTACAAAATTTTTCTTCCCGGACGCGGTGGCGGCGTACAATATGGTGCGCAAGATAACCCACACAAGTATAACTACTCAAATTCTGACGGGGCACGGTGGGTTCTCTGCATACCTGAAACGCTTCAGGTGTAAAGAGAATCCATCGTGCGGCTGCGAGCCCGGTGTTGAAGAGACGGTTCCGCACATTCTCTTCGAGTGCCCAATTACCGCAAGAAAGCGGTACGAGACAGAGCAGAAACTCGCCGTGGACATGGTCATTCATAACGTATCACAATTGATGACGAAAAATAAAATAGATTTGTTCATGAATTATTGCAGTGAAATAGCATCATTAGTAATAAAAAGAAACAAAACCGCATAAGAAAATATGCTGTCAAAATATAGTGTATTATATTAAAGACTAGCATAGAGTAAAATAATGTATAACAAATTAAGGAAATAGATATAATCTGTAATAGAAATAAATTAAAATAAGTATAGATATAAGTAAGAGAAAAAACACGAATTGTTCCCCCGTGCTCTGTAAGATTGTAATTGTTAATAAATTAAGAAATAAGAATAGAGTGAAACTAGATATAAGAAATTGTAAGATTATGTAAGAATAAATATAAGAAGCTAAATATTAAAGAAGTAGACATAAGACTGTATAAAGTAGACATAATTACTAAGTACGAATGTAAGAAATATGTTAAAAATAAAAGTTTTTGTCCCTGTGTTTTAATGAAATAAAGTAAAGAGAGATAGATAGATAGCTAGATTGTTAGTTGGGTTATCCCACCCATAATAGACACAAATGAGGAAGTATGCAAGAAAGATAAAGTATGAGGAACGAAAGTGCGAGAGGAATAGATGCGAGAACTGGAATGAAAGATTAGCTCAGAGTAGACTCCGACAATGTTGGGGGTAGAAGTATAAAAAAAAAAAAAAAAAAAAAAAAAAAAAAACCTAACGTAACCTAACCTTTTTTTTTTTTTTTTTTTTTTGATCACGCTGGGAAAAAATGCATTACGCATACCCACCCATTGGAGGAATGGGGGGCTATGTGGGACTCCCCGGGCTGAGGCCCGGTATACCCACTGAAATAACCCAGCGGCACTCCCGCATCGTCTTTTATGGAGGAGGACTGGGAAACTGGCACAGCCTTTACGTCCAGTCCTCCGCCGACGACTGCCCGCCTTTACGGCAGGCCCCTCACGCCCCTCCCTTAGTGGAGGGGCCCGGGAACGACCGCAGTGCTCGGCCGTTACCGCCCGACGAGGGTGGCGATTAGTGCAATGCGAGCGAGAGGTGCCCCCGCACCTGTCGCCCGCTAATCGCCACCAGGAGGTGGGAGGAGACGATCGTACAACCGCCTTCTCCCACCCCTTCTTCGCCTGCGGAGCGGCGGCGCGAGAGGATCGTCCTCCCGCGCACGCTCCGCCGCCTCCTTTTGCGACATCACGACCTCGCAAAAGGAGGCAACCGCCGCCCAGGCCTCCTCACTCCCCAGCATGGAGTTGACCACGCCGGGGAGCGAGAGGTCCCGCCCGATTACACTATTCAGGACACGGCGCTGCCCTGCCCAGGCTGGACACACCTCGAGGGTGTGCTGCGCCGTGTCCTCTGCCGCGCCGCAGTCGTGGCACGCTGGGGTTTCCTCCCTCCGGATCCGGTGCAGGTGCGTTCCGAAACAACCATGTCCGGACAACACCTGCACTAGACGGAACGAGAGGAAACCGTGAGGCCGCTCGAGCCAGTCCCGCAGGACTGGACCGAGCGCGTCCAGCGTCCGACGGCCAAAGGCGGCGGTGGCGAGGTCCTCCGTCCAATGGACGATGATAGCGTCCCTCGCCTCCCGCCGCACGGCCTCCCGCTCTTCCGCGGCGGGGCGCTCCCCGAGCGCCTTCCGCCGCGCAGTCCACTCGTAACGTAACCTTTTTTTTTTTTTTTTTTTTTTTGATCACGCTGGGAAAAAATGCATTACGCATACCCACCCATTGGGGGAATGGGGGGCTATGTGGGACTCCCCGGGCTGAAGGCCCGGTATACCCACTAAAATAACCCAGCGGCACTCCCGCATCGTCTTTATGGAGGAGGACTGGGAAACTGGCACAGCCTTTACGTCCAGTCCTCCGCCGACGACCGCCCGCCTTTACAGCGGGGCCTTCACGCCCCTCCCTTAGTGGAGGGGCCCGGGAACAACCGCAGTGCTCGGCCGTTCCCGCCCGACGAGGGTGGCGATTAGTGCAATGCGAGCGAAAGGTGCCCCCGCACCTGTCGCCCGCTAATCGCCACCAGGAGGTGGGAGGAGACGATTGTACAACCGCCTTCTCCCACCCCCTCTTCGCCTGCGGAGCGGCGGCGCGAGAGGATCGTCCTCCCGCGCACGCTCCGCCGCCTCCTTTTGCGACATCACGACCTCGCAAAAGGAGGCAACCGCTGCCCAGGCCTCCTCACTCCCCAGCATGGAGTTGACCACGCCAGGGAGTGAGAGGTCCTGCCCGACAACATCGATCAGGGCACGACGCAGTTCAGCCCAGGCTGGGCACAGCGCGTCCAGCGTCCGACGGCCAAAGGCGGCGGTGGCGAGGTCCTCCGTCCAATGGACGATGATAGCGTCCCTCGCCTCCCGCCGCACGGCCTCCCGCTCTTCCGCGGCGGGGCGCTCCCCGAGCGCCTTCCGCCGCGCAGTCCACTCATATACTCTGGCGAGCACCCATGCCTCCAACTCCCAGGGAGGGGTGCCCGCCAGAGCGCACGCCGCCGAAAAGCCCACTGAGCGGTAGGCCCTCGCCACCCGCTGTGCAATGGCCCTTTGTGGCCCGCGGATGGCGGTTGCATTCTCCCTCCTCCGGAGGGAGTCCGCCCAGATGGGTGCCCCGTAGAGGGCCATACTCTTGAGGATGCCGGCATAGAGGCGCCGGCATCGCGTCTTGGGCCCCCCCAGGTTCGGGAGGAGCCATGAGAGGGCGTCCGCGGCTTTCAGCAGGCGCGTCGAAAGCCCGCTAAAGTGCGGGCCGAAGCGCCACCTGCTGTCAAGCACGAGGCCCAGATATTTCATCTGGACCCCGACCTCTATCCGGACGCCCTCCACCAAGATATGGGCGTCAGGAGGGCGGCGCTGCCGAGGCCCGTGGAAGAACACGGCCTCAGTCTTGTTCAGCGCCACCCTCAGTCCAAGCCGGCGGATCCTCCCCGCCACCAAGGATCCGCCGGCCGAGGCCAAACAGGCCGCCTCACCGAAGTCCCTCCCCCGGGCAACGAGGAGAGTGTCATCTGCGTAGCAAATGACACTCGTGCCCTGGAGGAGGGTGCCCCGCAGGAGCCAATTAAAACCGATGTTCCACAGGGGAGGGCCTAAAACCGACCCCTGCGGAACGCCGGACTCCGCGCCGTAGCGCCTGATCCTGGCCGTCTTGTCCACCAGAAGGACCTCTCGGTCCTCCAGGTAGCTGGCCAGGATCGCCCGCAGATATTGGGGCACTCCGTGGTAACGGAGTGCCTCCAATATGGTCGCGTGGGGGACGGAGTTGAAGGCGTTTGCAATGTCAAACGACACCGCCAACACTCCGTCCCCCGCGGCCACCGCCTCCTGCACCTGGCCCTTCAGCAGGGCCAAGGCATCGACCGTCGAACGCCCCTTTCGAAATCCGAACTGGGCGTCCGACAGGTCTGGTCCCACCCCCCGCAGATGGCTGTTGAGCCGGTCGGCGACTATCCCCTCGAACAATTTACCGACCTCATCGAGTAGAACGATGGGCCGGTATGCCGAGGGGGAGTCCGCCGGGCGTCCCTCTTTTCGGAGGAGGCAAAGCCGCCCCTCCCTCCACAGTTTCGGGAACCTCCCAGCCGTAAGGCACGCGCTGAAGAGGTCCCGAAACCTGTCCTCCATTTGGGAGGCAGCTATCGCCACCACCCGAGCGGGGACGCCGTCCGGCCCAGGGGCCGTCTTCTTCGCGCGGAGGCGAAGTATCCCCTCGTGGACTTCATCCACCGTCACCGGGGGTACCTCGTCCTCCGGCGTAGCCGCTTCCTGCGGGGGGTCCATTGCTGGTGGGGTGAAGTCGGTCCTGCGTGGAAACAGGGACCGGACCACCCCATCCAGCAACGCCGGCTCGAGGGTCTCCGACAGGGGGGGACCGCAGGGCCGCAGCTGGCTCCGCGCCAGCTTATACGGCCTCCCGTATGGATCCCTGTCGAGACCCTCCAACATCTCGGCCCTTGCCAAGTCCTTGGCGGCGCACATTCCCGTCCTGAGGACCGTCTTTGCCTCCAGGTAGGAGGCGTAAAGGCGATCCTCCCCGGCCTGAGATCGGGTGGTGCGCCGCCGGCTCCGCGTGTAGGCCCTCCTGGCCGCCACGCAAGAGGCCCGGAGCCCCGCCAACTCCTCCGTCCACCAATAAACGGCGCGACGGGGAGGCGGACGGCGTGACCGAGGCATACTCGAGTTGCACACCTCGGTCAGGGACCCTCGGAGTTGGACCGCTGCGGCGTCAACGTCCAGGGCCTCCACAGGGGGCGACTAAAATAACCCAGCGGCACTCCCGCATCGTCTTTATGGAAGAGGACTGGGAAACTGGCACAGCCTTTACGTCCAGTCCTCCGCCGACGACCGCCCGCCTTTACAGCGGGGCCTTCACGCCCCTCCCTTAGTGGAGGGGCCCGGGAACGACCGCAGTGCTCGGCCGTTCCCGCCCGACGAGGGTGGCGATTTGTGCAATGCGAGCGAGAGGTGCCCCCGCACCTGTCGCCCGCTAATCGCCACCAGGAGGTGGGAGGAGACGGTCATACAACCGCCTTCTCCCGCCCCTTCTTCGCCTGCGGAGCGGCGGCGCGAGAGGATCGTCCTCCCGCGCACGCTCCGCCGCCTCCTTTTGCGACATCACGACCTCGCAAAAGGAGGCAACCGCCGCCCAGGCCTCCTCACTCCCCAGCATGGAGTTGACCACGCCGGGGAGCGAGAGGTCCTGCCCGATTACACTATTGAGGACACGGCGCTGCCCTGCCCAGGCTGGACACACCTCGAGGGTGTGCTGCGCCGTGTCCTCTGTCGCGCCGCAGTCGTGGCACGCTGGGGTTTCCTCCCTCCGGATCCGGTGCAGGTGCGTTCCGAAACAACCATGTCCGGACAACACCTGCACTAGACGGAACGAGAGGAAACCGTGAGGCCGCTCGAGCCAGTCCCGCAGGACTGGACCGAGCGCGTCCAGCGTCCGACGGCCAAAGGCGGCGGTGGCGAGGTCCTCCGTCCAATGGACGATGATAGCGTCCCTCGCCTCCCGCCGCACAGCCTCCCGCTCTTCGGCGGCGGGGCGCTCCCCGAGCGCCTTCCGCCGCGCCGTCCATTCGTACACTCTGGCGAGCACCCATGCCTCCAACTCCCAGGGAGGGGTGCCCGCCAGAGCGCACGCCGCCGAGAAACCCACTGAGCGGTAGGCCCTCGCCACCCGCTGTGCAATGGCCCTTTGTGGCCCGCGGATGGCGGTTGCATTCTCAACCTAACCTAACCTTTTTTTTTTTTTTTTTTTTTTTGTTGCGCTGGGAAAAATGCATTACGCATCATCCTCCCTCCGGGGGAAGGGAGGGGTATGTGGGACTCCCCGGACTGTCTCCGGTATACCCACTAAAAAACCCAACGGCACTCCCGCAACGTCTTAGTGGAGGAGGACTGGGAAACCGGCAGAGCCTTTACTCCAGTCCCCCGCCGACGACTGCCCGCTGTCTCACAGCGGGCCCCTCATGCCCCTCTCAACGGAGGGGCCCGGGAATGACCGCGAGTGCTCGGCCATTCCCTCCCGCGGGTGGTGATGTGCAATGCAGGCGAAGGGGCCCCCGCACCTGTCGCCCGTGTATCACCACCTTCGCCTCCTTTTGCGATTTACCACCCTCGCAAAAGGAGGCGACCGCTGCCCAGACCCGTCGCCTTCCAGCATGGCGCTACCCACGCCAGGAAGCGAGGGGTCCAGGCCCTCCGACGCACCGCAGTCATGCAGGCACGCCGGAGCTCCCGCTGTGACGGGTCGGGTCTGTGGCCCCGTCACCTACCACCTTTCGGCCGCAGGGGACAGGGACAGCGGCAACGATACACCGACAGTCCTCTTCCCCTGCGGCCCCACCGCGTCCGCCATCCGACGGTGGCGGCCCCGTTGAGGCCGCGAAGGTAAGGGAGAATGGCCGAAGCCACACCGACACTCCCCTCCCCGCCGCGGCCCCCCGCACTCCACCGCGATGCCCCCGCATCAGAGGGGGGGCATCGCAGCCCGCTCAGTTGCGATGCCGCTACAGGCGGCACCCGCGGCACCGCAACTATTGGGCCACTCGTCGTCGGCCACCTGAAGCCTAGACGAGCGGCCCCCGCCGAGGTTCCTCTTGGCTTCACCGTGGCGTTGGTCGCCACCACGGCTACTGAGCCCCCCCGCCACGACAAGGCGGGAACCAATTCGGGGGGGAACCTAACCTAACCTAACCTAACCTTTTTTTTTTTTTTTTTTTTTTTTTTTGATCACGCTGGGAAAAAATGCATTACGCATACCCACCCATTGGGGGAATGGGGGGCTATGTGGGACTCCCCGGGAAGACCCGGTATACCCACTAAAATAACCCAGCGGCACTCCCGCATCGTCTTTATGGAGGAGGACTGGGAAACTGGCACAGCCTTTACGTCCAGTCCTCCGCCGACGACCGCCCGCCTTTACAGCGGGGCCTTCACGCCCCTCCCTTAGTGGAGGGTCCCGGGAACGACCGCAGTGCTCGGCCGACGAGGGTGGCGATTAGTGCAATGCGAGCGAAAGGTGCCCCCGCACCTGTCGCCCGCTAATCGCCACCAGGAGGTGGGAGGAGACGATCGTACAACCGCCTTCTCCCACCCCTTCTTCGCCTGCGGAGCGGCGGCGCGAGAGGATCGTCCTCCCGCGCACGCTCCGCCGCCTCCTTTTGCGACATCACGACCTCGCAAAAGGAGGCAACCGCCGCCCAGGCCTCCTCACTCCCCAGCATGGAGTTGACCACGCCGGGAAGTGAGAGGTCCTGCCCGATCACACTAATCAGGACACGGCGCAGCTCTGCCCAGGCTGGGCACACCTCGAGGGTGTGCTGCGCCGTGTCCTCTGCCGCGCCGCAGTCGTGGCACGCTGGGGTTTCCTCCCTCCGGATCCGGTGCAGGTGCGTTCCGAAACAACCATGTCCGGACAACACCTGCACTAGACGGAACGAGAGGAAACCGTGAGGCCGCTCGAGCCAGTCCCGCAGGACTGGACCGAGCGCGTCCAGCGTCCGACGGCCAAAGGCGGCGGTGGCGAGGTCCTCCGTCCAATGGACGATGATAGCGTCCCTCGCCTCCCGCCGCACGGCCTCCCGCTCTTCCGCGGCGGGGCGCTCCCCGAGCGCCTTCCGCCGCGCAGTCCACTCATATACTCTGGCGAGCACCCATGCCTCCAACTCCCAGGGAGGGGTGCCCGCCAGAGCGCACGCCGCCGAAAAGCCCACCGAGCGGTAGGCCCTCGCCACCCGCTGTGCAATGGCCCTTTGTGGCCCGCGGATGGCGGTTGCATTCTCCCTCCTCTGGAGGGAGTCCGCCCAGATGGGTGCCCCGTAGAGGGCCATACTCTTGAGGATGCCGGCATAGAGGCGCCGGCATCGCGTCTTGGGCCCCTCCAGGTTCGGGAGGAGCCATGAGAGGGCGTCCGCGGCTTTCAGCAGGCGCGTCGACAGCCCGCTGAAATGCGGGCCGAAGCGCCACCTGCTGTCAAGCACGAGGCCCAGATATTTCATCTGGACCCCGACCTCTATCCGGACGCCCTCCACCAAGATATGGGCGTCAGGAGGGCGGCACTGCCGAGGCCCGTGGAAGAACACGGCCTCGGTCTTGTTCAGCGCCACCCTCAGTCCAAGCCGGCGGATCCTCCCCGCCACCAAGGATCCGCCGGCCGAGGCCAAACAGGCCGCCTCACCGAAGTCCCTCCCCCGGGCAACGAGGAGAGTGTCATCTGCGTAGCAAATGACACTCGTGCCCTGGAGGAGGGTGCCCCGCAGGAGCCAATTAAAACCGATGTTCCACAGGGGAGGGCCTAAAACCGACCCCTGCGGAACACCGGACTCCGCGCCGTAGCGCCTGATCCTGGCCGTCTTGTCCACCAGAAGGACCTCTCGGTCCTCCAGGTAGCTGGCCAGGATCGCCCGCAGATATTGGGGCACTCCATGGTATCGGAGTGCCTCCAATATGGTCGCGTGGGGGACGGAGTTGAAGGCGTTGGCAATGTCGAACGACACCGCCAACACTCCGTCCCCCGCGGCCACCGCCTCCTGCACCTGGCCCTTCAGCAGGGCCAAGGCATCGACCGTCGAACGCCCCTTTCGAAATCCGAACTGGGCGTCCGACAGGTCTGGTCCCGTCCCCCGCAGATGGCTGTTGAGCCGGTCGGCGACTATCCCCTCGAACAATTTACCGACCTCATCGAGTAGAACGATGGGCCGGTATGCCGAGGGGGAGTCCGCCGGGCGTCCCTCTTTTCGGAGGAGGCAAAGCTGCCCCTCCCTCCACAGTTTCGGGAACCTCCCAGCCGTAAGGCACGCGCTGAAGAGGTCCCGAAACCTGTCCTCCATTTGGGAGGCAGCTATCGCCACCACCCGAGCGGGGACGCCGTCCGGCCCAGGGGCCGTCTTCTTCGCGCGGAGGTGAAGTATCCCCTCGTGGACTTCATCCACCGTCACTGGGGGAACCTAACCTAACCTAACCTAACCTAACCTAACCCAGTCACCCGCGCACCGCCAACCCGAACGGTCACGTTTTTGCAAGCTCCGTACCTAAAAAATCAAGTTGTTGGTTTTTTCTAAGATATAGACACGAGTGATAGCTTAAAAGTTGCGGGCTACCGAGGCCGTCATATTAGTGTTTTCAAAAAGAAAATCGGCCCAGTGAACAAAAAGTTATTTGATAAAACAAAAAATTTTCTGCGATCAAAAAAGTGAAAGAGTGAAAAATCTCGAAAAGTAGATCGTAAAGTGACAAAACGTGAACTGCTATTGTGTGCGCGCTGTCGAGCCCTACAGATTTGGCAGCAGTCCTGAATTTTTCCGCGCAAGGGCGCGGAAATACAGGAAAAAACAAAATACGAGTCCCTCAGAGAAAAATTTAAAGAGATCGATATACTGACTCTACCTTCACTTTATATTTTGGAATGTATTTTGTATGTCCGCAAAAATCGAGGGCTTTTCAAAACTAGAAGTGACTTCCATAATTTAAATACACGCAGTAAGCACGAAATTGTAATACCCAAATTCAGATTAACGAAAACTAGCAAGTCTTTTCTTATAAACAGTATACGCTTTTATAACAAGTTGCCTAAGTCAGTTATAGAACTGACCGATGGAAAGTTCAAAAACTACATCAAACGTGTCCTTGTTAAAAAAGCATATTATAAAATCAAGGACTACGTTGAAGATAAAAAATTTGGCTTTGACACCCTCTGCGCATGCGGCTTCCCTGGTAACTCATAAACGGCACAAATATATGGATATCTCTAACTATTCTCAATCTCATTTATTTTTTCTCTTTTAATTAGACTTTTTACAATATTTTTCAATCATCATTATAGCCCTTAGCTAAGAATAGTTACAGCACTGATTACAGTATTTGTGCCACATGTTAAATTTAGTGTTGTGGTTTTTTTTTTTTTTTTTACCTTTGTATAGATTCTTTTACCTATTGTGAATGTGTGAACATTGTAGGCTTTCTAGTTTTCTAGATGATTGTTAACATTTGTTAACTTTTTATTTCGTGCATTATTTTTTATTTTTTCAATTTCGTACGACTTATTGTCGGGCCTACGTTGTCCCCCCATATCCAAGTACTAATGCTGTAACATGGAAATATTGTAAACAAAACAATTTAAAAGAGTAACCATGGAGTTTCTTGCCGGTTCTTCTCCATAGGAAACGACTAACCCGAACCGTGCACCTTTTGTCGACGTTTTATAAGTGCCCATGTAGGCCTATGTAAAATAAAAATATTTGATTTTGATTTTGATTTTTGTTCCAACGAGGCCCCCCTTTTGGGGTCGAAAAACATCCCTGACCACTCTCGGAGAACGAGGACAAGACGAGGACCCCGGAGGTCTTTTCAGAATTAAGATCCGAGCTAAGGGTGCCGTTTTATGCACCATACAAGTTTTACCAACTTAGCCGTGCGGCTCCGAAAGGAGTAAACAACTCTGCCAGACAAGATTTCCTGGGAATCCTGAGACATCCCGGCCTACAGCTCCTATACAAGCAGGCTGGGGAGTCACCCTGTCCACATCCGAAGACGCAGCAGGATTTGAGAACTTTATATAGTTTTAACCCGTATAACAGTGGAAAGTGTACATTTTTTTCAGTGAAAAAAGTAAGTTGGTTTTCTCCATACACATATCCAAAAATTTTCGGCTTTAGCTTGCATATTTTGAAAAATCCACTAGTAAATTCAGTTGCCCTCAGCCCCCCCCTATTCTGTATAAAAAATCACCCGGAAATATTCAGTATTTTGGGAGTTATAGCCATTCCCAGCTTGAGGATTTTTCCCCGAAACGTTCTGTTTTCAAGACGCATAAGTGTGGCTATATCTCCGAAACCCGAAGTCGGAGAGGGCAAGTAACCAGTGGAAACATAGTTTCAGTGAAAGGGCTACCCTAAGAACCGGTCCCCATCCCTCTGCGACGCCCCAAAAATTTTTGCGGGGTAAATCGCGTGAATATTCCCGGGCTACAAAGTTTCCCCAGAAGTTACCCCGATTTCATTCCACAGACTGCCGCAAAAACGAGGTAACTAGTTTAGGAGAAAAAACACAAAAATTAGTCATAAATAAATGTGGAAAAAACCAACTTGTTTTATGGTATATTGTGTTAGAATAAGATTCTGAAATATTTTATGTACATAATTGTTTTGACATTTTGTGCAAAACAAAAAATTTTTTGCCATACTGGGAAATCGAACCCGTGACCTTTTTAATATTATTGACCAGGAACCGTACTGGCTGTGTGGTTAGTGTAGTGAGTGAAGCTACACGGGCCGCTTTTTCTGTCGACGTATGGTAGTCGCAGTTGACCTAGATAAATTTTTTTTCTAAATTATTAACTCAGTAGTAAAGTCAACCATAGCCCAACCAATAAAGTTTTTATCGGCCTTACTTAGTAAAACTAAATAAAGTAAAACTTTATTGGCGACGGAGGGTTTTCCGAAGAAAAATTTTTATTTTATACAAAAGTCCAAATATCTCGGAAACGGTGGGGAAAATCGAATTTTTGACGAAATTTTCCCCCCCCAAAGAAGACACCCCCTCCCAAACTGGACCTAGTTTAAGATAGGCCCCCTAGACCCCCTTTTTGACCCCCTTTTTTCGGTGACCCCAAATTTCAATAAAATCACTTAGCGACTAAAAATCTTCCTTAAAATATTATTTATATTTATATATCGTAATATATACCCCCCTTCAGGACCCCCCCCCCCCCCTAGATTCAGCTCCCCCTCCCCTCCCCCCCTAAATCAAAAGACCAAAGGTATCCACTTTGGACTACCCCCCCCCCCCAACCGAAAAATTTCTTCACCCCCCCGGACCCTAACTTTGGTACCGGAGGTCATAGACCCACCGAGTTTGGACTCTTTGTGATCGGGAGGAGAAGAGGTTTAATTTGGCCCCAAGGGATTTGCCGAAAAACCAAAAAATTTTGAAAAATTTTTCAAAAATTTTAAAATTAATTTTATTTTTTCTTATTTTTATTCGACTCACTCTCTTTGCCAACTGTGACTTTTTGGACGACATTACGGAAGCAGACCTGACTTTACGGTTCTTGTTTATTAGATTTAAGACTTATAGTAGCACTTTTGTGCTACTATATTCTAGGTTAAGATTTTAGAGTTTTTGACATTTTATATTTTATTTGACATATAGTGGCACTTTTGTGCTACTATATTCTAGGTTAAGATTTTAGAGATTTTGACATATTGCTGTGACATTTTATTTGACATATAGTGGCACTTTTGTGCTACTATATTTTAGAAGTAAGACCAAATCAAGTTTAATTTTAGTATATACATTTGCACAGGATCCCTTTACAATCCTTTTTAACTTAACGTTGACCGTATTTATTTAAGTACAGTTTTACACACTAACTGGGGTATCCCTTTACAATACCTCAGCTTGACGCGGTACTAATCCCCAAACCCAACTGACAAGATGAGCGGGATGCCCGGATTGCGTACGCCACCAAAGAGCCGGTCTCAAAATTCTAGCTCGCAGACTAAAAGCCCACAAAAGGCGCCTGAGAACGCAGGGCCTTCCACGCTAAGCGTGAGAACCAGTGTGGGGAAATGGGAGGCGGGCAAGGTCGATGGCGAAGGAACCTCCCCGAAAAACCTTGCCACAACCACATTGGCAACGGCGAGGGGATCGGTTTCCTTTGAAGTCGGGAGCCCGCCACCCGTTAAAAATAGAGTATCTGAAGCAAGAATCTTCAGTAACAAAATTAAGACCTACATGACAACCTCCAAGACTACCAAAACAGAAATAAAGACAGAGGTAAAGGCACTTGCAGACCGGCTCTACCACCTAATCAAGGAGTCCGAACAGGAAAAAGGACGCGAACCTCCTACCAAAAAGACCTTCAAATCCCAAGGCATCCAAGTCCGGGAAGCCCAGGAAGTGCAAAGGATGGAGCGAGC
Source organism: Orthosia incerta (assembly GCA_948252205.1). NCBI lineage: Eukaryota > Metazoa > Arthropoda > Insecta > Lepidoptera > Noctuidae > Orthosia > Orthosia incerta. Next base: position 33,189,156 of record OX411747.1, on the reverse strand, counting down.
TCCCTCTCCTCCCCCGGCGGCTGTCGGAGGAGGAGAGGCAGACGCCCTCAGGAAGGCACTCGAGGAACACACCCGAAATTTGGCCGTTAATAACGAGCTTATGGGAAGGCTGAAAGAGGCACTACAAGCTGGCCAAAGCCATATGGAGAAGCTCTCCTATGCCAGCGTAGCGGCAAGTCGGCCTTCAAACCATACGGTACAGCAAACGGCGCTACACTCGTTAGTAGTGACGGCCAATGACGAAAAAGCGACGGGTGATCAAGTACTGGACAGGATCAGACAGGTCGTAAACGCCAAAGAGGGTGGGTTTACTGTGGAAAGAATAAGGAAGGCAAAGGACAGAAAAATAATTGTTGGCTGTCGTACAGAAGAAGATAGGAGGAAGATTAGGGAAAAAATAGGGGAAGCATCCGAACTGAAGGTACAGGACGTAAAAAACAAAAACCCTCAGATCATGATGAGGGACGTTATGCGTTACAATAGTAACGACGACATTATAAAGGCACTTAAAAATCAGAATGGCCACATCTTCAAAGACATTGAAGAAGAACAGAAGAATGTGGAAATTCTGTACATAAAACGTACAAGAAACCCGCTTACGGGTCATGTAGTGTTGCGGGTCGCCACAGAGGTCTGGAGGCGCATGCTAGAGGTCGGAGCGGTGCATGTGGACTTACAGCGGGTTAGGGTTCAAGACCAGTCCCCGCTCGTCCAATGCTCGCTCTGCCTCGCATATGGGCATAGCAGGCGCGTTTGCACCGAGACCACCGCAAAGTGCGGCCACTGTGGCGGCCCTCACATGAGGACAGAATGCGGGGACTTCAGCGCAGGGTTACCACCTACCTGCTGCAATTGTACGCGTGCAAATATTGGTGACGTCCATCATCATGCCTTCAGTCCGGATTGCACCATAAGGAAAAGGTGGGACGCAATATCCCGCTCATCTATAGCCTATTGTTAAGGGCACCCCGGAGACTCCTGCCCGACAAACAGCAAGACCATACCGAGTGGCCCAAGCAAACCTACAACGCAAGGAACTGGCTACCACCGAACTCTTTTTAGAGGCCAGTGAACAGAAGATCTCGTGGGCACTGATTCAGGAACCTTATGTGGGTGGAGCTCGGAGTATGAAGAGCTACCGTGGAGCGAGAGTCTACCAGTGCGAGGTTGATGGAAGTGGGAGGGTAAAGGCGGCAATAGCCGTCTTTGACCATGACGTAGACGTCATACCCTACCCGAAACTCACCACAAACAATATCGTTGTGGTGGGGATCCGGACCAAAGCCTGGGAAATCGCAGTAGTCTCGTATTACTTCGAGCCAGACCAGCCCATAGGGCCATACTTGGATCAGTTGACCCGGATCAAAGCGGAAGTGGCCACCGGTAGATTGCTGTTAGGCGGCGACGCTAATGCGAAAAGTGCCTGGTGGGGCAGCATCAAAGAAGACTCCAGAGGTGAGGCGATGTCCAGCACCCTGGATGAGTTGGGGCTTCAGGTACTGAACACTGGTGACGCTCCCACCTTTGACACTGTCAGGGGTGGTCGAGCGTATAGAAGCCACGTGGATGTCACGGCCTGTTCGCTCGGCCTTTTCGACCTGGTTGACGGCTGGCGGGTAGATACGGGAGTTACGTCCTCGGACCACAATACCATCCTGTTTGAAATTAAAACTAAAAGGGATAAGGGTATTAATATTAAAAGAACGACAAGGAAATACAATACACGGAAGGCAAATTGGGAAAATTTTAATAATAAGCTAGAGCAACTAAAAACAAATAACAAAATAAATTTAGAAACAGTAACTGAAATTAACAATAAAAATAAATTGGAAGAATTAGTTGTTGCCTATAGAGACATGATAACAGAAGCATGTCAAAAATCTATGCCTAAGGTAAATAGCTCTACTAAACTTACCATTCCGTGGTGGTCCGAGGAACTCACCGTAAAGAAAAAGGAGGTGGTACGGTTGAAAAACCGCATCCGCAACGCCGCACCGGTCCGGCGAGCGATGAAAGAAAGAAAGAAAGAAAGAAAGAAAGAAAATACATTCATTCATTCATTTTTTTTTTTTTCATTTCATTCGATTCGATGGTCGTTGACGCGTACCTGAAGGCCAAACAAGAATATGAGATGCAAGCAAATAGCGCCAAAATCGCCAGTTGGAAGGAGTTCTGCCGGAAACAGGATCGGGAAGGGGTCTGGGAGGGAATCTACAGGATCATCGGTAGGACTGCCAGAAGGCAGGAAGAACTGACCCTATGCTGCGATGGTACATTCCTTAGTCCAAGTGAATCAGCCTCCCTACTAGCAGATACGTTCTACCCCAAAGACAGAGTAGACCAGGATAACGCTGACCACAGGCGAATACGAGAAGCGGCCGGTAGAGTGAATGAATGGGTCCATGGTGAAAATCATGACCCTCCATTCACAACACTGGAGCTGAAGACCGCCGTGGCGGGTTTCAATCCCAAAAAGGCACCAGGAGGGGACGGACTGACGTCTGACATCTGCAGTCGAGCGATCCACCAGGACCCGGAATTGTTCCTTGCCCTTTACAACAAGTGCCTCGAACTGGCACACTTTCCAGAGATCTGGAAAGAAGCTACGGTCGTGGTACTTCGGAAGCCGGGCAAGGACAACTATCTGACCCCCAAGGCATACCGACCAATTGGTCTGTTGCCTGTTCTGGGGAAGGTCCTGGAGAGGATGGTCGTAGCGCGTCTAAAGTGGCAGCTTATACCGCGGTTTAGTACCCGCCAGTTTGGCTTTACGCCCCAGAAGAGCACCGAGGACGCCCTCTGTACGCTAATGGAGCACGTACAGGACAAGTTAAGGCTGAAGAAGCTAATTGTCCTGGTGTCATTGGATATAGAGGGCGCCTTCGATAGCGCATGGTGGCCAGCTATAAAAGTCAGGCTGGCTGAGGAAAATTGCCCGGTCAACATCAGGCGGCTGATAGACAGCTATCTCGATAGTAGGAGGGTTAAGGTTCGTTATGCCGGGGAGGAATGTACGAAAGAGACTGACAAGGGCTGTGTTCAGGGTTCAATCGGTGGTCCAGTACTGTGGAATCTTCTCCTAGACCCACTTCTGAAAGACCTGGAGCGACGCGGGGTCTTCGTGCAGGCGTTCGCGGATGATATCGTCTTGGTCATAGATGGGGACACGGCGACTGAAGTCTCGCGATCTGCCAATGCAGCCCTCGCCCATGTTCAGGACTGGGGCGTCAGAAATAAGCTGAGGTTCGCACCGCACAAAACCTGTGCGATGGTGGTAACCAACAGACTTAAGTACGACACTCCATGCCTGAGCATGGCCGGGGTCGACATCGGTATGGTCCGAAAAATGAAGTTGCTGGGTCTAACCATAGACGATAAGCTCACGTTCAATGAGCACGCCGCGAACGTCTGCAAAAAGGCAGCTGGGATCTACCAACAGCTTTCCCGCGCCGCCAAAGTCAGTTGGGGATTAAATGCTGAAATATTACACACTATATACACCGCGACAGTTGAACCCATCATCACCTACGCGGCCGCGGCCTGGGCTCCTGCTACGAAAAAGCTAGGGATGCGGAAGAAGTTAGGCTCTCTACAACGAGGATTCGCTCAGAAGATCTGCAAGTCCTACCGCACAGTCTCTCTAAACTCAGCATTGGCACTGTCCGGGATACTACCTCTAGACCTGCGCATACAAGAGGCAGCAGCCCTGTATGAAGCGAGGAGAGGGTCGTCCCGGTTCGTGCCGGGGGATAGAGAGATTGAGACTGCGGTGAGATTTGCAGAATCTCCCCACCCAGCTACACAAATGCCCCTGGAGTTCATGTGCCTGGCAGATCAAACGCTACTAGACAGTAGCAATGTGCAGTCGGTGCGAATATTCACCGACGGCAGCAAGATTGAGGGGAAGGTCGGAGCCGCATTATCCATTTGGGATAATGATGGCGAAGTCCGGAACCTCAAGCTCTGCCTTGCCGCGTACTGCACAGTCTACCAGGCGGAACTCCTGGCCATTTGCAAGGCTACTGAAGTGATCCTCGCGCGGCAAGAGGCGAGCTTTGGTTTGTATAGCGACTCAATGTCATCATTGCAGACGCTTGCAAACCATGGCTCTCTCCATCCCCTGGCGGTGCGCGCGCGCGCCAATTTGGCTAAGGCCTTGCACCAGAGCAAAGCTGTGTCTTTATTCTGGATCAAGGCCCACGCGGGCCTGCCGGGGAATGAGCGGGCGGATGAGCTAGCGAAGGAGGCAGCATTGTCGTCACGGAGGAAGCCGGACTACGACCAATGTCCGATTTCATTCATCAAGCGACAGATTCGTCTGGAGACGCTTGAGGAATGGAATCGGAGATATGTGTCGGGCGAGACGGCCTCGGTGACGAAAATGTTTCTTCCGGACGCGATAACGGCTTTCCGCATTGTTCAACAGGTGCGGCCAACGGGTGTTCTCACGCAGGTTCTGACGGGGCACGGTGGGTTCTCTGAATACTTGAATCGCTTCAAGTGTAAGGAGAGCCCATCGTGTCTCTGCGACCCTGGAGTGGCGGAAACTGTCCAGCACATACTAGTAGAATGCCCGCTATTTATCAGGGAGCGCTACCAACTTGAGTGTGAGCTGGACAGGAGGCTGACCGGGGAGAGCCTGTGTGGGTTTATGGGTAAAAAACTGAGGGAAAAGTTTTTAATTTACTGCACAAATTTGGCCAACACAGTGATCTGTCGAAACAAAAGTTAGTAACAATGTACTTCATTCGTACTATAATAGTATTTTAAATGTAAGTATATATAGAACAGATTCGAAATTGTATATAGCAGTAAGTAAATAGTACCTAAGAGATTGTATATATAGATTATAAGATTATAATAAGTGTGTTTTTAAAAAGAGAATTATTTGTAAATTATATCAGCATCCAATTGTATTATTTGCCCTATCTGTGATAATAAAGTATGCCCTTAGATTAGATTTTAACAAAAGTGGGCGTCCTACCCACGGAATGCAAAGTGATGAATGAAAGAAAGACAAAGTATGAGGGATGAAAGTGCGAGAGGCATACAAGATAGAACTGGAATGAGAGAAGTTGAAGCACAGAATAGGCGCCAACCAAATAATGAGTTGGTGGGATTAGTATTTAGCATAAAAAAAAAAAAAAAAAAAAAAAACCTAACCTAACCGCAAGTGCAGTGCAGCATTTGGCTGAAAACCTTATTTTTGGAGGTTAAGTGTGAACTTGTGCAGCTTTAAAGTCGAACGCTGCCAAAACAAGAGCGGTGACCCCCCTCTTTTTTACCGCAATTCTGCGGGCAACTGTGTTCCCGATCATCTGGGCTACTCAAGGTTGGCTGGACGCCGCACCCTGGCGAGTTATTCAGTTTTTTCACAAAACCACGTGTGCTGAAAAAGCTGAAGGAGTGGAGTTACAGGCGTGAAACTTGGCATCAATCTGGACCTTCAGCTAAAAAGGCTAGTGGAACTTTAGTTGGAATTTTATGTCTGCTGAAAAATTTTATACAGCACTTAGAAATTTGGAAAATTGGACCTCTATATCTTCGGCCGGAGGACAAATTTTGGAATTTTACAACTGCAGTCTGTTGCGCGCTCGTTTGAGGACTCTTAGTTTTAATTTTTGGAATTTTTGATTGAGCCATCTAAGAATAATAACTGAAAAACTGAAAATAGCCTATTTTATTGATTTTTTATAGTAAGATACTGTCTTAAAATTATTGTTTGGTTTCAACCTAGAAGAGGCCTATTTTACCTTAATTTAGATATATTTTTTTTCAGAATTTTTACTCTATTTATTCAGGAGTTATCGATTTTTATATGTTTTTTGTAAATAACTCCTGAAATACAAGAAAAAATCACTTTTTTATGGTATAGGTGTGTTCCGTGGGCCTATCCCAGATTACTCTGAAACCGCCGAATTTGGGAAAAGTCGGCCATTTTTGTTGACCCGGATACTCGTTTCTTTTTAGCATAGCTCCCTAACCGCTTGACGTGCGACGCTGCGGTTTTCATAATAGGGAATAGCAGCTTGTGGGGCCCGTATTGCAATTGTTTTCAGGCGTTTTCAGGCTCAAAGGTTTTTCAGACCTGAAACCAATTTTAGGAGATAGAGAAAGTGACGCCGATCTGCACATCCAAAACCCGAGCTCGATACGACCATCGGTTGCGGAGTAATCGGCGGATCAAAGCGTCATCTGACAGTTCGGCGGCCATCTTGGATAGTTTGTTTTGGCCCTAACTCCTGAACCCGTGCAGGTAATTAGATTCTGATTTCAGAATAATACTCAGGGGCTTACCATCTATATCGTCACCCAGTTTCAGCATATTTTGGGCAAAAAAATTTCAGTTTCCTGAAAGTGGTTTCAGCAGCCAGAACAGGTCAAGCTGAGGCCAATAAGTCCAAACTCGGGCCTCCTGTGACGCATACAGCCGGAGATACCGCAGGTCAAAGTGTGACTTTGACGTTTACGGCGGCCATTTTGGAAATATTAGAACACCAATATCTCTGGAACGGGGAGTCGTGGAGGGCTGGCGTTTCTTCAGTTGACTCTGTCTGGACGCCGGCTACTCGGCAGGAGTCGTTTCAGGCGTTTTCAGGCGAATAAAAATTTTCAGCACTGAAAACCCACTCAGCGGATAGAGCTCGCCGAGCTCATTATTTTCAGCCCAAACACGAGTCGATTTGGCCGGGGGGTTCGGCAGATACAGCTAAGTATCCATTTTAATATCCCCTTCTTGTTTAATATCCCATTATTTTGAACAGCTGTATCTCCGGAGCCCTTTGAGCTACGAGACCGTGCTTGGTGTCGTTGTGAAGGGCTCGTGGGGATCTGTCCGGTGAAATCAACAGATCGACTCTACATAGAGAGGGTAAATATTTCCTTCATCGAGTCACCGCTTCGGGACCTTGAGGTGATTCTTCTTGTGGGGAGCGTCACTCCGGCCTAGAGCGATTTGCCCTTTGCCTTCCTGCTGAACTCATTGGACATGTCTAAGAACATTCCCCCTCCAAAGCGTTCCGCTAGGGTTCAGGCGCCGGCCCCACACCCTACGCAACGCGCTAGATCTAGGGAATGGCCCTAGATCTAGCGCGTTAAAGCTTCTGAGCCGGAGAGTAGTACTGTGGCTCGCGGCCCGGACTTGGCTCAGAGGGCTGCACAGCCAATCGAGGTCGTGGAACCTCTAGATCAGGTTCCACCTAATGCCTCGTGCGTGGAGCCCCCCCTGGGAGGGGCCGGTGATCCCTGGGAACGGGACACACAAAGTGGGGTTGGCATTCCCTCGGAGTCGGAGACCTCGGAGGCGGAGGACCCACCTCTATCCTCCACCCCTATCAGAGCTGTGGCTAGACCTGCCCCGCCTGATCTGCGTATACAGACACAGATAAAGCAGGCATTGGCCGCTGGTCCGTTGGGGGTTGTGGCGCAACGGGACTCCGAGCCTGGGTACGTGGATACCGAGGAATACGACTCCGACGCTTCAATGAACTCCTGCGACTCCACTAGAACCGTCGATGGAAGGAGGATCGTCCTGAGCGAGATGCCCCGCCAAGCCGGTGCTGTCCTCCAAAAGGCAAAGACGGAGCTGGAGAGCTCGGGCAACCTGAAAAGGGAGATTAGGGACAATGTCGTTTCAGCCATGCAGCTAATGTATGAGATGGTCCTGAAACTCTCGGATTCCCGAAACCTCCACATGGTGGAAAGTCATAGACTGAGAGAGGGAGTGGCAAGGGGAAGAGAGCGTCTGGCTCAAAGGCACGCCCGAACGCTGGAGATTGCCCTGACGGAGTATAAGAAACTCGAAGCGCACGTGGAGAAGCTCGTAAGTGACGTCGAGGCACTTCGCCAGATTCTCTTGTTCGACGCGTGCGAACCTATTAGAGAGCTGAAGCTGAGTACCCAGCTAGCCCTGAGGGAGTCACCCGAGCTAGCGAGCTCGGTGCTGGCTAGGGTGGCGGAAATGTCGGCCGGTCTTGAGCCACTCAGGGCTGCTCTACACTCAATGCAGCCCCGGGATGTGCAAGGAGTAGTGGAACCCGACGCTGGCGGCGGCCCTGATGTTGCTGGCCTTCACGAAGAGCTCAAGCTCATCCGTCAGGAGGTTGCTTCTCTGAGCCGACAACGGCTCGACTGTCCCATGAGTGACAAACAAATTATCATGGATAGTCTCCGGGTAGGGCAGTTAAACCTGCAGGGATCAGCGGTGGCGACGGCGGAACTTCCCGCTATAGCTGCGGAGAGGGGGCTGGACCTGGTACTGGTGCAAGAGCCATATACTGCAGCACAACCGTCGGTCGCGACTCTAGGGCAGCTGGTGCTGCCGGAGGGTCCCTGCCCCAAGGTGGGCATCTACGTGCCGCGCTTGGACATAGTGTGCACCGTGCTGCGGCACGTCACCAACTCACACTGCATTGTGGGCCACATAGTCTGGGGGAATTCGTCGGTGACGGTCGTCAGCGCATACTTCCAGTACTCTGAGGACATATCACCTCATCTGGAACATCTTACCAGAGTGCTGGGGGGCGCGGGCGGCCGTCACGTGTTGATGGGAGCGGACGTCAACGCCCACTCACCCCTGTGGCATTCAGAGCCGCGACACTACACCGGACGCGGCCGTGAAGTGGCCCGCCGGAGGGAGGAAATGGAGGACTTCCTGTTGGCGCGCGGTCTGGTAGTCCACAACGTGGAAGGCCAGCCGCCAACATTCGCAACAGCGAACGGGGAGTCCTCCATCGACGTCACCTTCTCGACGCGTGGGGTGGGAGTTGCTGAGTGGCGAGTAATTGAGGACGCGAGCTGCAGTGACCATCGGCTCATCACTTTTAGGCTGGGCAGTAATCGTGGACGAGTACCGGCCCTGCCTACTGCTGCTGCTGCGGAGCCGTCGGTTGTACCGATGAGGTTCCGGGAGCGCGGCGTGGACTGGGACCGATTCCAGGTAAGGATCCAAGAGCGTGTGGGCGGGATCGACTGGGTGAAGCCTGCCTCAGAGGTATGTGAGGAGTTCACGCGGGTAATCGCGTGGACGGCAAGTGAATGTCTGGGCACATGTGGGGATAGAAAGAAAGATAAAGGGTATGAATGGTGGTCTCCCTCGTTGGAGGCCTTGCGTAAAAGGCACAATAAGGCGAGGAAAGCATGGCAGGATGTAAGGAAGCGGGGTGGTGAACTGGAACTGAATGCGAGACATGAATTTCATGAGTGCCGCAGTAGCTATAGGACTTCGATGGAGAAGGCGCAGCTCGACTTCTTCCGCAAGCAAGCGGATTCGGGAAACCAGGACCCCTGGGGTATGGCCTATAGAGTTGCCAGCGGTCGATTCAGACCGCCACCCAACGTGGTGAACGGCACGAGGCTTGCGGAAGGATACGCCGCGGATGCAGGCGCCGCCATGCGTGGGCTCGTGGGCGCGCTCTGTCCCGATGACGACCCGTCGCGGGACACCGCGTACCACCGGCAGGTGCGACTGGCGGCTGCCTGCATTCCGTCGGGTCGGGATGCGCCTCCTCCTTCGCGGCAGGATCTCGAGAAGATAGTCAGGGATCTCCCTAACACGGCCCCGGGTATCGATGGGATTACGGCGGGCATAGTCAGGCGTGTGTGGCTGGCGGCGGGTGCCGAGCTGACACACATGTTTGGCATGTGCGTCTCGGAGGGCGTTTTCCCCGATACGTGGAAGGACGGTCGGTTGATCGTGCTGCCGAAAGGCAACGATAAACCGTTAACCGATCCCAAAGCGTATCGGCCCATCACGCTGCTCCCTGTCCTGGGCAAAATCTTAGAGAGAATCTTACTCCTTTCTGCACCGGAAATTACGCGCGGGGTGTCTTCATGCCAGCACGGGTTCTCTCGCGGTAGGTCAACGTTGACGGCCCTTAATGAAATAGTGGATACAGTCAAAGATAGCCGGTCCAAGTATGTTCAGGCCATCTTCCTGGACATATCTGGGGCTTTTGACAATGCGTGGTGGCCCATGATCCTGCTCAAGGCGAAGAGGGGGGGGTGCCCGCCAAACATCTATCGGATGCTGGCGTCGTACTTCTGCAACCGCCGAGTCGGCCTCTTCGCAGGGAGCAGGGTTGTGTGGAAGGCCTCGACCATGGGGTGCCCGCAGGGCTCTGTATTGGGACCACCACTATGGAACCTTCTCCTGGACGACTTGCTGCGATTGCCATACCCAGACGGCGTAAAAGTGGTCGCGTACGCCGATGATGTAACGGTTCTCATCGAGTCAGCCTCTCGATCCGGCATAGAGGCTTCGGCCTCGTGCGCCATGGCCTTAATCAGCGAGTGGGGGGCCCGTAACAGGCTTGGCTTCTCCCCCTCAAAGTCGTATTCCATGACTCTGAGGGGTGGGCTGTCCAAGCGCCCTCCCACGGTGCGGCTCGATGGGACCTCAGTCAAGAGCGTACGTTCCACAAAGGTTCTGGGTGTGGTGATCGACGCAAATATGTCGTTCGGAGAACACGCTCAGTCCATCGGCGAGCGTGCTGCAGCGGGGCTGGGCAAGATGTCGCGCGTTTCTACCTCATCCTGGGGCGTCCGGTACAGGGCCCTTAAGGTCCTGTACAAGGGCATATATGTGCCAATTGTCACCTACGCGGCAGGATGCTGGTGGGGGCGCGTGAACACGTACATGGTCAGGTCGGTGTTGCAGAGAACACAGAGGCCCGCACTCGTCCTTCTGACGAAGGCCTATCGGTCCGTCAGCACAGCGGCACTACCTGTCTTGGCAGGGGTGTTGCCGGCCGACCTCGAGGTGGCTCGTGCGGGCATGATCGACGACATCCGCCACCTACCTCGGGATGCGTTCAGGACGGGGAGAAGGGTCATCGCGGACGAGGCTGTAGCCAAATGGCAGCAGAGATGGGAAGCGGAGAACAGGGGTAGGGAACTATATCGCTACTTCCCGGACGTGGCGGCAAGACTCAAGGCGACTTGGGTCGAGCCGGACTATCAAGTCTCGCAGATCCTGACCGGGCATGGTTGCTTCCGGAAGAGACTGAATGAGATGAAGTTATGCGAGGTTAGTGTGTGCTACTGCGGAGAGGAAGACGAATGCTTGGACCACATATTGTGGAGATGCCCCATGTATGACGATCAGCGACGAGAGATGATGGATGGGATCACTCGCACGGAAGAGGGACCAGTCTACTACGGTGATCTCGTAGCCTCGGAGGCCAACTTCCGGCGGCTCAGGGACTTTGCCCATGGCTGGCACAAAATAAGGAGCAGTCTGGAGGAAGAAGAGAGGAGCGAAGAAGATTAGTTAAGGGGAAAAAAAATAAAAAAGGAAAAAAAAAAAAGAAAAAAAAAAGGACTTCAAACGGTATTAGATGGGGAAAAGTAAATATTTAAAAAATAAATAAAAAAAAAAAAAAAAAAAAAAAAAAAAAAAAAATTAATACGAAAGAGGAAAAATGGTATACAAAAGAAAGAGTATACAGGAAAAAAAAAAAAAAAAAAAAAAAAAAAAAAATAAATAAAAAAAAAAAAGGAAAAAAAAAAAAACTGAAAATAAATTTTACTACTGTCATTACCATTTAATGTGATTATTATGTATATGTATATATTTCTTTTTCCCTCGGCATCCCTCACTAGCTGAGGGTTAGGTACACGACGGCAGCGAAGGCGTACCATGTCGTCCGTACCCATGAGCGGGGTACGCGCTAGTGGCCGCCCCAGAATGGGGAGAAAGGCACAAAAGGGACAGGACGAGATTTGTAAAGGAGTCAAGAAGCGACTGCGGTGATAGCGCGTCTATATTGGCGGGCTATGTCCGCAGCCGTCTCCTTGAGTTTCGGCCCATATGACAAGATGTCGGTGGGGCCATGGGTGGCTTGGTGGGATTGTCCCATGAGTGAGGCGACCACCGAGGATATCATCGCTGCGGTGCGAGAAGCGTCCCTGGTTACTCCTTCCCCTCCCCCATCCAACATGCTTGAAATACAGCAAATCCTGCAGACGTGCACCTCAACTCAGGCAACTGTGTTGGAGGTCTGGCAGGGCTTGCTGGCGATTCAGAGGGGCCTGCCCTCAAGAGAGTCCACTGAACTGCTGGGCTCCAAGGTGGAGGAGCTTAGGCGTGATGTTGGGGATCTCCAGGACACTACAGTTGAAAGTGTGGCGCCAATAAGGAGGACAGTTGAGCACCTGCAGGGACTGATGGAGAGCCGAATGAGCCCGGAACGGACGGAGCGGGCACCTGAGGAAATCTCAACGGTTCGTCGAGAGCCCGCAAAGTCGTATGCGGAGGTTCTTAGCACCCCGAGGCACAACCTGATGGTGGAGTCCATCGACCCACGCCATACTAGTAATAATAATAATAAAATAATAAAAATAATAAAATCGTTTATTTATTTCTTAAAGTACAAAATTTACAATAATTTGCTTATGTTCTAAAAAGTGCTGATGTATAATTTGCCTGAACTAGGTAGAACCTGTGCTTCAGGCGTAAAAGTGCTTATTTATATTTAATAATGTAGGTATTGCAATAAATTAACAATTTTAAGTAAAACTAGGACACTGCGGAAATATACATAGTAGTGTTATTTTTAATCATGCTTACGTAGTTTTAATCTAATTTTATTTTAATACTAGAAGCAGGTCTTCAGTCTGGTCATATGACAAACCTTGCAAATAGTTTAAAACAATGCTTTTACAGTTAAAATAATTTAAATTATATATACTTAGTATTCTATTTAATCTATTATATAAAAAGGGCCCTAAAAATGTAAAGAATCTAAGATATGTAAATGCAAATTTAGAGGTAGAGGTTGAACTGCATACTATATCGTTTCGCCTTTTGTTAGTTATATCTAGGTTATATTTAAGCATTGCATGCTGTTTTAGTGTTATGTGCAGTAAATAAATTTGCCGAACAGTCAAGACTTTGCAGGATTTAAATAACTGGTGGGTAGGGAAAAGGAAAGGTAGAGAATTTGCTACTTTTAGAACAGCTCTTTGTGCTCTTTCAAGAGAGAGAATGATAGTTTTTGATGCTCCGCCCCATGAGGTTATACAATATTGAAGTATTGATTGACATAGAGCAAAATAAACTTGTTTGACTAAGTTAGTGTCGGCAATGGAGCGCAGTTGTTTGAAAGCAAACATCAGTTTACGTACTCTAGTAACCAAACTGTCAATATGTTGCCTAAACGAGAGCGTGTTATCAACAAAAACTCCAAGATACTTGAGGCACTTTGTTTCCAGGATCATAGGGCAGGTACAAGAAGTGGCTGACTGATTGTTACATTGGTGTGCATATAAATGGGGATTAGTTTTGTTATTAAGATTGCGCATGTTGAACTGAATATATTTTGTTTTATCTGCATTTAGTGTTAGTAAATTACAACGAAGCCAGTTTAGAACGATGTTAAAACCTGCCTGTGCAAATTTATACAGCTCGGAGTTAGTTTTTGCGGTGAAAATAAGCGCAGTGTCATCAGCGTACGATATTATTTTGCAATTTCCTACATTTAAATTACAAAGATCATTAATGTAAATGAGGAACAATGATGGACCAAGGATACTGCCTTGTGGAACTCCAAATCCTAGTGATTTTTCATCGTTACTAGTTATATTTCCTATTCGAACACATTGCGATCTATCGTTTAAATAATCTTCGAATAGTTTCAGCTGTGTACCTCTTATACCTAACGTTTCCAGTTTATTTAAAAGCAAAGGAACAGATACGGTGTCAAAAGCTTTTGCTAAGTCTAGGAAGATAGTCAGGACCTGGTTTCCATCGCCGAGTTCTTGTGCAACGAGGTCTGTCAGCTTTTGAACCGCATCTGCTGTGGACAATCTGCTTCTAAACCCGAATTGTGAAGAAGATAATAAGTTGTTCGTTTCCAAGTAATTGACGAGTCTTTTGTTAATGATTTTTTCTAATATTTTGGATAAAGAAGGCAGTATAGATATTGGTCTATAATTATTCACAACATCTCTATATCCAGATTTAAAGATAGGGATGACCACCGCTTTTTTTAGACTTTTAGGGAATATTCCTTCTCGGAGGCACGCCTGAAATATACATGTTAACGGTCGGAGTAAAATGTGTTTAAAACGCTTAAGTATTTTATTATCAATATTATCCCAGCCGACTGCACAGTCATCTTTCAGAGCTGAGATGATTAGTTCTACTTCACTTTCGTCCGTATCCAAAAGTGCAAAAGATTTAGCACAGCTCTTGAGAGAAGTCTGAAAGTGCGCGGCAGACCGATAAGACGATTGCCTCAGGAGTGGTTCCGCGAGGGATTTCCCTACATTCACGAAATAGTTATTTACATTATTAGCTGATGATAGGGGTGAAGAGTTAGTGAGCAGTAAACTTGAAACGGGTTCCCGTTGTTTAGATCTGTAAGTCAAGTTTTTAATATGTTTCCATATCTGTTTACTATTTTTGCCTGCTTTCTGCAATTCGTTTTTATCGTATTCAATTTTAAGTTTTTTCAAGAGATTATTACAAAAGTTCCTGTACCTCTTGTATATTACAAGAAGCATTATATTGTCAGGGTAGCGTTTGGTTTTCTGATGTAATTTGTCTCTGTGCCTTATACATCGAACAAGGCCCGGAGTAATCCACGGTTTAATATTATAATGCTTCCGATTTAATGTTATTACGGTCGTATTATGTAATATTGCTTGCTGGACGTTTTTAATTAAATACGATAAAGACAAATTAGCGTCAGGAGAATCGTAAACAGGGCTAAAATCAATGTTATGCAGGTCATGTTCTAGTTTGTGCATGTTTAGTTTGGACTTTGTCAGTGGACGATTTTGCTTAGGTAGCGTTAAGTTCATTGTTAGTAGGACAGCATTATGATCAGTAATTGTTGAATTAGTAACTAGGGTAATATATGGTAGGCTGGTTTTTATCATCATGTGATCGAGACACGAGCCACTCTGATGTGTTGGTAGCGTATGAACGATGAGAAGCCCATGGTATGAACATAAATTGAGGTAATTTTGAATTCCAGCATCGCAGTTTTCAGCAGTGATGTTTATGTTAATGTCACCTGTTAGTATGATGTGCTTAAAAGCGGAAAGATTACGACAGGCCTGGTTTAAGAAATATTGAAATGAGTCCAGATTTCTAAACGATGGGGATCTGTAGATAGCTAGTATTGCTATAGTTGTACCTATTTTAATTATAAGGCAGTTACAGTCTTGTTGATTCTGTTCTTCAACTGTGGCTATAAGCGATTGTTTAGCGTAAATCACGACACCATCATTTTGATTCTGGTTAGTAGTGCTATGGAACATGTTGTATCCCGTCATAGTAGGGATGTTTTCTTGGCGTTTTGATAACCAGCATTCGGTTAGTATTATGATATCGCAAGCTATGTTTAGTCTATGAAGAAAAATGTTAAAACTGTCAAAGTTCCTGCAGATGCTACGAATATTTTGTGTTAGTACTGTAAAAGGATTTTGGTATTCGGAAAGATATTGTTTGCAGTCTTCTACCTCACAAGTTTTTGATTCTGACAAAAAAGCGTTATCTATATCAGTAATCAAACTATCCATAAGTAAAAAATGTAAAAGTATGTACTCTGTAAAAATACGTTAGATCTAAATATAATCTAGAGTTTGGCGCTCTTAGGCGCCTTCATAATCTACAGAGTTGATATACCTGTATTCAGCGGCTTTTCTAGCTGGGCAATCAGAATCTCCTGTCTTGTGGTTGTGGGGTTTTTTGTAGCGCTTGCAGGTTGCACATTTCGGTAGTTCATCCTTCGAAGAACACTCTTGAGTCGCGTGGCCTTCCACCCCGCAGTGGCCGCAAGTTGAGATGGCGGATTTGCAAGTCTTGGATGCATGACCGTATTGCTGACACTTGAAGCACCGAGTCACAAGGGTGAAATCTCGTACCGGGCACGACGTCCAGTTTATATAAAGCCTGTTCTGGTTCACTAGGGCTTTCCGGACGCTGGCTGGCACTTCAACAATGTAGTTGCAGCTGTCGGCATCTCGTTTTCCTGACTTATGGCTTAATTTGATTGAGGTCAAAAATGTATCTTTGGTCAGTGTTGGTAGTTTATCGACGATATTTTGCTCATAAATACATTTAAATACCTCTTTCTCTGCCATATCAGTGGGGACCCCAATTATTACAATACGGGGCTTCCGCTTTTGAGGCTCATCTACAGTAAGTCCTGATGTGGAACGCTCGACAGTCTGCTTCAACTTTTGGATGTCGTCCTTGGTCTCCGTGCTAATGATTACACCTCCGTTTCTTATTTTCCGAAGTCCTCGAACCTTCAGCTTCATTTCTTCAGGGCATACAATTTTTTGTATAAGATTTTTCGTCTCTTCACTGGTCTTGGTATTGTCGCTAGGATAAATAGCGACTGAGCTAGTTGCTTGAGGCCGAATAAGGCTTTTTGTCCCCTTCACCATGTCTGCAAAAGAAGTGCTTTCCTGTTTTTGCTTGGTCAGAGTTTCTTCTAATTTATGCTTGATATCAGTCAAACTAATGGCGAGGTCTTCATTTTCCTTTAAACTTTGCAGGGTGGCGTAGTTTTGGAGGGCTTTATGTTTCAGTGACTGATATTGCACTGCCATTTGGGAGACTCCGTGTCCGACTTTACGACATAGGCTACTAATTCTAAGCTTTTGTTCGGAATTCATTTTTCCTGCCGAAGCTATGGTCGACACCTCACTTAGGCACTGCTCAATGCTGGACATCCACGATTGAATTTCAGGAGTAGAAAAAACCTCAACCGTTTCATCCTGTGCTTGACTTCTAGGTGTTGTTGCTGGTGGTGGAGAGCGATGCGGCTGGCCGCCACGATTGAGGTCTGGGAAAACTAGGTCACAATTAAAAACTGTTAATTTATGCAATTGTTAAGTTGCTTTACTGAGCACGTCTGTATTCGTCGAGTGAATCGTACTAGTGACGATATTATAAAGTTGATTAAGGCAAAGGTGGACGTCGTCGCGCTCGGGGTGGGGATAAGCAGCATCAGGAGGCTGCGCAATCAAAAGGTCGCTATTGGCTGTACCTCGGAGCGAGACAGAGAGGCACTCGGAGACGCAATAAGGGAGGCTGGGGATGGATTCACGGTTGTGAATCCTCAACCGAAGAGCCCCCTTATTCGACTCGTGGGGGTCATAAATGACCTAAAAGACGGAGAAATTGTTTTGGCTTTGCCAAAGCAAAATGCCAGTCTCCTCAGTGGCCTATCGCCTGACCAGTTACATATGAAGGTGGTCAGACGAACTAAAGGCAGAACTCCAGCCACGACAAATGTCATCCTTGAGGCGGGTGTGGGCCTCTGGCAGCGTCTGGTCGGACAGCGAGTCAAGCTGGGCTACCAGGTGGTCCTAGCGATCGACCAGTCCCCGATCACACAGTGTTTCAACTGTCTGGGCTTTGGGCACCTGGCGCGAGACTGCAAGTCGCAAATTAGCTGTGGCTATTGCGCAGAGGGCCACGACACACGAGAGTGTCCCAACCGATCACTCCCTCCTCGCTGTGTGAACTGCCATAAAAATAAGAGGCATAACAATCCTCTACACCCAGCCTATTCGAGCGAATGCCCGGAATGGTCCAAATGGGACCGAATATCGAGATCGGTTATAAATTATTGCTAAGGGCACCCCACGGAGCATCAAGTTCGTACAGGTTAATCTGGGCCGAGGCCTTGCTGCGACTAAGGAGATCCTCTGCGAAGCACTGGGCAATGGCACCGATTTTCTGCTCGCACAAGAACCCTACGTGGGTGCAAAGGGCACACTTTCTGCATCTTGTGCTACCATTCAATACCCCGGCGGTACCAGAGACTCCCCAGTGAAGTCGGCAATCATCGTCACCAATCCCAACTTAACGGTGGTGACCAACCAGACTCTTAACTGCCCGAACATAACTTCACTAGTTTTGCGTACCGGACAATTCACCTTAGGCGTAATAAACGTATATTTCGAGGGCAACCTGGACTTGGAGCCTCACCTTAGAAGGCTTGAGCGTGTTATTCGTGAAATCGGAACTCGGCATATTGTTATTGCTGGCGATGTCAATGCAATGAGTCCTTGGTGGGGATGCGATGCTGAGGACAGTCGTGGTAGAGCGATCACGGACTTGCTGGCTCAGAACGAGATGAGCATCCTAAACCAGGGTAGCGAGCCAACATACCACACCTTCAGGGGCGGTAAACTATACTGCAGCATTGTAGACATTACTGCCTGTAGTGACTTAGTGCTGGCAAAAATGTCTCAATGGAGGGTGAACACGGACTCTGCCATTCTCACCGACCATCGCAAAATCACATTTAAGCTTGATCTGGGCGTTGAGGAACCAATCATGAAACATCCTTCCACCAGAATATACAACGTGCGGAAGGCGAAATGGGGCCTTTTTACGGACACTCTCAGCGATGTCATGACGGAGATGGGTATTACCAGAGAGGAAGCCGAGATATGCAATGACCCGGTAAAGCTGGAAAATCTCGTCCTAAAGTATACCATGGCGATTACCAGGGCCTGCGACGAGGCGATCCCCAAGCTCGCTCAGAGGAGGGTAAGCACAAAGCCACCATGGTGGACGGAGGAGTTGGAGACAGAAAAAGGATCTGTCAAAACCCTGAGAAGGCGGATCCATTCCGCAAACCCCAGAAGGAGGCCATTCTGCGTGGACGACTACCTGAAGGCAAAAGAGGCGTACAAGCGCAACATTGAGGCGGCCCTAACGGCTAGTTGGAAGGAGTTTTGCTCAAGGCAAAAGGAGGAGGACGTCTGGAGCTGCGCACAGAGAATTATTACTCGATGCTCTAATACCAGCCGGATTCAGGCAAGCCTCCTCAGGGATCCTGAGACAGACGAGATTCTCTCAGCCGAGTCCTCAGCCGACCATCTCGCTGAATCATTTTTCCCAGTGGACGACCCCGTAACGGATTCCCCGGCCCAAAAGGCAATTCGGGAAAGCGTGAGAGTAAAGATTCGGCATCAAAATCATGTGTCATCAACCAATAATGGCCTTCAACCGCCAACAGCACAGCCTTTCACCCATACCGAGCTCAGTAAAGTATACGCGGGTATGAGCCCCAAAAAGGCGCCTGGGGCAGATGGCTTAACGGCTGATATTTGCCACAGGGCTTACAGAACCGACACAGAATTCCAGCTAGCCATGCTCAATAAGTGCCTCGAGGTGGGACATTTCCCCGAGGCCTGGAAGGAAGCAAGGATCAGGGTTATCCCAAAGCCAGGTAGACCAGATTATACACTGGCCAAGGCGTACCGACCTATCGGGCTTCTCCCAATCTTAGGCAAGGTCCTGGAAAAGCTTGTGGCAAACAGGCTCACCTGGACGCTGGAGAGCGGGGGCCTACTCAATAGAAGGCAGTATGGGTTCAGACCACAGTGTGGAACGGAGGACGCACTCTACGATATCGTAAATTACGTTAGGCGAGGTATTAGTGCCAAGAAAATAGTTGCAGTTATCTCGCTGGATATCGAGGGTGCGTTCGACAATGCTTGGTGGCCAGTGATTCTTCAACAGCTGCTCGAGAAGAATATAGACAAGGATACTCTACGACTCCTTGACAGTTACCTTTCTGATCGCTGTATCACCTTAGAATACCTGGCCCATACTGTCACCAAACCAACCACAAGGGGCTGCATCCAGGGATCTATTTGTGGGCCCATCTTATGGAAAATCCAGCTGGACCCCCTCATGGTGGCAGCAGAAACGCTCAAAGCACACGTTCAGGCATACGCGGACGACCTGGTTGTCCTAGCAGAAGCAGACACTGCTGCTGAGCTCGAACAGATCGTTAACGAGGCACTAGACTGTATTGCGGAATGGGGACGGGCATGCAAAATGAAGTTCGCGGCTCATAAAACCCAAGCTATGATCGTAACTAGGAAGCTGAAGTACGATGAGCCAAGGTTCTCTCTCAATGGAACGCCCCTCGAGAATACCAATCGAGTTAAGCTTCTCGGTCTAACCATAGACGCAGGACTAACCTTCCTTCCGCACTTGCAGGAGGTCACCAAGAAAACGGCCAGCATTTTTAAAATGGTGGCGAGGGCGGCTCGGGCGCAGTGGGGTCTTAATTCAAACATCCTGAGGATCATATACACCGGAGTGGTGGAGCCTGTTGTCACCTATGCGGCCAGCTCATGGGCGGAAATTGCTGGGAAAAAGTACGCTAAGAAAAAGCTGGACACTATTACCAGGATGTTTGCAATTAAGATCTCAAAGGCGCATAGGACTTCGTCACTCATCGCTACGGCCGTCCTTGCAAGGGTGATTCCACTTGATTCCTGCGGGGGGTCCATTGCTGGTGGGGCGAAGTCGGTCCTGCGTGGAAACAGGGACCGGACCACCCCATCCAGCAACGCCGGCTCGAGGGTCTCCGACAGGGGGGGACCGTAGGGCCGCAGCTTGCTCCGCGCCAGCTTATACGGCCTCCCGTATGGATCCCTGTCGAGACCCTCCAACATCTCGGCCCTTGCCGAGTCCTTGGCGGCGCACATTCCCGTCTTGAGGACCGCCTTTGCCTCCAGGTAGGAGGCGTAGAGGCGATCCTCCTCAACCTGAGATCGGGTGGTGCGCCGCCGGCTCCGCGTGTAGGCCCTCCTGGCCGCCACGCAGGAGGCCCGGAGCCCCGTCAACTCCTCCGTCCACCAATAGACGGCGCGACGGGGAGGCGGACGGCGTGACCGAGGCATGCTGGAGTTACACACCTCGGTCAGGGACCCTCGGAGCTGGACCGCCGCGGCGTCCACGTCCAGGGCTTCCACAGGGGGCGAGAGCCAGTCCTGGAGGAACGCCGCCTCCTGGGCTGCCTCCCGGTCCAGGCGGGTGAGAGCCCACCGCGGGAAGGCAGACCGGCCCGAACGAGCCGTCCCCCCCCGGGGGCCGGTGGAGATGTCGAACCGCACATATCGGTGGTCCGACAAAGTCTCCACCGTCTCCACCCGCCAGTCCACGACGCGGGCGGCCAGGGCAGGGGTGGCAAACGAGACGTCTACCACCGATCCCCCCCGTTGCCGCACACACGTGTGGACCGCCCCCCTGTTGAGGAGGGACACACCGCACGAGGCCGCCCAAAATTCGGCGGCGCGCCCCCGGACGTCGCAGGAGGCAGCCGGGTTGCCCCAGGCCTCCGCCTTGGCGTTCAGGTCGCCCATAATGGCGACCTGGCGCGGCGCCGCCCTCCCTACGACTGCAGTGAGGACCTCGAGGAAGTCCTCAAAGTCGGAGAGAGGGCGGTTTGGGGAGAAGTAGACCCCAACCAGGGCCATATCCCTCCCCCACGCGGCGGCCACGTATCCCGGTCCCCTCTCTAAAAGCGAGAGGGGAAGGGAGTCCGTAGAAGACCGCGCCTTCAACGCCACCAAGCCGTCCCGATCGCCCAGCCAGGTGCTGGGGACCGAGTACGGCTCGGCGACCACCGCCACGTCCACCAACCACTCGGCCATGGTCTGCATGAGCAGATCCTGGGCCGCCCGGCAGTGGTTGGTGTTCGCCTGAAGGATGCGATGTTCGGCCCTATCCATCAGTCGGACATCGCACCCCCCTCCTCCTCATTTAGGCCATGGTCTGCATGAGCAGATCCTGGGCCGCCCGGCAGTGGTTGGTGTTCGCCTGAAGGATGCGATGTTCGGCCCTATCCATCAGTCGGACATCGCACCCCCCTCCTCCTCATTTAGGCCAGCAGCAGCCGAAACGCCAACCTCTGGCACCACGGCGGCGGTAGCGGCAGGCTGTCTCGGCGCCTGAGCTTTTCCTCTCTTTGGGGGAGGATTGCACATCCTCCCCTGCATTATATGGCCTGCGGGGCGGCCACTGGCGGCACAGACAGCGCAGTGCGGCGCGGCCGCCTTGCACTCGGCGGACTTGTGGCCCTCCTTGCCGCAACGGTAACAGGTCTCCGTCCGGTCCACCGTGGACGGACAGAGGGGCCGGGTGTGCCCGACTCCAAAGCACCTGTAGCACCGCAGGGGCTGTGCCGCAAGTGCCCGGACCACACCCGAGCCGAAGCCGACGTTAAGCCGTCCCTTGTCAAGGACGGCTTTGGCCGCGGCGACTGGTCACTCCAGCCGAATGGCGCCCATGCCGCCGCGACCGGGCCTAATGTCCCGGCTTCGCACCGCTGCGACGCCACAGCCCCCCATTGCTGCGACCGCCGCCACCACCTCCTCCTTGGTGACCGTATCGTCAAGATCGGTCACCTCGATGGCCGCCGTCTTCACGGGCCTGGCCACCTTTGCCGCGTCCGCGATGACCTCCCGCAACTTTGTCGCGAAGAGGTCCGCGTTGGCACTGCCCTCTGCCCCCGGGAACTCGAAAATTCGAGCCCCGGCTTGGGTCCGCCGGCAGGAGACCTTGCCGATCCCCAACTGGGTGGGATCGGCATTGGCACGCGCCCGCAACAAAATGGACGCGTAGGTCTCCCCACGCTCCGCAGCCTCCGTGGTGAGCGTCACCACGACGGCTGCGGTCTTAGGAGGAACTAGATTCCTCCTGGTGCCGGCGGTTTGGGCTGTGGGAGCAGCGCTGGCGGCCCCGGGAGGCGGCCCTTTCCCCTTTCCCTTCCCTTTCCCTTTGCCGGTTGCCTGCGACTGGCTGGGAGGGGTGGTGGTGGCGGGGATGGCAGGGACGACAGCTGCCGCGCCCTTGCCCTTGCCCTTCCCCTTGCCAACCACCTTCGTCCAGCCCTGCTGGTTGGTTGGGGTGGTGGCAGGCAGAAGAGGGTCCTCTTCCCTTTGTGGGGTTGGCTCCGGCCCACCCCTCCTCTTATCCGAGGCAAGCGGCAGGCGGCAGCTCTTTTCGGGCAGGAGCCGGTCTTCTATGCCTGCGATGCAGGCCCTCGTGAAGGACCTCTCCTCCATCACAACCTTGCGGATGATATCCTCAAGATTGGAGGAGGAGGGGCCCTCTGCCGCAGGTCTCGGCTCGGCTTGCCTCGGCCGTGCTGTGGCTTCAGCCAGCTTCTGGTGAAGCTGGCTGACCTCCGTCTGCAGGCGATCGACCGTCGCCTGCAGTGCCCGCGTTTCGTCGGTCGCCTGCCTTTGCACCAGCTCCGAGACTATGCTCCGCATGCTGGCGGCCCGGCACTTGAGGGACTTCTGAAAAGTCCCCTTCAGTTTGGAGGACTTTGAGGCGACCAACGTTATCTCCTCCTCGTCCTCCACCGCCATCCGCTCCAGCTCGGCCAAGGAGTTGTCCGCGTACAGGACGCGGGACGCACCGTAACCAGACTTGGCACGGGCGACGCGCGCCCGCTCCTCCTTGGCCGCAACTTGCTCCTCCAGCTCTTTCTCGAGCTGCGTCCGCCGAGCCACGTCCAACTCGCGTTGGGCGTCCGCTAGACCCACGTCGTGGGTAACCGCTAACGGTTTTGTGGCCTTTTTGGCCTTGGCCTTTCTGCCTGTCTCCTTCGCCGAACCCGACCCGGCCGAGGAGACATCGGAACCCTCCTTAAGGAAGGCCCGCTTCCGCGATCTCGATGGTGATCGGGAATCCCCGACCACCATCGAGCTCGCGCCCGACACAACAGACTCGTTGTCGGAGTCCGACTCGTCCAACAACGTGTCGGACTCCGACAACGCGTCGCGTTGGCCCTTAGAAGGGCCTTTTGGTTGGCCCTGAGAAGGGCCTTTTGGTTTGCCGAGGGCAGACGCGTCAAGGAAACGCGAAGTTCCCTACGAGTCTCCGTCACCTGCTTCATCTCCATCTCCCTCTCACTCTCCTTCTTCTCCTCCTCCTTTCTTCCATCTTTTGGAACCTAACCTTTTTTTTTTTTTTTTTTTTTTTGATCACGCTGGGAAAAAATGCATTACGCATACCCACCCATTGGGGGAATGGGGGGCTATGTGGGACTCCCCGGGCTGAGGCCCGGTATACCCACTAAAATAACCCAGCGGCACTCCCGCATCGTCTTTATGGAGGAGGACTGGGAAACTGGCACAGCCTTTACGTCCAGTCCTCCGCCGACGACTGCCCGCCTTTACGGCAGGCCCCTCACGCCCCTCCTAGTGGAGGGGCCCGGGAACGACCGTGAATGCTCGGCCATTCCCATCTGACGAGGGTGGTGACTGGTGCAATGCGGACGAAAGGCGCCCCCGCGCCTGTCGCCCGCTAGTCACCACCAGGGGGTGGGAGGAGACGATCGTATAACCGCCTTCTCCCACCCCTTCTTCGCCTGCAGAGTGGCGGCGCGAGAGGATCGTCCTCCCGCGCACGCTCCGCCGCCTCCTTTTGCGACATCACGACCTCGCAAAAGGAGGCAACCGCTGCCCAGGCCTCCTCACTCCCCAGCATGGAGTTGACCACGCCAGGGAGTGAGAGGTCCTGCCTGATCACACTAATCAGGACACGGCGCAGCTCTGCCCAGGCTGGGCACACCTCGAGGGTGTGCTGCGCCGTGTCCTCTGCCACGCCGCAGTCGTGGCACGCTGGGGTTTCCTCCCTCCGGCTCTAGCTCCTTCAGAGCGAGGGCTAGCACGTGGCCGTGGATTCCGTTGGGCCCCGGAGCCACGTTCTTGGCCCGGAGCCGCATCACGGCCGCCCCCATCTCTGCCTGTGTCACCTCTGGGACGCTGATGGCGTCCTCCTCTGTAGACTCTGCGGCCGTGGGCAAAGCCATCGGTGGCGGGATATGCTCCGCTCTCGCTGGGAATAGGGCTGCGACTACCTCCTCCAGCAGTTCGGGTTGGAGACTCTCCGTAAGTGGAGGCGCGGCGGCTCGAAGTTTTCCTCGAACCGCTCGATAAGGGCGCCCCCCAAGGATCCCGGTCTAGAGTCTCCAACATCTCCTCCCTGGCTCGCTTCTTCGCTTCGCCGATGGCCAGCCGCAGAGTCTCCGTCGCCGCGCGGTACACCTCATACAGCGCGGCTTCATCGTCAGGGACCCGACGACGTCTCCTCCGGTATCGGGTGTACTGGCGTCTGGCCGCTACGCACGCGACACGCAACTGTGCGATATCGGCGGACCACCAGTACACCTGGCGCCTCTCTGACTGTGCGTGGACCCGGGGCATGGACGCGTCGCTAATTTGCGTCATCGCCCCGCGGAACCACAGCACCTCCTGTTCGACGTCGACGGGTCCGGTTGTTGCCGACTCCCGGATCCAGGCCTGGACAATGGTGGCCTCCTCGAGAAGTTCCCTGTCAATGCGCTTGCGCGCCCAGCGCGGGCCGTCCGTTCGCGGGGCCGGCGTACCGCGGCCGCCGGCGGTCTGGGTGGAGACGTCGAAACGGATATATCGGTGATCCGATAACGTCTCCACCTCCACGGCGACATGCCAGTCGCGGACACGGCTCGCGACAGCAGGACTAGCGAACGAGACGTCCACTACTGACCCGCCCCGCTGTCGCACGCACGTGTAAACCGAGCCCCGGTTTAAGATGACCAGGCCGGTGGTTACTGCCCACTCCTCCAGCGCCTCACCCCTAGCATCGGTTACCGGAGATCCCCACGCCAAAGACTTGGCATTGAGATCCCCTAGCAACAGCACAGGGTGAGGGTGGAGTCGGCCTACGACGGCGCCCAACTCGACAAGGAAACTCTCGAAGTCGGCGAGACTCTTGTTGGGCGAAAAATACGCACCAACTATGCCAACGCCGTCCACGAGGGCGGCCACCCAGCCACAACCTCGGGACGGGCTGACAAGAGCCCCGCCAATAATGGCCACCAAACCGTCGAGGTCTCCAACCCAGTTATCCCTGGGTGGAACGAGATACGGCTCGGCGACCACAGCCACGTGAATCGACCACTCTGCCATGCTCTGAAGCAAGAGATCCTGAGCTCTGGCAGAGTGGTTGATATTGCCCTGGAGGAAATGGTAGAGCGCCATTATACGCAATCCATTCCCTCCACTCTATTCCTAGACCGGGAGTCGGCCGTAGGGCAGCCAGGCTGACGGGGGGGTAAAGAGCCCTCGGCAACCTTGGCCCTCCTTCTCGCTCCTCTTCTGCTGCTACATGGGTGCGCCACAGGCCTTTCCACCCGCTCTGTGCCCAGCGGGCCTCCCTGCAGCTGTACAAAGGCTGCAGTTTGCCGCCGCGGAGCACTGGGCCGCCTTGTGGCCGGGTTGACCACAGCGATAGCACTGCTCGCTGCGGTCTGTTTCGGCGGTGCAGCGTGCCCTGACATGCCCAATGTCCAGGCAACGATAACACCGCAATTCCCTGGGTTGCAGCAGCTTGACCCTCGCTGCAACCCACCCCACCAGCAGTCTTCCACCGTTAGCGACTTTTTGCGCCGCCGCCACCGGGCACCGCACCCAAATCATGCCGAGCCCGGTAGCGTCGGCGCGGATCTCGCCCGTCCGCACGTCCTCGGATGGACATCCGCCGGCTCGGGCGATGGCCGCCACGACCTCAGCTGGGGTCGCCGAGTCGTCCAGACCGTCGACACGCAGCTCAGACGTCTTCATAGGCCTGGACACCCGGACGTCCTCAGGGTTGAGGACCTCCCGCAGCTTGGTGGCCAAAATGTCCGCCTTTTCGGCGCTCGAGGCACCCGACACCTCAAGCAGACGCGCCCCCGTAATCGCCGGCCTCATTTTGAAGCCGGACGGTGTTCCAAGGTCGGGGAACGCGACTTTGGCCCTCGCCTCTGTCAGGACCGCCTTGTAGGTGACGCCCCTTTCGATGGCTCCGGGCTGCAGCGTGATCACTACAGCCGCGGAGCGTGGGGCTCTGACCTTAGACGGTCCTGCGGCCTTATTTGATGCCGGTGCGGGTGCTCCAGCGGTTGCCGGCGGCGCCGTCCTCTTCTTTCGACGGCGGCCCCTCTTGACCACCGTCGTCCAGGTCTCCGTAAGGCCAGGCGGTATTGGCGGTTTCGCAGCCACCGGCTGGGAAGTGGGCGCAGACCTACCCTTGGCGGGCTTGCCGGCCTCTTGCCCGGCTCCTCTCTGTTCCAACGCTGCGGCTGCCGTGCCCGGTTTTGCGGGTGCTTCCTTTTTCCGCTTATCCGCAGCAAGCGGTGGGCGGAGGTTTTCGGCCGGCAGTCTCGCCTCTATGGCCTCTAACCGGGCACCCACCATTTAACCGCACTGCATCATGCAGATGCGTGCGATCTTTTCGATCTCTGCATCCGCAAGTGCAGAGGCCGACGATGGGGCCGGGGATTGAACCGACGTAGGGGCCAGCGATGGGGCCGTGACGGACAAACCGGTAGCTGCCTTCTGGGCAGCAAACTGCCGCTTCAGGTCCTCCAGCTCGGAACGGAGACGGCTGTTCTCCTCCCACAACTTCGCCGTCTCCTCCGTGGTTGTGCGGCTACTGAGGAGCTCAACCGCCTCCTGGATGCTGTCCACCGCGTCCTTCAAGGCACGCGTGAACGTGCCCTTCAGGTTGCCCGATTTAGTGGCAACCTTCAGGACGACATCCAGGCCATCTCTCACTTGGCAGTTGAGCGCCACGGCTGATGCATCCGCCGTCCGAGCCAAGCGCCGCTCTCGGGCCTGTCGGGCCAACTCACTGACCTCGTCAACCGCGACAGCCCGTTGTTGCGCCCGCTTTGCGGCATTCGCCTCCGCCTTGTTTGCCCCTAGCAGGGACGTAGTGGAGCCACCGCTTTGGTCCGCACTCATGTGCCCGGGGTCGCTGTGCACGCACTCTGTAAAGGGCAGGCGTGTCGGGCCGAGGCACGAAGCGACCCCGCACGTCGCGTTCCGGCATCCGAACGGTGGCCCCCACCGCGCGACCCCGCCCTCTCCGTCCCGTTGATACCTTCGGGGCCGACAGGTTCTCCTCACTTGAGGAGAAACCCAGCGACCCCGAGTCCTTACTGCGCGGACGCTTCCTCCAAACTTTGGAGGGGCCACGCAAGTCCTGGTCAGACAAGTTGCCTCCAGGATCTGAGCCTCCTCGGCTCTTGTTGCCGCCGACAACGGCAAGAGGTACGTCCACATGGGGACTTGAGCCTCCTCGGCTCTGGTTGCCGTCGGCGACGGCAAGCGGTGCATCCGCGTCGCGCAGTTGCTCCAGGTGACCCTGGAGCTCCTTTTCTCGCTCGTGGCGCAGGTGAGCGGTGGTCTGCCGGCCTGCGAGACTATTGGTGCCCCCCTCAGATACGATGGGGCTGCCCTCTAGGAAATCGCTAGAGGGGCGGGACTCGCCCTTGCGTTGCGCAAGGGTACCCGCCTGAGGATTTTTTTCCTTTAGTCTTTTGTCCATTTTTGTTTTTCCTTTTTAAGGGTGAGGTCCCTTTCCCCTGCGCTAGAGACCGGATACAAGCCCTCCGGCCTTTCATCCCCTCGGCACGCGAGACCTTGGGATTGGGTTCCATCTCCACTGCACGCCCACTCGACCGTCCCTCTGTAAGCAGAGGGGGGAGTAGGCGTTAGATGGCCTCCGCAGCAACGGACTAGCCGTCCCGCCTCTAGCCCGGTTCCCTTCACAGACCATCATGGATGATGATCCGTGTCTGGAACCGTGACCTTTCCTCGTGCGTTGAAATTAGCCGCCCGCCCCAACTGTCCACCCAACGTGGGTGGACAGCTGGAGCCGACGTTGCCCAGGGTGCGCCGCGTGGAGGCTTTCAACTTGCACCCCAACCTAACCTAACCTAACCTAACCCAGTGACCCGCGCGCCGCTGACCCGAACGGCCACGTTTTTGTGAGCTCCGCGCTGTAAAATACAAGTTTTAAGCTGTTTCAAAGTTAAAAAGTTGAAAGTATAAAAGTTGCGCGCTGACGAGACCAACCCAACTGTGTAATTAAAAGTGAAATCGGTTAAGGGAGTGCCAAACAGTGACAAGAAACAAAAAATTCTTAACCCCAAAAGTGACAAAATCCAACGAAAATTTGGAAAGTAGCGTGCGGCTTGAGATTAGTCGCGACGACATACCGATTTTAAATTACCCCAGGGAGTACTACCTAAGTGCCTACATTCCTGCGAAATCCCAGATTTTTTGGCCCCTCCTAAGAGGGTCTTTTACACCCTTTTACGGAGCGCGGGCCAGAAAAACACGGGAAAAAGGCGAACCCTGCGGAAAATAATTTCTGGAGCGAAATTGGTCGCGAGAACAGGTGGTTTCATCGGCAGAAAAGGGTGTACGTGCTCACGGTCTACATCTTAAAAAAAATAGACCAGATTTTTAAGGGAAGTTTTGTGTGTTTCGCGAGGCATTTCCTGTGATCGGAGAGAAAAACAGGCGAATTTTCACTCAAACCCCTAATTCCCCTCCAAGATTGAGGAGCATCCGGTTCTACAAGTGTGTGACATAGTGCTATCAGGTGCCCCCGACACTCCTGGAACTCCAGAAAGAAATTTCTGTGAGGTCCCAGGCCCCAGCTGGCGGTTAGAACCACCCGAAGAAATTTCCACGTGGCTAAAACCCGTGGAGGATCAGACCGGGAGGTGCGATCTGCGCTTTTGAGGACCTGAACGGACACCTGAGGCTGCTGGCAACACCCTGAAGTTTTTTGCGTTGAAATCCTACTTGTCAAAGTGCCAAAACAAGGTATTTGCTGTAAATGTTTGCTTTTCCTTTTTGATAAAGTTTTTATTTCAAATCATTTTTCCAAATTCTACCCCTAACTTATATTAAAATCATTAGTTAATTTAGTCAGCATTACACAGAAAAATTCCGGTAATTTTAGAAGCAAGATTAATATTTTTAAAATCAAATAGTTTAGAAACACGTAATACTGTCAAACTCCGGAATAACTTTGTTTTCTGTGTTTACATAAATTTAGATTTTTAATCGCCTAGAACTCGGCCTAGGACTAGTATTTTCCAAAAGTAAGACCGAAATAATAGGTTTTGTCACTCAAGCAACCTATTCATAACATTAGACTTCAAAAAGGAGAAGAAACAGAAAAGTAGGATTTCAAACTCATATCGTAATACGTAAAACTTCGACGCCATTTTGCACGCGTCGCGTGGTGGAATATTTATTTTAGGTTAAAATTGAAAATTGTTTTGATTAGTTAATTGTTTTTATTGTCTTAGGCTTTAATTAAGTTTCTGGGACCTGGCAGCTCGAGCCTTAAAAAACGAGCCAAAACTTGGAACGAAACCCAACCAGTTTTGGACAATTTTGAAAATATTTATTGTCATTTTGAAAATTTGCAAAGTACTTTTTGTTGGTGAATCCTTCTAGTATTCCCCTATCCCCACGTAGCCCTCACCACACCCAACCTTCGAGAAATTATTTGTCATTTTGAAATCTTCTAAAATATTTTTTGTGTGAATCTTTTAACCTTCCCCATAACCCCGCACCCCATATCATATCCAGTTCCCAACACCCTAATATTTATTTATCTATAGGGACAAAGCTGAACCCGAGCACCGATCGAAATCAATTCGACGTCGACTCGACTTCTAAGTCGATACGTGTCGACTTCTAGGTCGATTCACGGAGGATCGCTCCCCTGGCTCCAGAAAAACCCTCGTAACTCGAAAACGGCTGGAGTTAGGGCAAAAATATCGTCGGATTGAGATACTGTACTATATCACCATTGCTCGGGAACAGCCAACCCCCAAATCCCCCCGGGTAGCTCATTAAATTTTATTTATTTCTTTTAAAATCCCCGAGTAGTTACCAATTCAGAAAAGTCCTTTAAAAAAAAATTAAAATATTAAATATCTCAGAAACGGGTGGAGATAGAGATTTTTAGACAAAAAAATTGCCCCCAAACAATACACCCCCTCCCTATTGGACCTAGACTAAGATAGGCCCCCTAGACCCCCTTTTTTGACCCCCATTTCGGCAACCCTGATTCCGTAAAACCACTATAGCTGGCAAATTTTTTTTTGTAATATTAATTATATTTATATAATATCTATCTTAATTCATACCCCCTTCAGGACCACCCCCCCACCCCTCTGGACCAAACCCCTCACCCCTCCCCCCTCTATTCCCCGAGACCCAAAGGGACCCAACTTGGACAACCCCCCCCCCCCAACTGGAAAACTTCTTCACCCCCCGGACCCTAACTTTGGTACCGGAGGTCATAGACCCACCGAGTTTGGGGTCTCCGTGATCGGGAGGAGAAGAGCTTTAACTTGGCCCCAAGAGATTAATTTTTTTCATTAATTAAATTTTATTTAAATTAAAATTATTATTTTCAAAATTTTATTTGTTACCCTATTATACAAAATAGTAAATTACATGTAACATATACATAAACCCCCTTAGTTACATACCCCCCTTCCCCCAAAAGACCCCCTCAGGGTCTGAAAATATAAAATATTAGATCCATCTCCCTCCGAAACTGCTTGAGCTAGAGAGGCCGTGTTTGGGCTCATCTGAAAGGGCTTGGGGAGAGCTACTGGATAGATCTCTCAAATCAACTCTTAATAGAGTTTCAAAAAATTTCGGTCTTAATTATTTTATGTTTTATTTATATTCGGTATCTGCATTATTTGATAGAGATCGACTCTATTGTAGAGCCAAGAAATTCTCGACATTTTTAAAAAACTTTTGACGTGCATTGACTCCTGAAGGCTCGTGGAAGTTGACTAGAGTAAGTCACCTCTCAGATTGGCTCTATAAAGAGCAAAAAACTTATTCTGCTAAAAACTGCCGACACGATTAACGTATCCATTAGGATAAAATAGGACGATAGTAGAGTGTCGACTCTACATAAAACATAGTTAAACTAGGTACTTACCAGAAGGGACTCTAGAGTGGAAAACACTTATACGCGTATATCCAAACACGCATACTGGCAAATACTCACCAAACACACGCCAACACGGAGACACGTAGCTCGTAGACTCCTAACCACGACCGGAGAACCTGAAACAGAAAGAAGTATTTAAACAAATAAATAAAAGGAAACTGTCGGTATTGTTTTACTTTCCTCACGTCTTGACCAACTCCAGACTGCAAAAGTAGATCTGGAATAGAATAAGGACATATAGTAACACTATTGTGTTTCTATATTTTAGGCTAAGTTTGTTTTTATATAAATTTATTTTATATTATACTTGTGACGCGTTCCCACAATGTTTGGTTTTCACACCCCCGTCAGTAGGAACCCTGACAGCCAGGAAAAGGCAAGACTTGGCAGTCCAGCAAAGGAGGCGGAGAGGGCAGGACCCTCATCTGACAACCATAATGACCAAAGCTCGAAGGTACGAAAGAGCATAGACGAGTGGGAGGCTGGGAAAGTGGACGAAATAACAAAGTCCCCGACTCCACCAAGGAAGGCGATCCTAGCTGCCCCCCAAAAGATGAAACCAAGAACGGCTTTGCCCCAGGAACCAAAAGCAGCAACCCGGAGACAGTCATCAGAAGGTGCAAAGTATGCAGATAGGTTAACGGAGGCAAAGGCAATGTTGGTCAAAGCCAAGATGCACTTAAATAATTCCAGGAATCTTAAGACTGACATTAAGATGGAGGTGACCCAAGCAATAGAACGCCTCTACCAGCTTGTAAGGGAAGCCGAGGCAGCGAAAGGCTCCGATAAAAAAGACAAGCCCAATAAAGAGCCAGAAAGCGGAGTGCAGGTAGAGGTGGCAGTGGAAACCGATAAGACAAAATTGGAGAGACAACTTATGGAAAGAATGATGGAGCACAGTAACCAGATAGAGAAGAATAGGATGGAAATGGAGCGCCTAAGGGAAGTGATAGAAGGGAAGCATAAAGAGATGGAGGCACAGGCGACCTACGCGAGTGTAGCGGCTGCTCCCCCGAGGAGACAACTCCCGGAGCATGCGGCCGTGCATTCGGTGGTGATAACCTCAGCCGATGAAGAGGAGACGAGCGACCAAGTCATGGAAAAGATCAGAAAAGCGGTAAATGCAAAGGAGGAGGGCTTCCAAATAGATAGAATAAGGAAGGCGAGAGGCCGGAAAGTGATTTTGGGTTGTAAAACAAAGACTGAGGTGGACAGGGTCAGAGAAAGAATAGGTAGAGAAGGATCGGACCTGAGAGTGGAAGAGGTAAAGAATAAGGACCCTCTTATAATAATAAGAAACGTAAATAAAATTAATACCGAAGACGACATTCTCAGGGCGCTCCGGACACAGAACAAAAACTTACTGAAGAGCGTGACGGAAGATATGTATAGGGCCACAATTAGATACAAGAAGACAGCTCGAAATCCGCACCAGCAGCATGTGGTGCTCAGTGTGTCCCCGCAGGTCTGGAGCATCCTAACGGCAGCGACCTGTGTCCATATCGACATGCAGAGGCTGAGGGCAGAGGACCAGTCGCCACTGGTCCAATGCTCAAGATGCCTGGGGTATGGACACAGTAAGAAGACCTGTCATGAGGAGGATGATAGATGTGCCCACTGTGGGGGGACGCACCTCCGAGCAGAATGTGCGGATTACCTTGCAGCGGTGGCCCCAACTTGCAGAAACTGTCAGAAGGCAAAAATGGACGGCGTAGAGCACAATGCCTTTAGCTCGGACTGTCCTGTTCGAAGAAGGTGGGAAACCCTAGCTAGGTCCACTGTTGCTTATTGCTAAGGTGGATACGGGCGGAAATGAGAACAGTAGAACATCGGAACCAGAAGGATACCAGTATCGCGCAATACAGGCCAACCTGCAGAGGTGCAAGCAAGCAACAGATGAGCTGATGATGGAGGCGGCGAAAAGAAAGGTTGCGTTTGCACTGCTGCAGGAGCCATACACCGGATCTGGCAGAAGAATTAAGTCCTACCAGGGCACCCGAATGCTGCAATGTGAAGGAAATACGGACAAAACCATCAAGTCCGCCATTGCAGTATTTGATGACAACATAGACATAACCCCGTGCCCTAGGCTGACCACAGAAAACATCGTAGTGGCACGATTGAGAACTGAGGCCTGGGACATTGTTGTTGTCTCGGTGTATTTGGAGGGGGACGGACTAATAGATGCAGACATTAGACATATCCAAAGAATAATACAAGAAGTTGGAAATAAGAAAGTGATACTGGGTGGGGATGTTAACGCCTGGAACATATGGTGGGGGAGTCGAGAAACAAACAGGAGAGGAGAAGAGTTGGCAGGAGCACTGGATGAGCTGGAGTTGCACATCCTAAACCGGGGGTCCAAACCCACATATGATTACCATAGAGGAGGCAGGCGATTCACAAGTTGCGTGGATATCACGGTCTGTACGACGGATATGCTTGGCAAAATTGCGAACTGGAGGCTGGACGGAAACCTAACTGTGTCGGACCACAGGGCGATCCTGTTCGAAGTTAACCTGAAAAAGTCGAAAGGTATAGACATTAAAAGAACCACCAGGAAATACAACACTAAAAAGGCAGATTGGACAGAGTTCAGAAAAGATATAATACAAAACTGGGAAAGAATCAATATTAACTTGGAAGAAATAAAGAAGATAACGACAATGGAAGAATTAAACAATAAAGTAGAAGAATACACTAAAGTCATAGAAGAAGCATGCAATCGAAATATACCTGGGACTGAACACAGGAAGAAAGCAGGATTGCCCTGGTGGACAGAAGAATTGACACAAAAGAAGAAAGAGGTGAAAACACTTAAAAAACGCATTCCAAATGCTGCTCAAGTGCGCAGAGAGAGTGTCGTCCGGGCATATCTGACGGCGAAAGAAGAGTACCGGCTTCTTGTGGAAAAGGCAAGAACAACAAGCTGGAAGAAGTTCTGCGAAAAACAGGACAGGGAAAGTATGTGGGATGGGATATACCGGGTGATAGGCCGCACAACAACTAGGCAGGAGGACATCCCTCTGGTCCAAAATGGTATAGTTTTGGAGGGCGAAGAGTCTGCCAGGGCTCTGTCAGAAGCCTTCTACCCGGACGACGATGAGCTGTTGGACAGTGTAGCCCACAAAGCGATACGAAAGAAAGCAGAAAAACTGAATGAGGGCGAAGATGATGAGTCATCTGACCCCCCATTCACGGCTGAAGAGCTAGTGTGGGCTGCAAACAGCTTCAACCCAAAAAAGGCTCCAGGACTGGATGGATTCACAGCAGATATCTGCAGGGCGGCCATAGCCTGTAAGCCGGATTTGTTTCTGGCGCTGCTTAACAGGTGTTTGGATCTTGCACTCTTCCCCACGGCGTGGAAAGAAGCGGTTATAGTCATTCTGCGCAAACCTGGGAAGGATGACTACACAAATCCCAAATCCTACCGGCCGATTGGGCTGTTGCCGGTGTTAGGGAAGATTTGGGAGAAGATGTTGGTGAAGCGTGTCAGGTGGCATACCATCCGGCAAATGAGTCCTAGGCAGTACGGGTTCACACCGCAGCGCAGCACCGAAGACTCCCTCTATGACCTAATTACACATATACGAACAAAACTAAAAGAGCGAAAACTTACAGTACTTATATCGTTGGACATAGAGGGAGCCTTCGACAGCGCTTGGTGGCCCGCGGTGAGATGTAGACTGGCGGAAACCAGTTGCCCAAAAAACATCCGCAAAGTCCTGGATAGCTACCTGACTAACCGAAAAGTCAGAGTAAGATACGCAGGATCAGAATGTATAAAGACGACCGTAAAAGGATGCGTCCAGGGATCCATCGGGGGACCCACCTTCTGGAATGTGTTGTTGGACCCGCTATTGCACAGCTTGGAAGAGAGGGGACACTACTGTCAGGCATTTGCGGACGACGTTGTCCTGGTTTTCTCCGGCGAGACTGCACTTGAAGTCCAGAGACAGGCTAATGCCGCCCTAAAACATGTCCAGGAGTGGGGTGAAGTGAATAAGCTTAAGTTTGCGCCTCAGAAAACAAAGGCTATGATAATTACAAACAAGCTGAAGCACGACACACCACTTCTGAGCATGGGAGGGGTGGACATAGCCATGTCAAAAGAAATAAAAATACTAGGACTGACTATAGACGAAAAGTTAACCTTCAACACACATGTGGCAAATGTCTGCCGCAAGGCATTGAACGTCTATAAACAGCTGGCGAAGGCAGCCAAAGTGGAGTGGGGGATTTCGCCGGAGATAACCAGAACAATATATGTGGCAGTGGTAGAGCCGATAATTTTGTATGCAGCAAGTGCCTGGTCTTCTGCCGCAGAAAAATTAGGGACAAGGAGGTACTTGAACGAGGTTCAACGCGGTTTTGTACAAAAGATGGTCAAGTCGTACAGGACCACATCATTAAACGCGGCATTGCTGCTCTCAGGGATGCTTCCGCTGGATCTCAGGATCAAGGAAGCAGCCTCTCTTTATGAGATAAAGAGAGGACACTCACTGAGAGTGGTCGGTGATAGAAGGGTGGAACGACCGATACCATACGCACACATACCACACCCAGCGACCCAAAAGGCTATGGAATTTAAATTGGTGGTGAACGATGCAGAGCTGGCCCAGCAAGAGGATGCCAGATATAAAATATTCACTGATGGCAGTAAAATAGACAACAAAGTTGGTGCGGCGATATCTCTATGGGATGGAGCCGTAGAGACCAAAACAAAGAAGCTCAAACTGGAGCAATTCTGCACCGTTTACCAAGCCGAGTTACTGGCGCTGATGAAGGCTACCGAATTAGTGACCGAAAGATCCGGTGGAAGCTTCAATATCTACAGCGACTCTAGGTCGGCTCTTGAGGCGGTAACACGCGGTGTCTCCCTTCACCCCCTGGTTGTAGAAACAAGGAAAAATAGCCTGAAAGTTCTCGAACAGGACAAAATAATACGATTATTTTGGATCAAAGCACACGTGGGGCTGGAGGGAAACGAAAGAGCCGACGAATTGGCAAAAGAGGCAGCTGTGGGATTGAAGACAAAGCCGGATTATGATGGATGCCCGGTATCCTTCATAAAGAGACAGATTCGTAAAGATACGCTAGAGGTGTGGCACAGTAGGTACACAAATGGGAACACACTGTCTACCACAAAGATTTTCTTTCCCGATGCGCTTAGCGCCTACAGACTTTTGAAAAAGGTCCAGCTCAATCCACTACTAGTGCAGGTGTTAACTGATACTTGATTCTCCGAGTACTTGAACAGATTCAAGTGCAAGGACAGTCCGGCGTGTCCCTGCGACACTGGGCAAAATGAAAGCGTGGAGCATATACTGGTGGAATGCCCAATGTTTGCTAACCTAAGACTTGACTTGGAGACAAAATTAGATCGGAACCTTAAAACTGAAAACATAGCAGAAATTATAGCATGCAAAGATCTGAGAGGTGACTTTTTAGAGTTTTGTCAAACTATAGCAGCTAAAGTAATTAAAAGAAATAAAAATTGATGCACAATTGCGTAACTATGTTATATATTGTAATATATAAATACAGTTAGCCAAAAAATGTAGTTAAAATTATAATAATGTATAAGTAAATAAGCATAGTTTAACATTAAGGCACCTAGATATAATGTAGAATTAAGAGGTAGAGCAACACTGTTGCAAGAAAAATGTAAAAGTAAATAGAATAAAAGAGAGCTCAAGTATAAATGTGTAGAGATAGTTGTTAAGGACAGGGCACAAATAAAAAGTGCAATAAAAATGTAAGATATATAGGTTAAATAGTAGAGCAGTACTGAGAGAGATATTTTTAAGGGTAGGGCACAACAAAGTGCGAAATTGTATGATAGGCATTAAAGTAGAGTAGAAAAATGTAGTGAATAGTCAGTAACGAAAATTGTAACCGCACAGACGGATTTATATAGACGTAAGATAGACCATAGGCACTGGTCTCTCCATTTGGAAGACTCACCAGTGGGAACTAGAATAAAAAAAAAAAAACCTAACCTAACCTAACCTAAGGTTTAGTGGCTGGTTTTTTACTTGAGCATGCAACGAATCCCGGTGACGCATGCACCTAATAAGTCCAGGGGTCACCCATGGTTTCATGTTAAATTTGGAGCGACTAACTTTAACTTTTTCAGTGTACTTTTTCATGGTGTCTGCTAAGATATTATTGAACAGTGACACCGCATCACCTACTTCAGTTTTAGACATTACCTCAGTCCAGTCAAGTCTACCAATCTCCTCGGCAATCTTCGTATAATCTATTCTTTGTTTAACCCTGCTGCGCGGTGGATTGGCAAGTTTTAAGTGATTTGTGCCCAAGATAACAAGGTCATGGTCTGTAATCGACGACTTGCATACTATTCCTTGTATTGAGTATGTACCTTTAGCTTTGATGAAAGCATGGTCCAAGCAAGCATTACCTCTGGTTGGCTCAGTGATCGCAGGAAGCAATCCGTGCTCTGACAACAGACACTGATAGGCGATATGAGAAGCATTAGGGGTATTTTCAAGGAGGTCTATGTTCATATCACCTGTCACGATCACACATGGACTGTTATTCACACCAGTCAATGCGCTGTCCAGTGAGTTTAGAAATCTGTCAATATTATTGAATGAAGGAGAGCGATAGATCCCAAGAAGTGCAATATAACTGTTAATTTTGGTTACAAGACAGTTGGCATCATCGAACTGCGGCTCAACAACAGAAGCCGCCCAAGTGTCCCTCACATAAATAGCTACCCCGCCACTTTTATTGATGACTTTACGTGTATGGAAGCAGTTATACCCCGGTAACTGATTAACTATGGAGTTATCGTTCAGCCAACATTCCGTTAACACTATTACATCGAATTGTGAGTCGAATCGGTGCAGCACCGTTAATAGTTCGGGAAAGTTTTTCTGTAGACTCCTTATGTTACAGGTTAAAACTCTAAAGTCGTTTCCTATTAATAAATCCCCGCATAGCTCTGGTTTATCAATTATGCGACAAGATAACGTTAGTGTTTCGTCTATTTCGTCTGATAAATCGACTTTATCCATCATCTTGAAGTCCAGGAGCAAGACGAAGATAGTGTGTAAGAGGATAAATTGCCGCATTAATGCATGTAGGAAGGGTTTGACTGGATTTGCAAAGTTTAGGGATATGTCTGCTGTGTGACTGGTACGAGTGAGCGTTCAATTTAGTGACAGAATTATAATCTTTCCGATTCTGTGACAAGGCATAAAAGTTATTAGTGCAATAAGGGATACTGAATATTTCACTTATACAATTGAAAGAGTGTTGACAAACCATAGAATTAGTATTATTAATTTTAACAAAATTAAGTGATAATTTTATGCATGCAGTCTTAAAAATGTCTCGTCTAGCATTACAAATATTTTTTGAATAAACGAAGTATCTTACAATAAAATCACTTAGACCTCGATGGGTTTTACAAAAATATAGTTTAAAAAGCGACACCTGGCAAGGACTGGGTCGTTGATGTCGCGCAAAAAACGAGGTCCAAATCTCTAAGACTTTTAATTTGAATCGCTGGCTTCCCCTCAGCCTGACGAACGAGTACTTGGCCTCTGTTCGTCCAGCAAAATTTATATCCAACGTTCTTAGCTCGGGATCTAGTTTCACGAAATAAAATACGGTTTTCTTTGGTAAGATGTTCATTAATGAAGATTTTTCTAATCGGACCCTGAATTTCAATGTCCTGGGATGATAGGTTACGCCTTGTTTTGAAAGCTTTTATTATTTCATCATTTTTTGCTCGCCGTAAAAGTTTGACTATAACCGGCCGGGAAGTATTAGAGTCCGAATTTGACGATGGGGTTTTCTTCAAACCTGCACGGGCAACCCAATCGATGTCGTCAATGGTGAGATTTACACCAACCTTAGACGCCGTGACCATCGCGATGTGATGAAGATTTTCATTCGATGTTTCGCTCACTCCAATGATCTCAATTTCGTTACGCATGCCTGCCTGCGTCTGCTGGTTCAGTTGGTCCCTCAATGAGTAAACCATCTCGCTCATCACAGCCACTTGAGTGTAGTTCTGTTCCAACGCAGAGACTCGCTCCTCACAGCTGTCTAACCGGGCATTGCATTTATCCACCCCATCAAACAACTTTTGAAGAGTGGACTTAACCTCTGCCATATCCGAGCGCATAAGACGTATCTCTGCGACCAGCTCAGAAAAAGTCACGGCATCCTCATGGTCGCCCCGGCTAGGCGAGCTGATAGCCATGCGTTTGTGTGCGCGAGTTTGTGTGTTTACGTGCAAGGCGTCAATCTCGACGGTTGTAGCGGACGGCTGGACAGGACAGGCATTGTTGAGATGACGTATTTGCTGTCGGATCGCGGTGTTTGTCGTCTGTGCACTGGAAGGCCCCGCTGCGCTGTTGTGTGCTATTCTCGGAAATGGTGATGCTGGTGGGTCCGGTGAGAGTCTTCTTCTTCGCTCCCGTTCGATCAGCTCCGCTTCCTGGCGGCGCGCCTCCTGTTCTTGGACGCGTCGCGCTTCCTGTTCTTGGATGCGTAGCTGTTCTTCTATCTCGGTTGCGTCTCCCTGACTCCTTGTGAACACCATCTTGAGTATAGCCGAACGTTTGGTTTGGCAAGGCGGGTTAGTACCTCTTCGGTTCGGTACTTCAGGTGAAACCGGTCGGCTCGGTTCGGTAAGCCGGTCGGGTTCAGTTGTGTTTAAGCCGGTCAGGTTCAAGACCGGTTAGGTTCGAAACCGGTCCTGTTCCGTACAGCTTTGTTCTTACCGCAGATCTTCTTACTTCGTCTGCGGCTCGGTGACAGCCGGGTCCCTTTCTTCGCTTTTGCCGCAGATCTTCGTGCTTCATCTGCAGCTCAGTGGTTCTGGTTGCAGCGGGTTCTTCGTTCTTGTATCCGCTGCTTGATGGACCAGACTGTAGTGGGCCTGGTTGCCGCTGGTTCTTGGTTCTTTATCCGGGCTCGTAGGACCAGACTGAAGTGGGCCTGGTTGCCGCTGGTTCTTGGTTCTTTATCCGAGCTCGTAGGACCAGACCGAAGTGGACTGTATTTGGTTGTTCGTTGGGGTCTTGATGGAAAAATGAAAATACTGTCTTGATTCGTATCTTCAATTTTATTCCTTACTGTTATTACAACTGTTTAATGTTACAATTGTAGAGCTGAAGACCGACTGTGTCCGACTGTGTCTCAGCCTCCAAACGGTCCGACCTTTATACTAAAACCGCTACGCGCGAACAATGGCGCCCCTCTCTCTCAATGGCGTTCGGGTATGGCGCCATAGAAATGCCGTTATTATCAAAATTATCTTACTTAAATCTACACAAATTATACATTTCCTTAATCTACATACTTAATTCTACCTAGGAAACATATAAAGCTGTAAAAAGGTCAACACAAAAATCTTATCTAACCTAGATTCCTCCCTACTTATGAGCTATCAAAACATGCATAATCTTACCTAATTATCTACCTTTTCTCTAGTTCTTATATTTATTACAAGTGTACGTAGTCTTACTTTAAAACTCACATGGAACCTACATCAATTATATTTTAAACATCCACGTGGGATTTTTAGTAATACGAAAAAGAGAAATTTACAGATAATGCTAACGGGATATCTTATTTTCTCACGCCGAACCCCGGTAATTACATAATGTGTTTTGGGATACAACAATAGGCCATTCAATGTTTTATTAAGGTTGCGTACTGCTCTGAAGACAATAAGCATTTATTGTTGCTTATTTTTACAAAGCGGCATCTTTGACAACAGTTCTATGACAAACAAGGCGTTCACCGTTCTGAAGCCATTAAACATTGATTGTCACTTTATTTTTACAAAACGCCGACAATATTGCTTAAACAACCGTTAAAAAGGCTCAAACACATGTCTGCCTTAAACAACCGTTAAAGGTCTACCGTGGGAATCGTCGTTATGCTAAAATCACCATGCAACGTACACAGTCATGTGTCCGTTACACATACCATGGACACTTCTTCTTTCCGACCTTCTATAAAGCTGGTTTTACACTATAATTTTCAAAATAAGGGCAGCGGCAGACTGCCCCCTCTGTAAACCGTTATTTTATTCATTCTGGTCATGATTTCTTATAAATGAGATTTGAATTTGAAATTGGGGAGATATGACACAGAACGAGGAAAAACAGACGTCAGTTTATTAGTTTGGTTTTGGTTGCGAAATTTGAAGGACACATTTCTTAGCCTTGAATTACAAAGTAAACACATCAACACGGTCTAGGGATATTTCATACTCAATTAAATAACTCGAAAAGTACTGGCCGCATTGGAATCTTTTATACACCGATTTGTTTGTAATTTATCTCAGACTAATTCCAAATTAAAATTTTTGAAAATTCTTTTGTTTCGGTGGCATAAAAATGTCTTGATGTGTAGGAGAGGGAATTTTCATTTGTGCGAAATTTAGAAAACAATACGAATTACGTTTAGTTACAGTTTTTTTTCATTTTTAAACGAAAGATAAAGTTAAAATTGAGGTATTGTAGCCATGCAACGCCAACATTTGACGAGGGCGGAGATGTTACGAGCTGTGGGAATGCTGGAAGCTGGGTCTGTTCAGCGTAATGTTGCTGAGGCCATAGGGACCCACCAAAATGTAATTTCAAGATTGTGGACACGCTATAGTGCCACAGGTGAAGTAGCGGAGAGGCACCGGGGGCCAAGTCGCATCACTATCCCCAGACAAGACCGATTTTTGCAAATTACTGCGCGAGCTCAACCAAATGCAACGGCGACTCAATTGGTCCAAAGGCTGCGAGTGGAACACCAAGTGCTTGTGAGTGACCAAACTGTAAGAAGGCGACTGCATGAAAGCAATCTACGCTCTCGTAGACCACTCCGGGTCCCACCTTTACGGAGAGGCAATCGTGGACGACGATTAGAATGGGTTCGGAACCACGTGGACTGGGGCCGTGAGCAATGGTCCAATGTGCTGTTCACGGATGAATCCAGGTTCGGTTTCCATCCAGATTCACGAAGGACGCGTGTTTGGCGAGTTCCTGGATGATGGAACCGTCTTCAGAACCCTCAGGAAGTTCACCCATACCAAGGAAGAACAATTATGGTTTGGGCAGGAATTCGTC
This sequence comes from Orthosia incerta, assembly GCA_948252205.1. Classification (NCBI taxonomy): domain Eukaryota; kingdom Metazoa; phylum Arthropoda; class Insecta; order Lepidoptera; family Noctuidae; genus Orthosia; species Orthosia incerta. The sequence continues at coordinate 33,146,451 of OX411747.1, read as the reverse complement.
TTGGAGGACGGACGGATCTCGTTTGGGTGCGGGGCAATATGACGGCAGAACAATACGTCCAACAGGTGCTGGGGCCCGTAATCTTGCCCCACAGAATACAAATGGGGCAAGATTTCCTGCTTATGCACGACAATGCCCGGGCACACACGGCGAGAACGGTAGCAGCTTGGTTACATACACACAATGTTAGGGCCTTAGACTGGCCTGCTCAATCGCCAGATCTAAATCCCATTCATATGCTGCAAAGAAGAGCTCTGAAGGAAGTTCCTGAAAATCTGGCTACAGAAGATCAACTTTTTGCGCACCTCAGAAGGACATGGGACAATATTCCGCAGCAAGACATTGACAACCTTGTTCTGAGCATGCCGAATCGTTGCCGATGTGTTATGAACATCATGATCGCTTTCTCAGACTACTAACTTCAAGTTTATAAACACAAATTAAATGATTTTTCTATTTTTTTCAGTTTTACTCATAAATTAAAAGTTAATTCATATACGGTTTCCGTCTATGCTTCATTTTTTTTCCATAAAATCCTGAAATTTTAATCGAAGTACCTTAACCATTATTAAAAAATGGTAGAATATTAAATAACGTACCTTTTAATTTTTTTTTTTTTATAAAAAACTTTGCCCCACACTAGGAATTTCTCCTGTATCGTGGGTGCGTTTACAAACATATAAACTCACATACACAAACACCCAGAGCCGGAACAACTATTTGTAGATCATACAAATATTTGTTCCGTGCGGGAATCGAACCCGCGACACGCAGCGCAGCAGTCAATCGCTCAACCACTGCGCCAACCGTGCGCCCGTATATACATGTCATATAAATAATTAACACATTGATAGTAATTCGCTTTTTTAAAAATATCCCTAGACCGTGTTGATGTGTGTATATTCTTATCCACAAAGTACTAATAAGATTGTAATGAATTCAGTTTGTGAACCAGTGTCCCTGAAGACTATAAGTAAATACCGATTATACTCTCAAGTGAACTTTTACTGTTATATTATCAAGATGTGTCAGTCTGGCACGTGATGTATGAACTATGGCAGACAAGTCCTCAGCGGCGCGGCGGTATGCGCGCTGAGGCCGCGCGCGCCCTCCGACAGTACGCGCAGGGTGCGCACGCTGAACACGATCGCCCACATCTTGCGGTAGCGCTCCACCAGCCATCCCATCGCACCGTATCACGCCGCCCGGGTCTGCGGTTGCCCCTTCGCCAACTTGGATGAGCCGAGCGGCAACGGCCGTAGCTGATCCCTCAGTCAATTGTATTGCGCGGGAGGCACGCCGAGTGAAGCCGGCCCTTATTTTTATCTTTTTTTATTAACGTGGCTTACGTTTAGCTCTTCTAAGCTAGACGTAACGTTACAAGGTACAGGGCGTCAACGCGCCAGGGCTGGAGACTTACAACCTCTCGTATATAGAGCCCGGCAATGCCGTCCCTTCAGTAAACAGTTCGTGCCGCCGACTACGGCAACCCTAAGAGGAATCCATGAGACCGTAGTATGCGGCGGTATTATACAAAGTGAAGCGCCTGCCTGGCTTTGAACCCACGACCAACTCCTAAGCCGGGGCCGTAACTACTGGGCCACTACTGCATCACTGCTTTTTACTCTATTATCTGGTTCACTAGAAAGGTCTCCTTGAGTTGTTATAAAAAGATCGGCCAATAAAAATACAATGCATAAAAATTGATTTATTGATACAATAGAAAAATAAAAATACATTATATTCAACATAATTATCAGCCACATAAACCCGTATTAGAATAGAATACATCTTATATCGTGAGTGGCCCTCCCAGGTGGCCCTTATCGTCTGACATACCTAATTATCTTATGTAACCGAACTACATAAAACACCAACTTGACTTGTCTAGTTAAATTTAAAAAAAAAACTTTTTACCAATAAAATTCTAACGTCTACCAAAAATAAAAACATTACAAAATGAAAAATAACTTTCTTTTTGGAAGTCGGTGTCCATAACGAAAAAAATTGGTACCTACCAAAGACACTTATGTACACTCTAAAGGGGTACACAGATGTGTGCAGGGGTGCTCAGTTTTTGAAAGTCGGTGTCTTTGGTAGATAAATAACTATTACGAAAAAATTGGCAAAATTGACGAAAAAAAAACATGAAGGAAATTTTCACACACGTTTAATGATTCTGAGGACCGCCTAGCTAGGCGGTATCACAGATAATATAATACTACGCGGTATGCAATTGCTTGTAGCTTGTCTACACTAATATTATAAAGAGGAAAGATTTGATTGTTTGTAAGCTTGTTTGTAATGGATAAACTCAAAACCTACTAAACCGATTTTAAAAATACTTTCACCGATTGCAAGCTACATTATTTGGGAGTAACATAGGCTACTTTTATCCCGAAAATAACGGGTCCTGCAGAGTGAGTCACGGGAGTGAAGCCGCGGGAAAAAAGATGGTAAGCTTATTAATACATAAATGTACTAGGATTAATAAAAAATCGTAAGAAAGAGACTTAAAGCTAGGTGCTTATTTTTTACAAATTACTCTCTATTTATTATTTATTTATTTATTATAATTTCATTACTAGACACAAAGAACATTAAAATTCGGTGGTAAATATACAAAAATGAAATACTAATGGTGAAAACAAAATCAAAATTTATGGAAATACAAATGAGATGTATAAAAAAAAAACTGTCCTCGTGATAACGCGCCGCATGGCATCTATATGGGCGTGATGGACTTTGTCGTTAGAATCCACGTCTGACTTCTCGTTTTATTTATTATCTTTAGAGCTTTATAAGGTAAGTACCAGCAATATTAAAATAATCTAGAAGGTACTAAGATAATACTTGAAGGGCCACTACAGCGTGTCAAGTAAACGACTGCAGATGCCAATGTATCCTCTGTTGTTGTACTCTGATGCCTCCTGGTTCAGGCCCATTCTGTCGACGTGGGCGTAGGCTTCGCTACGCTTCAATAGCGCGGGAGTGCACTGGTCGCGGGCTGCGCGTACTGCGCGTGATGCGGCAGGCAGGAAGCAAAGCGTGCTGCGTGCCCAAGCGTGGACGTGGCATTTACGAGCGCGGGCGTGCCGTGCCCAAATGCAGGCGTGGTGTACCCGAGCACGGGCCTGCTACGTCTAAGCGCCGGCAAGCCGTGCCCAAGCGCCGGCGAGCCGTCCCCAAGCGCCGGCGAGCCGTGCCCAAGCGCCGGCGAGCCGTGCCCAAGCGCGGCCGTGGTGTACCGGAGCGTGTGGGTGGCGTACGAACTCGTGGCGTACATGTTATGCCGCATAGCTTCAGTATTCAACTGGGCCTCAGTACTTTGCAAGTGTTGTATTCCCGCTAGTATTTCACTGTTCCTCTTAGCCCAGCTTTGTTGCTTGGCTTGAACCTTCTTCTTAAGTTCGTTATATTCTTTTTGCAATATTTCAACTTCTTTTTCCATGTCCGCTATCTCTTCGGCCTCGATTTCTTTCATAGCTTGAATTTTTCTTTCAAGACTTTTTTTCATAGCATCCTGGTTTCGCTGCTTTTCCTGGTAAGTCTTTTGCATTTCGTTCTTCGCATCATTTAATTTATCTTCCCATAATTGTGTATTCTCTTTCATGCAAATTTTTAGCTGTTCTTCACATTCCTTAAAAAAAAATATATGGCTTTTTATTTCACTTTTTCTTTTGGCCTCTTTTGTTTTCAAATCTTCTATATTGTTTTTTATTTGATTAATTTCTGATTCAATCGTGTGTTCAGTTGCTTTAACATTCTCATCCATTTTCATATTGTTCTTATCCAGTAGCGTCTTCAACTCTTCAATATTTTTGAACAAAGCCGATTTTCTGTTTTCTATCAACTTCATTTTTTCGCTGATTTTCGCCGACGACTTCAATGTTCTCATGTCTTTCAACACTTGAGAATACTCAGCATTTTTATTGCTTAGTTCATTTTTTAAAGCCAAAATCTTTTTATCGATTGATTTTGCCCCCTGAAATAAAAAAAAAACACTCATATTAATTATAAAACTAAACATTTATAAAACAAAATGTAATATTTGAATGTTTAACACAAGCATTTAAAGAAATAAAATTAGATGTGATAGGAATATCGAAAATGAGACGAACGGGTTATAAAATCGAATAGTACGTGGATTTTATTCTCTGTCACATTGAAATTGGAGATACACCTGGTAAACATTGCGTTGGTTTTATAATAAAAAAATCCATGAAACAGTTTATAGATAGTTTACCGGTTTAACTGAGCGTTTCCAAGGTCACAAAATAACCATTATACAAGTCTACGCACCAACAGAAGCAGCAAACGAAGAAGGATTTTACTACTTCTATACTACAATTGATAGAGCCATGGAATCATCATACAGTAATCTGATATTATTGGAAGACTTACATACAAAAAATACATACAAATATACAAACATACATAAGACATACAAAAAATGGTGACCCTAGACGAGAAGAATACCTAGCTATAAAACAGCACGGATACGGTAAAAGAAATAATAGAGGTCAGACATTGGTAGATTTTTCTCTAGAAAACCAACTTACGAGTAGTATATTAATAATCTATTAAATTATTGCTTGTTATATGGAAATTAGTTCATTATTAGTTTAAACATACTAAGACTGTAAAATGCAACGATTTTCTGTGTCATCCACAGGTCAAATCTTACGGACCTTATCAATTATTGATAAATACACTAATTGATGAGCGAATGGGTTTTTTTAATTTATTTTGCAATTCAAAATTTCCAAGTAATTAATAGCTTAGGGATATCAAAAAAAAGCTTATATACACTCGGTTCCAAAAATTACGGGTCAGTCACAAAAATTGAAATACCTCCAGAACTGTAAAAGTTAGATCAATGAAATAAAAAACAGAATAAAGAATTTTTAGTTGCGCTTCTAATAGCATATTATTTAAACTGGTTGATGAAAAAAACTTCATTGGAAAAACAAAATTTAAAAAAAAATACCATTTTTAAAAACAATATTTTTGTTTCATGTCATTATGGATGCTTGCAATTTCTATTCTGTCACAAAAAAATATATCGTGAACGTCTTCCACGTGCATAATTATTATTCTGTGAGGTGAAGCATGGCAGTCACGCTAGAGGAATGTACCAAAATCCTAACTTTTTTGGAACTTGAGCGGAGCCAGCGTGAAACAGCCAGAAACATTGGTGTATCTTTGTCGACTGTTCAGCGGGTAGTCCAGCGGTACCAAGAGACCGGATCACACCTTAGAAGAACAGGAAATGGCAGACCAAGATGCACAACGGCCAGGGAAGACAGACAACTGGTGGCTACAATGCTCCGAAATCGTTTTCAAACTGCTGTTGGTCTAAAAACTCACTTTATTCGCTTTGGAGGTGGCAATTTAAGCGCTCAAACAGTAAGAAGACGTCTTGCTGAAGCAAATTTGAAACCATTGAGGCCCGCAAATGGCCCCAAACTGGAACGGGGACATCGAATTACAAGACAGAGATACGTGCGCGAGCACCTAAACTGGACACTAGACGATTGGTCTAGGGTAATGTTCACGACGAGAGTGGACGAGTCTAAATTCATGCTTTATAAGCATGATGGTAGGCAGTTGGTGTACAGAAGACCAGGGGAGCGCTTCCATCAAGCGTGTGTGGAGGAAAAAGTGGCGTACGGTGGAGGCTCCGTACAAGTTTGGGCTGGGATTTCTGCTGAGGCCCGCACCGAGGTGGTACTCATTCAAAATGGAACTCTAAATGCAGAGAGGTACGTGTAAAAGATCCTCAATGAACATGTAGGTCTTTTCATGGCCAGGATGGACCGGCATGGCATATTAATGCATGATAATGCGCGTCCCCATACCGCCAGAATTGTACATGACTACCTTGAAGAGGTCGGTATCGAACTCATGCAGTGGCCAGCGCGAAGCCCGGACTTAAACCCCATCGAGCACGCCTGGGACGTGCTTCAGAGATGCGTGAAAGGTCGAAACCCCCCACCAATCACGCTTCCGGAGCTCAAACAAGCACTGGTGGAGGAATGGGAAGGTATTCCTCAGCACCGGCTCCGAAATTTGGTGTACAGCATGCCTAATCGCCTGGAAGCTGTCAGAAGAGCTTGTGGAGGCAACACAAAGTATTAAATGAAGAAAGTGATTAAAAACAGCAAAAAAACAATCATAAAAAAAATGTAATCTTAAGAAAAATATGACTACTTTAGTTTTTTTTTTAATTTAGAGATTAATATTGTGGGTGCAACTAAGTTTTATTTTATTTTTATCTGTATAATTAAATTCTCAATTGAACAGTCTTCGTTTCATTAGGATGGCATACGTAGTTCGGGAGATATTCGGATTTATGTGACTGACCCGTTATTTTTGGAACCGAGTGTATATAGTCTAGTTTAATTAAACATACTTTTAAGTTCACTAATCTATATGTAGGAGGAAGGTATATGACTAATAATCTAGAACAAAGAAGTATGACGCACGTAAACTTATTAATGCAGTTTTGTTTAATTGGCAACATTTAGCCTACGATTCAATCTCAGTTCGATTTTATTCGATTGACAACACTTTATTTGGATTATGTCAAAATACTCGATTTTGATTGGATGTTAAAAGCTGTGAACTTTGCCCGAGGTGTTCTTAAACCAATGAAAGCAGGGTAGCCAATAATAATGGCGACCTGAGCGAAGTCTCACGCCATGTTGGGTCGGAAAAAGTTAGAAAAAGGAACGCGCGGTAGCGCGTTTGCAAAAAGTTGAAAAAAGAGTTGTGAGGGAAATAATTGAGAAGTAGCCTAAAGTGTGGCGTTATAAACTTGAAAGTGTGTTTTGTTGAGAGAAAGCGAAACGAATAGGTGGCCGAATTCGCTGCTTTGATAAGATTGGAACAAGGACTATCTCCAAATCGGCATAAGTTACCTGCTTTGTAGCATGCATATACCCACGAAAGCCCACAAGACCGAGTGTTTATCCAAGATAGCCCTCCTATTTGCGACATATATATATAAAAATCAATGCCACTTTTCGTTGTAATGTTATAACTCAAGAACGGGCTCACCTATCCCAACCAAATGTTTAGGCTTTGTTCGGACTATTTAGTAGATGGTTTATGTGCAGTTTGCACAAAATCGGTCGAGCGGTTCTTCATTTATCACATTTTTTGAATTCATATTCAATAAATGGCGGGTAATTTTGTTATTGAAACTTTTTGTTGACAGTACAAGCATGTTGTTATGTCATTCATGCGGTCATTTAATTTTGGACGTGCTTCGATTAAAGCAAATTGTCAGCGAGTGAGTGAGTTGGTGAGTTGTTGTTCATTGAGTGCCTTCATACAAACGGTGAGTCTTGAATTGTTCAAATGTACTATGTACATGTGTGCGTGTACTTTTCTCAGTTTTTTAGCGAGCCGTCGGTGTTTCATATCGATTACAGGCTTGACTATTTAACTATCATGTCTACATTTTTATGTACATTGATGTATGCAGTCATATATATTTCCACACTCTGCATTAAAATTGCCATTGAATGTACAGGTGATTGAAACTCCAACTTACAATATTTCGAGAAATTCTGCTATGGCAAAAGTTCTGCGATTAACGTCAATTATTTTATGGGATGAGTGTTGTTAAATACAATATTTTGGTTGACCTAATGAGCGACTGTTGATCATTAATAGTGTACAATGGCAAATAAAAAATCACTAGAAGCATTTAATAGAACAATGCAAGATTTACGTGGTTATCGACAGCTTTTTGGTGTTGCTGTGATATTACTGTCAGGAGATTTTCGACAAATATTGCCTGTCATTCCTCCATCAACTCCTGCTGATGAAATAAATGCATGTTTGAAGTCATCAGTTCTTTGGAGATATGTACAAAAATTTTTGTCAATCATTACCCCAAGGAATTTAGTAGTGTCAACTTCTGTAACAATTTTATTATTATATTGTACCATAAGATCAGTCATTGCTGATGAGCGTTGACTAAAATGAATTACGTTAATTTTATTGAGATTTATTTTCAGATTATTATTATTAAGCCAATTTATTATTGATGTAAGAGAATTATTAATGTCACTATTATATCTATCTTTATTATTACATTGAATTGTGATGGTGCTGTCATCAGCAAAGAGTGTTACTGGATGATCTACATACTTAGGTAAGAAAAAAAGAAGCAAACGAAAAGGTCGTAATCATCATCATCATTTCAGCCGAATGACGTCCACTGCTGGACATAGGCCTCCCCCAGGCGTCGCCACATTGACCGATCCCGTGCGTCTCGCATCCAGCGCCTTCCCGCAACCTTAACCAGGTCATCGGTCCACCTAGTGGGAGGCCTTCCAACGTATCGTCTTCCGGTTCGCGGTCGCCATTCCAGAACTTTTCTGCCCCATCGGCCATCCGTTCTGCGAGCAATGTGCCCTGCCCACTGCCACTTTAGTTTGGCAATTCTTCGGGCTATGTCGGTAACCCTGGTTCTCTTGCGGATGATCACGCAAGGAAACTCCGAGCATAGCCCTCTCCATTGCCCTTTGAGTGGCTGTAAGCTTCCTGATAAGGCCCATTGTAAGCGACCACGTCTCAGAGCCATATGTCATCACTGGCAACACACACTGGTCATAGACTTTCGTCTTGAGACACTGTGGTAAGTTGGACGAGAAGATACCGCGCAACTTCCCGAACGCTGCCCAGCCGAGTTGGATTCGACGGTTGACCTCTTTCTCGAAGTTGGCCCTACCCAATTGGATCGTTTGTCCCAGGTAGACATAGTCGCCCACAACTTCGAGTGTAGAGTCTCCGACCTTGATAGGAGTGGGTGTAACATGGGCATTCACCATGACCTTGGTTTTGTCCATGTTCATTTTAAGACCCACTCTTTCGGAAGCTCTACTGAGGTCATCGAGCATTTTACTGAGGCTCTCCACCACTATGTCGTCGGCAAACCGAAGGTAAGTGATGTACTCGCCATTAACGTTGATGCCAAGCCCTTTACAATCCAGAACCTTGAAGACATCCTCCAGCGCAGCAGTGAACAGTTTCGGAGAAATGACGTCTCCCTGTCTCACGCCGCGCCGGAGAAGAATTGGTTTCGAGGTCTGATCCTGAAGACGGACTGACATAGTGGCGTTCTTGTACAAACACTTCAATGATTTTTGACCTGGATCTGTGCTGGACGGAGCGTGGACTTCATCAGTCGAGACCTTTCAAGCTTAATATTAATGTTCAATGTGCCTCTTACCATGCGGTGATCGCTCCCGGTTTTTACCGATTGATCACAGAGACATCATTGAACATTTGCTTCTTGGTTGACATGATGAAGTCGATCTCATTTTTTGTTGCACCATCGGGGCTTTGCCAGGTCCACTTCCTGTGTTCACGCTTTTTGAAGAAGGAGTTCATCATAAAGAGGCCCTCCTTCTCCATAAAACTGGCCAGTAGGTGACCATGGTGGTTCCGTCGTCCAACTCCAAATTGCCCCACTTGCAGCTCATCCTCGTTTCGTTTGCCCAGTTTCGCGTTGAAGTCCCCCATGACAACGGTGAAGTGAGTTTTGAAACCATGCATGGCTCTGGAGATATCCTCATACATGGTATCTACCTCATCGTCGGGGTGTGCCGAGGTTGGGGCGTAGACCTGTATGACCTTCAGCGAATATCTTAAGGATATTCTGAGTATAAGGCACGCCACCCTGGTCGACACACTCTCGATCTTCACCACGTTGTTCACAAGGGACTTGTGGACGATAAACCCGACACCACCCTGGGACTGCCGGTCACCCTCTCGGAAATAGAGCAGGTTACCGGATTTGAGGATTATCGAGTCCTCCCCCTCTCTTCGGACTTCCGATAACCCTATAATACTCCATCGCAACCTGCTCAATTCCTCTTCGAGTTCGGTGATCTTCTCGTCGGTCCGAAGTGTGCGCGTGTTGTACGTTGCCAGATACAGTCGTCGGTAATTATTTGGGTAGCCGGATCTCGTCCGGAGATTCTTGGCACCCCTTGCCATGCCGTAACCTCGACCGCTACCGTAGTCGAGGGTAGGCAGGCTGCCGGGCATTAGGGGCCATTTTTTATTTGTGCTTTTCATGGGGGGGCTTTTGCCATAATCGCCACGCTTGGCAGGCGGGTTGGCGATCGCAGTATGGTTGTTGTAGAAGCACAGAGAACGCTGAAGGCGCCACGACACGTAAGTGTGTTTCCGTCTTTGAGGTTTAGGTAGGCACGCTATTTTTGTAGGTATTTCCAGTCCATACTATTTAATATGTCTATGCACAGGCCACAGAGTCCATTTTAATCAGAGAGTTTGTATATTGAAATGAAATAGAACATTGAAACAACGGAAGTGTGGCTTTATTTAACTTAAAGAATATAGCATAATAATATTATTAGAATATTAGACTTAGCACAACAAAAGATCATGACAGGCTGTCACTGTCGACAACCCAACACAACACCAGTCCATAGACCGAAACTCTTTCTATGCTAAACTTCACCTCATTCTTCCCCGGTTGAGTTTTCGGCCTCTCCTCCATCTACTATAAAGTCGTTAGGGACTAAGGGACAAACCAGAGAATGGGCAGCAGCCCATTCTCTGGTTTGTCCCTTAGTCGCCTCTTACGACACCCACGGGAAGACATGGGATGGTGAAATTCTTTACGTCCGGCACCATACGGAACAGGTCGTAAACAAGAAGAAAATCATGCTGCGCAGTCGGAAGATACATCTGGTTTTGGTCAGCCAGCTCGCGAACATGTATGCTATTTTGGATTCACTTTTTTATTAAGTTTACATTTCTTTTTAATTACTAACAACTGGTTTTGTTTGAAATTTTCACACATGTCGATTCTGTATGGTTTCAGCTAGCTTGTTACGGAATCTGCTGACATTGCGGAAACTAAGTGTTCGTAGACCTTGCAACGGTGCAGTTACCTTGAGCACGAAACGCATAGCTTTGGAATTAGCTGACTTGCTAACTCAGAAACTACGTTGCATCAGTATAGGAAGTTACTAAATTTACCTCAAAACCGATGCTGCCATGATGTCAAGGAATCGATCAATGCCAAACCAATATTAAAGAACATTTCTTGTAAGAAGGAGGCATTCCATATTCCTACTTCGAGTAGGATGGATTCTCGTAGGCTAGTTAGTTAAAGTTAGTCTATTTAATTATTGTAACCATTCCATGTCCTAATATCGGCTTGGAATGGACATCTGTAGGTTAGCTAGTTGTAGTTAGTAGTAGAAACCATTCCATGTTCCAACCTCGACTTGGAATGGCCATTTTTAGGATAGTTAATTGTAATTGACTTCAATAATTAAACGTTTAGAATCATTTTTTGGGGGCTGAGTCACCCGCGTTTGGGGGCTGAGTCACCCGCGTCCGTAGGAGAGTTACCCCTATTTTTGTTACCCTACACGTGGTCCCCGGGTGGTGCTAATCAGGTGACACTAACTGGTGGTAGGCTTCGGCCGAAGGCTTGTGACCACCCACCGGACAAAGACGTACCGCCAAGCGGCCTAGCCGTGTTCCGGTACGATGCTCGGTGCAGCCAACTAGAGGAGTTGGGTCGAGATAGCTGTTCCACTGCAGGCAGACCGGCCTGATGCGCGCTGTTAGGGATGTATCGGGAGACTGGTCGCGGAGGGTAGCGGGATCCGAGGCACGGTGCGCCGCTGGCCGACCGCAGGTAGTTGGGGGCCCAAGTAGTGTGCCAGCCACACACGAAAGGCTGCCCCGCCAACTGACGAAAAATCCCGGAATGCGCCATCGTGCTGGTTGGCGACCAGAAGACAGTGCCCGATGGACATTTCCGGGGGGGCTCGGGCGTCCCCGCAGTCTCCAGACCAGTCCCCCAATGATGGCGTCCTGCCGGCGCGTGTCTGTGGGATGCCAGCGTGGAACCTCAACCTCATCTCACTTCCTTCTCCTCTCCTATCCTCTCAACTATGACAATTAGGAACAAAAGAAAAAAAGCTGTACAGCGGCAGCACTCACTGTCTCATAAGGTTCACCTCTGTAACATCAGAGGTATACACTCTAACCTTGATGCAGTCCACTATCATCTGGAGACTGATAAACCAGCGCTTTTGTTCCTTTCGGAGCCGCAGATCGGATGTCCGTCAGACGTGGCGTATCTTTCTTACCCAGGGTTTACCCTGGAGCACAGGTTCAAGCCACGTGCGGGTGTATGCATGTACGCCCGTGACGACATCTGTTATCGGCGTCTCCGAAACCTTGAAGATTCCCGATACTCAGTGCTTTGGGTCCTGGTGGACACAGGTCTGGATAAAATTATCTATGCCTGTGTCTACAGGTCGCACAGCGGAGATCTGGAGACAACCGGGCTTACACAATACCTTAGTGAGGCGGCTGACGAGGCTCAGCAGCGGTACCCGTCCGCCCAACTGGTGATACTGGGGGACTTTAACGCCCACCACCAGGAGTGGCTCTTCCCGTACCAGTACACTGACCATGCTGGGCGAGAGACGCGAAAGCTTGCGCTAGCGTTAAATCTCACTCAGCTGGTCCAGGGGGCAACGAGGGTGCCGGATGTTGATTCGCATACGGCTAATTGCTTGGACCTTCTGCTGACCACAGATCCAGACCGTTACTCGGTGTCGGTATCTCCACCTTTGGGTAGTTCCGACCACTGTCTGGTGAAGTCTGTATCCGTCTACTCCCCTCCCGATCCCAGCCCAAGAGGCACCCGGCGGGTATGGCGGTACAAGTCAGCAGATTGGGATGGGATGCGATCTTTCTTCGCATCCTATCCTTGGCAGCCTACTTGCTTTTCTTCATCAGATCCTACGTCGTGCGCGGACGCCGTGACGGATTTGTTGCGTCGGGGAATGGAGTACTACATTCCGTTCTCTGACGTAACAATATCTAGCCAAGACCGACCTTGGTTTGGCGCCGAGTGTAACCGCGCCGATGCGCGTAAACATGAAGCGTACCATGCCTGGGTCGACGCTCGAACGCGCAAGGCGAGTGACGTTGGTCAGAGGAAGAAAGCCTACAACAGGGCTGCCAAGTCCTGCAAGAAAGTGTTGCGAAGGGCTCGGTTCGACCACATTAGCCGGATAGGGATAAAACTTGCTTCCTACCCAGCAGGTAGTAAGGCGTTCTGGTCCCTGGCTAAATCCGGTTGAATCGAACTTCTGCCGTCCCTCACTACCACCACTGCTGAAACCCGATGGGTCGCTGGCCCACTCCGCTGAGGAGAAAGCAAACTTGTTTGCCTCTCTTTTTGCGGAATCTTCGCGACTGAATCCTGGTGGCGCACGCCCCCCTCCTTCTCCTGATGGATGCGGAACGAGTATGTCGGACATTCGCATCCATCAAAAGGACGTACGTAGGGTGCTGCGCAACCTCGATGTGAATAAGGCTAGCGGACCCGACGGTATACCAGCAATTGTTCTCAGAACCTGTGCGCCTGAATTGTCTCCGATCTTGACACGCCTGTTTCGCCTTTCTTATCAGACTGGAAAAGTGCCGAATGCATGGAAGCAAGCCAACGTACAGCCCGTGCCCAAAAAGGGCAGTCGTGCTGACCCGGCCAACTACAGACCCATCTCTGTAACGTCCATACTCTGTAAGAGTATGGAACGCGTACTTAATAGTAAGCTCCTGGCATACCTAGAAGCCAACGACATCCTTAGCGACCGCCAATACGGCTTCCGCCGAAATCGGTCCACTGGGGATCTTCTAGCGTATGCCATTCACATCTGGAGTGAGGCCATCGAGAGACATGGGGAAGCGCTTGCCGTCTCCCTCGACATCTCGAAGGCTTTTGATAGGGTCTGGCACGAAAGCCTTATTGGTAAGCTTCCTTCATTCGGTCTGCCCGGTGGTCTGTGTGACTGGATTGCAGACTTTCTGAGGGGTCGGTCCATTCGAGTAGTTATCGATGGCTGCTCTTCGGACCTATTGGATATTAATGCCGGGGTCCCTCAGGGGTCGGTACTCTCCGCGACATTGTTCTTGCTGCACATAAATGATCTGCTAAAACCCGGCACCTTTGGGTATGCAGATGACAGCACTGTTGCTGAGAGATACTTGTCCAACGCACGAGCCACTGGGCCTCAGGTCCGGTCTCTCCGTGAGGCCATGGTGGAGCGCTTGAGCTTGTCCTTGGAAGCAGTCTCCGAATGGGGCGATGCCAATCTGGTCAAGTTCAATGCCGCAAAAACACAGGCGTGTCTCTTCTCCGCGAAAAAGAGCCAATTTCACCCGGCTCCATCTTTCCGAGGTGTAACCGTACCGATAACGGACCATCTTGAGCTTCTTGGCGTAACGTTGACATCGACACTCAATTTTGGCCCATACATTGAGGCAAAGGCTCAACTGGCTGCCAAAAGTTGGGGATCCTTACGAAGGTGGGACGGTACTTCACGCCAGAGCAGCTTTCGATCTTGCGTGGAATCTCATCTCTGGGACGGATCTGCCAAATACCAGCTTGATGCACTAGAGTCGATCGAAAAACGGGCCAAGAGGCTCATCGGCAATGAGGCATTAGTCGAGTCAAAGCTCCAAAGCCTTGAACATCGTCGTCGAGTTGCCAGCTTGTCGGTTTTTTATCGGTTGCATTTCGGGGAGTGTGCGATGGAATTGCATGATCTAATTCCGCCTAGCCCGTTTCATCATCGAACTACAAGACGTACGGCGATGCGCCATCGGTACATGGTGGACATCCCACCCATACGCACTAAACGTTTTGGAAATACTTTCATTATGCGTACAGCTAAGGAGTGGAATTCCCTGCCGGAGTCTGTGTTTCCAGATAGCTACAACCTCGGGGTCTTTAAGTCAAGAGTGAATAGGTTACTTCTAGGCAAGCGTGTTACACCGTCGACCACATCATCGCTTACCATCAGGTGAGATAGTGGTCAAGCGCGAGCCTATCTAAAATAAAAAAAATAAAAAAAATAAAAAAAAACGGGTTTCTTTCCAATCTCCCGGCTGTGGTAAACGTAATTAGCTGACTAGATAATAAGCTTTTAAAGTTTCAAAAGTGACGTTGACGCTTGAATATCCCGCGGGAATTCAAGCGTCAACGTCACTTTTGTGTAAACTACCCATCAGGGGGGTAGGTGTAGGGTAGGTGTAGGGTAGGTGTAGGGTGGGTGTAGGGTGGGTGTAGGGTGGGTGTAGGGTGGGTGTAGGGTGGGTGTAGGGTGGGTGTAGGGTGGGTGTAGGGTGGGTGTAGGGTGGGTGTAGGGTGGGTGTAGGGTGGGTGTAGGGTGGGTGTAGGGTGGGTGTAGGGTGGGTGTAGGGTGGGTGTAGGGTGGGTGTAGGGTAGGTGTAGGGTAGGTGTAGGGTAGGTGTAGGGTAGGTGTAGGGTAGGTGTAGGGTAGGTGTAGGGTAGGTGTAGGGTAGGTGTAGGGTAGGTGTAGGGTAGGTGTAGGGTAGGTGTAGGGTAGGTGTAGGGTAGGTGTAGGGTAGGTGTAGGGTAGGTGTAGGGTAGGTGTAGGGTAGGTGTAGGGTAGGTGTAGGGTAGGTGTAGGGTAGGTGTAGGGTAGGTGTAGGGTAGGTGTAGGGTAGGTGTAGGGTAGGTGTAGGGTAGGTGTAGGGTAGGTGTAGGGTAGGTGTAGGGTAGGTGTAGGGTAGGTGTAGGGTAGGTGTAGGGTAGGTGTAGGGTAGGTGTAGGGTAGGTGTAGGGTAGGTGTAGGGTAGGTGTAGGGTAGGTGTAGGGTAGGTGTAGGGTAGGTGTAGGGTAGGTGTAGGGTAGGTGTAGGGTAGGTGTAGGGTAGGTGTAGGGTAGGTGTAGGGTAGGTGTAGGGTAGGTGTAGGGTAGGTGTAGGGTAGGTGTAGGGTAGGTGTAGGGTAGGTGTAGGGTAGGTGTAGGGTAGGTGTAGGGTAGGTGTAGGGTAGGTGTAGGGTAGGTGTAGGGTAGGTGTAGGGTAGGTGTAGGGTAGGTGTAGGGTAGGTGTAGGGTAGGTGTAGGGTAGGTGTAGGGTAGGTGTAGGGTAGGTGTAGGGTAGGTGTAGGGTAGGTGTAGGGTAGGTGTAGGGTAGGTGTAGGGTAGGTGTAGGGTAGGTGTAGGGTAGGTGTAGGGTAGGTGTAGGGTAGGTGTAGGGTAGGTGTAGGGTAGGTGTAGGGTAGGTGTAGGGTAGGTGTAGGGTAGGTGTAGGGTAGGTGTAGGGTAGGTGTAGGGTAGGTGTAGGGTAGGTGTAGGGTAGGTGTAGGGTAGGTGTAGGGTAGGTGTAGGGTAGGTGTAGGGTAGGTGTAGGGTAGGTGTAGGGTAGGTGTAGGGTAGGTGTAGGGTAGGTGTAGGGTAGGTGTAGGGTAGGTGTAGGGTAGGTGTAGGGTAGGTGTAGGGTAGGTGTAGGGTAGGTGTAGGGTAGGTGTAGGGTAGGTGTAGGGTAGGTGTAGGGTAGGTGTAGGGTAGGTGTAGGGTAGGTGTAGGGTAGGTGTAGGGTAGGTGTAGGGTAGGTGTAGGGTAGGTGTAGGGTAGGTGTAGGGTAGGTGTAGGGTAGGTGTAGGGTAGGTGTAGGGTAGGTGTAGGGTAGGTGTAGGGTAGGTGTAGGGTAGGTGTAGGGTAGGTGTAGGGTAGGTGTAGGGTAGGTGTAGGGTAGGTGTAGGGTAGGTGTAGGGTAGGTGTAGGGTAGGTGTAGGGTAGGTGTAGGGTAGGTGTAGGGTAGGTGTAGGGTAGGTGTAGGGTAGGTGTAGGGTAGGTGTAGGGTAGGTGTAGGGTAGGTGTAGGGTAGGTGTAGGGTAGGTGTAGGGTAGGTGTAGGGTAGGTGTAGGGTAGGTGTAGGGTAGGTGTAGGGTAGGTGTAGGGTAGGTGTAGGGTAGGTGTAGGGTAGGTGTAGGGTAGGTGTAGGGTAGGTGTAGGGTAGGTGTAGGGTAGGTGTAGGGTAGGTGTAGGGTAGGTGTAGGGTAGGTGTAGGGTAGGTGTAGGGTAGGTGTAGGGTAGGTGTAGGGTAGGTGTAGGGTAGGTGTAGGGTAGGTGTAGGGTAGGTGTAGGGTAGGTGTAGGGTAGGTGTAGGGTAGGTGTAGGGTAGGTGTAGGGTAGGTGTAGGGTAGGTGTAGGGTAGGTGTAGGGTAGGTGTAGGGTAGGTGTAGGGTAGGTGTAGGGTAGGTGTAGGGTAGGTGTAGGGTAGGTGTAGGGTAGGTGTAGGGTAGGTGTAGGGTAGGTGTAGGGTAGGTGTAGGGTAGGTGTAGGGTAGGTGTAGGGTAGGTGTAGGGTAGGTGTAGGGTAGGGTAGGTGTAGGGTAGGTGTAGGGTAGGTGTAGGGAAGGTGTAGGGTAGGTGTAGGGTAGGTGTAGGGTAGGTGTAGGGTAGGTGTAGGGTACGTGTAGGGTACGTGTAGGGTAGGTGTAGGGTAGGTGTAGGGTAGGGTATCTTGGTGTTTTTATGGCAAAACAAAGTTTGCCGGGTCAGCTAGTTATAAATAAAAAGCACTTAGAGCAGTCGGGAAATACAAAAAAAAAAAGGATTTAAAGAGCTGAGAACTAATAAACCGTGGATAGAAAGCTTGAAAAGATACAACAGAAAATACCATATCGCGGTTGAAACATACTTCTACACAAAACTGTATAATGTAACAACAAAAAACATGCAACCACCAGTCCGCACTAAAAACGGTTTTTACCACCTTAGCTGTATGTCAATGGTCGGAATCTAGCATAATTCTTATTTATAAGAAAGGCAATCCGAATGACATTGTAAACTACAGGCCGATAACCCTACTACCGTACATCTGCAAGCTCTTTTCGTCGTTTATAAACCAGAGATTAAACTATACACTGGAAGCAAGCGAACCCATCGAACAAGCGGGCTTCAGAAGAGGCTACTCAACAACAGACCCTATACACACGTTGGCGCTCCTAATAGAGAAATATCAAGAGAGAAGAAGACCACTCTATATTGTTTATATTGATTACCATAAAGTTTTCGATACAGTGTCACATGACAGGTTATGGGAAACTCTAACATCCCATGAAGTACACAAAAGAATACATACTACACACTCATTACATACAGGACATACAGAGTGCTCAAAATCATATATCGCACACCTAGATCTAAAGAGAGCTAACTCTAAAATCTAAATTTTTGAGGTATGCATACCATCGAATTCTTTAAGGTTACACTAGTCGATAATTCTTCCATAAAAACGTAGTCTAGAGATTACTCCACTGTTTGACGATGTAAGTTCAAAATAAAAATGATATCAATTTGTCTCATCATTATCTTGCCCGGTATGGAAACAAAAAAGTAAAAAAGAAAAATATTTGAAAGTTATGAGCGTCGAAAGTTCCATATTTCGACACTAATTTTAACGCATCTTTGGGCGGCAATAAATACCATAAGAATAAGGAAAATTGCAAAACGGCCTCCATACAGGGATAGATTAGTAGTTCAACAATGCAAATAATTACATTTTGAAAATATACATTTCGTCGTTTTTTCATGATATCTAGACTCCCAAAGGTCTGTTTATAAAATTTCGCGCGCTCGTTTTCGTCCTTAATCATCATCCATTTCGCTACAAACTTGCAAAAGGGCTAATTCGTACGCGAACTAGCTTCTTATTGCTCATCACAGCATCTATATCTTTCGCACGAGTGGTCGGATGAGATAGCATGCATTTTAACCCCGCGCACAACTCACTACCTAGCGACCAACAAAACAGATTCATAAATAGTTCCATTACTCAACGCTAGATGGCGCCGGAAGCCCTTTTTGTTGAACGAGCGAGCCGCGCTCCTCCTCACCAAAACAGGCACATCGCTAAATGAGTTGATTCCGTGTTGTTGAGTTAACCACGACATTGTAATTACATTATTTCGAGTTGTCGCCGTTTTTGTGTAGTTAGTGCTGAGTAAATTAAGTTACATTTTGAGTTGAACCAGTGTTGATGGTAAGGTGAGTAAAGTTTCTGTTTTTATTTAGAATTGTTATCGTTGATGATTTTATTTTTTTATTTTTAGTCGAGTCTGTTTTGTTGACTCATTGTCAAACTGTTATATTTATTTAGAAAACAAATTAAATTGAACTTTTTTGCAAGTGGCGACTGGAGTTTTTTCATCTTAATTCAATTTTATTTTCATCCTAGAACTACACAGCTTATTGTGTTTTTACAGAACAGTTTTTAAGTTAGAGCTGTTTAGATGGACTCCGGTACGCCACATCAAATTTCATTGCATCGTAGCTCATGAAATCGAACACGTTTCATCGATGGCTTATTATCTTTTGGTTAGTGAAATTTACATTTTCTCTTACAGAAAAAGTATGAATCGTAGACGATTTTTAGTAAGTATGGTTGAAGAAAGGGACAAAGAAAATGTCAGCCCTGGCTAACTGACTCAAAATGAAAATACGCAACCAGATACTTCACCTTTAGAACAGGAGTTTAAACAAATACCACAGAAGGAGATGGTACTTGTAAACAGACCACAACTAGGACATCTCCTAGTTGTGGTCTGTTTACAAGTACCATCTACAGAACCTCATGCCTCCTTATCCGTGGTTGATAAATCTATTCCGAGCACGTCTAAACAACAACAGCCTGGTACTTCAAATTATTAAATTTCACCAATCCGAAGTGACGAAAGTGACTTTGACAACTCAGATGAGGAACCCAATTTCCGATTAATTCATAAAAGTAAGACACCGACTAAGGTTGGGCCTTCTAGTTCATCGTTGTCTTCGTCGAGTACCATAACAACAAGGCAACAGCTTTTTGTTGCAGTTTGGGAACTCGGCCATCTTGAAAGGCAGATAGAATTTGTAGTACGACACTCCCAAAAAATAAAGCCCAAATATCGATACTCAAGCACACAAGATTTTAGAGCTCTTCACACCGCCTTTTATTTTGAAGTTGATGAATCCAAAATTAGGGAATGCAAACCGTTTTTCAAATCCACTCTTGACTTGAGTTATAAAGCGATACAAACGGCACTTTTAATGAAATCGGAATACAAGCAAATTTGATAGAAAACACGGCCATTAACCAACTATTGATCCACATGATGTGTATTTGAATTGTTTATCATGAAAGGTTCCAATAATTATTTCGTTTATGTCGTGTTACTGGTTTATAAGATAATTTTATTTGAACTATTTACATAATTACGAGACATAAAAAGCTGTTGTTCGTTAAATATTATTTAAGTAATGATGAATACATAAAAATGTTTCATTTGAGTACTTAATTCAGTATTTTCTTGCTAGTTTATCAACCAATATAGTCCTACACATCATCAGCCTATTAATGTTCCCACTGCTGGGACACAGGCCTCCTCTCTGTGAGAGGGAATGGGCCTTTATCCACCACGCAGGCCCAGTGCGGGTTGGTGGATGTCACATGTCTTGGAATTTTTGGTTCTAGGACATGCCGGTTTCCTCATGATTATTTCCTTCACCGTTTTGAGAGCAGTGGTGATGAAATAATTTACACAAAGTAAAGCGCCTGCCTGGGCTCGAACCCACGACCTACAACTTGTAAGTCGCAGCCGATACCAATGGGCCACCACTGCTCTCCTACAACTCTTTTTATTTAACCATCCTGACCCACTTCGTGTTTACTTGTAAGTGGTATCAATGTCTTGTTTTTAACTTAGTCGTTGAAGGATGGAATAAAACCATTAGGGGCAATAAATGTTTGATGGTATGGAAGATTTGATAGCTTGGCCATTGAATCGAAGATTTAGGAAAGCGAATCCATTGCCTTATTATTTGTGGGAGGTTTTATTTTTCCAAGAATCAGGTATCAATCAAAGAACGGTTTATGCAAAAATCAACGCTCAAAACAATACCAGGTCAATTTTCAATGACCAGCCAAAATTTTTCTCCTACTGTTGGTCACAAACCCGTCTATGAGTTGAATTGTTATAAAATAATTCAATATCATGTTAAATTTAAATTTATATTTAATCTTCAAAAGAGAGCCAACTAAAAACTAAATTCTGCAACACAAGTTCAACTCAAAATACCAAAAAATAACAAAAAATAAATACAAACATTGTTAAGCATTACGGAAATAACTACAAAAATTCAATTTTTAGCCCCAATATACGATTAAACCACAAGAATCTTATAACATCATTGTTCTATCTGCATTTAAAAAGTATTGTTCAATACAGCAAACTCATGCAGTGCACAGGTACCTAGATTGTAATCAATTTATCAACTTTTCTAAAAATAGTTTCTATAAATAATAAATAATGAAACAGGTAGAAAAAAACAGTGTAATACCGAAATTAATTTAGCAACTGCAAATGGGCCCATACAATCAGATGTAGAGGTAGCTCAGAAATTTGAAAACTTTTTTATTGATATTCCTCTTAAAACTACAGCAGCTTTAAACTCCGCACCCGCGCTCTCTGCTGCCTTAATTAAAAATAATGTAGATGCGTGCCCTTCGGAGTTTAAGTTTCAACATACAAACCCCCAGGCTATTATAAAAGCTTTTAAATATCTTAAAATTAAATCAACTGAAGATCTTTGGGGACTATCTGTAAAAGTATGCAAACCAATCATTGAAACTATTGCGCCATATTTAGCTTTTATATTTAACACTAGTGTCGATCAAGGAGTCTTACCGGACCTCGTGAAACACAGTAAAGTAGTTCCATTGTTTAAAGCCGGGGATAGCAAAGAAGCCAATAATTATAGGCCAGTGTCAATTCTGCCGGTTCTCAGTAAAGTCTTCGAAAAGTTAATGCTCAACCAATTGTTGCGTCACTTTAACAAATATTCCATCTTTCATGATCATCAGTACGGTTTCACCAAAGGGCGTTGCACAACTGACGCTGGCGTCACGCTAATAAAGAACATCTTTAACGCCTGGGAAGAAGCACAAGACGCCATTGGAATCTTTTGCGACCTCTCGAAAGCGTTCGATTGCGTTAACCATGCGACACTGTTGTTGAAACTCGAGCACTATGTGATTAGACATATGGCCCTTGAATTACTTAGGTCATATTTGAAAGCCAGACAACTTAAAGTTCAGGTAAACGGCGTAAACTCACTAGGGTCTGAAATGACAATGGGCGTTCCTCAAGGCTCTAAATTGGGTCCTTTCCTCTTTTTAGTTTACATTAACGATTTGCCCCATTTATTACAAAATCAACCGAAGATCGTGCTATTTTCTGATGACACATCTTTGATATTTAAAATAGATCGTCGGTCACAAAATCTTGACGATGTGAATAAGTCTATTCAGCAGGTCCAAATTTGGTTCACGGCAAACAATTTGGTGTTACCAAATGTATTAGATTCACATTACCGAATGTCAGAAGTAGCGAGTGCGACATCATATTGAATGGAGAAAAGCTGGACTATGTAAATCAAACAGTTTTCCTAGGAATAACTCTAGATGACAAATTGCAATGGGGGCCTCACATAATATCTCTTACGAGTCGGCTGAGCTCGGCCGCTTATGCTGTTAGAAAGATAAGACAGTTAACGGATGTGGAGACCGCTCGTTTGGTCTATTTTAGCTACTTTCACAGCATTATGTCATACGGTATTTTACTGTGGGGTCGGGCGGCTGATATTGAATCAATATTTATTTTGCAAAAGAGAGCTGTCAGAGCCATATATATAACTTAAGTCAGCGAGAATCTCTTAGGGAGCTATTTAAAAAGATTAATATTATTACAGTTTCTTGCCAATTCATCTATGAAAATATTATGTATGTTAGGAAAAATATACTTCTCTTTAGTAAAGTCAATGATAGACACAATTGTAATACGAGAAAAAAAGAAAAGTTAGATCAACCATCTTCTAGACTAGCTAAAGTACACTCATCTTTCATGGGGTACTGTGTTAAATTCTATAACAAAATACCTTGTGATATATTAAAACTAAATGAAAGTAAATTTAAAACTTTAGTTAAAAGCACACTTTGTAAACAAGCATATTACAAACTAGATGAGTATAATCAAGATAAGAATGCTTGGAAACATGCTGGTCCTGCTCCATAGGGCAATCCTTAGTGTAGACACAATCAAACTGGTTAATTATTATTATATTCATAATTATAGTAACGCTTTATTTTTATTATTTTTCTATTATTTTTGTTTAAAAAATTTTGACTCGCACACTGTTCCGTTGTTGTTGAATTAGGTAATTTACCTATGTATGCAATATTTGTAAGTATGTGAGAACAATGTTCCTATTTATCAAGTGAAGGGTTTACTTTTTAGTGCTTGTAAAACTTTATACCTATATGTAGTATAATAGTGCTAGGTGCATCATCCTCACGTACATGAATTTATTAATGTGTATACTTTAATATTGTAAAATATTTTTCTTTTTTAAAAGAGTAAGTATGGAGTTTCTTGTGCATTCTTCTCCATAACAAGCTACTTTTCCGAATGCACGGTAGAATCAATTTTTATTACTTGTTAATTATAATTGTTAACGTTCAAAAGTGCCGCTTAATGGCCTAATTGAATAAATACATTTGACTTTGACTTTAGTGTTTTTTGAGTTAATCGCTGTTTAGATCTAGGTGTGCGATATGTGAATAACAAGAGTATAGTTCAATTAGAGGCAACCGGCCCATGGTTTACCGTCAGAAGAGGACTAAGACGGGGGGACCCATTATCCCCGAAACTATTTATAGCAACGCTGGAATCTATTACCAGTCAACTTGAATGGAAAGAACATGGCATAAAGATTGTATGTTAATATTGTTATATTAGGAGCACCATTTTTTTTTGTTCTGGGGTGGTTAATTCTCATTGGATGTCCTCCGCCCTGAGGAGGACGGAGGGGTATATTAGACTCGTACCCCCATCCTGTCCCCAACTATGTTGGTAGGTTGCATGTGAACATCAGTATTGACATGGAGTCGTCACTGCCTATTATTTACGAGTACGTACTGAGTAATGCGATACTCAGTTTCATCATCAGCCTTTCAAATTCTCACGACCCCCTAACGAGAACAACTCTCAAAGGTCCACGAATAACAGCTGCAAATCTTGATCCGTGCGTGCGGTAGTTACTTCTGTGGTTTAAGAAAAAATAAGAGAGAGACATATGAGGTAAAGTCCCAAAGAGGAGGAGGCAAAAGCATATTGTAATAGCTGCATCTTAAATCTTCCATTTCTTAACCAGATAAGTATGTTTTAGTTCTACGTATCCCGGCAAGCCTATTGCCAACGGGGTACCCGGGCACCTAAAAATCCTATCTGGGTAACTATAGAAATTCTTAATAGGAAAGGAAATCCCAAAACCATCCAATATAAAAGCTATAGGCACAGATTACTAAACGTTGACTCTTTACAAAACAAATGAGTATTATTTTATGATTGTTGTTATGATGATTGTTCCATTGATTCAGTTAGGTTGGCCGGCTAAGAGGAGCAAGGTTGTTTATGTCCAATGGTAATTCTGTTATGTAACTCGCTGTAAGCTGTTACCTCGTCTGGGGGCGGCGCGGGCGCAGAGCGGCGCTGCCGGTGCTCGAGGTAGCGCTGCAGCTCCGCGAGCGGCACGCTGGCGAAGCGGGGCGGGCCGCGGGCCGGGGCGTGGCGCATAGGCATCCTGCAATTAACATACCAACTGAAATTAATAGATGAATACTTTGCTCAATACAATGATCTTAGCGATGAGTTGTTGTGTTCCACCAGTGAGAAGGGAGGTCTCCGCTGTCTCCAGCGACACTTGATAGGGATGGCGCTGCGAGTCGTTGTGCTGACTATGCTCTGGTGAGTTCCCTTCGTCGTAGTGGGAAGGTGGTGCGGCAACCCTTGGGAACTAAGCAGCCTCAATGCATGCTGCTCAATGAGCTACCTATCATTTTAGCTATTATTCGAGTGGCCCAAGTGCTCGACTCATGTCATTGACACTAAACGTAGAACGTAGAGATGATAATACTCGCATAAGCGCAGATAACGAGAACACATTGTGCGGCAGACGCTCAAAGTCAAAACTAGTGTCGAACGTTCATTTATTTCGTTTTCCTGTTGTGTAACCTCGCCCCGAGAAGAGCGTCCGCTATCGGTTTAACTACCTATTATTTTGTATGCTTCCTCTTTTTAACCGACTTTCGAAAAAGGAGGAGGTTCTATGTTCGACTTCTTGTATGTTTTTTTTTTTTTTTTTTTTTTTTTTTTTATGTATGTTCACCGATATCTCCGTCAATTGTGGACCGATTTTGAAAATTCTTTTTTTGTTTGAAAGAGTATGTTCCGAAATTGGTCCCATTTTAATTTAGTGAAGATCTGATGAAGAACTTCGAAGATATACAACAGAACTCTTCAATAAATAACGGCAAATCTCTCGGGACTGCTGCAATCGCATGTCTGTTTATTGTTTATACCATTTCATAACATAACATCACGCCAGTACGCTATTAAGTGGTATGCAGATCTGTCATTTCACTGATTATGTTTTGAGTTTCATGTTATTCGGGTAATCTATTCTGCCGTTACAGGTACTTACTACATAACTTGCCTATAGGTACAACTAAAAAGGGTAAAATAAAAAAACTTTTTGGAAGTCGGTAGTATTTTTTTGCAAAAAAGTTTTTTTCAATAATATTGTAGTCAGGAACTCTAAACATTAAGAGAGATTAAATTTCTCTGTTTCATTAAACTTAGGTATAGGGCCAATATTTACATGCTTTTAGGGTCCCGTACCCGTAGGGTTCAAACAGTGCCCTATTGCTGCCGTCTGTCTGTTCGTATGTCTATCCGTCGTCTGTCACACAGGTTTTACAGCCAAACGGTTGGAGCTACAGTCTTAAAATTTTCTAAGTTTTGCTGCTGAGATTAGCGGCGGGTAGCGCGACATACCACCACGGCAAGTGTGCTCCGTATTATTAAATATTTAAAAATAGTAAAACCGTATAATCTGACATAAAATACGTACGATAATAAACTAAACTGTGTTTTGTATATGTGGAAGTGTTATAAAACTCAAATACTGCAGTGAACAACAATTTAAAGTACATTTTATATGTCATAAACTCAATTCGACAAACTTATCAAGTGCTACAATCTATACAGTGTTCAATGTGCAATACATTTCAATAAAACTCAACTTAGTTACGCTAAAAGTGTTAAAGAAGTGACAAAACGAAACAATAAAGTAAAAACACAGTGCTTAAAACCAAACAAAGAAAACGACCTTTGGACTTAGTTACGACATTAAAATTCGATGAGTCACTATAACCGATTTACTATATTTGAAACCAAAACTGCGTCGAAAGTATACCTTAATTTCGTCAACTAAGGTAATTACATGGTGGCCGAGTGGCCACACGCGCCGATATACAAGGGTTCGGAACGAGGTGTTTCAAGTTCGATCCTCACCTAGTGACAGTTTTTTTGTATGATTTCTTAATCATAAATAAAATCACAGAAACTAAAGCACTCGCAGTACGAAATATCCGTGTAAAGTTATAACCCGAACTCAACAGAGGTCGCTACGTGACGGTATTTATTAAAAAAATGGATCAAGAAAGTGACAACATTACCTTTCGAAAAATCTGTAGAACAAGTTCGTTAAATGATCTTACCAACATGACAAGTAGTAGTAACAAAAACATATTCGATGCTACAATGTTGAGTGTACCAGATAGCTTGCATGACAATAGTGCGGAAATAAATGATTTGAGTGAACAAGTTAATTTACTCACGTCACAACTACAGAGCGCTCATCTAGAAATAGAGAACCTAAGTAGCGAAAACTTTCGTCTTAAATCTGATCTTCAGAAATCGATAAAAACTATAAATACTTATAAACAAATGTGCTTAACACCTGAGAAAAGAAGCAGAGCCCCTAGCACAAGTTTCTGCGTAATTGGATCGACTACGTAAACGTATCGACTCCGACAATTTTTGTATGCAAAATTAATCAGCGCCATGTGTCCGTATTTGGAACTAAAAAATCGGTAGCACAAGTTTTTGACAATTGCCTTCGTATCGAGTAGACGTATTTACGGTGCGTTAACGCTCCAAATGTATGGGAATCGGTAGCACGAGTTTTCATTTTGACATTTAGTATCGAGTTTTACGCTAGGTGTGACGAAAGCACGTCGAAAACCATCTCACTGACATTTTCTTGGTGTGACATTTCACGTCAAATAATTTTCCGTATTTATTTGGGTAATTTTTGCAATAATATGCTATTTAATCATGAATAAAAGGGGAAGGCATGCTGTCTATAGATTATCTTACCTCCTATATTAATAAAGAGGCTAGGAGAAGATGTTAAACAAGGTAGGTAAAATTTTCATTTTCTTTATAAACAAACAGTAATAGTTTCTTATAATTAATCATTTCTTTAAGTTATTGATGCTAACCACACTGTATGGTCGATGCCACACATAGAGCGGTCTTCCAGCCGTGGTGAAGTACGGGCTCTAGCACGTTATTCGCCGCAACTCTACGTTTTTCTTGCGGTGCTCCATAATTATCATGACTCATTTGAAGATTCAAGAATAGAAGTAAACGGCGATATTCTTTATAAATGAGGGATTATCCCTAATATAATACTAGTATGTATGTATGCCTATATGTTTTGCAACCGGTTTATATCGGTTTACAAAGATAGTTTGGGAATATTGGTTAGAATTTGGGATAAACAACATTGGCATTGGCAGTTGCTTCTAGGCAACTGAAGCCCTTTCATTTATCGGCAGCTAAAATGTTCTTGTCTACCCTATTACCAACAATACAAATCTAATGTATTAATATAACATGTTCTTCAGCAGGTCTTGTGGCAATGGTTGCAGTATTTTATGTAGCAAAAACCGTAAGCCGTTCTACAAGTCTAGCTTGTTTGTCGATGATAAGCAGAGACAGATGTACAACGAAAGAGAGAACTAGGACAAAAATGAAATAGAAGCCCTCCGCAGCCTGACGAACGGTCTATTATAAAGACTTACTATAGAGTATATTAGAAAGAGAAGAGAATTCCATCGTAATTGCACCTGACAGCCAATGTTCCAGAATCCCAGAGTAATCTTTATGAGACGAGAAATCGAATCCTAAGTCATATCGTTCCGCATGCGTACATGGAAAGCCTTGTTGGCTCAGCCTATTTTTATTTATTAAATCCTTACATAGTATAAAACAAAGTCGTTTCCCGTTGTCTATCTGTCCCTATGTACGCTTAGATTTTTAAAACTACGCAACAGATTTTGGTGCGGTTTATTTTTAATAGATAGAGTGATTCAAGAGGACGGTTTACATGTATAATAAACGCGGGCGAAGCCGCTGGCAGAAGCTAGTTATTTACATTTCTAACATGTACATAATTGTACACAAAGTAGCCGTGATTTAACTAAGTAACTACCTAAGCTATTAATGTGATAATAAAAACCTGAATAAACAGAAACTATGTTTTTCCTAATTTACCTAATCTGAACATACATACATAAACTTACGCTTTTTTCGGATGGGTGTGAGTAGGAAGAAACTAAAAAATGCCACCTGCTGCGTTATATTCACGTTCATACATCTACGCGCACGCTGGTTATGACATGCACGCACGCTGGCCTTTCTGAAGAACATCACAATAAGATCTGTTGCGGACGGTACCCGGGTGGTGTAAGTACCCACGGTCGCCCTGGGACAGTATTCCACTGTTGTTTGACGTGCTTTGCATACGCTCTGAGTCCGGCGACTCTGCTGGTGGCACACGTCACCACGCACCCCTGAATGCGTATGTAGGATGGTAGGTACGAGGACGACCAACATACAAGAACCACGATTTGACTAAATAAATAAAAATCGGGCGATTTCTTGAAAAATCTTGTTGCACGTGTTTTAGGCTATTTTTAGATATGTACTTAGCCGAAATCTTTAGAGCCGTATTTATTAAACTTTTAAACATAAATATAATCATTACAATTTTTGATTTTTACACCCCTTATATGACATACGACAATAATAATTACACATTTTAAAACAATTAAAAAGTTCGTAGAACAATAACATTAAAAGTTTGGTACACTTTCATTACATTGGATAAGCGAATTATCTGGTAAACGTGTGGACCGAATAACATTATTCAAACGGATAAAATGGTTCAATATCGTTGCAATATCTCTATAAACAAAAAATCATGTTTTCAAGATACGACACTATGAACTTATAACAAAATTTCTTTAAAAACTAGGTATCTTCATCAATCATTAAACTACATTAAACACTGGTATTATTTTAATATGACTACTTGCTACTTAGAAACGAAATAACATTACAACACTTCTTCTTTTTCATGTGACCACCTCTGGTATCAGAGTTAGTTAAGCCGCCTAGCCTCTGGGAACCCCACAGACCTCTGACTTGGCTATATCAGACTAACAATAACTGTAATAATATAATACACTAATACTCGTAATATTTTCTAACTGGCAACTATTAACTAGAAATAATTAACAATTACAGATGCTAGATACTTGGGTATTGCATGAATCTCATGTTTTACCTATGTACTTGCTACTTAGTTAGCTTGCAGATAGGGTTTCGTCGCCGACAAGATCCGTGTATGTCCTTCTAGGGCGTCTCCACTCACTTCTACCTTGTAAATACCCTTAATTAGTTTCCTTTCATTCATCTTCTCAAGATGGTCAAACCATCTAAGCATACATACTATTTTCAGTTTTAGTTAATACATCTTTGTTTAAACTATAACGTTATCTTATTACATCTTCTCTCTCATCTCATCATCGTTCTTCAATCTATCATTCAAAATAACACCACACATAGGTACTTCCTATTCTAAACTAATATTGTAAAATGGTTTTTTTACTATGTTTGTACAAGGTAATCTCTGGAAGGAAACGCTTGCCGTTCCTACCGCTAGGTGTAGTAGTAAAAACTTTATGGGCTGATCATGCAACAGCTGCATTAAGAATAAGTAATAGAATATGTAGCTGTTGTAGATGGTAGGAACCTACATAATGCATTGATGAAATAAAATACAGATTTAATTAACAAAACTTTGTATTACATAATGTTCTTTCATATTCGAATCATAATGAATTGGCAGAGCTTCTATGATTTCAACCATAGCTCATAGCTGCTCCAAATGCTTGAAATAGCATAAAGAGCATTTGTACCTAAACGGTTGTGAATTTTTAGATACTTTTTAACGTCGTAAGTTACAAAATATTCCTCCAATTCCTTCGTTAGACGTCATTATTGCACAAAGAGTCAAATAACTTGACGTGGGCTTTGAAAAAATCAAGGCTGCAGTCTTGTAGATGGTGGTGCAATCGATCGGAATGGCTTGTCTTCTCTTAGTGGCAATGCTGGCTTATATTGATGCGGTGTCGACAAAGGCTTTTAGCTAGTACCCGGAATATTTTACTATTCATCTCCTGTTGGTAAAAGAAGTTGATATAGAACAAAATACAAAGATTCTGAAACTAAATACAACATTGTTGATCGTGCAGTGTTTTAGGACTTTTCCATTAGGAATTTCTTAGTGGCAACCCGGAGTCTTACTCTGTGTGCTGTGCACGGTAATAGGCCCACTTCTTACTACATGAGACCTCATGGGATTAAGCGAATGAAGCGCATTTTGCATAATTGTATGAATCTGTGCAATAAACTTACTTGTTTGCTTTTTTATGAAGTTCACCATGATGATGAACTGAGTGAAGCAAGTTCTTTTTGGATTCCTTAATTCTAAAATCACAGAACCATCGTACATAACAGATTTTCGTCTGAATTGGTAAATTATAATAATTATTTGAAATGACAACAAACAACAATAGACGTTTACACCTTAGGGTCTGCTCACACCGAGAAGCAATGCGATAGTACATATAAACCGCGCGGCATTTAAAATTAAAAAAATAAGTGATCAAATCCTCCATTATTGCAATCTATTTATTCATATGCTAATTTAATTATATATGTCGGGTTAGGTTCAGACATCAGGATTGAAACTCAGATATGGCAATGTACAAATTTATTTAAGTTAAACAATCAGTTATCTTAACCTAGAAAATAGAGGGTTATAATCCAATTAATTAAGTAACAAATAATGGCAGCGAAGGCGGTCACATAGAGCAGTACTGGCTGTCAGGGACAGTGTTCCGTGCACCCACCGCAACAAAGATAGTACTAATTGTCGGAGACAATGTTCCACATCCAATTACTGGGCAGTACTGACTGTCAGGGACAGTGTTCCGTGCACCCAAAGCAATCAAGATAGTACTACTTGTCGGAGACAATGTTCCACATCTAATTACTGTGCAGTACTGACTGTCGAGAGACAGTGGTCCGTGCACCAAGACGCATCCGTTCGAAATGCGTACCGACTGAACAGTGCAGCTCCTTATAAAGGCGATCACCAGTGGGGGGGTAAACGTCACATTATTTTACTCGATTTAACTTCAAGTCTTTTAAGCCAAATGACAGATAGTAAATGATTTGTCCAAGATGCGTCCGGTGCACGTTCCACTAGCGCCATGTAATCGCAGTCTCCCACAGCTGCTAAAACATATGGCTGCCGTCATATACATAATATAATAATGCGTAAAATGTGAATGATTAAGTGGAAAATCCTGGTGAACAATTATTTAGGTATATTTATTATGTCTAGCATTCTGGGCATGGTTGCTGACAGGCTGTGTTGTACAAAATCGATGCTCCAGTATTTCAGCTGGAATACTGAAGCAATGATGGTTGCCTGTGTGTAAGTGTTAAATGTTTGTGTGTAAAAATGTTGTTTTTTGTTATTGTGTTGATAACATACGTATAAGTCTTTTTCCATCGTTCTCACATATCTATGTAATTTCCTTGTAACCAAATACTTGTAATTGAACTGTATTCATGGAAAAGAGTGTCCTTGGAGTTTCTTGCACGTTCTTCTCCATAGGGACCTACTAGTACTGACGCTTGCAAATGTGCAACTAGATTCATCTTTTGTTTGATTATTCAAAAATGCCTTTAAATGGTTTAGTTGAAATCAAGTATTTTGATAAGTTTATATTGTTAGTAATACTATGAATATAATATTCTGTATTAAGCTTAAGTTATTCTGTGGGCCCTGTTGACTTAAATAAATGAATTAATAATTAAGTATAAAAAAGTATTTAAAGTTTCGGTGTGGACGTACCTACTTTTACCAATCCCTGAGTTCGGAAAGTTCATCGGCAGAATTTCGCATCTACACGCGTTTGCATCAGTGTGCTAATGGTTTTATAATTTTGTAATTTGAAGGAAACCGTCAAACGTTAAGTGACAATTGTCAAACATCATGTACGGGACCGTTCGAAACCGAACAATTTATCATAAATGAAAACTACAATAAACTGAAATTTTCAATGACTTATTAAAAAAAGAATTAATAAAAATGTTAAATATGTTTTAACATTTGTTTATAACAAAAAAAAAAAACAGTTTTAGTCTCTAAATTATTTAAGACAAAGTTACCCGTTTTATGTCTTCTATTTTCAGAACGCACTTTCACTACAAACCAATCCAAACGCTATTGGGTTCTCGGCCTTATTTAACCATCGTTCAATTACTACTTCCGAGTTGTCGCAAGACATTTTTTGAACTCGTGCTACCAAGTTAATTGACGCAGTATCGAGTACGTTAACGTCTGGTGAAAACGTCACGATGACGATACGAAAACGTCAGAAACTTGTGCTAGGGGCTCGACACTGAAATCAGTCCGTAAAACCAAAATACTTCTTCATAACACAATTGAGACAAGTAATAATCGAAACAATGATCCAGCTAAACCATCTGGTGATTGCCCACAAAGCTCGACGATCATGCTTGACAAAGAGACTCAAACCTCTTGCCATGCACATACGCAGACAGCAAATAATTTAAAAGAAGTACTCCCATCTATATCCGTCAGTAGCAACAAAACTCAACGCAGTAAAAAAGAGCTGGCAGATATCATTGCAAAGAGTAAACAAAAGAATAAATTATGCATTCTAAGCAGTGGCATCAAACCCCCCGGGCACTTGCCTTTGATAGAAGATGTCTTCTCCGATTACTTCGATTATTGCCATTATTTTATACCAAATGGAACTATAAAGGAACACTTATACAACATAGAAAATAAATTGAAAGACTTCACTGATAATGATTACTGTATCATTTTCATTGGCGAAAATGACATAAAAGCTGAGACAAATTACATAAATATGATAAATATGATAAGAGAGTCGTTACAGAAGGTGGCCCACACCAATAATGTTATTTGTTTACCGATGTTCATAACAGGAGCACCTATTTACAATTTTAAAGTGGACATGTTCAATAATCTGCTTTATCTTGACCTACAAAATAATGACTACGCCTATCTATTTGACAGCAACAGTGAGCTATCACTAGACATGTTCTCCAACACAACAGGAAAAATTAAGCTACAGGGAATGAAATGTATATACGACGGCATTATGAATAATATTATAATTGACTTGTGCTCATTTGGTCAGTTTGACATAATACGGAATAATAGGAAAATGCATACTGAACCTAACATTATCATAAAGTCTCCCGTGATCAATGAAAAAGAAACCGCCAATCAGTTTTTTCTCTGAGAAATATATGCATATCTTACATCAGAATATTGCAGGTTTAATTAACAAATCCGATGCATTATGTGTTAACTTAGAAGAACTAGCAGATAGTAACAAAATTGTGGACGTCATATGTATTACTGAGCACTTTATGTTGGCAGGATTTGAGTCAAATTTATATCTGCCAAATTATAATTTAGCTTCATTTTACAGTAGAACAAATAACAAAAGAGGAGGAGCATGTATTTTAGTGAAAAAAGAACATAAATTCAGGGAAATTCCAGATATATATAGGGTACCTAAACAGAATAACTTGTATACGTTCTTCCATAAACTGGAAAACCTTTTGAATTATATTGCCAAATTGAATTGTAGCAATGTTATAATTACTGGTGATTTTAATATAGATGTTCTAAAACGCAATAATGTCACATTGGATTTTGAATGTTTACTGTTAAATTATAATTTAAAATTAGCTTTTCATGAACCAACCAGATTCACCAGTGGAACTTGTATTGATAATTTTGCACATAACTTTAAAAAGGTATGTAAATCTGAAATTTTAGAGTTGGGTCTGTCGGACCATACCGCACAATTAATTAGAGTTCCTGTTAAAAAAAAATGAATCTGAATCTGCCCCAAAGCCAAATTGTTTAATTATATATTATGGATTGTTGTTGTTGTTTTTAGGCGGCTTAAAACATTTAAAATGTTTTAACAATTCTATAAAGAAAAAGGGGGACGCGAAGAAACATTTCCCTATCTCATCGAGGGTTTTAACGTTGTTTAGTGCTGGTTGAGTAGATATAATAAATACGAAGCCACCAAAGCCAGTTTTTTTTTAACAAAATTTTGTTCCGAAGAATATTTTAACTTCCTATTGACCTATGAACTTTAAATTTGGTGATAATAATGTTTAACTTCCCTCATTTTTCCTATTACAATGAACTTGATTTTGCGGTTTAGTACGGAAACTTGAATGGGTGAAGTCCGACATGCACTTAGCCGGTTTATTTTTTAAAGACAAAGACAAAGATATTTTATTAACATTAAAATTTACAAGTTATAAAAGTTGATTCTACCGTGCATTCGGCAAGTAGCTTGTTATGGAGAAGAATGCACAAGAAACTCCATACTTACTCTTTTAAAAAAAATGTTTTTTTTACAATATTTAGTTACATAAGTCCATTCATTAATAAATTCATATATGTGAGAACAATGCACCCAGAATAGCACTACACACTATACTACGTACAGGCATAAAGTAATAAAAGTACTCACACATGCACTGTGCAGTTATATAATAGAAGCTAGAAAAAAAACATTAACATCCGAAGCAAGTTAAGTTAAGTTATGACCAATCCCAACTGACGGCGTCCGTTCACGAACATGACGCATAAATTGGCACCACCCAGCTCAACCATCATGAAGGGAACCGATTGATCCAACACACGCGGCACCATCAGAGAGACATTTGAGAGAGCATGACACACTCAACTGCCAGGGCACACACAAGTCAACGAACGACACACGGGTACAGTAAATGGTAGATTTACAGTTGGGTACATAGTACTCACACACGTGCTTTTCACACAGCTATACAATAGTAAGGAAATTGAGTTTATACAATACAAATATATTCATTCAGTCTTCAGCAGTTCCAACAACACTTCAAAAAAATAATGTTCTGCATATCACTTGTTTTTGCGCCCTAGTGGATGTGGAGCAGGAATAGCATTTAGCCAAGCATTTTTATCAGTGAAGTAATCCCCCAACTAATAATATGCCAGCCTGCATAGTGTGCGTTTTATACAAGTTTTAAATTTCGTCTCATTCAGTTCAAGAATGTGGGGAGGAATTTTATTGTAACATTTTGTACAGTACCCCATGAAAGAAGAGGCTACTTTTGCCAGTCTGAAACCTGGTTGAACTAATTGGTCCCTATTTCTAGTAACGTAATTATGTCTGTCGCTGTTTTTACTAAAAAGATGTAAATTCTTTCTCACGTACATGATGTTTTCTTAAATATATTGACAAGGAACCGTCATGATGTTAATGTCCTTAAACAGTTCCCTTAGGGAATCGCGCCGGCGAAGATTATATATTGCTCTGATGGCTCGTTTTTGCAGAATAAAAATTGACTCAATGTCTGCAGCCCTTCCCCATAGTAAGATACCGTAAGACATTATATGAAAATAACTAAAATATACCAGTCTCGCGGTATCCACATCCGTCAACCGACGAATCCTCCCAACAGCATAAGCCGCCGAACTCAGCCGCCCCGCAAGGGACACCAAATGAGGACCCCACTGCAACCCTGAATCCAGCGTGATCCCCAGGAAAACCGTTTTATCGACGAATTCTAGCTTCTCCTTGTTTAACATTATGTCACAATCAGTACTTTTGACATTCGGCAGTGAAAATTTTACGCACTTGGTTTTTTTACCATTTAAAACTATATTGGCAGTGAACCAATCCTGAACCTGCCGTAGCGCGTTATTTACGTCGTCAACCTGACAAGTACGTCTATTTATTTTAAAAATTAAAGATGTGTCATCAGCAAATAACACCATGTTTAGTTTGTTTTCCAATAAACGAGGTAAATCGTTGATGTATACTAAAAATAAGAAAGGACCTAAAATTGAGCCCTGGGGTACCCCCATTTTCACGTTTAACCCGGACGAGTTCACACCGTTTATTTGAACTAATTGCTGTCTATCATTCAAATAAGATTTAACCAAACTTAACGCTGATTGACCTAGCCCGTAATGCTCAACCTTCGACAGGTCGCAGAAGATACCTATGGCATCCTGCGACTCTTCCCACGCATTAAAGATGTGTTTTAATAGGGTGACACCAGCGTCAGTTGTACAACGTCCTCTGGTGAAACCATATTGTTTATCATGCAAAATGTTATTCGTATTAAAATGAATGAGCATTTCATTTAGCATTATCTTCTCAAAAACCTTGCTGAAAACCGGCAACACGTATATTGGTCTATAATTATTTGTGTCTTTACTGTCCCCGGATTTATAAAGAGGTATAACCTTACCATATTTCATTAGATCCGGAAAGACTCCTTGATCCACACACAAATTGAAAATCAAAGCCAAGTACGGCGCTATAGTCTGAATAATGGAGGTACAAGCTTTGATGGACATTCCCCACAGATCTTTGAAGTCGGCTTGATCTTGATTTGCTTTTATTACTGTTATGGGGTTTATATGTGAAAAGTTAAATACATTCGGGCAGGCTGAAACGTTCGTGTTTAATAATCCGAAAGCAAGCGAGGGCGAAGAATTTAAGGTTTCAGTAGTTTTAATTGGGATGTTGGTAAAGAAATTTACAAATTCTTGCGCAACTTTTTTGTTATCTCTAATAAGTCCGTGTGTGGTCTCAAGCGTGTAATCACTACTATTTCTTTAATTCCTATTCGTTTCATTATTTATAATTTTCCAAACCGTCTTGATTTTATTTTCTGCTAATTTAGCTGCCTTGCAAGTATTTAAAAAAAATCTTGAGTAAGTAGCAACATACTTATTAAACGTTTCAGTGTTAATACAAGGCTTAAGGCCATATAGCTCGTAAAGTCTTTCCCTACTTTTTCTAAGTCCTGTAGTCGCCCAGTCACTGAACAAAAACTTAGGGCATATAGTTTTAGTTTTCTTCTTAAAAGTGTTATTGAACTCTTTTTGAACCACTGAGAAAACCTCATCATACAAAATATTACCATCATTCACTGTGAGGTCCTGATAACTTAACTTGCTGATTAAAGTGCTGTTAAATTTATTTAATTTACCGGATGTTATTGGTCTGGATTGAATCTGCACTTGTTTTATTGGGGTCCATATTGGCTCACCTAAAGTTCTTTACCCGAAATTGTTCTTCCTAACGATTTGTAATCCGAATGATCACTCTTCCTAAAATATTTCATCCTAAAGTTTTCATTCATACTATTTGTAGTGCTACCGGCGATGTTCATTACAGTCGTGTTTCCGAAAATTTTAATTAATAATATCATTAATGTAAATATATTTTAACTCCTACTGTTTTTTATCATAACGCTTTTATCCCTAAACATAATTACCATAATATTTTTACTCCTACTCAGAAAGAAACATTTACCAAGTGTAATAAAAATATATATAGCACTAAGAACATAATCATGAACAAGATATTGTTGTTACATACTTATTACTATAACTATACCTGAGATAATTATGTCTAAAAAACCAACTGTTCAGAATGATTAAAGGTCGCTTCACTGATTTTTGTCTTAAATGAATGAAATTCAGGTCAGAGTGTCGTCTTGGGGGCACTATGAAAAAAATACTTACAAAAATTTCGCGACCAATTTCGAGGTCACAGTTCTAACCTAACCTAACCTATGGATATCTTTGCTAATATTAAACTAATTTAATTGAAATGTGTGTATGAAAACATGTATACTTGTACCATGGTACTATTATTCTTATATGATATACATGTTATGTGAAAATAAAGTGACGAAAAATTAATGTATATAATACTGATTATTATGAATAAAAAGAAATCTAAACAAAAAAGATATGAGTCTGAATAATAGTGTAAAAGATGGTTATGTTGAGAAAATATAGGAAAACAAATAAAAGTATAATAAATGTTTATTGCTACTGACATTATGAATTTGAATGCTTCGGAATTATGAACATTAGAGACAGAGTAGTTAGGAATTGTGATTGTTAGGATGAAAAATGTTAGCAAGAACATTTTCGGATTTCCAATTATCGGAGTTGAAAATTTAGGTGAACTTTGGCGCACCCGTTTTATTGGTATGTTGGACTCAAATGTTACCAGTAGCCCACTATGATCCGTAGGCAGACAATTCATAATGGCTTTGTCTAAGTAGTCGCAGCAACAAAAAACATTATCAATACATGTAGCAGTTGTCACAGTTGTTCGTGTTGGTTCCATAAACACATGTGACAAATTAAAAGATTTGAAGAGATTTAATAATCTACTGCTATCTGAATTATTTTCTAAAACATTTATATTAAAGTCACCACAGATTATGACTAGTTTATTACCATTTGCAAGTTTTGCCAAAACATCCTCCATCACTGACTCAAATATAGAGTAGTTTCCATAATTGGGGGGTCTGTAAACGCACACTATAACAAGCTTACCCAGCTCAACGCAGGACAGTTCAACACTATGTTCAACTGATAGATCTACAATATCTTTACGAGATTTTGATTTAATGCCATTTTTAATGAATATAAGTGAACCTCCACGCAACATAATATGTCTATTAAAACAACTGCCCACGGTATAATTTTCATAATTAATTAGCATTGTATGATCTTTCAGCCAATGCTCAGTAAAACAAACAATTTCAAACATTGTTTTTTCCAAAAACAGTTCTATTTCTAATTGCTTCGCAGAAAAACCTTGAATATTTTGATGGAATAATTTCAAGGAATTCTGCTTAGCCCCTTTTTTTAAATTAACTAAGTGAGAGCAAGAAGGTACCTTCTTGATGGTGGATGTTCTCGTAACTATTTCGTTGTTGGTACCCTCCCTTGTCCTACAAACTAGTTTAAACTATAAATATTAATAGCAGAAGTGCTAACGTTATTAAACTTATTGACCACCTGTAAATTAGTATTACTACTAATATCAACTACAGTACATGCCTTCGACATACTATTTATGTCTGAGTTTATAGTAAAAGATAAATTCAATTCATTTAAAGAATATGCTATCAACATAGCAATCGTACGCCTACACCTAGGTGACAGAGAGAAAGCTCTCTGGGTTACATGGAGTCCACTAATAAATTTATTAGTGTCAAAAAACAATTCAATTCAATTCATTTATTTGTTCTCTCTTTACAATAATAGGTTACCTTAAAATTAACAATTTTTTTGGCTAATGCTATATTCCATACCACTGTAAGAGACTGGTGCCTGAAATAGGTTTTTGAAAAAGCCTGTGTTACAGGTCACCAGGGCCCCCCATAGCAAAACAATAAAGTAAAAAAATCAAAAGGATGTGAACATCATTAATAGTACCAAGAAGACTAATTAATAGCCTGTTGAAAGTTAAAAATAATATCAAAAGTTACAAGGACAAAATTAAAAACTTAAAATTAAAATATTAAAAATAAATTGACAACTGTTCATACGAAACTGGTTTTTTGTAGTGTCCTGTATACATGTATGTTACGAGTGTTTGAAGGTATGTTGGAGTGTTAGAATGTATGTTGGAGTGTATGAATGTATGTTAGAGTGTTCGAGAGCGAGTATGAGGTGTAAATCAGCCACGGGAGAAAGGAAAGAAGGAAATATATTTGAGAACCGTCAAAAGGTTCTCAGTTTTTTGGTAGTCAAGGGTTTTAAGAAATGTTTTAAGTGATTTGTGACAATTAGAGATGGTTTTGGGATATAGATTAAGTGTAATATTTAATTTGTTGTACAAAAATTGACCAAGGAAGCAAGAGAATTTCTGAGGGAGTGAAGTTTTGAACTGCAGTGAGGGGCAGACTCTTCCCTTTCGTCGTTGGTTATTAATTAATTTGGGGTCAAACTGAAGCTCGGAGTGCTTTTTAGCTACCGTAAGCAGTATAAACGTTTGTCTGACCGTAAGGATCTCCCATTCCTTGTATAAATCAAGAGTTGGGAAACGAAAAGGGAGACCAGCACCAACCTTAAGTATAGCGCGCTGTGCCCTCTCTACCTCGATAAGATGAGTTTTGGAGGCACCACCCCACGTTGTGATACAGTACTCAATTAACGGCTGGCATAAGGCAAAGTAAACCATTTTAATGGTCTTTCGATCCGCAGTGTGTCTTAATGATTTAAATATATAAATAAGTTTGCGGATCCTCGGAACAAGTGCATCAAAATGAGATTTAAAAGAAAGGTGAGAGTCAATAATGATTCCTAGGTACTTTATATTAACAGTCCTTTCGAGGGAAGGACAAGTACACCCGGGGTTTGGAGAGCCACACGTATGCACCGAAATAGAAAGGGTTGACGGAGGAAGAAGGTTAGATCTATGAGCAAAGGTTACATATTTAGTTTTCGTCACGTTTAGTGTCAATAAATTATTTTGCAACCATTCACTGACTGTGTTAACGCCCAATTGAGCAGTAGCAAAGACCTCCTCCCAACCATCTCCACTGAAGAACAGTGCCGTATCATCTGCAAATGTGACGATCTTTCCTTTTAAGAGAGGAAGCTGGCAGAGGCCAAATAATTTGTCATTATGACAAGTCAACATTTGCAAAATGTTATTTAATTTAAAATACGATTGTTCTCCTGTTCTGAGAACTTATCAGAGTATGGAAAAGCACATACCATCAGATTTCTTAAATTTAATCCTAACAAGGTGTCAATACCGCCCACTATGTCCTTTTTGGTAATGCCAGTACTATTACCTAACAGCAAAACCATTGTAGAATAATTATCCATATTCGAATTTATATTTTTTTTTAATCATTTGCTTGAAACTAATATTATGGTAGCAATGATTTGTAGAACTGTAGCTAAGGTAATTATTTAATATTTTTCCAAAGCCAGAACCTATTTCGTCACTAAACATTATTAAAGCTTTGTTATTCGAATTGTTATCTTATACAGGGTGGAATTTTGTAATGCCACCTGGAGGGAAAGTACTCTTAATACTGCAGATAGAAAATTTTACTCAAAGGAAACATTCCTTTATTTT
Source organism: Orthosia incerta (assembly GCA_948252205.1). NCBI lineage: Eukaryota > Metazoa > Arthropoda > Insecta > Lepidoptera > Noctuidae > Orthosia > Orthosia incerta. Next base: position 33,105,266 of record OX411747.1, on the reverse strand, counting down.
TGAATAGAAAGCAAACTGCATTCAAAGATTTTCGAAAATTCTCCTCTCCCACACCCGGGAATCGAACCGGCTAAAATCTGAAAAAAATATACCCTGTACTTTTATTGCATCGATCGTTAGGGTCAATTATAAGGATGAAATCTCTCTAACAAACATGATAAATTAAATAAAAGGAAAACCAGGAAATCTGAAGTTACAAATTCAATGAGTCAAGTTAAAGCTCTTTAACTAACATCCATCTTTTGTAATGCAGACTCCTTTGCGACATACTCGTAGCTGCGTGTATGAGGTAATTTAAATATGGAATGTTGGATTAAAATTTGAAAATTAGATTGTCATAGTTGTTATTCACATTTGATTGTTTTTACAACTCATTTCACATTTTGTCTCACGGTGAAAATGGCTTATCAAGAACAGTTTGATTTAATGGAAGCTTATTTTTTAAATAACAAAAACGTGAATCTAGCTCTGCGGTGGTATGGAGAGAGATATCAAGGCCGACAAGCACCAACTCGGTTCGTATTGAAAAGAATGGTAGAAAATTTAAAGAATACGGGTGGTTTCAAGAAGAGACGGCAAACTATTCAGCAAAACTATTTCGATTTTGAAATAGATGTTTTAACATACTTTGAATCATTTCCGAAGGCTTCAAGTAGAGATGCTGCCGATGAATTAGGAACAACCCACACTCGCGTACTTAAAGTGCTGAAAAAGTATAAGTATAAATGCTATCGTGAAGGTCGGTTGGTGCAAAAATTGCATATTGGGGATCGTGAGAGACGATTACAATTTTGTGAAAACATGCTTGGAGAAATTGACCGAAACCCTAATTTTTTGAGTAACATTGTATGGTCTGACGAAACCAACTTCAGCAATAATGGCATGTACAATCGCCGCAATAACCATTATTGGTCTCGAGTGAATCCTGTTCGTGTTCATGAAACTAACAATCAAGTAAGATTTTCTTTCAACGTCTGGTGCGGAATTATGAGAAATAATGTAGTGTTAGTCCACGTGCACGAAGGTCATTTAAACACTGTCAAGTATATTGAAATACTGGATCTCTTAAGAAACGAGTTAAATGGTTTCCCCGAGGAAGAGCGAAACCAAATAATTCTACAGCAAGATGGTGCTCCAGCACATAACAGCAGAATCACTACTGCCTACATTAATAACCATTTTAATACCTGGATTGGTACAAACGGCACAATCAGATGGCCTGCGAGATCGCCAGATCTCACCCCATTAGATTTCTTTTTGTGGGGATATGTAAAAAATCAAATTTACTTGAAATCTTATGCGAATGACAACGAGTTGAGAGTTGAAGTTCAGAATACGATTTATAATATTCACCACAACACTTTATTAAAGGTTACTAGAAATGAATTCATGAAAAAATGGTAAACTAATTAGTTAGTTTACCATTTTTTGTAAATAATTAAATTAATTTAAGATTTCCTTTCATTTAATTTATCATGTTTGTTAGAGAGATTTCATCCTTATAATTGACCCTAACGATCGATGCAATAAAAGTACAGGGTATATTTTTTCAGATTTTAGCCGGTTCGATTCCCGGGCGGGGGAAAGTAGAATTTTCGAAAATCTTTGAATGCAGTTTGCTTTCTATTCAAAAATAAAGGAATGTTTCCTTTGAGTAAAATTTTCTATCTGCAGTATTAAGAGTACTTTCCCTCCAGGTGGCATTACAAAATTCCACCCTGTATATATATAATGCTATTTATTCTTGTGACAGATGGATCGCCACCGTAAAACAAAAACAATGGTTTCTTTCTGTAAACAAAAGCAATTCTTTATTTCTAAACTATATCTAACAAACAATAGATAAATAAAAGTAAGTATGTGTTAATTAACAAACCTGTAAACAAAAGAAACGACATTCAAAGTTTATTATTGATGTCGATTCCTGAATCACTATAATTTGAATCCTTTTCACAATCTTTATAATGTATGCAATACGCGTAGCCATTAACAAAAAACACTCCCTTTAAACTACAGATACCAAAATCAGTCTGCTAGCGCTTCACGCGCGGGCAATTTAAATAAAGAGAAAATATATTTTATTCTTTACATATATAAGGGTTTTGTAAGTACCTATGTACTTACAAAACCCTCATACATATGTATTTGAAAGCTAATGATTCCAAAACCATTATTGTGGCGTAATTTTAGAAGTTAGATATTGGGACGAATGATTAATATTGTAGGTCGCATGAGAAACGAACCCTTTCATCAAATTTAATATGCTTGGCTGTATATGTAATGTACTATTAACGTATCAGGCGAATTTGTAATTAGATTTAATAGTGATTGACAGAACAGAATGGTCCGGAGTCAGGAGTCAGGGTGGCCGAGAGGCTCCACCGCGCCGCCGACTGGCGCGAGTGATGAAATAATATCTAATGTTATGAAGGAATATATCCTACATACTGTGCGATAGTTTCCTATTCATCGTGTTCGGTTCTCATAATAAAGCAAGCAACTTACACCACCTATAGAAAAGATATGATAGTGCTAGGCTTCCTACCGAGTGCGAGGTAGACTAGATTTACATGACAATTAAGTAGGTAGTTAGGTATGGTGATTTTATGCCAAAAACAATGTTGTTTACATTGTTTGTAACCGGCCCTGAGGCTCTAGGAAAAGTTTCATCCTGTCAGCGATGGCAATGGTCGAAAGGACTAAATATAAGGAATTGGCGAAATGTGGGAGCACCTCTGGCCAGCTCCGCAGCACAGGCGTGTTGAACAGTTCACCAATAGCTATCACGCGCTTTCAATATTCGATAGTATTGTCCAAACATATCTAAGATGTTTCAACTTTATAAAATTAGTTCAGATAAAAACTACAAAAAAAAAATATTTCATCATCCAGATCCGTTGAGCCGGAAGGTTCCCCTAGTCGTCGGCACGAACTATTTTGTGCGCGGGGTTAAAATGCATGCTATCTCATCCGACAACACGAGGGAAATATATAGATGCTGTGATGAGCAGTAAGAAGGTAGTTCGCGTATGAATTAGCACTTTTACAATTTTTTAGCGAAATGGATGATGATTTAAACCGAAAACGACCGCGCGAAATTATATAAATGATTTTATTTCTGTAAGTTGGTTTGTACAAACACTTTTACATGTCGATCATATTTTTAAAACTAGCTGAGGTCGGCGTTTCCGATCTGACTACTCTGAGAAGAAAGGCCGAAACAAACCCAGAGGTCACAGTCTCTTTTAAAGTCCAGACAAAACAAAAATCTTGGTTAGATCATGTGAAGACCATGTAGATTGATGTCTGAAATGGTCTTTTGAGGAAAGAACCAGCCAGATTGAGTGGACCTGTCCAGTCAGTGCACGCATTTGTCAATAACCGAGCAGCTCAACACAGAATTTAAGGAGCTCAACGATTCGACGAACAATACCAAAGAAAGGACATTCGGGTAGGCCGCATAAACTACTCAAACTGCCAGACCACGATTAAAATAAGATAAATTAAAAATAAAAACAAAAAGAAAGGTCCACATAGTCTTCACATTCACAATAATTAAAATAAAATAATATAATACTTTAAAAAGTAAATATTCTTGTCATTGCAAGAAAATCAAAAAAAAATTCACGGTGGAAAATATAAAAAATCTAAATTAATTTTTAATTGGAGCAGCTCAGTCCCAAGCCTTTTTGTCCTCAACGTAATCTTTAATGGTATAAACCGCTTTCTGGCACTGGAATTAATTAAGACTTAGAACTTGTACGTGGCTTGGAAGCTTATTATAAAGCGCACACATTGACATCTAAACGAGCCACCTATTTTCTTGAGCCTTGTTGTTGGTACTACAAATTTGTGTTTGTTCCTAGTATTTATGTTATGGATATCACTGTATTTTTTAAACAATTTTATATTTTTATGGGCATACAAAAGATTTTCATAAATATACTGAGAAGGCACAGTCATTACATTAATCTCCTTAAATTTCTCTCTGAGAGAGTGTCTCGGGCTTAATTTATAAACTGAACGAACATCTTTTTTCTGCAAAACAAAGATAGTCTGGATGTCGGCGGCGTTTCCCCACAACAGAATACCGTACGACATTACACTATGAAAATAGCTAAAGTATACTAAACGGGCTGTCTCTATATCAGTTAAATTACGATTTTTTCTAACAGCATATGCTGCGGACTCAGATCAAATCTGAGGCTGCGGAGCTTAGCTTTTTTGTCAATTTATCTATATGTGGGCCCCACTGAAGCTTAGCATCCAAGGTTAAGCCTAAGAATACTGTGCTATTTTCAGGATTCAATTCTTCGCCCTTTATCAACACATCAGTTTTCACCTGCCTGACGTGAGGCAGGGTAAACTTAATGCATTTGGTTTTTTTTTTCATTAAGAAAGTAAATTGTTAACATTGAACCAGTGAACTACTTTTGCGATCGCGCTATTTACATCGTCAGTAACCAGCTGCTGACGTTTAAGTTTAAACAAAAGTGAAGTATACAAGTGAAGTATAAACAGACCTTTGGGAGTCTGGATGTCATGAAAAAACGACTAAATGTATTTGTTCAAAATAAAATTATTTGCATTGTTGAACTACTAATCTATCTGTATTGTGGCTATTTTTCAATTTTCCTTCTTAATTTGTAATACTAACAAAACTATGGACCTTTGAGTCTGCAATAACCCCATGATAATAATGCCATGTAGGCCTATGTAAAATAAAAATATTTGATTTTGATTTTGATTTTGAATAAAATATTTTTATTTTTTTATTTATTTGCGCCCAAAGATGCGTTAAAATTAGTGTTGAAATATGGAACTTTCGACGCTCATAAATTTCAAGTAATTTATTATTTTACTTTTTTGTTTCCATACAGGGCTAGATAATGATGAGACAAATTGATATAATTTTTTATTTGGAACGTACATTGTCAAACAGTGAAGTAATCGCCAGATTACGTTTGTATGGAAGAATGATCGACTAGTGTAACCTTAAGCATTGTAATTATTTAGAGAATTAAATGATAAAAAAGCAACCTTTTGGCTACCTCACAACTTCCTTTACCAAATGAAAAGAAGAATCGTGTAAAAGTATGAATGAGATGAATAGCGCTACTTCGCGCACTAACGCTACTTCATGGAATAAATTAGGAACATTGTGGAAAATACATTAAAAATAATCATACATTTAGAGTTGGGACTCACCTTAAAGTTTCAACTGGTGGCAGAGTAATAATGTGGCGACGTGGGTGCGCACTAGCAGCGACCAGCACAGCAGCACTCCGGCACTACAGGTACAGGTGCAGCACTACAGCACTGACAGTGATACGATCTGCACGGTAAGCAATGGAGGAAGTACTCGGTATAAAGTGTTGCTCGAACGAAGTCTAACCCGACACTGGTCAGTGGTCACTGGAGAGTGAATCTATTCCGACTTTATGTGACTCACAATAATTCGGGCTGATAAACAACATAAATGGCTACTGTAATGTAAAATGAACACTATTGTCAAATTGATACAGTTCATAGTATGATGATGTTTCCGTTTTGACTTCTGGGATTTTCCCGAATATTGTAAGGTTTAGAAAAATCTATCAATATTGCGTGGTGCGTGCCACGTATACTGAGTGGGAAGCGCCACGTGGCGCGTCCGCTCGGAATCCTGGAACCCAAAGATAAAATAGAAAACTATACTAAATATAATGTAAGTGTCTATTGGCAATTTATTTCAGCGCGCGACCACAGAGTCTCGCGCTAACTGATCACAGTATTCAAATAATTATTTACATGTAATTAAACTACACATTTATGCTTATACATTTTTAATTCCTGCCAGTTGACTACAACAAGCGATGTATCGATGTACGTCGATAGAGTTTAATATCGTTTATTTATAACATATGGCACATTTTACAATAAAATAACTTAAAAATATAAAAGAAGACAGTTGCTTATTTGCCTGAACTAGGTTGAATCTGTGTTTCAGGCTATAAAGTGCTTAAAACTTATAATAATAATAAATTAACAATGGGTATGACTTGTAAGTGAATACTTAAATTAAAGAGAGCAAAATTATTATTCTGTTACAGCCAGGCGATCTTCTGCCTCTCCGTACTCTTACGGAGAGGCAGAAGATCGCCTGGTAGTTGCCGGATAGTTGAACTAGCTGTTCAACAATAGTCTTTATAGATAGTTAATTTTCTATTTAATCTATTGTACAGAAATGGACCTGAGAATTTAAAGAATCTATTCACAAAGACATATTTTGAGGATGCATTAGAATCGCAGACAATGTCATCTTGCCTCTTAATATTTATGTGTTCGGCGTTATAGGAAAGCATGGTGTGTTGTTTTAATACTAAGTGCATAATGAAAAGCTGGCGAACAGTCAGCACGTTGCACGAATTGAAAAGCATGGTCGTAAGCTCTGGTGCTGAGTTAGCTCGGTAGTCAGTACTAGAGAGTATGTGCTCGATTCCCAGTTGGTTTCTTTACTGAAAACACCAACTTACGAATAAATGACAAAACGACGTTACATGAGGTTAAGGTCGCGCTCTGCTGACCCGCGCGCGCCCCGCGGACCACTATCTGAGGTGACGCACGTACTAACTTGTTTATTGTCAAAAACAACATTAGTAATTGATAAAAGCATTTGTTATTTTTCATATCCGCGCAGTATCCGGGATAGTTAAAAATGGATTGATAGGCCGGATAACGGATAGTTGCCGGATATCCGTTACATCTCAGTAGGTATTAGTGTAAATATGCTTGCGTTTTTCAATTTTGAAAGAAGTCTGTGGAGCAACCAAATATAAACCGTTAGCGCAAGTACTCGTATTATATAAGATATATATTTAATTGAAGCTATGTAAGCTCAAATGGCGCTCTCACCGGAATGTGCATTCCTAGAGCACAGAATATAATAATACTAGCTAGATGCCGTCGAATAACGTAACAAGCGTTATTCGATGGCCTAAATGGCTTTTTTACTAAAAGTACATCAATCGAGTTCGGTTCCATCCCACGGCGATAGATGGTGTTAGCAGTGACTTGCAAGTACAGCGCCAAACTTCTTAGCCACCCTGGAGTTGGCTACAATGGCTGGGTAGTTGTAAATCTCACATAAAAACAGCACCGCACCGTGCCTTGCGCGTCGGAAAGCCAACTTCCGGGCAGCCAAGAAATTTGGAGAGAACTATATAAGGATTTACTGAGTTCGGGTTTTTTTTTTGCAAGTTTTAACAATTCCATTGTACTAAAATGTGTAACAATACAAATTTTGAATTGCGCGTCACCAGGATTCAGACGCGAAGAATTCGCAACAAGGCGTTTGCCTTTTCCTCTGTGGAGTCCCATCGGGTTGCAGCAGTGTTCGCAACACCTCCTTGCAGGACTTAGGAGCCCTGTAGTAGGCTTCATTTCTCTGACCCAAGACACTCGCCTTGCATGTTCGATCGTCGACCCATGCCTGATACGCCTCATGTTTAAGCGCGTCGGCGTGGTTACATAAGGCGCCAAAGAATGGTCGGTCTTCGCTAGACATTGCTATGTCAGAGAACTGAATTTAGTACTCCATTCCCTGCCGCAACACATCCGTCACGGCGTCCGCGCACGACGACTACGTGGTTGGTCCTCCCCCCTCCCCTAAACGCCTCACGTAATTTATGGACGCTCCAAGAGGAGATAAATAAAATAAGCAAATAAACTCAGTTTATTTTTTATTACAACAACATTTCATTTTCACTTTACAACCTTTACAAACAAAAATACTCCATTTGATTTGACCACTCACAAAACATACAAATTTCACACTTTTCAACATTATTTACATAAAATACAATATTTACAAGATGGCGATCTGCGTCGATCAACAATAAATAGTTAACGTCGCGACTGGCGAGTGAGTCCAGTACATGCACATACTAGTATCACAGAGCTGAGTGCGTCACACGAGCACGGTGAGGCGCTCGGGCGGCGGGTGGCGCGAGGGGGGCGGCTCGGGCGGCGGCAGCGCGCGCTTCGTGAGCTCCTTGTCGCGCGGCGGCGTGTCGTTACGTGCGTCTGCGTTCTGCGCCTTGTACAGCGAGTGCGCGCGCGGCAGCTCGTCCGCCGGCTCGCCCGCGCCCCCGCCGCCCACTCCGCCGCGCAGCGGGTTGGCGTAGCGCCGCAGGTTCTCCTCGTTCTGCAGGTTGTTGGACTTCTCTTCGTCGCAGCGGCGCGAGCGCTCGGCGGCGGCGGCGGCGCGGCGCCGGCGCAGCAGCAACGTCGTGCCGCCCGCCGCGCCCGCCAGCAGCAATAGCGCCAGCGCCGCCAGCGTCAACGCCAGCGCGGGCGCCGGCGTGGCGGGGTCACTCGCGGGGGAGGGCGAGGGCGCGGGTGGTACGCGCAAGCGCAGCGCGGCGCCCAGGAGTGCGTGGTGCGCTAGGCGGCGGCGCGACACCAGCTCGCTGAGCGCACGCACGGCGGCGCCCAGCGCCGAAGCGCGCGAGGCTCCATCCGTGCCCACTTCGTCGCCGATCCACTGTTGAATGGAAATAGTACATTGTGATACAAGGGTGGAAAGTAGGTTATTGCAAACGAATTGTCATTAACAAGCCCGAGCCGAAGGCGAGGGTTTTTAATGACACGAGTTTGCAATAACCTACACACCCGTGTATCACACGACGTTTTTCAATACAGTTGTGAGAAACAGTAAAAACAAATCAAAGAATTAGATTTGTTTATTCACAAAAAATAAAATTTTCAATATGGCGCGTTTTTGCAACTGGACATATTTTTTTACAAAGAAAACAACCTATTCGATTTTTGACAAACGCTGATGTGAAAATAATTAACTTAAAACTGGTAATTAAATATATTAAACAACTATTTAAAAAAAAATGAGAATTCAGTGCTAAAACGTACGGAATCATTAATTTTTCCTCGTATAAAATCGTATCCCATTTTATTCTATGTATGAAAACTCCTTGCTACTAAATTTTTTTAAATTGACTTATGGCGCGTTTTTGCAACTGGAAATTTTTTTTCAACGAAATCAGCCTATACAGCCTATTTGATTTTTGACAAATGTTGATGTGAAAATAATTAAATTAAAAATGGTAATTAAATATATTAAACAACCATTTAAAAGACTTTTGAGAATTCAATGCTAAAACGTACGGAATCATTCATTTTTCCTCGTAGACTATCCCATTTTATTCTATGTTTGAAAACTCCTTGCTACTAAACTTTTTTAAATTGACTTATTAATTTAAAACTAAACTGCAAAAATAATGATCGAGCTCGTAAACAAAAGTCACGACCGCGTAACAGAAAGATGCCTATGCGTAAGATTTAACTTTCGAATCATAATTATAGCCTCTGAAAGTACGCCATGTTTAACAATTGTATTGAAAAAATATTTAAAGATCATTTTAAAAAGTATCGTAGTGGTACTGCCACATTTTTTGTATGTGCCATGTATATTAAGTTGACACGTTGGAGTACGAATTCTTACCAGGGCAAGATCAAGCGCGTCATCATCGTCCGGCGCCAGGTCGCAGAGAAGCGCGAGCGGCGGCGCGGGCGGCGCACGCGCAGCCAGCGCGGCGGCCAGCGCGCGGCGCAGGGCGGCACACGCGCGCTCCACGTGCGCACCGCGCGCCAGCCGCTCGCGCGCCAGCTGCAGCGAGGCGCGCGCGCAGCCGGCGGGCAGGCGGGCGTCGCGCGCCCCGGGCCAGCACGCGGGCGGCGCGGGCAGCGCGGGCGGCTCCACGCGGCGCCCGGACACGCGCCGACACTCTCCGATGGGCGCGCACGGCGCTCGCAGGCACAGCGCCGGCGCGGCGGGGACGCACACCTGCAACATTCAGATTATATAAGTAGAGGCACAGAATGATGACGACGATTTGTTTTATAGTATTTTTTGCTCGTTTTTAAGGTTCGATATGTGAAAAACATCACGGCATTGGTATATAATTATGTTACAGTCAAAAGTAGTATCTTATAAGCTCATTCCAGTCTGGATTCAGACCTGGCCACAGTACTGCCTCCGCACTCCTTAAAGTGACTGGTGACGTTAGAGAAGCAATGGAGAATACTAAAGGTCACTGTGTTAGTTTTAATTGATTTCTCCAATACCTTTAACGCCCTCAGTCACGATATACTCCTATCTATCTTCTCCCATCTTATGGTTTCTTCCGAGGCGCTGGCATGGTTCTCCACTTATCTTCGGGGACGTCGGCAGTCGGTTCGTGTCGATGAGACTTCGTCAAATTGGCGTGACCTGGATACTGGTGTTCCACAGGCCATTATTCTATATTCTATCTCCATTATTATTCTCCGTCTTCATTAATTTTATAACTCACTGTCTTCGGTGTTCGTATCATCTTTATGCCGATCATCTCCAACTATATACAGCGGCGCGGATCGAAGAATTATCTGACGCCACAGAAGATGTAAACCGGGACTTGATTGTTATCAAAGATTGGTCTGACAGATTTGGGGTGTCCGTAAAGCCCACAAAATGTGAGGCGATTATTATTGGAAGCCCGCGCATGATGGGTAGAGTGGCGGTTGGCTCTCTTCCTCCGATCATTTTCAATGGTTCCGTCATTCCCATTAGCCCTAGTGTGAAAGATCTGGGTTTGCATCTTGACTCGACACTTGCAAAGTCAGGTGTCCAGTATCAGTCAGAGAGCCAGCGGTACTCTGCGATCCTTGTATCGTTTGAGGAGGCTCTTGCCTGCCAAAACGAAAACTATCCTTGTGCGGACTTTAATTTTCCCAGTGGTTGACTATGGTGACGTGTGCTACTTTGACTTGAACGGGGTCTTACTGGATAAATTAGATAGGGTCTTGAACAACTGTATTAGATTCATATTTAACCTCAGAAAGTATGACCATGTGTTGAACTACAAGTCTGAGCTAAAATGGTTGCCGATTCTCCAGAGAAGAAGTTTACGCGCTTTGACCACGTTTTTTCCCTACTCAATTATCCGACCCCTCTTTCCTATCTCATGTCTAAATTTCGATTTCTATGTTCTTCACATGCTCAGAATCTGCGTTCTTCCAATAATCTCCTCTTGCTTTGTCCATCACATACTTCTGATTTTGTTCGCTCATCCTTCAATATTCAGTCCATTCTTCTCTGGGACGCGCTTCCTCTCGAGATCAGGACGGCTGCAAGTCGGTTTGCATTCAAGCGGAAATTGCGGATTTATATTCAGCACAATTAATAACAATTGATTTATATTTGTGTGTTATTGTTTAAAGTACATACCACCATTGTGATTCCTTTTTTTAGGGTTCCGTACCCAAAGGGTAAAAACGGGACCCTATTACTAAGACTTCACGATCCGTCTGTCTGTCTGTCTGTCTGTCTGTCCGTCTGTCACCAGGCTATATCTCATGAACCGTGATAGCTAGACAGTTGAAATTTTCACAGATGACGTATTTCTATTGCCGCTATAACAACAAATACTAAAAACAGAATAAAATTAATATTTAAGGGGGGCTCCCATACAACAAACGTGATTTTTTTGCCGTTTTTTGCTCGATATTAATAACGGCAACAGGTAGACGCTTGAAATATTCACAGAATATTTAGTTGTATATTCACTTCAAAAAATAATAATCATTAAATTAAAATAAAATAAATTACGGGGGGCTCCCATACAACAAACGTGTTTTTTTTGCCGTTTTTTGCGATAATGGTACGGAACCCTTCGTGCGCGAGTCCGACTCGCACTTGGCCAGTTTTTTTCTCTAACATGCTTGCTTTCATAGTAAATTAAATGCGAAAACATGTAATTGGTCACTAGTTGGTTAATTTGATGTAAAATTTGTTAGTTGTTAATACTGTTTGTTTTCAGATTATAATAAAATAAAATAAATAAATAAAAATCATCATCTCACTTTCTCCTTTTCTGTTGCTTCATAAATATATATTTTATATGTATATATTATATTTCAATGTAATATGTACGTGTATTTTACCTATTTTAGTATGTTACTAACAACTTTTTTCTTTTTAAATAGTTTAAACAATACACCTGCCTTGTTATCTCTTCACCACCCTTGGTTGACTGGTAGTTAATGCCTAAGTAATGTTGTTAATTCTGTAGTTATAAGTGATTTTAACTGACAATGTGTGGTTTAAAGTGATTTTTGACGCTCTTAATAATAATAATAATAACCGAAACGCAGCCAGGATACGGACGCTGCTTGGTCTACATCGGACCCATGTAGGGCCCGGAAAAAGCGTCCGTGAAGCTCCTTACTCATCACGTATCCTGGCTGCGTTTCGGTGACCTCTTTGGGGAAACCGAAGGTTTTGTCTGTGCACTTATGGACGAAGTTATCATGACGAATAACTACCGGAGATTTATTGTGAAGGATGACACGGTTGACATCTGTCGGGCATGTCACCGCAATCTTTTATATATTAGTCTATGTGTCACCGCCCGGGTGAATCGATCCGCCACATTATCTCTGGATGTTCTCGTCTAGCTAACGAAGATTACTTGCATAGGCACAACCTTTTAGCCAGGATTAACCATCAGCAACTTGCTCTGAAATACACTCTTGTGGCATCGGAGGTGCCGTACTACAGGTATGTGCCCGACCCAGTTCTCAAGAATGGTAATATCACATTGTACTGGGATCGGTCCATCATCACTGACTGGAATATTGTAGCCAATAAGCCTGATATTGTGGTGGTGGACCGAATCGAGAGGCGTGAAATGATTGTTGATATTATCCCGCATGACGGGAACCTCGTGAAAGCCGAGAAAGATAATCAAATTAAAATTTTCTTTCTTAGCATCGTCAGGACCTAGTGGTAGAGGCCAGCATTTATCTCTGTGTCTGTGTGTGTACTACTAGCTCTCGAGCTACTCGAGCTTAAGTGTTTATGATTTTAAGGTATTTGAACAGATATCATTAGAAGACTAGTTATCAAAAAGGTTATTATTATTTATTTATTTTTTACTAGCTGTTGCCCGCGGCTTCACTCCCGTGGACCACCCCCCAGGATCCGTTTTTGGGATTAAAAAATAGCCTATGTCACTCAGGAATAATGTAGCGGTCTATTGGTGTTTTTTTTTAAAAAATCGGTCTAGTACTTTCGGAGACAATTCGGTACAAACAAACAAAAAACTCTTTCCTTTTTATAATATTACTAGCTGTTCCCCGCGGCTTCGCTCCCTTGGACCACCCCACAGGACCCGTTTTCGGGATTAAAAAATAGCCTATGTTACTCAGGAATAATGTAGCTTTCTATTGGTGAAAGAATTTTTCAAATCGGTCCAGTAGTTTCGGAGCCTATTCGGTACAAACAAACAAAAATATCTTTCCTCTTTATAATATTAGTATAGATTAGAAGACAGAGGAGTGTGTGCTGTGTGTTACCTCGTCGGTGCGACACGGCTGTGCGTTGGGCTGGTGGCAGTCGGGCAGGCCACACCACAGGCGCGTGCAGGCCGGCGCGCCGCCGTCGCACCAGCACGCGTTGCAGCCCCACCACCACGTGCCGTTGTCGGCGCCGCACGAGCCGGGCTCTCCCTCCACGCCGCCCTCCGTCAGCCCCCCTGCCGCCCCGCCCTCCGCGCCCTCCGCGCTCGCGTCGCCGTCCGCGCCCAGCCCCGCCAGCACTGAGAACATACTGCCAGGTGAGACAACACCGCGGTACACACGACTCTGCTGGGCAACAAACAATCTGCTAGCACAGTACTTACTCTCGAGGCAGCGGCGTGCCGCGCGCTGCGGCGGCGGCGGACACACGCAGCGGCCGCCCCGCGCCGGGCTGGTGGGGTCGGCCACGCAGGCGGCGGCGGGCGGGCACGCGGGCTCGCACGCGGTGGGCGGCGGCACGCGCACACCGCATGTGTCGCCCGCCCAGCCCGGCACGCACTCGCACGCCCACCAGCCCGCGCCACCCACGCAGCGCCCACCGTTGCGGCACGGCGCGGACGCGCACGGCTCGGCAGCCAGCTCGCAGCGCGCGCCCGTGTGGCCCTCGTGGCACGCGCATGCCCAGCCCGGCGGAGCGGGCGTGGGCACGCATGCGCCGCCGGGCGCGCACGGGCACGCAGGCGCGGGCGCGTGCAGCACGAGCGGGGCGTCGCACGCGGCACCTCCCCAGCCGGTGGCGCAGGCGCAGCGCCAGCCCCCACCCTCGCGTAAACATGTGCCTCCGTTAGCACACGTGCCGTCAGGGCAACGGTCGATCTCCTCGATCCGCACGGAGCATAATTTGCCTGCAAACACATTGTTATCATATTATAATTGTAACCTATATAAAATAATTAATATTTCATTCAAAACATGCAAAATAAAGGAAGGTAGGAATAGCGAAAATGCCAGCAGGAAGTCTCGTGCCCGCTTTTGATCAAAACAAAAACTGCATCATTAGATTTTAGAAAAATCAATATTCCTAACCAAGAATTGAAATCCGTTAATTTAAGGAAAAAAACCGGTCAATTGCGAATCGGACTCGTGCACGAAGGGTTCCGTACCCATGGTGGCGTCAACTATGTATGTATGCGGATACCCTTTAATTTTCAACTTTTTTTGCAATTTTTGTTTTATTTGTGCTGTTAGGTCTACCTTACTTTTAAAAAGATGTAGAGTCCAGCCGCTGAGGTGCGATGTGTACCGGGAATTCTAATGTGTGTAATGTGGAAGAAAACACCGACATGTGAATGCACCGAGCGGCTTTATTGAACTAACGTAATTGCGGTAATGCGCATGTAATAATGAATAAAAGTAAGTACATGTGATCGCGGGCGTCAGCATAAAATTGTCGAGCGTGCTCGTCCAGCCAAATTTCGTGATTCTAGGTCAACGGGAACTACCATATAGGTTTTCGACCCAAAACCTAAAGGGATCCTAAACGGAAGTACCGTTTGACCTAGAATTTTGGTTAAAAGCAAAGTCTTACTGCACAAGTAAAAGGAAAATTCCGAAAAATAAAAAAGAAAGGTATGAAAATTAAGTTAATTTTGCCCATATAGTTTTATCGTGACCACGACTCAGGACCACGATATTTATACACCTAATAGAGACTATAGACCTCAGTATCTGGTATAAATTTCAACTTGCTAGGTCCGCTTCACCCGTTCCTGAGAAAATCAGTGGTGACACATGGACAGACAGACGGACAAGAGAGTGATTTTATAAGAGTTCCTTTTTTAACTTTTGAGGTACGGAACCCTAAAAACACACTTTACTATTATAATACGTATTTATATACCTATTTAATTGCCGCTCTGCAATACTGGCCATTTCTAATCTAAATATTTTTTGTTTGGCCAAGAATTCAAATTTCAAATTAATTTTATTTTAAAAACATAGATTTCTTTTTTCAAAATTAGTCATTTGTTTACTGATGCCATGAAAACATAACGTTTTCATGGCGTTTGAATCTTTTTCGTCATACGTTAAAAATTCGAGGAATTATGGAATATGAGTACCGTCGTGGCAGCAACGCGGCACAAGCGGCACGCAACATCAACGACGTTTACGGAGCGAACACTACAAAAGAACGCACCACCGGTTATTGGTTTGTTTGCTTCCGTTCTGGAAATATTGACTTGAATAATGAACCCCGTGGTCGTCCGAAAACTTTGGTCGACAATGCCGAATTAAAGGCGATTGTGGAAGCTGATAGCATGATACTCAATCTACGGCTGAATTAGCAGCAAACTAAAAGAAAGAGCTTATTTTTAACAAACTACGTTCACACACACGTGAGGGGTGAAGATCGGTACGTACCCGTCCAGCCGTCGCGGCAGATGCAGGAGAAGCCCGCGGCGCCGGCCACGCAGCTGCCATTGTTGCGGCACGGCGAGCTGGCGCACTCGTCCGACTCTGCAACCAGACAGACTAGCTATAGCCCAGCGCTCTCTGTGGCGGCGCGGCGCGGTGCCGTGTGTGGCGTGTGCGCGTGGACCACACACGACAACACGATGGACTAAATCATGCCGCGACCACACATACAATACTATCGCTCTGCGCTGTGTAGCACGCCGCGCCGTTGATACTCTTACAGCCTGCAGCTACACTAACTACGTAAGAGAGTGACTCACGCTCCCGCGCAGCGCGCTGCGTGCAGTTCTTGCCGGTCCAGCCGGGCGCGCAGTGGCAGTAATAGTCGCTCTGCGCTGTGTAGCACGCCGCGCCGTTGATACTCTTACAGCCTGCAGCTACACTAACTACGTAAGAGAGTGACTCACGCTCCCGCGCAGCGCGCTGCGTGCAGTTCTTGCCGGTCCAGCCGGGCGCGCAGTGGCAGTAATAGTCGCTCTGCGCTGTGTAGCACGCCGCGCCGTTGATACTCTTACAGCCTGCAGCTACACTAACTACGTAAGAGAGTGACTCACGCTCCCGCGCAGCGCGCTGCGTGCAGTTCTTGCCGGTCCAGCCGGGCGCGCAGTGGCAGTAATAGTCGCTCTGCGCTGTGTAGCACGCCGCGCCGTTGATACTCTTACAGCCTGCAGCTACACTAACTACGTAAGAGAGTGACTCACGCTCCCGCGCAGCGCGCTGCGTGCAGTTCTTGCCGGTCCAGCCGGGCGCGCAGTGGCAGTAATAGTCGCTCTGCGCTGTGTAGCACGCCGCGCCGTTGATACTCTTACAGCCTGCAGCTACACTAAATACGTAAGAGAGTGACTCACGCTCCCGCGCAGCGCGCTGCGTGCAGTTCTTGCCGGTCCAGCCGGGCGCGCAGTGGCAGTAATAGTCGCTCTGCGCTGTGTAGCACGCCGCTCCGTTGCCGCACGGTGCGCCGGCGCAGTGGTCGCGGTCGTCCTGCGACACACACACTACGTTAGCGCTACCTCACGTGCGACACACACAGTTTATCACTAAATAAAACATTTTGTTCACACGTTAGTATGTTTAGAAGAGACTCACCGCGCAGTAGCGTCCGTAACAGGAGGTCAGCTAAAAAGCAGAAGACGGGTTAGTTGTTGTTAGAGCTAGGCGACCGGTGCACCTGAGCGGGTGACGTACAGATCGTTAGTTATCATTAGTGACATTAGTGGAGTGGACAGCACAGAGGTGAGAGAGTGCAGTACCTCGCAGTTGGTGCCGGAGAAGCCGACGGGGCAGATGCAGCGGTAGGCGTTGAGCAGGTCGACGCACTCGCCACCGTTGCGGCAGGGGCGCGGCGCGCAGTCGTCCACGTCGCGCGCGCACGTGCGGCCCGCGTAGCCGGCGGCGCAGGCGCAGTGGAAGTCGTCCACCAGGTCGATGCAGGTGGCGCCGTGCAGACATTGGCCCGTGCAGTCGTCCACGTTGGCCTCGCAGTCACGGCCCGTCCAGCCCGCCAGGCAGGCGCAGCTGTAGCCGCCCGCCGTGTTGTTGCAGGCGGCGGCGTTCACGCACGGGCCCAGCGCACCCTCGCCCGCGCCCTCCGCTCCCGCGCCTGCGCCTTTCTGCTCACACTCGTTCACATCTGCGGAGGAAGCACGCATGAGACCTGATTGTGGAACATGCACGAGAACAGTACCTAAAGTCCGCATCGTGTCCCACGAAATATTATTGGAACTTAAATGTGGTTTGCTTATGTCTATAGTAATAGAGCTTATTTTTATTTTTTTTATTATAAAGGCTACAGTAGCGCCACCCTCAGGCGAAACGGACTCTACCTGT
The DNA here is from genome assembly GCA_948252205.1 of Orthosia incerta. Classification (NCBI taxonomy): domain Eukaryota; kingdom Metazoa; phylum Arthropoda; class Insecta; order Lepidoptera; family Noctuidae; genus Orthosia; species Orthosia incerta. Next base: position 33,087,629 of record OX411747.1, on the reverse strand, counting down.
AATTGATTGAAGTGATTATTAGTTATTTATTATTGATGTTGTTAGTTACTATAAATTTTTGTATTGTATGTTTTTTTTTTTGTATACATATTATGATAATAGCTGTGCCCGTGGCTTCGCTCCCGTCATCCGTCTGCCAACCCTGCCCTACCTACCTTCCTGCCTACCCTACTTACCTACCTAACATTTTTTTTTCTAGGGTCATCATTCTTTCGCGGAGAATCATTACACCGCCATTCAGAAAATGACTTCAAATGCACAACGCCATCTATTGAATATCGAGTTCAACTGTCCGAGTATCTGAATTGCGTGTGTTGTGATAATTTTACTTCTTGAACACTTTAAATTCATCTAACTTTTGACAGTGTGAACCGATTGCGATGAAACAAAAACTTAGTTACACTTAAAGTTACGCACAATTTTTTATGTACTAAAGTTACCTACATTGGTTTCGTACATTTCACGTGATGCACTCACAAATAAACAGACAAACAGACAAAAAATCCAAAAATGCTGGAAATAGGTCCTGTTGGTTCTCCTCTAACACCCTGGCAATTTTTTGGAAAATATTTTCGATGTACAAAAATGACTTTTCTACAGATTTATTATATGTATTGATGATTTCATATAAAGAAGCATTGTTATTAGGCTGATATTGAATTTGTGTTTTATAGCAAATACTAACAACAAGTGTCTCATAATTTTATTGGAAATTTTTAAGTGGCCATTTTAATGAAATCTGTTACAAATATATAGGTATTACAAAGAAAACTGAAGGAGCCAGTAGCGGCTGGGGTGAGTGGGGCGTACCTTCGGAGCAGGTGGGCCCGGTCCAGCCGGGCGCGCACTCGCAGGAGAAGGCGTCGAGCCGGTCGCGGCAGGTGGCGCCGTTGCGGCACGGTGCGCTGGCGCAGTCGTCCACGTCCTGGTCGCACAGCGCGCCGCCCCAGCCGCGCTGGCACGCGCACGAGAAGCCGCGCGGCGACGCCGTGAGAGCGCACGAGCCGTGCACACACGGCGCCGGCGCGCACGGGTTATCCACACGCTCGCAGTCCGTGCCTGAGAAGCCCTCGGCGCAGCGGCACAGGTACTGGTCCGGCGCCGTGTTTTCACACGTGCCGCCGTGCTGGCAGGGCTCGTGCGTGCCGCAGTAGTTGAGATCTGCACAGTACCAACATCTATACTTACCAGACCAGATAAAAATGGGAGCAAAGTAGGAGAAGCGAGTGAGAGTTTGTGGAAACATATATTACAAAGTAGGAGAAGCGAGTGAGACTTTGTGGAAACATATATTACAAAGTAGGAGAACCGAGTGAGAGTTTGTGGAAACATATATTACAAAGTAGGAGAAGCGAGTGAAAGTTTGTGGAAACAGATATTACAATGTAGGATAAGCGAGTGAGAGTTTGTGGAAACATATATTACAAAGTAGGAGAAACGAGTGAGAGTTTGTGGAAACATATATTACAAAGTAGGAGAAGCGAGTGAGAGTTTGTGGAAAAAAATATTACAAAGTAGGAGAAGCGAGTGAGAGTTTGTGGAAACAGATATAATAAAGTAGGAGAAGCGAGTGAGAGTTTGTGGAAACATATATTACAAAGTAGGAGAAGCAAGTGAGAGTTTGTGGAAACATATTACAAAGTAGGAGAAGCGAGTGAAAGTTTGTGGAAACAGATATTACAAAGTAGGAGAAGCGAGTGAGAGTTTGTGGAAACATATATTACAAAGTAGGAGCAGCGAGTGAGAGTTTGTGGAAACATATATTACAAAGTAGGAGAACCGAGTGAGAGTTTGTGGAAACATATATTACAAAGTAGGAGAAGCGAGTGAAAGTTTGTGGAAACAGATATTACAAAGTAGGAGAAGCGAGTGAGAGTTTGTGGAAACAGATATAACAAAGTAGGAGAAGCGAGTGAGAGTTTGTGGAAACATATATTACAAAGTAGGAGAAGCGAGTGAGAGTTTGTGGAAACATATATTACAAAGTATGAGAAGCGAGTGAGAGTTTGTGGAAACATATATTACAAAGTAGGAGAAGCGAGTGAGAGTTTGTGGAAACATATATTACAAAGTAGGCCTATGTCCAGCAGTGGACGTCTTTCGGCTGATATGATGATGATGATGAGGAGAAGCGAGTGAAAGTTTGTGGAAACATAATTATATTACACACATCATTATATCAAGCAGATACTTATTCAAAAATGCCCTGAATTAAAATTGACAAGAGCGTAAAATTAAAGTCGGATTAATACCTTGGTCGCAGAGGATGCCGCCCCAGTTCGTGTCGCAGGTGCAGTCCCAGGACGAACCGTTGCAGTAGCCGTGCTTGCAGCCCGGGTAGGGCTGGCACTGGGAGCACAGCTCGCCGCGCCACCCCGGCCGGCAGCTGGAACCAGACACCACACGGTAAGAACGTTTTCATACTCGTAAATAATTTTCTTTGTTTAACATTAGCCACTAAGTATCTTTTCATTTATAAAAAGCAGAACTTGTACTCACTCGCAGTCGCCGGGATGATCGCAGCGACCGTGCGTCGGGTGACAACCTTCCTTGCAAACGGCTATAAGCATAGAAATAAATGGTATGAATATTTGTCCCATAGCAAGTGTCGTGATCGTAGAGGATAGCGCAGAGCACTCACGTTTCTCGCAGTTGTCGCCCTGCCAGCCGGGCAGGCAGCGCTTGTCGCCCTCGGCCGTGCACGAGTAGTGGCCGAACTTGTCGTCGCGCGGCCGACAGAACGTGGTGCACGTGGTGTTGTAGTAGTTGGGCTGGCACAGCACGCGCACGCGGTACGCCACGGCCGCCGCCGCGCCCGCGTGCTGTAGCGCGTGCCACTCCGCCGACGGCTCCACGATGCCCGACCACCACGCCTCCTCCACCAGCCCCGCCTCTGTCGAGTGACATCACGCCGTGCGTCAGTAACACTTCCTCGTACCTCACACACTATCACAACTATACTTAACGCACGCTAACTCACCAGGCTCTGGGTATTCAAAGTCGTCGAACGCTTGGAGTATCAGCGTGAAGGATCTCTGCGAATGGTCAATGTCAAAGTTTTACCAAAAATGATGTGGGCATAATAGAAACAGACGTCCCGTTCAGTACAATAGAAGATAGTTACCGTCCAGCGGAAGGAGAAGGGCAGCGCCAGTGTGTAGAGCGGCTCGGCGAGAGTGAAGGAGTCTGTGCCGAGCACCGGCGAGGCGGCGCGCCCGAAGGAGCAGGCGCCAGGTGCGGCCGCCGACTGGTACTCCTTGAGACACAGCGTGAAACGCGTGCGGCACGGCGCGGCGCACGCCTGCTCGTGCGGGGGCGCCGGCCGCGCGCCGCCGCCGCAGCACGCGCCGGACGCCAGCGCCGCGCGGTAGTTGGAGAACTCGAGGATCTGCAGCTCGAACACGCCCGCCCCCGCCGCGCACTGACGACAACGGATCTTATAAGTACTAGCTGCAACTTAGTAACTCTATTGTTCAGTGATAGTAAGTGCGCGGGTGTTAACACGAAGAAAGTTTTATTCTAATAAATTTCAATAGATGGCGTGATGTCGTGTGTATCGATTTCATGTATAATATTTGTACCTATATAGGATTTACCGTAGTTCGGGTATTTACAGTAATATATTATTATTAAAGAAGATAATAAATTATGCATCCAAACATTTTTATGATCATTACTTTTCCAGTTGATTTTTAAAATAAGTCAATTTAAAAAAGTTTTGTAGCAAAGAGTTTTCATAATAAAATGGGATAGATTTTATACGAGGAAAAATGATTGATTCCGTACATTTTAGCATTGAATTCTCAAAAGTTTAATATATTTAATTACCAGTTTTAATTGAATTATTTTCACATCAACATTTGTCAAAAATTGAATAGGCTGTACCTATATGCTGTTTTCGTTGTAAAAAAAACACGTCCAGTTTAAAAAACGCGCAAAACTTTCCACCCTTGTATCACAATGTACCATTAATGTTTGAAAGGTTGTGTGTGTGTAAGTGTTTGAAACTTTTTAGATGACATTTTTGGACCTCAAGAGTTGTGGTTCAAAACGAGGGCTCGAATTTTATTTACCTATTTATTTTTATTTACTCTCGAGGTGGTCCCATTGGCACCGGGGATGTCTTGGAAATCGACGGAACTCCTCAAATATTATAGGCATACAAAGGTATGGCGATTTTGGTATATTCATCAACGCAGCTATTATTTGCATGCAGAAAGTGTTATTTGGTGAAGTCGAACTGATGATGGACACCACAGATGGCCACCGGAACTTTTTCATGATTAGCATGTCACGGGTATCTCAAATATTTAAACTACAATTACAAAAAAATAAACCGACTTCCAAAACAAAACACAACAAAGCGAAAATTAATTGTTTTTTGGGGAAGAGGTGGCGGAAAACCTATAAACTAGGTATTAAAGTGTATTTTGAAGTGTGTGTTTTATTAAGTCTGAAAAAAAAGCCGAAACAATCTCGCTATTAACAATTTGGAACAGTCCCTGGTCGATTATGTTTTCAAAACTTAATAGCAAAGAATAATGCGCAACTGAGTGCAAGTTGTATGGACGAAAAACAATAAATCAACCATCGCCGATCACAACGACACACAGATAGATACGCGCGCCAGTCAATGGTAATAATAAGTGACTAAATCAGTGCTTATAAGTGCCAGCTAAATCATCAAAATGTTGTTTTCGCTAATATCTTAAAACTTTTACTATACTAAACCTGTTCGCTCACAATGTTCCTGATTGGATCAAATAGAAGACTATGCTCAGAGGTTATTTTAGTCTGAAACTGACCAAAAATAACATTTTACATTTTGTTATCTCCTATACCCATGGACGGCCAGTGATACTTACACTGAGTTTAAAACTTTGAGTTGCCGAAAATCGAAGCAAATGGTATGCAATTAGCTATGCCTATGTTCAGACCGCAACAACTGTATTCTACCTGCGTGTAACGCGTCTACATTTCCCGCAGAAGAACCAACAATATGGAACGCCTTATGGTGACTCGCAAAGTAGAGGATAAAAGACACGGTGGTCGGATCTAATGTCGGAGCATCTGCAAATACCGATCAGCGCCGCCTACATCAGTCTACTGATCGCAATCGCTGAACGGATTTGGATGCAACTTGGCAATGGATAGACCAGAACCTGAATTATGACATAGGATTATTTTCATCACGGTAAAATGTCGAAAACGACTAAATGTATCTGTTCAAAATAAAATTATTTGCATTATCGAACTACTAATCTATCCCTGTATGGTGGCCGTTTTGCAATTTTCCTTATTCTTATGGTATTTATTTCCGCCCAAAGATGCGTTCAAATTAGTGTTGAAATATGGAACTTTCGACGCTCATAACTTATTTTTTTTTATTTTTTTTACATTTTTGTTTCCATACATGGCTAGATAATGATGAGACAAATTGATATAATTTTTTAGGGTTCCGTACCCAAAGGGTAAAAACGGGACCCTATTACTAAGACTCCGCGATCCGTCTGTCTGTCTGTCTGTCCGTCTGTCACCAGGCTGTATCTCATGAACCGTGATAGCTAGACAGTTGAAATTTTCACAGATTAAGTATTTCTGTTGCCGCTATAACAACAAATACTAAAAACAGAATAAAATAAATATTTAAGAGGGGCTCCCATACAACAAACGTGATGTTTTTACCGCTTTTTTGCGGTAATGGTACGGAACCCTTCGTGCGCGAGTCCGACTCGCACTTGGCCGGTTTTTTTTTTATTTTGAACGTATATCGTCAAACAGTGGAGTAATCCCTAGACTACGTTTGTATGGAAGAATTATCGACTAGTCTTTTGTCGTTGGAATTTTGTCCGACTTTCGAAAAAGGAGGCGGTTCTATGTTTTTTTTTTTTTTTTTTAAAAAAAACATTGCCCCACACTAGGAATTTCTTCCTGTAACGTGGGTGCGTTTACAAACATATAAACTCACATACACAACACACCCAGGGCCGGAACAACTATCTGTAGGTCATACAAATATTTGCTCCGTGCGGGAATCGAACCCGCGGCACGCAGCGCAGCAGTCAATCGCTCAACCACTGCGCCAACCGTGCGCCCATGTTCGACTTCTTGTATGTTTTTTATTGTGTATGTTCACCGATATTTCCGTCAATTGTGGACCGATTATTTGGTGAAGATCTGATGAAGAACTTCGAAGATGTACAACAGAACTCTTCAATAAATAACGGCAAATCTTTAGGGACTGCTGCAATTGCATGTCTGTTTGTTGTTTATACCATTTCATAACATAACATCACGCCAGTACGCTCTTAAGGGGTAAGCAGATCTCTCATTTGATCGGTTTTGTTCAAGTTTCATGATATTCGGGTAATCTATTCTGGCGTTATAAGAAACTTGCTAATCAACTCGCCCATTAGGTTAGGTAGGTACCTACAAATAAAAAGTAAAAAATACAAAAACTTTTTCACAAAAAAATACTACCGACTTCCAAATAAGAAAACTACAAAGTGAAAAATAACTTTATTTTTGGAAGTCGGTGTCTTTCGTAGATATCATTTTTTTTATCAGATCGTGGACAGAATAATCTTTATATTTAGCTCGCGCAGAATAGAGTCACTGGTGTGAAAGGCTATCCATGGGATTTGTAACATTTTTATATTTTTTATCCAGCACCACAACTCAAAAGCATCTTTGCGGGCACGATCGGCCGATCTCTTTAGAGTCTACTTTTGAACCCGTAGCTGAACATGGAAAACTCCAGGGAGTTGACTAGTTTCACTTTTGGATTTACGTGAAATGTTTCGGTCTCTCCATATTCTCTACAGTTGGGACATACTCGTAGTATTTTCGGCCATCCCTATGCGTCGTCTAACATCCTTTTCGCTGGAACCTGTGTTGCTGATATTGGCGCCTAGGTATATGAAATCGCTAACAGTTTCCAGTGATAGAGCACCTGTAAGTTGGAGATAGCTTGCGCGATCCACTTCCATTAATTTGGTTTCCGGATGATTTATTCTGAGGCCTAACTATATTCTAATTCTTTCCATTCCGTCAAGTAGGTCTATCATCTCGGTTTCATTAGCAGCTAGAAGTGTAGTATCGTCTGCATAACGGCGGTTTGTTAATTTAGTCTCACCTATTGTACCCAACCCTCCCATCTTCACAAGTTCGTCTGATGATGTACTCTCCGTAAATAGGGAGACAGAATGCAGCCCTGCCGAAGCTGAAAGTTTCAGACACTGATTTGTCAACCTTAACCACAACCTGATTGGTCAAATAAAGTGATTGGATAACAGCAACCAGGTGTATGGGTACTCCAAGTTCTTCCAGTATCTTCCACAGAGCTGACCAAATCACGCAGTCAAAAGCCTTGCTGTATATGCTTTGTTTACAAAAGGTACTACCTACCTTAAAATACCAATAACCAGTTGAGAAAAACCTTGAAAGAGTTTCGATCACGGTGGCCGATCTTAGTGGTGATTAGCCAAGTAGGTACGTAGAGATATGAAGCGGAAACACAGATGCACTCTCTGTTCCTTGACACTCCTAGTTCCATGGGACGGCAATCCGAGACGAGCGGGCCGGGAGGTCATGCGCAGGACTTTACGAGCAAACTCCGGTTTGCTACTGAATAAATCGATTCGATGTATCGATGCTCTTTTCGTGAAATGATTTTACTACTAATCAACCGTATTGCTTGGACCGGGCCTAATAAATAAATAAATTAATTTATAAAAAATATTTTACCATATGGTTAATCAAAATACCTACTGATTTCTGAGTACACTCTTAATTCAAATTCTCCGTCTAGAGTTTTGATTACTGCTTATAGGTGTCTACTTAAGCAGTAATCAAACTTTTCATAAGGTTAAATAGTTTGTATGAATACGGCTGTTAATATCAATGCCATGGTACAACACCACGTCAGTATTTTAATTTCAACGGATTTGATATTTGGCTGCGCATTTGTAACTCTATGGTTTTCACGTGAGCTTTGTAAGTAAAGGCACCAAGCCTTTAATTTGTATTTCGATATATTTTTTATTATTCATTTTGCAGTACCTCGTAAGATTATAGATCGGTCCGGATCACTGGCCAACAAATTTGATTGCACAAATGCACAGTGATCCGAGCTGGGTAAGAGGGTGAGGGGTGGGTGAGGGCGTGCGGGGAGCGCGTGGCGGAGCTTTGTTTACATCGCGTTTGTTTGTGCGCGCCGGCGGCGAAGTGCAGGCCCCGCCCCGCGCCCCGCCCTCGCTCCGCCTCCGCTCCGGCACGCCCGCCGCGTTATCCGCCCACAGCGAAATCTGTCTAAACTTTTTCGTATGAGTGCTAAACATTACCACATCGTTAACATTATGGACACAATAATAGGCTTTTCTCGCGACTTCGCTTCCGTGCCTTATCCTGAACAAACCTTCTTATAAGTATAGTTCTCGCCAAACTACTTGGTCGCCCTGAAGTTGGCTACAATGGCTGCGCAGAAGTAAACCTCATTCAAAAACGGATTCAGCTAAGTACCAGTGTTTTACATGGAGCGACTGCCTCCACAACCCAGTAACTGGGTAACACGGTACCCCTTGGCAAGACTGGCGCCAGATCTCAAGCTTCTGACTACCCGTAACGACTGTCAAAGATCTTCAAACGACAGCCGGGACCGACGGCTTAACGTGCTTGCCGAGGCATCCACGGACCGAGCTCGTCAAGCGTTGCTTAACATTGATGATCGCCCCGTGCGGCTGTTATTATTTAGCCACGAGCACCTCTCTCTCAGGACTATAACTTTACAATATATAAATATAATAAATACCATTGTCACCAATGTAGAATCTGATGATGGGATCCCATTGAAATCAAGAGAACTCCTCAAATATTATTGACATACATTTAGCGATTTTGGTATTTTAATCAACAATGCAATCATTTGCTCTCAGAATGTATCATTTTGTTAAGTGGAACTGATGAAGACCACAGATGGCCCCTGGACCATAATGATAAGTATGTCATGGGTATAAGATATCTCGAATAGAACCGACTATGATGAAGCATACATTTTATACTTATAAATAAATGGTATTGATGAAAATGGTACCATCGAACTGGTCTGATGATGATGTCGGAAAGTAGGCTCTGAAACTCCGAAATAAAATAATCTATGATCTATGCTAATCGTGTTCGAGCTGAATGGAATTGTCAGGCTATGAATGATGTTCATGGTAATTTGAGGTACCAAATCTAAAAAGAGATTAAAATAAACTTTTAACAAAAATCGACTTACAAAAAACCACTACTTACCGAAAAATGCCTTTCTTTTTAGAAGTCGAAGTCGAAAAACGCAAAACAATAGGCACCAAAGACACTAAATTCGGCAAAGAAATTTATTTATCGTTTTATAAGGTTTTCTTTGGAAGTCGGTTTGTTTGTTTGTTCGTTTTTTTACCCGACTGCCGAAGTAGGGTAATGTGTTTATCAGTCTATGTATGTATGTTTGTTCCTATGTGGCGTTCTAGAGACCAAACGCTTTGGCCGATTTTGATGTTTCTTACTTCAATCGATTCGTCTTATTCTATATTAAAGTTGGAGAATATAAAAATGGCGGATTTTGGGCGCCATATTGTGGGAGTCCAATTTTTTTTCCTTCCAACCCCATCGTGTGGTGTATGAAAATAAAGGGTTTTAAGAGGTGATTCCAAAAATTTATAACACTTATATGTTTAAATGTACATAATTCTAAATTTACTTTTTTATTTATAACTCTCAAGTAAATTTAAAAAAATCAAAAAACCCGACTGCTTTAAAGGCGAACTAAAAATACGTAAACAAGAAGAAAATCATGCTGTACAGTCGGATGATACATCTGGTTTTGGCCAGCCAGCTCGCGAATATGTTATTTCATTTTGTCCAATTTAACCCGTACTGAGAAGGCCAGGGCACTAGAGATGAGGTGAGATGGCCAGACCTACACAGAGGATGACAATAAGTCATTCGTGGACCTGACCCAATCTGTTCCAACCATTTATCGCAGTTTGCAATGATTGAGAGAGGCTTTGCGGAGAGCTTTTGTAAGAATATAATCAGTCAAATTTTGAAAGTGCAGTAGCATATGGTAGAGGGACAAAATGAATACAGGTACAAGTACAAGTTGTAAGTACGATAAGATTAGGAGCTCGTAAGGACTTGGTGGCGAGGGATGCAGAGAGTTTTATTGCTGATCGCTATAGACGAGTTATTTAAGAAGAATATGTAGTAAAAGTTGTCCCTTTATCAGTATCGATTTCGTTTTCATGCAGAATAATGCTTGGCCGCATACGTTTTTTTTCCGGATGTGCGACCGAAAGGTCACGTCTGGCTGGGACCTGCTAAAACGAAGAACAAAATTCATAATCCCTTCTCCTGTCAATATGGCTGAACTGCGAACTATTGTATAGGAATGTCTGAGACCTGTGGTATAGGAGTCAATGGGATAATAGGCGATATTACACGATATTATTTTTATTGTAATTACGATTTTTATTAACTTTTTTTACTTTCTTTGGTAACCATAAAAATCAACATTGTGCAGTTTTCCCTAGAGCTAAACAAACGTAGAGTAGGCACGCGGGAGGGTCGTTATGCGGGCCGAGCCGTGATGAGCATGGTGTGATGGTGCTCAGTGAGCGCAGACTGCGGCCTGCGAGCTGTGTCCATGTCTGCAGGGGCAGAACATCCGCCGCAAGTCCTCGACCGACGTCTGCGGCGGTTGGCACTGCCCGCAAATTTATAGCCAGTTGGAAATACGAAACCAAACGTTTTCCAGAAGGGAGAGTTTCGTTTATTTAACTTGAAGAGTTGCCTAATCGCAATCATTTATCTCGAAGACTATATATTGGCACACTGCCACTATATCGATCATGTTTGGAAGCAAAGAGTAGCCAATCAGGCAATCCATGGCCCGCTATGACAAAACCGTAGGGATATATTCGACATTTGGAAAAAACATTTAGGTGTTGCTCAGCATGCATGTAGATAAATGTGGGACGGAATTGATACAACAGTTGATGAAAAGCCGTAAAGGTGTGCCGTCGTAACAGTTGACTTTGAGAGAAAAGATACAACAGTTGATGAAAAGCCGTAAAGGTGTGCCGACGTTTTTTTTTTTTTTTTTTTTGGGTGGGAAATCATCCAATGACTTCTCCCGCTCTGGGTGAGGCGGGAGGGCGTGTCAGACTTTTACTGACTAAAACCCACCTTCAGTTGCTTGAGCCAGGGCCGCGGTAACTCTTTTTCAAATTTATCCGCGACCCAGACAGGCATCGGTCCTCGCGGACCCCGACAGTTCTGCTGACATCTCTTTGAGGCGCGCGTGGAACACAACGCGCCGTCGACTCGGGCCTGGTCCTTATCGGACGGCGAGCTACCCATTACTCGCCGTCCGCAAGCCCACGCCTACGGTGGCCGGGAATCTGGTCGCGACTCCCGACGCCCAGGGCGTCTCCTGCGGTGGCTAGGGGCGTGAGGGCGTCTTCGTTGCGTCGCCCTCACGCGTTCCGCCTGCTCCTTCGCGAGCATTACTGCTTCGCAGAAGGAGGAGACAGATTCCCTAACAGTTGACTTTGAGACTAAAGTTTTGGTAACAGCACTGAAAAAAATTATAATTGGGTCCTACAAACTTTTCTTACTAACAACTAGCAAAAAAAAAGCCAGTCTCAATTATTTTTTTCAGTGCTGTAACAGGTTTTTAATATACATAATTTAAGAATATCGTCAATATAGGCAGTCGTCTATATTGACGATGTTTTCTATAGGCATAGCTATTCTTTTTATACAAGTAGCTTCATTAGTTTGCTTTATTGCTATTCATTTAGCTTCAGTACACACTATCTACTTACTTTGTGCAGCTGTATGATATATTTGTTAGAGGTCCCTATCTCCTAACGCACTTGAGATTCGCAGATGGCTTAGTGCTATTTGCTAAAACATCAGAAGACTTAAGAAGAATTATAAGCGAACTAGCAACGGAGATTCAAATTCAAATTCAAATTCAAATAATTTATTGTGGATCATAGGTACATAAGATGTTGAGGTTACAGGTAGATCTGCTATGTCCCGCCATTAAGGCATACAAAATTCATAACATCAGGCTCTTCAAAATACAAATCATCAAATTGTCATGCAATACAAATAAAAATTAAATAAGTAAAATGAAATGTCAAATTATTAATGCTACAAAATAGTACATTCAATTAAATAGTGTCTCTTCAGTTTATGAGTAATGGTTTACAAGTTCATGCATATGCACCCATTGGTTTGCTGTAATAAGCCGGCTATTTCAGTGTCTTGTCACTTAGAAATTCTAATATCGAGTAATAACATTTGCTTATCAATAATTCTTGGAGGTTTTTTTTAAAGGCATTAATATTGCTAACAGTTCTGAGAAACGGCGGCAGATTATTATAAATACGTGGGCCCATACAAAAGATGCTTTGGTGCAAAAGCTTTGTTTTACTGGCAACTGTGTCCAGCATGTCTTTGTGTCTGGTCCTAGTACAAAACTCAAATAAGTTGGGGTTTGATTTAATAAACATAACAGTTTCATATATGTATACACTAGGGAGAGTTAATATTTTCAAATTAATTAAGTGTGGCCTGCATGAATCCGTTTGGCGTATATTGCACATCGACCTAATACAGCGTTTTTGAGCTCTAAAGGCACGCTCTTTTTCTAGAGAGCGAGATGGTTGGATTAAAACTGAACCCGGAAAAACTAGAGTGATGACAAATGGTGAGGAAAACACCATAAATATAAGAAACACCCAAATATACTACACAGATGAGCATATATACCTAGGACATCTAATGTCACAAAATGATCTTATACGCAAAGAAGTAGAGAGAAGAATAACCAAGAGCAAATTATTTAACACATGCATACTACCAGTCCTTATGTATGGCACCAAAACATGAGCTTTCACATAGGAAACTACAAACAAACTCGCGACCTGCCAATACGCAATGGGAAAGAGTATGTTGTGAAGTGAACAAGTCAGACAGACTGAAAAACTGTGTCAACAGAAGTAAGACAAAAGTCCCTGACATAAATAAAATCAGAAGGCTCAAATGGCGATGGGCAGGGCACATGATAAGAGGGCAGGACAAATGGAGTAAAATTGTGATACGATGGTACTCCAAAGAAGGAAAAGGTGGGACGCCGACATCAGACAAGTGGCAGGAGTGATGTGGAACAGAGTGGCTCAAGAAAGACTCGAATGGAGAAGGTTGGAGGAGGCCTAAGGTCTTTTATTACCAAATGTACCCACTGGGACTTACAGCTTAGTACGGCCGTTATTCCGAATGCGTAGTGTGGCTATGTTTGTAACAATTGTGCCTGGTACCTATGAGGCACCTAAGGCCCTACTGACTACAAACCTAGCCCTAACCTATCATACAAACGAAGTGTTCAGTGACCTTCCCGACAGAACGTCGCGCGTCGGTTGTTTTAATCCTTATGTAAGCATTAGTTTAGTGGTTATGTTAGGTTTAAATAAAATCAAATGTAATTGAGTGTGAGTTGATGTGCTGTGATATTTTCAGCAACCGGCACTATTCAATTAAACTATTTGTTTAATGTATCTAACCACGGTACTAGAACTGAATCTTAAGGAACTCCTGGCGCATCTTTATCACAAAATGTAACACACCTTTTATTATTTCAACACATTGGTTATTATGACCAGCTAGATGTTTCCTGCGACAGATTAATGTCATAATTTAAGACCAATACGATTTCTACACTCGAAACCTAATGTGAAAGATAACAGAAACATATTCTACAACCGAAACGGTCACCTCTAACGGTGACAGTTTTAGTTAACCACTTGTTAAACAGTTCGTATTCAACTGTGTTTGTTGCGCTTGCGAGCATACGAGCCACAGGACGCGCTGAGACTTGTTTCAATCCTTTTAGCCGACAAATCGCAAACATTAAAGGACCCCAGCTTTCAGAAATCAACTTTGATTGTCTGCGAGAGCATTTCATTCACAGCGATACATACAGATATTACAATATCCACCTCGCCTTTGGATTCTTTAATAAAACGGCAAAAACAGATAAAAATAAAAATCAAACTTTTTTCATACATTTAGCTGACATCTCGGCAAGCCTACGCAAATATACAATAAAGGTTTTTCGTACAATGACCGGTCGTTTATCATGGGTATTGGATAGTAGTAACACGTAAACGTGATTGATACACACGGGGTGTTTTCACATCGAGATGCGGCGCGTGAATGTCAACACCTGTGAACATAATTATTATAAGTTCGTGATGCAGCGGTCTGCCAGTTATATTTGTATGATATCTGTGAAGTTGTGCCACATTCACACAATCCGCTTTGGGTGTGCAACTGACCTCAGTTGGTTGTTCGGTCACTGTCTACTCCGGCACTCCAACACGCTTGGTCACTAGCTTAGGTCGTTGTCCTTAGCATTATTTGTTGCTCATGCTATTTAATTCTTGTGCTCATCAGGGTAGTCTCGAGCGTTTTTGTAGGTAACCAATTAGATATAATAAATTCTAGGTCTATCCAAATGTTGTAGGTATTTTTAAGTTGACTGTGGCCGTTATCAATAACTGAATCACGGGCCGGAAGTTTAGAGAACCTCTTAAACAGTATAAAAATGGGTCTTATTTATAAAATCTCTGAGCTCGGAACTGTGTGGTAACTGGTTAGCGGATACTTTATTCAAATTCTCTATAGATTTGAATACAGAATGCTAAGCAATCTTTAAACGAACAGCAAACAGTGTGGAGCTTTTAAAAAATAATGATATTAAAAACAACGAGTTAAGAATTCTATCGATCAAGCTTTTTTTCGGTTTAGTTGTCTTGATGATGGCCATATCTGTATTATCTCCGAAGTGAATGTGCAGGCTGCAGGATCTATTGGAGTTTGGAGCTACTATGTTTTTCAGATCATGGTCTCAAATAAAAGGAATGACAGGGTGTCTAGGTATTCGAAGTCTGTTTGCTTAATCGTTTCTTTAGTGTGTTTGGTGTCTTTGCTTTTCTTTTGGTCTTATGATGGAGTCGGAATACAATCTGGTTGGACTACTATCTGGAGCTTCCATGGACATGCCATTCAGGAGAACATTGAACTGCTCAGTCGGATGTTGATAAAAAAGTATAGTTTATGCAATGATCATTGTGTTAAATTGAGATTCAGAGTATCTACAGTTCATTTCATGGTTTTTTGTTTTGTTGAGGTTTTAAGACAGGAACCAGTGAACATCTTATAAGAAGATTTAAGGTTTTTGGTAATTCACTTGTCAGAAGAATGTGAGTATGGTGCGTGTATCTGCGTAGCATACATAGACGCACAGAGTGAGCCGAGAGCTC
Organism: Orthosia incerta; assembly: GCA_948252205.1. Lineage (NCBI taxonomy): Eukaryota > Metazoa > Arthropoda > Insecta > Lepidoptera > Noctuidae > Orthosia > Orthosia incerta. The sequence goes on along the minus strand of OX411747.1, from coordinate 33,072,255 downwards.
GCAGACGAGGAGCTGCGCGTGATCGGCGTGGTGATGCGCGCTCAGCGCTCTGTATGTGTGTCACGCGCAGCGTGCGGCCTCGGCGCGGCACATACCGCGCTATGCTCTGTGCGACCAGCCTGCTGGCCATGTTACTATCACACGCTGCGTCACATATCGCAACGGATGCAATTATTATCCCTTGAATTTGTGTCGGACGAGCAGACATCCCGACTCCAAGTAATGGGAGATATAAAACGATTTAGAATGAAATCAATTTTGATGGCTTATGTAGGAACTACAGGTATTAGATAGTATGTTTCAGTAAACTCTTAGAGGTCACTCTGAAGATTTTAGCCAAACCGAAGTGTGCTTTCTAAAATTTGAGCTGTTCACAGTTTTGCACGTTTAACTTTTTGCAGCAAGGGCCGGAGGTCGATGTAACGGGTCACTTTTGTATCAACACTGAAGGTTCTGAAGAGTTTAAGGACGAAAGAGCAGGTGGCCATGTAGAGGATGTCTGTGGTGTGTGTTGTGTCACGAGGGTGAGCTGTACGTACGCGCAGCAGGCAGGCGAGGGCGAGGGCGAGCAGCAGCGGCGCGCGCCGCGGGGTGCGCGGGCGCATTGGGTCAGCGCAGCGCCGGGCGCCGCCGGGGCGCGCGCGCACGCATGCCGGGCCGTCCACGGGCCGGTCGGCGGGCACTCCGCACGCAGCACGGAGCACACACAGCACTACACTCACTCACTGGACACGGACACTTCACTCTGCGCTCGCGCTGCAGACGTGCACTCTGTGCGGGCCTCGGGCTTGTACTGCCGGCGGCGGCCGCCCCCCGCCCCGCCAGCGCGCGCCCCCCTCGCCCTGCGCCCCCCTCGCCTCGCGTCCCCCGGAGCTTTTAATCGGACGCAGCAGCACTGATTTACTTTTATTGCACGCCGCCCCCCTCCCGGCTGCGCCTGCGCCGCGCCGCTTGAACCCTGCTGCGAGCTCTTGCAGTTTCGTATCGAGTGCGAGCTAAGGTAACTTGCCGCATTCTTACCTGTGCACTGTGCTTGTACGCAAACGTCTGAATTTTAAAGTCCCTACCTTGATCATTGTTACTTCTTTACTATTATGCGAGCAATTTAGTTGGGATATTCTTCAGAGTGAGTTAACTTAAAGAGTGATGTTGGCTGCTACACACATATTATAATCAGTTTGAATCTAAAGTCATAGTGGTCAAGCGCGAGCCTATCAATAATAATAATAAAAAAGTCAAACTGATTATAATATGATCATCATTAAAAGAGGAAATATATTCGGTTCAAGCAAAAGCTGCTTGTTTATCCTGTAGCTATCGAGACGAGAAATAAATGAGCTTATTAGAAGGTATGCTGCAAAGATAAATCTGTGTAAGCACTGTTTACAGGTCTTCATTGCAGAGGTGCCTACTCTTACTGCTACCAGACTGCTACTAATACGAAACAGATATTTTAGGAAAAAATAAATATAAATCAAAAATATAATTATTTGCCTGCAGCAAATATATACTGAATTTATAAAAATTATTTTGTGCCCTTGACTCAAGACAATGAAGAAACCACATTAGTAGGTAACAAGTTTTTAAGATTTTTAACACGCTTTTATTAGTTGGTATGTATGTATCTATGTACGAGTATCAATGTAACGGAATCTTTGAACGTGATTTTCTCCCCCTTCAAAACGAGGGATAGATTTGAAACTTTGCACACTTATCAAGGACCGATGACAATGCAATAATTTAGTCAAAGTCAAATATATTTATTCAACTAGGCCAATAAGCGGCACTTTTGAACGTCAAACAAAAATTAAAATACAAATTTACAAGTGATAAAAGTTAATTCTACCGTGCGCGTTTAAATAGTTTGTCCCATTAGCCTTACCAAGATCTTCAGGATTAGCAACTTTTTAGTTCAATTTACCATTAAAGCGTGTTTTTTAGTTTTTAGAACTACAATTTATTTCATACAAGCTTTTGTATTTAAAAATTACATTGTCACGAAAAACAAAAGTGAGTGCGAAATTTCAGTTCATTCGAACAACGGGAAGTTTGAACATGTAAGACTTGATTACAGACACCGGGACAGGTGAAAATAAATAAAAGCTGTAATAAAAAGAGCGCTGCATCAGCGTGAGTAGAGCAGTCTCCGTGTGCTGCAGCTACTGTCACGTCAGCGCGATTAGAGCAGTGTCCGTGTGCTGCACCTACTGTCACGTCGGCGCGAGTAGAGCAGTCTCCGTGTGCTGCACCTACTGCCACGTCAGCGCGAGTAGAGCAGTCTCCGTGTGCTGCAGCTACTGTCACGGCAGCGCGAGTAGAGCAGCTTTCGTGTGCTGCACCTACTGCCACGTCAGCGCGAGTAGAGCAGTCTCCGTGTGCTGCACCTACTGTCACGTCAGCGCGATTAGAGCAGTGTCCGTGTGCTGCACCTACTGTCACGTCGGCGCGAGTAGAGCATGCAGTCTCCGTGTGCTGCACCTACTGCCACGTCAGCGCGAGTAGAGCAGTCTCCGTGTGCTGCAGCTACTGTCACGGCAGCGCGAGTAGAGCAGTCTCCGTGTGCTGCACCTACTGCCACGTCAGCGCGAGTAGAGCAGTCTCCGTGTGCTGCACCTACTGTCACGTCAGCGCGAGTAGAGCAGTCTCCGTGTGCTGCACCTACTGCCACGTCAGCGCGAGTAGAGCAGTCTCCGTGTGCTGCAGCTACTGTCACGGCAGCGCGAGTAGAGCAGTCTCCGTGTGCTGCACCTACTGCCACGTCAGCGCGAGTAGAGCAGTCTCCGTGTGCTGCACCTACTGTCACGTCAGCGCGAGTAGAGCAGTCTCCGTGTGCTGCACCTACTGCCACGTCAGCGCGAGTAGAGCAGTCTCCGTGTGCTGCAGCTACTGTCACGGCAGCGCGAGTAGAGCAGTCTCCGTGTGCTGCACCTACTGTCACGTCAGCGCGATTAGAGCAGTGTCCGTGTGCTGCACCTACTGTCACGTCAGCGCGAGTAGAGCAGTCTCCGTGTGCTGCACCTACTGCCACGTCAGCGCGATTAGAGCAGTGTCCGTGTGCTGCACCTACTGTCACGTCAGCGCGAGTAGAGCAGTCTCCGTGTGCTGCACCTACTGCCACGTCAGCGCGAGTAGAGCAGTCTCCGTGTGCTGCACCTACTGTCACGGCAGCGTGAGTAGAGCAGTCTCCGTGTGCTGCACCTACTGTCACGTCAGTGCGAGTAGAGCAGTCTCCGTGTGCTGCACCTACTGTCACGGCAGCGCGAGTAGAGCAGTCTCCGTGTGCTGCACCTACTGTCACGTCAGCGCGAGTAGAGCGATCTCCACGTGCTCTCCTGTCCATTTGCTCCTTAATTCTTGAAGGATTCTTGTCTCAATTAACGACAGTTAGTACATAGGTAGTTGATTGGGGTTGGAACGTGTGACTGGTATTATGTCTTGTTGAAGGCGGGTGGTACCAGGGGTGGGGGCGGCGCAGGGCTGAGACGTGACAGATAAATGGGCGGAAGCTGCGAGATGTTATCCCGCGAGTCGCGAACGAGCTACATCCGTCGCGCGACGATAGTGCATCGACATCGACAGCGTGCAACTGCGCCACGTCGTGCAGCGTCATGCCGCGCCGAGCCGCGCGGACTCGCCGCACTGGTCTAACTACGGGAACTTGTTGAGCGGGAAGTGGCGCAGTTGATTCTGTTGCTAAGATCAAGTGATACCCCGACAGATGACGCGCAGTCTTATGATAGTACTCGTCGCGGTAATTAATGAGTGCTGGTCGCGCCCGCGTGCACGTGCGCGCGTTCTCACGTAAATTACGCGCAGTTGACACGACGACACCGCACTACACAGACATACGAGGTACGCGAGTGATCCCCCCGCCCCCACCCGGCGGTGACGCATCATCACTGAGCACTCGCAAGTCTGCTGTGCGACTATGTAATCTATTTGTCTTAGGGGAAAAACCTCATGCTTATCATCAATTTCGTTGGAAATGTTTTGCCCAATTCCAGCGACAATGTACTCTGAGCGACAAGTGAGTGATGAGGCGTGACGTCAGTGCAACAGTAGTGCCCCACGTGAGAGTGTCGTCAGTGAGGGTGGTGCGGGCCCCGCGTGGGAACCGCCGCGGGCCCCGCGCCGGCCGGGTCCCGGTGCTGCACGCGCCGCACAGGTGCGCGCGCGGCCCACAGCCCGCGGCAAGCGAGCTCAGCACGATGCGCTGCCAGCGCGACCCGCTAATGGAGTGGCACAAGAGGTAACTGACCCGTTTGTTTTTATTCATCCATTGAAGAAGGACCGTTGGAGGAAACAGGACCCGAATTGGATTACTGAGTCATCGGTTGCATCTTTTGATGGTCTCATCAGTTTAGCCACAGCTTAGTGCCGGAGGGTTAAGCGTTGTCGCGATGATGGATGTGAGCGTTGCATCGACGTAAGGTACTCGTATGTTAGACAAATTGAATGAGCGCGTCCGGGCCGCGGGCCGCGGGCCGGTCGTGGGCGCGTTAACCGGTCGCGCCGTACGTGCACCTGAGATTTGTGCACCTTGCGCGAACTGTCCAGCCGCGAGGAATCGCTCGTGCACTCCACACCGACTTTGATGTTGCTCCGTAGTTAGTAGTGGTAACTATGCATTCTCTATCTTACCTTTCTATTTTATTTATTTTATTACTTTGCCACGCACTAGGAATTTCTTCGTGTATCATGGTTGCGTTAACAAACATATAAACTCACATACACAACACTCAGAGCCGGCAAAACTATCTGTAGGTCATACAAATCACTGCGCCAAGCGTGCACCCTTTCCTTCTTAGTTGCAATTTTCAATGAGCAGTAATGTTTGAATGCTGTATGAAATAGAATAAGTAGTGGTAAAAGACGGTGTCGGCGGGGACGCTCCCGACGACCGGTTTAGTGAGCGCCCCACCGGCCGCCCCCACCCCCTCGGTCGGAGGATCGGACGGGGGATAAAATCTCCGCTGTGGCTCAACGGCTCAACGTGTCCTGTATATTTTTAACTAACTGGTTGTGTCGAATATTTCCACCTGTGCAGTGTGCCGGCCGCCGCTCGTTCCCTCTGGGCTCGTATCTACTCCGCCAAAGAAAATACTAATTAACATTAGGCCCCAGTTACAGAAACTACAACTTCGTTCAGCTGTCGGTGGGCCACTATACCAGCGCCACCCATCGTTACTGCAGATATAGCTATCACTTTGTTTCACAGTTTCACTCAGATCTAACCGGTGGAGGAAATTACTGTAGAAACAAATACGGTTTGTTTATTTGTCTGTTCATTATTAAAAAAAAGAAAAACCGCGCAAACGCGCTTAAACACAAAGCGTACCTAGCATGGGTCGACGCTCGAGCGCGCAAGGGAAATGGCGTGAGTCAGAAGAATAGAGCCTTCATCAGGGTTGCCAAGTCCTGCAAAAAGGTGATGCGAAGGGCTCGGTTTGACCACATTAGCAGAATCGGGCACAAACTTGCTTCATACCCTGCAGGTAGTAAGGCGTGTTGGTCCCTAGCTAAGTCGGTTGAATTAAACTTCTATCGTCCCTCACTACCACCACTGCTGAGGCCCGACGGGTCACTGGCCCACTCCGCTGAGGAGAAGGCAAACTTGCCTGCTCCCTCTTTGCGGAATCTTCTCGTCTGAACTTTGATGGCGCGTGGCACCCTTCTTCTGCAGATGGGTGTGAGACGAGTATGTCGGACATTCGCTTCCATCAGAGGAGGGTCTGTAGGGTGCTGCTTAACCGTAACATGAACAAGGCTAGTGGCGAGGAAGGGATACCAGCAATTGTACTTAAAACTTGTGCGCCTGAATTGTCTCCGATCTTGACACGCCTATATCGCCTTTCGGTAGTGACTGGAAATGTGCCGAAGGCTTGGAAGCAAGCTAAAGTTCAGCCCGTGCCCAAGAAGGGTAGTCGAGCAGACCCGGCCAACTACAGACCTACCTCAGTAACGTCTATCTACTGTAATAGTATGGACCGTTTATTGAATAATAAGCTCCTGGCGTACCTAGAAGACAACGACACCCGTAGTGACCGCCAATACGGCTTCCGCCGAAATCGGTCAACTGGGGATCTTCTAGAGTATGCCATTTACATCTGGAGTGAGACCATCGAGAGGCACGGGGAAGCGCTTGCTGTCTCCCTTGACATATCGAAGGTTTTCGACAGGGTCTGGCACGAGAGCTTTATTGGTAAGCTTCCTTCCTTCGGTACCATCTCGACCTTGGTGTTACGTTGACATCTACCCTCAATTTTGGTCCATTCATTGAAGCGAAGGCTCAGTTGGCTGCAAAAAAGTTGGGGATCCTTGCAAAGGTGAAACGGTACTTCACACCTGAACAGCTGCTCAACTTGTTTAAAGCGCAAGTTCGGTCATGCATGGACTACTGCTCTCACCTCTAGGTCGGATCTGATAAATACCAGCTTGTTGCACTTGAGTCGATTGACAGATGGACCAAGAGGCTGTTGGGCAACGATGGGCTAGTCGACTCAAAGCTCCAAGGCTTTGAACATCGACGACAAGTTGCCAGCCTGTCGGTTTTTTATCGGTTACATTTCTGCGAGTGTGCGATGGAACTGCACAATTTTTTTTATTTTTATTGTAGATAGATATGCTTGCGCTTGATTTGATTTTTGATTGATTTGATTCCGCCTAGCCCTTTCCATCATCGGATTACAAAACTTATTGCAATGCGCCATCGGTACATGGTGTGATCCCACCCATACGCACAAAGCGTTTTTCATATACTTTCATTGTCGAGTGGAATTCCCTGCCGGAGTCTTTGTTGCCTGATAGCTACAACCTAGGGGTCTTTAAGTCAAGAGTGAATAGATCACTTCTAGGCAAGCGTGTTTCACCACATCATCACTTAACATCAGGCGAGGTAGTGGTCGAACGCGAGCCTAACACAATTTAAAAAAAAATACAAAAGAAAAACACCTACTTTTACTTTTTAGGGTTCCGTACCCAAAGGGTAAAAACGGGACCCTATTACTGAGACTCCGCGATCCGTCTGTCTGTCTGTCCGTCTGTCACCAGGCTGTATCTCATGAACCGTGATAGCTAGACAGTTGAAATTTTCACAGATGATGTATTTCTGTTGCCGCTATAACAACAAATACTAAAAACAGAATAAAATAAATATTTAAGTGGAGCTCCCATACAACAAACGTGCTTTCTGCCGTTTTTTGTGCAAATGGAACCCTTCTTACGCGAGTCCTTGCACTCGCACTTGGCCGGTTTTTCTATTTCGTCGCCATTGTAATTGAAGCAAATTTTGGAGGTTCCATTCTTTGGTGTAAATGCATTATTTTGGTTTTCTTAAGGTTGAATACAAAATTATGCATATAAAGCCAATTTATTATGTGACATTAATAATACCTACTCTAAGTCCCTACATTTTACTATGGCAGTGTTATCGTTTGAAAACAAAATCATTTATTGTTGTGTCACTCTTGGCAAATCATTTATGTAAATGAGAAAAATAAAGAGGCCCAAATTATAAAATCCTGAAATTCGACACACATACGTTCTTTCCGTTTTGGTTTTTGCGCACACTCTTGTGATTTCAGTACATTTCAATCTATTACTTAGATATGATTCTAGTAGTTTTAAAATGTTCCCTCTGTTGTCATAGCAATTCAATTAGTCTAGAAGGATTTTGTGATCAACATAATCAAAGGCTTTAGTCGTGTCTGTGTAAATAACGCAGATGGGAGTCTTGTAAAGGAGAAGCTAAGTAAGAATAGCTACAATCGGTAATAGCTATTACCTGACCCCACCCTGAACCCCCTCGTTCGCTGACCCAATAAAAGTTAGACGATTTTGAATCTTCTGCAGTTAGCAGTAGATAAGTGTTATTCGATACGTATGCGCTTGTCGAACTAGAACGACTTGTTCAAGGTTAGCAAATATTATAGAATACAATTATGAGAATTTGATCTTTAACACGTAACGTCACGGTAGGTAAGCGTGAATACTGTTTTGTCAACATGATGGACTTGTTAATTTTAACCAAATGTATTAAGTTAATTTGGTCTAGTGGTTTCATCAGTGAACCTTTGTCAACATGGTTGAGAGTTCAAAACTAACCTTCCACTTCTTGTTGCTTTATTTTTACAATATTCTATTTTTATAATATTTATTGAATATATTCTAAATTGAAAGCAAAACAATATATCCTCGACGCAGGATTTGAACTCGCATCTTGTTCTTCTCAGCCTTATATACGAACCACGAGACCAGATCTACTTAAATATAAAAATTAAAATAAGCTATTAGTAGCAATGTCACTTCCCCCTTTTAGGTTCCCGCATTGTCAAGGCAGGTTGCTCAGTAGCCGTGGCTTGGTCACCCACGGTGAAGCGAAGAGGAACCCGAGGAGGGGCCGATTAAGCCAACGACGTAGAGGCCATCAAATAGGTTGCGGTGCTTCTTGGTAACAGAGGCGAAATCGCAACTGAAGAGGGCCCCGATGTCATATGGAGCGTCCCAGGTCGTGTCCCAGGTCGTGTCCCAGGTGAAGTTTGGAGGCCGCGGCGGGAGAGGTGTGCCAGTATTGCGGTGCGCCGCTCTCCCTACCTTCCGCGGCCTGGAAGGGTCGCCACGGTCTGATGGTGGACGCGGTGGGGCCGCAGGTGAAGCCCCTATCCTCTGCAGCCGAAAAGTGGTCGGTGGCGGGACCACTGACCTGACCCGTCACAGGAGGACCAAGGGTGCCATACACGGGGTTTTCTGGCGCCCATGTGTTGGTTTGGTCCCTGTGGTGGGGATGGTCAGCAAGGCGTGCAATGTGTTCTGCTGCGCCGGTGATAGGGTGTACACTCCTGTGGAGGGTCCGGTGACGGACAGCCGCGGTGGGTTCGCGGTGAGTGCTAACGCGTGCCCTAGTTCCTGCCATAAGAGGCACAGGAGGACACCGTGGAGTTTTAGTGGGTTGGAGTTTCACATTACTGCGCTATCTCCCCGTGGTAGCGCATACTGAGCATATCGCATCTCTAAAAAATAGTAGCAATGACACTAAGGGTCTCGTTCACCATCTGCATTTAAAGTGTCGAGTAGGCTAACCGCCAGTCAAAGTCGCCCATAACCTCATGTGCGAATTTCACGACGTTCGAGTAGCACTAACTATAAGATTAACTGAAATCAAAATCAAATATTTTTATTTTACATAGGCCTACATGGGCACTTATAAAACGTCGACAAAAGGTGCACGGTTCGGGTTAGTCGTTTCCTATGGAGAAGAACCGGCAAGAAACTCCATGGTTACTCTTTTATTTTTTTTTGTGTTTACAATATTTCCATGTTACAGCATTAGTACTTGGATATGGGGGGACAACGTAGGCCCGACAATAAGTCGTACGAAATTGAAAAAAAAAAACAAACAAACAAAAAAAAATTATGTACGAAATAAAAAGTTAAAAAGCTTCTCCGGCAAAATTTTAGACGTGGAATTGTTAGTAGATAAATACCACATGGATATCTTATGTTTTTGTGAAACTTGGTTAAAACCAGATAGGATGTTGTTTAATGTAAAAAAAAATCAGTTGCCAGCGCGTACAACAGATCCACAGTGGGTGGTGGTACCCTGATACTTTGTAATAGTCATCTCAAATATAAGGAAAGAAAGGATATCACTGCTTACTCTGTTGATCGCTTATGTGAGGTAGCTTGTGCGGAGGTCGAGGGGCATACTATCTTGTGTGTTTACAGACCACCAGCATCAAACTTGTCATTGTTTTTAATTACAATGGAAGAATTGTTAAGTAAACTTTTCAGAGATAATAAATTAGTTTTTGTTTGTGGTGACTTAAATATAGATCTGTTAGTCAATTCACCTGAAAACTGTAAGCTCATTTCATTGTTCAAATCATCTAACTTAAAATATTTATTTAATGAACCGACAAGAATAACAGCAACTTCAGCTTCGTGCATAGATAATGTATTCACTAATTGTAAAGTACAAAAATCGTTTTTAATTAGTGGCGTTAGGTCAGACCATACTGGTCAGCTAGTATCTTTTGAGTCAGATAAAAAAAATAACCTAGCTAAATCAATTCGATTAAGACCTCTTACTAAAAATAAATTAAATTCTTTTAATAATAATGTTTTTAGCAACCTTTGTAACGCCAGTTTTGATTTAAAAGACCCCAATATAAATTACGGCACGTTGTTTTCTACAATTTGCCAAGAATTCAATAAAACGTGTCCTATAAAAACAGTTAAAGTCAACAATTACAAATCGAAATTTAGTGAATGGGCCACTGTGGGCATAAGAAAAAGCCGAGATAATTTATATAATTTATATTACGAAAAATCTTTGACTACCGATCAAGTTTTCCACACATATGTTAGAAACTATTCCAAAATATTCAAAAGAGTATGCGCTCAAGCAAAATCTCAAATAATAATTAACAAAATTGGTGTTTCTAATAATAAAATAAAAACTGTGTGGCAAGTAATTAATAGAGAAACTGGAAAGACACAACAACGCGATCAGAATGAGTTGTCTTTGAAAATATCTAATCAAACCATTTCTGATAAGCAAGAAGTCGCTGAGACATTAGAAAATTTCTTTACCAACATTCCGTTAGAGGTTACGAAGTCACTTCCCTCCTCATCTAAATTGGCTGCAGCTCTTCTTAAGGAATACTTTACTAAAGACATACCAACCTTTAAATTTAAACCAATATGCATTGATACAATTAAAAACGCATTCAAAAGTCTCAATATAAAAAACACTGAAGACTTATGGGGGATATCCGTTAGGGTTCTTGGAGATATTATTGACTCAATTGCTCCTGTCCTAACAGGCATATTCAATCAATGTTTGGACAGCGGCACGTTTCCTGACTTAATGAAACACAGTAAAGTAGTACCAATTTTCAAATCAGGCTGTAAGAGCGATCCCTCTAATTATAGACTTATATCCGTGCTACCAGCATTGAGTAAAATCTATGAAAAAATCATGCTGGACCAGATGTTGTCTCATTTCAATTCAAATGGGATCCTGCATAGTCAGCAGTTTGGTTTCACGAAAGGTAGGTCGACAACGGACGCGGGAGTAAAACTCATCAGCCACATCTTGGAATCTTGGGAGAAGTCCCAGGATGCCATTGGCATTTTCTGTGATCTGTCAAAAGCGTTCGACTGCGTCGACCACAACACACTGATCTGTAAATTACAACACTACGGAATTCGAGGACAAGCTGCTGATCTTGTGCTTTCCTATTTATCAAACAGACAGCAAAAAGTAAATGTTAATGGGGCGACGTCCTCCGGGTCTCTAGTCAAAATGGGCGTGCCCCAAGGTTCAATTCTCGGCCCTTTCCTTTTTCTTGTTTACATTAATGATCTCCCTTTTATGATGGCCAAATTATCGGATATAATTCTATTTGCTGATGATACTTCGCTAATTTTTAAAATAGATAGGAAAGATACGGATGTCTTACATGTCAATGAAAGTCTAATTGTTCTCTCGGAATGGTTCGCAGCTAACAATCTTTTATTGAATGCGAAAAAAACAAAATGTCTAAAGTTCTCTTTACCAAATGTACCTCAACGTGACCTAAATCTAAATCTTGACGGCAAAAATCTTGAAATAATAACGGAAACTATATTCTTGGGGATTACTATCGATTCAAAATTGCAGTGGGGCGCGCACATTAGAACTCTTTCGGGCAGGTTAAGTTCGGCTGCCTATGCAGTAAGGAAGATAAGGCAGTTAACCGATGTAGCCACAGCTAGACTAGTATACTATGCTTATTTCCACAGTATTATGTCTTATGGCATTCTGCTGTGGGGGTCAGCAGCAGACGTTGACTCAATTTTTATCTTACAAAAGAGGGCAATCCGCGCGATCTATAAAATGGGTCCTCGCGAGTCCCTCAGAGAAAAAATTAAAGAGATCGATATACTGACTCTACCTTCACTTTATATTTTGGAATGTATTTTGTATGTCCGCAAAAATCGAGGGCTTTTCAAAACTAGAAGTGACTTCCATAATTTAAATACACGCAGTAAGCACGAAATTGTAATACCCAAATTCAGATTAACGAAAACTAGCAAGTCTTTTCTTATAAACAGTATACGCTTTTATAACAAGTTGCCTAAGTCAGTTATAGAACTGACCGATGGAAAGTTCAAAAACTACATCAAACGTGTCCTTGTTAAAAAAGCATATTATAAAATCAAGGACTACGTTGAAGATAAAAAATTTGGCTTTGACACCCTCTGCGCATGCGGCTTCCCTGGTAACTCATAAACGGCACAAATATATGGATATCTCTAACTATTCTCAATCTCATTTTTTTTTCTCTTTTAATTAGACTTTTTACAATATTTTTCAATCATCATTATAGCCCTTTGCTAAGAATAGTTACAGCACTGATTACAGTATTTGTGCCACATGTTAAATTTAGTGTTGTCTTTTTTTTTTTTTTACCTTTGTATAATTCTTTTACCTATTGTGAATGTGTGAACATTGTAGGCTTTCTAGTTTTCTAGATGATTGTTAACATTTGTTAACTTTTTATTTCGTGCATTATTTTTTTTTTGTTTGTTTTATTTTTCAATTTCGTACGACTTATTGTCGGGCCTACGTTGTCCCCCCATATCCAAGTACTAATGCTGTAACATGGAAATATTGTAAACAAAACAATTTAAAAGAGTAACCATGGAGTTTCTTGCCGGTTCTTCTCCATAGGAAACGACTAACCCGAACCGTGCACCTTTTGTCGACGTTTTATAAGTGCCCATGTAGGCCTATGTAAAATAAAAACATTTGACTTTTGATTTTGATTTTGTTAACAATCATCTAGAAATCTAGAAAGCCTACAATGTTCACACATTCACAATCGGTAAAAGAATCTATACAAAGGTAAAAAAAAAAAAAACAACACTAAATTTAACATGTGGCACAAATACTGTAATCAGTGCTGTAACTATTCTTAGCAAAGGGCTATAATGATGATTGAAAAATACTGTAAAAAGTCTAATTAAAAGAGAAAAAAAAAAGAGAAAAGTGAAAACTGAACCTTAACTTACTTGCCACGACATCTGCCCATTAGCGTGTTTACTTTATGGTTAAAAGTTGTCCGTTGTCATTTTGTGTAGATTATTTTACAATCTATACTATAATAATAATATAATTATAATATTATATTTTATAATTTATAATATATATATAATATATATAATAATATTATAAAGCTGAAGAGTTTGTTTGTTTGTTTGTTTGAACGCGCTAATCTCAGGAACTACTGGTTGGAATTGAAAAATTATTTTTGTGTTGGATAGTGCATTTATCGAGGAAGGTTATAGGCTATATAACATCACGCTACAACCAATAGGAGCCGAGCATAAATGAAAAATGTTGCAAAAGCGGGCAAAAATATTCCTTTTTGAGAGCTTTTGCGCAGCAGCGTGCGCTGCGTAAACGGTTTAAGTTACGCAAATATAATGTTTGATGGAATTGTTCTTCTTTAAAAGTTAAAAAAAAAGCCGCGTGGGACAGCTAGTAATAATATTATAAAGAGGAATGATTTTTTTGTTTGTTTATTTGTTTGTACCGAATAGGCTCCGAAAACACTGGACCGATTTAAAAAATTCTTTCACCAATAGAAAGCTACATTATTCCCGAGTAACATAGGCTACTTTTTAATCCCAAAAACGGGTCCTGTAGGGTGGTCCACGGGTGCGAAGCCGCGGGAAACAGCTAGTTTATTAATAAAAATGGATTTATTTAACTTGATTGATCATCAATTGGTTGAATTAGAACATTCTACGACACAAAGAGTACCTAGGATTGGTGTATTTAAATGCCGTGATGATTATTTTACAGACCTAGATGAATTATGCAGTAAACCAAGTGCTTAACCTTATAAAACATAAAATAATCTATACATCGCAAGATTATTGGTATTTTTTCATTATTCAAGTGGTTTTACTAATAAACTATCAAATCCACTGAACTCTTGAACAATAGGTTATTCAGATCTCCCTCTTTTTACTTTATCCATGCTTAATAAAGTAACATTATTAAAACTAAATGCATACATAACCAAACTAGACGAAAAAACACCATAAATATAAAAAAAAGAAAGATAGAAAAAGTATTTATATGCGCCAAGCACGACGCATACCCTAAAAGTGTTTATATGCGCCAAGCACGACGCATACCTTAAAAAGTGTTTATATGCGCCAAGCACGACGCATAACCTAAAAAGTGTTTATATGCGCCAAGCACGACGCATACCCTAAAAAGTGTTTATATGCGCCAAGCACGACGCATACCCTAAAAAGTGTTTATATGCGCCAAGCACGACGCATACCCTAAAAAGTGTTTATATGCGCCAAGCACGACGCATACCCTAAAAAGTGTTTATATGCGCCAAGCACGACGCATACCCTAAAAAGTGTTTATATGCGCCAAGCACGACGCATACCCTAAAAAGTGTTTATATGCGCCAAGCACGACGCATACCCTAAAAAGTGTTTATATGCGCCAAGCACGACGCATACCCTAAAAAGTGTTTATATGCGCCAAGCACGACGCATACCCTAAAAAGTGTTTATATAAAAAAGTACAAATGGCTATTGAAATCTGGCAATGGCATTTGACGAGTAACATTGACGTATTATTGAACGAATGTAACGCAAGATTTGCTAAGGCATTCACTTAACCCATTATATCTATGACTTAACCAGTAAGTTGTTACGCACAGCTCTGTTTTCGTTTGTGAAATTGACAAATGATACTCGTAACTTTTACGTGCCACACAGCGTTAACTTGGAAATAACTAATCAACACTTTACTTAGCAGCTTTATCTGGTAATACTGGAAACCGAATCCATTATAGTTGGGAAAAGGCTAGGCAGATTGATTTCTCTGATAAACTTTTAGTCTTACAGCAAAAACATCAAAATCGCATAACAAATAGTTATAAATATCCTAACGTTAACGTTTTAAAGATCAAATACCGACTTTAAATACTCTAAGTAAATACAATTACCGTGGCTGGGTATAAAGTGCTGTCGATTGTCGTGTTCGAGCGTTCCCCAATTGAATTAAGGATTATCTTAATCTCATTAGAAGTCGATCGAGCTTACTTAATGCCTAATGAGTGTGAAAGGACCCTAACCCCATGCTCGAATCAATCACCGAGTGTAATCCCACGAGTGACGCTCTGGGCCTGTGAGTCGGTGGTCCGATGACAGTCTGAGCAACAATTTATGTAGTGAGCTTACTAAAGTAGATGCACAGCACAGAGAGGTCGAGGGTTGCGCTGCTGCTTTAAACCTATTGCCAATGACTTATAAGCGATTATCACACTGCCACGCATCATGCTGCATGTTGCGTGAAAACGCACCTACGCGCGTACTTGCGTGCGTTTTTTCTATATAAACGGAGACCTACAAGCAACGTTAAAACACATTCACGTCACGCGCTACGCTGCGTGGTGCATGACAGTGTGTTAACCGCCATACTAGGGCAGAATTGAGACGTACTTACCCGACTGACTCAGAAAGAGGATAATGATTTTTAACTGACTTAAAAAAATGGGGCTGTTTCTCATTTCGACCGTATATATATATATTTAAATAATATATTCGATCTTCTTTGAAAGCGCGTACTTATTTATCAGTGACTCAAGTGACTCATGACTGTGTACTTACAACGGCTTTAAATCCTATACAAATAAGACGTCGCTCTAACGCTCGTTCTAATAACATAACGTGTGAGCGCGGATTAGCGTACCCTGACATACAGACAGACAGATAGGCCGATGTGTCCAGTAAATTTGTGAGTAAATTGGTATGAGTGGGGCATGCGCCGTGATCCCCGGACACGTCCACACATCGTTACAATGCGCGCTGATCCCGAGCGATGGTGATTAGTGCGGCTTTGTGTCACCCGTCGTCGGTTGCTCCGAATATCAAATAAGTCGTCACTTGTAATAATCGTGTGAGCTCGGCTCCGCTGCGAGTGTGTGTAGTCCACGCGCGGGCAGTCGGCACAGGTGAACCGGTAGACGTGTGGAATCGCCGATGTTTACTCTCGCCGTATAAGAAAAACGAGGTTCAAATTAACGTATCCCAAACTTTGTTGTTAGAAAAAACTGGTCATTGTTAGAAAAACAAGAGTGGTCCAGGTGTGCAGCGCGCAAGTTTGCCGAGCACTCGGGCGCGGTCGGGGCCGCTCGGGCCGCCCCTCTCCGCCACTGGCCCGCACTTCGCTCGCCCGCGCTGTTTGTCCGGCCGGCGGCCACCAAATATTATTGGATGATGATAGGCCATTTACGCGCGTCCCGGCCATTGTTGACGTAATGGACACCGCGACCGCGACGTGCCGACTGCAGACACCGGCCGGCGAGCGTGTCGCCGTGCGACGTCGCTCTGTCGCGTGGATATGTCATGTGGCATCATGCGCCCGAGTTTTGTTGCCCGCTCCTGTGCTGTGATTCTATGCGTTGGGGTGAATTTGAAATTAAATGAATTGTTATTTCATTAAAGCCTCGTTGTGACAATATCTTATTTCATAAAAAAGTCACAATGATTGATAAAGTCACAAGTGTAACGTTGGCTCCGTTACATCCTTAGTTTAAATACACGGTTATATTTAGATGTAGATGTGACATGGAAGCTGTCCGTACCAAAACTGTTGTAAGTGAAGTATTCATGTCGTTGTCCGCGGCGCGTCTCGTAAGCAGTGAGTTATGGACGTCGCGTATATGTGGACGAGCGAGGGTGCCGCCAGCGTCCCAGTTAGTGAACACACTAGTTAGTGAACATTAAGAGCGCAGCGTCCAACCTCCAAATCTTAGGCCCGGAGGATGTCAGCACTGACTGGCAAGTCGCTGCGCCGAGTGTCGCAAGTGGCCGATGTAAACGAGACCGGTGATGGAGCGAGTGAGCGCTGAGTTATACACAACAGGTCCTGTGGCACTACACCGTCACCGGTCACACCGAGCACCGACCGCTAGCCGGTAGCCTAACTTGCTGATTAGCGTGCGTGCGTGCGGGACGCGAGAGGAATGCATGCGAACTGCCCAGCACACGCCCAGCACCACTGTACAGCAGTATACAGTGACAGTGCTACATCGAGTGATCTTTCGGTAGCGGTACACTAGCGGCCGCTGCTCCGAATAACAGTCAGATATACCTACTAATAAAGTCACATATGTCACTTGTGTCGTGTTTGGGGAAACCAGAACAGTGTATATATTCGGAAGGTAGAGAAACGTGCGGCGTGATTAGTTATCAGCATGTGGCGTCAAGTGGCGTGCGCAGTGCAGACGCAAGGGGTGCGCGCTGCGCAGTGAACACCCCTCGCGTAGTGCGCACTGACAGCTGCGCCGGCGCACACTGCGCGCTACTGTGCTATTATGATGTACTTACGGCCACAAGTGCCGGCCGCGGGACAGTGTGACACTTACACTTGACAGTGGCGCACCGAGCGGCACAGATGTGCGAACAATGCGCGTTGATTGTAGCAACATGCGCCATTACCCGCCAGCCCGCCACTTACAACCACAAACGCAGGCGCGGCTGCTGTCGGCCACTCGCGCTGATTTATTTAGTCATAAACATTAATGCAGATCGCGCCCGACTTTCACATTACTTGGACTGTTTTATATCCTAACTCTAAATGCCATGCAGCTGTCTAGTGTCACGTGTGTCGGCGATATGTCACGTCACTCGTCCGTCACGTCACCCAGCCCGTGTCGTGTCGCACGTGATGAGCTCGTGTCGGACAAGGCACTTTACAAGGTATGAGTGCGCAGGCGCGATCTCCTGGGCAGAGCTCCACAGTCCACAGGTGACGTACGCATGCGTGCTAAGCGCTGCGCTGGCGCTGTACAGTTAGCTCGGCTATAAAACCTCCGCGCCACTTAGCGGATACTTGCGCAACTTAAATATCGGCGCGTGAACAGGCGCTGTAAGTAAATTCTTGTGCAGCAATTGATCGTCCATACAGCGGTCAGGCGTGAGGCGGCGCGCGAGAGCGATGCGCGGCTGCAGCCGTAGCTCAGCCGTGAGCGCGGGCGCCGCCGCTTCCTCTAATCAGGTGTCATGCGGTGGGTAGTGTGCGAGGTGTGTGCCGCCTCGTTAACACGACGTCACGTGCTGACTGCTGTCGTGCTAGTCGCTACACTCGCTCGCTTATTTCCGTATTGTTAGCTACTGATTTGTACTCATTTTTAGGGTTCCGTACCCAAAGGGTAAAAACGGGACCCTATTACTAAGACGCCGCGATCCGTCTGTCTGTCTGTCTGTCCGTCACCAGGCTGTATCTCATGAACCGTGATAGCAAGGCAGTTGAAATTTTAACAGATGATGTAATTCTGTTGCCGCTATAACAACAAATACTATAAACAGAATAAAATAAATATTTAAGTGGTTCTCCCATACAACAAACGTGATTTTTTTGCCATTTTTTGCTATAACGGTACGGAAACCTTCGTGCGCGAGTCCGACTCGCACTTGGCCGGTTTTTTAGATAACTCTGAAAAGCTAGAAGTAGTCCTTGATCACTGATTAAGGTACTTATTTAGGTGGACCTATCTTTTTTTGTCTTCTTGGTATGCTCGTGCTTACTGCGCTACCAAGGGGAGATAGCGAATGTGTGGGACTCCAATCCTTTTTTTGTCTTCTTGGTATGCTCGTGCTTACTGCGCTACCAAGGGGAGATAGCGAATGTGTGGGACTCCAATCCTTTTTTTGTCTTCTTGGTATGCTCGTGCTTACTGCGCTACCAAGGGGAGATAGCGAATGTGTGGGACTCCAATCCTTTTTTTGTCTTCTTGGTATGCTCGTGCTTACTGCGCTACCAAGGGGAGATAGCGAATGTGTGGGACTCCAATCCTTTTTTTATCTTCTTGGTATGCTCGTGCTTACTGCGCTACCAAGGGGAGATAGCGAATGTGTGGGACTCCAATCCTTTTTTTGTCTTCTTGGTATGCTCGTGCTTACTGCGCTACCAAGGGGAGATAGCGAATATGTGGGACTCCAATCCTTTTTTTGTCTTCTTGGTATGCTCGTGCTTACTGCGCTACCAAGGGGAGATAGCGAATGTGTGGGACTCCAATCCTTTTTTTGTCTTCTTGGTATGCTCTGTACGGATGGCTGATATTAGGAGTAAGTGATACAACGAATGCTGTTGCTATACTGCCCTTTATTATAAAAGAACACAAGTTTATATGGTTACATTGACATCTCCCTCTCATCTCCTCCCTAAAACTAAAATAAAATAAAAGTTTACTTTTATTTTATTGCATGGATACAATATAAGCACAAATTAAACATTGATACTCTTAGGCTAACACGTATAAAATATAGTTATAACATAATCGTAGTACATATGTTCGTTATGTTTGGTATACAAAGTTATACAATAATAAGTGGTTACATACTTATAATAACAATCAATCCCTGAGTACCTATGAGCGCACAGCTGGCGCTTATTATTCGTCTCTGTTTTCTGCTGACCTGTATAATAGCTATTGTTAAGTGCTTATAGCATTGGTAATTAATTGTCTTATTGTTTTTATCTTAAACATGATACGGTTTCGTTCTGTTTTTGTGAATAATGTCGGGTTTTCCCTTATAATTGACCTCAACATTTGGTGACAAATCTCTAATCACCTTGTAAGGTCCAGAATATAATTGTTGAAGTTTATTGCCAGTTTCATTTTTAATTAAAACTTGATCGTTTGGCTTGTAGCGTATTGGATTTACATGCTGGTCGTATCTACTTTTTCTGCCTATTTTATTGGCTATCAAATTTTCCCGCGCTTCGGTTTGAGAAACCTGTAGGCGGTACTTAAGTTCAAGCGGGTAACTGTCGTAATTATATAGAGGCTCTACACACTTTTCCAAATTATTGGGCAAGTTACACTTTCTACCGTATACGAGTTCGAATGGTGTAAATTTTGTTGACGAGTGAACTGTCGTATTATAAGCAAAGCACCAGAATGGTAACCAAGTACTCCATAATTCGGGTTTTCCTTCTGCTTGGATTCGCAAAAATGCACCTAGATTTTTATGCGAGTTCTCTAGCGCTCCGATGCTTTGGTGATGATACGCAGTTGAGTTTAACTTTTTAATATGTAGTAATTCACAAACCTGTGTCACGGTCTCGGACATGAACTCTGTGCCTCTGTCGGTAGCTATCTCCCTCGGGATGCCATGTTGAAGTATGAAGTTATCCACGAAGGTGCGTGCTACTTCTGTAGAGGTTTTAGTGACGAGGGGATACGCACATACATACTTGGACAGCTCGCATTGCAATGTCAATATATATGAAAAATTGTTGCTGTCTTTGTCTAATGGTCCTACCAAGTCTAAGAAGATTTTATCGAAAGCCGAATGAGCAGTTGTGGTGATTGCCATTGGCTCTTTCACCTGAACTGTATACTTATGCTTCTGACATTGAACACATTTTTTGACATAATTTTTGACATCACTTTCTAAGCCTGGCCAAAAATAGTATTTTTTTATATTAGTCAGCATTCTTCTCATGCCCGCGTGCCCACTAGTGGGCAAAAGATGAAAGTCGTTGAGTATCACTTTCCTATCATCTTTGTCCTCTATTCTTTCGACATCTTTTAATATACATAATCTGGGCCCTTTCCAGTTGCTTTGTTTTCTTATCTCACTAGTTAATTTCTCTACAAAAATTTTATTATTCGAATTTTTAATGAAGTATACTTCTTCTATATTTAGCTTGTTACATAGATCACTCAGCTCTCTCGCAAACTCGGCTCGCGTAGTTTGTGATTGAGATGCCGAGTTTATGAATATAGTTTTCATTTGGGCATTATACAATAATATTATGTGTGTTTGTAACACTACTGAGCTATCGCTCTTTAGCTTCTTAAGACTGCTACTGGGTGCAAATCTTAACTCTACTGCGCCTCTTGGTTTGATATGAGTTTCCACTACATGTGGTTGAACTGGCAAGTTGTCGGTGGGCAACTCATCTTCCGGGGCGACAGCATCTAATTTTCGTTTTTGAGCGCGAGTCATTACTGCACACAGACTCTCATTCATTTCTTTAAGTTCTTTTGACGTAATTTTTATTCTAGATAATGCGTCTGCTACGCAGTTCTCACTCCCTTTTACGTATTCTATTTCGTAATTGTATTCTTCTAGAGCTAGTCTAAATTTAAAGAGCCTGCTAGATGGGTCTTTTAAATTAAATAAGTATACAAGGGGTTTGTGGTCGGTTAGTATTTTAAATGTACGACCGTATAAATAGGGTCTGAAATATTTGACAGCCCAAACTACAGCTAAGAGTTCTTTCTCTATAGTGGGATAGTTCTTTTCCGCTTTGTTAAGGCTCCTACTAGCGTAAGCTATTGGTCTGCCATTTGAATTTGATAGTACTGCCCCAATTGCGTACTCAGATGCATCGGTTTGTACTATGAATTGATTTAATTCTGAGAAATCTGGGTACTGTAGGATTGGCGGTGACATCATACTCTGTTTTAGAGTTTCAAATGACGTTTGACAGTTGCTATCCCAGTTGAATTTAGTGTTTTTCTTACTTAAAAGGTTTAAATGATAGGCTTTGTCGGCAAAGTGGTCTATAAATTTTCTATAGTAGTTTGCAAAAGCAACGAAGCGTTTCACTTCGTCCGTACTTTTAGGAACTGGATACTCTTTAATTATTTTAATCTTATCTGGGTCCGGCAATATACCATTGCCTGTCACCACGTGGCCTAAATAAAGCATCTCTTTCTTAAGGAAATCGCATTTAGTGGGATTTAATTTTAAGTTGGCACTGCGCATCTTTTCGAATACTTCTATTAAATTTTTGTTATGGTCAGTTAAGTTCCGTCCCATACAAATAAGATCGTCTAGGTACACTAAGCACTTGTCGTAGGATAGCCCGGTCATTGCCATGGTCATCATACGCGAAAATGAGCTGGGACTAGTTTTGAGTCCCATAGGCATTCTTGTCATTTGATACTGACCACCGTCTGCACTAAATGAAGTATATTTCCTACTGTGTTTGTTTAACGCTACGTTAAAAAATCCTTGGTTTAAATCTAAATGTGTGAAATAAATACATCCACACAAGGAATCTAGTATATCCGTGATGTTTGGCAGTGGAAACTTATCATCCTGAATACAAGTGTTGAGCTTACGGTAATCTATTACTAACCGCCATTTTTTTTCCCCGTTTGCGTCTGATTTTTTAGGCACTAGGAGTACTGGGCTGGACCACTCACTGGAACAAGGTTCAATAATTTCTTGTTCCAATAAGTTGTCCACTTGTTTTTTTAATTCGGCTTTCTGTGAATGCGGCATTCTGTAGGGCTTAACGTACACTGGTGCCACGTTTGGTTTCAATGTTATTGAGTGTTCATATAATTTAGTTGTTCCTAATTTATCACCTGGTAGGAAGAAAATATCTGCATATTTTGCGCAAATGGACTCTATGGACAATTGCTCCTCTTTATTTAAATGTTTCAGCGATAGCGAAGCGAATACCTTTCTGACACGATCAGCATTATTATTGGTTTCTTGAAATGAACATACATCATACTCGCTTGCTTTGTAAAGTGTTGGACTAATTGTTGTCAAGACTAAATCTGTCTCCGTGGTGTTTAAAATCCTAATTGGTATTTTCCCATTCGTGGGCTTAACTAAAGTATTTGCAACAAAGATCCCCTTTCGCAGTTCTGTTCCATTAACTACACATTCTTCC
The DNA here is from genome assembly GCA_948252205.1 of Orthosia incerta. Classification (NCBI taxonomy): domain Eukaryota; kingdom Metazoa; phylum Arthropoda; class Insecta; order Lepidoptera; family Noctuidae; genus Orthosia; species Orthosia incerta. The sequence goes on along the minus strand of OX411747.1, from coordinate 33,049,529 downwards.
ATCTCACACGTTCGAATAAAGTGAATAGACTCTGATCTTGCCGGTATATTAAAATGATTGTTTGTCATTATTAATGGTAATGATACCTTTGAGTTGTTATTCCATAGTAACAAAGTTTGGTTACCGTAATTTAATACTGATTTATACTTGCTTAAAAAGTCTTGTCCCAGTATGCCACTACCTTTACAAGGCAATGTTTTAAAAACATAGAACTTATGTTGTATGGTCTGATTTCCAATAACTAGGCGCAAATAAGCATATCCTATAGCCTGTACTTTGCCCCCGATGCCGTTTACAAGTGTCTTACGTGCACGGTGCCGTTTACGCTGTCACGGTCGCCATGTACGGATGGCTGATATTAGGAGTAAGTGATACAACGAATGCTGTTGCTATACTGCCCTTTATTATAAAAGAACACAAGTTTATATGGTTACATTGACATCTCCCTCTCAGCTCGTGCTTACTGCGCTACCAAGGGGAGATAGCGAATGTGTGGGACTCCAATCCTTTTTTTGTCTTCTTGGTATGCTCGTGCTTACTGCGCTACCAAGGGGAGATAGCGAATGTGTGGGACTCCAATCCTTTTTTTGTCTTCTTGGTATGCTCGTGCTTACTGCGCTACCAAGGGGAGATAGCGAATGTGTGGGACTCCAATCCTTTTTTTGTCTTCTTGGTATGCTCGTGCTTACTGCGCTACCAAGGGGAGATAGCGAATGTGTGGGACTCCAATCCTTTTTTTGTCTTCTTGGTATGCTCGTGCTTACTGCGCTACCAAGGGGAGATAGCGAATGTGTGGGACTCCAATCCTTTTTTTTTACAACAACCTCCTTCCTTCTTATCCTAATATTAGAAAATTACTGCACTATTATTTAGTTTTAATTCCACAGATTTCAGGAAATTAAGTAAAATGATGACCCGCAGCGCTGCAATCAAAGAGCTGGAAGTAAAATTGAGAGCTTCCCAGAAGGAGCTGCAAGACTCCAAAGCATCTATACTAATATTATAAAGCTGAAGAGTTTGTTTGTTTGTTTGTACGCGCTAATCTCAAGAACTACTGAGTGGAATTGAAAATTCTATAGGCTATATATAGCATCACGCTACGACCAATAGGAGTCGAGCGTATTCCTTTTTGACAGCTTCCGTTGCGTGCGCTGCGTAAGCGGTTAAAGTTACGCTACATTCATGTATGTAGGGTAGGTAGGTAGCCAGATGACGGGAGCGAAGCCGCGTGGGACAGCTAGTTAAATGTACGGTGCACGTACATGGATCTTAAAATTGTGTAGTATGTAAGGAATTGTGCAATAAGTAGGCTCGCACCTTTGCACTTACACGTGCGACCTACTTTAGATATTATTATAATCATGCAGCAGCAGCAAGCAGAGCATTGATGATGCATTTGTACCAATATTTAATTTTAGTGTTCTAATAGACGCGGTTTGGATCGGACAACTTGCATTTTTATTCCTTGATTCTAGCCCGTTGGCACTCATTGACATTTTTGCATTACACTGACATTTCCATTGTATTTACAATAATTAATGTTAAGGTGTATTTTCATTTGCACCCTACATTAAATATAAAACTGCTCCAAGAAATTGCAGACAGTGCGGTGGAAGTCGAAAATATGGTCCATAAGAGCACATTCTGAGCTACATACTCAGCACCAGGACTTAGCCGAACAACACCAGGTACTCCCGTATCAAGCTGCAAATTATCAAAAGTGCAGTGACACGTACCTATGAACTAACTTTAAACCGTGTTTCAGAACTTGAACAAGATTTCTGTAATGCCCATAAGGCCCTATCTATTGCTGAGTCTGCTAAGATAGCGAGCAGTGTAAAAAAACAAATAGTTTATATAATGAGTTAGTTGGCAGTTTTCAGTCAGAACCAGTGTGTGAGTCTGATTTATTTATTTATTTATATTTATTTATTTATTTATTTAATTTTAAGAAAGCTTACAGACTAATAACAATTTTGAGTGTCATGCGTAAGTAAGGACATTTGCTAATTACAAGCTTCCACATGTGTATATTTTCATAATTACCCGTTATTTGCGTTGACCAGTTACAGCGATATGAACAACAAACAGTAATGTAAGGTAACAATGTAAACACATTAGGCGTATCGAGACAAATTATTAGGTATGTCAAGTCGTGCAATCTCAAAACCAGAATTAAAGCTATTTATGGTTGTCACCAAAATACTCATTGTTTAAAATCTTTCTAATTTTATGTGCGCTGGTGCCAAATAAATCGATTTCCAGGTGTGATGGTAAACTATTGAAAGCTATAACACTACGTATGCAGAAGGCGTTGCGCCTGTAATTAGTCGATGTGGATGGTACATGGAGTAGCGGCCGTTTTCTTAAGTTGTTTATATTAGTGCGAATAAGTATTTTACTGAGAAGTTCGGGACAATCGACAGAGCCGTTTGCGATGCTCACCAGAAAAGAAATATCATTGATATTACGTCTCACTTCCAAGGGTAAGAAATGATACCACTTACAACGGTGTTCATAGTCGACTGATAATTGCCTAGCCTTGAAGTCCAAATACCGCAAGAATTTCCTTTGAACAGACTCAATACGAGATTTGTAGATCTCATACTGTGGGTTCCATACTTGAGAAACGTACTCAAGGTGGCCACGCACTAGAGAACAGTAAAGAACTTTTAATGGTTTTAGGGTACGAAAGCTAGAGCAAGCTCTAATAATAAAGCCCAAGGCTTTGAACGCCTTGTTGACAACCGTTTCTACATGATCATCAAAAAGCAGCTTGCTGTCGTGTACCACGCCAAGATCCCTAATACTAGTTTCTTTACTTATGTAAGCACCATCCAGAGTATACCCTGGGCCAATGATAGACTTCTGGCGAGTGAATATAACGTGAAAACATTTGGATACGTTTAGTTGCAGTTTGTTGGTTTTGCAGTACTGTACGAACAGGTCAAGGTCTAGTTGCTCAGTATCAGACAATGTGCGTATGGACTTTAGGACCTTCATGTCATCAGCGTATAGTAGGATATGTGAGTTTCTAAAGCAGTTTTTTATATCAAAAATAAATATTATAAACAACAATGGTCCCAGGATTGAGCCTTGGGGCACTCCTTTATAATATATTTGATTATAATATATGTGAGTCTGATATTATATTATATTTGACAGGTGAAGACACTATACCAATGTCCTATTGTCATGAGTAACAATAAATTAATAAAATATATTAAAATTAAAATGATTATGAAACGTTCCCCCATTTAAATATTTAATTTTAAGAGATTTTGTTTTTTAAAAACAAAATCTCTTAAAATTAAATATTTCTTTTAGAAAAGATCGTGTTAACATAACAAGTAAATTCAATATCTGTATGGGGGAACTAGATAAATGTAGGAAAATGTATGATGTAGATACTCAGTGCCTCCAAAATGATTTATTATATAAGGAGTGTTTACTGAAGGAAATTTTTGAGAAATATGAGAGTTCACAACAGCAATTGAGTGAGCGCTTGTTTGAGGCCGGGGAATTGTTGGACTTGGTGAAGTACAATGCACAGAGGTATGAGTCGCCGACTAGTGCCTCATGTAGCTGTGCCAACCATACACCAACCACCCCGCTGCAAGGTGTCTTGTCTCCACCAATGTTGGCGCTTCCAGAAAAAATCTGTGTACCCAATTCACAGGAATATAAAACAACAATGTTTAGTGACGAAATAGATTAAGATATTTAATTTTAAGAGATTTTGTTTTTTAAAAACAAAATCTCTTAAAATTAAATATTTCTTTTAGAAAAGATCGTGTTAACATAACAAGTAAATTCAATATCTGTATGGGGGAACTAGATAAATGTAGGAAAATGTATGATGTAGATACTCAGTGCCTCCAAAATGATTTATTATATAAGGAGTGTTTACTGAAGGAAATTTTTGAGAAATATGAGAGTTCACAACAGCAATTGAGTGAGCGCTTGTTTGAGGCCGGGGAATTGTTGGACTTGGTGAAGTACAATGCACAGAGGTATGAGTCGCCGACTAGTGCCTCATGTAGCTGTGCCAACCATACACCAACCACCCCGCTGCAAGGTGTCTTGTCTCCACCAATGTTGGCGCTTCCAGAAAAAATCTGTGTACCCAATTCACAGGAATATAAAACAACAATGTTTAGTGACGAAATAGGTTCTGGCTTTGGAAAAATCTTAATAATTACCTTAGCTACAGTTCTACAAATCATTGCTACCATAATATTAGTTTCAAGCAAATGATTTAAACAAATTATAAATTCGAATATGGATAATTATTCTACAATGGTTTTGCTGTTAGGTAATAGTAGCATTACCAAAAAGGACATAGTGGGCGGTATTGACACCTTGTAAGGATTAAAGGAGACGGTTACGCTTTCATACAATTTTGGGCCTGGATGTAAAAAGATGAAATTGGTGTCAATTGATAGCTACTATATTATCAAACATTCACTGAACATTTTGCAGATTTTGGCAATCTGAGAGCCGAGATAAAAGAATTATACTTCGTGCCTCGTCCTCGAGATTAGTTGCTGTAATTAATTATTATTAGGTATTTGCACAAGTAGTAACGGCTACAAGCGGCCACTCAAATCACTATGTTTTAGAGACAATATTTTTTTTTTTCTGGCCGCACAGTCTCGGCTGTCAACTTGTCATTCGCGGTTTTAGTGCGTTGCTACTCAACACTTATCTAAACTTTTAAAATAAAAGAACAGTTTTAAAAAAGTGGAAACCATTCCAAAAAGGACACATCATCGTCAACCGAGGAATACAAGAGAATCAGGAGAAACATGAAAAAACCTGGGAACAATTTAAAACGTGCTCGACTTAAACGAAGTAAAACAAAACCGTCTCAAGAGTCGACGCCATATTTAGACCCGCAAGGTACCTAACTCTGTTAAAGTATATCTACAACTATTTTACCAGTCCTATGCCAAATTTGTTTATCTTTAACAAATAATGCACTTCGTGCAAGCCATCGGGCCGTCCCACGGCACATTTACGAGATTATCAATCAAAAGAAATTTATTTCTTTTATCTAACGAATGTATTCGAGCTGATCATAGGACTGCCTCACAATATTCAATAATTCTCAAACAAAATAATGCATTTTGGACAAGCCATTCGGCTGTTTCACCGCATATTTACGAGATAATCAAATATATTTTAATTCATATACCTAATGAACGTACTCGAGCTGATCATTGTACTGTCTCACAACATTCAATAATTGACTGGTTTCGTTCAATTCTTTGGAATTGCTACACCCACCAGATTTCAAAACTCGGTTATCAACCGGCAGTAAAACAATGGTTTGTAATCATTCCAGGCCAAGTCCTAGATGACGATGCCACAAATGAAATGGAAACAATTGAAGTCAAATACGACCAAGAAAATACCAAAATAACCACAAACACTAGTGATCTGCCTCACAATTCCAGCCCGGACAACACACAGAGGTTATCAAAATTCTTGGGGTTGACCCAACATTGAACACGGAGAATGGTGATGGGGCTAAACTCCACAAGAAAGTGGCCAGCTGTCTGGAACATCTTGCAACATGAGGCCTGTCTCCCTAGAGACCACAGGCGGATATTTCCCCTACAGCTCCTTCCGCAGGAAAATAACTGCTGACATTGAACGTGAAAATACTTGGGGCTCTTAGGCTATACAGCAAAATTCCCAAATTATTGTTAAACAAGGCCATAGAAGCAAAACAAAGACTACTCAGTACCATTTCCTGCCTAGGAGCAACATTATCAAAACTACTGGATACAAAAGAAAATGATACAGATCTACTAAGTTAAATAATGGATGCCACTCGCACCTTATGTGAACTTCAACATTGTGAGTTGTGACTCAATGACTAGATGCAAATTTAGCTGTAGCTCAATTAAAAAGGATCCTATGAACCAAGTTCAAAACACAAAGGTAGAAAAATATCCGTTCGGGTAAACACTTCTTGGAACTCTTCGAGCTGGTAAAGCGGTTTCTAAATCAGGTACTGCAATAGCACTCAAAGCCAAGAAATCCAAAACATTCCAAGCAAAATACTGGAAAGCTCCACGAGCGCCACAAGGGCGCCAGGAGAACAGGGAGCCTGTCTATAGCCTGAGTCAGCAGTACAATACCCTTTAAACGGTTGTTACATCTCAACCTCGACCCTGCCAAACTCAGTAAGGTACGCCAGTCACTTATATTTTTTTATAAACAGTGGTAACTTATCACTGACGATAAGACCATGTTATCAGGGATTGAGGGTTTCACAGTTACCCACAACACTTCAAGATAGCCCAGCTGAAAAAACACTATAAGGAGACAATCAAATAATTGATCTCAATTGGTACAATATCTAAGTGCCAGCCTTGAAAAGGGAAATTTGTCTCAAGTGTTTCTTAAGACATAAACCCAATGGCAATAAAGCCATAATAAGTTCATTGATGCAAGCCGCTTTAAACTTGAAGACTTGTGCACAGAATTAAAGATGATATCAAATGATAGTTCCATGGCCACACTTTACATAACATGCATTAAAGATGCATAGTTTCATAATAAATATTACAAAAGTAACGTTCTAGCAAATATCTAGAATTCCCTCTTGGAAAATTGTATGAGTTTAGTATACTGCCATTTGGGTAAAACACTGCATCTTACATTTTCACTAAAGTCATGAAATCTGCCAACAAATTACTAAGATCCTGTGGCTATTGATTGTTAACTGAAATCATTCAAAACAATAAAAAGTTAATCACAAGTTAATAAATAACAAACTTACACCCACTAATACTGGTACATTTTCGGGCTATATTATTGACAAAAGACGTATATACAACTGTCATGTAACGTTACCTATAGATAAGAAAAAACATATAAATTATGAAATCAGACAATTTCCAAGTTTTGTAGGACTAGGTACTGCTCTCAGTGTGACCTACTGTTGAATGTGGAAGGCTTTATATAATATACCAAAAAACTAGAATGTTGTAAAATCCTAAACCTCCACGGTGAAGTAAATTATGAAAAATACATGGATATCCCTACAATAATTTTCTGAATGGTGGCCATATGCCATTAAAAATTTAGTAAACAAAATCAAACCTAATTATGTAACCGAAATCTTTTCTGACGCCTCAACAAGGGAGGGACTGCCTGTGGGGATGAGATTGCTAGGAGCTAGTGGTCAGACAAGGAATGTGAATATCAAATTAATTTTAATTGGATTTATTAGCATCATTCTTTGTCTTTTAAATATTTGGTAAACTTTTCAATAATTGTGAAATACTGTTATGTATAGACAATTCAACAGCAATATAGGCTGCATTCTCTATTGGCTCAACTCTTCAACTTAGCCAGCGACATTGGTGTGAAAACCATTATATTTTCATTTTCGCTCTTTACATTAGGTCAACTGAAAATCAAGTAGCTGACACTGTATTGCAGAAGTCGCATCCCGATGTACTACTTCTAAAGCCAGGTGTGACAATTTGTCAGATACTAAAAACAGCAGGCTGGAGTTACAACTCAAGTACATTTGGTAAATTTTAAAGACCTTTAGTGTAAAGGATCAAAATGATTAAGGAAGATAAACGTTTAGCTGTGATTAAACAAGTACATTTGGTAAACTTTATAACAGACCTATAGTGTAAAGGATCAAAATGATTTAGCAAGATAAATCTTTAGCTGTGATTAAATATATCGTATTTAACTTACATGTACTAACTAATACAAAACCAGCAACTTTAACTTATAAGGAAGGAGTATAAGTATAAATGTATGGATAAGGAAACTAACAATAGTAATAAGAAAGCAAAACTGTATTTTGTCAGAACAGATATATTTATTTATAATATTATCTGAATGGTTAATTATGCACTTTAGTTTTCCAATGATACCTATGATTGTTATTCTTTAAACAAACTTTAATATTGATATTAAGTGTTCACTAATTATTCTGATAAAAAGATAATTAAGAATACACATAAAAAATTTGGTTAAAAACATTACATAAAAGCAACTGTGATTGTTAGCCAATAAAAAACTTTAATATTTAATGACAATAAATAGGCAAAAAATCAAATCATTCATTAAACTTAAGTTGTGCCAGAAAGCGTTTTATACCATTAAAGATTACGTTGAGGACATAATATTTACTTTTTAAAGTATAATATTATTTTATTTTAATTATTGTAAATGTGAAGACTATATTGACCATTCCTTTTTTTTTATTTATCTTTTTTTTAAATCCTGGTCTGGCAGTTTGAGTAGTTTATGCGGCCTACCCGAATTTCCTTTCTTTGTTATTGTTCGTCGAATCGTTGAGCTCATTAAATTCTGTGTTGAGTTGCTCGGTTATTGACAAATGCGTGCACTGACTGGACAGATACACTCAATCTGGCTGGTTCTTTCCTCAAAAGACCATTTCAGACATCAATAGAATAGAATAGAATATACTTTATTGTACACCATAAAATTATACACATTTTCAAGAAAAACTTATTTTTACGGGTACAAAGGCGGTCTTATCGCTGACAGCAATATCTACCAGACAACCTTTGGATGGACTAAAAAATGTGTACTGTTATTAGATTAAAACATAAATATATACAAGATTATATTACTAAACACATCAACACGGTCTAGGGATATTTCATACTCAATTAAATAACTCGAAAAGTACTGGCCGCATTGGAATCTTTTATACCGATTTGTTTGTAATTTATCTCAGACTAATTCCAAATTCAAATTTTTGAAAATTCTTTTGTTTCGGTGGCATAAAAATGTCTTGATGTGTAGGAGAGGGAATTTTCATTTGTGCTAAATTTAGAAAGCAATACGAATTACGTTAAGTTACAGTTTTTTTTCATTTTAAACGAAAGATAAAGTTAAAATTGAGGTATTGTAGCCATGCAACGCCAACATTTGACGAGGGCGGAGATGTTACGAGCTGTGGGAATGCTGGAAGCTGGGTCTGTTTAGCGTAATGTTGCTGAGGCCATAGGGACCCACCAAAATGTAATTTCAAGATTGTGGACACGCTATCGTGCCACAGGTGAAGTAGCGGAGAGGCACCGGGGGCCAAGTCACATCACTACCCCCAGACAAGACCGATTTTTGCAAATTACTGCGCGAGCTCAACCAAATGCAACGGCGACTCAATTGGTCCAAAGGCTGCGAGTGGAACACCAAGTGCTTGTGAGTAACCAAACTGCAAGAAGGCGACTGCATGAAAGCAATCTACGCTCTCGTAGACCACTTCGGGTCCCACCTTTACGGAGAGGCAATCGGACGACGATTAGAATGGGTTCGGAACCACGTGGACTGGGGCCGTGAGCAATGGTCCAATGTGCTGTTCACGGATGAATCCAGGTTCGGCTTCCATCCAGATTCACGAAGGACGCGTGTTTGGCGAGTTCCTGGATGATGGAGCCGTCTTCAGAACCCTCAGGAAGTTCACCCATACCAAGGAGGAACAATTATGGTTTGGGCAGGAATTCGTCTTGGAGGACGGACGGATCTCGTTTGGGTGCGGGGCAATATGACGGCAGAACGATACGTCCGACAGGTGCTGGGGCCCGTAATCTTGCCCCACAGAACACAAATGGGGCAAGATTTCCTGCTCATGCACGACAATGCCCGGGCACACACGGCGAGAACGGTAGCAGCTTGGTTACATACACACAATGTTAGGGCCTTAGACTGGCCTGCTCAATCGCCAGATCTAAATCCCATTGAGCATGCGTGGGATATGCTGCAAAGAAGAGCTCTGAAGGAAGTTCCTGAAAATCTGGCTACAGAAGATCAACTTTTTGCACACCTCAGAAGGACATGGGACAATATTCCGCAGCAAGACATTGACAACCTTGTTCTGAGCATGCCGAATCGTTGCCGATGTGTTATGAACATCATGGGCGCTTTCTCAGACTACTAACTTCAAGTTTATAAACACAAATTAAATGATTTTTCTATTTTTTTCAGTTTTTACTCATAAATTAAAAGTTAATTCATATACGGTTTCCGTCTATGCTTAATTTTTTTTCCATAAAATCCTGAAATTTTAATCGAAGTACCTTAACCATTATTAAAAAATGGTAGAATATTAAATAACGTATCTTTTAAATATATACATGTCTTATAAAGAATTAACACATTGATAGTAATTCGCTTTTTTAAAAATATCCCTAGACCGTGTTGATGTGTGTATAATAAATACTATACATAAAGCTATATATATAAACATACATACATAATATGATATGAAATTTATATGAAGAGAGAGAAACAAAAAGAAAAAGGGTTAAATAATGATGACAGAGATTAGATAAAAATAATTTATATATATAAATAGAAAAGCGTTAGAGAGAAAGGAAATGGTTTAAACCAGGAGTTTAAAAGAAACCAGTGAATACCAACCATAGTCCAGCTTTTCTCCATATTGAATGGAGAAAAGCTGGACTATGTAGATCTAACAGTTTTTCTAGGAATCACTCTAGATTTTACAAATTGCAATGGGGGCCTCACATAACATCTCTTTAGCTAGACGAATGGCTAAGCTCGGCCGCTTATGCTGTTAGAAAGATCAGTCAACGGATGTGGAGACCGCGCGTTTGATCTATTTTAGCTACATTCACAGCATTTTGTCATACGGTATTTTATTGTGGGGTCGGGCGGCTGACATTGAAGCAATATTTATTTTGAAAAGAGAGCTGTCAGAGCCATATATAAGTTAAGTCAGCGATAATGTCTTCGGGAGCTATTTAAAAAGATTAATGTTATGATAGTTTCTTGCCAATTCATTTATGAAAATATTATGTATGTAAGGAAAAATGTACATCTCTTTAGTAATGTCAGTGATAAACACAATTGTAATACGAGAAATAAAGATAAGCTAGATCAAACATCTTATAGACTAGCTAAAGTACACTTATCTTTCTTGGGGTACTGTGTTAAATTCTATAACTAAATACCTTGTGTTAAATTAAAATGAAATGAAAGCAAATTTAAAACTTTTGTTAAAAGCACATTTTGTAAACAAGCATATTACAAACTAGATGAGTATATTCAAGATAAGAATGCTTGGAAACATGCTGGTCCTACTCCATAGGGCAATCTTTAGTGTAGACAAAATCAAACCTAACCGGTTTTATTTGTATTATATTCATATTTATATTAACGCTTTATTTATATTATTTTTGTTTAAAAAATTTTGACTCGCATACTGTTCCATTGTTGTTGAATTAGGGATTGTATGTATGCAATATTTCTAAGTATGTGAGAACCATGTTCCTAGTTGTCAAGTGAAGGGTTTTACCTGTTAGGGCTTGTAATACTTTATACCTATATGTAGTATAGTAGTGCTAGGTGCATCGTTCTCACGTACATGAATTTATTAATGTATGTAGGTACTTTAATATTGTAAAACATTTTTTTTTGAAAGAGTAGTACACGGTAGAATCAATTTTTATTACTTGTAACTTTTAATTGTTAACGTTCAAAAGTGCCGCTTAGTGGCCTAATTGAATACATACATTTGACTTTGAGTAAGTATGGAGTTTCTTGTGCATAATTCTTCTCCATAACAAGCTACTTTTCCGAATGAGTAGAATAAATTTTTATTACTTGTAAATTTTAATTGTTAACGTTCAAAAGTGCTGCTTAGTGGCCTAATTGAATAAATACATTTGACTTCGTCTTTGACCCACTGAAACGCCACGGTGTCCTCCTGTGCTGCTTATGGCGGTAACACGGGCACAAGTTGCACTCGTCCGTAGACCGGCCGTGGCTGTCCGTCACCGGACACCCCTCTGGGGAGTTCCCCCCATCACCAGCGCACCAGAACGAATTGCACGCCGTGACTACCCCAAGGACCAAACGAGCACATGGGTGCCAGACGACCCCGTGAATGGCAGTTTTCGGCCGCAGGGGATAGGGTCCTCCCCTGCAGCCCCACCGCGTCCGCTATCAGATGGTGGTTTGGAGGTAGGTGGAGCAGGGCGTAAAGTCCCACAAACCTCCATAGATCAAATCAAATTATTTATTTTTTCAGAAAACACTGTTACAATGGTGTTATTGAATGGTACATGTTTCAAGTGAATCGACCGACAGGCATGCAAAATAAATAAACCATGATTGTATAGATTTTTAATTAGTCATTTATTTAATTCATTCAATAATAATAATAATAATCAAATAATTTCAATGTCATTCCTAGTTTAATTACAATAAATTAACATATAATTGTTCTATAACTTGATGTCACTGGGAGGTCTTGAATTTGGAAAAATTATCGTTTAAGTAGTCATTCAAATTATAGTAGCATTTGTCAACTAAAAGGCTCTTTAGAGTTTTTTTAAATAAGGCAGTATTCATTGCCCTTATTTCTCTAGGTAGTTTATTGAAAATTTCAGGAGCCATCCGAAACACACTTTTGTGCATTAATGTGGTACGGGTTTGGCGCACACAGAGGCGAAGTGCGTCACGTTGTTGCCTATTACTGACTTCTGAGGCCAATGTAAATAAGTTACGATTGACCTTAACAAACATTGAAATCTCATAAATATATATGCTTGGGAGAGTAAGTATTTTGTACTCCTGGAAATACGGTTTACAGGTCTCAACCACTTTAAGTCCAAACATAGCCCATATGCACCGCTTCTGTGCTTTAAAAATTAGGTCAGTGTCAGTTGAATTTCCCCAAAAAATTACACCATACCTCAGGACTGGAGCAACTAAACCATGATATGCAGTTAAAAAGGTGTTGATATTTGAAATCTGTTTCAATTCATGTAGCGCATATACTGATTTATTAATTCTTTTGCATAGTGTTTCAATCTGGGATTTCCATTTTAATTTGTTGTCTACATTTAGACCAAGAAATTTTGTTGTTTGTACTTCAGATACAGGTTCACCCTTATAGTTAATCTGAGGCATAATAGAAAAGGGAGGATCCTCCGACTAGACGGGTGTGGTCCGGGCAACTGCCCAACGGTAATTGTCGGAATGTTGTATGTGTTCAAATCGCGCCGCAAACTTTACTTGCGCGATGCAGGATTTGTGTGACGTCATGTCATTGGTTCGTAAGTGGCGGCGTTGGTGCCGCTACATCACACCCCTCTGGAGACCGGAGGTCGATAGCAGATTGAGTCGTCCGTACATCTTGTGATGCGTGCCTGGCCAGTGGATGGTTAGTTCCCGTGAGTCGGAACCGGAAGTCGCAGAGTTCGCGGTGAGTCGAACTGTATGCGGTTGTGCCCCAGTGAGTTGGGGTGATGATATCCCAGTGAGTCGGGATAGTGTTGCTGGCTCCAGTGGTTCGGAGCGGTGATGATGTCCCAGTGAGTCGGGACAGTGCTGCTGGCTCCAGTGGGTCGGAGCGGTGATGATAGAAGCTGAGGGTGATGACCAGGAATGCGCGTCCGCTGCATGCTGGTGGTCAGGATACCCTCTTAGATGCCGTGGGTACTGGCTGGCCGTGTGACTCGCTGCTCGAAAGCTTGAGGAAGTGATGCTGACGTCACGACGAAGTTGTTCTGCACGAAGGCTGCGCTGACGTTCATGTTCGAGGGTCACCAGTTTGGGGGTATGCGGAACAGGGTGTAAAGTCCCACAAACCTCCATAGAAAAGGGAGGATCCTCCGACCAGATGGGTGTTGTGTCTGGTCCGGGCAACTGCCCGACGGTAATTTTCGGAATGTTGTATGTGTTCAAACCGCGCCGCAAACTTTACTTGCGCGATGCAGGATTTGTGTGAGGTCATGTCATTGGTTCGTAAGTGGCGGCGTTGGTGCCGCTACAGTGGTGAGCCCGTCCAGGCCGCAGAATGTAGGGAGAGCGGCACTCCTCTCCCACCGCGGCCTCTAACCCTCAGCCACGATTTCGTATGGGGGGCCCCCATAAGACATCGCGGCCCGCCTCAGTTGCGAACTTGCGATGCCGCCACTTTTACCTAGCGGCACCGTGGCCTACTTGTTGGCCGCTACGTCGTCGGCTTAATTGGCAAAAACCTTGACGAGCGGCCTCTCCTCGGCATCCTCTTTGCTTCAACGTGGGTGACCAAGCCACGGCTACTGAACCCCCCCCACTCTCCCCTCCCCCGTCTCGACAATGCGGGATCATGATGCGACAATAATTTATATTGCACTTGGATTTACTGTACCAAACTCGCTGGTCAAGTGTGCACCTCCCACCTCCCACCTCCAACAGATCGCAGAACAAATGAAACCATAATGGGGTTCGGACTGAAATTTGTAAAACCAGGGGATCAGTAAGATGTGCGCATGTGCCACACCACAGATCTGTTGAGTGCGTGACTGCGTGTGTGTCACCTGCAGTCACATGTGACTCTTGTCGAGCAGATGGTTGTGCAGAAGCAAACATAGGCGTCACACAGGAGTAGGCAGAGATCAGACAGAGACGCATCGAGGATGTATCCGTTGTTTCACAAGCGTGCCGCGGCGCGGCGGCGCGGGTCAGTTGCTCTGATAACGTAAGTGTGACAACGATAGCGTGTAACAATAATAATAGCCGGCCGCTGACATAACGCGCACGAGATAGGGCAGTGGCACGCGCCTTGTTGTGATAACCACTGTACTGATTCATCATAACTATAATTATTTTGTACTAGTTTGCCGAATCAATCATAGTTAACTTGAGATTACGCTTCTGATTGTTGATTATTAGCTTACTAGGCGAGAGACATATAAACAGCTAACCTAATATGTATGTAACACAATCACAAATTATTACTGTGTTCAGGAATTCAGTTCCAAATAAGCAGGCAGACCGTACCTCTACTTACTTATCAATCAAAATTCATGATCATTAGATTTTGGATATAGATTTTACAGTTTTTGTCGTTTTCTATAGGAGATTTTTTTGGACTAGAAAACATTTAGTGTTTTAATTTCAAGTAACTTAAGTACCCTACCTATTAAAAACTTAAATTTGTTAAATGAATAACTTCGCATCAAAAATGAAACTCGCACTTAGAAAAACAATTTGAAAGCTCTTCAAATTGCTTTTCTGTTTTGACGCGAAGTGGCTAACTGAACCCAAAGGAATCAATATTTTGAAACATCCCGGGCGCGGGCGCATCTGTAGCGGCTCGCACACACACGCTGTACTTTTTATAGGAGCTACACGTCTCACCTTCCGTTTATCTACTCATGTGCTCCGTGCACTCTCTCGAATCGCGCCGAGCCGCGATTCTTATTTTGTTACATGTATTTAATGTCACACATGTCATAGTAAAACACATTATAAGGCGGGCAAATATTATTATAGTGAAGTTGTGTTATGTGGTCGGTTCTCACACCTTCGAAATAGTGGCGATGTAGCTGCGATAGCGCCAACTTTCGCGATAGTATCGCCCGCGGTATCGCCGCAATCATATCGCTCTTTAGCCGCCACGTTACCGCGCGATAACGGCTGTTATAATTAGCAGTCGCGTAATCTGATGTTAACAACAAAGTGGAGCACCGCTACCCCACTGCCCACTGGCACAGATAATATATTACTAGCATACAGATGCCTCATCCCATACAAAGAAACCGTACCGACGTAACTAGCGTTCTTCATCTGATTATACCGATATTTTTTGTAAATCGATCGCGTACGGTTCCTTTCTACGGCGATAGATAGATCACCATCTATATCCGTGGAACGGAACTGCACGCGATCGATGTACAAAAAATAATCAGTATAATCAGTACAGTAAGTCGGCACGGTTATTTTGTATGGGATGAGACACCACTGCCATTGGTTTACCTCAAATTACCAATTTAAAAGTTTATACACATAAACACACTATACAACAGCCGCAAACTTTCGACTTCAATAGTGAGCGAGGGTTCCAAGCAAGAACTTCCAGATGATGAACGACTAATAGGTACAGACTCATTCAAGCTGGTGCAATAGTATTCCCACAGAATATAAAAAAGAGGTCTTTCTGTGGGTATACCTATACAAAACATAGTAGCGTATGGCTCGCGGGCTGTGCCTAAAGTAAAGCACTGATAGAACGCACGCGCGCGCTATCATGTCGTGGGGCAACACGCGCGGATGCAGATAGCGGGTTCCGGCTCAGCGGCGCTAATCTGCGCGGCTGCCGGGCTTGGCCCCCTCGGCTTCGGCCATGCGGACACGTCAACAACATCACTCGGTGCTCTTCCTCACAAACTCACTGCTCAGCACCGGCCTCTTACAGCTCGGTTTGGTGTTCATCATAATGTACTTACTTCAAGTTTCACAACCTCAGTAGATCTTTGACCTTTTTAGGTTTATTAACAACACTGCTCGTGTATCTGATTATGTACCCAAATAGTAGGTCCCGGGTTCGATACCCAAGTCTAGCAAAATATGATATTAGATTTTTCCATTAGAAATGTCTCGGTAGCAGCCCGGAGTTTGGAAGTTGGCGGTGGGTGTAACACAAGAAGGTATAGATAAAGATTGAAGCAAAACCTATCTATCACTATCTCGCTCTCTGTGGGCAGACCCTCTCTGTCTAAAGTCAAAGTCAAAGATTTATTTGCAGATAAAAAAACCTTCATTTTATTTTTCCCAGGACATCGCTATAATTGTTGCTGTCCATTTAGTGGTTTACAATAATATTTATACAATTATCTACATCTCATTAATACTAAGACTGATCCCTTATATAGATCATGATAATTATGCATGCGTATAATAAATTAATAATTAATTGTGGCGACGCTTGGGGCAGATATGATGATGATGATGATAATAAATTACGAAAGAAGCTGTTTGTTTAAGTATGAAAGTTAGGATGTTTCCGAGTTTGTAAATTTGGCTCTTTGTCATTTAACTAATCACGCAGAAGTGCAGGGTCGACATGGACAGAATTTTTCGAAGAAATAGATCATGACTAGGACATAGGTTTAGTTACAGTGGCAATACGAAATGAATGACTGAGATATGTGCGGGCACGAGAAAGAGGCATCATTGTACTCATCATTTTATAACAACTGGTACTAAGGGACCAACCCAAAAATTGCGAAAAATAAATCAGATGTTTCACTAATTTTGCTGATAGCGAAACATAATGAACAGCTGTTTTTTTCAGATTCCTGGGTTGGTCAGTGTTAAGGAGCAAGAGTGGTAAGGAGGGTGTTCAGGTGCGCTATTTTGAATATTATGTATATACATATATTATACGGGACTATAATAGGAATTGTAACATATTAAAAAAATAAACAAAAAGGAAACAAAAACACTTGCCGAATTAAAATCATTTATTTTAAAACTTTTCTATTAGTATACATGACTAAATATTATTGCTCTGTGTAGTTTCTGTCTCTTATCACGTAAATAAAAAAATAAAAAAAATAAAAGCCTTATATTTCTTACAAAAAAAAAATACAAATATAAACTTATTTCTAATTATCTTCTAGGAGTATTATGTTTAAACTTAAACTTTCGTACGCAAAATACGCGCTTAGTCGTGGAGTTGCGGAAAACAGCCCGTTTTAACCTAACCTATGTTTAAACTTATACCTTATATTTATAGATATATATTTTACAATTTATGTAAGAACCCCTTGTTCTCGTAGGTGAAGGCCTCCTCTAGAGATTTCCAAGTATCCCTGTTTTTCGCTGTCTCCATCCACTGTTTGCCAGCCGCTTGTATAATATCGTCAGTCCACCGGGCAGCTGGTCTACCTTTCTTTCTGGTGCCTGATGGGCCCTTCCAAGATGTTATCCTGGCAGTCCATCTGTTATCTGTGAGTCTGGCTATGTGTCCAGCCCAGCGCTACTTAAACTTTTTGCATTGGATCAGAGCGTCTGTAACTTTTGTCTTCTTTCGAATTATACTATGGGGTATTTTTTTAATTCTTTCGATTTTTCCATTCCTCTTTGACACGTCCTGATTTTTGCTTTCGCTTGATGTGTGAACTTCCAAGTTTGGCTAGCGTATGTTAATGATGGCAGTATGCAGGTATCCATAACTTTGATCGGCATGTCACTTTTCATAATTTCTTTTAAGCTCCAAAATTGTTTCCAAGCATTCGAAACTCTCCTTTCTATTTCTAGTTCACTTCTTTGCTTCTCGAACGATAATTGTTTACCTAAGTACGAGTATACATAGGCGTCGACGTACTACAGCGCTTCATTGTTTAAGAATACAGGGGACTTCCGGTAGTTTGTCATAATATTGGTTTTACTGCGGTTAATTTCTAGTCCTACCTGCTGACTTGCGGCGTGAAGATCGTTTAACATCGACTGCAGCTCCATTTTGCTCTCAGACAGCAACACGATGTCGTCGGCAAATCTCAAGTGACTTATATATTTATTGTTTATATTTAGACCGACTCTTTCCCATTTTAGTTGTCCAATGACTCGTTGTAACACTGCTATAAATAAAGTGGGAGAGATGGGATCGCCCTGTCTTACTCCTCTTCTTATGGGTATTGAAGGTCCAGTCGTCTCCAGTCTAATTCTACTGCTACAGTTTTCATATAGATATTGTAATACCTTCAAATATCCTGTTTCAATATTTTGCGTTTCTAGAGACTCATACTCATATTGACCGATGATCCAAAGTATCAAAAGCTTTTCGATGATCGATAAATCCGATGTAGAGCGGCCTTTGAAACTCTTGATATTTGTCTATAATCATTTCAATAGAGTGGATATGATCCACAGTAGAGAATCCTATTCTAAAGCTTGCCTGCTCTACGGGCTGTTGGTTTTCTATGGTGCCTCTGATTCTCTTTTCTAAAATTGATGAGAATAATTTGTATATCGAAGACAGTAGGCTTATTGGTCGGTAATTGTTTATATCATTTGGGTCTCCTTTTTTATACAATAAAATGATGTCGCCGTTTTCAGCACGAGGTTAAAGAGCAGTGTTAGAGGGCTCACCAAATAGGGTGCTCCTAGCTTCAGGGCTTCGTTGGATATTTTATCAGGTCCTGGCCTTTTTTCATATTTCTATTTATTTATACCCTTCAACACTTCAGCCTCCTCTATGTCTAGAATATCGGACGATGTTTCTTTTGACAGAGTTGAAGCCGAAGCTAGCTCTCCACTATATTCACGCCTGGACAGAGTTTTATAGAATTTTGTTGCAACTTGAAGTATTTCATTTCTATTACATGTCGTTTTATTTGAAGCTTTAAGTCCTTCTATCCAAGTTTTATGAAGTCTAAGTTCTTTATTGGCTCTCTTTAAACTTCCAGACTGTAGTACATATTTTTCAATGGTCTTTTTACGATGGATGTTGTAGTCATGCCGGATGTATTTACTTATGAGTTTGTAGAGAGCTTTAAGCTCGTTTTTCATACTTCTTCTTATCACGTAAATCACTGAAAATATTTTCTTTATTGCTCTTTAAGTGAGCACGTAAACGCATGAAAAATAACCAATTAGCTATTTGCTTAACTATCTTAGTTTCATGCAAATTATTACAATCAATGGAGTCCGTGATGGGATGGAAGTAAAATATTGTGACACGACATATATTTTTTTCTATTTTTTTTCTCTAAGTTGGCCCATCAATTTAGCTCGTTGAAAAATTTTGTCCCATATATATCCCCAATATGGTCACACTACTGCAGTACGACTTTATGTAAACAAAACAAATTAAATTGCACAAAATCAATCAAATTCAATGTAGATGTGTTTGATCTTTACATAGTTATCATTTACAATTATTTTGAAAAGACTGGTTAATCGATTTAGTAGGAAATTATGTGAAAATACAAAGAAATATGTTTACAATGATTCAATGTCAGAAATCACGATATAAACACTTACGCTTGAAATCTTCTATCACCTTTTTGACGTCACGTACTATGGCAACCACTCACAACACAATTTTGCACCAGCTTTTGAATTATAACAATGTAAAATATCGAAAAATCTCAAACGAAGCTGTGAACCGCAAAGTAAACAACCGCCATATTGGCCTGATTTATTTTGGCATATAGGGCCAATGTTGCCATATTACCTAATCCTTAAGAAATGGAATTATATTTCGTTGATTTGCCAACCCAGATATGCTGCGACCTACAATTTTGGGATTTTCAATTATGGAACTAATCTTAGTTCAAGTATTTTTTTTTTTCTCTTTTAATTAGACTTTTTACAATATTTTTCAATCATCATTATAGCCCTTTGCTAAGAATAGTTACAGCACTGATTACAGTATTTTTGTGCCACATGTTAAATTTAGTGTTGTTTTTTTTTTTTTGCCTTTGTATAGATTTGTGAATGTGTCAACATTGTAGGCTTTCTAGATGATTGTTAACATTTGTTAACCTTTTATTTCGTACATTATTTTTTTTTGTTTGTTTGTTTTTTTTTTCAATTTCGTACGACTTATTGTCGGGCCTACGTTGTCCCCCCATATCCAAGTACTAATGCTGTACATGGAAATATTGTAAACACAAAAAAATTAAAAGAGTAACCATGGAGTTTCTTGCCGGTTCTTCTCCATAGGAAACGACTAACCCGAACCGTGCACCTTTTGTCGACGTTTTATAAGTACCCATGTAGGCCTATGTAAAATAAAAATATTTGATTTGATTTGATTTTATTTATAGGTAAATTATTTGACCGTGTTTAACTTCTGGTTGGGCTAGTGTGGTGACTATTTCTAAGAATTTTTTAGGAGATATAAATAAGAAGATAGCAATACTATACTCCACACTAGAATGAGATTCGGTTTTTTGGCGGGAACCGAAAAGCGCGTCTTTTGAAAACTAAAATTAAATAAATTACAATATTTTCATTAAACGCTATTAAAAAGCTCCTTATTTGGCCAAATGGAGTCTGAGGGGGAAGAAGAGGATCGGGAGTTAATTTTATCAAACCCGAAAACCAAAAGGAAAAGAAAGCTGGGTGAAAGTGAAGATGTGGATCTCCAAATAGGTGAGAAGTATTCAAATTTTAAGAAACCGGGATATACTTGAAATTATCCTGACACCAGCACTGGAACTGAATTTCCAGTGTATGTTGAAGGCGCGAAACAAAAACCCTTATCTTTTTCCAATTTTTTTAATAACGTAAAGGGCATACATGAACAACGTCGAATAAATCAGCATAAGATTATGCTCGTTTTCAAAACAGCTTCTGCTGCTAACGATTTTTTAAAAACAAGTCTAACAGAAAATTACCTTAGAGCTTACATACCAGCAATATCAGTCGAACGCATTGGTGTCATAAGGTATATATACCCATTGATAGCAGTAATGAGGAGCTATTCAATAAATTGTCTGCTGACCAAGAAATAGTAGAAGTCAGAGGTTTAAAAAGAAGTCAGGGGAAGAGATGGTACTCATCTCGGTAACATTTGTAGGGACCTCTTTGCCACAATACATTTATCTTGATAACTGGAGATATAAAGTATCTGAATATATTCCATTAGTTTTGCAGTGCTATCGTTGCATGAAATTCAATCATGTAGCGAAAGCCTGCCGAAGTGAGCAGGTCTGATCACGGTGTGCTGGACTTCATAATTATAAAGAATGTAAGGAAGATGCTCAACTTAAATGCATAAACTGTGAGGGAGCACATTTATATCTAAGGATTGCCCTTTTAAACAAAACAAGATTGTCAACAAACGAACATATGCAAATATCATCACATCACATCATCAGCCTATTAATGTTCCCACTGCTGGGACACAGGCCTCCTCTCTGTGAGAGGGAATGGGCCGTTATCCACCACGCGGGCGGGTTGGTGTATGTCACATGTCTTTGAATTTTTGGTTCTAGGACATGCCGGTTTCCTTACGATGTTTTACTTCACCGTTTTGAGAGCAGTGGTGATGAAATAATTTACACAAAGTAAAGCGCCTGCCTGGGTTCGAACCCACGACCTACAACTTGTAAGTCACGTCCGACACCACTGGGCCACCACTGCTCCTCTCTCTCTATGCAAATATAGCAAAATTAAATAATGAAAATTTTCCAGCTTTGAGTCATTCAACACCATCAGTGACTCCATCTGCGTCTATAACTAGGAATACTCCAATAAGTATTCAGAGTACCACAATTAATAAGATCCCGCGTCTAGCTAGAGTGAACACACCTGCTCAAAATAGTAATCCCATGAGCAAACTAAAAGATGTAATCAATGATAAGAATTCAATTTATATAATAGTAAAAACATTAATCTCTCTAGGGAATTCCGAGTCAGCTACCACTGTTTCCCACATAAAGGAAACTTTTTTAAAGAATTGCAAAATGTAATGGGAAATCTCAGGATAGCTCTACATAATATCCTAAGCATAAAAAGTAAAAAACCTTTGCTGAAAAAGTTTTTAATGGAAAATAATATAGACATTTGCTTCATTAATGAAATTTGGCTTAAAAAATCTTCCAGATTATTAAAAATTCCAGGTTATAATTTCATTAACAAAAATGCAGCGAATGAACATGGAGGTGTTGGTATTTTAATTAAAAATAACATTACATTCAAAATTATTAAGACATATTTTTATCAAGACAACCAAAACGTGGCTGTGTCAGTAGACACCGACTTAGGTCCGCTTACAATCCTGTGTCTTTACTGTCCACCTGAAAATGAAAATATAGGAAATAGAATTAGAAAAGATAAATTAACTAAATTGATAAAGAATATGCCCACCCCCTGTGTAATTTCCGGCGATTTGAATGCCCACCATATAGCTTTTGGTTGTAATGCAACAAAACCAAGGGGCAAAGATATTTTTGAAATATTAGAAGAATTTGATCTTTGAATCTCAATCTGAAGAATTTGATGGCAGTCCAACAACAGTTTTTACTCCTTCAGCTATTGATATATCTTAGTTAGTCCCAGTATCGCACCCCTATGCAAGTGGAAAGTACGTGATGACCCTTTAGGCAGTTACCATTATCCTACTATTATTGAATTAGCCATCACAGCAGCACATTACTGCATAAATAATAACATTGAAAAGTTTGCCTATAATAAAGCGGATCGGACAAAATTTCGTTTAGAAGCTGATAACATATTTCCTAACATTCAAATTTGAAATGTCAACCCCCTTAAAGCTTACGATGATTTTTGTTCTGGTACTAACACCCTCAAAAACTTGTGCATCCCAATAAATTAAGTTGGTAGGTATATCAGCAAAGTCCCAGCTCCAGGGTGGAATGAGACATGCACAGAAGTTGTACAGAAAGCTCATAAAGCCCTAGTCAAATATAGAAAAGATGGCAAGTTGGAATCTTTTATTGAATATAAGAAAGCAGACGCCTATAAAAAAAGAACTCAAAAAGAATTTTGCAAAAATAACTGGCAAAATAGAATAGAATAGAATAGTTCTTTATAATAGAATAGAATAGTTCTTTATTTGCACAGAAAGTAGGTACAAGTTACAGCTGTTAAGTTTTAATGTAATGATCCTTATACTAACTACCTTAAGTAAGGCATGCAAACGGTTTTAGCTATAATAAAGTCCCAATTAATATAAATCATTAAAACATTCGATTAAATCAGATACAAATTTACCATGTCCAGATCAAATTCTGTAAGTAATTTGAAATAGGCAATGCAATACACAATGTCAATTTTAATAAAAAGGGATTACAAATTCGTCAATACAGTCTAATAAAAAATAAAAATAAATAAAATTATTAAGTACAAGTCAGGCAAACAGAGAAGTCATGTTATCAATTTAAATTCTTATCGGTCAGAAATTCGCTAATTGAGTAATAACATTTATTAATTAATAGATCTGTCAATTTCTTTTTGAAAAGTAGAAATGGTTCATTTTTTATTACATCGGGTATTTTATTAAATATTATCAGACCCATACATATAATATTTTTCTTTAATAGGGCGGTATCGGAACCACTAACAATTAGCAAATTTTTGTACTGTCTCCTGATTGGCCGGTTTCTATTTTCGGACACTTTATTAAATAGATGCATATTTGATTTAACTAAAACAGCCACCTCAAAAATATAAAGGGATGGGCATGTTAGTAATTTTAGGGACTTAAATACAGGTACGCAGCTATCTGTTACTATTAAATTGCACATAGCCCTTATACAGCGTTTATGAGCCTTAAACACCTGTTCCTTCAGACTACAATTTCCCCAAAATATTATGCCATATCTCAAAATCGATGCGACTAACCCGTGGTATGCAATTAACCTTGTGGCCATACTTACTTTTTTAGACAAGTTAAAGAGCACATATGCAGCTGCACTAAGTTTTTTGCATACTTCTTCTGCTTGTGGCTTCCAAGTTAATTGGCTATCTATCATAATGCCAAGGAATTTAGCAACTAGTATTTGGTCAACCGTTTGTCCATTATAATGTAAATGTAAGACTTCTGGTGGAATTCTTTGATAAAAATGCATTACGTTCGTCTTTGGTATATTAATCATTAAATTATTTTCGTCAAGCCAGCGTATAATATTTATTAAAGTGTCATTTATGTCATGTTCATATGTTTTTTTGTCAATACATTTAATCAAGGCAGTACTATCGTCAGCGAATAAGACCATAGGATGTCCAATGTGGCGAGGTAAATCATTTATATACAGCAAAAATAATAAAGGGCCCAGCACACTACCTTGTGGTACGCCATACCTAATAATTCTAGCCTAAAATAAATATTTTTCTTCGCGCTTAGTTTTTAGACATATTCTAGATATTTCTGTATGTTGCTTACGATTGCTAAGGTATGACTTTAAGAGATTAAGAACATTTCCTCTAATGCCTATGATGTCTAGCTTTATTATAAGAATTTCGTGATCAACACAATCAAATGCCCTCGTCATGTCCGTAAAAATTGCGCAAACTGGATTTTTTTTATCTACATTCTGCAATATGACATTTATCAAATCGTAAACGGCCGTATTTATTCCTTTATTTTTTCTGAAACCCTTTTGTTCCGCACTTAAAATATTATATTTGGATAAGAAGTTATTAACTGAGTCATAAATATTCTTTCTATAACCTTGGAAAAAATGGGAATTAAAGCAATTGGTCTATAAATTGCTAGATCTTCTTTATTTATTTTTTTAAAAGTGGCTTCACTATAACTGTTTTTAAACCATCCGGGAATACTCCAGTACTGATACAAAAGTTGAGTAGGTATATGACACAAATGCATGGCAATATCGCCTGATACGAATTTTACAACCTTTGTTGATATGCCATCATATCCAGTGCTGCTTTTTAATGATTTTATTGCTCTCATAATATCTTGCGGTACTACTGGTTGCATAAAAAGTGAGTTGGGGTTACTTGTCAAGTGCTTGGTGTCCGGTGTTTTCGTCATGTTATCTTGTGACTGGTCAATGAAATAGTTGTTAAAGGCGTTTGCAATGTCTGTCGGATTAGTAATGGTAGTATTTTCAACTTTTATTTGGGAAATAAAAGTTGAAAATACTACTTTGCAACTCATTTAACGAGTATACATCAGTTTCAAAAATCTGGGAGTATATTCGTAAATATAACCGCATTACATTGTAGCCCCTTTAAAATCAGATGAATTTATACCTGGATTTTTAAAAAACTGTCCCAACCATCCACCTCAGATTTTGAATTGAGCTAAATATGATCTTGAGTCAAACAATGATTCTGAGGTAGCTGATTTCTTCTTAAAAGCTTTTGAATGGAATGAGTTTTGTTTCGCTTTGGATTCTAGAAAAGATACTACTCCAGGATTAGATGATTTTCCTTATATTGTTTTAATACAATTACAAGTATCAGCAAAAAAAAAATTGTTAACATTATTGAATGATACATGGTTTCAACAGCTGATACCTGAATCTTGGAAAACACAATGTCTAATACCAATATTAAAACCAGATAAACCTGCAGATGATCCAAACTCTCATAGACCTATCTCCTTAACTTCTTGTATTGGAAAATCGCTAGAAAGTATGGTAAAAGCTAGATAAGACCACGATGTAGAGAAAAAAGCCATCTTACCACCATTTCAGTTTGGTTTTCGTAAGGGTAAAAGTGCTGCTGAAAGATTTGTAACATTAATAGCTGATTTGAAGAAGACCAAACCAGCTCAAAATACCACAGCTTGTGTCTTCCTTGATGTTCAGGGAGCATATGACAATGTAGATCTGCATGTACTGGCACTTGTTTTAGCAGACTTGGGATTGCCTGGAAAATTAATAAAATGGATCTTTTATCTTTGCACTTTTTCGAAAATTGTACATACGACATAATAACAATCTTTATGGACCAGTGTCAGCAAACAAAGGTTTGATGCAGGGTGCATGTCTATCTTCAATTCTTTACAATATTCAAATCTTAAAATATATTAAGACCAATATTAACATTTTCGCTGATCATATTTTGCTATATTATACAGATAAAAATGACAATAATATAAATAGACTATTAAATTATTCTCTTGAACAATTACACAATTATTATTCTAATGTATTATACAGATTCCAATCACAGATTCCCTTAGTGTATTGATGGCAATTCAAACAAGTAATTTATCATTCAAACAAAATTATTTAATTCTTAGGATTAAAGATTTGTTATATAAACTTAATAATAAGGCTCTAATCTCTTAAGCTCGCCTTTGTACATGCACTTTATTATCACATGTATGTAATGTTGTTTTTTTTGGAGTACAATAGAGAATTAAGAACAGTTCTAGGTACAATGTAACACAAGCTATTGGTGATATCTGGACAATCGAACCTCTTATCACACAGACCATGAAGCATCATGGCCATCAGTAGGCTGCGTCTTGACTCCAAGCTTTGAAGTTTATAACGCGTCAATAATTAAGTATATGGTAATTTAGACTAGGTGCATCTGTAGTGCATAACACGTAATTTTTTTTTTGAACCATTTCCATTCTTTTTACATAAACATCAAAAATGGGACTCCAAATAGGTACTGCGAATTCCAGTTGAGAACAGACCAAAGCTTTGTATAGGAGTAAGAAAGTAGATGGTCTTTTGAAATCGTTTGAAGAACGCATGACAAAACCTAACATACGATACGCCTTATTAACGATATTATCAATATGAAGATTAGGATTGAAGATCAGGCAATCCTGTGTGCTTTTACACGACTTGTAAATTTTGATGTCATCAGCGTACATTAAAAATCTGGAATTAATGAAGCAGTTCTTAATGTCATTGAAAAAAACAATTTAAAGAGTAGGGGCCCCAAAATTGATCCCTGGGGCACACCGGCGGTGACAATGATTGAACTTGATTGGAAACCATTAATTACTATCTTTTGCGATCTATTGTGTATATACGCCATGAACCATCGTAACAAATTGCCACGGATTCCGTTGTAAGCAATTTTATCTAAGAGCAGTTTGTGATCCACCTTGTCAAAAGCCTTCCGAAAATCCGTCTACACAGCGTCAACTTGAACGTGTTCATCCATGCTTTTGAATAAGAAATCTGTGAACAACATGAGATTGGTGTTCGTCGAACGTCGTTTAACAAACCCATGCTGTTCACCAATAATGAGGTTGTGAATGTGAGAATATACTTCACTATGCACAAGACTGTCAAAAAGCTTCGACAAGGTGGAGAGTATAGAGATAGGGCGATAATTTTGTATGTGATATGTGCCCGTTTCTAAATATCGGGCAAGGTGCCTTCTCGTAAACATTTATTAAATAGAATATGAAGTGGAAGTACAATAGTTTCGGCGGTCCTCTTTATGAAGACTGGTGGCAAGCTATCTGGACCAGGACCATTGTTTAAGTCTAATTGCGTTATCGCTTTATGTACAACATCTGGTGACAAGTAGATGTCAGAGAAACAGGGCGCATTATCTGCATATATATTAGGAGGCTGCCACATCGCGGGGTTGAAATTCGTGGGTTCATAAACGGAGGTGAAGAAATTGGAGAACATGTTACATATATCAGTTGGATTATTTAGTTAAGATTTTCAAAAAACATACTCGCTGGGATTTCCGCCCTGCCCCTCTTATTTGAAACGTCAGTCCAGAAATGTTTAATGCTAAGCGGAATACTGTCTTCATGTGTCACTTGTGTGGGTATGACACCTGCTCTGTAATTTTAATTGTTTAAAAATAGTGAGAAAAGTTTTTGGATCATTTAATACATTTGATCTCATGTTTATATTATAAACTTTCAGTGACAGTGTTATCCTCTGAAAACTTGGTGGAAGTAGCAAGTTATTTTTATTTTATGAACTGACCTCAGTGTTTACATTTCTCAATGATGCAATTTTACTAAATAATAAACGATGATTGTGCTGTGTTTTTGACTAAAATGCTGAAATAAATACGCGCTGCAAAACGGATGTTTAAAAATGTTTCTACACAAACTACTCCTAATTTGGTACTCAAAGCGAGTGAAACACCTACATCTAGAGTGTTCGTAAATTCGTCCTCACAAACAAATGTTTCACCTACAATTATAAATAGTCGTGATTTTTTTCGAGAACAAAAATGTAATGACATATGACGTAAGTAATAGCACCCTATTATCAGATACTAGTTGTTTAAAGATTTTTCATCAGAATGTATGTGGAATAAGCAATAAAAAAACTGAACTCGAATTATATATTGAAACATCAGGTAATCTCGTCGACTATTTATGTATGTCAGAACATTTCTTAAATGACAAATCTGCTAATGTATTTACTATGTCGAATTATAATTTAGTCGCATGTAACACAAGGCCGAACAAGAAAAGAGGAGGTACTCTTATTTTGGCACATAAAATGAAAGAATGCGAAAACATTGAGTCAATCAGTAAGTTTTACAGAGCCGACAGTTTCGAGATATGTGGTGCAAAAGATGTTGAAACAGGCTTATACATCTGTTGTTGCTACCGAAGTCCCTATGATAAAAACTTCGAAAGCTTAATTTCTAGCTTAGAAAAATTATTAGAACACTTTATTGACAAAAACTGTATTATATGTGGGGACTTCAATGTTGACGTACTTGTTGAAAACAAAAAATCTTCTGAGTTTTTAAGCACATTGACATGTTATGACTTTAGATATCTTGTGAAAACTCCGACCTTTATCAGAAATAACTCTCAGTCGTGTTTAGATAACATAATCACAAATCTTGATTGTGACTGCATAGAGCAGTGTTTTGTGGATCATAATGGCTTAGCTGATGGTCATGGTGGACTTTTTTGTTATGTGGCTCTTGATGGAATTAACAAAAAAACAAAAAAGGTCGAGTACACCACAGTAATTAAAAGATTATTTAATGAGAATAATAACGCCTTTTTCAAAAGAAACCTTACTAAAAAAAAATGGAATAATATGGGTATAAATCAGTTTCTAAGTTATTTCAACAAAATATTACAAGATTGTTATCCCAAAAAATCTATTAGAATAAAGTCCAAAAATAACAATAAAATTATTAAAGTATCAAGTAAAATGAAAAGAGTCCTGTGTTCTAGAACTTTAAATAATGTCAGCATCAAAAATTATAAAATAAACTACGTTCGAATTTATAGAAGAGTTATTAAGCAGGCCAAAAAGCAAGCAATATCACGGTATTTAAACCGCGCAGAAAATATAGTGAAAGAAACATGGAAAATAGTAAACGAACATACTAAAAAGAAGAAAAACAGGCAATGTAAAAATCTTATCTTAAATGTAGACAATAAAGTAATCACTGATCCTCAGGATATTGCAAATATATTTAACGACAGTTTCTTATTCAAATCATCGATAGCTAATAAAGATAAGGATAGAGCAATGTCTTTTCTTATAGATACGACAAAAAGAGTTGAAAATGATATAACTTTCAAGCCAACTACACCAAATGAAATTGCAAAGTTGGTTAGCAAAATGGCTAATAAACATTCGTGCGGCTTCGACGACGTACCGATATCGATTATAAAGGAGAATATAGAGATATTAGCTACGCCTCTTTCTGATTTCTTCAATAAATGCATTGATGAGTCAATCTTTCCTGACCAGTTGAAATTGGCCAAGGTGATTCCTATACACAAAAAGGGCACTAAGACCAATCCAAAGAATTATCGCCCTATATCCTTATTACCCGCTTTATCAAAACTCTTTGAAAAAGTCATAAAGGATAGACTGATGGTACATTTCGGTATTAACAAAATTATCAACCTGAGACAATTTGGATATCAGAAAGGCGTTGGTACCGCGGTTTAATAACTGATATAGTTAGTAAATTAAATGTCAAACTGAAAGTAGCTGGACTATTTGTCGACCTCAGCTCGGCTTTTGACACCATATATTATGAACTGCTACTTACTAAACTCGAACATTATGGTATAAGAGGCAAGACATTAAAACTTATGACATCTTACTTGCAAAATAGACGAATGTATGTAGAAATTAAAAGTATAGATAAAAATAATCACGAAGTGATATTAAAGTCAAAAATGACATATGTAAAACGTGGTGTGCCTTAAGGCTCAATTTTAGGACCTATACTATATATTATTTTTACAAATGACTTCCTCAACTTTATGAATAAAACTCAACCGAACGAGAAACTTGTTGTTTTCGCAGATGACACAAACATAAGTATTGGGGCAAAAGACATAGAAAAATTGACATTAAATACTAATGTAATTATAGAAAAAAATTGCGAATGGTTTACAGCCAATTACTTATTGCTAAATATAGATAAAACTAACCTCGTATTATTTAAGACTACGACTCGTCATAATGACAAATTAGATATACATATAAATGGAGACAGGATTGAATTAGTGGACAAGGTTAAATTCTTAGGGATTAATATAGATTCGCATTTGAATTGGAAACCGGAGCTTGCTGTTATTGAATCATCCATATCGTCAGCATGTTACGCACTCAGGAGCCTTAGGGATGAATTGAACATAGAACAGTTAAAGGCTGTATATTATGCGCTGGTCGAGTCTAGGTTAAGGTACAGCATCGTGCTCTGGGGAAATAGTTACAGTTATAACTGGCAGAGAGCGTTCATCCTGCAGAAACGAGCCATAAGGACAATAGTCAGAATCGCACAATGGGTCTCATGCAGAGATTACTTTAAAAAGTTGGGAATATTAACAGTACCTAGCCTTTATATATTGGTCCTCTTGACTCATTTTTCTAAGTATCTACATGAGTTTGAATCACAAGACGAACATGAGATTAGAGAGAGCACGCGAAGAAAAAATTTTAAACAACTAATATCACCAAAATTGAATATAGTAGAGCATTGTTCAAAGTACCAAGCTGTAGAGATATTTAATAGGTTGCCTTCTGAGATGAAGATCCTGATTTATAACACGCACTTATTTAAAACAAAATTAAAAGCTTTTTTATTAGAAAAATGATTGTATAATATATCGGAACTAAGGTCAAACAATAATAAATGATTTACATTTTATTTAATGTTTTTCTCTCTTTGACATTATATAATTTATAATCTTTAAACATTATTTTTAAAACTGTGACATTTATATTGAAATCTGTTTGACATTATTTTTAAAACGGTTTGACATTATTTTTAAAACAGTTTGACATTATATTGAAATCTGTTTGACATTATATTTTAATCCGGTTTTGACATTATTATATTTTATAACTGTTTGACATTATTTTTAAAACTTATGGATTTTATTGAAAACTGTTTTTTACTTACTTTACTTGAATTTCACTTGAAATATTAATTAATAATTCATAATATTTGTATGTAAACTGCATGTGTATATATTCAACACAATGTAAATTGTTTTTATGAATAAATGAAATGAAATGAAAAACCGATTTCATGTATTTTTCAAAACATTTGTCACATTCAGATTTAAACCATTTACGATGAGTAGAAAAACTTTCATAATCCGATGCATTACCATATGTTTTCCATTTTCGCCAAGCTTTTTCTTTATTTCTGAAAATACGGATGAGCGAAGGAGAAAACCATAGAGGAAAACGTGAATTCCTGAGACGCGATAGCGGAATATGCCTTTTAATTATACTATAGATTTGATCGTAAAATGCATTAACAGATTGTTCAGCAGAAAGACCGAAAAACAAGTGATTCCAGTCCAATGTGCTCAACTCTTCATTGATTAGTTCATAGTTCGCTTTAAAGAAATTGTGTCTCGTAGATAAGTGACGTTTCATTGGCATTAATTTAGTATTAAGAGATGTTAATATCGAGAAAGGCGGATGGTAAACATCAATCGGTAGAATCGGTGTACATACTTTAGACTCACAGTCAACGTTAGACATAAACAAGTCCAGTATAAGTCCTAAGTTATTCCTTAATGTGTTATATTGAAAAATATTAGTTATATAGAAATAAAGTTGCATAGATAACAGCTCAAATTATCGGTCGGTTGTGGCACAAGATATTTACATCCATTACGATCAAGCCAGTTAATGCCCGGTAAATTATAATCGCCAGTTATATAGAATGTGTCAGTACAAGATCCTAAATTAATTACATCCAGCAATTTTTCTAAGTGTGATGTGTACAAGTCGTCCGGAGAACGCGGCGCTATGTAGGCTGCACTTATGATATGGCGCTTTGTGGGATGCGACCCCGGTAGCTGGACCAAGACGGGTTCAATATCAGCGTGAGAGTGGCGCGTCAAAATGCTAGTAGGTCGTAAATTGCGTAAAACGGCTATCAGTACTCCGCCACCGTCACGCTTCCCGTGGTGCAGCGGTCGCGGTCACATCTAAATACTAAATATCGATCATCAATAAACTCACCGTTAGATATGCTCGGTATAAGCCAAGACTCTGTAAGAATGCTTACGTCATAGGAAAATGACAAGATATTCATAAATAATGTCTTTAGCTTGGTTCGCAGTCCGCGACAGTTTAGGTAATAAATTGTTAAATTATATGTATTCGAAAACACAGCAATGATTATGAAGAAGCAATCCTTATGATTTTATAAAATACGAGAATACCCCCCTAAGAGAGAGAGATATCGAGAATACCTTCGGGCACCAGAGGGCGCTATGAGTACGTTACCGCCAATTTAGCTGTCAAGCGTCATTGCATTCTTGTGATTCTTTCGAATAAGAAAGAAAGTTTTCGTAAAGTGCTAAAAGTGCCTTTTAACCATTGTAACCAAGTTATATTAGTGTTAAAAGTGTTAGTAAGTGATTTTTAGGAAACACAGCATTGTATTTTTACAATAAATGGAGCCGGTAAGTAACGGTAATGAGAACCAAGGGCGAGCCGATAATGTTGCTTCTGATGGAGAACAATTATCGCCATCAAGCTATGGGGCATCGAAAAGCAGCTCCTCCTCATCCTCGGAGTTTGAGGAGGGCACGGCGTCACCCCTGCCCAATAAGCGTTCTCGTACCTCGGGACGAAACCGTAAGTACAAGTCAAAACCGCTACGCACCGATCCTCGTATCGATACTTTAATGTCGCAAATGTCGTATATTTCGAATTACTTAAGCCAATATCCCGTTTGTCATAATAGTGCAGACGCACGAAGTAGTGGTAATGACATATCTAGTACTAGTACAGGTATTTACTCGCATCAACTTGTTAATAATGACAATGAAAGTATTTAGGCACCGTTTATTACATTGCCTACTCAGCCCAAGTCACTGTCTCTGAATTGGGGTTCTTTAAACACGGATATTGACGATAAGAAGATTATCCCAGCTAGTGATAGGGATAGATTTTTGGAACTAAATAAGTTACAACAGTTTGATTCTCAGGCATGGAAAGGCATTAGGTGCAAGCAGGTCTTACAAGGCTGCTTAGCGACCCCAGGATTTACAGGACTTCATATTAATGATGAGTTATGTCACTTTAATAAAAGCAAAGACAATCTGGCTTCAACGGAGTTGCTTTTAGCTGGCTTATCCAACAAGATTTTGGAACAATGGCAGATATTAATATTATTAATAGTTTTGGACCGGGAACTCGGAAACTACCATGCAAATTATATGTGGAAAACGTTCCGAGTGTATTGAAGTTAGGCGTGAACGTATACTAAAGGAAATTTCTAATGAAAATCTTAGGAACACGCTAAGAAATGTCCCACCCAGCTCAGAGTACTTATTTAGTAGGGAGGCTCTGCAGCCTATAATACAGTCCCTCGGAGGGTCACAGGTCTGGTTAAATACTCCAACCTATTTAAAAGAGAAAAAGACTTCAGAGCGTGGGGATCATGCTTTTCTTAATAGAAAAGGCTACAAAAATAAGACTAGGAAGACAGATCAAATATTTAAGCATACAACTCGAAAGACTCGGCCCTTTCATCAGCGTCGTTCCAATGGGGAAGGGTCAAACTCTAAGCCTAAAGAAGTTTGACTCTCACCGGTATTTCAGAGGGGGATGCCTGAAATTGGCCACAGAAAGATGGGCTCAATTAGGAGCAAGCCAGTTCATTTTAAAGTTAATAGGGAGTTACCGCATGCCCTTCAGGAAAAAACCTCCTCTGAAATATCCAACCTAAATATTTTTAGAATTTCTAGCCACCAAAGTTTCTCCAGAAATGACACAAATGGTCAAGGAGTTAAAAAGCAAGGGTATTTTAGAAAGTCCAATGACTCTAGACGCGGGTTTCTTCTCGAAAATGTTCCTAATATGGAAATCGGATGGGGGATTGCGCCCAATTTTCGACCTCAAGGCCCTAAATATGTTTGTAACAACAGAACATTTTCATCTAATATCACAGATAGATGTAGTAGACTTGCTTCAACCAAATGACTGGTTAGTGAAGATCGATCTTCACCAGGCTTATTTCCATCTGAGTGTTGCGGAGACTCACAGAAGGTTTTTACGGGTTGTTTACGATGGAGAAATCCTTCAGTTAACAGTACTACCGTTCGGCCTGTCCTCGGCACCCCGTGCATTTGCAGCAGTTTCAAACTGGGTGGCCGAGATCCTCCGGGATCGTGGTGTACGTCTCTTAGTATACCTGGACGACTATATCCTGGTTTGTCAGGAGAAATCCAGGCTCACGGCACAGGTTGCGGAAACGCTAACCATCTTGGAATTTTTGGGTTAGCATGTAAATTACCAGAAGTCCGTGACCGAGCCCACACGCATGTTGGAATACTTAGGACTGGTCTGGGACACCCAGAACCAGACAGTAGCCTTGCCCACTCGGAAGGTTCTAGGTATAAAAAGCGCTCTGAAAAACATGTTGAGCCGGGGCAGCTGCTCATTAAGAGAGCTTCAAAGCTTGTTGGGCAAGCTAAATTTCGCCAACCAGGCGGTCCCTCGAGGCCGGCTTCACTGTCGCAGGGCACAGCTCTTTTTAAGAAAATTTACTCTGAGAGGCCAGAAGAGAGCGCTGTGCCCCAGAGTGCGAGAGGACTTGCGGTGGTGGTTGGATGCGATAGAGGGCAGTCCAACCCCACTACACAAGAAAGAAATAACACATTTCTTAACTACAGACGCAGCGGATGCGAGCTGGGGAGCGAACTTAAACAGTCAATTCCTCTCAGGCAAATGAGCTACAAACCAAATAGCCTGGCACTCCAATATGAAGGAGATGTATGCCGTTTTTGCAGTTATCAGGTCCCAGGGTGCACTGTTGCGAAATGCCCACATTCTGATATAGTCAGACAACAGGACTAGGGTAGCATACATTCGGAATCAGGGCGGAACTCGTTCGCTAAACTTACTGGGGCTAACAACCAAGTTATTGGAATTGACCTTTCGATACAACATAACAATGACAGCATTCCACTTGCCAGGGAACCTGAACGGCATTGCAGACTGCCTATCAAGGGGAAAATCAGTACCCGAGTGGCATCTGCTACCACCAGCCACGGAGGCAATATTCAGTCGGTGGGGCGTTCCCGAAATCGATCTCTTCGCAACAAGAGAAACCGCTGTCGTCCCAAGGTATGTGACTCTAGACTCAAGAGATGGCTCGGCGCTTTTCTGCGACGCCTTCAGTCGAAAATGGGTGTATCAAACAGCGTGGGTATTCCCACCTCCCAGCATGATACCCAGGGTCCTGTCCCACCTAAACAAGGCAGTAGGGACATACTATGTGATAGCGCCACGATGGACCCAGTGCTTCTGGTTCCCGGACCTCCAGGCGCGTGCGCTAGCCCCTCCCCTGCCGATAGAGAACCTGAGGAAGGTTCTGTTAGACTGGACGACAGGGTTGAGCCCTCCTCAAGTAGACAAGCTAAGGCTTCAGGCTTGGAAAGTTGGGGGTGGGAGGATCAAGTAACGGATTGGAGTAGGGACGAGCAGCAGGTATTGAAAAAGAGCTGGCACCCCTCTACCTTGAGCACCTATAGTGCCCCATTAAAAAGATGGTTGCACTGGAGTAAGTCGCATGGTGTAAACAGTAAGTGTCCAGAGGGCAAGGACGTAGCTAGGTTTTTGGGCAATCTTTATTTACAAAATAAATTTGCATACAGTACAATTCTGTTACACAAATCAGATATCTCGACATATTGTAGATACCACAACAGAGAATCTATCTAAGAACTTTTTTATTCAGCAAGTTTTAAAAGCTGTCTCTTTTTCTAAGCCGCACCCAGCCAAACCCCCTATATGGGATGTAAATATTTTGTTTGACTGGCTAAAGTCATCCACTTGTTCATGTTCTCTTTTTGACCAAAGCAGACGGACTGCATTGGTTCTTTTACTAGCTTCTGGTCGAAGGTTACATGATCTTACCCTCTTGGAACTCGGTGAGCAGAGGTTTACAGAGTCTGAGGATTCCTTAACATTTTGGCCCAGGTTCGGCTCAAAAACTGACACAGGTTCGCACAGGCAATCAGTCTGGCTACTAATACGGCATCAAGATCCTAAGATTTGCCCAGTAGCTCATGTTAAGGAGTTAATTAAAATGTCAAAAACCAGACGCTGTCAGGATAGTCAAATAAAATCTCTTTTTATCTCCGTCACAGGAGTGGTTAGGCCTGCATCCAAAACAATGATTGCAGGTTGGGTGCGGTCAGCTTTTAAGCTTGCTAAGATTGATGCCTCCCCAGGTAGTATAAGATCAGCTGTAGCTTTTAGGGGATGGCTGGACCACAGACCAGTGCAGGAAATATTAGAGAGGGGAAATTGGAAGTGTGTAGAAACATTTTCAAGATATTACTGCAAAGAGGTAAATATATCTGTCAGTGATGATGCTGCAGTAGGTTTACTTTATGATAATTTCAAAACTGTTTAATTAAATATAAGGTTAAGATTTCGTGGTATGATCTCAATTATAAAACTAAGAGTTAATTTATTTCATTTATTTAAAAACAGAAGCTTGTTTATTCTGTTGTTGTTTGTAATGATCCCTCTGATTAGCTTAGAAATTTCATCCTTAGGGGTTGATTGATGCATAATATTATTATTTTAGCAGTAGGTATGACTGACTGCATATTCTTGAGTTTATTTAAAGGAATAAGTTTTATTTTGGTTTTGTTTACATAGAAAGTCAGTTGAATTTAGTGACTTTAGATGACTGAATAATTGTTAAGTTTGATTTTATTATTTTTTCCCAATATTAGAGCTTATAGGTTCAATAAACGAAAGTTCAACAAAAAATGGATTTAATTATTTGGTTAATTTAACAATTTGCTTTCACATTGCATTCTTGTGTTTTACTTTTCTGGTCACCAGCAGATATCAAACAGGTCTTCATAATCATTGCTGTGTTTTCGAATACATATAATATAACTGTTTTGCATTAAAACAAAACAGGTATTATATGTTGGATAAAACACAGCAATGAAACAGGAGCTTGCTGATGATGAAGACTGCAATGACGCTTGACAGCTAAATTGGCGGTAACGTACTCATAGCGCCCTCTGGTGCCCGAAGGTATTCTCGATATCCCTACTGATTTAGGGGGGTATTCTCGTATTTTACAGAATCATAAGGATTGCTTATTCATAATCATTGCTGTGTTTTCTCCAACATATAATACCTGTTTTATTTTAATGCAAAACAGTTATATTATAAACTAGCTGTGTTTTATCCAACATATAATACCTGTTTTGTTTTAATGCAAAACAGTTATATTATATGTATTCGAAAACACAGCAATGATTATGAAGACCTGTTTGATATCTGCTGGTGACCAGAAAAGTAGCTCCCGTCATCTGCCTGCCAACCCTACCATACTTACCAGCCTGCCTGCCTACTCCACATACTCAAAAATATACATACTACATACCAATTTTTTTCTAGTGTCATTCTTTCGCGTAAAATCTTAACACCGCGATTCAGAAAATTACTTTAAATGCACAACGCCATCTATCGAATAGCGAGTTCAACCGTCCGAGTAACTGAATTGCGTGAGCTGTGATAATTTTACTTCTTGAACACTTTAAATTCATCTAACTTTTGATAGAGTGAACCGATTGCGATGAAACAAAAACTAAGTAATTCTTCAAGATACGCACAATTTTTATGTATAAAAGTTATCTACATTGGTTTCGTACATTTCACGTGATGCGTGCACAAATAAACAGACAAACAGACAAACAGAAAAAAAACAAAAATGCTAGAAAGGGGTTCTGTTGGTTATCCTTTAACACCCTGGCTATTTTGTTTGGATTTTTTTTCGATGTACAAAAAATATTTTTCTACAGATTTATTATATGTATATTGATTGATGATGATGATTTCCATTGAAATCAGAAAAAAAATGTAAGAAATGCTATCAAAACAAAGCCTGGAGTCAAGTTCAGTTCCAAATACTATCCTAAACAAATTACAATATATAAATATAACACAGTGATGGCAAACAGAATGAAAAGAATACAGTCAACAATTGCAAGCACAATTGATTAAAATGTAGGTAGGACGATAAAGTTATGGTTCTATCTATTTTATGGTGAACTTGAATGTGCAAGCTAAAGGATAAAATATATTTGAAATTAACAATTACCACCCAAATTAGCTCATGCTTACAGGTAAACAACACAATACAGTTCAGATATGTATAAGTTTTTAATTTAATGGTACAATTATATAGATACGTGAGGGTGATCGTAAAATATTTCGCGCGCACATCATTAGTAAAAACTGCGTAAATAATTTGCAGTAATGTATAAGTCAGAGAGCACAGACTGTGCGGTAAACAAAATAACACGTTAGAGGTAAAGAAAAACAAATGAGCCCACACCTTTATGCAAATATTATTGCACTTATTTAAAACTTTGCGCAGATGCTTTATTGTAAGGTTTGATTTTAGATAAATCCTCTTCTGAACGAATAGTGAAAGCCGCCTCGGGGACGTCAGCGCGAACGAGTATGACACCGTGTTTAATCCAAACAAATCTATGTCCATTTTGTTTTGCAATCTCCTTTGTTTGACGAAACAACTTCTTGTTCTGCAGTGTAAGATGCTCATTTATGTAGATTTTTTGTGGATTGCCACTCAATCGCAGTTCTTTAGATGTGATTCCCTTATTGAGGCGAGCAGCTGCAATGAAGTTATCACGTAGTATTTGGCTGGAAAGTTTAATTACTATGTTTCTTGGCAGTGCGGATTTGGGATTCATTAGAGGAACACGGTGAATAGCAATGACATCACGAGGCTATAACGGTTGCGTGATTAAAATAGATATATTTTCTTTCCACCAGATGGATCGTCGACTTAACCTATATTTTCGTAGGTGCTGTTTATTGTATTCATGTCTCTGTCCGAAACACTACTCCGTGCCAATAGTTATAGGTAAATAAGCTCGCACACGGGCACAAGAGTTAACGATAACACAGATGGGTAATTAGTCACACAAACATTGACATGCACACTAAGTTATTATTGTTTTTGAGTGAGAACGAGACGGCCGGTTTGCTCTGGGGTGCACGACGGAATGGGGTTATACAGAAGACCGAAGAGTACAACCTACCTCTCTGTTTAGCGTTTGTGGACTACGAGAAAGTCTTCGATTCGATCGAGACTTGGGCTGTACTGCAGTCTCTCCAACGGTGCCAGATCGACTACCGGTACATTGAGGTGTTGAAGTGTTTGTACAAAAACGCCACCATGTCAGTCCGTCTTCAGGATCAGACCTCGAAACCAATCCTTCTCCAGCGTGGCGTGAGACAGGGAGGCATCATTTCTCCGAAACTGTTCACTGCTGCGCTGGAGGATGTATTCAAAGTTCTGGACTGGAGGGGCCTAGGCATCAACGTTAATGGCGGGTACATCACTCACCTTCGGTTTGCCGACGACATAGTGGTC
The DNA here is from genome assembly GCA_948252205.1 of Orthosia incerta. Lineage (NCBI taxonomy): Eukaryota > Metazoa > Arthropoda > Insecta > Lepidoptera > Noctuidae > Orthosia > Orthosia incerta. The sequence goes on along the minus strand of OX411747.1, from coordinate 33,009,440 downwards.
ATGGCTGAGACCATGGAGAGCCTCAGTACAATGCTCGATGACCTCAGTAGAGCTTCCGAAAGAGTGGGTCTGAAAATAAACATGGACAAAACTTCTGAAAGAAAGGTTCTGCAGTGGCGACCGCGAACCGGAAGACCTTACGTTGGAAGGCCTCCCAGCAGGTGGACCGATGACCTGGTGAAGTTTGCAGGGATCCGCTGGTTGTGGGACGCACGGGACCGGTTAATGTGGCGACGCTTGGGGGAGGCCTATGTCCAGCAGTGGACGTCTTTCGGCTGATATGATGATGATGATGATGATGGAATTCCCCTATTTTTTCCCTATTTATCTATGTAGTGGACTAGTGACGCCCAAAATCAAATATCTCCTCTAAGTGAAATTTGACTTCGGAACCCTAAAACTAGGATATATTAGGGTAGATTAGTGAATACTAATCTTCGACATTCGAACTTAATATATTATTATAGTGGGAATTCCTAAAACTGTAGTTGTATAAATAATGCAAAACTACTTCGCTTGTAAAAAAACAGTGCGATAACGCGGTCATAAACCAGAATTACGGCATTCAACTGGTTAATCATTTGAATCAAGGCACAAGGCAGGTTTATTTTCTACTTCTTATAAATGTGTGAAAAAAATGTTCTCTTTATTCTCGAGCCTTTTCACTAGCGAGGTGCTCTGCATGTGTGTAGTCAACATGGACGTTAGAGTTGCTTGTTCAAACTTCTTGTAGAGTGTTGGAAGTAGTTGTATTTCCAGAATCTATACGTCACATTGTTTGACGTCACATTGCGTGTGGACGCGCCGCCGCCGCCGCGCCGCGCATTTAGCTCGGAGGCTGCGCCGCGCGCCGGTGCAGTCCGCAACAAAAACCTGCGGCCGGCAGCTATGCGGCGGGACCGCGGGACCGGGTTATGTCAGAGAGAACCAGTCAGGTGTTATGTCAGAGAGAACGCTGCAGACACCCGCAGAAGCGCCACCCACGCCACCTGCACCCCCACGCGGTACAAACGTGCTGGCGCAGGGGTGCCGCTTCTTGAGCGTTGCAGTGGAGAGCACATCGCGGGTCACTGCCATTCAGAAATACTTTAGGGTGTGTTTATGCATGATTCAAGCTATAGGTCATTGTACAGAGTGGTTCTTCTGCGGAGTAGCGCGGCGCAGGCGCAGGCACCTGCACGCTGCGCGGCCGTCGACCCCGGCCCCCCACACACCTCGTCCCACACCGCGCGCCCCTCTCTCCTCGTGTACCGTGGAGAGCATCCTGCGCACCCTGCGCTGCACGCCATCCACATCACATCTTGTATGTACCACAACAGATGCAATCTTGCAATGTCACTGGCAGCTACATTTATATTCCACGTGCCGGGTTAGCATCACAGTTAGCATAGAGTTATCAAACGACAGACTATCTATGTACCCGATTGCACCAGAAAGAGGTAATTATTCTTCTTTGCCCCACTAGCCTAGCCAAGCAAATAGGATCTGTACAATTACATCGCACATTTATTTAGCACGCTAGCATAAGCATGTTTACTTAATGTAAATTAACATTTTTACTAATAATGTTTTGAGTACACTCTCGACCGTTCTATTGTAAACACGTACAATCAATAAACATGTTATCAAGAAGTCAGCAAGAATAGTTTTCTTCCATCTCAACTTAGCACATGTATTAGCAACAGTGTGCTCGTGCAGGATTCTTTCTTTATTAAATACAGTCTAGTCTTAACTTTACAAACCGACTTTTTTAATCGACTTCCATTAAAGGAGGAGGTTTAAAATTCGTCGGATTTTTTTTTTATTTTTTTCCCCGATTACTCAAAGACGCCTGGACCGATTTGGCAAATTCTTCTTTTGTTTGAAAGGGTATACTTTTCAGCTCCCATAGACATCAGATCAGGATCTGATGGTGGGATCCTGGAGAAATCGAGGGTACTCCTCAAATATTATAGGTACATGTCGGCGCGTGGTCGCCATCGTAGTTGAGTTAAATATTGGTTTGCACCAACATTTATATACAGTAATAGTTCACAGTTAGAGTAAATGGCGAATAAAGAAATACTTTAGTTCAGTATAGGGTTTTTAATCCATGGGTAGCGAAAGAGTCCTCTTCCTCCATAATTTCATCGGTTTTTATACAGAGAAAATAACAACCATAAAGTTTACAGCGGATGTAAAAATTATTAAAATTAAGCGGTTAAACATAAAGTCGAGGCGCGAAACATCACAATTAGGCGGGAAACATCAAAAAGGAAGTTATATTTTTTTTATCACAATAAATCCTTACAATATTTACTCAGACGATAGAGAAATATTTAAAATAAATAAATAGAACGGAAGTTGTCAAAGTAAATTCTTATTTAGACAAAACCAGATGTAATAATATTTTAAAGAAATAAAAAGGAAACAGTCAAATTAAATCTTTATAAAATGTCAACTGGAAATCCCTTCATTTTTAAAGAATTATAAAGGATTTGATCAAATTAAAGCTTAATATAAATTGAACCGGACATCGCAACATTTTAAATAATAAGAAAGGAAATACAAACTGTTACAATATTAAAAATAAAACAGAAACATTAAATCGACTAATGGTTTCGCGCCCACATACACGATTATAGTATTTTCATCAACGATGAAATAATTTGCACTCAGAAAGTATTATTTGTGAAGTGGAACTGATGAAGAAGACCACAGAGGGCCACTTGTGACAGGTATAAGATATGTCAAATAGTTAACCGACTATTCAAAATTCTTATAAATAAATGGTACTGATGAAAATGGTACTATCGAACTGATCTGATGATGAATGATGGTAGGTACTGGAACTCCGAAATAAAACCATATATCTTAGTCGTGTTTGGCTTAATGGAATCATCATGCGATTTACTTTGGATTTTTTAGTGGTATTTTTAATTATCTCTTTTTAGTTTTGGTAGGTACCTTCAGTACCTTATTAACCAAAAAAATACAAACCATCCTTTATTTATTTATTTAAAGGCTTAATTGGCTGCAAAAAAGTTGGGGATCCTTGCGAAGGTGAGACGGTACTTCATGCTTGACGGCCTGAATAGCTGCTCAACTTGTATAAAGCGCAAGTTCGATCGTGCATGGAGTACTGCTCTCACCTCTGGGATAGATGTGCCAGGTACCAAATTGATGCACTTGAATCGATTGACATACGGGCCAAGAAACTTATCGGCAATGATGCGCTGGCCAACTCAAAGCTCCACCTTGAACGGATTTCTATCGGTTACATTTCGGGGAGTGTGTGATGGAACTGCACAATTTGATTCCTTTCGCCTAGCCCTTTCCATCATCGGACTACAAGACGTACGGCAATGCGCCATCGGTACATGGTGGATATTCTACCCATACGCACAAAGCGTTTTGAAAATACTTTCATTGTGCGCACAGCTAAGGAGTGGAATTTCCTGCCGGCTTCTTTGTTTCCTGATAGCTACAACCTAGGGGTCTTCAAGTCAAGAGTGAATAGGTTGCTTCTAGACAAGCGTGCTTCACCTTCGACCACATCATCACTTAATATCAGGTGAGATAGTGGTCAAACGCGAGCCTATAAAAAAAATACGACTTCCAAAATAAAACACTACAAAGCGAAAAATTACTTTCTTTTTCGAAGTCGGTGTCGAAAAACAGAAAAGAAAAGATACCAAAAACACCGACTCCGGCAAAGAAAGATATTTTTCGATTTGTAGTGTTTTATTTTGGAAGTCATGGGAGTTTACTTAGATAGTCACGAAATCAGCAACGTATTCAGAATAGGGCACTGGACTAGCAACAAAAATCGCCCCGTCGTAGTCACCATTTTTTCCAAATAGTCGTACTATTTGGAAAAAACACATTATACTCAGAAACAAATCAAAACTTTCACCAGGTATCCACGTCATGGAAGACTACTCTAAAGACGTATTGGATGCAAGGAAGCATCTACAACCGCAACATGAAGAAGAAAAGGAAATAGAGCATTCCTAATAGGCGACAAGCTAGTAGTGAAAAAACCTACCGATGAAAACAGGGAAAAAAGAAAGCGCGAAGGCTCCGATTCACCAAACTCTTCAAACACGTCAGCGCAAAAGAAAATTAACAAAATTGATAATCCAAAACCCAAAACTGGAGCAAAAGAGATATTAAGACCAAATATACTCAATTACGTTGAAAGGAAAAGATCAGAATCCGTATCAAAGCATCCAAAAAACTTATAACTCCCTCCAACACCCGGAACCAGGACACTAAAATCATCGCAACTCTACCTGAATCAACTTTTGTAAACAGCACCACAATCCGGCTGGTCACCGTGGGTGAAGAAGACCAACACCCTCCAACAATCTACTACCTTCCAAATAAGCCAAATAAATCTAGGGATACAATAAAATACTTGCATATTGCCACACTAAACACGCTAACATTAAAATCAGAAGACAGCCTCCAAGAACTATTACTGGCATTAGGGCAAGTAAAATGGGACATAATTGGCCTAAGTGAAGTTAGAAGAATGGGAGAAAGTATAGAAGAATATAATGACTTCATTCTACATTACAAAGGAGAAACGAAAGGCAGACATGGAGTTGGTTTCTTAATAAGGAAACACTTAAAAAATTGTGTAGAAGAGATCATTGCAGTCTCTGAAAGATTAACAGTGTTGAATCTAAGCATGCCTGCAGGACCTTATAGAAAAGTGGACCATTATTCAAGTGTACTCGCCTACAGAAATCGTAATTGAGCAGGAAATAAATAAATTCTATAATGACTTAAATATGACCGTTAATAAATATGCATATAAGAACTTACTCATCATGGGCGACTTTAATGCCCAAGTAGGAAGTAGACTTGAAAGTGAATCGTAACAGAAATAGTAGCAAGTTAGTAAACCTTTGTTTTGAATATAACATCACAGTAATAAATAGTACATACAAGAGAAGCAAAAAACAACTATGGACCTGGGCGTCTCCAGACGAAAGATATGAAAATCAAATAGACTATATTCTCTGCAATAAACGTAAATATTTTGAGGACTGTGGAGCGATCTGCAACTTGAAATTCCACACCAACCATCGAATGGTGAGAGCAAAACTTAAACTGGACACATAAAAAAAATCGAGAAGTAACATAAAAGCATGTGTGGACCTTGCAAAAGAGGAACCTCAACTACTTATACCGACTCTACAGAACCAAAAGAAAACTTTTAACGTGTTCACAGACCAACTTGACCTTCAAAAGAAATATGACTACTTCCAAAATCTAATAACACAGAAAGCACCCAAAAACAACAATACAAAAACAAACAGAAATAAAAAATACTATCTGGGGAAACGCTTAAGTTACAAGAGGAAAGAGGTTAACTCATCAGTATCAAAATAAAAGCAAAGAAACCAGAAAAGAAATACAAAATATTTCGAAGCAGCTGAGGACTAGGAAGAGGAAAGATAGATAGACATATAGACTTAAAACATTTGAAGAACATATTGTCAAATCAGGAGGAGTGAAGAAGGCTATTAAATGCTTAACTATGAAGAGGGACTGGATACCAAGCATTAAAAATGTAACGGGTACAGTTAAAACAAAGAGACCAGATATAATAAAAACAGCAACAGAGTTTTTCCAGAATTTGTACTCCAAGTCATTGTCAACAGACAATGTACCGCTCAATGACCGAACTGCCCACCAATATTAGAAAGGGAAGTTGAGCAGGCTAATAAAACACAAAAAGAGACAAAGCCCCTGGTTCTGATAACATAACAAATGAAATTCTATTAGCATTACAGCATACCATAACACCAACCCTAACTTCAATTTTTAATCAGGTATTGGAATATGAAATCATACCGCTCCAATGAACCAAGTCCACCATAATTTTACTACATAAAAAAGGGGACAGAAATGATGTTGGAAACTACCGGCCAATAAGTTTAACGTCAAATATTTATAAGGTTTTTGCAAAAGTTATCCTAAGACGCGTAACTAAAGTACTGGACGAAAACCAACCACGAGAACAGGCAGGATTCCGCAGCAAATACTCAATCGTTGACCATGTCCACGTAGTGAAACAAGTATTTGAAAAATATTAAATATTTTTATAAAGAATATGGCCTACCAGTCTACTGCTGTTTTGTCGACTATTGCAAGACCTTTGATTCCTTGGACCACAACAGAATCTGGGATGCCTTGAAGAAGCAAGGGGTGAAAGAAAAATATATTAGGATAATAAAAAACATATACACTGGTGGTACAGCTAGAGTCAAGCTAGAAAGAGAAGGAGGGATTATCAATCTAGAAAAAGGTGGACGACAAGGAGACCCACTCTCATCGAAATTGTTTACTGCAGTACTGGAGGAAGTCTTCAGACAATTCAATTGGGAGGGGTGGGATCTAAGAATCAACGGCGAGTATCTAACTAACTTAAGATTTGCTGATGACATTATTTTGTTCGCAAAGTCCACTCATGAGCTTCAAAATATGCTGACAGATCTAGACACGCACAGCAAAGCAGTGGGCTTAAAGGGCATGAACACATCAAAAACTAAGGCAAAGACTAACATAGAGAAAGAAGCAATACACACCTCGGTTAAAGGAAAGCTTTTCAACACTTGCATACTCCCTATACTAACATATGGATGCCATACTTGGGCACTTACAAAATCTCAGCAAACCAAACTACAAACTTTCCAGCGTAGCATGGAACGAAGCATGATGGAGAAAAGAAAAATAGATAAAATAAACCACAGCAAAATTAGGAAAGCTACAAAAACCCAAGATGTTGTGTTGAAATTAAGAACGCTTAAGTGGAAATGGGCTGGCCACGTAATCAGAGGAGAAGAGAAATGGAACAAATTAGTAACATTGTGGTATCCAAGAGAGGGAAAGAGAAAAAAGGGGAAACCTTTCAGAAGATGGGAAGATGATATGGCTAAAATAGCTGGAAAAACCTGGACTAGACTGGCGCGGGAGTGAGAAGATTGGAAGGGGTTGGAGGAGGCCTTTGCCAAAGGGCACACAGAATAAAAAATAAAACTATATATAGGAACAAATAAATATATAAAACAAATTATGTAAACGTCTGAAAGTGGCTATAAATAAAATAAATAAATAAATAAATTTTGGAAGTCAGTTTGATGTTTTTGTTTAAAGCTTTTTTCTTTAGAAAATGTGATTTTTCAAACGAGGCTGCAAATGTTTCTGCTGTGAGGCCACTTGTTACTCTGTTGATATGGTATATTATATGTATTAGGTTTTGCATTATTTTTAAGTGACTTTAAAAAACGGTAAGATATATCGAATAGTTAACCGATTATAATGAAGCAACTACATATGCAATGGTAATACATAAATAAATGGTACTGATGAAAATGGTACCATCGAACTGATCTGATGATGAAGCCGGAAAGTAGGTACTGGTACTCCGAGATAAAACAATGAAGCCTTGTCGTGTTTGGGCTTATTGGAATCGTCATGAGAACTACTGTGGCTATTTTCATAGAAATTTGAGGTACCAAAATTAAAAAGATAAAAATAAAAAACTTCTTATTAAAAACATTAAACCGACTTCCAAAACAAAGCACTACAAAGCGAAAAAAAAACTTAATGAAAACTGTTATTCATTGTTCTACTCCACATTTTTGTATGGCAAGCACAGCCGATGTTGGCTATTCTGCCGAACTAAATTGAAAAAGCAAGTGTGCATATTAAAACTGTAGACACAACCTTGACAACTTTCGGGCGCACGGTTGGCGCAGTGGTTGAGCGATTGACTGCTGCGCTGCGTGTCGCGGGTTCGATTCCCGCACGGAACAAATATTTGTATGATCTACAAATAGTTGTTCCGGCTCTGGGTGTTTGTGTATGTGAGTTTATATGTTTGTAAACGCACCCACGATACAGGAGAAATTCCTAGTGTGGGGCAACGTTTTTAAAAAAAAAAAAAAAAAAAAAAAAAAACTTGTTGGGTTAGTATAAATTAGGCCCAAATTGTAACAATGGTAAAGTAGTGTTATTAAGCAGCGAGGGATGAGTGGCAACCAACAGTGGCAGCCTCAGCGGTGACCTGTGTGTGTGTGCCAGAGTGCTAGTCAGCACCAGTGAGTGACCAGGCGCGCCGCGTTGGAAACATGCCCGCACGACAGCAGATTGGACTCACGTTCGCTACAAAAGGGAGCTCTAATTAAACACACTTTTTATACTATAATTTTATAAATTAAATTGGAAATGGTGGAGCATGACTCGATATAAAACGTATTGAGTCGATGATCCGCTCGTAAAACGTCGAGATTTAATTTGTTCCCGCGTCGAGGCGGCGGCGCGACGGTGTGGTGGTGGGAGCGACAAAAACGCGTCACAGCGCGTCACGCTGCGTCGTGCCGTATCATCCAATTTATTAGAGCTAAGAGCAGTGCGAGCGTGTCGGCGCGATGACACGCTCACGTCCCGCCCAAGGGCTACTGCCGGAGGACGCAGGACGACGACACAAAAAATGCTTACATTGTAATCACATCAATCCAGTAATAGAAAAATTCCTCGCGCAGTATACTGGCACGCCCGTGACGTCACACAGCCGAGCACTGACAGCTACTGCAGGAGCAGACACGAGACACGCAGAAGACAGGCAGAAGTAGGCGCAGACACGAGGAGGTCGCGAGGAGGATGTCGCAGTCGCACGTGACGTCACCACCGCCGCCGCCGGAGCCCCGCCGAGAGACAAGCTCGCAGTAACGGTACCAACTAGCAGTATATCAAAAATACAATTTATATTTGGGTCGTTCAAACGTAGCGAGTGCGCGATAAGAGAATTCTCATTAAGATTAGTTATAATAATAAATGGCTCTCAGCGGGCGGCGCGCGGCGGCCGGTCATCACACCGGCTTGCAATTTACCCCGGACCTGAACAAAAATAGAAGCCTTCGAGCGGAGCGTGACCCCGGGGCACGGCGGCCCGGGGCCTGTGCCTGTAGCCCGGGGTGGGAGGGGGCACAAGGGGGGGCGAGCAATCTAAACGGCTCGGGTGCAGAGTAACGAACCATCAATCGCGGGGTTTGTACAAATGTTTTATATTTATTGCACGCGAGCGCCGATCTCATCGGAGAGTACACCGGTCCGGCACTGGAGACCGGTAACGACCGGAGGAGGCTGCGGGGAGGAACTGGCTGCTAGTGGCTACATGCTGAGTTACATCACATTACTTCTTTTCTTAACAATCATAACATTTTAAAAATTAAATCACGTCGGAAGTTACACGCCTGATTTCTCTTCGGCGTCATCAAGTACAAATGTCCATCATACCTGTACTCCAAGCTTACGTGAATAAATAGTCACCGGCAGCGCAAGGCCAGGCGTTGTGCTCAACAGCTGGCTACCCCGCACTACCGTACTAAAGCTTTCCGAGGAAAATTTAGATACGCAGCCACCAAATGTTGTAATAACATTCCCCCACTTATTAGATACGCAGCCACCAAATGTTGGAATAACATTCTCCCACCTATTAGATACGCAGCCACCAAATGTTGGAATAACATTCTCCCACCTATGAGATACGCAGCCACCATATGTTGGATTAACATTCCCGCACCTGTTAGGGTGTAAAAAATTCAATAATGATTAATTTAATCTTTTGATTTAAGATTTAGTGTTCAATTTTGATTTGATACTTCTAGATATGATTTTCAAATTTGATTCAATATTTCTTGATACCATAGCAAAATTTGAACGTTTAAATTATTTAATATTATCTAATTGATTGCAATCAATTCACATGACGATTGATTTTATTATTATTTGTTATTTTACCAAGTCAACGAGTGATTTATTTTCGGGTGTAAGGGGCTCCGCTAAGACCTTGGAGCCCAAGCCAACCTCGCCTGCACGTGGCGCACCTGCTGGACAACGGAAAGGGCTCTGGCGATGCCACTCCTCTGGGGTTCGTCCTAGGGGTTCGGGGGTCAGACGGCAGTCGCCCCGGTAATTGGCACAAAGCCACTTAAAAATGGATAGAAAAAGAACGAAATATACGTTTAGGGCTAGGGCGTCGCCACATAACGACGCACATGGAGATCGCCTTAAACCTGCGACAAGTATGCGAGGGCTACCGGGCCCCGTGCTAAAGACGTTAGCACCAACTACGAAGATTCGCTTTGCAAACTGGAACATTGGCACGCTTACGGGACGATCCGCAGAACTTGCGGCCATACTTGCCTGGCGTAAAGTGGCAGTGGCATTCCTGCAGGAGACACGGTGGAAGGCCAACAGGAGCCGGAATATTGGGCACGGCTACAAGCTGATCTATACAGGCTCATCTGGTGGGGAGAACGGTGTGGCAGTGGTGATCGCCGAGCATTTCCACGATAGCGTCCTGGAAGTTAGACGCATATGCGACCGACTTATGGTGGTAAGGTTGCTTATTGAGGGGGTCGTGACCCACTTAATAAGTGCCTACGCCCCACAGGTCGGTTGCAGCGACGCGGATAAGACGGTGTTTTGGGATCGGCTCGGAGATGTACTACGCGGCATACCGTTGTCCCACGATGTCGTTTTGGGTGGCGACCTGAAGGGTCATGTGGGCGAGGTGCAGGGGGAGTATGAACGTGTCCACGGCGGCTATGGTTACGGCCGAAGAAACGCAGAGGGGGAAACGATTCTCAGAACCTGCACTGCAGCTGACCTGGCCGTGGTGAACACGTTCTTCAAAAAGAAAACCGAGCACCTGATTACCTACAGGAGCGGTCGGAACGCCACTCAAATCGACTATCTACTGACCAGGAGAAGCCATATCAGTCGCGTGGCCAACTGTAAGGTCATACCCGGTGAGTGTCTCACTGCCCAACACCGACTTCTTGTCATGGACCTCTGCGTAAAACCCCGTCGCAGACACGCCGAACGTTGCCGCCGTCAAATCAAGTGGTGGCTGCTGGATCAAACCAGATAGAGTTTGACTCTGCCGCTGGGGATATTAGTCTCGACACAGCAGGCAAGTCCGTCCAAGAGTGCTGGAAAACGATTCCGACAGCAATCACAAAGACGGCAAAGCAAGTTCTCGGCGTGGCGAAAGGGGGCCGCAAAATCGACAAGGAGACCTGGTGGTGGACCGCCACAGTCCAGGGTTCATTACGGGAGAAGAAAGCGCTCTTCAAGACGTGGCAAGCGACCAAATCTCCTGAAGATCGCGCATCTTACAGGACTGCGAAAAGAGCTGCCAAGAAAGCTGTAGCCAGAGCCAGGCGTGACCACTTGCAACCATTATATGCTAAGTTGGACACTCCTGAGGGGCACAAGCTCATATATAAACTGGCGCGCTCTAGGGCCAAAGCAGCGCAAGATATTACTCGCTGCTGCAGCGTCAACGGCCCTAATGGCGAGCTCCTGTACGATGATCGTGCGGTGAAGGAGAGATCGCGCTCTTATTTCCACGTTTTGCTGAATACTCAGCACCGGGAAGTGCACCCTCCCGAACAACTCCCGAACAATGGACTCGTGCCACCGATTACACCTGACGAGGTCCTCGCATCTCTTCGTCACATGGAGAATCGGAAAGCTGTCGGACCGGACGAGAAGCCAATTGAAGCGTGGAAAGCGCTGGGGGCTCGTGGTGTCTGAATTCTTACTAACCTTTACAATAAAATCCTGAGCGACCGAATAATGCCCGATCAGTGGCGGCTTAGTATAATAACGCCGGTCCACAAGGGTAAAGGGTCCGTTCAGGATTGCATAATTACCGCGGTATAAAGGTGATGTCACACACCATGAAGCTCTTCGAGCGCATTATTGACACCAGGATCCGACAGGAGTGTACAGTGTCGGACTCCCAGTACGGTTTCCAACCAGGACGCGGTACCATGGACCCTATATTCGCCCTAAGGATCCTCATGGAGAAGCACAGGGAAAAGAATAAGCCTCTGCATTTTCTATTCCTGGACCTGCAGAAGGCCTTTGACTGTGTTCCCAGGGAGATGATCTGGTGGGCGTTGCGGTCGAAGTTGGTACCAGAGACCTACGTGGAAATCGTACGTGACATGTACCGCAACTCCGATTCAATAGTCAGGACCGCTGTTGGTGATACCACCCCCTTCCCCATAACCGTAGGCGTGCATCAGGGCTCCGTCTTGAGCCCCTATCTCTTCAGTGTGATATTAGACGAACTGTCAGCCAGCGTACAGAACCTACCGCAGCCTTGGCTGCTTATGTACGCTGATGATATCGCACTGGTAGATGGGGACAAAGGACGGCTCACCAGACGCGTGCACGCATGGAGGGAGGCGCTTGAGAACGGCGGGCTGATGCTAAACGTGGCGAAGACGGAGTATATGGCCTGCAACAGCACAGATCTGACGTCTCTCCGTATAGGCGACGACACTGTCGAGCGCATGGACAACTTCAGGTACCTCGGATCTGTGCTTGATGCGTCCGGGGACATCGATCGCGACATCAAGGCCCATGTATCAGCGGCTTGGGCGAAATGGCGCGAGGTGACGGGTGTCATTTGTGACCCCAAAATGCCGGTCAAGCTGAAGGGACAGGTCTATAAGACCATCATAAGGCCTGTCCTTACGTACGGCAGTGAGGCGTGGCCGGTGCTGGAGCGACACCGACAGGTGTTGCATGTCACGGAGATGAACATGCTGCGGTGGATGTGTGGCGTCACGCGGAAAGACCGTGTACGGAATACATACATCCGCGGCAGCCTTCATGTCCGTGACATTGCTGACAAGCTGCAGGAAAGTCGTCTCCGCTGGTACGGCCACGTCTTACGACTACCGGCAAGCTACGTGGGAAACAAATGCCTGGACATGACCCTACTTGGCACCAGGAGCAGAGGACGGCCAAAGAAACGCTGGCTTGATGTCGCGCAGGATGACATGCGCGCCAATGGGCTAGTTGCGAGGGATGCCGAAGACCGGGCAAAGTGGAGGAGGAAGTGTAGGAAAGCGGACCCTGGGTTCTCCCGCGCTGGGCGGGATCAGCAACCGGGATAAACGCTAGGTAGAAGAAGAAGAACGAGTGATTTATTTTTGGAAATGAATTGCAAGTATGGAATGAATAAAGCAATATTTTTTCCTTTTATGGAGCTTAGCTATATAAGTACTTTTAAAACTAAACTTAAGAAATTCGTTTTGACTTCCCAAATTAATTTTGGTGACACATTCACAAATTGCAGGTATGCTGGAAGAGATTTCATTAGAAATAAGCATCACCTCTACCTATTTTTCTGTTCCTTCTTCCTGTCCTTGTATTACAGGTGTACTTACATTGTTAAATAGAATAAATAAATCGTTTATATAATTAAATATATCTATTTAATTGAATTCAATATGCATTCTTTTGACTTTAATTTCATGTTTAGGGTAGTGCCACCATGTGCTGGTTTGGTCGCTGGTTTAGTCACGGCTTGCAATAGTTGCAATGTGTTCTGGTGCGCCGGTGATAAGTTTTTCCCCCAGAAGAGGCTCACAGATGTCAGAGGGACAGTCGCGGCAGGTTCATGGACGAGTGCTAACGCGTGCCCGTGTTCCCTCCATAAGCATCTAAGCTAAAAAAAAAGTAAGTGTGCCTAATTCTTACCTAGAATAGTCGGGCAGTAATTGAGCTCAGCCTAATGGTCTGAGTGTCACACTGTCACTGTTTCTGTGCGACGGCCGGAATTGGCGTTTAGATTTTTGAATGTTTTATTTTGGTATTTTGTAAAAAAAATATATTGTAAATTACATACTTTCTATTTATTTTATGGTTCCGTATGGTGCCGGACGTAAAGAATTTCACCATCCCATGTCTTCCCGTGGGTGTCGTAAGAGGCGACTAATGGACAAACCAGAGAATGGGCAGTAGCGTTCTCTGTGCTTCTACAACAACCATACTACGATCGCCAACCCGCCTGCCAAGCGTGGCGATTATGGCAAAAACCCCCCCATGAATAGCACAAATAAAAAAGGGCCCCTAGTGCCCGGCAGCCTGCCTACCCTCGACTACGGTAGTGATCGAGGTTACGGCATGGCAAGGGGTGCCAAGAATCTCCGGACGAGATCCGGCTACCCAAACAATCACCGACGACTGTACCTGGCAACGTATAACACGCGCAAGTTAAGGAACCCCAACCTACCAATATTAGCTTTGTCAGACAATAAGTATTTACTAGATTATTATTTCTCAATTTCCCCACTGCGCGATCAGCATTTATAATTATCTAGAACATGCGTCAATCTGATCACGCTGTGGATGTACTACGTTAGCAATTAAGTTAGTATATAAGATCAATATCTTGTTAGATGAATCAATTACCGTCTTGCTGTAACTGGGATCAAATAAAGTTTATTTTTAAACTCTTCCGTTGTCGCTTACTTAATTGGCGCAGCCGGTAGGATCTCTGTAGTCAGTCTGTCACGTATCCACATCTACGGGAAGCAGCCGACGTCCGTTTCAACGGTTCAGCAGAGATCACCGAACAAACAAATACATTAAGAAGCCACATCAAGCCAGGAGAGGACCAGGAGCCAAGCAGTAATTCAGGGAGCATGGAGCTAGCTGCGGAATTGTGAGTAAATCTTTTTCACCTTCCTCTCAGCTCTTCCATCTATATCCCAACCTTGTAATAGTCTATGTGTTTGTGTATTATTAGGGATTGGACAACGCCGTAATAATATTTGCATAGATTTTAAACGTACTAATATTTTAGAATAGTGATAGTTTAGTAGCACATTAGTGTGATTTTTTTTCTCTCCGCGTTTGCTCCTTTCATAACATTTCACAATGGAAAACGTAACCCGTGTCCCACAGGAATTGGTTAACATCATACCAATATTCAGCGGCGACACTAGAATGTTGCCTTTATTTATAAAAAAATGTGAATACATTTTGTCTACGTTCTTAGGAACCGCAGCCCAAAATGAATATTTATTTCATGTAGTAACTAGTAGGTTATCAGGCGAAGCAGCCAGTTTGGTAGGCGAAAGAGAAGCTATAGGTACGTGGGACGAGCTGAAGAAGTTGTTAAACCAACACTTCGGTGATCCACGCACAGAGGATTGTTTAGCAATGGAATTAGAATCGTGTAGAATAAATAAGGGTGAAAGTTATTTAGAATTTTGCCATAGAATACAGCGGATGAGAAGTGTTTTATTTGCTAAAATATCAGAAACTATCATTGATGAATCTCTACGTAAGGCAAAGCAAATCATTTATAGTAACAGAGCGATGAATGCTTTCTTGTTTAATTTACCGCCATTTTTAGTTAGATTAGTTCGTTTGCGCGACGTCACAACGTTAGAGGATGCATTAAAAATAGTTTTAGAAGAACAAAACTTCCAGGCAGTCTATGAGTCGAAAACAAACGACAGA
This sequence comes from Orthosia incerta, assembly GCA_948252205.1. Classification (NCBI taxonomy): domain Eukaryota; kingdom Metazoa; phylum Arthropoda; class Insecta; order Lepidoptera; family Noctuidae; genus Orthosia; species Orthosia incerta. The sequence continues at coordinate 32,994,107 of OX411747.1, read as the reverse complement.
CGTAATTTTAGCAGAAATAACAGACCCAATTTGCCTAATAACCAAAATGCAATTGAATCTAATAATCAAAAGAAAGATTCACATAGCATATCAAGTACACATGTACCGAATAGTGCTACAAACAGCACATCTACACCGAACAATCCGCATCAGCCCAGACATTATAAACAACATAATAATATTCAAAGAAATCAAGACAATTTTAATCGTACAAACAACAATAATGCGTCACCGCAGTCAAGTAGGTCATTTGTTCCGATTGCACAACCGAACCAACAGTTCGCGGCACATGCACCGAGCACGCCGTCTTTTGCAGCGCAAGCATCTACGTCGGGTGCGAATACTGATGTCACCATGCGTACTGCAAGGTCGCGACGTGTTAATTACATAAATAATTCTAATAATAATGAACAGAGTTCAAGTTATTCGTACAATGAGTGCCAAGAATTTTCTCCTGAAGAACCCGGGGCGGGAAATTTTTGCATAACGGCCTCTACCCTAGAGAACGAATAAAAATAAATTGTAATAAACGCTTAAATTTACCACATATAGTTATACCAGAATTAAAGGCAGTTTTTATGATAGATACGGGGAGTGTTAGATCGTTTATAAGCCCGTATATAGCGAATAAATATTTTAAAAATTATCTACAGTATGAACCCTTCGAAGTTGTTAGCACTCACGCATCGAGTGTTCATAGTGAAACGGCTATTATTCCATTACCGGTTACCTTTGGAAGTCAAGAGTTCCATAAGTTTTATGTCTATAGTGTCGACGATAGGTATGATGGGTTAATAGGTAGCAATTTGCTGAAGCAATTACAGGCAAAGATTAATATGGAAAATCAGATATTACATTTAAAAAATACTGATATTCCTATCATATATTCACCGCCTATGAGAGAGGTATATAATCTACCATCTCGTAGTGAACTTAGAGTAAGACTCCCAGTCAACTTACTGAACGGGGAAGCTGTGTTAGATTTTAAGCAATTTACGGAAGGGATTCGAATGCCCGCCGCATTAGTTACGTGTATTAAAGGTTACGCATCAACCGTTATTCAGAATTATACGGATGAAACCAGAACCTTAGTGGTAACAGGACCTTTTACGGTCGAACCTTACAGGCAGAACCCATCTGTTCACATTAATTTTACAGAAAATAACATAGAAATAGATAGGATGCTAACAGATAATTTAAAAAAATTACAGTTAGACCACATGAATTCTGAGGAACGTAAAACCATCGAAGGGCTATGTAATGATTATAAGGACATATTTTATTGTGAGAATATTCCATTAACGTTTACAAATCAAGTAAAACATAGAATTAGAACAAGGAATGAAGATCCTATAAATATTAAAGCACATAGGTTACCTCCCATTCAATCGAAAGAAATTAGGAATCAGGTAGATAAAATGTTAAGGGACAATATCATCCAGGAATCACACTCCCCCTGGAGTGCTCCCGTACATTTAGTGCCAAAAAAATTAGATTCATCAGGACAGCAAAAATGGAGGATGGTAGTTGATTATAGACGTCTCAATGAAATTACTACCGATGACAAATACCCCTTGCCCAACATAAATGATTTATTTGATATGCTAGGCAATAGTACCTATTTTACTACCTTAGATTTAGCTAGTGGGTACCATCAAATCGAGGTCCAGGAAGAAGATAGGGCGAAAACAGCTTTCAGTACACCTTCAGGACATTATGAATTTAACAGGATGCCGTTCGGGTTAAAAACAGCACCTGCAACATTCCAGAGGGCTATGGATAACGTTCTAAGAGGTCTCCAGGGCTTACATTGCCTGGTATACCTTGATGACGTCATAATTTTTTCTAAATCGCTGACTCAGCATGTAGAAAAACTTAGAGCAGTTTTTGATCGGTTTCGGGCGACAAATTTAAAAATACAACTCGACAAATCACATTTTCTTAGAAAGGAAGTTCTTTACTTAGGGCACACTATTACAAGTGAAGGATTGAAGCCAAATAATGATAAAATTGATGCAATCTTAAGATATCCCATTCCAGAAACAGTTACACAAATAAAAAGCTTTTTAGGACTTATTGGTTATTATAGGAAATTCATCAAAGATTTTGCAAAAATAACTAGACCTTTAACAGCTTGTTTAAAGAAAGGTCGTAAAATAATTATTAATGATGAGTATAGGGAATGTTTTGAAACATGTAAAAAACTTTTAACAAACGCACCTTTATTACAGTATCCCGATTTTAGTAAAAGTTTTATTTTAACTACCGACGCATCGAATTTTGCAATTGGGGCTGTATTGTCACAAGGATCAATAGGCTCAGACAAGCCAGTAGCATATGCTAGCAGGACTCTGAGTGACACAGAAGTAAAATATAGCACTATCGAGAAGGAACTTTTAGCCATAATATGGGCAGTTAAGCACTTTCGACCGTATTTGTATGGTAATAAGTTTACCATATTTACAGACCATAGACCATTAGCTTGGCTGTATTCATTGAAAGAGCCCAATAGTAAACTCACGCGATGGCGGTTAAGGTTAGAAGAGTACGATTTCGAAATAAAATATAAGAAAGGCCCTCAAAACACGAATGCAGATGCTTTATCTAGGATTAAGATTAATGCAATTGACGACGATTTAGATTCAATATTCGTAAATATAGGAGATAGGCAGGAACGTATACAAAAAATTATAGAAAGCGAATTACAAGACCCCGAAACTCCAATAGAAACGATAGAACTTTCGGATTCTGATGATGGGGTCACTGCCAACTCAGTTTCAAATAGAGAACACGAAGGCATTCCTAGTTTAAACGAAGCTGTCGATACTAAACCAAAACAGATTTTAATTCATTCATGGTTTAAAAATAAATTAGACGTAAAAGATATTTCAAATAATAAACAAAAAATTCTCGAAGTTCACTTACCGACAAATAACGATATATTAGTTAAAGACTTTTTGAAAGAGTATATTGATCCAAAACATAAGTACTTTATATACTTCGAACACCCATCTTTTAGAAAAACTTTTTCAAACATGGTAATTAAGTTATTTAAAAAGGATTCAGTTAAGTTAACCGAGTGTACAGAAAGAGTTATAAATTTGACAGGATCTGAAGAAGATCAAAAAGAAGTTATTTTAAAATACCACGACGGGAAAACATGTCATAGAGGTATTAAAGAAACTTTAACCAAACTTAAAAGACATTATTGGTGGGCAAACATGAAAGAGACAGTCACGGCAATCATAAATGCTTGCGAAACATGTAAACGCATGAAATATGATAGAAAGCCGATTAAACCCCACATTCAGTTAACACAAACCCAGGATGCCCCTTTTCAGGAAGCTTTTATGGATTTATTATATATTGAAGGGAAATATTATTTAACTATAGTGGATGCATTTAGTAAGATAGCACAAGCCATAGAGGTACCGAATAGGAGTACACCAGAGATAGTTAGAGCATTGATTAAATATTTCAGCAGGTATGGTCTGCCTAGAAAAATTAGTTGCGATTCCGGTACAGAATTCAACAATACTTTGATTAAAGAAATGTTAAGCTTTTACAAAATTGAACTTCATATTGGGACGCCAAATAATCCCAGTTCAATGGCAATAGTAGAAAGGTTTCATTCTACCATTATTGAGATTTATCGTATAGCAAAATACGATAAAAGCGATTTAGATGCAGCATCAGTTATGACTTATGCCATCATGGCTTATAACAACACCATACATTCAGCAACAGATTTTACGCCTTTTGAACTAGTATTTGGTCACACTTATTCCGAAAATGTATTTAACGTGGATAGAGAGAAGAACTTAACTCAGAAATTATTGTTAGATCATAGAAAACGCCTTAAAATACTCTATGAATTCATAACAGAAAAATTAGAATCCGATAAAATTAAAATAATTAAAAAAAAAGGTGGCGAAACGACACCGATACTCGAACCAGACGATAATATTTACATGAAAGACACTAGGATTAGAAAAGCCAAAGAAAAACCTCGATATGAAAAAGCGAAAGTAATAGGTGAAGTTGAAAGAAATATAGTCCCAGTAGAAGTAAAGAAAAGGAAAACTAGAGTAGCCTTAAAAAATGTAAAACGTCCTCCACAGATCGTGCCTGGTACTTCTGGTACTAGTGGTGCCAACACTCACGCTGGACCTCCAAAATCTCGGTCAGAATCCGGGGATAGCAGCGATAAAGCGGGGAGTAGCAGTGAAGAGGAATAGTTATTGGACAATATACAAAATTGTAGATTTAGAATCATTACACTTACAAATAGATAATAATATTCGGGATTTTATTAACTTGAAAATTAAAATTAAGGAAAATAGTCTTAGTAACGAAACTATAGGAATAGAAAGCCAAATAGAATATCTTATTAAACTAACTAAGGATAGATTTTTTCAAATCTTACCTTTCCATTATAGAAACAAAAGAGCTTTGTTTAATCCATTAGGCTCACTTGTAAAAGCTATCACAGGAAATTTGGATGAAGACGATGCAATTAAATATGATAGAGAAATCCAAATGATACAGAACAAAGAGCATGTGGTCGAACGTAAAGTATCATCAATGCAAAAAGCTTTTGATAAATTAGTAAATGACTCTGAAATAATAAATTCAAATATTAAAAACTTGGGTTTACATACCAATGAAATGGAAAAATTAGTTGAACATGAGTTCAGGTTTAACAAACTTTTCCAAATATTAAATACTATGTATCAAATTTTAAATAACTTTCGAACCTGTTACGAAAACATACAAGAGATTGAAACGGCAATAGCCTTTAGCAAACTGAATACATTGCACCAATCCATTATAAATAGTACAGAATTATATAATACGTTAGAAGTCATTGCTAAACATGCTAGAACAATATACCCAGTAAACAAACATAATTTAATAAAATTAGAACGTAATATCATACTTAAATCATATATAAATAACAACAAGTTAGTTTTTGTTTTAGAAGTTCCCCTAATAAATAACGAAACATATAATTATTACAAGGTTATACCCATCCCTATATTCCATTCTCCAAATACCTTTACAATAATACCCAAATATCCTTACCTGATGGTGAATAGATTGAAATACATGCCCGTGGTAAGCCCATGTACTGAGATTGAAAATGGAAAATTCCTTTGCGCTGAAACTAATTTAGCCCAGTTTCCAACCGAGACCTGCATTGAACAAATAATGCTGATGAAGAACAACTACAAAAACTGCATACAGAACCATATTGAAATAGAAAAAACTAAGATACAGAAAATAACCGACAACCAATGGTTGGTTTACTCAGAGGAAAATCTCATCATCACCGAGAATTGCAATACAGAAATCCTGAAGTACACTATCCTTGGGACCTACATCGTGACACCTGGCCAACAATGCGAGACACAAATAGGCGAAGTCATCATTGCCGCCACCACAAACACTACAGTTTCCAGTCTCCAGCTGCCATTGATCCAGATGCCAGACCTACAACAGGACATCCAGAGAAGATCAAAGAAAGTGGATCTAAGAAATGTGGACTTCAGTGATGTGAAAGAAGTGTTACAAAGTGCAAAATTTGGTGAAATAGACGATACGACACAAACAGTGACAATAGAAATTAGTATATGGACCATCTTAGAGTATGTGGTTATTGTAATAGCAATAGTTATCTTTATAATGTATAAATTTCAGTTCATAAACTTTTGTCGAAATTCTCCGAAACCGTCTGCGACACCTTCGGATAATTTCTCTCTTAGGGAGGGAGGAGTTAAGGAACCCCAACCTACCAATATTAGCTTTGTCAGACAATAAGTATTTACTAGATTATTATTTCTCAATTTCCCCACTGCGCGATCAGCATTTATAATTATCTAGAACATGCGTCAATCTGATCACGCTGTGGATGTACTACGTTAGCAATTAAGTTAGTATATAAGATCAATATCTTGTTAGATGAATCAATTACCGTCTTGCTGTAACTGGGATCAAATAAAGTTTATTTTTAAACTCTTCCGTTGTCGCTTACTTAATTCGCACACTTCGGACCGACGAGAAGATCACCGAACTCGAAGAGGAATTGAGCAGGTTGCGATGGAGTATTATAGGGTTATCTGAAGTCCGAAGAGAGGGGGAGGACTCGATAATCCTCAAATCCGGTAACCTGCTCTATTTCCGAGAGGGTGACCGGCAGTCCCAGGGTGGTGTCGGGTTTATCGTCCACAAGTCCCTTGTGAACAACGTGGTGAAGATCGAGAGTGTGTCGACCAGGGTGGCGTGCCTTATACTCAGAATATCCTCAAGATATTCGCTGAAGGTCATACAGGTCTACGCCCCAATCTCGGCACACCCCGACGACGAGGTAGAGACCATGTATGAGGATATCTCCAGAGCCATGTATGGTTTTAAAACTCACTTCACCGTTGTCATGGGGGACTTCAACGCAAAACTGGGCAAACAAGACGAGGATGAGCTGCAAGTGGGGCAATTTGGAGTTGGACGACGGAACCACCGGGGTCACCTACTGGCCAGTTTTATGGCGAAGGATGAACTCCTTCTTTAATAAGCGTGAACACAGGAAGTGGACCTGGCAGAGCCCCGATGGTGCAACAAAAAATGAGATCGACTTCATCATGTCAACCAAGAAGCAAATGTTCTATGATGTCTCTGTGATCAATTCGGTAAAAACCGGGCGCGATCACCGCATAGTAAGAGGCACATTGAACATTAATATTAAGCTTGAAAGGTTTGAAGGGACTGATGAAGTCCACGCTCCGTCCAGCACAGATCCAGGTCCAAAACCCCGAGAGCTTTCAGCTCGAACTCCAGAATCGTTTCGAGTGCCTAGAGAGCTCCGTGGACGACTACGCCGACGGGTTCGTGGCGTGTTTCAAGACCCGTCGTACAGATAGAAACAAAAAGCTCTCTGATCCTACCCTCAAGCTTATGAAGGAGAGGCGTGAGATGATCCTGCAGTCTTCAGATGAGGCGTGCAAATACCGGCAGCTCAATAGACAGTTCTCTAAATCCTTGAAAAGAGACCTCTGCCGCTTTAATACGGAGCGTATTAAAGACGCGATCGAGCGAAATAAAGGCTCCAAGGTTTTTTCAAGGGATCTGGCTATTGGGTAGAGCCAGCTCACGAAACTGAAGACCGACGATGGCAGGATCGTATCCGCCAAACCGGAGCTTCTGAGGGAGATCGAGAGATTCTATGGGCAGTTGTACACATCAATCAGTAAGACCGTTGCGAGTCTAGCAAACGACCCAAGAGCTAGATTGACCCGATACTATACCGAAGATATTCCGGACGTCGGCCTGTACGAGATTAGGATAGCTCTGAAACAGCTTAAAAACAACAAGGCACCGGGTGATGACGGAATCACGGCTGAACTCCTGAAGGCGGGTGGAAAACCGGTCCTTAAGGCCCTTCAGAAGCTGTTTGATTCCGTCATACTCGAGGGCAAAACGCCACAGGCATGGTGCACGGGTGTGGTGGTACTCTTCTTCAAGAAGGGCGACAATGCCCGGCTGAAGAACTATAGGCCCATCTCACTTCTTAGCCATGTCTACAAGTTGTTTTCAAGAGTCATCACGAATCGTCTCGCGCGCAGTTTTGACGATTTCCAGCCTCCCGAACAAGCTGGATTCCGAAAAGGCTTTAGCACCATAGACCACATACATACGCTGCGGCAGGTTATACAGAAGACCGAAGAGTACAACCTGCCTCTCTGTTTAGCGTTTTTGGACTACGAGAAAGCCTTCGATTCGATCGAGACTTGGGTTGTACTGCAGTCTCTCCAACGGTGCCAGATCGACTACCGGTACATTGAAGTGTTGAAGTGTTTGTACAAGAACGCCACTATGTCAGTCCGTCTTCAGGACCAGACCTCGAAGCCAATTCTTCTCCGGCGCGGCGTGAGACAGGGAGACGTCATTTCTCCGAAACTGTTCACTGCTGCGCTGGAGGATGTCTTCAAGGTTCTGGATTGGAAAGGGCTTGGCATCAACGTTAATGGCGAGTACATCACTCACCTTCGGTTTGCCGACGACATAGTGGTCATAGCTAAGACCATGGAGAGCCTCAGTAAAATGCTCGATGACCTCAGTAGAGTTTCCGAAAGAGTGGATCTGAAAATGAACATGGACAAAACCAAGGTCATGGTGAATGCCCATGTTACACGCACTCCTATCAAGGTCGGAGACTGTAGAGTCTCCGACCTTGATAGGAGTGCGTGTTCGAGTGTAGACTCGAAGTTGTGGGCGACTATGTCTACCTGGGACAAACGATCCAATTGGGTAGGGCCAACTTCGAGTAAGAGGTCAACCGTCGAATCCGACTCGGCTGGGCAGCGTTCGGGAAGACAAAGACAAAGATATTTTATTTCAAGTAGGCCACCAAACGGCACTTTTGAACGTTACATTAAAATTTACGAATAGTTGATTCTACCGTGCATTCGGCAAGTAGCTTGTAATTGAGAAGAATGCACAAGAAACTCCATATGTCGTATATATGTATGAAGTTGCGCGGTATCTTCTCGTCCAACTTACCACAGTGTCTCAAGACGAAAGTCTATGATCAGTGTGTGTTGCCAGTGATGACATATGACTCTGAGACGTGGTCGCTTACAATTTGCCTTATCAGGAAGCTTACAGTCACTCAAAGGGCAATGGAGAGGGCTATGCTCGGAGTTTCCTTGCGTGATCGAATCACAAATGTGGAGATCCGCAAGATAACCAGGGTTACCGACATAGCCCGAAGAATTGCCAAACTTAAGTGGCAGTGGGCAGGGCACATTGCTCGCAGAAAGGATGGCCAGAAAGGTTCTGCAGTGGCGACCGCGAACCGGAAGACGATACGTTGGAAGGCCTCCCACTAGGTGGAGCGATGACCTGGTTAAGGTTGCGGGAAGGCGCTGGATGCGAGACGCACGGGATCGGTCAATGTGGCAACGCCTGGGGGAGGCCTATATCCAGCAGTGGACGTCTTTCGGCTGAAATTATGATGGTGATGATTTATTTTACATTATCTATATTACATATTTTTAACATTCATTAGTTCAGCACCTATATATTACCAATATTTTCAGTATCAATTTTAAGGGTATGTAATATATGACATAAATAATTGTATAATATCACTTGAAACAACGTTCACATGCTATCATTATCATATGCTATAAAAACAAATACCCTCATTTTATGTGATCTAATGTTATATTTTATGTAACGTTCATTTGACGTAATACCTAAGGTAACGCACCGTTTTTGAGAAAAACAAATGATTGTAACCTAACCTCAAAACAATAAAGTTGCTTCAGCATCTGCGAGGGGTTGCTCTCCCTGCGCACCTCCGGTTTTTAAATACACTCTAGGATTAGCAGCCAAAAGACTACTTGATAACGGGGTACCTCGATTCGGTTTTAGATTCAGATTCGATTCTATTTCTAAATTAGTTTAAACGTTAATTATAGATTTTGAATATAAATTTAAATATGCACTATAGAAAATGTTTATAAAATTAGGGGTGGTATGGGATCTACCTCCTAGTGGTCCACCCCGGGCAACGGCACCACGGGCTTGCCTGTGGTACGGCTGAAAGATCCCACTTAAGCGGTGGTAGGCTCCGCAAGGGGCCGCCTGGCTCGCGACCACCATCCCACCGGAGTCCGGCGCCAAGCAGCTTGCTGTATTCCGTCGGTGTGTGGGAGTGCCAGTGCCTTTGGGGGAGAAGGAGGTTGTCAGTTGCGCTGTTCAGAACCAGTCGTGGTCTCTGAGAATAACTTGCCGGGTAGATCATTCTGGAGGGTAGCGGGATCCGAAGCACGGTGCCAGCCGTTGGCCGACCGCAGTCAGTAGGGGGCCCAAGTAGCACGCCAGCCACGTGCCAAAGGCTGCCCCGCCAACTCGCGAAAAATCCCGGTATGCTCCACCGTGCCAGCTGGCGACTGGATGGGAGGACCCGGTGGCCATATCCGGGGGGGTTCGGGCGTCCCCGCAGTCTCCAAATGAGTTCCCCATAGGTTGAGTTAGTTTTAGTGGTCCACTTGGTTATCTGAGCAGCGCCTCGACAGTTCAACTTTTTTCCCAGCAACTCTAACAATATTGTTATGTGACTGTAACAATGACCAAAGCAAAGAAGAGAAATAAGGTTAAACAACGGCTGCACTTCCTCCCACTTAAAGTGCACCTCATTAACATCAGGGGGTTGCACTCCAACCTTGATCCGGTCCACCTCCACCTAGAGACCGAGAAGACGCACCTGTTCTTCCTAACGGAGACGAAGATAACAACTCCGTCGGACGTGGCGTACCTCAACTACCCGGGTTACTCTCTTGAACACAAGTTCAAGAAGCAAGCTGGGGTCTGTGTGTACGTCCGCGATGACATCTGTTGTCGTCGTCTCCGTTGCTTTGAGAAATCGGGTTTTTCTGCCATATGGCTACTTGTGGACACAGGCGTGGAGAAATCTATCTACGTCGGCGTATACCGATCCCATAGCGGTGACCAGGAGTCAACAGCGCTCTTTAATAGCCTTGTAAAGTCGACTGATGTAGCCCAGCAACGATACCCAACAGCGAAGCTTGCTTTTCTGGGGGACTTCAACGCCCATCATAAGGAGTGGCTGTTCCCGTACCAGAAAACCGACCATGCCGGGTTGGAGGCGCGCAATTTTGCTTTAACGCTAGATCTTACCCAGCTGGTGAATGTGGCAACGCAGGCACCGGATATAGACGGCCGTACACCCAATTGTTTGGACCTTCTGCTGACAACTGATCCGGGCAGTCATTCAGTGTCGGTCTCAGCCCCGCTGGGAACGTCTGACCACTGTCTGGTGAAATCCGTTTCGACCTGCTCTCCTCCAGATGAGAGTCCTAGAGGCACGAGGCGAGTATGGCGATACGAGTCGGCAGACTGGGATGAGATGCGGCACTTTTTTGCGTCCTATCCTTGGCGGCATGTGTGCTTCTCCTCGGGTGACCCCTCGTGCTGTGCTGACGTGGTTGCGGACGTGATTCGGCAGGGAATGGAGTATTTTATTCCATTCTCCGACATCCCGCTCGGTTACAAAGACCGGCCTTGGTATAATGCAGAATGCGCCCACGTTGAGGCCCGAAAAGAGTCTGCCTACCAAGCCTGGGTCAAGGCCCGCGACCGCAAAATTAGAGCGCGTAGGGTTCGCGCGAGGAAAAGAGCCTTTAATTCTGCCGCCAAGCTCTGCAAGCGGGTTCTACGTCGGGCACGTTTTGACCATATTGGACGTATCGGGGCCAAGCTGGCATCGCACCCCCCGAGTAGTAATCAGTTTTGGTCCCTGTCTAAAGCGGTTGAAACTAATTTCTGTCGACCCACTTTACCTCCAATGCTGAAACCTGATGGGTCACTGGCTCACTCTGCAAGTGAGAAAGCAAATTTATTTACATCTCTCTTTGCAAGCAATTCACATCTGGATGCTGGCTCTAAGCAACCAACTAATATACCTCAATGTGACTCTTCGATGCCGGAGATCGCAGTTCACACTAAAGAGGTTCGGAGAGTACTGTGCAGCCTAGACGTGAACAAGGCCAGCGGGCTTGACGGCATTCCAGCGAGAGTATTGAGGCAGTGTGCGCCTGAACTGTCTCCTGACTGTCTATTGACACGCTTGTTCCGCCTCTCTCTTAAAAAAAGAAAGGTGCCGAAATCCTGGAAGCTTGCAAATGTACAACCAGTACACAAGAAGGGCGACCGTGCAGACCCGGCCCACTACCGTCCGATAGCCATTACCTCCATACTATGTAAGGTTATGGAAAGGGTACTGAACAGTAAGTTGCTGACCTACCTTGAAGACAATGAGCTCCTCAGTGTCCGTCAATATGGCTTTGGCCGGGGACGGTCAACTGGAGATCTTTTTGTGTATGTCACGCACTGCTGGGGCGAAGCCATCGAGAATCACGGCGAAGCACTTGTCGTATCGCTCGATATCTCGAAGGCCTTTGACAGGGTCTGGCACGCTAGTCTTCTCAGCAAGCTTCCTGCTTACGGCATCCCAGCCGGTTTTTGTAGCTGGATATCAGACTTCCTCTTTGGGGGCTGAGTCACCCTCGTCCGTAGGAGAGAACCCCATACGAATCCCTACACGTGGCCCCCGGGTGGTGCAAATCAGGTGACATCACTTAACTGGTGGTAGGTTACGGCCGAAGGCTTGCGACCACCCACCGGGCAAAGACGTGCCGCCAAGCGGCCTAGCCGTGTTCCGGTACGATGCCCGGTGTAGCCAACTAGAGGAGTTGGGTCGAGATAGGTGTTCCACTGCAGGCGTTCCAGCCTGACGCGCGCTGTTATGGGCCTATCGGGAGACTGGTCGCGGAGGGTAGCGGGATCCGAGGCACGGTGCGCCGCTGGCCGACCGCAGGTAGTTGGGGGCCCAAGTAGTGTGCCAGCCACACACAACTGCCCCGCCAACTGTCGAAAAATCCCTGAATGCACCATCGTGCTGGTTGGCGACCAGAAGACAGGGCCCAATGTACATTCCCGGGGGGGGCTCGGGCGTCCCCGCGGTCTCCAGATCAGTCCCCTATTGATAGCTGCCTGTCAGTGCGTGTCTGTAGGTTGCCAGCGTGGAACCTCATCTCACTGCCTTCTCCTCACCTTTTATCACTCAAATGCAAAGAAAAAATTAAAGAAAAGCTGTACAGCGGCAGCACTCCCTGTCACTCAAAGTGCACCTCAGCAACATAAGAGGGCTGCACTCTAATCTCGAAGCAGTCCATCACCACCTGGAGACTGATAGACCAGCTCTTCTTTTCCTTTCGGAGACGCAGATCGGATGTCCGTCAGACCTGTCGTACTTATCATACCCAGGGTTTACCCTGGAGCACAATTTTAAACCACGCGCGGGTGTATGCATGTACGCCCGAGACGACATCTGTTATCGGCGTCTCCGAAACCTTGAGGACTCCAGGTTTTCTGTGCTCTGGGCACTGGTGGACACAGGCCTGGATAAAATTATCTACGCCTGTGTCTACCGATCGCACAGTGGAGATCAGGAGACAACCAGGCTCACGGAACATCTGTGTGAGGCGGCTGATAATTAGTGATACTGGGGGATTTCAATGCCCACCACCAGGAGTGGCTCTTCCCATACCAGTGCACTGATCATGCTGGGCGAGAGACGCGAAAGCTTGCGCTTGCGTTAAATCTCGCCCAGCTGGTCCAGGGAGCAACAAGGGTGCCGGATGTTCATTCGCACACTGCCAATTGCTTGGACCTTCTGCTGACAACAGATCCAGACCGCTACTCTGTGTCGGTATCTTCACCTTTGGGTAGCTCCGACCATTGTCTGGTGAAGTCTGTATCCGTCTACTCCCCGCCCGATCCCAGCCCAAGAGGCACTCGGCGGGTTTGGCGGTACAGGTCAGCAGATTGGGATGGGATGCGTTCTTTCTTCGCATCTTATCCTTGGCAGCCCATTTGCTTTTCTTCGGCTGATCCTTCGTCGTGCGCGGACGCCGCCGTGACGTACGTGTTGCGTCAGGGAATGGAGTACTTCATTCCGTTATCTGACGTAGCAATGTCTAGCGTTGACCGGCCATGGTTTGGCGCCGAGTGCAATCGTGCCGTGACTCGCCTGTTTCGCCTTTCATATGAGACTGGAAAAGTACCGAATGCTTGGAAGCAAGCTAACGTTCAGCCTGTGCCCAAGAAGGGCAGTCGGGCTGACCCGGCCAACTATAGACCCGTCTCAGTTACGTCCATCCTCTGTAAGAGTATGGAACGGAGGCTCAACTCCAAGCTCCTGGCATACCTAGAAGCTAACGACATCCTCAGTGACCGCCAATATGCCTTCCGCCGAAATCGGTCAACTGGGGATCTTCTAGCGTATGCCATTCACATATGGAGTAAAGCCATCGAGAGGCACGGGGAAGCGCTTGCCGTCTCCCTCGACATCTCGAAGGCTTTTGACAGGGTCTGGCATGAGAGCCTTATTGGTAAGCTTCCGCCATTCGGTCTGCCCGGTAGTCTATGCGATTGGATCGCAGACTTCCTGAGGGACCGGTCTATACGAGTGGTTATTGATGGCCGCTCGTCTGACCAACGGGATATCAACGCCGGGGTCCCTCAGGGGTCGGTACTCTCAGCAACATAGTTCTTGTTGCACATAAATGATCTGCCAAAACCCGGCACTTTTGGGTATGCAGACGACAGCACTGTTGATGAGAGATACTTGTCCAACGCACGTGCTACCGGGCCTCAGATCCAGTCTCTCCGGGAGGCCATGGTGGAGCGCTTGAACTTGTCCTTGCAAGCAGTCTCCGAATGGGGCGATCCTTGCAAAGGTGAGACGATACTTCACGCCAGAACAGCTGCTCAACTTGTATCAGGGGCAAGTTCGGTCATGCATTCACCTCTGGGACGGATCTGCCAAGTACCAGCTGGATGCACTAGAGTCGATCGAAAAGCGGGCCAAGAGGCTCATCGGCAATGAGATATTGGTCAAGTCTAGGCTCCAGAGCCTTGAACATCGGCGCCAAGTTGCCAGTCTGTCGGTTTTTTATCGGTTACATTTCGGGGAGTGTGCGTTGGAATTGCATGAACTAATTCCTCCTAGCCCTTTCCATTATCGGAATATAAGACGTACGGCGATGTGTCATCGGTACATGGTGGACATTCCACCCATACGCACCAAACGTTTTGGGAATACTTTCATTATGCGTACAGCTAAGGAGTGGAATTCCCTGCCGGAGTCTGTATTTCCTGAGAGCTACAACCTGGGAGTCTTTAAGTCAAGAGTGAATAGGTTTCTTCTAGGTAAGCGCGCTACATCGTCGACCACATCATCACTTACCATCAGGTGAGATAGTGGTCAAGCGCGAGCCTATCAATAATAAAAAAATAAAAATAAAGTGAACGGTCGATCCGAGTAGTCGTTGACGGCTGCTCCTCTGACCTTAAGGCTATTAATGCCAGTGTTCCTCAGGGGTCTGGTCTCTCTGCAACTCTTTTCCTGCTGCACATCAATGACCTACTTCTGCCTGGTATTGTTGGGTACGCAGTTGACAGTATTGTTTCCGAGAGATACTTCTCCAGCGCAAGAACCGGCGGGGATGAAGTTCGTTCCTTGAGAGAGGCTATGGTGGAGCGTACTGATTTGACCTTAAGTCTTGTCTCCCGTTGGGGTGATGACAATCTAGTCTGTTTAACGCCACCAAAACACAGGCATGTCTTTTTACCGAAAAGAGGACTCATTTCATCAGAACGCCTACTTTTCGGGGTGCATCTGTTCCTATAACTGACCGGCTCGAGCTCCTTGGCATGGAGTTGACATCCAGTCTCAACTTCGGCGCCACCATCGAGTACAAAGCCCAAATTGCGGCAAAGAAACTGGGCGTCCTAAACAGAGTGAAGCGATACTTTATGCCTGGACAGCTATTAACTCTTTACAAAGCGCAAGTCCGATCCTGCATGGAGTATTGCAGCCACCTCTGGGATGGCTCAGCTAAATATCAGCTTGCCGCGCTTGACTCGGTGGAACGCAGAGCCAAGAGACTAATCGGTCTTCTACAGACTGTATTTTGGCGAGTGTGCTCATGAACTCCACGACCTCATCCCACCGGCCCCCTTCTACCATCGGACATCTAGACGCACTGCAAGTTACCATCCTCACCTAGTTGCTATTCCACCAATTCGCACCAAGCGCTTCCAAACATCCTTCATAATGCGCACAGCAAAAGAGTGGAACTCACTGCCTGCGTCTGTGTTTCCGAACGCATACAACCCGAATCTCTTCAAAGTTAGAGTGAACAGGCTTCTTCTGGGTAAGCTCACTCCATCGTCGACTTTGTCTCTGTCACCTCTGACCTAGACTAGAGTCAAGAGAAAACCCATCTCGAAAAAAAAAAAAAAAAAAAAAGGTAAATTTTTTATTTGATCAGTAATTAATTATATAATTTGATCGCTATTATATAAAAACAATATTTTTTTTAAACCGGCCAAGTGCGAGTCGGACTCGAGCACGAAGGGTTCCGTACTTGGTAAATTGCGGTTTACGATTTATAACGTATTAAAAAAAACTACTTACTAGATCTCGTACAAACCAATTTTTGGTGAAAGTTTACATGGTAATCATATCATTTATGAGTACATCATATATTTTTTTTAGTTTTATCATTCTCTTATTTTAGAAGTTACAGGGGGGGACACATTTTACCACTTTGGAAGTGTCTCTCGCGCAAACTATTCAGTTTAGAAAAAAAATGATATTAGAAACCTTAATATAATTTTTGAAGACCTATCCATAGAAACTTCACACGTATGGGTTGATGAAAAAAAAAAATTAGTTTCAGTTCTAAGTATGGAGACACCCAAAATTATTTTATTTCTATTTTTATGTGAAAATTTTAATGTGGTTTACAGAATACATCTACTTACCAAGTTTCAACAGCATAGTTCTTATAGTTTCGGAAAAAAGTGGCTGTGACATACGGACGCTATTAAAGCTATTTAGATCTTATTTAAAAAACAGACGTCAATTTATAGAAATAAAGTCTGTAGTGGATGGAGAAGAAAAAATATTTAACTCCAATCTCATGACAGTACTTCGTGGTGTACCTCAGGGATCGGTTCTAGGCCCAATTTTCTACATCCTATTCCTGAATGATTTAGTTGAGTTTATAGAAAAGCGTATCACAGACGCAAATCTAATTATTTTTGCAGATGACACCAACGCAATAGTGTCTGCTGACAACTTAAATAACCTAGAATCTAAAATTAATAACATGTTAAAAGCTTTCGAACACTGGTTTGGTACTAATAATCTAAAACTCAATGTAAATAAAACAAAGTGCGTTTTATTCAAATCGAACGTCCGAAACAAGGCTAGTCTTGAGGTTTTATCTTGCGGTAACAAAGTCGAAGTGGTTGACCACGTCAAGTTCCTGGGTGTTCATATTGACGCATTGCTAAACTGGAAGGTTGAAACATCATCTGTAAGGAATTCTATTAGCTCGGCATGCTACGCTATCAGTAGCCTGAGGTAAGAACTAACTTTGGCCCAGCTCAGGATGGTATACTTTGCTTTGGTTGAATCTAGGCTTAGGAACAGTATTGAGTTTTGGGGCAACAGTTACAAGTACAATATCTACTCGGCATTTGTAATTCAAAAGAGGGTCTTAAGGACAATGCTCCGCTTGAAACAGACGGAATCATGTAGGGACCATTTCATTAGACGTACAATTTTGACTGTGCCATGTCTCTATATACTAGTATTGCTAACTAATTTGGTTAAAAATTTGCACAAACTCGAAACCGTCGAGCAAAGACAAGCTAGACACAAAACTCAAAGAAAAGACCTTCCTAACGTAATCCAACCGAAATTGAACGTAGTTCAACACAGTCCCAGATATCAGTCAGTCTTTTTATACAACAAGTTACCCGTAGAATACAAAATCTTAAATAGTGCAAAGCTATTTAAACACAAATTCAAGACATACTTATTGAGGAAAGGCTATTACAGTGTTGAAGAGTTTCTAGAGGACAAACGACAATAATGTTATTGGATTAATTGGAATACGGATTATTATCATAACGATTATTATTATTTGGATTATAATATTTTTATTTTGTATTTTAATATGTGACATTATTTATTTGCTTTAAAATTGCTATTGACATTTGTTTTTGACATTGAATCTTTCTTAAATATATATTTTTTTATATAATTTTTATTTTGACTTGTATTTTTGGAATTTGGATTATTATAATTATTATTTTGTTATTGCTCATGTGACATTATTGATCTTTTTATATTCATTATTGAGTTTATTGTTGACATTTAATTTGTAATTTACTGGAATGATTTGAAAATGGAATTTGGATTATTGTAATATTATTATGATTTTTCTTTCTTCCTTGGATATGTGACATTATTTATTTGCTTATAAATTCTATTAAATTTTTAGTTTTGTTACTGATTACATATGTGAATTTATTGATATTTTTATATTTACTTTTGAATCTTATTTTCGACATATTAATATTAAAAACAAATCTTGTTTTTTTTTGCTGCAATGATTTTAAAATGGTATTTGGATTATTGTTATTATATGTTTTCTTTCTTTTGTTGTTGAATAACTGTTTTCAATTATTGACATATTGTTATTTACCAGTATTTTTGATTCGATTTTTTTTTATGGTGTTTTCTCTATTTTCCTTATTACTTTCTACACAATGTATATTGTTAAGAAATAAACGACTTATGACTTAGGACGGACAGACATACAGACACAGAGACATGACGAATCTATCAGGGTTCCGTTTTCGTTTTCGGTCGAGTTTTTGATTTTTTTAATTAACTTTTTTTATTTGACGAATCGATTGACGTAAGAATCATCAAAATCGGCCAACGCGTTTGGTCTCTAGAACGTCACATAGGAACAAACATACATACATTCATATATACATAGACTGATAAACACATTACGCTCCTTCGGCAGTCGGGTAAAAAATACAACCGACTTCCAAAAAAAAAACACCACAAAGCGAAAAATAACATTAGTTTCGGAAGGCGGTGACAATAAACGAAGAAACGAAAACAGGAACACCGACTGCCGAAATTGAAGTTATTTTTAACTTTGTATAGTTTTATTAATTTACCCACGTCCGTGTGTTACTAGCGAGGTGTCAAATGAAAATCTGCGCTGGGTGTCTGACGCCCAGCAGATGCTGAGTTGGTAACCCTTTCGGTGTGGGCACGCCCAGCGCATCTCTTCTTGAACCTTGTTTGTACTTTTTTACTGTTCTTCCCAGTTACTTTGTATTTTTTGCTGTTGTGTTGTGTCTGTGTCGAATAAATGGTTTCTATTTTATTCATCTGTGCATGGACACTTTGCTGTTATAGTTCTCATGTACTCGTTAGACCAATGTTTGTATGCAAATAGCTTTCTGAGAGGTTTGGCGCTGTATACCGAGATACAGGTTTTTACCTAGTTCGGTTGCAGATGCTCCTACATTGTATTGAACTTATAATAGATTCCTAGTTTTAAGTTTTAATTTTTTGTACAATCTTTTGTGGGTAAATAAATTATTATTAAATTATTATAGTCATGTACAACCTTCATCAACAAAAACATGTAGCAAGAGTTCAAGTTTAATCTGGAAGCATATCGACATCGTCTTGACAATCTACAACAGAGCAAGCCTCACGACGTCAGTGACTTTGTCGTAACCGATACATTCGCAAACTCGTTACAGTTAGGGTTCTGGCATGTGCTGCGAGAGTTAGGGGATTAGCCGATTCTCCGACGTAATCATTTTTCCGATGACAGCTCCAGCCCCGACGGCGACGTCTAGCGTCGAGGCCCAGTTCGGTGCAATCACAAATAATACAATACTATCATATAACAGTCTACCGGTCTCTACTTCTTGAGTGATGAGGATATCACGACGGCTGCAGGGCAAACGTAAGCTGTGAGGCTAAAACGTATCTCTGCGCGGTATCGTTCGTCTGGTAAACATGTTTTTAACTCCAATTAGTGTCATCTCCATTGCAACTTCTTTACCGTACAATCATTAATTTATTTCTAAAAGGCTTTCAATATTTAAATATTAACCTTATTATGGTGGTATTATGGTTTGTGAGTTGCCGTAGGCATCAATACCATAGATGACTGTTGCTTCAAGCAAGGCTCTCGAATGGTGGATGCTGCTGTGTCAGCTCTCCGGATCGTGAACAATGTCCCTCGGTTTCCGCACCGGCAGGCTGGCGACCACTCGGCGCAGCGCAACTCGGTGACAGTATCGGAGTGGAGAGTAGTGATAGCATCTAATCTGCGCTCGTATTAACATGTAAATGAAGGTGAGCAAGGTGGCTTCCGCGTGCGCGCTGTGCGGTGTGCGCTGAATGCAGGATGTCGCGTCTATTAGCGGCGATACAGGCCGATACTGTCACAGGCTGCAGACGCATGGCAACTGCTGCCTTACTACCAGTAGGTAATTAAAACAGGTAGTTATGAATATAATGGATTTAAAGTATATTAAAAGGAGTTAGTTACAATAACCTAAATATCGGCTGCGGTGGAGCTCATTGTGCATGATAGCGCACCATGTACTCCACAGTGGTGCGTCGTGTGTGTTCAGGAATGCAGATCTATTTGCGTCGCGTTGCGGAGCCGGTCGGCTGCGCGCGCACTCGCCGCAAATCGGGCGGATAATCGCGCGTGCGCCGCGGTAATTAATACCGCACAAAAACGACGGAAAAAACGTGTGAACGAGCATGATGCGCAGTCGCAGCCGAGCGGAGAGTACAGGACTGCGCAAGAACTGGCAGAAGGTGCAGTACTGACAGCGCACCAGCTGTGCTCTGTTGTTATTACTCCCTTGGATAGAACGGGTGCACAGCTGAAGGTTTTTTTGTAAGTTTGGAGAAGCTTTTATTGTTCCAGTGTTCCGCTGGAGGCTTCCTGCTAAGTTCTTGTAGAGCGGCGCGTACTCTACAGGAATATTGCAGGTCCGAAAGTTAAAGACCGTTGACAGTCCGTAGTCTGCGGTGTGCAGCGACGACGATTACTTTACGACGTGTGGTGGTCAGCAGTGACTAGTGCTGGCTGAGTAGCGGACCCTCTACGTGGACCACTGGTGGCGCTGATAGGAACAAAGCGCCGAGGCACGCTCGGTGCGTCGCGAGGCGCATTTCGCACGTCCGTCGTTACCGGCCGCGCCGATCGGTCGTCGGTCGCAGCGAGTAGTTAGTTTTTGTGGTCGCGCGGCAGGTCGGTAGTGTCGGTACATACAGTCATTTGAATACCCGCCCCCGGCACTCGTCGCCTTATTTCATAATTAATTTGTTTTTGTCTGAGATGAAGTCGTCTCGTGTCACTCCGTGCAATGTGTCTGCCTGTCTACCTGTCTGGCTGACACATACCGGCTAGTGTATTTTTCTCGACACAACATGAGTATCTTGTTAATTAATTAATGTTTATGAGTTTCTTTGAGACACGTTGCAAGAGATGTGTTATGGTCTGTAATAGGATTATAATAATTTTGTACTAAGAATTTGCGGTGTATTCCCGTTGTCCCCGTAATCTTGTCCCTGTAACGGGGACAACGGAACGTCATAAAATTTCCTTCACGCTGTCCCCGTTATGTATGTGCATAACGGGGACAAAATGGGCTGTACTGCAGTCTCTCCAACGGTGCCAAATCGACTACCGGTACATAGAAGTGTTTTAACAGAAACGCCACAATATCAGTCCGCCTTCAGGATCAGACCTCGAAACCAATCCTTCTCCAGCGTGGCGTGAAACAGGTAGACGTAATTTCTCCGAAAATTCGAGAAAGAGGTCAACCGTCGAATCCTCGGCTGGGCAGCATTCGGGATGTTGCGCGGTGTCTTTTCGTCCAACCTACCACATTGTCTCAAGACAAAAGTCTATGACCAGTGTATGTTGCCAGTGATGACATATGGCTCTGAGACGTGATGGCTTACAATGGGCCTCATCAGAAAGCTTACAGTCACTCAAAGGGCAATGGAGAGGGCTAAACTCGGAGTTTCCTAGCGTGATCGAATCAGAAATGTAGGGATCCGCAAGAGAACCAGGGTTATCGACATAGGCCGAAGAATTGACAAACGTAAGTGGCAGTGGGCAGGGCATATTGATCACAGAACGGATGGCCGATGGGGCAGAAAGGTTCTGGAGGAGACCGCGAACCGGAAGACGTTGCGCTAGAAGGCCTCCCACCAGATGGACCTGGTGAAGGTTGTGGAGATCCACTGGTTGCGAGGCGCACGGGACCGGTCAATGTGGCGATGTTTGGGGGCGGCCTATGTCCAGCAGTGGACGTAATTCGGCTGATATGATGACTGTAAAACCCGAACTACGGTAAAACCTAGGATTTACCGGCGTTTTTCAACTCACGCGTGTGGAATAATTTTATGTATAAAGTTATTATTTAGATATTTAATTATGTATTTTTTTATTTTATATGTAAGCATTTGTAAAGGTATAATATTTTCTCTATTATGGCACTCTCACTTATATAAATTGAACGCAACGGAGACAACGGGCATAATTTTAAAAGTATATTACAATAAATTAACGGGGACAGCGTACGGGGACAACGGGAAGTAATTTTAATTATTTTATAAAATGCCCATTGTCCCCTTTAACGGGGACATGGCCAACGGGGACAACGGGAATACACCGAATCAGCAACCCAAGCGTAGACGTCGATGCCGTGAACCTAATTTAATAAGTTTCATGAAAATTGATTTTGTTATAAAGCTTTATTATCAGAATGTTGGGCTGTGAAAAAGATGGATGAAAAGAGATTGCATGTAGCAGAGATGAGAATGTTGAGATGGATGTGCGGAGTGACGAGAATGGATAAAGTGAGAAATTAGTATATTAGAGGAAGTTTGAAAGTGGCGCCAGTGACAGAAAAGTTGAAAGGAAACCGTTTGTCCTGGTATGGTCATCTGATGAGGAGGGATGAAACGCAACATGCGTTTCATCCTCACTAGAAGAGTTATGAATATAAATGTGGATGGATGGAGAGGGAGGGGACGGCCAAAGAAAAGATGGATGGACTGTGTGAGGAGTGATATGAAAGAAAAGGGAGTCAGTGATAGCGTGACGGGGGACAGGACGGTATGGAAGAAGAAAACGTGTTGCGCCGACCCCAAGTGACATGGGACAAGGGCAGGAAGATGATGATGATGATAAAGCTTTATTAAGTTTCATATAAAATCAATAGCTGATTAGCTATCATAATTCTCGACACATTTAGGTATAATTATGGACCACAGAACCTCATGATCCTATCAAAACTAAGTAAAAAAATCGACTTCAATAAGAACTAGATTTTTATATTTGCTATAGCATAATGTATTACAGTACTAGCTGTTACCCGCAGCTTCGCCCGCGTTAACATAAGTTTTGTCAATCAATTCTGGTTGTCGACATACAGGGTGAGAAAATCCAATGTTGCAGTTTTAGTTTTAATCATAATCGGCCCGTGACTCCTTTGATTGTTTTGTGCTATTCTTCATAGTGATAATTTGGCCATCCACGCACACTTGGAAAACTCAGCCTGTATAGGTACAGGAAGCATTAACGTAAAAACGATTAACTTATTTAATTGAATAAAATTGTATCTACAGTTAATTTACATTACTTTATTATTCCGTTAATCATGGGTACAACATTTTATGACGCTGCTATATACTATGTTGTATATCCTTTCATTTGATGCTAATTCATACACAATAATACACATTCTGGTCCTTGCACATACGCGAATATCAGCAGCTACATGTAGCTGGTCGTGGGTAAAGCATGGCGTCATCCCATTACATAATCTTAATTAATATGCCGATCTCAATCATTTGTTATCAAAAACATGCCTGTAAAGATTCAACCAAATCGGAAGCCGCAATAAAAAGTTTCGTACAAAGTTCAGCTTTCCCCATTTACCCCCTTAAAATTCGAATTTACAAAAATCCTTTCTTAACAAACGTTTACTATCTTTATACTACCACCTGCCAAAATTCAGCTTCATGAACAATATTTGTACATTTTATCTCTATATCCACAACCCCCTTTTAGGGGTAGTTAAATAAAACAATACATTTTAATTATTTGTTTCGGAAGTATTTTCGCAAAGTTTGAAGGGAATCGATCTCTATACTAAGTAGTTTTATACAAAACTAACCGTTCTCACTTCTCCCGTTTCGATTGTTATGCACAAAGAAGTAGCCTATGTCCTTTCCCGGGTCTCAAACTATCTCCATACCAACTTTCATCTAAATCGGTTCAGCGGTTTAAGCATGATAAGGTAACAGACAGACAGACAGAGTTACTTTCGCATTTATAGTATGGATTAATACGGTTAAGTAAATCACTGGAGAACTGGGGGATGACCATAAGCTCTTAGAGCGGTATCAATTTGATATCGAGTAAGTGACAGATGTATACAAGTCATATACATCTGTCCCTTATTCGATCTCAAATTGATACCGCTCTAAGACCTTATGGTCACCCACCTGGACTGCACATCGTCAAATTATTGTGACACACAGTTTATAGTATATTTTTGTGACATTATAAAATACCTGCTAATGTTATTAAGATACAACATTCTTTTTCATCTGTCAGTTCTAAGTTTCTAACGATCACTATTTGCTGGCAGTCATACGATTTCATAAATGACGTATTAAGGTTACATTAGTCGACGGCACGAACTATTTTGTGCGCGGGGTTAAAATGCATGCTATATCAACCGACAACACGTGCGGAAGAGATATATGTTGTGATGAGCAGTAAGAAGCTAGTTCGCGTACGAATATACACTTTTGCAAATTTGTAGCGAAATGGATGATGATTTAGGACGAAAACGAGCGCGCGAAATTTTATAAACAGACCTTTGGGAGTCTGGATATCATGAAAAAATTACTAAACGTATCTGTTCAAAATGAAATGATTTACATTGTTGAACTACTAATCTATTCCTGTATGGTGGCCGTTTTGCAATTTTCCCTCTTCTTATGGTATTTATTTGCGCCCAAAAATGCGTTAAAATTACTGTCAAAATGTGGAACTTCCGACGCTCATAACTTTCAAATACATAATTTTTTTACTTATTTGTTTCCATACAGGGCTAGATAATGATGAGACAAATTGATATCATTTTTATTTTGAACCTACATCGTCAAACAGTGATGTAATCGCCAGACTACGTTTGTATGGAAGAATGATCGACTAGTGTAACCTTAATACTCGTAGCATCACGTACTAACTAGTATATTCACTTGTATGTAATGCACGTATCTCGCAAGGAGAGGGACGCGTGTGATCAGAGCAGTTATTGGAGCAGCGTAGTAGCAGTGCATTTATTTAAAACTGCCAATGATGAATCAGTCATCGCTCGCACTGCTCCGCTATGCTAGTATATTATCTGTGGCACCACTCAGCCCGCTCTGCTCGCTCGCTAGGCGCGGCGCGAGCGCTACGCTTGCTGTTCGAGTTTTTCCCGTCAGTTAATTAGCGCGGGTTTCTCACGAGCGTTAACATCGTCCTTTATTAAACTGCGCCCGCGATTCTGTTTTAGGTATTTTAATGAGCCGGTTACCTCTGTCTCCCCCCCTGCTCCCTCCTCCGCCCCACCTGACTACAGACGGCTGCAGGATTTATGTGCGCCGGCGCAGATTCGGCAAAAAGGCGCCACCACCGGGAACCGGCTCACATACACGTCATACATACATGCGCCGCACTGAACACTGATTTACTGAACACACCGGTATGTGCCGGTATCATATATCATACACGCACTGCACTCCACTGCTGTGCAAAAGTTTTACGCAGTAAAGTCGTAGAGCTCATCATTGATTTTATAAACCAAAGCTTTCATGTTACTTAAACCAAATAGGTAATATCAGACGACGTAGCAAAAACACGTTCTTTGTTTTACATTGATCATTTATTTCGTCTTCACCCAGCTTACTGCAATTGTAATTAGTAATGTCACATTTTAACTTCCTCAGAAGTCAACCCATTGAAACTAAAACAAAACACCGCGCGCATGAAAATGTCCGTTTAAAGTGCGGCATCCGCAAATTTATTTATTTAGACTTCATACAAAAAGGTACAAACGCGGACTTAATGTCTGAGGCATTCCCTTCTAGTCAACCATATATTTATGACGTAATAGAAAAAAAGAAAGTGAGATGACTCTCCTTAGTTGTGTTGGAAATATAACCGCAATTGCCGCTTGAATGAATGAATACAAACCGACTTGTAGCCGTCCTGATCTAGAGATGAAGCGCGTTCCAGAGAAGAATAGACTGAATATTGAAGGAAGAGCGAACAAAATCAGTAGTATGAGGAGGACAGAGCAATAGTAGATTCTTGGAAGAACGCAGATTCCGAGCATGACGTATTCAAATGACCAAGTTCGTTGTTCAAGACCCTATCTAGTTTATATAGAAAGACCGTGTTCAAGTCAAAGTAGCACACGTGTCACCATAGTCAACCACTGGGAAAATTAAAGTCTGCACAAGCATAGTTTTCGTTTTGGCAGACAAGAATCCCTTAAACGATACAAGAATCGCAAAGTACCGCTGGCTCTCTGATTGACACTGGATACCTGACTATACCAGCTAAGTGTCGAGTCAAGATACAAACCCAGATCTTTCACACTAGGGCTAATGGGAATGACGGAACCATTGAAAATGATCGGAGGAAGAGAGCCAACCGCCACTCTACCCATCATGCGCAGGCTTCTAATTATAATAATATTGTGAAGAACGGCACGGTTGACATCTGTCGGGCATGTCACCGTCCGGGTGAATCCATACGCACATTATCTCTGCTTGTTCGTCAGAGACAGTATTCAGGAAATATTTAATACAATATTAGCATTTATATACAATAGGTCGTACATAGTCGTCGGAATCACAATTTAGTATCAATAAATTATTCAAGATTAATAAATAAAAAATAACTATTAAGTAAAAAAAAAGAATTGAATCTATGAATAGGGCGAGTACTGGGGTGTGGAGTGGAGTGTGTGATTTTTGTGATAATGGGCTGACATTTTGTTGGGTTTACGGACAGCCCAAATCTGTGAGACAAATCTTTGATAGCATTCAAGTCCCGGTTTACGTCTTCTATGGCATCAGATAAATCTTCGATCCGCGCCGCTATATATAGTTGGAAATCATCTTCTTAAAGATGATACAAATACCGAAAACAGTGAGTTATAAAATTAATGAAGATGGAGAATAATAATGGAAATAGAATATAGAATAACGCCCTGTGGAATCAGCATCCAGGTCACGCCAATTCGACAACGACACGAACCGACTGCTGACGACCCCGAAGGTAAGAGGAGAGCCATTCCAGCGCCTCGGAAGAAACCATAAGATGGGAGATGATAGATAGGAGTATATCGTGACTGAGGGCGTTAAAGGTATTGGAGAAAACAATAAATACTAACAGAATGACCTAAGTATCCTCCATTGCATCTCTTCTGTCACTTTAAGGATTGCGGTGGTAGTAAAGTGGTCTGAATCCAGACTGGAATGAGCTTATAAGGTTGTTTCGGTGAACAAACTCCGAAAACTGCTTGTGAACGCAAGCTTCGAGACTTTGGGTAGGAACGGGAGAGTGGAAATTGGACTAAAATGACTAGGTAGGGAGGGATTTGAAATTTTAGGAAGTGGACGCACGTAGGTCATACGCCACAGGGATGGGAGTTGACAGGAATCGAGAGAGAAATTTATGATATGGGTAACAGGTGGAAGAAGATGTTTGATAAGAGTGCATTTTGTATGGGCCCTAGAATATATAATAAACTAACTAAGTACATAAAAGAATCTAATAATTTCAATTTATATAAAAACCAATTAAAAAAGTATTTAATTCAAAAGGCTTATTATTCTGTAAATGGTTATTTAAATGAGAAAATAATGTAATAATTAAGTTGAGTAATTGTTTCAATAATATGATTATATAATGTATAGATGATGCAATTGTTAATTAATTTTGTAATTTTTATTAATTTTATTGTAATATTTTGCACACTTCTCATGGTAGGATATGGTCTAAAGAACTTATATATAATGTCACCGCAAAAACTACCCATATTTCGCAAATAAATGATTTGATTTTGATTTTGAAGAAAGTCGAGGACCAAGTTGACTATGTAACAACTAATGTCATCATGGCCCACAGCCTCAGATTTTATGGACAGGATCATATGTTCGTCCTCGGCGGCTGGAGAAAAGCGAAATAGTTCTACGATAGGACCGGGTAGGCTAGTAATGGAATCAACCGTCTGAGACAAGATTTGGGGATCCAAATGACAAGTGGTTGTGTAGTGACGGTTGATTTCATCCAAATCAATCGTCTTGGGGCAATCCACTTGACGATTCCTACCGATACCGAGAGTTTCGAGGCATTTTCAGATATCGGTAGGAGAAGAGGCACAAACCTTTTAGAGAATATGGCGGCGTTTGGCGTTGCGTATCATGTGATTACATCGATTTCTTGCAGCTCTGAAGAGGTTCTTATTTTCTTCACTGCGATCCTTTCTAAATTTCCGTAAGGCCGGATCCCTGCGTCTCATCGTCATACTTAGGTACCCCCGTCGTCAACCATGGAACAGATGGACGCCTAAGCTTAACTCTCTTTACAAGAGCATGGCTGTCGTAACACGCAAGGATCGTCCGATTAAAGATACGCAGTTAGTCGTCAACCCCTATTGACGCTGCAAGATGACCCCGATAAAGTTCGGACACATCATGACACAGCTTCTCAACATCCATACGTGCAAAACAACGTATGTGCAGAACTTTAGGGAGAGATTTACGTGGTTTTAGGACATATGAGAGGAAAAGCCAGGTGCATGAGAGAAAACAAGGGAGGGAGTGGACGTAAGGATTAAGTCGAGCCACGTGACATCGCCTGAGGCATTGAATTGAGTGGACTGCAGTGGAAGAACGAGACTGACGGACTCAATGATGTGAAAAAGTTTATGAGAACGAGGGGATGAATGACTAAGGTCTGTGTTGAAATCGCCCATGACAACACAATGTGCATACTCAGACCCTATCGATTGCAGTGCCAATTCAAGGTTGGAAAAGTAGTCAACGGCGGGTGGACAGAAGACTACACCAAGTAGGTTTTGACACCTTTGATATAGATTTCCAGAAAGAGGTACTCAGCAGAAGCACTATAGGATGAAGGAGAAGAGGCAATGATTTTGAAGGAGAAATCACTACGGAGATAGATGGCGGCAGGATTCAACGGCCGAGTGAAAGAATCATCGTTGGAAAAAATAAATTATAAATAATATAAATACCTAACAAAAATACAATTAAATAATAGAAAACCGCTAGGCCTAGACACATGAAATTTGGCAGGAAGGTCTCTTAAGTGAGGTAAGTGAGCACTAAGAAAGGATTTTTGGAAATTCCACCCCAAAGGGGGTAAAAAGGGGGTTGAAAGTTTGTATGTAATTTCTACAGTTTGTAAGTTGGACACGTGAAATTTAAGATTTACGGTCTTAGTTGATAAAAATAATCAATGACATCCTATATATCCTATATCATCAATGATACCTTGACATCCTTTAAAAATTGTGTGCGTTTGTGATGTTATTTTTGATTGACATACCTTAAATTCTAATGTGTTGAATGGTATTGTGTATTTTTTATTCGTGATTATGCAATTAATAATGTTAATACTAGCCTAATAATCTTGTCCTATAATATATAAATGTATGTACCTATATTTGCACGCCACACTTGGCAGAATGTGATGATACTATCTACTAATCTTAAGACCATAATGTACCATATTCTGACAAATAAATGATTGATTGATTGATTGATAATGAATTTTTAGATTTTTGGAAATTATACCACTAAGGGGGTAAAAAGGGGGTTGAAAAGTTTCTACAGTTTGTAAGTTGGATACGTGATATTTTAGATTTAAGCTCTTGGTTGATGAAAAGAATTCATGTATTTATTAGTTTTTGAAAATTGTTTGTATAAAATAGGGGTTGAAATTTTATATGATTTTTTCGGTTTGGAAGGTAAAATCCATCTTAAATAGTAGGTTACGCTCTTGATTAATAAAAAAAACAATGGGCTTAATTATTTCAGGAAATGCCACACCTAAGGGGTTAAAAGTCTGTATGAAATTTCTACAATTTGTAAGTAGGACACGTGAAATTTTAGATTTACGCTCTTGGA
This sequence comes from Orthosia incerta, assembly GCA_948252205.1. Classification (NCBI taxonomy): domain Eukaryota; kingdom Metazoa; phylum Arthropoda; class Insecta; order Lepidoptera; family Noctuidae; genus Orthosia; species Orthosia incerta. The sequence goes on along the minus strand of OX411747.1, from coordinate 32,964,370 downwards.
TGATAAAAAAATTGACGTATTTATTAGTTTTTGGAAATTCCACCAAGGGAGTAAAAAGGGGGTTGATAGTTTTTACGAAATTTTTACAGTTTGTAAATTGGACACATGAAATTTTACATTTACGCTTTTAGTAGAAAAAGAAGTCATTTATTTATTGGTTTTTGGAAATTCCACCCCTAAGGGGAAAAATAGGGGGTTGAAAGTTTGTATAAAATTATTACAGTTTGTAAATTGGACACATGAAATTTTACATTTACGCTTTTGGTAGATAAAAATAATTCATGTATTTATTAGTTTTTGGAAATTTCACCCCTAAGGGGCAAAATAGGGCGTTGAAAGTTTGTACGAAATTTTTACAGTTTGTAAATTGGACACGCGGAATTTAAAATTTACGCTTTTGGTTGATAAAAATAATCAATGTATTTTTGTAAAAAAATATGTATTTAATGGTTTTTTGAAAATGCCTCCCCTGAGCCAGATTCCCCTGATTGACTTGTAAACCGCAGACAGAAGAGGTGTGCAAAAGGTTAAGCACTGCAGCTTATGTTCTTTTTAACCTGGCAAAAAAAGTTGACATAAATACTGTTTCGGTCGCATCTGTTTTAAGGTTTGGAATCATTTTTTGGGGTAACTGCAGTCTAAGAGATAACATATTTAGAGCCCAAAAACGTTGTGTAAGAGCTATGTGTAATCTTAAATCTAGAGATGGTTGTGTGCCTGTGTTTAAAGCCCGATTTTTCAATAGTCTGATTACTTTTAACTGAGGAATATAAATGGCGATTTGACAGCTTTTGTATAGAAAATATGTCAAACGGCCATTTTTATGCCTCAGTTAAAAGTTATCAGACTATTGAAAATCGGCCCTTATCTTTAAAAAGTCTTATTTTTCCATCGTTATATATTTTGGAGATGGCAATTTTTGTAAAAAGTAATAATACATTGTTTGGTCTCGGACACCAAGAAAGGTCCCGTGAGAAGTCAATACAACAACCTCTTAATTACCGGTGGCTATAAAACGGCACTACTTGGGAAAAGTGTTATCTGCATGGGCCCAACAATATATAATAAACGACCGGATAGCATAAAGGGTGACACCCTTCGACAATTTCAGAATAAACTCAAGGCTTTTTTGATACAGAAATGTTATTATTAAGTGATTTTTTAAATGACCCCATGTGTGATATCTCAACATTTTAATATTATTGTCATTATTTAAGACACTTTTGAATTGTTAGAATAATTTATTGGTATCTTAATCCACACTATTAGGAGTATTTTCGATCAAACTCCTACTTTTCGGGGTACGTCTGTTCCTGTGACTGATCGGCTCGAGCTTCTAGGCATGGAGTTGACATCCAGACTCAACTTCGGCACCTCCATTGAGAACAAAGCCCAAATTGCGGCCAAAAAACTGGGCATCCTAAATAGAGTGAAGCGATACTTTACGCCTGGACAGCTTTTAACCCTATACAAAGCGCAAGTCCGATCCTGCATGGAGTATTGCAGCCACCTTTGGGATGGCTTAGCTAAGTATCAGCTTGCCGCGCTTGACTCGGTGGAACGCACAGCCAAGAGGCTCATTGGCGACGTTGAGCTGGCGGATGCCAAGGTACACAGCTTGGCTCATCGCCGCAGGGTTGCCTGCTTGTCAGTCTTCTACAGACTGTACTTCGGTGAGTGTGCTCAAGAACTTCACGACCTCATCCCACCAGCCCCCTTCTACCATCGGACATCTAGACGCACTGCAAGTTATCATCCTTACCTTGCTGCCATTCCACCAATTCGAGCCAAGCGCTTCCAAACATCCTTTATAATGCGCACAGCGAATGAATAGAACTCACTACCTGCGTCTGTGTTTCCGAACGCATTCAACCCGAATCTCTTCAAAGTTAGAGTGAACAGCCTTCTTCTGGGTAAGTTCACTACATCGTCGACTTTGTCTCTGTCACCTCTGATCTAGACTAGAGTCAAGAGCAAACCCATCTCAAATAAAAAAATTAAAAAACTATTTCATAATTTTATCTATAAGCTTATTGCTGATGATATTGTAGTAAAATTTTGCATGCCTAAAGTCGGGCAGAATGTACCCGGCTCACTATATTTTATAACAAGTTTATTGTACAATAGCTGCATTCTATGCGAATAAATGTTTTGATTTTGAGGGGGTACAAAGGAGGTTGAAAGTTTGTATGTAATTTCTACAGTTTGTAAGTTAGACACGTGAAATTTAAGATGTGCCTATGTGTATGTGTTTTCAACCTATGATGATGTGATTATTAGTGGCTTATGAAATCAATATTAGTGTAGACATTGTGGAAAAATACTTGATTAAAATTTAAATCTAAATTGCGCAAAGAAAACGCGTCTTTACTTTATTTACACCTACCGCCGACAATAAAAACGGATGTGTGGCAGCGGCGCGGTTCACACGGTCCATGGGCCCCTTAGCCCAGCCGCGGGTCCCTGGGCCCCAGCCGGTCGCGGAGGTGTCATATTTTCATTAATCTCAGTTTTATTTCGCGAGCGATCGGTGCAGGCTCGTAAATATCTGTATATGGAGTGGAGTGTGGAGGTAAGGCGAGCCCGCGCTCGTAAACCGCGACAAATGTCAGGCGAGCCCCCGCGCCCGTCCCGTGGGAGACATCAGCCACAGAGAGAGCACTCCAAGTAAACAATTAAATTACTCATTAGTTAAAGAATGAGTTAATATTTATGACGGAAAAATATGTTGTAGGTCTTAAGAAGTTGGTTAAAACTTTTACCGTCTTATTAATAAACGTGGACTAAGGTAAGAATAACTTTATTCCAAGCATTAGGTTGGCACTAACAAATTTCCGTATTAATAAACACGGAATAAGGAGAGATTATACTAATCTGACTCTAGTCTTGGACTAAAAGTTATTCCATGGTGCTAGCTAGTTTAAGGTCGGAATAAGGTTGGATTAAGAGTGTATCCATGGCGACTACATTTATTATTTTTGATTGACATTTTGTTCGTTGTGATTTGATGATGAAATTTTTTAGTTTAATATAAATATATTGTACTAGACAGGAAACACTATTTCAGGAATTGGCATGAAGATGTGTTTAATGCTTAGGTATTTTACTAACAATTTTTTTTTTTTTTTTTTTTATTTGTTATAGGCTCGCGTTTGACCACTATCTCGCCTGATGTTAAGTGATGATGTGGTCGAAGGTGAAGCACGCTTGCCTAAAAGTAACCTATTCACTCTTGACTTGAAGACCCCTAGGTTGTAGCTATCAGGAAACAAAGACGCCGGTAGGGAATTCCACTCCTTAGCTGTACGCACAATGAAAGTATTTTCAAAACGCTTTGTGCGTATGGGTGGGATATCCACCATGTACTGATGGCGCATTGCCGTACGTCTTGTAGTCCGATGATGGAAAGGGCTAGACGGAATCAAATTGTGCAGTTCCATCGCACACTCTCCGAAATGTAACCGATAGAATACCGACAGGCTGGCAACTCGTCGTCGGTGTTCAAGGCTCTGGAGCTTTGAGTTGACCAGCGCATCGTTGCCGATAAGTCTCTTGGCCCGTCTGTCAATCGACTCAAGTGCATCTAGTTGGTACCTGGCAGATCCGTCCCAAAGGTGAGAGCAGTACTCCATGCATGACCGAACTTGCGCTTTATACAAGTTGAGCAGCTGTTCAGGCGTGAAGTACCGTCTCACCTTCGCAAGGATCCCCAACTTTTTTGCAGCCAATTGAGCCTTTGCCTCAATGAAAGGACCAAAATTGAGGGTCGATGTCAACGTAACACCAAGAAGGTCGAGGTGGTCCGTTATCGGCACGGTTACACCACGGAAGGATGGAGCCGGGTGGAATTGGCTCTTTTTTGCGGAAAAAAGACACGCCTGGGTCTTAGCAGCATTGAAACTGACTAGATTGGCATTGCCCCATTCGGAGACTGCCTCCAAAGACAGGTTCAAGCGCTCAACCATGGCCTCCCGAAGAGACCGAATTTGAGGCCCGGTAGCCCGTGCGCTAGACACATATCTCTCAGCAACAGTGCTGTCGTCTGCATACCCAAAGGTTCCGGGTTTTAGCAGGTCATTAATGTGCAGCAAGAACAATGTTGCCGAGAGCACTGACCCCTGAGGGACTCCGGCGTTAATACCTAACTGACCGGACGAGCAGCCATCAATTACCACTCGGATGGACCGATCCCTCAGGAAGTCTGCAATCCAGTCACACAGGCCACTAGGCAGACCGAAGGAAGGAAGCTTACCAATAAGGCTCTCGTGCCAGACCCTATCAAAGGCCTTCGATATGTCAAGGGAGACAGCAAGCGCCTCCCCGTGTTTCTCGATGGCCTCACTCCAGATGTGGATGGCATACGCTAGAAGATCCCCAGTTGACCGGTTTCGGCGGAAGCCGTATTGGCGGTCACTAAGGAGGTCGGTGTCTTCTAGGTATGCCAGGAGCTTATTATTTAATACACGTTCCATACTCTTACAGAGGATGGACGTTACTGATATGGGTCTGTAGTTGGCTGGGTCAGCTCGACTGCCCTTCTTGGGCACGGGCTGAACGTTAGCTTGCTTTCAAGCCTTCGGTACTTTTCCAGTCACCATCGAAAGGCGATATAGGCGTGTCATGATAGGAGACAATTCAGGCGCACAAGTTCCAAGTACAATTGCTGGTATCCCGTCCGGGCCACTAGCCTTGTTCACGTCAAGGTTACGCAGCACCCTACAGACCTCCCTCTGATGGATGCGAATGTCCGACATACTCGTCTCACATCGAACAGCAGAAGGAGGGGGCCGCGCGCCATCAGTATTCAGACGCGAAGATTCCGCAAAGAGGGAGGCAAACAAGTTTGCCTTGTCCTCAGCGGAGTGGGCCAGCGACCCGTCGGGTCTCAGCAGTGGTGGTAGTGAGGGGCGACAGAAGTTTGATTCAACCGATTTAGCCAGGGACCAAAACGCCTTGCTACCTGCGGGGTGTGAAGCAAGTTTGTCCCCGATCCTGCTAATGTGGTCAAACCGTGCCCTTCGCATCGCCTTTTTGCAGGACTTGGTTGCCCTGTTGAAGGCTCTCTTCTTCTGACTCACGTCCCTTGCCTTGCGCATACGGGCGTCGACCCATGCTAGGTACGCCTTGTGTTTAATCACGTTTGCGCGGTCACACTCGGCACCAAACCATGGACGGTCAACGCTGGACACAGTTACGTCAGAGAACGGAATGTAATACTCCATCCCCTGACGCAACACATCGGTCACTGCGTCAGCGCATGACGATGGGTCATCCGAAGAGAAGCAAGTGGGCCGCCAAGGATAGCATGCGAAGAAAGATCGCATACCATCCCAATCTGCTGACTTGTACCGCCAAACCCGCCGGGTGCCCCTTGGGCTTGAATCGGGCGGGGAGTAGACGGATACAGACTTCACCAGACAGTGGTCGGAACTACCCAAAGGTGATGATACCGACACTGAGTATCGGTCTGGATCAGTTGTCAGCAGAAGGTCCAAGCAATTGGCTGTATGTGAATCAACATCCGGCACCCTCGTAGCCCCTTGGACCAGCTGGTCCAAGGGGCTACGAGGGTGCCGGATGTTACGAGGTTGCCGGATGTTACGAGGGTGCCGGGTAGGGTGAGATTTAACGCAATCGAAAGATTTCGCATCTCTCGTCCAGCGTGGTCAGTGCACTGGTATGGGAAGAGCCACTCCTGGTGGTGGGCATTAAAGTCCCCCAGTAACACTAGTTGGGCGGAGGGGTATCGTAGCTGAGCCACATCAGCCGCCTCACTCAAGTACTGTGTGAGCCTGGTTGTCTCCAGATCACCGCTATGCGATCGGTAGACACAGGCATAGATGATCTTATCCAGACCTGTGTCCACCAAGGCCCATAGCACTGAGTAATTTGAGTCTTCAAGGTCACGGAGACGCCGATAGCAGATGTCGTCCCGGGCGTACATGCATACACCAGCGCGTGGCTTGAACATGTGCTCCAGGGTATACCCTGGGTAGGATAGGTACGCCACGTCTGACGGGCATCCGATCTGCGTCTCCGTAAGGAACAAAAGTGCTGGTTTCTCAGTCTCGAGGTGGTGATGGACTGCGACAAGGTTACAGTGCAGACCTCGGATGTTGCTGAGGTGCACTTTATGTGAGAGTGAGTGCTGCCGCTGTTCAGCTTTTTTTCTCTTGTTCCTTGGCATTTTAAGTGAAAAAGGAGGGAGAGGAGAAGGAAGTAAGATGAGGTCCCACGCTTGCAACCTACAGACACGCGCCGATAGGACGCCATCATTGGGGGACTGGTCTGGAGACTGCGGGGACGCCCGAGCCCCCCCAGGAATGTCCATCGGGCACTCTCGTCTGGTCGCCAACCAGCACGATGGCGCATTCCGGGATTTTTCGACAGTTGGTGGGGCAGCCTTTCATGTGTGGCTGGCACACTACTTGGGCCCCCAACTACCTGCGGTCGGCCAGCGGCGCACCGTGCCTCGGATCCCGCTACCCTCCGCGACCAGTCTCTCGATACGTTCATAACAGCGCGAGTCAGGCCGGCCTGCTTGCAGTGGAGCAACTATCGCGACCCAACCCCTCTAGTGGCTGCACCGAGCATCATACCGGAACACGACTAGGCCGCTTGGCGGCCCCCAAATTATACATTAGTATGAGAGATACATCATCATCAGATGTATCAAACCACTACGAATATTAAATACTAGCTGTTGCCCGTGACTTCGTCTGCGTAGCATTAGTACTCCTAATAGCCTATTTTTAATGTCGCACTAATTATATTGTGAGGGCCGCCTTACTTCAGAAATGATTAGTTCACCATACAAATTTCTTAAATGTCGTCAAATTTCTTGGTTTCATTCACTGGTTCACTCTTTTTACTTTTAAATTGAACTGGGTTGCCATAGCTTACGCGCAAATCCAAGAGTAACAAATGAATAGTTAGTCCGAGGTTATTCTATGTTTATTAATAACATTGCTAAGCCTATGTTAATCCTTACTTACTCCGGGATTAGCTAGTCCAAGAGTAACTTCGGAGTAAGCTGGTAATACGTCATTTTTATTAATAAGACTGTTAGAGAGTAACTTAACTATCCGTGGAGTGAAAGACATCAACGCGTTCACCGGCAGGTGCGATTTATTTTGCTAATGTTATTTATCTATCTAGGTATCTATCTAATCATACCTTTAAACAAGCAATTCTTGTATATAATTTGTATATACATAATCCGAATCTCAGAAACGACTCCAACGATTTTCATGAAATTTAGTATGCACGGGGTTTCTGGGGCGATTAATCGATCTAGCTAGGATCAATTTTTAGAAAACGTCGTTTTCTCTATTTTCACCCGAGCAGGGCTCGGTCGCCCAGGTACTTATTATTATTGACAGTAGTTTCTTTTAACATGTCATATCCCATTGCTGGCCGCCCGCCACCTGGTGTTCAAACATGCAGAAGGAGGTCCTGAAGGAGAACCTGAGCACTCAGAAAACCCAGAACAGAGCCCTCTGGCGCAGACGTACAAGGAGACCCGACCCCAGCAGAACTGGGAAGAGAGTTGGACAAAGAAGGAGATCTCATTGCTGGACATAGGTCCAGTGTCTGTTCTACAAATATCAAAATTCCTTCTACATTGTTCATGTAGTCGGTCGCTCTGTCTCTGTGCAAAACCTCGTAATCCTGTTTCTTTCCGCGCACAGCCGTGGAATGAGAAGTACTGATTACATCGACGCATTATTTAATTAATTCATAATTCTGGGAAGGCAACACAAACCGGTGCAGGCGCACCACATCAACACTCGCCGCGCTACAGTATCTGCTACAAGTGACACGCACCTATAAATATTTGTTTACTAATGCGATCGCTGATAGTGGACGCATTTATTTGAATAGTTTTGAAAGAATCCCGCGCATGCGCGCTGTGATCTCATCAACAATGCCCTTGAAGCTATTCTATTAATTCCCAACAATAGTATTCTAATGGCAATAAAGGCGATGCTATCTGCGAGGGTCGCACTCGTTCCCAGCGGTTGCCCACTGCTGGGCGATATCATCGCATATCTTACGTTCACTAAATCTTTTAGGACGCGTTAATGGGACTGTTTAGTTGTTTAATTCGTTTTTTATCGCGTTCGCATAGATTTAAATTAATTAGCGCTATTGGGTGCGATGTGTGCGCGATACTGCGCCCTGTGTCAGAGCACACACACACACACACATACATGCACACACACCGCGGATGCCTTGATTGCCTCTTACACGCTCCACAGAGTGCTTCGAATGCTTCACTTTACAGTTGAAACGTAATTTTTATTGAGATACAACTGTAAACAGCATTTCAAAATATTTTGTTTCAGTTTAGAATGACAGAGAATGTGTTGAGACATCATCTCGTGGCATCACATCGGTCACGTGGCTATGTATGAGACTTTACATAAAGTCACTGCTACATACAGTCCGGTGACGAGTGACGTGACGTGGCATGCTAATGTGACGTCAGACGTCACGCTATCTTATATCAGAGCAGTATCGATGCCGACGTCGCGTCGTCGGCACATCAAGGCGCGACGTGCACTTCAACGCTAAACCTGATCGTAATTAATGAATTAACCCGAGGATCCCAGGAATGCCTTAATTGACGGCTAATTACCGGCGTAATGCTGCACAACGTGTGACCGCCTGCCGCGCGCCGCACTCCCGCCACGCGTCCACCACGCTCCCGCCACGCCGCAAAAACGCAGTGGACACGCAGCATCCACGCCCCTGTGTGCTTGCGCGGCGACCGTCATCGACACCGACACTAATTAAAAACATGTTGTTTGACTCGCATGTACTCGTTCGAACAAGTTGTACTAACCTAAAAGGGACTCGCTGCTCGCTGGTAACAAGTGGCATAACAATGATGATACATTGCCATATAGAGTAAATCTATGTAGTATTTACAGTAACTACGACATGCACTGTTGCTAACTTGCTGGTGGTCTGGGTCAATCACCGATAAGATTCGCTTTTGTTTTGATTTAATATCATCGTCAATTAAGTAACCAGCATTTTATGATTATAAGATTGCCACTTACTCGTACGTCTCCTACAGATATATGGCATGATGGCATGGTACCCTAGCCAAGGCTTGATCACTATCTCACCTGATGGTAAGCGATGATGCGGTCGACGGTGAAACATGCTTGTCTAGAAAAAACCTATTCACTCTTGACTTAAAGACCCCCAGATTGTAGCTATCGGGAAACACAGACTCCGGCACGGAATTCCACTCCTTAGGTGTACGCATAATAAAAGTATTCCCAAAACAAGTATGGGTGGGATGTCCACCATGTACCGATGGCGCATCGCCGTACGTCTGGTAGTCCGATGACGAAACGGGCTAGGCGGAATTATCATGCAATTCCATCGCACACTTCCCGAAATAACCGATAAAAACCGAAAAGGATGTCTTCCTTTAGCAGTAGATGTGCCAGTCCGACTAATGATGTCTTCCTTCCGCAGTAGATGGACCAGTCCCACTGATAGAATCTATCAGTGGGTGCTCCCAATGGTCACCTGAGCCGGACGTCAGCGTATAACGCTAACGATGCGCATGCGCACGCTATCGCCACATCTACGTCATACGTTGACGCCAATTTACGTGTCTTTCCGTCTGTCGGCGACCAATCGGGTACATCTCCACTGCGCTTTAATGAAGAGTTCTCTTAATTGAATGCTATAGCTAATCTGTGCACCGGCTTGGGTTTCAGTTTATTTTTAATACAAATGTGTGATCTTGAACTCACGGTACAAACGAGATAGGAATTCTAACGTGCTTCGTGATTATATAGAATGTTGCGTGTCACGAAACATTGCCGAATTTACAAATGATGTAACAGCACTGAGGAAACTTAAAAGTCAAACCTCTTAAAACTTACATTTCTTTATAACGTCGAGTGTAAATGCAGCCGTCACATGAATTCGCATGATCAATACGCGTGCGCAGATCTGACGCGATCAACAGCAGACGAGGGTGCAGCGGAAGGAGGACGGTAGACTCCATTAGTATTTTGAAAATCATTTCAAATTAATGCGGTTAACGTGATATCGAGTGATGTTTCTACTTATTTCTTTGTTTATCGAAATACTTTTGTAAAGCCATGGAGTTCTTTGATCAATCACACGAAACCAATTTCCAGAAGAAGTTCCAGAAGGTCACGGTCAAGTGAGATTGACCTAGGCTATTAATACCCGGACCTCATTGTCGTCGCATTAATACTGCTCGAGATCTAGCAGTTACCGGAGAGCGTTGTGAATGATACATATGTATTCATAGTCGAGTGGCTTTATCGCCCACCTACAACTCGCACGTGCGATACGTATCAACACGCTGGTGATGTGCTTGCAGCGTGTAACTGATCCTCCCCCAACTGATGCTGTAAGTGAGCCACTCATCGACTCGCTACTAATGCTCGGCTTATGTAAACGCCCGCTAATGCCGATCCGATGCGCATGATAACGGTGGTTCTCGATAAACAGCGACATTTTACTATCACCGTCACTCGTAAACTTACTGAAGTAGCGAGTTGTTTTAATTCTGGATAACAGCTTTCACGGGGCACGGGTCGGTGTTGAAAGGTTATACAGTGTCGATGGTACGCACTGCGGGGTGCTTTGGAAAATTTAAATGTTTCTACCGAATAATGAATAAGTACCTCTCGGCACGTACAGTATGTTTACATTCATTACTGTGCGGTTACTTCCTCAAAAGATCATCTCAGGCACTAATCTGCATAGGCCTTATATGATCGATCTGATCAGGATAGAGTTTGAACTTGAAAAGGGACTGAGACCTCTAAGTTTGTATTGGGCCATTTCTTTAGTCGGATAGGAAACACCGACTTCATCTATTTTCTAAATGTTTTTGACGTGTTAAAGTGTTTGTTGAAAGTATTGAAAATAGGAATAATTAAATTATTCACTAATTAAGAAGTTTTATAAGAGGAAGTTTTGGACGCTGTAGCAGAAAGTTGGCGGCAACATTGTGAGGATCTCTATAGGAATCCCCACAGTCACACACTACCACGTGTGCCCATATCATGGGCTAATTTAAATATTGAAACTCCTATACTGCTATCTGAAGTAACAGCGGCGATTGCTGCGCTCAAAGAAAGGGCCGGACCAATTAACATCTGAGATCATAAAGGCAATGGAAGCGTCAGGAGCAAGCGCAATACATACAATATGTGACAGTATCTGGCGTACGGGCGAATGGCCCGGAGACTGGGCACAATCAATTATCTTGCCGCTACACAAAAAAGGATCAACCTCCAGGTGTGACAACTACAGAACTCTGGCCCTCATATCACACGCCAGTAAGATCCTCTTACACATAATCAATAACAGAATTCGATACTTCTTGGACTGGCAAATACCACAGGAACAGGCCGGTTTCGTTAAGGGCAACGGGACTCGCGAACAAATCTTAAATATTCGCCAACTGATCGAAAAGTCCTACGAATTCAACACTCCTATCACCTTGTGTTTTATTGATTATAGTAAAGCTTTCGACTGTGTCATCTGGTAGAATCTGTGGTTTTAGAAGAACTTGGAGTACCTAAGCACCTGGTTTTGCTGATCCAATCGCTCTACCAAAACAACCAGGGCGTTGTGAAGGTTGGAAGGACGTCATCGGAGCCCTTTAAGTTTGAAACAGGTGTACGCCAGGGTTGCATCCTATCCCCCATTCTATTTAACATGTATGGGGAGTACATCATTTGGCGGACTTTTGAGAACTGGGAGTGAGGTGTCACTGTTGGTTGCACTAGAATCACAAACCTCCGTTACGCAGACGACACAACGCTAATAGATCTAACGAAGCTGAAATGGTAAGGCTGCTGGAGAGGATTGAAAGGATCAGCATGGAATTGGGTCTTAAAATCAACTATTCCAAAACCAATTTTATAGTGGTAGACCGCCAAGGACAGACACAGATGGAGAATCATCGTCAGAGAAAAGTTGATCTCCTGTCGGGGGAATTTCGACCCTCAGTAATGAGAAATACGACGCGAGGAGGATAAGAGGAATAGTTGCTGTGCCTTGCGGTGAAACAATATTCGTATGTTCTACGAGTACTACAACAATGTCTCTGTATCGTATCCCGCTGCACTCCTCTATCACGCGTTATCTTAATACTTTCACGCACATTAGCTTCAGTTCGTATCAGATCCACTCACGTTACACAACACATCAATAGCCAGCATTGTTACTAATAATTACACATAATATATATATGTGTGTGTGTGTCAGATCGTGATCAATCGTTTGGTGGAGCACGCACGTCACGGCTTATCCCGGGCGGGATTGACAGCTACACAGTTTAGATCGCCACATCCCAGTCTTACACAAATACACATCTTATCATATTACCATAGAGATTGTAATCTTGTGGCTGTAATTCAGCAAGAGTTGACAATTTATGTGCAGAGCAGTTGAAACTTTAGCCTGATTAAAATAAAGGTTTGAATGTGTTATAGCGGTGGTGGCTTCACATGCTGGGCGATAATGCGCGGAGCAAGACCAGGGCTAATGAGTACAGCCGCGAGGAGGCTCAAGGCGCTCGGTGCGCATGCGCAGATGTGCGACGACGAAACGCTACGGTCGTCCATACAAGATGCTACCATTAGAGCTTATCACAACAACCGGTCGGTGGCCATCGATTCTACGTCTGTGTCATTATTTAAAGTCAGTCATTCCTACTTCAATTGGAAGTTACTAATTAATATTTTTATGGTCTATATTAAAATTTTGTTAAAACAATTAAATACACCGTTGGCAGATTTTATGCATCTTACCGGAGTACCACCTTGTATGTTCGAGTGATTGAACACAAGACTGAACAAATCGAACGATAAATAAAACAGGCTATTTATCTACTACACAGTTGTTCTCTGTATTCAATATAAAACGCAGCGGTCCGTCGCGTCGGCGTCGCCGCGTCGTTTGAGTTACAGCACCTCTTAATATGCAAACCCATTTATTTGTTTCTCATTACTTTGTCAATGGCGCTCAATATGGCGCATCCGTAATATCAGATTAACTCTGACGATATAACGTTCCAAATATTAACAGAATATGTAAAACTAAAACAATAATGTGTGTATATTACGCGGCGTGATGGACATAAACAAGCGTTGTCCAGCCGTGGGCAGGTCTGCGTCCCACTGTGCGTGCACAGCCCACGAGCAAGATTTCCATACAAATCAATGTCAGCAGACGGAGCGGCGCGGATCCATTGTTGCGTAGGAGTCTCCTCCGATCGACGATAACGTGCCGGGACGGGGGATGTCCTGCCAACCACGGTCAAGGCTAGCGACCTTTGTGAGATGCTTGTCATTCCTACAATATACCAAAGGCTCCCCACAAATATAGGCCATAATTAAATATTATAATGATAATTCGAGCATAATGCGTTCTTAACTCCTCCAGACCATTACGACCGGAGCACTATTACTATCCTAAGATATTCAATTAACAATATCCCGTAATGTCGGTGACTCGACGGCGGAGGCTGCGCGGTTCGGTTGCATGGCGGGCTGGCGGCGCTGTGGCGTGCGGACCGGGCGGCGCGGCGGCGCGGCGGCGGCGCGGCCTGAGCGTACCGTTAGCGTTGCACTAATGCGAGCCTGGGAGCTGGGACCGACACATCGCGGTGCAAACACACGAACTACTGCTCAATACTGCACCGATCTAACTATAGGGTATGAAGCTATGGTTCAAAGTTGCAGCAAGTATTATTTTTGTTTATCAAACAATACACCACATTCGACATCATCCATAGAATCGAACCCGTGTACCGCTCATTACGTGTAGGTTCGCTTACCTGCACAACGTAAAAGTCAGTATGACTTGTGTGAGGTAATAAAAGTCATGAAAAGGCTCCAGACATACAGCAGTACACACCTGAACCACATAGGTCGGAGGCTGCCGGGGGTTGTTGGGGAGTGGGAGGAGGGGAGGGGTGCGCAAGCGCATAATTTAATGCTTGCATTTAGCGCAGATTTATGTGGTGCGTGTTATTAGTTTACGGGTTACGGCGGAGCAGTATTTTATCTCAGCAAGCATAAGTTATTAAAACAAGAATATCAATCAATTTTACGAGCTTGTTTCAGTGCAGGTACCAGTCGTACCAGGCCATCAGACCAGGGGAAGGAGCTGCTTCTGCGCAAATTGGCGAACAGTTATTGCTTAACGTACCTATTCACAATTACAGTGTTAGAATTCTGAAAGCCTGGAAGGTACATTTTCTAAAAACACTTCTGTAATTGTTGGAAAACATGTAATTGTTACAGAGTAGCTATCATTCAAGGGACAGTAAACGCAGCAAGGGGAAACAGATAAGAAGATGGGAGGACGAGCTGAAACAAACAGCGGGCCCCAACTGGAGGAGAGTGGCTCGTGATAGAAATCAGTGGAAAGAGCTAGAGGAGGCCTTTGCCAAAAGGCACACTGAATTGAGGGACATACTGTAACAAATACAAAACAAAACAAACAATTCAGAATAAAGGGCTATATTATTATTATTATTATAGCTATCATTGAAACTCTGAACATCCCGATATTGAAGCTATGTTAAAACTGGTCACCAGAGTTCTAGCCGAGGGACAATCTATCAACAAAAGCGTCGCGACAGCGGTTTTATAAACGTCAAAATCGTATAGGATTACTAAGCAATATCAAAATTTCACGTGACCAGTCGCTCAGATGTTGGCAGTTCAACCTTCACCATCAGAATGACACCTTGTCTAGAGTCTCTGGACGTAGTGATGTAACTGACGCAACAAGCATTGCCGTGAGTCGTGCATCATCGAACGAGAATATATTTATCGTAAAAAGCGTGGATGTGATCAGTGTCGTCATTCAAGATATTTAACCGGTACAGGCTGTGCACTGTAGTACAGCGGAGGATGCGCGCGGATGCCGATGGATTCCTCCGGGAGCGGCTAATGAGTGCGCCGGTGGCGAGGCCCGGAGGCAAGGTGCGGGGCCCGGAGCCCAGTACCCCGGCGCCCCGCGCCCCACCTCACCCCTTCGCTTATTAGTTTTTATGCGTGGACCACCTGTTGAGCTGCGCTCGCGCATCTCGTGTGATACACAAGTCATGTGTTGTATTGTGAGTTGTGTATCTACGATCCACGTCGAAGACGCTGCGCTTGATGAATGATCCAAATTAATTACTTACGGGTTAGCTGTTCAGCATCGTCATAAGTTTAAACAAAGTCAGACTATCGTCTGTCAAAACACAATATTGAATGGGGGCAATGTTGAAGTCATTGTTTAAAAAGAAATAACTTAATTTACATAATTTATACAAAGCACACTTGGCGGGGTTAATTAGCTCGGTTGGGGTTTGAAAAACGCTAACAAGTATAATCGCACCCTACGATCACGATCTCAATCCTCTCCGTAATACGGGTCGACTCGTTCAAGTTCACGAAGGCATAAAACTGTTTAATTTAATGTCTACCTTTCATGGCTTCTTTTATTTTGAAATTAAAACAAAACGACTGCTCGGGTAACTGTCTACCACAGGCTCTACCTGCGGCTCCCAAATTGCTTGTTTGTATGTATGTGTGTGTGAAGAATGTTCTGTAAGATGTGTGTGTGTGTGTTCGTTTAATTCTCCGGTCACAGTCTCATTCATTTGTAAGTTGTGTTGTATTCGCCGTGTCCTGCGAGTCGTCTTGGGGGATCTCATTATAATCAATAAGACAGTCGATATACTCAAGTAGAGCTCCAACACTTAAACGTCAAAACAAACTCAAACGGCACGGAATGCGTCAAAGTTATAATTGTCGTCAATTACGAGTCGTATCGTATCGTAACAGTAAGCGGAGCGAAGCGAACATGCTAATTCACTGATATTGATAAAACGTGTCGCTGGCACACCACAAAAGCGCGCGCAGAAGTTCAGCTCCACTGTTGAAACTCAATAAATAGGCTCTCGCAGACAGGTGCGATACCAAAAATGATGTACGGATTGTAACAATTTCTATGACAAATGGGGGACGCACTGTCTGACTGTCTCATCGCACCTGTGGCGAAGGTATTGGCTTTTAATTTAGACAAGACGTGGTCTCATCTTATTGATCATCAATAATCATGATGGCCTTCGTGGTCACAGCAATCTAAGTACACTCTTTCTTTAAACCATTTGTAGACTATTTCTTCATAGTAAGTGGGTCTTCTGCAGTACGTCTGCTACGTGTGGCGCGGATGCATCGCTCGTGGTTCTCACGGCAGCGCGGGCGCAGCGTGCAGGACATTCATCCTTATTAATTCGGCGACGCGTCACTAGCGCTCACACACTCACACTCACTCACACATTCACTACTCACGTAATTAGTGCTAATTAATCAGCACACGGATTAACAGACTGACTCACCACTCTACGAGCATTCCAATTTACCTACTTGTAGAGATTTACGTTATGTTTTAATTTATCATTGTAGCTTATTTTTATCCTCATATTTTATAAAGAAAAGTAAGGATTTGTTGTAACTGAACACTAACCTAACTGTGCCATTATTCACATCAATATTTGAAAGTGGGTCTGTCTGTTTGTTACGTTTTCACGTCTAAACTGCTGAACGGATTTTGATGAAACTTGGAACACAGGTAAAGTATGACCTGGACTAGGACATAAAATACTGTTTATCCCGGTGGTAAATTCGGAAAAACTTTTCACACAGACGAGGCCATGTGCAGAAGCGATTTGAGCATAAAACTATAATATTTTCAAGAAGCGGTGTAAATCAAAGGTAAGTACCAGCCAACGCTAAAGTTTAGGTGCTAGATAATTACAAGACACGAGATTTTATGAGCTCTAAAATTGCTCGAGTAAATGCTCAACACAACTGGTAAAGGTTTGCACTTGTATTACTAATCACTGCACACCGACCAATTCCGTGAATATGCCACAATAACACAACATCCTCAGACTGAGCGCAGCCGCGCGGCGTCGCATGTTAATGACTCGATGATCTAAGATCTAACAGTCTAATAGCCGTGGGAACTGCGGGGGCGACCACAACACCGCGCCGCCGCGCCGCACGAGAGGACGCCACTTTTGGCAGTTTCTTATCTGTTGCGGCTATCTAATGTGTCACAATAAAATGATTTGCTAATCGCCATCGTGGCTGTTTCTCAATTTAAATATAATAAAGAGCTTCGTCAAAGAGATTATCAGATAAACACTATTAACCTTATTTATTTGTTTATGTACACAAATAAATAAGGTTAATAGTCAACAAAACACTTAACAGAGAAAAGAAGGAATAATGCAGATAGAAGAGCACAAACGTACTGCTTATTTTAATAGAAATTTCTTCCAGCAGACCTGCGACAGGAAAGTTGGATGATAGACGAAGACACAGTGTGTAGAAAGAAATAAGGAAACTTAAAATAGACAATAATAACTTAACTAATAATATATAAATTCTTATTTATAAAAATGCCGACGCTGTTTAGCAACTGCTCAATAATATTTAATTCCCTGCAGATTTTAAAAATAATGTATTTTATCAGTCGCTAAACACCGTCGAGATTTTTATAAACAAGGTCTATTGAAGTTCATCATTCATACATTATGTGCCTAGTATCAAAAGTGTCCATCGTCGACTCTGTCTCTGTCACCTCTGACCTAGACTAGAGTCAACAGCAAACCAATCTCGAATAAAAAAAAAAAGTGTAGATTTATAGACTTAGATAAAAAAAATACAAAAAATAAACCGACTTCCATAGCAAAACACTAAAAATACAAAAAGAACCTTCATTACGGCAGTCGGTGTCTTTGCTACCTTTTATTTGGTTTTTGCGACACCGACTTTCAAAACTGCTGAACCGATTTTGATGAAATTTGTAGTGCTCTCTAAGTTGAGAGATGCCTAAACCAAAATAATAATCACGATCCGATTACTAGATTTGGTGAAATGCGTGGACAAACACAAATACATTCATACACTTTTGAAATTAGGCGCACGTGTTTAGAAGCGCACATAGAGTAACTTAATGTGAATATTGTGTAATTCCAACAATTTTAAATACATACGTATCGAATTGATAACCTCCTTTTTTTAGAGGTCGGAAAAACATAATCGTCTAACCGACTTCGAGTTCGATCTCTCACATTTCTCTTAGTCATAGATATGCACCATTTAAAAAGCGTTAAATAAAAGCCCATAGTTGTGATGTTTCCTCAATAAAGCGTCTGCGGCGGCGCGCGGCGCCAGCCTGTCCTACCATACGCGGCATCAATCAGCTCGCGACAAAAACACCGCCAAACATGGACGGATACCTCATCTCTCCGGAGTGACGGGTACTTAATGCAGCCCACACTGCCAGGACTGCCCCACGATTGAGTGCTCGCTACAGATATATGGTCCACAGTTGGCACTGGCGGTCAATTAAAAAAAAAAACTGTTGGGTTTGGTAAAAAGCACGGATTTGAGATCGCAATCTGTAATATGGCCAAAAGTGTAGCTTTGAGGACCGTCGCCCGTTCCAAAAGTTCACATGGAAGTTAAAACTGATTTTACCCCGATTTATCTTTGCTCATCAGTGCTGGTCATTTTGCTAATAATATCAAGTTCCGAACGTTAATTTTAGTGGTCAATAAGTTCTTCAGCCACTTTTACAGACCGATAATACCTAATTAATGACATAAATGATGTTATCGTGGCATTTTAATACCAAACCGCCATGAATCGTCCAATATCGACGCCCAGATCTGAAATTAATCGAAAAACAATAAAATAAACAGACATCCAAACGAACCCAATAACAAAATGAGTCATTTGTAACCAGTTACAGGACGTGAGGCGGCTCGCGGACGCGGCACGCGGCTGTGTGGAGCAGGTACCACCAAGTGCTTAAAGAGAACCGATTCATTGGTATGTTCCCGTTGAGTTACACCATTTTGTGTTACACTGTTACCCATTGGGATAAAAAATTACCGATTAGTAACACTGTAACAACATTGTAACTCAATGCCACGTTTTTTTATTCCATTCATTTACACTGCAACCTAATAGTACGTAATAGGGTTACATTACCATATTATTATAAATATAATATAGCAGAACAACCGACGAGGTGACATCGCTGTGCAGAGCGAGCGAAGCGAGCTCGGGAACTTAGGGCACCCCGACACGGATAGGTTAGGTTCGAAGGGGACCTCGAACTCAGCTCCCGTTATCTCCTTCGTGTTAGGTTACTTTAAATCCTGCAGACAGAAATAGGAGCCCCGCACAGCGGGGCTCCTTCGACTTTGTCATTTGGTATGTAACCCTATTACGTACTATTAGGTTGCAGTGTAAATTAATGGGAAAAAACGTGCCATTGAATTACAGTGTTGTTACAGTGTTACTAATCGGTAATTTTTATCCCGATGGGTAACAGTGTAACACAAAATGGTGTTACTCAACGGGAACAAAGGGATTCATTAGCGACATTAACAGACCTGTCTTACAACGGCGCATTTATCAGTTATGAATTTTATTGTTATTTTACGAGACAGCGCAACTTAGTGTTGTGATCACAGACATAAAACAAACTAGATAACGCAAGTCCCTCCATCTGTATGAAAACCAAGCGTGCCACTTTTTCACACACAACTTAAAAACAAATTTACTTACCAATGAAAGAAAACATTTCCAATGCCTCTGTCAACTTTTTCTATACAGTCTTTACAGCTCAATATGACATAAATAGGCAATTTTCTAGATTTCCGGTGCCAATAATGCTAAATGAAAAGGTCAACTCCGTAAAGGTCATGCTCCGTTTTTTGGCACGCGAAGTACATACAATCGGGTCATCTAGTTAGATTTATATCTGTGCTTGTGATTGCGACAAAGGCGTGGCCGCGTCACAATCATAACATACCGCAAGCATGCGGCGCGGGCGCGGTAAGAGAGCTGTGCGGTGCGGTATGACACCTATTGTCAATGGTCAGCGGACAATTTACGTACAGTATACTTCAGTGCAGTATACAACGATTTCGTATGGCGACAAAGAAAGATTAAAATATCATCAGGAAGAGTAGCAACTGCTTTAGCTCGTAATCTGTTGACTATGTATAGAGACATTTGTGATATGTCGTCAAACAAGCGAAATTAGCTTTGCCCAAAAAGGGTTTTGTTGAGGACTATCTACAGGCTGACCCTGCGGGTGTTCACTTATTGCACACGACACATACATACAGGCATACGACGTATTTACAACTTCACACTGTCCCATGTTGTCACCTGTTCAACATTTCATTCGTTTATTTTTTTTTTTTTTTATTTTTTTTTTTTTTTTTTTTTTTTTTTTCTTTTTTTTTTTGAATTGAATTAGCAGTGCACAGGACAGCACTTTGGGTAGTACGGCTGCATTTTTCTACAGCCATGCTCTCATTTCTAAACTCAAAACCTAAATACGGGTGTTTTACTCATCAATAAGAAGTTGTGTTGTGAAGTGTTTTACTATAGATCCATTTGGCGGTATTAGCGCTCGTTCGTAGAATATAGACGTGCTCGTTAGCAATATTTAATTAAAACAATTATAATAGTGACCTTCTTTATTGTATAAATTTTTGCCTACTGTGTAGTTTTGTAAACATAATGAAATCTTAGAAATAGTGAAGTGACTACCAAATAAAATGGATAACAGTCCCTGTAATCCAAGCAGCCGAGTGCAAGCCTCCCCCTCGCCAGCGAAGACGACGACGCAAATCCCAGCCCAATCAGATTTCTCGATTGAAGTCGCATCCACGCCCGACATACAAAGATGGATGTCAACCATTGAGCAGCACTTAAATGAGGTTTGCTCTATTGCCTTGGATGGCAAACTAAACTCAGAACAGAAACTGAAAATTTCTAACTTGTGTCGTAAAATAGGATCTGGCACTTCACAGATGGCAGTCCTATACCAATCTCTGAAGCAGAAAGCAATTCTAGCACACGATATGATTGATGCCTTAAAAGAAAAGCGCAATTTGACTGAACACATCTCGGACCTGAAGCAGACGATTAAGGATTCTAGCACTGCGGTTTCGTTTGCCGACATGGTGAAAAAGGGATCAAATGATTTCGTTCGACCGAACAATTTAAGCTCTGTGGTCATTTATCCTAGTGACAAACTCAAGTCCAGTGACGAAACTAAAGACATGGTAACAAAAATCATACGACCTGATCAAATGAAGCTGCATGTACGAGGTGTCCGCAAGACCAAAAATGGAGGTGTTATTATTAGCACAGAGACCAAGCATGACGCTGAAAAAATCAAGAACGCCGTGAAGCTTTCTACATCTGGACTAACCGCCGATGAGCCCAACAAGCGCAAACCACGTATCGTGATTGTAGGAGTGCCGTCTTCCCTGTCTGAAACTGAAGTCTTCAGGTGCATTTACGAACAAAACATACCCGACAAAATGCCAGAGATGTCCATGGAGTCCTTTTTGGCCTCTGTTAAATTAAGCCACAAATCTGGGAAGAAAGATGCTTCGAGCTGTAATTACATTATTGAAATTCCAGCCAATATACGTAAAGCCCTAATTTCGACATCAAGGCTGTTTATAAATTGGACGTCCTGCCCTGTTAGGGACTTCACTCTGGTTACCAGATGCTACAAGTGCCAATTATATGGTCATGCAGCCAAAACATGCAGAGAGGTCAACTCTGTGTGTGCTCACTGCGGTGAAGCTGGACACTCGGTGTCCGATTGCACGAAGAAAGGGGACACATCGAAATGCGCAACTTGTTCGCGCTTTAAAAAGCCCAACAACCATAAAACGGGAGACCCTGAGTGCCCTGCTAGGAAAATAGCGGAATACAGGCACATCAACTCTATAGACTATGAGGGCGTCTAGTACGTCATACTCAAGGTCACACGCGTTGAACGTCTGCTGCTGACACTGCAATGGCCTACTAACCGTCACGTCAATTTGTTGCTGACTAAGAACATTAGTCGTTAGCTGCAAAAATTAAGTGTCTCTGTTTAATTTTACAATTATGCTTACAAATTATTTCCCGAACTTTATATGTGTAATCAAAGTACAATTTTTTGCAATCTAGGTAAATAAGACATTAAGTAATTATGACCTAGTAATTTAGTTCTGTTTATAGTTTTAAGTAAATTAAAATTAATTTTCCAAATTATACAATCTTGCCACTATTTTTAGACTTCTTATGTTAAATATTGTTTAAATTCTGTTTTCCTACGATAAGCATATTTTTAGAGCTGCTACAGCCTGTGATACAGGATTACCTAGTACAGGCATCTTACATTATTATACCTAAATTAGTTATCTAAGATTGAAACTGTATTTTTACCTTTTCTAATTTCTGAATAAAGATTTATTATTATTATTTTATTATTATTATATTATTATTATTATTTTAACGTGTAATGACAACAACCCAACTTGATGGTTAGTTTCGCAAATTAAACACCATGGATCAACACGGACTTCAAGGATTTAAACGATAAAAGCCTTTCTTGTTTTTGTACGGAACTATCAGTAAGTAGATCCTTAATCGGTATTCGTTTGTTATGGAAGCTGTTAAAAGCCACGGATTATGTTAATGGAGATTATAACAACATGAAGTATGGCCGCCGCGCCGTGCGTCCGCGTAGCCCACTGGCTCGGGTTTTGATGTATTTGGTGACTTCTTTAATATCGGATGAGTTACGTTTATAGTGTTTTAATAGCATGTCAGGCTTAGCAGGCACGGACAGGGCTCAGGGGTCACAAATCACTGTGCACGCGATGCAGCGCTAATACGATGAGGACATGGCATTACACCGGCTTACAAGCTGCTTTTTGTCTTGCCTCCAGGGATCATTATGCAGTCAGAAGCAGAAGACCAACACATGTGATGTGCCACAGCTACCTACTGATGCTTCACATTAGTGCACCGTGAAAAGATCTGGGCCAAATGTTTGCTAATCTTTGATCTACACTGTAATGGTATAACTCTACTAACTTCCATTCAATCGATTGCTGCTGGATTTTGGCTTTCAGAGGCCTTAGTGCGAGTTTTTACTCACGCTCAATCGCGTTAACATTAACGCCAATTTGTATTGAAACTGGATAAGCGCCGTCTGGTGACGGCAAGGCAAAACCTCTTTTTGTATACATTTTGACATAAGAGATCGTTTACGTTATCACGAGTGAGTACGTTAAAAACTCGCACTAAGCACACTGAATGTATTCTATAACCTCACAGTTTAGATGTGACATAACAAGATGGCATAATCTAGTGTCGCCGCGCCGAGTCGCTCAGCTGGTGCCGGTGACATACGACTGCGCACGCACTGCGGGGCTGCGTATGCGCACGCGATGCCACAATTACTATAAATCGTGATTAGGAGAGAAGCGCGCATCCTATCCGCTCATGATTACGTGACGATTATTACAATTATTCCGGGACGGATCAGGAGCCATCATTTTAAGCTATGACTTCATGAGTTGCCAACCAATTTGGATGTAAACTATAAATAGTTGTAGATGTCATGAGCAAGAAGGAGTACAGCATCAAGCATCATGCCAAGACATGCTTCTTACTTTAATTAAAGTGGTGTATTGTTTGTTTTTATGCTAATACCATAAATTATTATTATACTATGGTTTCCTTTTTTGTTTGTTTTCATTAGCTGTAATTCCTCTATGTAATAAAATAAACAAATAAATATCTTCCTATTTTTTTTTGTTTACGTGGGAAACCTGCAAGTGGCGCCTAGAATTTTGGGAGAAAGACCAGCGAGTGTGGGATTTTTAGCTCACTAAAACCACCCCGGTGGCCACCAACAGCACTGGGAAGGGGCCCCGTTACATTTTAAAAGACTACTCCGGAACCCCCTCTCGGCAACGCCTGTTAGGGCACGTCTCTTGGGAGACTGAGAAGCGTCTCCCCTGAGCCTCGCTGTGCATGGCAACAAATGTTCACTGTGCCGCCGTCTTTCCTGTAGTCACTAACCAGGTGGAAAGAGTACCTAGTCTGAATACCCGCGACCCCGATGCCTTCTTCTCCAAAAGGGATCGGCCCTTTCACGATCCCGCTCGGCGGCCTCCTTCTGGATCATCACGGTCTCACAGAAGGAGACCATTTCCCTCCAGTTATCTGTCTCTGCCATCATGCAATGCCTTACAACTGCTGGCAAAGACAGGTCTCGCCCGATCTTGGCGACCACGACCTGCCACTCAGAGGCCCACGCAAGGCACTCTTAGAGCGTGTGCTGTGCAGAATCAAGGTCGCCTCCACAATGGTGGCAATTAACCGTGGCTTCTCGCCCAATCCTATTCAGGTACTCCCCGAAGCAACCATGCCCGGTCTGTACATGAGGAAGCCTGTAGGAGATGCGCTTCCCTCTTTTCAGCCAGGCTTCGAAGTGCGGCAGCGTCATATCTTCCTATCTATCATAATCCTACCATACTAAGCCTACATACTACATTACTGCCTCTGGCTGACCATCATGGGAGTTCTCATAATTATGACTTTTTAGTTGTCCTATTGGTTGCCGACACCGTTATTGATCCGCGGTTAACTGACGATGTCGTCAACAGCCTGCAGGGTTGTGGACTTGTGGCCTAATCTGTAACGTAACAATTTGGTAACAATTAACTGCCCGCTTTCAACTCGGTAATCTAAAAATATTGTTTTATTAAAAACTACGGAAACGCAAAAAGTGCATTGATCCAATTATATTATCAACGGATTCCTTATCTAAGCCGGGATTCAACTAAATTGTGTTTTATCAATAAAAGTGGGCGGATGCCGCCGACTGCTATTTTGTATTCAGTTTTATACAAATTAACATGATACCTAATATCCAATGAGGAAACGATCAACTGATTAGCTAGAAGTGGTGAAATCGACATCAGCGGTGAATTACAATTTACAACATCGTGTTGAAATATAAGCTTTTCCTAATTCAGCGCTTTGTTCACAGATAACATCTACATGTGATTAAGATCTGAAGATCGATAAAGCGATAAAATGTCAGGGAGACTCTCTTGACCTCATTTGCTTATTTAGCAGATATTGCGGTAAAGATCCTTATCAGTATAATCAGCATTCAGTTATGTTGTGATTATGATCTTAGAACATCTTGTAAGATCTTAATCTTAAGATAACCGTATTCGTTAGCAAAGTGTCGGGTTTCGGCGCCGAACAATTGGTGTTAAATAGTGGTGACGCACATAACTCCTCATCATAACTAACCCACCATCACGCAGACGCATGGTGTCAGTGTTCCGTGTGTAGTATGTTGGTGTCAGAGTGTCACCGCTGCGGTACCCACTCAATGATGACGGATGACTGTGACAGCACTCGCACGTAACCTTACACGTTTGATTCTCAGACATGCTGACGCTCATTACGCATTAATGTACTGTCGTTAACGATGGCTGCGACTAACATGTTAATACAGCAGGCCCATTCCAAATAGCGCCCATTTGAACTACTAAGTTCGTGATAGAACTTGAACTAAGCGATAGACAAGAATATTGAAATGCGAGAAGTCGCGACATTTTTACTTCTACTCGTAGAGTTAAGATAGTCACTCACGTGGGACACCTAATCGCTTGTCCCTTCAGTGTACCTTCTGTGCGTCACTGCGAGGGTGTGCGCAGGCGCCGTCAATTTGTACACTATTAACAGATCGTCGACAACGTGACCGTTCTGAGTAATATGTGTAATTTTACAATTTGTTGGTCCCTCTCACTGGGACCGCGTGTGGTGGTACATGGAAGTACTTGGTGGTAGATGGGCAATAATTTGGTACTAATTACGTGCATGTCTGCGCCGCGTCGCGTCGTTTGTCTCAGATAAGCCACGCGGGTGACGCCTTCGTCGCGGCCATCCGTCTCGCAGACTAATGGTCGTCGTTAGAAGAGTAAGCATGCATGTAAACGATGATGTGATCAATGTACACAGACTCATCTTGTTGCGACAGCCGGAGAATTTTCGAAAGTGGTGTTTGAAATAAGTAATCAGAGAAAGATAAAAGAGGTTTGCTGTCAGAGAACCCAATTAAGGGTGAAATTTGCCTATGTACATAAGTTGTCCTACTGTATCTGTATATCTTTGTTTTGCGTACAATAAAGAATATGAATAAATTTTATAAAACACTAGCCTTTCCCCGCGGCTTCGCTCCCGTTTTCAGGATTCAAAAATAGCATTATGTTACTCGGGAATAATGTAGCATATCCATATCCATAGGTTTAAATCGGTCCAGTAGTTTCGGAGCCTGTTCGGTACAAACAAACAAACATACAAACAAACACAAAAATCTTTCCTCTTTATAATATTATTATCGCTTTAAAACGCATAGGCTAGCTCCACTATCCACTAAAAGATCTAAGGCATAAGTAGAATCTACAGTGCATTCAATTATGCTAGTATTATTATAATTCAAAATAGAGCATTCTAATTTAGGAACGAAAAAACTGATTATCCGTAATATTAGTGTCATGGATATTATTGGTCTCCGTGTCGACACTATTGTCTACACAGTCAGTGTCATTTTGCTGAGTGTGCTCGGTGTGTTGTACGTAAGGAGTACGTCTCGCATTCCATGCACCAGTTGCCTGAGTTCGTTTACCTCTTTGACCTGTATTTACAAACGTACGAGTTCGTGAATAATTATTATTTGATTTGTCGAACTGATTATTTTTATTATTACGACTGTTCGAGTTTTTGTAACCGATAGATGTATTATTCGGTCTGTACGCGTCTGAACGTCAAAAATTTAAAACTTCGTTATGCCTTGGTGATGAAGAATCTTCGTCTAAAGCGCTCCTAATCGCTTCTGGAAGTGATGAGAATTGCCTGGCAGCAATAATTGTGCTCAACCTCGCATCAGACAAACCATCCGCAAAACGTTTGATGGCAGTTTTTTCATTTATAGGACGTAATATTTCGTATTTGGTCGGATCATCGTCTGACTGAGAAATCGTCAGGTTAACAAAAAGTTCCTCTATCTCATTACCAAAAGACTCTATAGACCGACGTCCTTGAGAAGAATGATATAATTGAGATTGAATAGCTTCAGCCGACCTTTTAGGCAACAAATGCTTTCGCATATCATCAACTAATACTTTTACGCTATCATAAGATAACTTCATGCGAAGTTTAGCACTAGGAGTTAATCTAGTTTTGAGAATAAAATTCAATAAAAGTTTCTGAGAAGTGTTGTCTATCATGCTACTGTATAGTGAAATGGCATCAATGAGCTGTTTCGTAACTTGCTCTTGTCCTGTCATTACAGGTAACAAGGCTATCGCAGTCTTTAAATCAAACTGAGACATCTTGGTATCTGGTTCGTCTTGTGTTTGAGACACTGAATCTACGCTTGTTAGTAAACTTTGTATTTTCTGATAAACGGTCTTAATTTGTTCCACTAAGTTATTGATCAAATCAATGTCTTTGCTACTAAATTTTGACTGTTCAATCTGAGACAAAATATTTTGCGCTTGACTGTATATCGCTTTAGCTTCTTCCAATTTCTTATAAGCGATCTCTTTTTGCCTACGTTCTGGTCCTATTTTTACCAAATATTCCCTAATTTGATGTAATTGATCTCGACATGTTACTAGATTATCAGTCATACTAATTAATAATATACTGTTTAAGTGAAGTCCTATTAGACTTTAAAAAAATGTACTTAGCTAGGAAAGTGGGTCAATTGACTGCTGTTCATTTCTGCTGACGGTGCGGAGCTGCGAACGTTGACCGGGTAACTCGATGACGAAGTCACGAGGCGCTCTGCGTCGTTGCCGTGCGACTCGTTGTTCGATGACTGGACCGGGCTATACCCTGGATTCAATGGGCCGGGATTTCCCTGGACACCGCTCGTTCTGGCCGGGCTATACCCTGGACTCGTCTCCGTCTTCTTTCAGGAACTGGCAATGCATCTTCTATAAGTTTACAGAAAGTCTTCTATAGGGTTACAGGAACTCTTCTATAGGGTTACAGGAACTCTTCTATAAGGTTACAGGAACTCTTCTTTGATGATAGAACAAGTATTGATTCTTCTGGATGTGGTTTCTTAACGCCATTCCGTATTGATCCTGGCATGGTCGCCATGTAATATGTTGATGAGGAGCTCTCGAAGAGAAGAGAAACTCAACGTGGAGTGTTGAATATGTTTATATTTAGGTAGTCTCCATAGTAAAAGTGACAAGTAAACACATTACACAGTCTTTTATATTGTAGCAAATGACCCCAATTCGTACGTCAATATGTTACGGTAATTACTATAAATGTAGCAGTGCAACAGTGAATTATGACATATACTACAGTATAGATCAGTGGCATTAGGCTCAAGCCGTGGCCGGCTGTGGTTACTAGTCCGAAGATCACAAAACTGATTGCGTTGGTACTCTTCTGAATAACCTGTCCAATATCGTGGCACAGAATACCCGTACCTATAGTTATGCAGTAAGTACACAATTGCGAAGGTCAACCGCGGTATGCTAGTATTATATATTATCTGTTACCGCGGCAACCGTTGCCGACCCCTGCGTATTATAATATAATAATAATATCATTGGGCGGTTGGATCAAGGGTCTGATACAGAAGGCAGTACTCCTCGATACGGCTCGCATTGTGAGGAGGTTCCTGTCTCTGGAGCCCTAACCACCGGTAGCTTGGACCCTGTTCCCGATACCGGATGGCCTCTATTTTTTTATATTTTTAAATGATTTTAAGTTTTCTTTTTTTTTAACATTTAAAAATGTACTAAATAAGAAATAAGATAAATAAAGGAATAATATCGTTTATTTGTATTACCACCGTTAGTCGCGTCACGGTCGTAAGCATCGTGTGGCGGCCCCTGCAGCCGCACGCAGTAAGATGACCCGGCGTGCATGACTCCTGCCGCTAAACACCATACCGTTACCAGCAGTCAATACCAGTCACCACTGTCGCAGGGAAGTTGAGACACAGATACTCTCACGGAGCTCGGCTGGCTCTCGGTGAAGGTTGCTAGTCCATCGGAGTCACATACTACAGCCAAGGAAGGACAACATTCTTCGTGGAATTTATCATAGAAGGATATTTTAAGATTCTTTATTTCGGAGACTCGTACTACGTGATATAATTCGATATGGGTTGCCATCAACACGCTAAGAGGAAGACGCAGAAAAAGATGCTTTAGTGTGGTAATCGTTCTTTGCTAGTAACGACCGGCTGTGTAATAACTCCAGAGCATGCACTCGCAGCAGTTCATTACGTGCGCAATAAATACATCATCTTTAATGAACACTATAAATCATGCAGAAACTAATTACCATGCCTGTGATTACCGGCAGAAAAAATACTTTGCATAAGTTGC
Source organism: Orthosia incerta (assembly GCA_948252205.1). Taxonomy (NCBI): domain Eukaryota; kingdom Metazoa; phylum Arthropoda; class Insecta; order Lepidoptera; family Noctuidae; genus Orthosia; species Orthosia incerta. Next base: position 32,935,020 of record OX411747.1, on the reverse strand, counting down.
CTGCAGGAGCCCTTCTTTTCGCTGCAAACTGAAGGGACCTGCGCCCGCGCAGCCAAGCGTCGTGAGCGGTTGCGCAACAAGGCAATAGCGCGACGCGAGACAAACGATGCGGAGCGCGCATCAGCTGACAGATATTAATAGAACGCGCGCCGGATTATTGATAGTGCGCGGGCGCAGCGCCGACGTGCACAAATCACGGATGGACACCCGCGCCTGCGCCTGCACCACGGCCGCCGCTAATCTAATTCATTAGTTTAATTAGGCTAATACAGCGCGCACGCTGCGCCGCGGGACGCCGCACGACGTCGCTCGCCTGCCCGCACCGCACTGCGCCGCACTCCGCTACTCGTCGAGATAAATCGTCCCGATGATCTAGGAAAAAATGCAGTAATAAATCTTATTGCGAATTGCGCTTGATTTCTCCGGAGTGGAATGATATAATTACATGATTGCGCGCTCCACCGCTCGGCAACCGCCGCCGTGCGCTGCCCCGTCCCCTCCCGGGCACGGCCCGGTCCGGTGGGGGGAGTGGAAAACATTCCCCTGGCTGGACCATTCTTTTTGCGAGCAATTTACAATGACAGATATGTAATTATATAAAATATGTAACGCTCTCGATGTTTGCTCTCTCTCTTACCAACCTATGCTTTTGTCGCTGTTTTTTGTTCTGTATAAAATCCACGGCACTAGCCTTCCCGGCGGAGAAAGGGAAGAGGAGGGGGGCGGTCTGCCCACCGACCAGCGAGTTTATTAACTTTTAAACAAGGTAATTAACCTCAAAACTGACAAGTTTATTGGTTGGAAACATAATTTAAACAAAAACATACAGTAATTAAAGATTAAAATAAACTAGTTTGTAATAGACATTACTCAAACTGTTGTACGCCAAGCTGCGTACAACAGTTAGGGATTACTGGTAGGAAGCGGTTTGGATTCGGGATCATTCTTCAGAGAGTTTAGTATGTCGGCAAAAGTTCTCAAGTAACGACACTGAACAAGCGATGAAGTTGTATCTACAGGAGATGCTCGCACGTTATAGCACGCGGTGTCGCGGCGCCCCGCTGAGCTGCGGTGGCCGCGGCGTCCTATGAGAACGGATGTGCAGGACACGGCTACAGACACAGACGCAGGCGCAGGTCACTCACTCCGCGTTAATTACTCGCGCTGTACTCCGGACATGTTAGAGCATCGCCGATGATAGGCGGACGCTGTCGACGTTATCTCCAAATAAATATCTCAAATTGTCAGCCAACAAATTTGAAAGTCCTGTTTGGGCTCACACAAAGATAATCTCTAAATTATGATCGCGCGCGGCGCGGGCGCATCTATCTTTAATTAACATCGCAGGGTTCGGGCCGGAGCGGGTCGGGACGGGTCGCCCGGGTCGGACCCGGCCGGACTGATCGATAGCTAAGCTAGCGTCTTTGTTTCTACAAAATAAGGAAGTCTACAGTAGATCCATTTATAAAACAGCAAAATAGCAATATACCTATGGGCACCCAAATGATTCGAAACATCTCATTCCACTGCCATGCTCACAATAATTTCAAAAGAAAAGTAAATATAAATAGTATGCAAAACGACCATCCGGGATCGCTCAGCACATTGCTGGTACTCGCGTGCGATACAGAGCCACAGCACTGTTTTCAGCGATAGCCGGTGCCGACTGGAAACTTCAGTTGTCTTTAATAATCTTGCTCTGTGCTATCTTATTTAGTATTTTGTGAATGACCTTTCTCATGACGTTTTATGATATTCCCTAATTGACAGCGACGATTAGGAGCATCTCTTTATCTAAATCTAAAGCCGAAACGAATAGCAGAGTCGTCTCAATACGCGCCTTTCTATTAATTTTTATATATATATATTTATTATTTTATATATAGTATTTATTATAGTACCTGTGTATGTATGTTTATTTTAACTATATACTTTTGTACTCATTTTGTGTTTATTATTTCATTTTTTTATGCACCTGCCATGCTATCTCTTCACCGCCCATGGTTGACTGGTCGAGAATGCCTCAGGCATTAAGTCCGCCATTGTACTTTTATGTTGCATGAAGTTTTAATAAATAAATAAATAAAGCAACAGGACGCGCGACGTCTCGCGGACGTGTTCAACTGATCAGGTGTCTCACTGACTGTGACTTCATGTGACGCTTTAAGAAGGGGTCGATTTCATCCCTTATGTTTTCAAAGCAATATTAATTGTTTCATAATGTATAGTTTATCTATTAAAAGATTATAGGCTTTTTTATTTGTGCTTCTTTCGCTATTAATTAACATTAGTTTTGTTAAACAACTATTACTTTTTAAAGGATACTTCTTTGTCAAACACGTGCTGCTACAAAAAATGACCCTCGTTTTAGTTTTTTTTATAAACAAAAGGGGATTACAAACATTTCGCATATCATGCGACACATTAAAAGAGACATCATTATGAATGTCCACTGATGAGACGCTCACAATCAAGAGTTGTCACAGGGAGACAGCGACCCCAGCGCCACGGACACAAGTGCACATGTAAGGCAGGGGCACACTGGGTGCCGTAGGCGGCGCGCGGCGGCGGCGTAGGGGCCCATTGTCCGGCGGGCGAGGGTTCGCGGTCGCTAATTCACTCGTTGTGAACAAATACTTGATTAGTGCAGCCAGGACCATAGGGTGAGGTTATATTAAGGGTGAGTTGTACACATATAAAGTGAATAGTTTTATAGATAAAAAAGCTTGCTTACAAAACATAAACGTTGTGTTTTAATCATACTTACAAGTGCAAGTAATTTAATAATAAATTGATGTTTTTTTATTTTTGAAGTCTTTTTATTACAAGACTTGTAAATAATTGCTACAATTTTTATTTAGTAATATTTCTTTGATGCGATATCAGTAACTTATAATATATATCAGTAAACCACATTCTCTGACAAGCCTCCATGACTCCAATTACATTTACTACTTGTAACTATTTATAAGTTGAAACAACTCACCCAAACACATACCTAGACAGTTGAATATTAATTAAGTTTACTTAATTAATCGTAACGACTTCAATTACTGCAGCGATCACCCCGCTAGCGAGGCAAGGCGGTGTGCACCAGCCCTTGATTAGTGAGATGCGCCCGCGCAGCTGCGCGACATACGCGGGATATTGTGGACTATGGGCTATCAAGGGCTATTGTAGATCAGTTCAGTTTATCTACAGAGGCATCGCACTGCTCCTCCGAATGCGCGCTCGTAGTAGTGTGTTTTAATAGCCTGACCGCGACTAAGCGACCGTGAACTGATGGTGTTGTCAATATGAAGTATTGTAGTCACACACGTGCTATTTTCCCAGGATACAGTTTAGTAGTCACAATCAGGGACTTCATTATTTAATTTAATTTAGAGATTACAAAGAGCTTCGCAGTTGAATTAATTACAGAGCACGGGTCAGGTGTTAGATTATTACAAAAAAAAATCTTTTCCATTATTTCTAATCACGAAACAGCCTATCTTCTCCACGTCTATATTAAAACAAAAGCTTAAATAAAGACTTAAAAAGGACTTAGAGCAAGAATATAAATTACGTACGCGCACACTCTTTTTACATTTTTGTAATTTTCCAACAAGGATGACGTAACCAAATACTTTGTTATTAAATTTGACTGATTAAAAAGAGTGTCCGTGGAGTTTCTTGCACGTTCTTCTCCATAGAACCTACTGACACGTGCGGATGTGCTAAAAGTACTGGTAAATATGGTTTAATTGAAATGAATGATTTGAGTTTGAGTTTTGAAATAAACTTCTTCCAGTCCAATCGAAGAAACCGTCGATGAATGTCAATAAATAACAAGCTATGGCTATGACTCATGCTTTGTTTGAGCCAAATGTAGGAAGGAAATGATTTACATATTATAACAAAAAAATCAACCCACTTCCAAAACAAAACACTTCAAAGCAAAAAATAACTAATCTGTTTTGAAAACGAAAAAAAATTGGTACCGCATACGCATACACCGACTTCCGAAAAGAAAGTTCCCATACAACAAACGTGATTTTTGCCGTTTTTTGCGATAATGGTTTGAACCCTTCGTGCGCGAGTCCGACTCGCACTTGGCCGGTTTTTTTAGTTTTGGTAGGTACCTCAAATTACCATGCAAATCATTTATAGCCAAAGTACATCTTATGACGATTCCAATAAGCCCAAACACGACTAGGATACATTGTTTTATTTCGTAGTTCCAGTGCTTACCTTCCAGCTTCATCATCAGATGTTTGATGGTACCATTTTCATCAGTACCATTTATTTATAAGTATTTGCTACATCATAGTCGGTTAACTAATCGAGATATTATCTTATACCCGTGATATTCTTATCATTAAGGAGTTCCAGTGGCCATCTGTGGTCTTCTTCATCAGTTCCACTTCACCAAATGATATTTTCTGAGTGAAAATGATAGAATTGTTGATGAAAACGCCAAAATCGCTGTATGCCCATAATATTTGAGGAGTTCCCTCGATTTCCATGGGATCCCATTATAATATCCTGCCCTGATGACCATTGGAACACCTGCAAAATATAACCTTTAAAACAAAGAAGAATTTGCCAAAAAAGATTCCGACGAATTGAGAACCTCCTCCTTTTTTGAAGTTGGTTAAACATATGGAGACAAGTCCTGTAATCAAGGTTCTTATTTTTTCTTCGTGAAGACTTCTCCACATTGTAGCGTTACGTGTAGCTAGAGGAGCTACACGTAACGCCACGATAATAAAAATTAAGAGTAATTATAAACCAAAATATTTAAAAAAGGATATTGAGTAAAACTATGGAGCGGCTTCGCACGACGTTGGCAGCTAACTAGGCAGCAGATCTGGCAGGAAGACGTAGTATGCCCTAGGCAGGCAGGTGAGCTAGCACCACGACGGACGAGCAGGCAATCGGATAGGCAGGCTGAAGAGTAGGCAGCAGGACGGATAGGCCGTCGGCGGCGGGCAGGCAGCTGAACTAATAGGCTAACGGGCAGGTAGGCAGTAGCACAGGTGCAGGCACAGGCAGCAAGGGGTATGGAGGCGGGAATGTGGCTTAATACGCCGATCAAACGAGCACTTTATTATGAAGCGGTGACCGACGAGGTTAATGATCCAGTAAAAATGCTCACATTCAAGTTCCACACTCAATATATAATATTTATTGCACTTCAAGGATTGGATTACATTCACAGGCCGTTTATATTATAGTTTAAAGAGTTTTTCAGATACAATAGTACACTTGGTAGTATTAAGTAACCCACCGACTTTCGGCGTTCAGTCCCGCTTCAAAACTAAGAAGGTTCACGCCCATTTTTCCTTCGTTCTGACATCTCTCCTAAATTTAAAATTCAAAATCTCAATTAAAAAAATTAAAGACCAGAACGAATAAAACCGGTTTACAAAGGGGGGGGGCAGTAATAATTAAATTATAAAGGCAATTTTATTACCCTTATAATGAAAATTATAATGAAGAACGAGCTTAAAGGAGGTCTAGTCCATGTATATGTCTATGGCCTATAAGAAAATAAAATAGACAGACATATGTCAGATCAGATGATAAATGTCACAGTATTAAATATTCAAAATTTTACAAATTAGCAATATAAATTAAGTTGAAGATATTAGAGTTAACTAAAAATATGCTTTTCAGATGATAACAATACAAAGAATACATATAAATGAGTTACATGAGTTGATACAATATCAAAAGATATGATGGTGTGGTTTGTATAGTGAGTTATAGAACGTAAGTAGACTGAAGGATGTGGAATGAGTACCACAGCATGTAAGATAAATATAGATAATTAGTTGTAAGATACGAGTATCTATCACAAACTCACAGTAACATTAGCGACGGTGAAGAATCAATACGAAATGTTGTGAGTGTTGCTCCGTGCGATGTACCACGTACCTATATAATAATATGTATGTATGGATGGAGCGTTCCGTTATATGCGTCGACGAGCTTGTCACTTTATAGCCGTAATAATATGTTACTGGGCATAACTTATAGCCCAATTACCGCGAGAGCGATGGCCGCTGTTCGATCGTCGATAATTAACTGAGGTTCGACGCGTCGACAAATAGTCGCGAGTGATAGAGTGCGATCATCGTGCGCGCGATAACGGATGAGCGCGCATCGCCAGCGATCAGTGATAGCGCATGATCGCTGTACTTATCGAGGACTGACGACTGGTGATCGCGATTGCGACGCCAAACGATGACTTTCAATTAAGACATTGGAGCTTTTAATTGTTGGTTACTGCACTCTTCTAAGTGTTGTAGGACGCTATATAACAGGCGATAGAAGTCCACAGCTGGACATTTTGGCCTCCCCCACGGGTCGCTACATCGCTAAAGATACACCAAAGGCGAAGCATATGGCTCTATCCTTCTCATCTGCCTAGCCTTTTCCCAACTATATTGGGGTCGGCTTCCAGTCTTACCGGATTCAGCTAAGTACCAGTGTTTTACATGGAGCGACTGCCTATCTGACCTCCACAACCCAGTAACTGGCTAACACGGTACCCCTTGGCAAGACTGGTGTCAGATCTCAAAGCTTCTGACTACCCGTATGAACTGTCAAAGATTTTCAAATAACAGCCGGGACCAACGGTTTAACGTGCTTTCCGAGGCACGGAGGCAACTCGGTATGTTGAAATGGTCACCCATCCACTGACCGACCTCGTCAAGCGTTGCTTAACCTTGATGATCGACCCGTGCGGCTGTTATTATTTAGCCACGAGCTCCTCTCATGGCTCTATCCTTCTATATAATATAATGTATAACTACCTCCTACCCTACTTACCTATCTACCAATTTTTTTCTAGGGTCATCCTTCCGCGGAGAATCTTAATACCGCCATTCAGAAAATGATGTCAAATGCAGAAGACCATTTATCAAATATGGAGTTCAACTGTCCGAGTATCTGAATTTCGAGTGTTTCGAGATTGTGGTCAAACGCAAGCGTATAGTTATAAAAAAAAGTACTTTATGAACACTTTAAATTAATTCAAAACAAAAACTAAGTACCTAATATACGCACTATTTTTACATATAAAAGTTATCTATATTGGTTTCGTACATTGTATGTGATGCGTGCACAACTAAACAGACAAAAATTAAAAAAATGCTGGTAATGAGTTCTGTTGGTTATCTTTTAACACGCTGGGTTGTTCTTGTCAATATTTTCGATGTAACGACTTTTCTACAGATTTATTAAATGTATTGATTTCATAAAAGTTGCTCTCTTCTCACATAATTATTTTGATAACTGGTCCTACCTTACCAATCTTGGGTTGTCTTATAACCATACCACGTTATCTGTTATCATCATCCTTCGCCGGCGACACGACACGACACGACGTATCGCACTAATTGAAACACATGGGCGACACGCAATGCGGCGACAAGCCGATGGACGACGTCGTCTGCGCGACATAGCGACATCTCGCGGCGGACGGCAGACAAACGGGCACGATGAGGGAAACGCGCAAGTGCACGACTGTAGTGTAACGTGATCAGCAGGTTTGTTATGTGCTGCCACAGGCATCACTCTAAAAGCCGCTGCAAAGCTGTATCTACCTGAGAATAAGAAAGTCTTTCAACTGAGATTGGGGTTGATACCCGGCACATAACAAGTTGTTTACGGGAAGTTAAATACATTATGTCCAATTTTACAGATAAACTTCTTAAATATTCTAAATGATGAAAGTTTTGACTGAAATCTTCCTTAAATTGACACAAAAATTATCTTGAAAATCTCTTTAACAAACGAAGTCTTCAAATTGCCAAGAAATAATAACGAACATAGACTTAGTTGCACAATAACACCTATCTTAACAAATGGAGCACTAATAGTTTTCCCACAGCAGCCGTAACAATGGTCCTGGTATCGGTACGGATACCGCGGTGATTGCGCGGGCGCAGATACCCGATAGCGAGCAATTATGATGTCGCGGCTGCCGGGGATATTGCGATCCCGGTGGTCACCGTGGGGGTGACCCGACCCTCAAGAACCTGGGGACTCAGCAGCACGACTTGCAGAAGTATCAGATGTAACAATATTTTCAAAAGAGTCCCCACTCCGTATTTATCACCGACTTCAACAATAAGAGGAGAGGATCTGACTTGTTGCAGCGTTAGGTAGACAGAAAAAGGTTTAAAGTTGAATGTTTGACCGTCTCGTCTTTGTATTTAAGTGCTTGTCAAATCAAAACACTCTCATATTGACCTTCGAACAGAATAAAAGTATAGCTCGATGACACTGCCGCAGAAACTACTCAGCACTGAACGACATTGCTTCCCAGGTTTCTAATAATGTTGACCTGTCTTTAGATATGATAGTGTACCTTCTGGTGTTTACCTACGTCACGTCAGCACTAATGGCCTCGCGCCCACGATAATTGCCCATTGATTCGGTAGTGTGCGCCCGCGCACCTTCCCCTCCGCCTAGAACAGTAGCCGCCACTGTCCCACAGCTCATTGTGAGCAGACACAATGTGCCCGATAACTTTATTACTTGACAAATGGACCTCTTAGTGCAGCATTACTGAGATAATCTCGAGCACACACACGATAAGAGGGCACTAAGTAATATTAGCTATTGTTTGTATGGCTGGATGTTTGGTGCGCTGAGCTGTAAGCTGTGCTTATCGTTTAATGAGTACGTACAGCCACGGGTCCCTGCTGCCACCGGAGACCTATTTGAATGGAGGGCTGACGTCACGGTGCTGGCTGCGCCTGCGACGCGGCTCGAATGCGGAATCCAAGATGGTGGAGCTTTTGAAGTTTCAGATTTCAGCAGCATTGTGTGAAGCGGCGCGTGCTCGAGCGGCCAATGGTGACGCTCCCGGCGCGCGATTGGCCGCCATTGTCCGGAGACGGATTGTAATCGATTTCGCGGTCAATTTGTTCCGCGATCGGCGATAGCGACTATCTGTGCAATTACGACGTCGCTACTTAAGGGTACACTAGTCAACGGCACGAACTATTTTGTGCGCGGGGTTAAAATGCATTTTATATCAACCGGCAACACGTGTGGAAGATATAGATGCTTTGATGAGCAATAGGAAGCTATTTCGCGTACGAATACACACTTTTGCAAATTTGTAGCGAAATGGATAATGATTTAGGACGAAATCGGGCGCGCGAAATTTTATAAACAGACCTTTGGCTGTCTAGATATCATAAAAAAACTACTAAATCTATATGTTCAAAATAAAGTTATTTGCATGGTTGAACTACTAATCTATGCCTGTATGGAGGCCGTTTTGCAATTTTCCGTCTTCTTATGGTATTTATTTGCGCCCAAAAATGCGTTAAAATTAGTGTCGAAATGTGGAACTTTCGACGCTTATAACTTTAAAATATTTTCTATTTTTACTTTTTTGCTTCCATACAGGGCTAGATAATGATGAGACAAATTGATATCACATTTTATTTTGAACGTACATCGTCAAACAGTGGAATAATCCCCAAACTACGTTTGTATGGAAGAATTTTTGACTAGTGTAACCTTAATTGAGCTGCGCCTGCGCGCACCCGAGCGCGCACAATACTCGCTAGAACAATGGACAGCTCCCAGACTAGATTACGATACACTTTCAACAAGATTAACTAATTTGTATAACTAGGCATCGTGTGTATTACGTAGGAGCCAGAGAGAAGGTATTTCTTAATTAACCAATTTATTATCGTCTCATTACATGCAGATACATTTTTAACAATAAAACGTTTAAAGCAATTATTATTGAACTCTGCGCTCAGCTCAGAGTATTCGCGGGCGCTGGGCGCGGAATGCATCGGCGCGGGCGCAGCGAGCGCGCAAACAAATCAACGTCACGCGCGGATATCTCAACATTAATCATTGTTTTTTTTATTTACTAAACGAATTAAAACAGCTTCACAACTCAAATCTCATTATAAAGCAACGGTGAAAGTTAAACAAAATGATGTATTTTAAATTTGAGATAATTTATTAATCTCGCCCTGGAAACCCCCCACCCCCCCGGGCTCGGGCTTGGGCGGGTCAGGGTGTCGTGTGAACACAACCACAACCTCTTCACTGTACAGTCAGTCAGGTCGCACAGTAAGCTCTGTGTGTTTGTTCGTTCAGGCAGTTAATCGAGTTACGTACACAGTGGTGCTCGTTACTGCGCAAGCGTCTCCTATCCGACTATAATAGGGGATTAATTAAAACAGTCAGGCTGAGAGGAGAGGCGTGCGCGCGCGCATTGTCCGCGGACGATTTAATTAGCGGCGGATCAACGCGGGTTAATGAGCAGTCCTGCGCTGAATGGCGCACAATGGCTGATTGATTGTGTCTACCGAGCTGTCGGAGAGACACAGCGTGCATGACGTGATCAATGAACTTGTTTCACAGTCCACGACTCCGCGCTGGGCGGGATGGGCAATGAGCGTGATGCTGCGGAACCAATTGCGACGTGTGTTTTATAGCTTCATCTCTTGATGAGTTTGAGCGGACATTCATATTGTTGTCCGACACTCTTCGATGCAGTCCATTGAATATTTCATAACATTCTAATTGATAATTGCTTTGTGAGCTGTAGACGTCGCGAGTCTGTCTTTTTGATTTTTTTGTCGATTCAGTTTTTTCAAATTCTTCTACATGGCTCCGCAAAAAAAAAAGAAAACAAAAAACTTAATCGACAATAAACCTTATAATTATCGAACCTGCACAAAAATAATTTCGAAAATCGGTTGTGAAATGTGACCTGTAGAAGAGTACAGCCGGACATCCCGACAGACATACTAATCGGTTGTGAAATGTGACCTGTAGAAGAGTACAGCCGGACATCCCGACAGACATACTAAAGCATTTTTTCCCAAGCTGAAACGGAGATGCTTCGCGCTCGCTTGGTCAATAATATTACCGTACATATTATTATTATATCATGGGTAACATTGAGGGGTGTCTGTACTGAAAAGATCAAATCGTACCTATGGCAACTATTGTTTTATTCAACAAGCATTCCATTCGTGTGTTAATCCATGTCCTCATCTCATCGGCACTCTCAGTCACTCCGGGTCGTCGTAATTAAGTGTCCCTGGTCGGTGGTCGGTGGTCCAGCGAGTTTCACGGCGTTTCCGCCACTCATCAACTTTTTGTCTCCGTGTCGTTGGTGGTCCGTCAGCGGTCAAGTGGGCGGACGAGCCGGCCTCTGATTGGTGGATAGACGTATTCACGTGATGCGTTCAGTCACGACGCGAGCGCGACTAATCGCGCGACGGTTGCTGTCACAACAAGTCATCCGCGTGACGGCTGTCATTCTGTCAGCTCCGAATGGAGCTAATCAGCGAGCCAGTCGCGTCTATGCGACTGCCGGAATCTTGTTATATCACGGATGAGTGCGTTATTATCCGCGGAAAGGTCACTTCCGTAGGAGTCCACACAGGTGGTACTGACGAGAGAATACTCTGGGCACTGTGAGACTGATGCTATCAAATTGGTTCAAATCGCATGAAGTTGGCTTTATATAAATACAAGGCTTCGAAATTAGTATTTTCCTGAATACGAACGAAGCAAAAAGGGTTATCACACACTCTACACCACAGAATTGAATATGGCCTTCTTTCAAGTTGCGAATATCATCAATTATTCGCATGAGGTCATCCTCAAGCCACAAACAGGGAAAACAGCTCCAAGCTCATCTGTGATTCATCAAACAGATAACAGTATCTTGATGGACGCAAACGTTTACACTTAATGAGAGTCAAGAGATCAAACACTTGTTTTTTGACGCGAGCACACAAATGTACCTGAGTGTTAACTAAACGCTGCTGTTACTGATGCAGCCTCCTGCGAGGGGGGGAGGGAGGTCATTGACCGTCGCTCATTAGTGCGGCCACATTTGCACAGTTTGGCGTGTGATTGCGGAGTTTGGACCAAGGTGGTGCGCAGGCGCAGGTAACGGTCCAGATGGACCGACAACGCAGAGGCAAGGCTAGGGCTGCTAGATAGCGATCCTACTTACACTGGCGGAAACACTCGCTGAATATAATCAATGTAACACCCAACATAGAAAAAGTTATAGGCAAATATGCGATACTAGCTGATTGCCCGCGGCTTCGCTCCCGTGGCCCACCCCGCAGACCGGTTATTTTTTCTAGATAAAAAGTAGCTTATGGCAGTCAGAAATTATGTAGCTTTCTACTGGTGAAAGAATTTTAGTAATCGGTTCGGTAGTTCCAGAATCCAGAAATTACTTCCTATAAAACTAAACCATGAACGTTACCTCTTTATAATATTAGTACATATTATATAATGTACGATACGATTAACTTAGTGACTTTGAGATCAGTTCTCCATCTGGTTAAGCATTGCAAGAGGTGATTGCTGTAGGATGTAGACTACAGGATCAGCGTAACAAATAAGTATTATTTTTGGAGATGAAAACAGACAAGTACCTACCGAGCGAAATGATTCCTTCTACCACCTCGGTATGAGTAAATACAACAATGACTGCTCCTGGTCAGCAAGCGATGTTGTTCTCGATAAGCCAGATTTAGACACAAATAAAAGATTCAGATGACTACTATGCGGCTGCATGGTTTACCTGAGCTGAGATAGCCCTAGGGCTAGCTCGACTAATGTCCAATTTAGCGTTCGGTCGCTCCCTGCCGCAAGTAAATTAAACTTCAGATATCTTGTTTATGTCCGACGTACGCTGCAGGGTAGGCAGCAGTGCAGCTAATGCAGGAGAGCTGCAATCTCGCAGATTGGCACAATCTCATCATCATCGGCCTACTTGATGTAACTACTGTTTCATTCGCTGCCGCTTCCCGCTTAATCAACGTTTGCAAGATTCAATTAACGTTCCAAAAACAACTTCTTAACAGAACCACATGACTATATTTCATAAAAACACGAGTTTTCTATAAAAAGCCCATATTGCCACCATCTTTTATCTCAGAGGTGATAGTTGAAAGTTATTGCAAACCATAAGTTTTGGTTGATATATTCTAAAGAGCCGTGCAATGTCTAACTCATTATTATCTGCTTCTCGGGTTTGAAATAAAAAGCGTAATGAGTGCGATGTCACGGGCGGCTGGCCTGCACCCAGGCGCGGTGTTGCGCGGCGGTGTGCTGTCCCCGCAGCGCTAATGAGCGCGCGCATGTCGCCGCGTGACATCACGCCTGCGCACGCGTCCACCTAATTGTCACGATACCAAGAAAAAACCTCTTCCGCTCAACTCCGGGGATCACGCCGAGCTGAGCACATACACACGTAGACACAGACACATAGGTGTCAGGAAAAACATATGGACAAGTGGTGACGAGCACGCTGCCATCAATTAAACAATGTCACGCTGCGTGACACGAAGTGACGGCGTTTACGTACTTGCGAATTAGCAGAAATTCAATTATAAGTAGACAGTGCAACAATGCTGTCTCGTATCTAAAGGAAGCTCCTGAATAAGGCTCGCACTGGAGCAACGTGCCAAGAATATGAACGGGTACGGTAAAACTGGGTGAATAGGAACTCAGGGGTGAATGGGAACATTCACTCCATTTTACGGTAGCTAATAAGTAATCTCACTGCTGTGTCATCAGCAAGGTTGCTAAACGGTTATGAGTCCTTTTAAGTAATTCTGAACACAACACGAACTTCTGAAGTTTTAGTTACGGTGGCGCTAGCATATCACTAAAGATGTGTTTCAGTATATTCTATCAGCGAAGGTGATTGGCAAAGAGTTTATAATGTAACGTGTTTAATCCCAAGCATTCAGGACGTTTAACAATCATATAATATTGTATTATACTTACTGTATGTAAGACATACTTACTACAGATAGTATATACTACCCGGTACTGTCATCTTATAAAAATCTAAACATTTTCTGCCATTACTGGGAATGTCCAGTTCTGATTTTATTTTCATTCATGACACGATATTTCTTTTTTGTAGTTATCTATCCACAAAAACCGTAGTTAATTGTCTATTCATCGAGTTAACGTTTTCGTGTCAACACGTAAAGCGTGACGACACCTCTCGACTAACCCGATTCACCGACACCACTCGGGCTCCGCGGGCACTACGAACTAACTCTCCAGTCATGCAGTTAATTAAACTCTTTGTCAGTTTGTATAGATGTCGGCGAACGGCTCGCCGGGAATTAATTAAATTAAGTTAGCCTCATACAACCTTGTGGGCGTCAAGCCAAACTTATAAGTTGGTTAGGAAATTTTGAAGACGTTCAAAGTTTGGTGGTGATGTAAGCAGTTACACTTACAAAGTGTTCATTCAAAGGGCCATAGGCTCTAAATACCACACATTTTGTCATTACATATTTATATCAAAACACAAATTATTACTGCGATCATCAGATTCATAGTGCTTTAGACCATTATTGAATAAAGCAGGGAACCGTGTACACTTTTGAAATAATGGTTAAACTAAATACCAGTCTCACGTCAGATACCATCTCTTGTAATCTCTACACAATCACAGCACTTGAGCGAGCGTGTCTTAATAACTTGTCTCGAATAAACTAAAACTAACAGCGATTTGCCGGCTAAGTACCGTGGTTAGGAGAAACGCCGTAATGGACGGAATGAGCCGAAATGTTGCTCAATATCTGTCGCACGTAAGACTGTGACCCGGAGAGGTAAGCAGAGGCACAGGTACCACGACATATTTTTACAGGTACGTCTGTTTACGAGTACAAGCCTGTTTGAGAAGATTCTTACACAGTGTCGGTGTCGGTTTGTTTGAATGCAATTAAAATAAAGAGAGCGTTCGCGGGTCGGATGCGGTGATGAGCGAGGTGAAGCGGAGCGGTGCGGACACACGGCGACAATTAAATAGTGTTTAGTGCGCGGGCGCACGCCGACAACGACCCGTCCACTAACGGGGCGCCCCAGTGATGAGCGGCAGCGGGTGAGGGCATGTAGCTACGGCGCTTGTGACTCTTGCTGTTTAAATTGTATAGAACTCGATTACCCCACAGCAAGAGGAAGACTATATATCGCCTCACGAGAGGGCAACTGAGGGCCTCAACATAATGATATTTTATCAGTGATAACGATTGTCAAAATCTAAAGTGTATGTGACTACCGTACGCTCGGATGTCGTGATCTCAAACTTTCGGACAATCGTTATCGCTGATCTGTCATCATGTTGAGCAAACAAAGGCACAGCCGTACCATCCTTTCGTCGAAGCCATTCAGGACATTTTCGACCCCCTGTAACTTCATTGTGGATAAAGTTAGAAGCCTGAATTTTCAGTGACTGAGAGAAGATAATTTAAATAGGCATAATCTCGAATTAAATTCAATTTGAACTTGTTATTTAGAAGTTATTGCAAGTCAGAATGCCTTAATTTCGTCACTGACTGACTCTCACTCACTCACCGATCATCAAAATTCTAAGGTACTTCTGGTTGATACACAAGCTTTAAATTTTGGAAACAATTAGGGTTTAGCCTATAAATGAAGGAATAATTTAACTTAAATATACAAACTGCACAAGTAACTTTGTAATCCTATATAAATAGCCAATACATGGGATAACAAAGTTACTTTTACAGTTCATAAAATTTTTCGTCACCTTCACTGATCAAGGTACGTAGGTAACTCTTACTTCTTACTAATATTATAAATGTGAAAGTTTGGATGGATGTGTGTGTAGATGTATGTTTGTTACTCAATCATGCAAGAACGGCTGAACGGATCTGGGTGAAATTTGGCACAGATATGCTACTTATTATCTCGGTATAATGTTCCCTTGGTATGATAAAACACTTTTCACGCGGGCGAAGCCACAGGTGAGCAGTGGTGGCCCAGTGGTATCGGCCGCGACTTACAAGATGTAGGTCGTAGGTTCGAGCCCAGACAGGCGGTTTAATTTGTGTAAATTATTTCATCACCACTGCTCCCAAAACGGTGAAGGAAAAACATCGTGAGGAAACCGGCACATCCTAGAACTAAAAATTTGAAGACGTGTGACATCCACCAACCCGCACTGGGCCCGCGTGGTGGATTACGGCCCATGCCCTCTCACAGAGAGGAGGCCTGTGTCCCAGCAGTGGGAACATTAATAGGCTGATGATGTGATGTGTGTGAAGCCGCAGGCAGAAGTTAGTAGTGAATATAGGTAGGTACAGTTAGTCTCCTTTTATTTTACCTAATACCTATACCATATTTATAAGTCGGCGCAGTTTGTCTGATGCAAGTGATCTGATGAGATTGTGATCGATTAAATAAACAGACTGTTGTTGTGTGTTTCACCTAGGTAGCGCACCTAAATTTACAGTACAGATGGACTAGGTTCTTACCTAGTGTAGGTACCTACCTAATGGAACATGGACCGTAACTGACGCACCGGAAATAGTACCAGAAAAGAAATAAAAAAGGACTGCCATCAAAAAGAGTTGAGATCCCATCAAAAACATAACATGTAAAAAACACAAGTCTCGTGTCGCAGTTGTTCTGCCGCAAAAAGTAATGAGATCAAATGTAAAACCTTGGTTGGATAGAACGTACTTTTTCGAGAACACCTGACAAACGCAAAAGGGTGGTAGACCCAATAGTTACATGATACCTATGTTTCAACTTTGTTCGTCAAAGGAAGACCCAAAACCGAAGTAATTTGACAGCTTCAGTGCCTCCTTGTTGTATCATTGTGATATCTCCAGCTACCCTCTGTCCGCTCGTGCCTCGGTCCCTACTTTACCTAAGTCGATGTGATGTGGTAACTGCGCCCAATTACACATTAAACGCGCACTTTCTCCTGCGCGAGCGCATCTCTCGGTTCACTGCTCTACCACTTTACGATCTACGAGACGTCCACACTTCGTTCACATGCTCGGATGCTCCACTTGTGGGGAGAACTGCTTTAATTACGATCATTGTTTCATTTCAAATGACTACAGGATATTTGGTAGTTTGAAGCAAGCGTTTGACCTGCGAGGGACAAGAGCCCTAGGTAGGCGAAGAACTACTACTAAATTACAAATAGTAAGAGGAATTAAGGTTCCGCCACCGTGCACCATTCTGAACTTCTACTGAAGGGTTAACATGCTTCAGGGCTACAGACTCGTGACCATGTATCTAGTTTAATTAGAGTATCCTCACAAGCGCGGCGTAATGTTTACAGCGTGGCCTGCGTGCGCAGCTACATACATACATCGGCAAACTTTACGATTTCCGTGCGCCCGCGCCACTATGCGCTTGCGCGGTAATGAAAACACAGGGTCAGTGCTCATGTTAATTTGATTCCCAGTAAACAAATGGTAACATGCTCCGTCTAATAACAAACCTCACATAAGCAAGCATTTCTTGAATACAGTGAATGTAACAAACGGATTTTAATCATGAGCCCGACCGCAGCGTTTTGCAGGCTCACATAATTATTTGCTATATGAAATTCTCACGAGAAATACTAATTCGAGCAGTGTTAAGCCTGGAGAAATAAATAGATCTAATAGTACAGTCCTATCGATTCCACTGTATTTGCTGTTGATCTAGGTTGCCAGCGAGATGTGATGTCTGTATGTTGCGCATGCGCAGTGTCTCGGCGCATGTGAACTTGGCCTCTGCCGTGATGCCATCATAAATGTAGCCTCCTTTCGCACGTTGCTTGCGTGTACCGAGATGAAATAGACAACAAGCTCATCTTCAGTTCCTCCACCTAATAACCTACCTACACCTACTAGATTTGTATATCTACGTGAATCTTCTAATAAATTCGAAGCATTAAACATTCACTAGAAATGAACCATCTTCATTTATCAGAAGTGTAGCAAAACCAATAGCCATGAATAATGATAGACGAGCACTCCGGCCACTCTTACTTTTGTGTGTACTGTCATGTAACTGATGTAACCATCCGTCACAGACATTTGCATAGCGTCGTATCACCGCGCCATCTCGGGCCGGGGTCAGCAGACACGCAGCCTCCATCCATCACACCACATCATCATTCATTACAGTGACACCGATACTGCAGCTGAGGCTCGCCGTATGGGAATATTGCGAGGATTCCACCAGACTACCTGAGCTCCTTGGCGGTAAAAAATGGTTTATGATAGAATGCGCTCCATCGTGCATCGCTACCGACTACCGAATGGCCACAAAAAAGGGTTGATGTTACATTTACACGCTGCTCCAATTTATAATAGGAACAACTTAGCGGAGTTTGAGACTCACTTGAGAAGTGATCGACTTGTTGTTGCTTTTGTTGTTTAGGAAACGGATTTTTTCTATGATTTGTAGATCGAAAGATGTAGTTCTGAAATAAATTATTGCGTATTTTGTGAAATGTGGTGTGAACGCCAGAAGTTCGGTACGGCACGCGGCACCTACAAATAGACAAATCTCTACAAAAGGTTAATTTTGTTATCTTAAGGTTCAGGTAAATAAATCAGTGTTTATACGGGCAGATGCGCCAGTCAAATCTATGCACCTTTTACTTTAATGAATTCGTCGGTCAATATATCTTCCTCAGTGCCACTGACACGAGTTTTGTCAAAATCGAACCCATAGCCTGCATACTCTCACTGAATGTACGTCTGAACCACAAAGTTCTACTTAAGACCATGTCATGAGTGGCACACATTTTAGTTCCCCCGTTGTTCATAGAGCACATCACGCACTATCGACTAATGCACGGAGCGCTGCTCTCGCAGGCGATGCCTATCTTAAAAGCTTCGCATGAGATGAGGCGCGTGTTTTTTTGCCTCTCGTGTGTGTTACTCTTGCCTCACAGATGTATTGTCTGCAGCGACTGTAGCACTCATCATATTTGTTGTCTAATGGCGGCCTGTAATGGCTCGAGGAGGATCTTATCTCCGTATCAGTTGCGTTTGGAGGTGAGAGGCTGTGAGTTTTGTGAAAATTTTTTTTGTGGTAAATTTCGGTGATTATGGATTATTAAACATTCACTTGGCAATTATGGTAGGAATCCAGGATTCTTACGCACCGCTAGGGCCGATGCCTGTCTGGGTCGCGGATTAATTTGAAAATAGTTACCGCGGCCCTGGCTCAAGCAACTGAAGGAACACGGGTGGGTTTTAGTCAGTAAAAGTCTGACACGCCCTCCCGCTTCACCCAGAGCGGGAGAAGTCATTGGATGATTTCCAACCCTAAAAAAAAAAAAAGGATTCTTACGCAGTACTAGGTAAGAAATTTTCCATCTTTCAATCAAGTTTTGCCAGGGTGACAATTTGTATCGACATAATCGACATGTTGGCTTGACGTCGTGCATCGTGACCGTCACGCTGCCCAACGTGACGTGTTATGATAAATGACGTGACGACGTGTATGACCGTATTGTTTCTTTTCCTTTACGTCAAATACGCCACGCTACAGTTAGCACGTACGTGACATGCAGTGGACATATCGATAGTGACAGAGCATGAGCGCAGTACGATAGCACGTCAACATGGGTTCACAATTGACTCGTAAATATAATCTCGAATTGGACGTCAACATTATTTAGGTCTAATAACATTATTACGGCAGTAGATAGCTTATTGAGTAGTCCAGATTGCAACTCTGAAGCGTCAAGCCGTGGGCTGAAACGTTATTGAGGTGTTCGGAACGGAAGCAATACGAAACTGAAAACCAACCTACTATAACCACAGCCAACCACCAAACCTTTACCTATTGTAAGTATTTTGGTGAAATCAAGAAGGAAATGCGAGATCACAGATAAGATTTACAGTTGAAAGTTCTTCGTGTCGTTTGTGAAATCCTCCGCCCCTAAGACGACCCCCTGACCCTTTTCTGTACAATGACCACTAATCAAGGGAGAAAGTTAATGTTGTAATGTATCACAGGTACCATAGGTCCCCCATTCCGCAAAAGTGTATCAGGATCCAACTCTACACTTGACTTAATTGTGATGAAGGAATTGATACTTGTTGCACGTCACTTCAAAAGCTCAAGCGTCCAGTCCACCAAAATAAATAATCGCCATACTGTTTTTTGTTTTGTATCTACCTACATAACATGTATTCGACTGTATTAAGGTTTCACTAGTCGATAATTCTTCCATACAAATGTAGTCTAGGGATTACTCCACTGTTTGACGATATACGAAATCAAAATGATATCAATTTGTCTCATCATTACCTAACCCTGTATGGCAACAAAAAAGTAAAAAAGGTAAATATTTGAAAGTTATGAGCGTCGAAAGTTTCATATTTCAACACTAATTTTAACGCATATTTGGGCGGCAATAAATACCGTAAGAAGAAGGAAAATTGCAAAACAGCCACCATACAGGGATAAATTAGTAATTCAACAATGCAAATAATTTTATTTTGAAAATATACATTTAGTAGTTTTTTCACGATATCTAGACTCCCAAAGGCCTATTTATAAAGTTTCGCGCGCTTGTTTTCGTCCTAAATCATCATCCATTTCGCTACAAACTTGCAAAAGTGCTAATTCGTACGCGAACTAGCTTTTTACTGCTCTTCACAGCATCTATCTCTTTCGCAAGAGTTGTCGGATGAGATAGCAGGCATTTTAACCCCACGCACAAAATAGTTCGTGCCGTCGACTAGTGTAACCTTAATATCAAAAAATTTGTAATTATAATTTGGTTTTTGCATGCTGTGTTTATTGCATTATATTGTACACTTGGTTTATATTAAATACTTGTATTATAAGATTATTATTAGTGTAACAGTTGTAGATAGGCCAATAAAAAATTAAAAAGAGTGCTCCTCAAGCCTCGTCTGATCGTCTCCATACGTCACTGTGAATGTGCTCTTACTATGCTAATAGTAACAGTAATAACATTACTCTCTAATGTTTACCAAACGTTCATGCTAATCGCGCATACTTGCAGTAAAAGTGTAACATTACTACCGCTATTGCCCAACTGCCTCTGTGTACAAACGCACAGTCTGCACAGACTTGCACAAGATAGCACATGGTACCCGCCGTGATTGCCCGTGATTGCGGATATTATGATCGCGGCGACAAATGTACCCGCGATTTGCCGCATGATGCTGAGACAACATGGAACATATCCGCCTTTTATTGTACACTGAGATAGTGGAAGCAGGGCACTCTATCCAGATATTGCTAAACGATTTTAGTAAAACAGTCTTCCTCAGCAAAGCTTCTGGCGTTATCAATTTCAACTTTCATCTTCTTCGTAGACAGTGGGTTTCAATGTAATGATAATGGAGTTACAAGTCAGCAATAAAATCGAATATTATTTATTTCTGAGAATATGGTACATTAAGACCTTAATGTTAAACAGTTTCACATACACTGCCTTGCCGGTGTAGAAATATTAAAATTAACTTACAAAGACAAAGTGGCAAAGTTCTAGGCCGCAAGAATATCATTATATAGTAATTAGTTAGTTTGTCATCGAAACGCTAAGAAGAAGATATATCCCCATTCAAACAATTATTAATTATTTGAGATGATAACAGGTAATTTTTATACAATGCTAAGTTTGAAGCATAATTGTTATATTTATTATTTATGAATACATGCATACACATACAAAGTATTGATAAAATATAATGGCAAATTTTTTAAATTCATTAACTGAATAGAAACAGTTATCCAAAAGCCAGGTGAATATTGTTTGCCTGAATGTATTAGTGGACAACACTCTGATGCGTGGCCATTTAGATTTTGATTGCCATGCAATTGGAATTTCTGCTATACAAATTTAGTGTCAGGCTAGATGCAAGCTATTCATTTGGGCTTCTGCTTTTCACTCTTTTAGATTTTGTTTGGGCTGTAACATAACATAGAGGGTGCACTTATAGTAGTAAGTAGTATTTCAATATGAAAGCCAATGAACAATGTGAAAGCTACTTACTCAATCAAAACACACACATAGTTACATTCAGACGAACATTAGAGGGAGTAATTAAACGCATTGCAACAACAATAGCTTCAGCAGGTACCTATAGTTACGACACAGCTAACAGATAGCCGCGCGGCTGTAACCACGCAACAGTGAGGCTGCGGGACACGTCGTTATTAATTAAACATTAGTAATTAATGAGCCGCCAGACAGATCGCGACCACCACCGCACTGCCTCACCGCCACAGTGCCCCATAGAGCTTGTGGTACATAAATAAAACCACATTGTTTTATAATCACGACTGAGCCGTCTATCAACACAATAGAAATAAGAATACTTGGTGATGTGGACCGAAGCTAAGGAATTAAATTTGCGGAATAATGTTATAAGACGTTAGTATTCGTTTTCAGAAAACATCGCGTAAGCTCTGCAACAGTGCAGTCACCTTTGTTGGTTTGAGCAAAACTTCGAGTGTGTTAACTTACCAACTCAATGACGATAATAAATAAAGATCCGTTCATGATGACCGTAGTACAGAACTGCAGCAGTACTTACATCTAATAATGATGATAGATAACATGGCAATCTAAGTTTCGACACGTGCAAAACAATACAACCATTTAACAAAGTAAAAGTATTTTGACACTATGATACATGTGTCCATAATCACAGTGTACAATCTGACCGTGTAACTGGTACTAGCTATGATTAATGTGTCCACTCCGGCCGTCTCACTATTAGTGACACATACAACGTAGTACATCACTATAGATCGCCGCACATCACTATAACTCACATCTGACATTCTCGACACATTATCGACACTTACCATCAATCACCGAATCACGCAGCGATCGCTCGACAATTATTTCGAAGTCAACATTATAGTCGTAGTAGCACCGAGTTATGCAATAGTCATTGATGTTAGATATTTTATGGTCGATTTCGATCAAAACGGTGATCATGTCGATGTAGTCAAGTGTGTTCAATCGACTCATTAATAGTCATCGACATTAACGCTGACTCAATTATCATAGTCAGTAAATGGTAATGGAGGAGACGGTATCAAAGTGATCACATTACATTCAGTCTCCATTAGCAGTCGAATTAAACTTTTACAATTAATTAGGTACAAGTTAATGTTCGTAGTAAAAACACCGCAGAACAAAATGGGATCTTCAGACAGCAAAACTCTACTAGAGAAACAATGACACTACTGGAGAGGATGGTAAATGGATGTATGAAAATAAACACAGGAAAATATGAGTGTTACAACGATTTCAACGCCTGCAACAATGTAACGCACGGGCCATCCGTTTAGAGGCGCAGTGTCCACAGTCCATACGAGGTGTTAACCTCTTGCCATGGGCCGAACACTTGGGCAGTAAACCACCACATACAGCATCCTCCTTGCGCTCGATGTCTCAATCCCCAGCATTCGCTCAGCATTCCCCACACGTCGCGGTGTTTGCTTTATACGCCCGTATTAGGAGAGAAATCTCCGCAGACCTCGTCTAGTTGAACTCTAACGTGTTCATACCGAAGTGGCGCGTCATCATGCGGTATAGTAACATCAATTGTTTCCCCAACCAACCACGCACATTCTTTATTAACCGACTTCTCTTGTATTTTATAGGTATTATTTTGTGCCTGAGGACATAGGAAGTCGTAAAGCTCAGTTATGGAGTCGGAGATTGATTTGTGAAAGCGTTTGATGGCCGCGGGACACATCACATCACAAATCACAACATTGACAATTACACGTTGTGTGCGTAGGCCTTGCGGTAGGAGTTGCCGTGCGTTACAGGAGGCGCGCGGCGTGCGTAATGACTGGTATCATTTTGTATCATAGCAACGTAGCAGTAATTATGAGTGGAGCACGTCACTCAGTCGTAATTCGATGGTGGTCGTAAATCGCGTGCGCGGTCCTGTGGTGACCTGACGCGTCGGGCTATGTTGAGGAATGGTGCAGGTATGCTTATAGGCAACCAGGTTTAAGGTGAAGGCTACTAACAAAGTACAGTTTTGATCAGAGTTTCTGGCTGCTGAATCTAACACATACACAGTCCGTTAGGCGATAATCGAAATTATTATTTTGATTTTCACTCTGTAGAAAATAGTCATGCAAAATTTATGATCCTAAATACTGACGAACTACAGTGTTTAGACAGTAACCTGAAGTGCTTTACTGGTGAAGATGGTTCTTCAGGACTGAAGCACTTGAGTCAATCTATAAAGATCGTTATGATGACTTACTTAGAAATAATGTAATATTCAGCATGTGTGTTATACGAGTATTTGCGTGCGAGCTGTGCATGCCATGGCAGCGGAGCAGCACTCACAAACACGATGCGCAGGCACATCTGAACAGCTCGCGGCGCGCATCATGCGCAGACGCACACGACGGCGACGCGTCGCTATCGGCGCCGCACCACACGATAACCATGCCGTGACGCTGAAATCGAAACAATTATTATGCTTAAACGAATTACTGCGCATCACTACACCGTGACGAAACGCAGACTCGCAGAGGATACAATCTGTTTCAACTGTATTCTAGATGTACGGAGATTCAAAGAGTTTTATTCAGAAATTCAAGGCAGGTATGTATTTCATATTTCCTCATCCTTTTGGGGAAGATGAATGCTATATTCCTTTATATATGCTAATATTCCTTTTTTCGACGTCAGTTTAAATATCACCACAAATAGATCCATAGGTTGAAGCTAAGTCGTGGACCGGATCAAAAATATTTAGACGGCTATTATTTATAACTGTGTATAACGCACACAACTACTTACCAATGAACAAAGGCAATATTTAAGCTCAAACGGAATTGATTGATTAACTGTTAGATGTTCACGATAACAAAAGCAGACAGGATATGATCCCATACTAAAAGTTTCCTCTCAGACGCAACAAACCAATTAAACGGCTTGCTTCTTAAACAAGTAATAACAACAATTAAAGAAATAATCTCGCGTGTATTGATAGTATCTCAAATCGATCTGTCAATCAAACAAACGCACCTCAGATCCAAGATGGCCGGCACTTAATTCGTTCGTTTTATTTGTTTCAAGCGGACGATTAGCCGCGGCGTCCATTCATTAGTGGAGCATCAATCATTTTCGTGACGACGCTCAGCGCTCGGCAGGTAGGCAGAGAAGTTACAGTCGATATAAATGGATCAGCTGCCGGTAAACAAAGATAAAATCTGTGATAAGTTAGTTAATACTGGCTTCAGGGCAAAGTAGGTCAAAGGTAATTCTCAACAGAATTTAGAGCCTAGGCATTATGACATTCGAGCAGATTGTTCGAAAAGTAAAAATGACATAAAACTTCCGTAAAGCTTGTAAGTCGTTACAGAATGAAACACGAACACGCATTGAAAGCGATTGCCAGCTGTCCCAACCCCATCCTTAGCCATGCACATATCAACAATCTTTTGGGTTGTCTGTGTGTTCTACATCTTATTGATTTCTAATTCTAATCGTTACAGCATCCGTTAGAACCGTGCATCAATTAATGTTACCTCACGAGAGCCACTAGCGTGCTTTAAAGCTCGCTCATTATCGCTTGTGCAGGAAAACAGTCTGTTTACGACCGGCTTTATTTACGTGATGATTGGCGCTTACACTGTTATGGATATTGAGTTATAATCATCATTAGAAGTTGTCGGCAGTTCCCTGCTGTAAAATTAGAGAAAATCTTAGCATGTCTGTACATTTTAATTATACTGTTAGAGCCACAGAGTAAAAATCTATACAGTCTATGGTTGAGAGACAGACAAAAATTAGTACAGGTCGATTCAAAGTTATTTATTTATGTAACAATTAATGTAAGCACAGTATAATGCACAGAGACAACAATTAAGACAATGGTGTACATATGCTTATTTCCTAAGAAATTTCTACCAGCAAACCCACGAAAAGGAAAAATGGAAAAGAAATATAGATTATATTATCTAAACAATAGTGTGTGAGAACAGGTAGAGAACGACTTAAACTAAAGTATAAAAAAAAACATAGGCACCTACACAAATTGTGTAAAGGTGGACTTAAAGCTGACTGTAAAGTTCACTTTTCACTACTTATTACTACGCATTCCACCCTTGAACCCCGTTGTCACATGCCGCGCAGCGACTCACCTCGTGTCCCGAGCCGCCATTAGAATGCCGCAATTTGAATCTACCTGTACCTACTTAATAATAATATTTATTTATTTATTAATTAATAAGAGACAACCAAAAATTCGAAGACATGTGACATCCACCAACCCGCACTGGGCCCGCGTGGTGGATTACGGCCCATTCCCTCTCACAGAGAGGAGGCCTGTGTCCCAGCAGTGGGAACATTAATAGGCTGATGATGATGATGAAGAGACAACCATACAGAGTAACTTAATAATAAACACACAATAGAAAAAAATCGTTTAAAGTAATTTTGACAATACTGGCACTCAATACTAGAGGAATTTGCCAAAAATACTGGTTAATCACTATAAAGAAAGTCATGTTATCTCTGCCCACTCTAACAGCATTGAACAAGTCTTTATTTCATATGTGTTAGTATGTAAGTGTAACCTTCCTCATAAATCGTGCTGGTGTTAGTTAGAGCAGGGTAGAGTTTCAGTGATTTGCTAAGTAACGCACGATGAGGGCGATAACTTTCGATTACAATACGGTCGCGTGCTGGATGCTGCCCGGAGTATCAGGTTCTAGGAATGTAATCCTTGTCTGCAGGTCTACATGGTGGCGCAAAGCAAGAAAGAGCAGAAGTACTACGTGAAACGACGCTGGAACTGGAGTACTTAATCAAAAGTATTATTCGATTTGTAAAAACTACCAGATTAGGGGAAATCTACGGCAAATCCGTCCTTAAACCGCAAGCATGAATACATTTTTCAGAGGTATTATAACGGTTGATATTCTTGAGAAAAACAAGGTAATTTTTTAGATTAGAATCTAAAAAATTACCATGTTTTTCTCAAGAATATCAACCGTTATTGAAATGCGTGAAATCCGGCTAGAACGTGTAAAAGGCAGTGTACTGCGTAGAAACCATCATGCATTGTTTGACGAAAAGACAATTTCAATTTTGGGTCTGTACGAAAGAGTTCTTAATCTCGCTAAGTACCTCGCCTTCTGCTCACCTTTGTGTCAGTAATTGATGCGCCTGCGCAGCCGCGTGGATGCGTGGGCGTTTGTTTGTGGTCGCCCCCCCCCCTTACTTCCCTTCGTATCGCTGCTGCCCAGCTGACAGGCGACAAGCATGACAAGTGACGCACATTTGTCAGACAGTCGCGTCAATGACATCAATGAGCGCAGCATCAATAGCCAGGATTACTGGCACTTACAGATGAATAGAGAGATTGTCTCAATATAAAGCGAAAGATATTAGTGTTGTTTGTATACCGTTAGTCTGTGTGAGCTGGGCTGAGGGATTTAAACGAGTTGTTCATTAAATTAAACGCTCTCCGCTCTTTCTCTTCTTTGTTATGTTGTAATAAGACAAGTCTCTTTTTTTGATCGAGTTCGTTGCGGTTCAACTGTGAAGCTTCCATTGAGGCCCAATGTCTTATTGCTGACTGATGCTTAGGTACTTGCTTAAAAGATATAACTGTCAGTACTGAAGGAACACATCCCAATAAAGGCTTAAAAATACACGATCCTATGGCGAGACGTTATGGTGCTACACCGAGCGAGCACGGCCAACTGTGACAGGCTTGAGTCACATAATACACGTGATAAAATAAGTGACTCAAGCCTATCACAAAAGCCGTGCTTGTCATAAGCAAGAAATTTTTGGGCGCACGGTTGGCGCAGTGGTTGAGCGATTGACTGTTGCGCTGCGTGTCGCGGGTTCGATTCCCGCACGGAATGAATTTTTGTATGACCTACAGATAGTTGTTCCGGCTCTGAGTGTTGTGTATGTGAGTTTATATGTTTGTAAACGCACCCACGATACAGGAAGAAAATTCCTAGTGTGGGGCATCGTTATTAAAAGTTTTTTTTTTATATAATAAAGCATATTCTACTGCTATGTGCAG
This sequence comes from Orthosia incerta, assembly GCA_948252205.1. Classification (NCBI taxonomy): domain Eukaryota; kingdom Metazoa; phylum Arthropoda; class Insecta; order Lepidoptera; family Noctuidae; genus Orthosia; species Orthosia incerta. The sequence continues at coordinate 32,907,157 of OX411747.1, read as the reverse complement.
TGAACATGCAATAGTTTGGTTTCATATTAAGAAGATTAATGACAATAATTGAAAGAAGTAATCCACCAATCGCCCTGTGTACCCGACTGCTCTCGAGCCCCCGAGTAGTCTCGCGGGCCGCGCCTCACATTAGAGCAGCGGCTCTTGCGCACGCGATTACCTGCACATTGCTGTTCGTGGCGCTGCCGTGACAAGGGCAAACTTACACTAACAAGTTTATCTGGAAATGTCTGTATGTGTATCAGCTAATTACTACTATTGTAAGGAACTTTGGCCTTACGTTCATCACCTTAAAACCAAAATAGTTTGATTAGGATAAGGTATTATTTTATGCCGATATATTGATGCTATTCATGACCACAATTTGAGAATCTCTCCTCCCGTCTAGATATTCCTATTTGATTTCTGTGAGGGAAATCCGTCTGCCATTCATATTATATGCGGTAGACTACGTAGAACGGTACAAGTATGTCTAGTCCTTTAGTTAGAAGGTTTCGTGTTAGCTATCGGCGTCATCTGCGCAAGCGCATACAGCGGCGCGCGGCGGATCGACCCGGACTCGAACCCTGGACACAGCGTGGAATATATTGCGCTATCCACTTATGTAACATCAAGATTAGTCGCGTCGGTAACTATGTGCATAACTGAGCATATTCGCGGCATACATGAATATGACACAATGTTACATAGGCTAATGTATCCCTGTGCGAGTGTCTAACGAGAGCGACTGACTCCTCTAGCTAAGACAAATATTATACTTGTGCTCAGATTCTACCGATATGTCACCACAATAAATTGAGCCTGAAAAGGGGGCTTTTTTTTCTTGATTCGATCTCCGCTTGGTGAATATTGACATAAAACCATGAGCTGTTTGTTTTATTGGCCGTTAGTATAAGTACGCCATGTTTGTCCGCGGAGCGATCCATTGGCGGATGTAGATCAAGTCAAATATTAACTTTGGAACCAACACGTAGTGATTGGGACACATCACGCGAGTGTTCGATGGTGGAAAACTAGAGTCAACACGACACTCGAGAGGTGACAAACTATGGATTGTCACTTTAGCACACACTTCAGATTTAGCGTGATTTGGCCTTTCATCAACTTGAAAATATTCGTGTAAATAAATGTAGATATACCTACCCTGTTAGGCATAGCACGCACTGCGATTTTTATTTTTCATAAAATTCACGCGATTTTTTTAGTACTATTTGACCGTGACTTTTTTTCCGCAGTGCGTGCAGCTTCATACATTTCCATAGGTCACAGAATGGGCGGATAAAAAATCGCGCGAATAAAAATCGCAGTGTGTGCTATGCCTTATGCGCAGATCCATTTTAAAATGTAGTTTTGTAGAATGTACAGAACTTTAAAAAAGAAACAGTACGAAAGCAGGAAATAAGTACATTCTTACAAAATATATGAAGATCTGGTTTTAAAATGTATTAAATACAATGTTGAATTCGTAACATAAAAGAGACATTGTAATAATAAAACAGTGGATGAATATTTGTTGACATGGTATTAAAAGTAAGAAATAAGTTTGTACTTTAATTAAGAATAACAAACAAAACTTTAGGCCCCAAACCTTAGGCAAGGTAGATTCAGGGTCGAAGCCATGTAACCTTAGGCTGCAGTTGTAAAGCAAATAGCGAACAGTTAATATCTGGCAGTTTGCAGCGTTTTCATAAAACAAGCGGATTTGAATACAATGTCAACATTATTGTGCATCCATAATGCATGCGCGTCCTGCACCTGCATGCGCCTGCTCGCCGCCCCGCGCCCCCGTCGCCTGCGCCGATAGCGACTGATAGCGCGCACAATGCGCACGCCGCGTCACCGCCACGCACCCGCCACGCAGCCGCCGTTACCACGCATTGATACCGCGAAACTTAACATACACAATGCGGTGAGTCTCTTTTCTTTTAGTTGCGTGTAGTTTATTGTTTATAGACCACATCCTACCAATTGAATACATACAAAAAATTCTTGGAAACTGGATCCGTTGGCATAATCTGATAATTGTTTAGCATTATCCGCAATAAAAACTACTCAGCCAGTCAGCCTCGTCGTGACAGACAGGCAAGGATCAGGCAATCTAGTGCAATAAATACTTCTCGCCGGCGCGCGTCGGTGTTATCATCCGGTTCGATATTATAGCAAAAACATAAGCAGCACAATCCACATCGGGCACTTCTTGTGCTCAAACAACTTGGAATATATCCCATAAAAATGTATCGAGGAACTGCGACCATTTCATAATATGACATTATGTGGGACAAAAACTGTCGAGGACTTCTCGCCCCGTCCCTCGCCCGTCCCACGCCCGTCCCGCGCCCGTCCCGCGCCCGTCCTGCGCGGTCTGAAATCTGTCGCATCGGGATCAACTGTCGCCTATTCGTGTTAGCGCTGCGTTGGGTGAAGTTGTTACATGCCAGTTTCAACTGAACGCAACCGACTGCAAGCTATGTGTCATGTGATGGACTACACTGCTTCTGGACGCGGGTTTCCTTGTGGTAATAACAATTAAAAAGTGGCAGAGGGCAGGGCACATTGCTCGCAGAACGGATGGCCTGGCCTGGGCCTGGTGAAGGTTGCGGGGAGCCGCTGGATGCGAGACGCACTGGACCGGTCAATGTGGCGTCACTTGGGGTAGGCCTATGTCCAGCAGTGTACGTCTTTCGGCTGAAATGATGATGATGGTGAATAACAGCTTTATGAATACCGTCACGTCAGGTCAGCAGGCTTTATATACATCGTCAGGATGTACTTGCAAATTAGTTAGTAAAATTACTGAATGATCTAATACATATTTATGTAAGTACATACTTCTGTATGTACTTACATAAATATTACTGACTAACCCGAACCGTGCACGTTTTGCCGACGTTTTATGTGCCCATATAGGCCTATGTAAAATAAAAAAATGATTTTTGATTTTGTTAGGGACCCGCTTGATAATTACAAGATATTTTTCTCTCTGCCTTGATTTTGCGTGTTTATTTTCCAAATCTTCCTCGATCACATTTTCAGTCGAAGGTGGAATATTTCGCAGCATTTCTACTTACAGACGCAGTAACAAGCAGACACATCGTACAGCGGTATAAGTGGCGACAGCGCAGCGCCAGTGAGCGCCGTGTGAAACCCGCGCCGCGCCGTCCTATGGACACGTCCGACGCCCCATACATTATACATGGCCTGCGCCCGCGCACACCATCGCGACCATCGCAGATCTACGCCGATACACTTTAATATACTCGGAGAAATCAGCGAACAAGCATAATGTGGTAAAAGCCATGAATTCGAAATAACTCAAGACTCTATAGTTTATTTTATTACCGATGTTCGCCTCCAGACACTGAACTTTCAATTCGAAATCAAAGGATCAAAGTTTACTTTACTTTGCATGTGGCCTGAAAAGCTACAACCTTATCTATTAAATCAGCATGATAAATACTTAATTTGAGATTGATAAAATCACAACGACCTCGATTTCACAAATTGCAGTATCTCGTCGACCGCCCAGCTATTATAATTATTTGCTAAGCTCTTGAATACAAAGCTTAAATTGGATTTGGCCTAACCACTGTAATCTTGGTAGCCTCTGCATTATAATCATGCATCTGCATCTGGTTTGCCAAAAATGAGAGCCTGATAGATTATTACTATTGCACGTATTGGAAGTACGTGTGACGTCATTTAATCATGAATTTTCACTTTTTAAGCACAATGGTTTGCTACAAAATACAAACTGTCATATTTATTAAGCATCTACCGACAAATATCGAAGTACCTAACTAAATTATTATTGTGTTGTCAAATACCTACAATTGTTAGACTACCCACCTAAGTAAATATTGTTGTTTGTACAGGAGATAACTCTAAACTTACTTTTAAGCTACTAGCTGTTCCCCGCGGCTTCGCTTCCGTGAGCCACCTCAAAGGACCCGATTTCGGGATTAAATAAATAGCCTATGTCACTCAGGAATAATGTAGCGTTCTATTGGTGAAAGAATTTTTCAAATCGGTCCAGTAGTTTCGGAGCCTATTCGGTACAAACAAACAAAAAAATCTTTCCTCTTTATTATATTATAAATATAAATATATAGTAAGCTATAGTGATGATATTCCTATAAAATATTACGTAATTTGTAATGATCATTGTGATGTATCCTGGATTTTATATTACCATTTTAGTATTATAAGTCCTTTGAGACAATTAGTACAATACTGTCAGTTAGTATCAATATTCTTTCGAATATTGATTAAGAATGACTAAATGGGCGATATTCAATTCCTTAATTGTCTTGATACGTTTTAAAAAGGTTTCATTACTCAAGAATTGATTATTGACCTAATTGTGAGATTATTTATAGAAATGTAGAAAATTTGGCTTATGAGCAAGTCACCAGATTCTCAACTCACCAAATTCTCAATTTACCAGATTCGCAACTCAACAGATAATGTACTATCCAACACATAAATTATGTACTTCTATTTTACTGATAGACAACCTCATGACATAAACTGATAAAATCGATTCAAATGCATAAGAGATCGACTTAAATTGCATATAGACAACTTCATTTCCTTTATTTTCTTTTTGTACATTATTGTAAGATTTGACAGGTCGACTCATTACTATAAATAGTGTGTAATTCGTAAGTTGACTTACTTTTGTTGTGGACTACAAGCCAGTACAGAACATGTTGTGATTGTGATAGTGATATTGTTTTCCTGAATTGTTATATTTTGTGAAATATGGACTACACAAGCTTCACGTAAGTTTTTTGATATTATAACTTGATTATTGCTAATGGTTGTGTTGAAACTCTATTTAATAGTGTGGCCTTTATTCATAATGCTGTTTAATTGATTTAAGGGCTAGTCATATTCTTTGCCTTATCCTTGTTGTTTTGATTATGTAACATTGTGAAATGTTACAAGATTCATCATATAATGGCCATAATAGAATTAGATGTTTATTGTGATAAACGATATTTATATGGTTGTAAAAGATATATATAAATACGTTTACAACCATAGTTGCTTCCGTGCGTTTCTTGCCCTTCTTCCCTACGAGAAATAGTTTAGCGAACAGGCGGTATGCTCTCTCGAGCCTCAATATGAATTAATTGACAAGCATAATTGAAATAAATACCTAGTCTTGTCTTTTTGTGGTTTTCTTCATAAAACCTTTCCCTTATACACCACATATATAGGGACTCTGATACACAGTAAATAACCAACAACCGTCTTGACATTCTAAGCTTGCTATGTTCGTAAATATCGATATTTTTATATGGAGTTCCTTCTTAAATCTAACACACGCAAAGCAACTGCCATATCCTATCTTCAAAGAAAGCTTAGTCTTAGAACGCTGCATGAAATAGGAAATAATGCATTAATACAATCTGTTGCTTCGTTTTACACGCGCGCACCTACAGTAGGAGCATATTGCGACAGTCGCACTCGCTCATGAAACGCCATAAATGTTGTAATAATATCATTATCGATGGCGTCCAATGTGTCGCTATCGCTTACTGCCGGCTAGTGAGTGTGGTGAGCGCGCAGCCTGACTTATCGATGCTCATACATTTATATTTGTCATACAAACTATTACAAGAAAAGTTACAGGGTCATTAATGGTGGGTTAATATTAGGTATCTTTCAGATTTCAGTCTTACCGTTCAATTGTTTCTCATAAATTAAATTTTGTTCCGTAAATGTATATAATTATACTATAGTACCTGGGTAACCGAGCTCTGCTCGGATGAAAATAGAGAAAACGATGTTTTCGACGCTTAAAATGAAACCTCATTTTTAGATAACGTAGTTACTAAAACAGGCAGAGTTTCATGAAAATCGTTGGAGCCGTTTCCGAGATTCAGATTACATATATATATATACATATATAGAAGAATTGCTAGTTTAAATGTATTATATATATATATTATATATATGGTCAAGTCAAAGCCTTGAACATCGTCGCCGAGTTGCCAGCTTATCGGTTTCTTATCGGTTACATTTCAGGGAGTGTGCGATGGATTTGCATGATTTAATTCCGCGCAGCCCGTTCCATCATCGGACTACCAGACGCACTAAACTTTGACAAATACAATTTAGACCATCGTTAAACTAGGGGCCGCCGAGGTTTAGCGTGATATGGTCTATTTCTCTTCATTTTTCTATCATTTTTGTGTAAACCACAGTTTATAGAGATTTAATCCTGGGTTTTTAGTTAAACCGCTTATTGTAATAAGACGTTCTAAATATCGAGCTCTTAACCAAAATATTATACATGGCAAATATCCCGAAACAAATATAAATTCTAATGTAATAAGACTGTTTAAGTTTCCACACAAAAAACTACCCCATAAATTGAAAAATCTCAACGGATGTAACTGTTTCTGTCTGTCTGCCCCACGTTCAATTCGGAAGGTCGACGAGATGTGTACTCGTATTTTGTGTAATCTCGCGCAGCTGGAAACTTAGTCTCAAACAGTCATTCGCATGCACATCGCAGTCAGTTATTGAAATTATTTAATTCAATTATATTAAATTGTGCTGTTATGCTTTATGTGCTTTTTATGTTCCGATGTGGGAATAGCGATGTCGTCCCATGGCTGAGACGGCTGCATATCTTCGTGTCACAGCTACAGGCACAGGGACAGCGTGTGACAGTCGGGGCGCCGCGCGCCGCGGGGAGCCGGGCGCATGCGCGCGCATACATCTCACGCGTTAATTGAATAACGGCGCAAGATTGTGCACTTGCATGGACCAGGGGACCGTTCTACCTTGGCTCCATCATGGGTCCAGCGCTCCCCCGGCGGTATTACCGTTTATATTGCCATTTTCATAGTGTTGCCACAATGCGACTTTTAAACTGGTATAAATATTGTATGCGGCGCGATGCGGAGTGTATAATTGAATAGCGCGCATCTGTTTAGAACCGCTCGTAAAGATTCGGTTGTTATTCATGAGATGCGCTGCTAACGATGCTCGTACACACTGGTACTCGTACATTCGCACAGTGCTATGCGCTTTATGAGCCGCTTGACGAGAGCACGGAGAGGTTCTAAATCAAAAATTTTATAGTTTTCAATCAATTGCTAGCGGAAACTTCGTTATGTTTTCCGGGTTCAGGAGAACAGTGAAGACTGAAGACTGGGGTCAGAAGCCGCCGGGAGCATGCTGCAACCACATCTTGAATTTAGCAAGTTGCTGTATCTATTATACCTACGTAGACGCTACGGGCCATCAGACAAACAAGCCAAGTGCACAATATAGCAGCCATCATTACAACGACACGACGCAAGAGCTTTCTTTGTGCTTCAATGAAAACATTCGGATGGCTGCTCCAGTGTTGATGCATATGTCAGCCGGGCATTGTGCGCATGTTGTTACTACACACAAACATACAGCACTCACTGTACATATAGAGAGAGTGAGGGACGTTTCAATCAGCCAGAACGGGTCATTAGCGAGGCCTTGACGGGACGAGGAGATATCGAGCAGGGATGCCAACCTTTCAATGTTTACTAGCTGAGCATTTCTGTGCCTTAAATATCCAGAATAACTACTAAATCGGTACCTTATTACATGTTCTAGATAACGATGTAAAACTAAGTCCGGTCTAGATTTGTCCGTAACGTTTACAAATGACCCAACCTAAGTGACGGAATTATGCGCTGTATTATCATAACAGCTTCGATAACTGTATACATTGTAGTAACTGCGAGCGCACCCGGGGGATTAGCATAGCTACTACGGGCTCAAACAACGACGCTCTCATGTGATGCTGAAAGAGATAGGCAGGGAACGAGGTCGCGGTTTAGCATTCCTTACTACCTCTGAGATTGTTGTTCAATACCTTTGAATAGGTTTTGGGAGACCTATATATAGCTACAGAAGATATTTGTTTTCGCCAGTATTCAAACATAAACCAATGAACAAACGTGTTAGTTTGTGTAAACAGAATCTAACCATGTCAAGAGCCAGCCCTGCCAGGTGCGATGCACCCGCGCATCACGGTGACACACGGAGTGACCGCTAACGGGCCGGTGCGGCGGCAGTGGGCAGCACTCCACACCCTCCACACATGGCACAACACTCCACGTTCAGCTGTGCCGCATCGGGCACAAGCACCACAAGTGCCACAAAGGCTACAAGTGCCACAAGAGGCACTCCAACCGTCCACAGTTAGGCAACGTGTTTGCTCTAAACACGGCTGTGGCCGCGGATGAGTGGCGTCCAAAACAAATCTATTGAGTCTCGATAAAATGGTTATTGTATAAACAATCGTAAATCAAGACTACGCTTGAATGTGAATGTGAAGTAATGCGAGCAGGGCTGGCACAGATCTGAAATGATACGCTAAACCTCGACAGCTTTTCAGTTTAAAGTATACTGAAGTATATATAACTGCAAATTCTTAATTTAGAAACCGGGGGATAGAATAATAAGCATTGTTGTACAAGACACCACATACCATGAGAAGATTGCTATACAAGAAGCAGCTATGGTATATTTTTTTCCGAAGTTTACAAACGCCAACTAGGTAATTATTCTAAAAGTGAAAATACAAAAACACCACATCGAATTTTAAGACCCATTTCCTCTCTCTCAGAGAGGAGGCTTGTGTCCCAGCGGCAGCGGTGGAAACATAAAAAAAACGGCCAAGTGCGAGTCGGACTCGCGTACGAAAGGTTTCGTACTTGGTAAATTGCAGTTAACGATTTATGACGTATTAAAAAAAAAAACTACTTACTAGATCTCGTTCAAACCAATTTTCGGTGGAAGTTACATGGTGAATGTACATGGTAATGTACATCATATATATTTTATAGTTTTATCATTCTGTTATTTCAGAAGTTACAGGGGGGGGGGACACATTTTACCACTTTTTTTTTTTTTTTTTTTTTTTTTTAAACTTTAACTTTGGAAGTGTCTCTCGCGCAAACTCCTCAATATCATTTTTGAAGACCTATCCATAGGTTTTTCATCAAACCCATACGTGTGGGGTAACCCACATGTATGGGTTTGATGGAAAAACAAAACACGGGAATTTAACGCGATTATTTAGATTATGTATTTTACCCGACGTTAAACAAAACAAAACACACACGTTCAATCGGGATGACGGTTACAAATTATCCGCGGCGTGGAATCCAGTGATTCAAAAAAACATTACCTCGTTTTGTGCAGTCGGCGAACTTACAGAATAAGGACACGGTCAGTGTTGTGTGTAGAAATGTGAGGGTAGAAGAAGAATTTTCTGCCCCAACGGAGCCAGCACACCGAAACACCTGTCTACCCGGGACCACGGTCGTTACAACACGGCCGAAACGTCGCGTCGGGTTAAATAGGTAAATAAATCATCTAAATAATCACGTTAAATTCCCCTGATATTTTGTTTTTCCCTCAAAATTTATTGTTTTTTTTTTGTGGGAAAATCTTAATGCGGTTTTTTTTGTGTGAAAATCTTAATGCTGTTTACAGAATACATCTACTTACAAAGTTTCAACAGCATAGTTCTTATAGTTTCGGAAAAAAGTGGCTGTGACATACGGACGGACAGACAGACAGACAGACATGACGAATCCATAGAAAAAAATCCGGGTTCCGTTTTTTGCCATTTGGCTACGGAACCCTAAAAAGGCTGAATATATCGAATGAGCCCTAATATATACTTCAAATATCTGGTTGGCCAGCCCTGAACACAACACGCAATTAGATTGAATGCAGAAGGCAATGAATTAGTAGCGAATGGCAGTCGTTATTAATGGCGGCGATGTCCGATAGCTGTTGTGATTATGGTCATTACGCGCTTCATTAATACTCCTTTATTGATATTAGGATAAGCGCATGTATCGCATTGGACGAAATCCTGTAAATATGTATGTGATAAGGTTGAAATAAATAAATAAAATAAAGTATTATTCATATATTTATTATGATATTCCTTATAGAGCTCAACCTGTCGCACAATCTATAAAGGAGTCGTGTATCAACTATACGATAGATATCTACGGCTGCGTCAGTTATTGTATCGTTTCCCGGCCAAACTGCTTCGAAAAAATATGCTGCAAATATTATCATGCATACGCTCAAAGATTATAACGAAAACTAAGCAAACTTAATCAAATCAATCCAATCAATCAAATTGTAAATTAACAAAGTCAGGATAGACGGCTAAAACCAGGCATTTGCCAGCATCGTGAATGCATTTTGCTTCCTGCAGTGAGCGAATTCTGCATCTCTTTCGGGGTTTTGTGACAATCGCAAATTTATCGTCTACTTATTCATTGAAAAATTGAAACTCCTTTAATATAATAAAAAAGAGTTTACTTTAGAGCATACCATGCAGTCTTCAGTTTGGAGCATTGGTGGCCCATTGGTATCGGCCGCGACTTACAAGTTGTAGGTCGTGGGTTCGAGCCCAGGCAGGCGCTTTACTTTGTGTAAATTATTTCATCACTACTGCTCTCAAAACGGTGAAGGAAAACATCGTGAGGAAACCGGCATGTCCTAGAATCAAAAATTCGAAGACATGTGACATCCACCAACCCGCACTGGGCCCGCGTGGTGGATTATGGCCCATTCCCTCTCACAGAGAGGAGGCCTGTGTCCCAGCAGTGGGAACATTAATAGGCTGATGTGTGATGTATTTTTCAGTGAACATCCTACAAGATGGTTTTATGAAGGGCTCGATTCGACCACATTGGCCGAATAGGGAGCAAACTTGCTTCTTACCCAGCAGGCAGTTAAGCGTTTTGGTCTCTGGCTAAGTCGGTCGAATCGAATTTCTGTCGTCCCTCACTACTATCACTGCTGAAACCCGACGGGTCGCTGGCCCACTCCGCTGAGGAGAAGGCAAATTTATTTGCCTCTCTTTTTGCGGAAAATTCACGTCTGAATCCTGGTGACGCGCGGTCCCCGTCCTTATCCTGATGGATGCGAGACGAGTATCTCGGACATTCGCATCCATCAAAAGGACGTCCGTAGGGTACTACGCAAACTCGACGAGAATAGGGCTAGCGGCCCTGACGGAATACCAGCAATACTCCTCAGAACCAGTGCGCCTGGACTGTCTCCGATCTTGACACGCCTATTCCGCCTTTCGTATGAGACTGGTTTCGTATGGCTGGTATTCCAAAGGCTTGGAAGCTAGCTAACGTACAACCCATGCCCAAGAAGGGTAGTCAAGCTGACCCGGCCAACTACAGACCCATCTCTGTAACGTCTCTGTAGCGTGTACTAAACACAAACCTCCTGGCATACCTAGAAAATAACGAGATCCTTAGTGACCGCCTATAAGGCTTCTGCCGAAATCGGTCTACTGGGGATCTTCTAGCGTATGCCATTCACATATGGAGTGAGGCAATCGAGAGCCACGGGGAATCGCTTGCCGTTTCCTTCGACTTCTCGAAGGCTTTTGATAGGGTCTGGCATGAAAGCCTTATTGGTAAGCTTCCTTCGTTCTGTCTGCCCGGTGGTCTATGTGACTGGATTGCAGACTTGCCGAGAGATCGGTCCTTTTGAGTGGTTATCGATGGCTGCTCATCAGACCAATTGTAAATCAATGCCGGGGTCCCTCAGGGGTCGGTACTCAATGCCGGGGTCCCTCAGGGGTCGGTACTCTCAGCAACATTATTCTTGCTGCACATTAACGATCTGCTAAAACCTTTGGGTATGCAGATGACAGCACTGTTGCTGAGAAATATTTGTTCAACGCACGGGCTATCGGGCCGCAGATCCGGTCTCCCCGTGAGGCCATGGTGGAGCGTTTTAACTTGTCCTTGCAGGCAGTCTCCGAATGGGTCGATGCCAATCTGGTCAGGTTTAATGCTGCTAAAACCCAGGCGTGTCTTTTTTCCGCATAAAAGAGCGAATTTCAACCGGCTCCCATCCCAACTTTCCGAGATGTGACCGTGCCAATAACGGACCATCTTGAGCTTCTTGGCGTTACATTGATATCAACTCTCAATTCTGGCCAATACATTGAGGCAAAAGCTCACCTGGCAGCCAAAAAGTTGGGGATCCTTGCAAAGGTGAGAAGGTACTTCACGCCGGAACAGCTCCTCAATTTGTATCAAGCCCAATTTCGATCATGCATGGAGAACTGTTGAAAATACCAGCTTGATGCACTAGAGTCGACCGAAAAGCGGGCCAAGAAGCTTATCGGCGATGAGGCGCTGCTCAAGTCTAAGCTCCAGAGTCTTGAACATTGTCGCCGAGTTGCCAGCTTGTCAGGTTTTTTATCGGTTACTTAACGGGGAGTGTGCGATGGAATTGCACGATCTAATTCCACCTAGCCCGTTTCATCATCGGACTACCAGACGTACGGCGATGCGCCATCGATACATGGTGGACATCCCACTCATACGCAAAAAACGTTTTGGGAACACTTTAATTATGCGTACAGCTAAGGAGTGGAATTCCCTGCCGGAGTCTGTGTTTCCCGATAGCTACAACCTGGGGGTCTTTAAGTCAAGAGTGAATAGGTTACTTCTAGGCAAGCGTGCTCCATCATCGACCACATCATCGCTTACCATCAGGTGAGATGGTGGTCAAGCGCGAGCCTTTATAAGATAAAAAAAAAAAAGCTAAGGAGTGGAAGTCTGTGTTTCCCGACAGCTACAATCTGGGAGTCTTAAAGTCAAGAGTGAATAGGTTATTTCTAGGCAAGCGTGTTTCACCGTCCACCACATAATCGCTTACCATCAGGTGAGATAGTGGTCAAGCGCGAGCCTATAGAATATAAAAATAAAGACAAACATATGAAGTTGAAACGCTCCCATGTTCTAAATGTGAAATATTGTACTTTCACTATTCCAATACTGGAGAGAACCAATTTAAGGTAGGAGGATAGTTACCTGTACATCCGGTTAATACGAAACTATTCTAATTACTAATCCAATTAAGAAAACCGATTATTCCCTTCGTAATATAAACAGAATGGTCACATGTCGTAAATCATGGCAACACCGCGGTATACACGAGTATATGCGGCAGGAAGCGCGCGGCAGACGTATTAATTGAAGCGGGATTAGCTATTAGCAATAAAGTACCGCGGTCGTGCGCCCGCGCAGCCCGCGCACCACAACCACTATTTATTATAGCAATCTTTAATCACCCAGAGGAAATGCAATCTGTGGCGATCAATATACTATGTATCGGAGTCAGGTTAAATAGAGAGATACCATTTAGGGTGTTTTTAGTGAGGCCGGAGATAAGCGCATCCTGAACATCGTGGAAATGTAAATTATAGCTTAATTAACGTAAATGAAAACTTAGATCAAGGGGAGATTAAACTGCTAAGTGATAAAATCAAATAAGCCAGCAAGAAGATTATTAAGGATTAGAAGATTAATATTATTGCAGCAACGGTTGAAAAATTTAATTAGAATAAAATACATTTGCAGATCAAAGCTAAAATAACAACCTACCGACTGATACAGTCTATATCTCAATATGTAGATCTCTAACAAGCCGTATCTCGACACACCAGGAAGTGAGGCAGCTCCACTATCTTCAAAAACATCTAAAAGGATATTCAAATGTGCCCCGACGTCGCTCGCTTTTTATATTCCCAGGCATACGTCAACTGAACTGACTTCATTAATGTGGAAAAAATCGCTGGATAACTGTGCACTAACTATCTGACTGCATAATCGCAGTAGATACAGCTGATACGGCTGGAGAACATTTGCATGGTGAAATAAATATTAATAAATCAGGAGAGAACGCATAACTCTGGTCCCGTCGCGACGCCGGTTAATTGAGGCGTTAATAGTAACCGTCATGCTAGCTGTTATTACATTTATTTTATAAGGTTGCTGCAGAAAGTCTACTTCATACAATTCGTGAACAACTATCCCGTAGGCGTAGCATAGGTGGCAAACGGACCCACATAGATGCACCCAGAAAAAGTATCTGGTAGCTGGCGATGTGAAATATTTTGGTAGTAGTGCACTACGTGAATTGAGTAATGCAACTTGTCCATGAAACTTTCAATTTTCAACGAGCATGCTCGCCGAGTTCTTGCAGGTAGTTCATCATCCTCCTGGCTTTGACCTATTTCCTCTTTTTCTTTCTTTTCTCTTTCCTCTCTTTACATTTCTCACCACTTTCTCTATCATTTTTCATATAATTAATCCATCGTTTCTTTGATCTTCCTATACTCTTACCGTCTCTATAAAATACACATTTCCTTGTGCGCCTTCTGATTCAACTTGTTGAGTCCTTTCACGCACTTTAACGAATGTCCCGATGTGGCGCATACTGGCGCGCCGTACATTGGTAATATTAGTACATTTGCTTCGGAGCTGTCTGCGACTACAGCTCAGCTGTTATTTACAAGCTCGGCCACAAATATTATATTGGATATGCACTGTGTAATACGTTAGTTTTCTTGTTATATACGACTGCTAAAACGGATTCGAATGGCTAGTAATCTTGTTTTGATTAAACACGTCTGACACAATAGTAGACTGGCAATTAACAGGAAAGTGAGGAGATCCGACTGCAAATAACGAGGGAAGAAAAAAATTAATCCAGAGAAGGAAGAAGCAAGGGCCGGTCATATAAGCCGATGACCACTTTGGGGTTGACGTGTTCTTGAGTCAAGACCGCAAATTACCAAACGTAATGTGGGATGCTCTCAAGCTAAGTGCAGCGACCAGGGTAGCTGGTAGTAGCTGAATGAAAGTTGCCGAGAATCGAGATAACTAAGCGTGCGAATAGAGTCGCCTACTTCTAGCAGTAAACTGCTTCTTCTTTACGTTTCAGACTCAAATGTTTCCGACCAGAACGGCTATCTGCAGAGAACTGCTGTAAACCGGTGATTATGATGAGGTATAGCTGAGTTCTCGCTAGCCAATCCCAGTCAATCGCCGAACTACGGTAATTTTGAAAAAAAAAGATTGATTAAAACAGTACCTGTTACTACAGCAAGCTTAATTATAGTTACAAATCGTTACGAGCCTGTAGTTATCCGGCAGAGTGCACATCATTGCAGAGCCATCCTTAAGTTTAACGCCGATCGGCTGCCTTTGTGGCGGCGACGCTGGAGGCTGGCAATAACTGCGGGAAGGTAAGTACTGAGCCTGTGAAGGTCATCTTGTAATGAAATGAGCGCAAGCACTAAAACTAAACAATCAATTAACGCGGCGCACTAATCCCGGTGTGATGGCGGGCTCTTTGTGTTGACGGCCATCCCTGGACGAGTGCGGTGGACAACAGACTGATGTCCGCTACATGTTCGATGCGCATGTCCTCCGCTCTGTGTGCACAGCTTTACACGTTCAAAAAAATACAAGAAGTTGTTATTTTATTTCATAAATTTGTTTTATTATTGAAATCATTAAAACATTAAATAAGCAAATCAAGATTGTCTTTTGTTTCATACAAAACTAAAATCAAGTAAGGGTGGAAAGGCGAACGGAAGGCTTGTAAGGGCATTTCTTACTTAAATTTCGTGTTTTGGGCTATTTTTTGTTTTAATTGGTTTTTAATATGATACATAATCCCTTTTTAAATTCTTAGATTTTTGGAACTTGGGACGTAATAGTACTTTACTGCAGAATCCAGTAAGTAAGCCTTCCTGGCCAAGTATGAGTTAACCGGACTGAACTGCAGGTTCCGATTATATACGAGGCCAGGATGGCATTCTTACTGGTTGAGGCTTGTATAATGCTTTTCTCAAAAATGAAAGAAAGTTTAACAACAAATTCGTTTAATTAATATTGAAGGTTACATTTATATTAGGGCAATTACTGATAGATATTGTGATCGATTTACCGGGGGCATTTATATTTGTTTGTTGTACGTCTTGATTAACTGACTCAAAAATATATCCATCTCATAAAATGTCACACCAAAAAGAGAGATAGATATATATTTGGAGCCTGGCTAAACTCTAATCTGTGTCTGGCTGGTACTATGTTTTTTTTTCTAAGCAGATCTGAGAGGTTGACCTACTGTCAACCTCTTCAGATCTGTTGACCTAGATGGTTGTTTTAGGTTTTTTGCACAAACGGTTATGTAACCAATATACAGTTTTCATATCAATATCGAAAACGATTTTCAGATATCATTTAGTACAGTTTGCATAAATTAAAATGTTATTTAGATAAGCAAACTAACAACGAACGCGAAATAATACTTAGTAGCGCATATGGTTCCTATCGTTTGTGAAGTTTGCGTTTTGTTCGTAGTTCGTACGTTTCCGCATTGTTACGGTTTCAAGTTTCGACTTATTCGTTCTCGCACGCTAGTAAGGATTTTATTAGATACAGTTTTTGTAATGTCGGTTATTTTGATATAGATATCGATATGCTATGATATCTAACACATATCCGATATAAGTTACGTTTTGATATATCGGACCAATCCCTACTACTGTCCAGTAAGTAAATTACATACTTACTTACTAGACAGTAGGAGATTCCAAATTTAAAAGCTCGCTTCTTACTGGACAGTTGTGAATAAGTCTCCGGTGGAGTTCACTTTCTACTATAGATTGAATTTACTATAAATATATCAAAACGTAACTTATATCGGATATGTGTCAGATATCATATCATATCGATATCTATATCAAAATAACTGATATTACAAAAACTGTATCTAATAAAAACCTTACTAGCGTGCGAGAACGAATAAGTCGAAACTTGAAACCGTAACAATGCGGAAACGTACGAACTACGAACAAAACGCAAACTTCACAAACGATAGGAACCATATGCGCTATCTCTCTTTCTAAGTATTATTTCGCGTTCGTTGTTAGTTTGCTCATCTAAATAACATTTTAACTTATGCAAACTGTAATAAATAATATCGATATCTGAAAACCGTTTTCGATACTGATACGGAAACTGTATATCGGTTACATAACCGTTTTTGCAAAAAACCGAAAACACCCATCTCTAGACAGTAGGTCATCCTCTTCAGATCTGCTTAGAAAAAAGAACATAGTACCAGCCAGACACAGATTAGAGTTTAGCCATTATAACATACATTATAGGAGGATATTTTATGAGATAGATATATTTTTGAGTCAGTTAATCAAGACGTACAACAAACAAATATAAATGCCCCCGGTAAATCGATCACAATATCTATCAGTAATTGCCCTAATATGAATGTAACCTTCAATATTAATTAAACGAATTTGTTGTTAAACTTTCTTTCATTTTTGAGAAAAGCATTATACAAGCCTCAACCAGTAAGAATGACATCCTGGCCTCGTATATAATCGGACCTCACCTGCGGTTCAGTCCGGTTAACTCATACTTGGCCAGGAAGGCTTACTTACTGGATTCTGCAGTAATGTACTATTGCAGAGATATCACGTATAATCTTGTGAACCTTCATGTCATCAGCATAATTATAGCAACACGTAAGAGTGCAACAGAGTGAAAAGCAAAGTCCCCAAAACTGAACCCTGTGGCACACCCGAGGGGACCGATGTCCAACCAGAAGTGTAACCTCGAAGAACTACAGCCTGACTCCGATTCTCAATATAAGATATACGAAAACCATCTATAAAGGTCTCCATGTATACCGGCTTTGAGCAACTAAAAAAAAAAAAAAAAAAAATTCTCCAGCAGCCGACGATGGTCGATACGGTCGAAGCACTTGCTGTAGTCGGTATAAATGACATCCACCTGCGCACGTTGATCCATACCACCCGACATAAACTCGTGCGACAACACCAAGTTAGTCGTTGTGGATCGCTTTTTGAGGAAGCCATGTTGTTCCCCCCGAAGTTACTTTCCATAGCCGCATAAACATCGTTATACACTATACGCTCAAGGATCTTTGAAAATAGACATAACTTTAAAGATATCGGGCGATAGTTCATAACATCAGATTTGTTTCCTTTCTTGTGAACAGGAGTTATGAATGCCGATTTCCAGATTTTAGGAACTATACCCTCAGCAATAGATCGATTGAATAGGATACACAATGGCACCACTAAACTAGCAGCACTTTGTATTATACTATAAACTCCGGAGGTATGAGAAAGTTAGTAGAAAGGTCCAAGGACTTGAGCAATTTCAGTACTCTAGAATGAGATATTTCTAACGCACTGATAAATGCAACACTACCTACTAACACCACTATAAGTCTCCGAAGATGTACCAGGACCTGGCACAAGTTCTTGGAAAGTAGAGTGGAAGTACGCCGCAAATAAACTGCTGATATCCTCACCACTACTCGCACTGACGTCACCATACTGCATGAGCTTAGAAATCGCATTAGAAATTCTCTTACTTTTCATATATGACTACAAAGATTTTGGATTTTTGACTATCCGTACTAGTATGTATCATAGCATGTCTTTTCCAAGTTAATGGCTCTGCTCCGTAATAGGGAAAAAGAATGAAAATCGGAGATATACGATACGTTTTATACTTACGATGATACTTATATTTTTCTCTCAATACCTTTATTAGAGCAGGACTATACCATAATGGATACGATTATTTTCTAACACATTTAAGAGGGATGTACTTGTCCCTAAGTTCGTATAATTTACTGTAAAATATTTAAACAGCACTTTCCAATGACTCCGAATTTATAAAAATCTTTTTATTGATATTATTAATTAAGGCGCCTACCCGAGCTAAACGCCGCGCTAGTCGTTTTTGTGCAGTTTTTAAGAGCTTAGATAGCTTTATTTAAAAAGAAACATCAATTAATAAGAATACATTAAATTTCTACATAATGTTGATTCTAAAATTGTAGTACACTTTTTTTTTAAAGAGGTATATGTTTCACTAATCTCCTTCCAACAAAACCATAAAAATGAGAAATAATTATTGATAGCATGCATCTCCTCGTAAAGTGTTCATTAATTATTGTTTTTACTAACACTATTGGATAGACAATTTGATAACGAACATTTTGTAAGTTTTATTTTTTTCAAAAGATCAATATTCGATTTTATAAAGATTTTATTCTAAAATCTGGGCGTATTTACTACCGTAATTTATGCGCCAACAGTGCCGCTAGGCCAATAGGAATGATCATATCTCATGCTGATTTTTTGGTCAGGGTACGGCCTTAATCGGAAAACTCTCGAGGGCTGGGAAAAGGGGATTGCTATTGGTGGAAAGCGCATCTCCAATCTGCGTTATGCAGACGATACCGTTCTCCTTGCTACAACTTCTGCTGGAGGTGGAGAGCGGCAGATTAGGGCGCTTGCAATAAATAGGCAGAAAACCAAGCTTATGGTGATAGATCGTGCGGGAAAGCTAGCGGGCGCCGGTAGCATCCAGAGTATCGATACCGTGGACAGTTTTATTTATCTGGGCTATAGTATTAATAATGAAGGCAGCTGCGTCCCGGCAATAAAACGACGTATAGCTATGGCTAAAGATGCTATGACGCGACTCCAGAACATCTGAAAAAATCGTGGTGTAAGTTTCAAAACCAAAGCGCGTTTGGTCAGAGCACTGGTTTTCCCGATTTTTCTCTATGGAGTTGAGACGTGGACGATCCGAGCAAGAGAAACACAGAGGATAGACGCATTCGAAATGTGGTGCTGGAGACGGATGCTCCTAATCCCATGGACAGCCAAACGCACAAATGTGTCTGTTCTTTCGCAACTCAATATCAAGACCCGATTGTCTACGGTTTGCTTACAGCGTATTTTGACATACTTTGGCCATATAATGCGAAGAGGAGATAACAGCCTTGAAAAGCTGGTCATTGTTGGCAATACCGAAGGAAAGAGAGCACGAGGCCGGTCGCCAACACGATGGTCAGACCAAGTGAAGGAAGCTACGTCCTCAAGCAAATTCCAGCAGGTGGTGATGGCAACTATGGACCGGAGTCGATGGAGGCAGATTGTCCGCTTAAAGGGGTCCAGTGACCACGATCCTCAGTAATGAGGGACCGACTGAAGAAGAAGAAGAATTAATTAATCGGAAGTTCTAAAGATAGTAAACTTACATGAAAATATATGGCTTATTAGCCTAAATAAGTGGTACAAATTCTATATCCGAACAACAAAAAAAGTATGCGGTACAAAATCTGCTGTTCATACCTTCATTATTAAATATATCCAAGAATACCAACTCGAAGATTGCAATTCATTGGTTGTTTACATAAACAGTTTTTTTTAACGAACAAACAAATATCATACAGATAGCGATATTTATGCAGTCATGAACATTATAAGCTATTGGATGTCAGAGCTGTGAGCTACGCGCGGGTCGCGGGTTCAATCCCGGCGAGCCATTACGGTAACTGAGGCTATTATACGTTAGTACCAAAATAACAGAAATGCCATGGACGATGGTATTCGCGTATTATCTCTACCATGGCATTAGTAGGTGCAGTGCAGTTAACTTTAACGAGAAGCCGTTAAATCCGCTTTGTAATCAAAATATTTTCGTTTAGAATGGTATCGCTGACATCTTTTATGATAACGAGTAAACTTTGCTTCTTTATTATTTTCATAATGTTCTGTAATTTAGAATTTAGTATTAGACCTTTGACATCGGTAAAGTTTTAATTCCGTCCCTTAAAGATGCAGTATTTCAATAAATATAGAGTAGATAGGTTATGTAGAGATCGTTGGTTCAAATTCAGTTTTTGATATTTTTCATATAACAACTTATAATAGATAGACTATATACATAACATAACATAAATATTTATTTATCTTCCACAAAGGTGTCTTACAAACTATTACATAAAAGTTCAACATTATAAGATAGGTACATAGAAACTGCAAAGTAGTAATAGCAGGTAAGCTCGACTTGAAATATTGCAGTAACAGTAGTAAAGTAATCCCCTAACTTAATGTAAGATAGGCTATAAATAAACGAATAAAACAAATCCGGAGATAATAATACAGATAATGTTATAAAAGTGAAAGTTCCGTTAATTGGTGGGTAATTGTGCGGGTGCGGCCCCCGACCCGTAGGCCCCGCCGCCGCCGTCTCTGGGCTCCCGTGTATTGTTAAAACTAGTGATGTGCCACAACTAAGGTATAGTTTTTAGAGTTTTTTTTTTTTTTTTTTTATTTGTAATGGGTTTGCTCTTGACTCTAGTCTAGGTCATAGGTGACAGAGACAGAGTCTACGATGGAGTGAGCTTACCCAGAAGTAGCCTGTTCACTCTAACTTTGAAGAGATTCGGGTTGAATGCGTTCGGAAACACAGACGCAGGCAGTGAGTTCCACTCATTCGCTGTGCGCATTATAAAGGATGTTTGGAAGCGCTTGGTTCGAATTGGTGGAATGGCAACAAGGTAAGGATGATAACTTGCAGTGCGTCTAGATGTCCGATGGTAGAAGGGGGCTGGTGGGATGAGGTCGTGGAGTTCCTGAGCACACTCACCGAAGTACAGTCTGTAGAAGACCGACAAGCAGGCAACTTTGCGGCGATGAGCCAAGCTGTGAAGCTTGGCGTCCACCAGTTCCACGTTGCCAATGAGCCTCTTGGCTCTGCGTTCCACTGAGTCAAGCGCGGCAAGCTGATACTTAGCTGAACCATCCCAAAGGTGGCTGCAATACTCCATGCAGGATCGGACTTGTGCTTTGTATAGGGTTAAAAGCTGTCCAGGCGTAAAGTATCGCTTCACTTTATTTAGGATGCCCAGTTTTTTGGCCGCGATTTGGGCTTTGTTCTCAATGGAGGAGCCGAAGTTGAGACTGGATGTCAACTCCATGCCTAGGAGCTCGAGCCGATCAGTCACAGGAACAGACGCACCCCGAAAAGTAGGCGTTTGATCGAACAGACTCCTTTTGGCGGTAAAAAGACACGCCTGTGTTTTGGTGGCGTTAAAAGAGACCAGATTGTCATCACCCCACTGGGAGACAAGGCTTAAGGTCAAATCTGTCCGCTCAACCATAGCCTCCCTCAAGGAACGAACTTCATCCATGCTGGTTTTTGCGCTGGACAAGTATCTCTCTGAAACAGTACTGTCATCTGCGTACCCAACAATACCAGGCTGAAGTAGGTCATTGATGTGCAGCAGGAAAAGAGTTGCAGAGAGAACAGACCCCTGAGGAACCCCGGCATCAATAGCCATAAGGTCTGAGGAGCAGCCGTCAATGACTACTCGGATCGACCGTTCGCTAAGGAAGTCTGATATCCAGCTACAAAAACCAGCGGGGATGCCATAAGCAGGAAGCTTACTGAGCAGACTCGCGTGCCAGACCCTGTCGAAGGCCTTCGAGATATCAAGCGATACAGCAAGTGCTTCGCCGTGTCTCTCGATGGCTTCGCCCCAGCAGTGCGTGACATACACAAGAAGATCGCCAGTCTGTTGACCGTCCCCGGCGAAAGCCATATTGACGGTCACTGAGGAGATTGTTGTCTTCAAGGTAGGTCAGCAACTTTCTGTTCAGTACCCTTTCCATAACTTTGCACAGAATAGAGGTAATGGCGATCGGACGGTAATTGGCAGGGTCTGCACGGTTGCCTTTTTTGGGCACTGGTTGCACATTTGCAAGCTTCCAGGATTTCGGCACCGTCCCTTTTACAAGAGAGAGGCGGAACAAGCGAGTCAACACAGGAGACAATTCTGGCGCACACTGCCTCAGCACTCTCGCTGGAATGCCGTCAGGTCCGCTGGCCTTGTTCACGTCTAGACTGCACAATACTCTCCGGACCTCTTTAGTGTGCACAGCGATCTCCGGCATCGAAGAGTCACAATGAGGTACAGTAGGTGGTTGCTTGGAGCCAGCGTCCAGACGTGAATTGCTAGCAAAAAGACATGCAAATAAATTTGCTTTGTCACTTGCAGAGTGAGCCAGCGACCCATCAGGTTTCAGCATCGGAGGTAAAGTGGGCCGACAGAAATTCGTTTCAACCGCTTTAGACAGGGACCAAAACTGTTTACTACCCGGAGGGTGCGATGCCAGCTTGGCCCCAATACGTCCAATATGGTCAAAACGTGCCCGACGCAGAACCCGCTTGCAGAACTTGGCGGCAGAATTAAAGGCTCTTTTCCTCGCGCGAACCCTACGCGCTCTAACTTTGCGGTCGCGGGCCCCGACCCAGGATTGGTAAGCAGACTCTTTTCGGGCCTCAGCATGGGCGCATTCTGCATTATACCAAGGTCGGGTTTTGTGACCGAGCGGAATGTCGGAGAATGGAATGAAGTATTCCATTCCCTGCCGAATCACATCCGCAACCGCGTCAGCACAGCTCGAGGGGCTACCCGAGGAGAAGCACACATGCCGCCAAGGATAAGACGCAAAAAAGTGCCGCATCTCGTCCCAGTCTGCTGACTCGTATCGCCATACTCGCCTCGTGCCTCTAGGGCTCTCATCTGGAGGGGAGCAAGTCGAAACGGATTTCACCAGACAGTGGTCAGACGATCCCAGCGGGGCTGAGACCGACACCGAATGACTGTCCGGATCAGTTGTCAGTAGAAGATCCAAGCAGTTGGGTGTATGGCCGTCAACATCCGGTACCCGCGTTGCCACATTCACCAGCTGGGTTAGATCTAGGGATAGAGAAAACTTGCGCGCCTCTAACCCGGCATGGTCAGTTTTCCGGTATGGGTACAACCATTCTTTATGATGGGCGTTAAAGTCCCCCAGAAAATTAAGCTTCGCTGTTGGGTACCGTTGCTGGGCTATGTCAGCCGACTCCACGAGGCAATTAAAAAGCGCTGTCGTCTCCTGGTCACCTGAGTGCGATCGGTAGACGCCGATGTAAAGAGACTTCTCCACGCCAGTGTCCACAAGTAGCCATATGGCAGAAAAGCCCGATTTCTCAAAGCAACGGAGACGACGACAACAAATGTCATCGCGGACGTACACACAGACCCCAGCTTGCTTCTTGAATTTGTGTTCAAGAGAGTAACCCGGGTAGTTGAGGTACGCCACGTCCGACGGGGTTGTTATCTTCGTCTCCGTTAGAAAAAACAGGTGCGGCTTCTCGGTCTCGAGGTGGTGGTGGACCGGATCGAGATTAGAGTGCAACCCCCTGATGTTAGTGAGGTGCACTTTTAGTGGGAGGAAGTGCAGCCGTTGTTTCACCTTATTATTATTTTTCCTGGTCATTGTGTTAGAGTATGGTGGGGAAGAAGTCGAACTGTCGAGGCGCTGCTCAGTGAACCAAGTGGAAAACTGGAGCTAACCCAACCTATGGGGAACTCATTTGGAGACTGCGGGGACGCCCGAACCCCCCCGGATATGGCCACCGGGTCCTCCCATCCAGTCGCCAGCTGGCACGGTGGAGCATACCGGGATTTTTCGCGAGTTGGCGGGGCAGCCTTTGGCACGTGGCTGGCGTGCTACTTGGGCCCCCTACTGACTGCGGTCGGCCAACGGCTGGCACCGTGCTTCGGATCCCGCTACCCTCCAAAATGAGTTACCCGGCCAGTTTTGCCCAGAGACCAAGACCGGTTCTGAACAGCGCAACTGACATCCTCCTTCTCCCCCAAAGGCACTGGCAGTCCCACACACCGGCGGAACACAGTAAGCTGCTTGGCGCCGGACTCCGGTGGGATGGTGGTCGCGAGCCAGGCGGCCCCTTGCGGAGCCTACCACCGCTTAAGTGGGATCGTTCAGCCGTACCACAGGCAAGCCTGTGGTGCCGTTGCCCGGGATGGACCGCTAGGAGGTAGATCCCATACCCACCCCAAAAAGATTGCTATATATGTGGATGGTTATAAAGGTAGGTCGAAAAAGACCAAAGAAAATCTTTAGATGTATTGTTTGAAAGTGTCAGATGTAAGATGATGTGGCTGGAAAAGATGGAGGACGTGGCAGCAAATAGAAAAGCATGCAAGAAGAAGGCGTGCTGGGATGACCACATATTAATGGTGTAAGAACCTCTTCTTATGATGAGTTGTGTTCATAAAGTATTATAGTAAAAATAAGGAAGAGATACAAGTAGATAGACAAGCAAGCAGAATAAAGGATGGAGAATGAACAAAGAGTAGTAGAACGAAAATCTGTTGTCTAACCATAAAATAGAACGTTCATTTATACTAGGATTTATTAGCAAAATCAGTTCTTAAACTTAATAAGATTCGATTATTTCAACAAATAGACTGCGTATTGTCTTAATTGAAAGGTGCTTTGTTCCACTACGCCTGACGCCCGCGCCGCCAGGCAGGTGACATCTCATTCTGCGACTCGCCAGATTTACGTATATGACTAACATTCCTCAGACAAATTCGAATGTTACTAATAAGTGATCTATGCTTTATCGTTTATAATTCTGCGCTAATTTAATGTCTCGTAAACTATGTCTTTATTATGGGAAACACTCTTCCGCCATCTTCTTCTAATCATAAAGTTTCAACTTTCAAGACACTTCAATTGTGATTGCATTGCATAGCTATTGTATTAAATTCTCTTCAATTAAACTCTAACTTATTCTGACAATTGTCCATTATTATTTTCTATTTCTTGTTTGATTTGATGCATAACATACTCCAGGATGAAATCATCATTAAGAATGATAAGTATGTATGTTGTTCAAACCCCGTCTCAGTCAGTACAAGTTATAACTGTATTAGTAAGGATTAGTTAAAGGTCAGTGTAGAAAGTACCGCGGTTTGTATAGTACGAGTACCGTGTGTCTGTGTGTCTGTGCACGCTTAGTGGCTGTCACTTAAGCTTAGCCGGGAGATTTGTTGGTGCCTTACGGACTGAATACATCAGATAACTGACGTCGATAGTCAAGCGGACTTTATCGACTATTACGTCGCAACCGCTTTATTTATGTCTTCTGTTATGTTTTAATCATTGCTTTTTAAAATATGATCGATGTTAATTTCAGTTTTTACCTTTAAAACTACCTATATATTTGCATCATCTACATACATTAAGACTTACGTTTCTTCCTGGATCTTAAATATCAGAATAGTTATAGTATTATTAGTTTAATTAGCAAACTTATACAATAAATCCTTATATGGTAAAGTATTGGTCTTAATTATTAAGGCCAGTGTTTTAGCAATCAGCTGGCATATCAGATTTTCAAAGATTTCTAGATAGATAAGATCACTATCTTTTTGAAATCATCTTAACATACATACATATTATATGCGATCTGAACAATCATTTCCTTGACTTTTAGTATGTCTTCATCTGTAAACTGATATCTTCTTCACGGCGACATTGCACCGGTAGCTGTAATCTTGATGCATATGCATTCAGATCTAAATATGTGACACTTTCATTTCAATCTACACTTTTGCACAAACAGAAAACAAACGCTCGGCGTTTTCTTGTGCGAACGCATCCGAAATGTGGAAATCCGCAGGATGACCAGAGCAATCGACACAACCCGAAGAATTGCCAAGCTGATGTGGCAGTGGGCAGGGCACATTGCTCGCAGATCGAATTGTCGATGGGGCCGAGGAGCGGCGGTGGTTCCGGCGCTCCCTCTAGCCAAGTTACAGGTGTTTCTTATCAGATTGTCAACTTGGCTACAGGTGCAGAATGTGCAGATGAGAACTCTATTTTTGGAGGAAGAGTCGTTTACTTTAGCTACTGTAGTGTCGGAAAAAAGAAACCGCCGACAAGCCGCTGTTAGCTTTGTAACAAATAGTAAAAGCCTGTCATGCTAAGTTAGCAAACTTTTTGGCGGAACCCTAACACTTTATCCTTCGAATTAAGTGTATTTTTTATTTCTGTATCAAATAATAAATATAAATCATTCTTTCTTTCTATTGGTACTAAAGCCGTGTTGCACTGCGCATCCCTACGTGTTGGTCACGCTATCGCCTGGCGGTCGGGTCGGCGGCGCCACGGTGCGCATGCGCGTAATAACATAATTGCCGACATCGACGCAAGCGCAGCGCAGCGCGGGCAGCCATCAGTCCACACTCGCGTGTCTGTTGGCTGTAATCAAATATAGACCGCAATCTTACAGGCAGGGGGTCGTACTGTATCATACATGTTGGAGAAACGATTAAACAGCAAGAGTTTTGCACATTTGCAGATGTGTCTTATATTGTAGTTTGACTTCATTTTTTTGTAGGATCTACGTCGATGAATAATTGAATATTGCTACTAACTACCAACAACAACAGTAGGTTCCAACAGTGCCACACAGTCTTCTCATAAGCCACTTCTAGACTCTCTTCACTTTTTCAGTGGGCGGAGAAAATAACTAGAACGAAATGATTTACATTTGCAAGAAAATCAGAATGAAAATTGATACGAGAAATCTAAGCTTTGAAGCAAAATTCAATATTTACATTAACATATGGCATATCGATGAGACCTTAAATATTTTTTATCAGATTGAGATGGTCAGCATCAGATAACGGCTCCAAAACACGTGTCATCACAAATATCCTCAATTTCTCAAATTAATATTGCACAGCCTTGTTGCCACATTATCTCGGCGCATATCTTTACAATAAAATGATAAATAGCTTGTAATAAAACTAAAACGATTTAATAATTCCAAAATTAATGACCATAGTTGGTTGATTGTATAAATATTTTTATTTTGTATAATATCATCGGTTATTTTTTTGGTAGATCGTGAACATTCCTCAAGTTGGAAGTCTCGTTAAATTCGTTAGTGTTAATACACGTATTAACGTTATTAACATGCGTATTTGGCTATCAATAACGCAGGCCCGCATTCCGACCCGTGCGGCCAAGCGGCCATGTTACCCGTGCTTAACCTCGGCGGATGTAATCTCATTATCGTGTATCAATTTCGATCAGTAAGCAATAACACTAAGTTATCGATAAAAACAGTTAGATCGGGCCTGTTCAGGCGCGCTTGTGTGTGATCGCCGTTAATGACGCTGAACTGGAGCCTGCGCGTGCGCATAAATCTTCCCCCTCCCCCCACTCGCCTGTACATCAAACTTTAGCGTCGCCGCAGGTTGGCAATTTATTGATACGTGTTAACGACTCTTAAATGTAACAGGACTGTCTGTCAAACTTCAGATTTATTACGTGAAATTACAGAGAAATCCGGTCATCACGAGCGTTGTGATGTGAATTTCTGCCTTTCAAATGCAAAAATATATAAACTTCTATTATTCCATTAATTGAATTAATAGCCTAATTGAAGCCTCAAGCGTACTAATAAATAAACGCATTGGCCACTGAACTCCGTGATAGGTTAATTGATATTCAATTCAACTGTACCTACCGTTTATCTTCTACTTGATACAGTTAGCTAACAGGAAACGAAGAGCAAATCAAAGTAATTGCGTCACCGTGCAGTCCTGGAGCGGAAAGGTGTGAGATGAGAGGGCGTGGCAACACCGTGGCGGTGCGGCGCATCGAATCAATTTGCCATTACCTTTACAATATTATCACCTGACCCGCGGCGACCGGCAACTGGGCAACTGGGCAACTGTGGCGCAACGTCGCGCCACCGGACAACTATTTCAATTACCACCATAGCCCCGGGTCACACTATCAGATATAATACTCTTGAATGTAAAATGTATGTATTTGGGAATTAGTGGCGAAGCTTGTATTACAGAGGAAATTGAGTGCGCGAGTTATGTGACGTCTGGCGATAGTTCAATATTATAAGTTTCAATTAACTACTACCGTTCTGAGAGGTAATTACTAAACTTCTGTGCTGCGTACGAATGATGCAACCTGCTGGTATCGATTATCAGACTATTATTTGCATTTTAATTCCATACGTGTACTTATGTATAATAGGCAATTGCTATCGCCTGAGCAGAACTATTGATTTTTGTGCTGGTGTTAAAGCCTATTAGTTTAAAATCGTTGTTGCTTCTATCCTTGAACAATGCTCATCCACATTCCTTATTTTGAGGCCATGAAGTACAAAATGTTCATACATTTTGTATCTTTATATATTTCGAATAAACATTCATGCTTGACAATCATTCGACTAGTCTTTGACATAAATGACCTATGTTTGTTTACTTTCGACTGAATTAGTGTACGTCGATACATCATTTATAGTGTATTTATTAATTACATATGCTTGTGTAATAGCTCCGAGTTTTCTCAATAGAACTAATTTATTTCTGACACCTTACCAAATTCACATAAATACTTAATATACACAATTATACCAACAACGCTGAACCTTGCTCCGGCGCACATAACATACACGTTTCAGAAGTTATTACCAACACGAAAAAATTGGAAGAAATACAAATAAATAAACTACGAACTAATATCATTAGGAATTCTATTAAACCAGCTTTCGGAGTGTTTACAAAAACCTGAATAATGTGTTGTTTACGTAAATGATGCAAATCTATAGTTGTAAATAAAGTAAGTCGATAAACACGGGTCCACCATGTGTCGCCACATTAGCTCTGTTTATGACCCTATGAATGTAAATGCGCTAGCTAGGGCGCCCGGCTCTGCTTGCCTCTCATTATGATAATCTAAGTGTTGTAAATCTGTCCCTACTTATATTGTGTTTGTAAATATTTTCTTTAATGTCATTTAGTTGACTTCACATTAATAGTATTCGATCCACGAAATTATTTACAAATACATATTTAGTGGATATTTGTTTACTATCTGATGAATATTATAAATACCACAAGGCATTAATTATTGTAAAACTTACTTACCTAATCTATATATATATAACCGGCCAAATGCGTGTCGGGCTACGCGCAGTAATAGGGTTCCGAAGTTGCATAATAATGCGGACTAAGAAGAGGGTTTTGTTGTTTTACATAAACATTAAAACGGTTTCAGCGGCACGCAACGTCTAAAAACAGGCCCACATAGGTGATGTTTTTTTTATTTAGGTATATGCTCGCGTTTGATCATTATCTCGCCTGATGTTAAGCGATGATGTGGTCTACGGTGAAGCACGCTTGCCTAGAAGTAACCTATTCACTCTTGATTTAAACTAAAGAAGGACTAACTGGTAACTGAAGAAGGAGTTATAAAATCCAACTTCGAATCTGAAAGCGAAGCGCGTCGCGTACGAAAAGTTGGATAAAAGTAGATCAGGAAAACCTCCCAACAGCAGTCAGTGTCTTCTGCACTAATGTTATAACTCTATATTCAGAAATCCCTTAATTCAAGAAATAAATGCAATTTCTTCCCTCAATTCGCCAAGCAATCCGCCCTCCAAATGTCGACCTTTTATGTTCGACATTTAGAGCTGTCAATAGAAATTCAATATCATAATATGCTTACCAGCAGTGAACCTTTCTAGTTATCATTTATGTATGTAAATACAAGTGGGTGTTTGTTTACTGTTTATAAGTTATTTATAAATATGTATAGGCAGGGACGCGTTAATTGGGAGTCACAAGTAACACCGAATCAATATTATACATAGTATAGTATCACATAGCCCGGTATGGTAGCATGTGTTCATTATACCGCGTCGATACCGACACCAAGACGAGACCAATCAGCTGTGAAACATTCACTCATAAACTATTGATATTGCTTGTTTTATTAACTGTGAGTTTATCAAGATTGTAATAACGATTACTTTCGAAGATTATCGTAGATATTGGAAACTCTGATCTAACAGATGATGAAACTATTTCTATCATTATAATATGAATATTTGAATAGGAATTTCAACTTTTTTAAAGTGACAATGAACTGCCACAAACAAATAATGCTGTTTCGACAAATAATTATTGAGCGTCGCGGACGTCGGTCTACATAGGTCTACCTACATTTTAATATGTTTTATATTTGTATAATACTTACACATACTCTGACCCACCTTCTGTGTTTATTTTATTTTGTTTGTTATTTATATATTGTATTTTATTGTATTATTTAAGTATTTTCCGTTTCCGTAAGTGTGTCCGTGGCATCAACAGTGGTCTTATCAGAATATCAGCGCAGCGTTATTTCCTTTTTTGGATATCGCTGCACTTGCTGAGATAGGAGCCTTTTTGGTCTCGCACGGGGTTTTGATTTTTAATTTTGTTTAATTTTAACCTGATTTCTCGTGTCTCCTGTGCGGGTCACAAATAAATACTTTTTCTTTATTTCTTTTTTTTTCTTTCCATTTTTAAGAAACCAAAATAAGATAATTAATTTGTTAATTTTCCAAAAAATAGTAAAGTATGAAGTTCACTACCCAGATACGACCCAAACCTCATGTAACTTAATTCTTCAGCTTATATATAATGCTTGTGTCGGTCGCATCACATTCTGCTGTATCTCTGGTCCTAATTAACACGCATTCCTGATCCAGTCCTGAGATTACAAAGGGTGGACCGTGGACCGCGCAGATTAGACCCTAGACTTGTTCGTTTTACATCCCGAATGCCGAGCCAGGCCGCGGTCACAAGTATAGTTATTTATAAATTAAAATAATAATGTGTGAATGAACGACTCCCTGAGGATATAGAGCAAGGAAGTACAGAAGGTTAATTCGTACAGTGGGCAAATCGTGAGCGAAAATGTTACTTAACCACATGAAATCAGCTGTTGAGTTTTACTGATTTATTTTTGTTTCCTTATTTTCAGCACGACTTTTAGTTAGGTAGGTATGTGATGTGGCTGTGTTTGGAAGTTATCTTAGTTATCTAAAAATGTGGCGGCCATGGAGATGTATTATTATATTTAGTTGTAATATTGATATCAGAAGTTGCTGATTGGCCACAACAGACTTCGAAAGATTCTTGCTTCGACATACCACTGTGACAGCTACACGTAGCAAGATAGCACAATCACGTTCGATTTTTCGAGAGTGTGACTTTTGTTCGTTGTGTCGTAGTGTCCAATCAAGCTGGTTGCGCATGCTCCGCGCATCATTACAGCGCATGACTTGCCCGCGGCCCCGCCCGCGCCCGCGCCCGCGCGTGAGAACCCGGGCGTAACACCGACCGTAATCCGATTACCGAATCAATAAGATTCGACAGCTCCGACTTACAGCCTCCTGATGACGTCATCAAAGTGAGCTTCATATTATTGTGTTTATTCTGCGCTCAGCTGCAGGATGTGACAGCCAAGCCTTAAGCTTGATGAATGTTGTGATATGTTTGCTTTACCCGGCGATTTATATTGCTTGTCGATAAAATTCGCATTGAACGCGGATTAATTTATTGAATCGCTTTGCGTGCTTGCTACATATTTTATTAATGTACGTGAGTTATAATAAGTTGCTTGTGAATCTGTCATAACAGCCTTAGAACACGCACGGCCACTGCATATTGAGCATATACCGTAATAAATATTACAGCATTGACATCCTACAGTAGGGCTACTATTTATCTATGTAATTATTTATTTATTTATGTACAACGAGGGAAATAAAAGAATTGGTGTTACTATTATCTAGTTTATATTGGCAATAATCATAACATGGATTTGGGAATTTTATTGATTTACCTCATGATGCTCGGCAAAGACTAAATGGAAAGGGCTAAAAAAACTCGTTTTGTTATCTATTTGGGCTCGGCATAGAAAAGACGTCATACCACCTACTACCTAGGTCTGCTGAAAGCTAGGTAAATAAGTGTTGGTCTGCTTGACTGGAATAATAACATTAGTGTTGTAACTGTAACAGCCAAATTGTAAAAACCACACCTAGCTTCATGACGAAACGTTTCTTTTCTCGCACTAGTTCGAGAGCAGAGAGCACACAACACACGAACTGTAGACTGTATGCATAATGAGCGATAATGAGTGGCGATACAGTTAGCCGCGATTGTTACACTTGTGGCAAATAGCTGAGCTGTGGGAACAGGCCTGAGCATGCGCACTGGATCGCCGCGGCCGGCCGCTGCGCAGGCGTCCCGATGGTATCTCAACCTTGCATCTGTTTATCAAAAAAGATGTGTAAGGACTGTGATCACAAGAAGGTCATGGTCCTGAGTTATTGTGTTTTTCGTTTGTTACAAACAACCTAGCGTGTATTACCTACTAACAACAAATGTATATTGTTGGTCCTATTTCTGTCAACATTTTTACTACCGAAATACTTACTTGGTACGTTTATTTGAGCTGAATCGTGACCAAGTACCTCTGCACATCATAAAACTGCAGATCATTCCGTCATTCGTACCCAGCAATTAGAAGCACATTCATTACACTATTTCGGCCACAGTTACATCGTATATATGAGCTACTGTCATGGCGATGTAATTGATCTCTCATATTAAATGTTGCTCAATCCGAATCATCAGCGACTCAGCATTACTCACCAGTAGTTGTTCCAGTTGATACTGGTCAGTGTTCACACAAACTCCTTGCTTTAATTACTGACGAATTCGGTTCCGAATTCCTGCGCGGTGACGAGATTCAAAGTGACAAACATACCTATTTAAATACTTATCTGTAGCAGACGATCTTGGGCAAATGTTTAAAAGTTTTAATCACCACATTTTGAGGATAGATTTATGATAGGCCTTTAAGATAAGATGGATATAATTAATTTGCCAAGAATACGGGTTTGTGAGGTCAAAGGCAAAAATAGTCATAGGATGTCACAATCATCTGTTACTAGGAGATGACTATTATTTCAAAACATATAGGGGTTTCTTTTTTACAATGTTGGTACGGAACCCTAATAAGAGCTTCAATTGCTGTTCGCTATCGGTGGCTACTTCCTTGAGGTGACAAGTCCGACACCGAGAGCGTGAATAACAAGGCGCATGTAAATGTGCGCAGGCGCATCGCGTGCGGGTCAGGCAGGCTGCGCAAGGCGCAAGTGCATCTTACGCGCACAGGCGTAGCGAATAGAATGAGGGCTTGGAATTAGGATAGGAAAAGAATGTTGATTAAAATGGCCCTGGTCTTGTGGTCGCAGGCGCAACAGTAATAACTAAGGATCCGAAGCGATTTTAAGCTTATAAGAATAAGGGCCTCGTTCACCATCTGCATTTAAAGTGTCGAGTAGGCTAACCGCCAGTCAAAGTCACCCGCACTAACTATAAGATTAACTGACCCTTAACTTACTTGCCACGACATCTGCCCATTAGCGTGTTTACTTTATGGTTAAAAGTTGTCCGTTGTCATTTTGTGTAGATTATTTTACCATTTATTAACAAAATGGATTTATTTAACTTGATTGGTCATCAATTGGTTAAATTAGAACATTCTACGACACAACGAGTACCTAGGATTGGTGTATTTAAATGCCGTGTTGATTATTTTACGGACCTAGATGACACTAGTTTTTTTACTAGAATTCGTCTATTGAATTATGCAGTAAACCAAGTGCTTAACCTTATAAAACATAAAATAATCCATAAATCACCAGATTATTGGTATTTTTTTAATTATTCTAGTGCATTTACTAATAAACTATCAATTTACTAAACTTCTGAACAGTAGGTTATTCAGTTCTCTCTCTTTTAACTTTAACCATGCCAAATAAAGTAAAGTAACATTATTAAAACCAAATGCATACCAAACCAGACGAAAAAACACCATAAACATAAAAAAAGTACGAATATGTGTTTATATGCGCCAAGCACGACGCATACCCTAAAAAAAAAGTACAAATGACTATTGACATCCGGCAATAGCATTTGACGAGTAACATTGACGTATTATTGAACGAATGTAACGCAAGATTTGCTAAGGCATTCACTTAACCAGTAAGTTGTTAGCCACAGCTCTATTTTCGTTTGTGAAATTGACAAATGATACTCGTTACTTCTACGTGCCACACAGTGTTAACTTGGAAATAACTAATCAACGCTTTACTTGGAGATGGTGAACGAGGCCCTAAGAATAATTTATTTAGTAGTAGTTGACTTCTGTCATACAGGTCTGCCTAGTTCGGGAATCAGAGGCTTCAAAATTGCTGTAACCAATTATTATGTCAGTAAAGATTATTTGATTTGATTATTATTTGATTTAAAAGTATAATAATGTTCACAAAAATGTACTGTAAGTGCAGTAGTATAATTTCAATCCAAATAATGGTATAAATAGTGCTTATATGTAAACTATAACCAAAATATTGTATACTACTGCAAGATTATCTCCTAACAATGACTGACGGCATCACATCGTCTTCGGATAGCATCAATATCTTGGAAAGATCTTAGAAATGTTCGCTGCTCTTCCACGTACACTCAACAAAATGTGAATCATCACTTATCTTTCTCAGAATACATGCAGGACACAACTTATAATTTACCATTGAAGGCAACCACGATTGAAAGTGATGAATGAATTAGGCGAGGCAAATTTCTACCTTTCGGCCCCATGGGCCATCCGTTCTGCGAGCAATGTGCCCTGCCCACTACGTGCAAAGTGACTACGTGTTAAGTTTGGCAATTCTTCGGGCTATGTCGGTAACCTTGGTTCTCTTGCGGATGTCTTCATTTCTGATTCGATCAGGCAAGGAAACGCCGAACATAGCTCTCTCCATTGCCCTTTGGGTGACTTTAAGCCTTCTGATGAGGCCCATTGTGAGGCAACCACGACTCCGTCACGTAAGTAATAAAGTGGCAACACACACTGGCGGGCGAGCATGGCCTACTGTGACAGGCTTGATTCACACAATTTGTGAGCAAAAACCGTGATAAAATGCGTGACTCAAGCCTGTCACAGAGGCCATGCTCGCCCGTCTGGACTTTCGTCTTGAGACACATGTGGTAAGTTGGAAGAGAAAATACCGCGCAACTTTTCGAATGTTGCCCAGCCGCGTCGTATATTTTTTTTTTACTATAGTTCGCGCTTGAAGTTGGATCTTCCTTTTTTTTAGCTTGGAGAAATGTCATGTATACTGCGCCACCACGGGGAGATAGCTCAGTTATGTGGGACTCCAACCCACTAAAATTCCGGGAGTCCGGAGGATACGAAACGTACAGGACCGATCAGTGTGGCGACGCTTGGGGGCGGCATATGTCCAGCAGTGGACGTCTTTCGGCTGAAATGATGATCATGAGCCAAATAAATAAAATAGAATAAATAAACTGCTGATTACGAGGGTCCTGGGTGGCTTTTCTTAGAGTAATTTGGTCAGCATGGCAAATGACTCTCCTCCTATTTGATTGGGATTTAAACATACCTAACTAATTAATTGCATGATGTAAGTAAATACACCTCAGTCTACCCATCAGGAAGAGAATGCGTTATTAACATAGCAATAAACAACCTCAGTGACCATATCAGACAAAAAACTTGTAGGAACAATAAATCATGCAGCCTGTGACACCAATATTACCAAGAAAATGCATTTCATACTAGTAGTTTAGTAGATATGCACAAAAAAACGTGCTCACAACTTGTACACCTGTTGAGCTACCAGCTGTAAATCAATCCACTATGAGAGACACTACTAGAAACATACATACATAGAATAAATATTTAGGATTAAGTACTACTTTTTTCTCATACTGGATACGATAGCTTTATCTAAGCACTATCTAGAAGTGACAGAGCACTATGATTGAGTAACAATGACTTCCACAACTTGTCTTGTGTACCTAGATAGCTAGAAGCGTCTTTCAGTTTTCCACTCCTTGTCAAATCGCTGCTCGCTTCATCTTACCACAGTGTATCATAGCTAGTGTCCTGTACAGTTACATAACGAGCTGGCAAACGCACGCCATCGCGGAATATATTAGAGCAGGAGTTCAGAGCGCGTTGTCGCACTGAACAAGTACCAACACGTGGTGCGCCTGCCGTATTACCATTGAACCAGTCATTCCTGAATACTCCAGATAGCGAGGCTCCGTTGCTCCACAATACGTGCGTTACTCTACATTATTGCATTTAAATCTTGTGAGGTTAACAGTTATCTTTCATTGTTTTATTTTATTTATTTTATATATTTATTTATTCATTTACACATACAATTATTTTTACAGGTAGAACCCAAGGTAATAAAAGTAGTCGTACAATGCGACACCCAGAGACGCCTCCTGAAATCTGATCACACACCTACTCGCGTCTATGCTAGACCAGTCCCAAGAAACGGCTCCTTGTGCCGGCACAAATTACATGGAGGACAACACACTAACGGTCACCCTCTGGAATTCCGCCAAAGAGCAGGAAAAAATGTCCAACCGTTGAGAGATGCTATTAATGATCGTAACCGCCCGACATACGGG
The DNA here is from genome assembly GCA_948252205.1 of Orthosia incerta. NCBI lineage: Eukaryota > Metazoa > Arthropoda > Insecta > Lepidoptera > Noctuidae > Orthosia > Orthosia incerta. The sequence continues at coordinate 32,870,197 of OX411747.1, read as the reverse complement.
TGCAAACTTTAATAGGTTTGTACGGGCTACCGGAGTTTTTAACAGACACTCCCTCGGCCCCAACCGTAGCCTACTGTTTGGAACGAGTAATCCCAACGATTCCAAGATTTGCGGATTGTTTAGCATCCCACGAAACACCATAAAGACATATTTGACCAGAGCAAGATTGCGCCTTACTTCCAACTTATAGTACCCAACCATTCCTATTACAAATAGAGTTGGGTACATAAACGGGTAAAACGGGTAGACGCCAAATTGCCTCATATAGAGGTACCGTGTAAACTTGTTCTGCATCTTTTCCACCATCTGAGAATATTTAGTTTCATAAGGATTCCAGATGATAGCACTAGTTTCCAAGTTGCTTCGTACCAACGCATTATAAAGTGATTTCACTGCTGTCATGTTAGTGAAGTCCCGGGTTTCTCGCATGACGAACCCAAGATTTTTGAAGGCTTTTTTACACACTTGCACGACATGAGTTCGAAATGATAGATCCTCAGTAAAGGTGACCCCAAGATCTCGTACTGACCCCACCCGCGGTATGACGTGACCGCCCATACTATATTCGTGACGTAGGGGTAACACGGCCCGCGTGAAGGACATTATATTACACTTCGCCACATTGAAGTGTAACTTATTCTCCACACTCCATGCCACTACCCGATCGATGTCACGCTGAAGCTTATCACAGTGAGACTCGTTGGTTATCCGCATGAACAACTTCAGATCGTCAGCAAATAAAAGGCAGCCAGCGTCTTCAATGACCTCCGGGAGATCATTGACCATGATAATAAATTCTAAGGGTCCTAAATTCGTCCCCTGGCTTACCCCCGTAAGGGTGCAATACGGGTCAGAGGTGTAGCCTGCGTATTCCACCACTTGCTTGCGATTGCCCAAGTAGCTCGAAAAGAACTTTAAAAGGGCTGGGGTAAAACCGGCCCTCGCAAATTTACTTAAAAGAATATCATTGTCCACACTATCGAATGCCTTCCTAAAGTCAAAGTAAGCGACGTCTAGTTGGGCACCTGCCTCAGAATCCAGTACTGTGGAGGCCTGGTTTAGGAAACACATTAAATTCGAATTCGTGCTGCGGCCCGCACGGAAACCATGCTGTGCGTCATTGAGCTGTGAGGCTACTTGCGAGTGGATAGATGAACATAATGCAGACTCAAAGATTTTAGCAAATGGTGACAGTACTGCTACAGGTCTATATCCACTAACGTCTGAGCTCGGGGCCCCTTTCGGTACCGGAGTAACCCTGGTCAACTTCTAGCCTTCCGGGTACGAGCATTCCCGTAAAAAACTATTGAACAGATGCATGAGCGGCCGGGCTAGTACACTTCGACAATCCCTAACAATAAAGGGGGGCACCCCGTCTGGTCCAACCGAACGCTTGGGCTTGAGGCGCGTGAGCGCGGCACCCACCTCGCCGTAAGACAGCTGCCCCACGTGAACGCGGGTGCCGCGCTCGGGCCCTACCTGCCCGGCTGCAGCCGCATCCAGCCTCGGCGCCATCGCCCCATAAACCGAATGGAAGTAATCCGCGAACGCCTGGGCACACTCATGCTCTGGCATCGGCCCACCATTATCACCTATCTTCACTTGTTAGAACAAAGGTGCCATTTGTAGTACAAAGCATTGTTCTTGTCCAGTTCTAAAGTAAATATCTTCCTTTGAAACGTTATGCTACCTATAAAAGCTCTGGCTATTTCAACGTCCAAGCCATTTATCCGTTTCAACTCAACAGACCACGGTTCCCTAATGCATAATTCTTATGTGAATTGAACGCACTTCCACCGCTGTCAATATAAAACACAAATGTTAGATTAACCGGCGCATTACTTACAACTTGACGGGGGCTGCACCCGCGCTGCCAACCACACAACTTTGCAGTACTGGCAGCTCGGCAATGTTGGCAGCCCCGGAAGGTATAAATACTTCCCTAGCCGAACGTTACGTTGACGAGTGACTCGCGCACATTGCAGCCATCAGACCTGTGCAGGCGCAGGCATTCGAATCAGAACATGTTTCATTGTCACATCGACGCACGCTAACAAATGGCGAGCTTATATGGAACACGGAACGACGGAACTGGGGTAATAGCTATAAAGTGTATTTTGTGAAACAAAGTGGTGGACAGCTGAGACGTTGCCCATCAAAGTCTAACTGTTGATAATCATCTGCTCCCCAATATTCAAAGACGTAAAATGTCCATTCCACTTAACATAAAATTTTACAATTCCAATATAGTGTGTATGTCAAATATAAAAATTGCGCGGCCGCCATGTTGTATGAAACAAGTGTTGTTTTGCTGATGCGCAGGAGTGGTTTGGATTGAACAGTGTGGGTTCTGTCTTTCTATTATTCTCGAGTAAAAGAGTAAACTGTTTTTTTATAGAAACCTACAAATTCATTATTTCGTACTTACCCTTCGTTAGGTGCGTAGGTACGTTATTTTCTGTCAGAACAATAAAAAAACCGTTAAAATAGCTTTATTTTTGGGAGTCGGTGTTTTTGGTAGGTACCAATTTTTTTCCGTTAGGGACACCGACTTCCAAAAATAAAGTTATTTTTCACTTTGTAGTTTTCTTATTTAGAAGTTGGTAGCATTTTTTTGTACTTAAAAAGTTTTTTTTTACTTTTTAGTTGTACCTACCTAATAGACAAATAGTTTAGTAAGGTACCTATATAATGCCAGAATAGATTACCCAAATATCATGAAACTGAACATAACCGGTGAAATGTTCACATCTGCGTACCCTTTTAGAGCGTACTGGCGTGATGTTATGTTATGAAATGGGATACGTAAACAATAAACAGATGTGCGATTGTAGCAATCCCGAGAGTTTTGTCGTAATTTATTTAAGAGTTCTGTTGTATATCTCCGAAGTTCTTCATCAGATCTTCACAAAATTAAAACGGGACAAATTTCGGAATCTACTCATACAAACAAAAAAGATATCAAAATCGGTTCACAATTTTAGTGACGGAGATATCTGTGAACATAAATAAAAAATAAAATACAAACATAAAGTCGAACATAGAACCTCCTCCATTTTGGTAAGTAGGTTAGAAAAATAGGCTTTAGTATTTTATAATGTAAGTGTAAAACATCCTTCATTTTCAATCGCAACATATCATTTCCATTCCTTATCCATGGTAAACCAAAGTAAAATCAATCTCAAATATGTCTACCAAAAAAAAGGTGTACACAGGAAGTGCACAAACCGTTACAGTAACATCAGTGCGAACACAATGTGTGGCAGGGATTAATAACGGTCCGCAGGTGGCCTACGTAATGTGCCGACTGCCGGTCCCTTCCCAAAAGTACTCACAGTAAAAAGTAGAATGCTGCGGCCATCTTGAAATCACCTGTCTTACGATCTTAAAAACAAACTAATTATTGTTATGCTTGTACATAATTATGTCTTCATCAACTAATGGTTCGAAGATGTTTAGTTTTTGTAAAACTTTATTTTAGCTTGAAAACAGCTTGACAGTTAGGAAACAGTTGACTATTACAGTTAATTATAAGCCCATACGTATAGGTAAAAAAACTGTTGCAGCAAATACTAAAAAATTACAACTTTCAGCACAGTTTTAAGAAATCACATAAGCCAAAGGATCTCTAAACGGTATGCACAGACACATTCCGTGGTCAGCTGCAACCACAACCGAACGAAGGCAGAACAGTTGAACATCGTCAGCGGTTGCAAGCGACAACCGGCGCAATATGCACAGATTGTGTAGCGGGAGGTAATCACCCAATAGTCAGCTCTCTGTGGTTACCGGACATCATGGGTGTGCATGGACCATGCTGGACCATGTTGCGGTCACTGTGGTGCGGGGTTTGTGATTACCGGCACAGGAATGTTTAAGTAAATGATCGGAAAACCGATCAATGAGAGCAGGTAGAGTGTATTCGTAATCTGCGGTAAAGAGTTAATAACGTACAAGGTTAAGTTCGTGGTTTAGTTTTTTTTTTTTTATAATCTGTGGGCTCGCGTTTGACCACTATCTCACCTGATGTTAAGCGATGACGTGGTCTACGGTGAAGCACGCTTGCCTAGAAGAAACCTATTCACTCTTGACTTAAGGACCCCAAGGTTGTAGCTATCAGGGAACAAAGACCCCGGAAGGGAATTCCACTCCTTAGCTGTACGCACAATGAAAGTATTAGCAAAACGCTTTGTGCGAATGGGAGGGATATCCACCATGTACCGATGGCGCATGGCCGTACGTCTTGAAGTCCGATGATGGAAAGGGCTAGGCGGAATCAAATTGTGCAGTTCCGTCGCACACTCCCCGAAATGTAACCGATAAAAAACCGACAGGCTGGCAACTCGGCGTCGATGTTCGAGGCTATGGAGCTTTGAGGCGACCAGTTCATCGTTGTCAATAAGCCTTTTGGCCCGTCTGTCGATCGACTCAAGTGCATCAAGCTGGTATTTGGCAGATCCATCCCAGAGGTGAGAGCAGTACTCCATGCATGACCGAACTTGCGCTTTATACAAGTTAGTACCGTCTCACCTTAGCAAGAATCCCCAACTTTTTTGCTGCTAACTGAGCTTTCGCCTCAATGAATGGACCGAAGTTGAGGGTTGTTGTCAACGTAACACCGAGAAGTTCGAGATGGTCCTTTATCGGCACGGTTACACCACGGAAAGAAGGAGCCGGGTGGAATTGGCTCTTTTTAGCGGAAAAAAGACACGCCTGGGTCTTCGCAACATTGAAACTGACCAAATTGGCATCACCCCATTCGGAGACCGCCTTCAAGGACAGGTTCAAGCGTTCAACCATGGCCTTCCGGAGAGACCGAATCTGAGGCCCATAATGTATGGAGGATATAATGTATGAAGTGTTTTAAATAACCATAAAGTTATGTCATATTTCATCATCAGCAGTCCGACTTCACCCACTGCTGGGCATAGGTCTTATCCAGGTTTTGCCTGCGATGTCAACAAAGTCGTCTACCCATCTCACCGCCGCCGCACCAGCCTGCCAACACTTCTTCTGCCAAAAACGAAAAGTCTAAAAGTTACTACCTCAGAAATAATGATTTTCACCAGATAACCCAGTCTAACTGGCTTATGCTAGCCTTGCATACAAGTACCTACCCATCTTGAAGGGCGTAAGATCTCAATCCAGCACTCATTGCTCCACACTACAAGGCTACAACAGGCTACACCGAGCTACAACAGGCTACAGGGCTACAAGCTAAGAGCGATGCGCAACACGCCGCGAGTGTCGGGCGACAAGCCTTGCGCGTGTTCCGACACCGATACACTGCACAGGCACAAGCCGCTGCCTGCAGGACAGTAGCAGAAGACCCATTGTATTCAGTGCTAAATTAAAAGTCAGTCTTGCTAGTTGACCAGTGCTTGCATTATTAAATGAGGTTTATTATAGATTTAGCCATGCGATCAAGAGCCAGCCAGTAGCTACGGGAGATGAAGGAGAAGGAACTGGATGTATCTTTCAGGCGACGATGCCTATCACAGAAAGATCATTTGTTTGGAATGGAACTTCTGTCTGTACCTTTAGTTCAGCGTACCCAGCACGAATCAGTGATTGAAGACTTAGCGCACTTTGCGCGAGAACTCACTCACGTTATCGAGGGTAAGTAACTTATAGTGAGGATTCTGAACATTACTGCCGCCTTCAAGAAACGTTTTACACCCGACTGCCTCACTCTCAGGAGGCAGGTACTATGTTTTAGAGTAGATATACATAATAGTGTGTGTCTGTTTACATATGATCCCTCATAGCCTAAACGATAGACAGATAAGTTTTGGCAGTACGAAGCAACATCATTGGTTCATGTTAATATGGGTCTGACGCAGGTTAAAATATGAAAATAATCTATATAATTATCTATCCCAATATATCTCTCTGTTGTATCATATATTTTTAAATTAAACGTACATATATGTGAACCAGATTGTAAAACAATAATAGAGACTCACCAAAGACACACACACACAGTTCTTCGAGCCTGCATTCTGTGTTTTTAACCTCTTTGACATCATAACATGCATTGCCCTCTACTGGTATGAGGTATCCCTAGATCAATACTGGCTCGATAAATAAACCGAATGAAACAAATAATTTATGATCCGCGCCCATCTATTTGATATCCGAAACAGTACCCGGGACTGCGCGGCGTAAATCCATCCCCTCGACATCTGAACAGTTGCGACTGAGCGCTATTCCTTGCGCGCGCGCACGCCCCGAGTAAATCAGGGACGCGTGAACACCATGCAACACCATAACTTATCCCATGACGCAAAAGGAAGTAAAATACACTTTATGACTTGTACTGTAGAGTTGAAAGTTGATTGAATGTGTTGCTTTAATAAAATATATCACGGTAATAGCAATGAAAGGCGTAATGCGATCAAATGCGAGTGTTACTGTGTTGGTGTGATGTGGTGTGATGGTGTGGTGTGGTAATGGTGGATGGTGGCTGTGAGGTGATGTATGCCAAGCCGTGCACTCCCGCGCAGATTTACAGCGCAACCGGTAATCTATTGAGATGCGGGGTGTTGAGATACTGTTCGTCTCGCTCACTAGGGAATAGGTGTTTGTTGAAATTGCGCATCATGCTGTTGTGAGGGTCACATTTCAGGCTTGTATACGAAGCCTGATATAGAAAGAACCAACATAGCATGATCATTAGTAAAACCACATCCACAGTTGAAACAACAACATTATTATAATGCTATGACATCTTTACGGACTTACTTTTAGCCCGTTATCCGCCACATGCAGCTTGCACTGCTGACCTCTGCAGTTTACACGCGAAAAATATTAGCATACGCGTATAACCCACTAACAAAGTACAAAACATTCTAAACAAATTGCGCGTTTAGCCACGTCGTATGCGCGGGCGCATATCACGCATTACCATAAACACTTAGTCGAGCACTCGGACCTTCTCGGAAGTGCTCGGCCGTCTCCGCCGCGGCTCGTCCAAAGGCAAATGTGCTTGACAATTATATGGGACATTTTGTTCAATACTATCTTAAGTATTTTCCGCGCTTTCGACTCCTGGAAACCTGGACAGACGTAAATCAAGCGTCCTAGATTCATCCTCCCAAAATGCATCAGCAAATTCCATGAGGCAGTCCATCTGTCGCCCGTAGTCCTGATCTGCTGAATCAACCTATAAGACAGTGAATGACCTGAACAATGACGCGATTATCCTGCTGAGATCAAACATTGGTGAAGTCAACCACATAAAGGTAAAGTTAATAACATTTCAGAAACTGCCACGACAAAAGTTCATTCCACTTCAATAACACAAGAAATCGTATTTGTTTTGACACCGTTAATACCATTGAGCAAATGAGCATATTGAAACTTTCTGGAAATCCCAAGTATGTCTTCCCATGCGGCATGCGGCATGCCAACTCGTATGACAAATCGTTAGTTCTGATGCAATACTTAAGTTCAATGTATGTTTATTGAAAGTGGCTGCAGCCGTGATCTTTACTGATCTCTTAATAAATTATGTACACTGGCCGCCATAAAGTGAACACAGCCAGTATGTACACATAAGATATTGTTATAAAATTATTAACATTTAAGAGAAGTGTCGCGCTGTCGTGTTGCCCAATTATTTCGGAGTCAGTTATTGAATTTACTGCTAGTGACCCCTGCGCGGGTCATACACCAATACGTTACCGATGTCACCGGAATGTGGTCGTATTATTTGAGAGGTTTACGAGAGGAGTTATCGAGAGGTCGCCTATCGGCCGGCCGGGGTCTGGCTCTCGTTACCGCAGCGTCCCACTAAGTGTTCCGATAAGCGAATGTGTTCGAACTAATGTCGTCTCTTAACAATGAATTTAATTGTGTGGAGTTATATTCGTGATGGCTTCCTTCTGTAATGTAACTAAATGATCGTTTTGAGTTTAGTCTCTCTTAATGCCTTTCAATTAGCGCCCTCCGGCGCGCGGCGGTGTTAAGACTGAAAGCGTTGTTGTGGCAATAAAACGGCTGTTATTATGCATAGTTATGATTACCATAAAAGGGGAATAATTCGTTCAAATATAATTTAAATGCCGTAAATATTTTATGGAATATCGTTCTGGAAGTCGATTGAAAGGTGATGATCGGCGGCAGATGAACGACGAAGTTTCGTTGTAATAGCGGCATTTTATACTAGAATGCATATGACGACCAATGAGCCTAGCTGACGCTAATTTTACTGCTCATCTTTGCAGAACCACTAAAAGGAAGTACTTGAGGCTTATCTCCCTGACCACTTACCGTTAGCTGCAGTAATTTGAGAAACATTCAACTTGATTTTATCCTTAAACAAACTGTTATCGTCGGTGATCTACATAAAAGTAACGATCAGCTCCACTCACTGTGGAGTCCTTGACACTCCTTCCAATATAACTACAATATCTTGTACAACACTGATTTCATTCAACGTTTCGTTCTCAGGCAATTTGTTTGCGATGGCCGTCAACCGAGCCTGCCATAAAAGGCTTTATGAAATCTCTGCGATGTTTTTCGTCTGTTAAACGTCGACTTGTCGGGACAATCACAATGTTGTCCATATCGGCGGGTCCTGGAGTAAAGTCTCACAGTTTACGATGAGATGCGAAGTGATGCTGTGAGGTGCAAAACATATGGTGAGGTGAGCATATGATTGACATGGTGATGAATAAAAGATGCTTGCAAGTTTAACAGTAACAAATTAAACCAATTTTCAGAGCTTTAGGTGTGTCTCCTTCCTCTTCCATTAGATTTTTTCGTTTTTCCTAGTGGAACCTGCATTATGTAGTTTACCCTTTAGTTTTGAACTTAAAATGGGATTAAAATGGAATAGCATCTAGCATCATCTTTTGACTTTGACTTTAACCTCGTTCTGAACTCGTCGGCATATATGTTTTTAATGTATTTATTCCCCTATTACTCAAAGAAGCCTGGACCTGTAACGGACGCATGGCTTTGTACGTTGCGTGGTGATTTTTTAGCATAAGGGCTTCCCACGTAGACCTATAACGGTGTTTATGGCGACCATGTGTTTGGGTCTTTTTAACGAATCTTTGAATGAAGCAATAACCCTGACCGTTGTCGGCATTTTGTAAAAATAAAGAAACAATCCATGTTTAATGGCTCCGTAACGGTGAACGCCTCGTTTGTCAAAGGTTTACCGCTTTGAAAAATAAATAACTATAAATGCTTATTGTCTGCAGACCCGTACGCCGCCTTAATAAAACATTGAATGGACTATTGTCGTTATCCCAAAACACATTAAGTAATTACCGGGATCGGCGTGAGAAAATAAGATATCCCGTTAGTTAGTTATTATTTGTAAATTTCTCTTTTCGTGGTACTAAAAATAACACGTGAATGTTAAAATATAATTGATGTAGGTTCCATGTGAGTTTTAAAGTATGAGTACAAAACATATGAGAACTACTGTAATATACGAGAACTAGAGGAAAGGTAGACAATTAGGTAAGATTATGCATGTTTTGATAGCTCATAAGTAGGGAGGAATCTAGGTTAGATAAGATTTCTGTGTTAACCTTTTTACAGTTTATATGTTTCCTAGGTAGAATTAAGTATGTAGATTAAGGAAATGTATAATTTGTGTAGATTTAAGTAAGATAATATTGATGATTACGGCATTTCTATGACGCCATACCCGAGCGCCATTGAGAGAGAGGGGCGCCATTGTTCGCGCCTAGCGGTTCTTGTATAAATAACGGACCGTTTGGAGGCTGAGGCACAGTCGGACACAGTCAGTCTTCAGCTCTACAATTGTAATAACATACAGTTGTAATAACAATAAGGAATAAAATTGAAGATACGAATCACGACAGTATTTTCATTCTTCCAACGAACAACCAAATACAGTCCACTTCAGTCTGGTCCTACGAGCTCGGATAAAGAACCAAGAACCAGCGGCAACCAGGCCCACTACAGTCTGGTCCATCAAGCAGCGGATACAAGAACGAAGAACCCGCTGCAACCAGAACCACTGAGCTGCAGACGAAGTACGAAGATCTGCGGCAAGAGCGAAGAAAGGAACCCGGCTGTCACCGAGCCGCAGACGAAGTAAGAAGATCTGCGGTAAGAACAAAGCTGTACGGAACAGGACCGGTTTCGAACCTAACCGGTCTTGAACCTGACCGGCTTCAACACAACTGAACCCGACCGGCTTACCGAACCGAGCCGACCGGTTTCACCTGAAGTACCGAACCGAAGAGGTACTAACCCGCCTTGCCAAACTGAACGTGCGGCTATACTCAAGATGGTGTTCACAAGGAGCCAGGGAGACGCAACCGAGATAGAAGAACAGCTACGCATCCAAGAACAGGAAGCGCGACGCGTCCAAGAAGAGGAGGCGCGCCGCCAGGAAGCGGAGCTGATCGAACGGGAGCGAAGAAGAAGACTCTCACCGGACCCACCAGCATCACCATTTCCGAGAATGGCACACAACAGCGCAGCGGGGCCTTCCAGTGCACAGACGACAAACACCGCGATCCGACAGCGAATGACGTCACCGACCAGGACAATGAGGTCGCAACGGTCGACGACAAGCGTCACAACAAGGCTACGGATAGCGGAACTGGAGGCTGCAGAGAAGCTAGCAGCCATCCGGACCCAGAAACTGGCACTGGAAGAAGAGCTAGTCAAGAAGAGACTAGCAGTGGAGGTGTCAGCGATCAATGATGAAGAAAGCGTACAAGAGGAACAAGAGCCCTCTCGTCCACGCGAAGAGCCTCATCAAATGGTGGATGAATGGCTGAGGACGAACCCCCTCAACTCACGGGGGGAGGAGGGACCAAGAGAATCCAAACAGATACGCTTCGTGTCTAGAACGAGATCGCCGACCCCCACAAGAGCAAAGGACAGCATTGAGCACTTGGCAGCAACACTAGAAAAAATGGCCCGACCTAGGCCTGGGCACACGGAGCTACCTACATTCTCCGGAGCGGCCAACGAGTGGCTGCCATTCAAGGCGGCTGTACGAGATTCGACAGATATGTACCAGGTTACAGCAGCCGAGAACGTACAAAGGCTGAGAAGCTGCCTCAAAGGAGAAGCAAGAGACGCCGTGGCCGCCCTTCTACATACGGCCACTGATCCAGGCGTCATTATGAAGACTCTTGAGCAGTGCTTCGGACGACCGGAAGTCATCATCGACCGGGCACTGGATGACCTCAAGAAGCTTCCAAAACCTGGTACATCGGCCACAGAACTCAACAGTTTCGCTGTCAAGCTACAGAACATAATTTGCGTACTGCAAACAATCGATCGAAGAGGTTACTTGTTCAACCCTTTTATGACCCGGGAAGTACTGGACAAGCTCAGCCCGCATCTCCGATCCCGCTGGTGTGACTACGCCTACGATCAAGAAGGGACAACGGATCCGGAAATCGTCGTGCTGTCACGGTTTCTAATGCGAGAGGCGGACCGAGCGTTACGATATACGTACGCTCCGTCTACAAGCGCCGCCGCACCGAGAAAGGAAACTCGACCCATCGTGACACTCAAGAAGAAGGCGAGCGTGTTCACTACGACCGAGGGAAGGGAAGAAGAAAAGGACAAGTGCCCTAAGTGCGAGCAAGCCCACCTGTTGACGCGGTGTCCGCAGTACAAGGCGCTAACAGTAGAGCAGCGATGGAGCTTTCTTAAATCTAATAAGATTTGCTTCAAATGCGCCCAGAAGCAACACAGGCGCATAAGTTGCAAGGCGCAGCTGTGCGGCGTGGATCAATGTCGCCGCCCGCATCACGCGACGCTCCATCAAGCGGTACGCGAAGCGCAGACGGAAGACATGGGGAAGGGTGAACCACGGAAGGAGGAAGCGGTCCTGTCTGTGGCTACCCAACCCGCTACCGGGCCACGGGCAGTCTTGCTCAAGATGTGCCCTGTCATCGTGTCCGGACCACGGGGGGAGGTCAAGACCTACGCACTCCTAGACGAAGGGGCCACGATCACCCTAGTGGACGAAGCACTGGCGGCGAGCGTCGGGGCAGAAGGGCCATCACGGCCGCTCCACCTGAGCGGGGTCAACATGTCGCAGCGAGATATGGGCAGCCAAGAAGTGAATATCAACGTGAAGGGACTGAAGAGTGACGAAAGCTACAGGGTCAGAGCGAGGACCATGAAGGATCTCCGGCTTCACCAACAGTCCATTCCCGACACGCTGCTGGATTACGAGCACCTGAGGGACCTGACCCCAGAAGAGGTGTGCTACGAACTGGCGCGCCCCGGGCTTCTAGTGGGTACAGACCACTGGGAGTGCATCGTGTCCCGCGAGCTCCGAATCGGCGGCCCTAACCAACCGGCAGCATCAAGAACGCAACTCGGATGGGTGGTGCACGGAACCGCACCACGCAAGACCATCATCAAAGAAGGGAACGTGCTGCATGTATACGAGCCCAACCGAACTACGGGTGCATGCAGCCAGGAACTCCACGACTTAGTCGAAGCCCACTTCAGGATCGACGCGCTCGGCATACAAGGAAGGCCGAGAGTCAAGGCGAGCGATCAACGGGCCATCGACATAGTCGGAAGGACAATCAGGAAGATTGACACCGGGTACGAGGTTGGGCTGCCATGGCGACGAGACGAGGTCACTATGCCGCCTAGCTACAATCAAGCGTTCCGCCGGCTGAAGAAGATCGAGCAGAAGATGGACGCCAACCCACAGTTCGCGGCTGAGTACTCCAAGCAGGTTAACAACCTATTGGACAAAGGGTACGCGACGCCATGCGACGGGTCGGAGCGAGCGAGTGCCATCTGTTGGTATCTGCCACATTTCGCCGTGCAGAACCCGAACAAGCCCGGCAAACATAGGCTAGTGTTCGACGCAGCAGCGAAGAGCAACGGCGTCTGCCTAAACGACGAACTGTTGGAGGGACCCGACCTACTGCTGTCGCTGCCAGGAATCCTATTTAGGTTCCGAGAGAAGGTGGTAGCGATTACAGCAGACGTGCAGGAGATGTTCCTGAGAATCAGGATAAGGCCGGAGGACCAACCAGCGCAACAGTTCCTGTGGAGAGGTGACGACCGACAAGAGCCACCGAGGAAATACAAGATGACCAGTATGCTATTCGGCGCCGCGAGCTCCCCGTACATGGCCCATTACGTTCGCAACCACAACGCAGACGTACATGGGCAGGAGTACCCGCGGGCGCTGGAGGCCATCAAAGGAAGTCACTATATGGACGATTTGGTGGCCAGCTATGAAGACGCTGAAGAAGCACGGAAAGCAGTAGAGGAAACGAGAGCAGTGCACGCGCACGCAGGGTTCACGCTGCGAGGTTGGAGCTCCAGCAACAAGACGGTGCTACGCGACGTGCCCACCGAGCTGCACGCCACCTCTCCTACACAATTGGGGGGTGAGCAGCCTGAGAGCAAGATTCTGGGGCTGCATTGGGACGCGGAGCGCGATGAGCTGGGGTTCAACACATCTATGAACCGAGTCCCGGCTGAAGTACGAGCGAGAACGCGCGCCCCGACTAAGCGTGAAGCCCTCAGCGCCGTGATGTCCATATACGACCCGCTTGGGTTGCTGAGCCACTACACAATACGATCGAAGATCATACTGCAGAGCTTGTGGCGCCTTCAGACGACATGGGACGAGCAAATCCCCGAGGAAGAGAACGAGCTCTTCGCCTCCTGGCTCGCTCGCCTGACTGAACTCGCTCAGCTGCGACTACCGCGCTGTTACGTGACGCAAAAGTATGAACGCGTCGACTTACACATACTGTGCGACGCCAGCGAGCAAGCCTACGCAGCTGTGGCCTATTGGCGAATAAGAAACGTCGATGGGAGCCTGAACGTCGTGTTGGTGGCCGCCAAAGCTAAGGTGGCGCCTCGTCGGGCGCAAACTATACCGCGCCTGGAGCTACAAGCCGCAGTGATTGGAGCAAGACTCGCTGAGACGATAAGAAGGGAGCACCGAGTCATCATCGGCCAGACGACCTACTGGACCGATTCATCTACCGTGGTGCACTGGATCCATCACGACGTGCGACGCTACACGCCATTCGTTGCGCATCGGCTGGGAGAGATCGCAGAGTTGACCCAGAAAGAAGAGTGGCGTTGGCTGCCTACTGCAAGCAACGTAGCGGACGACGCCACTCGGCTCATCGACACGCCCATCTGCGCCACGGATAGATGGTTTCAAGGACCGGACTTCTTGCTCCTGCCAGAAGAGCAGTGGCCCACGACGTCGACGGATGACAAGGAGGACGAGGAGGTCCTTCACACGAGAGAAGAAACGGAGCGAGATAGCTGGCTACCGAACCCGGCCCGCTTCTCAAAGTATGAGGTATTGGTGAGAGCCGTCGCTCGAGCGATCGCTTTCACTGATATCTGCAGACGAAGAGCAACAAGGATGGAGTATCATCATATCCAGCGCGCCGAGGCTGAACTAATCAAACAAGCACAAGAGGACAGCTTCGGGGAAGATATGAAGAAGATCCAGTCTGCTCGCCCGCTCACGAGGGCGAGTCGATTGTACAGGCTGGATCCAGTGCTGGAAAACGGCGTCCTAAGAGTGAGGGGCCGGATCGAGGCCTCTCCCGCCCCGACCGAGATGAAGCGGCCTATTATACTCGACGGCCGACATCAGCTGACTAAGCTCCTCGTGCTGCGGGAGCACTGCGCTGCAGGCCACGCCAATAGGGAGCGTGTGACGAACGACCTGCGACAGCGGTACTGGGTCATTCACTTGCGACCCACGGTACGCGCTGTCGAGAGGAGCTGCGCCTTCTGCAAAACGAGGCGGGCGAGGCCGCAAACCCCAGCTACAGGAGACCTGCCACACTCCCGCCTTGACCCTTTTCACCGCCCGTTCACCAACTGTGGGGTGGACTATTTTGGGCCAATAATGGTCAAGGTAGGACGCCGCCGAGAAAAGAGGTGGGGCGCACTCTTTACGTGCCTCACCTCCCGCGCCGTGCACATCGAGCTTGTCGCTTCACTCTCCACCGACTCAGCAATCATGGCGCTGAGACGAATGGCCGCGCGCAGAGGCTGGCCGAGAGTGATGTACTCCGACAACGCGACTAACTTTCGCGGGGCCGACCAGGAGCTACGCCACGCCTACGCCGAGTGGATGCTTGCCCTGCGAGATGAGGGGCTACTGCATCGCTTGGAGTGGCGCTTCATCCCTCCCGGCGCGCCCAACCAAGGTGGCGCGTGGGAACGTATGGTGCGCTCCGTGAAGACGGCGCTCAGCGTGACCCTGCGAGAGAAGGCGCCGGCGGAAGAAGTACTGAGGACTCTGCTCACTGAGGCTGAGTTCTCGATCAATGCGCGACCGCTGACACACGTCAGTGTGGATCCCAGCGACCCCGAGGCCCTAACACCCAACCACTTCTTGTTGGGGTCGTCTAAGGGGCTGCCGACGACAGGACCCTGCGAAGAGGACGACCGGAGGACATGGCGAGCTAGTCAGGCGCTCGCTGACCACTTCTGGCGACGATGGCTACGCGAGTACCTGCCCACGTTGGTACCTCGCGGCGAGCCACGGAACGACGTGCGACCCATTCAAGCCGGTGACGTGGTCCTCGTGGTCGACAACACGCTGCCACGGAACACATGGCCGATGGGAATCGTCGAGCGCACGCATCGCGGACCGGATGGCGGCATCAGAGTCGTCGAGGTGCGCACCAGGACTGGCACCTTCCGACGCCCCGTGAGCAAGCTCGTCGTCGTGTCAACAAAGGAGGCTACGCGAGCTGCGCCGGGGGGAGAACTGTAACGGACGCATGGCTTTGTACGTTGCGTGGTGATTTTTTAGCATAAGGGCTTCCCACGTAGACCTATAACGGTGTTTATGGCGACCATGTGTTTGGGTCTTTTTAACGAATCTTTGAATGAAGCAATAACCCTGACCGTTGTCGGCATTTTGTAAAAATAAAGAAACAATCCATGTTTAATGGCTCCGTAACGGTGAACGCCTCGTTTGTCAAAGGTTTACCGCTTTGAAAAATAAATAACTATAAATGCTTATTGTCTGCAGACCCGTACGCCGCCTTAATAAAACATTGAATGGACTATTGTCGTTATCCCAAAACACATTAAGTAATTACCGGGATCGGCGTGAGAAAATAAGATATCCCGTTAGTTAGTTATTATTTGTAAATTTCTCTTTTCGTGGTACTAAAAATAACACGTGAATGTTAAAATATAATTGATGTAGGTTCCATGTGAGTTTTAAAGTATGAGTACAAAACATATGAGAACTACTGTAATATACGAGAACTAGAGGAAAGGTAGACAATTAGGTAAGATTATGCATGTTTTGATAGCTCATAAGTAGGGAGGAATCTAGGTTAGATAAGATTTCTGTGTTAACCTTTTTACAGTTTATATGTTTCCTAGGTAGAATTAAGTATGTAGATTAAGGAAATGTATAATTTGTGTAGATTTAAGTAAGATAATATTGATGATTACGGCATTTCTATGACGCCATACCCGAGCGCCATTGAGAGAGAGGGGCGCCATTGTTCGCGCCTAGCGGTTCTTGTATAAATAACGGACCGTTTGGAGGCTGAGGCACAGTCGGACACAGTCAGTCTTCAGCTCTACAATTGTAATAACATACAGTTGTAATAACAATAAGGAATAAAATTGAAGATACGAATCACGACAGTATTTTCATTCTTCCAACGAACAACCAAATACAGTCCACTTCAGGACCCATTTCATTTTTTCTTTTGTTTTAAAGGATTTACTTCCTAGGTGGTGGATCTTTGAGTAATCGGAGAACATACATACATAAATAGATGCCGACAAATTGAGGATCACCTCCTTTTTTTGAAGTCGGTTAACAGTAGACAATTTTAAATGACTTTATTGAAATAAATTATTTGAGTTTGATCAAAATTCCCACAGTTTTCCTCACCCGTGTCGTCACCTCACTGTTACATTTACGGATTGCGAAGTCGTCGATATAATGTCGGTACTTTAACGACACGTCGCCGTATTTAAAGGCAGTAAACACTGTGGCTGATCACCCTGCCCGGCTATTGCATAAACTTATACCCGTTTTATATCCCTGCTACACTTTAAAACGTTTTTACAGTTATTATGTCCCATCCAATCGCGTAATAAACCTCAACAAACACCAACGCTTACGAAACACATTAGTTGGTAATGAGACCGCAAAGGGCATCAACCGGGCATCGAAGCCTTGCCTTCACTAACAGTTCAGAAGCCTTATACTACTAATCTCTACGGGATCTAAACGGGCACTCAAGTATCACCGCTACGTTTATTTCGTACATTAATGGCGCATTCTACTGTATACGTCCATTTTGTCTCTCTATAGAACAATAACGACCGGTTGACAGCTACCTTATTGTCGAACAGTTTTGTAACTATTAGATTCTTCGATAAAACTAATATTCAATCATGTCTTATTGTTCAATAAATAAAAATGACAAAACTCTTAATAAATACGTAGATAAGCTTTTAACGCAACACTAACTCTATCAATATCGGATGCGGTACTTGCCTATATCTACGATACGTCTAACCGGCCGGTGGACGCCGGAGATCGGTATCATGATGTATGGCACTGGCGTGCTCCGACATATCTCCCGATTGTTTTAGCGTACAAGTCGGAATCAATTACTGCAGCCGGACGGACGGACGAGGGTCACGAGCGCGCCCGAGTCCACTCGAGCACCGCCGGACGCGCCCGATCTCCCCCGAAGATACGCGGACTCGCGCGATTTATTTATAACGTACTCCATGATCGATTGCTGCGAGTTTAATAAGTTGAGCTGTGTATCCGCTTGTATTTCCGATAGACGCAGCTTTGTCATATTTTATGGTCTTTTGTTCCTCGAGAGTTATGGCGACCATCATCTTCTGTAGGGTTTGTACTATCGGTTGTCTGCCATTGATGTTTTCACTTGAGAAATGACATTTGGTGTTACGATGCTGGTTCAATAGCTGAGAAGATTCAGGTTGACCTCAGTATTATAAGTTCAAAACTTATACGCGAAACCTCAAATATGTTCAAACAAATTTCAAACTCATAACACCTCGGGCTTCTTCAGAATCGGTTAAAAAAGAATGAGTCGTTCACACGATCTGGGCTGGTCACTCGCCGCTCGACGAACACGAACAAAAAGACTAGTCTTGATAGGTTGGCCGCGGTGAAGGCTGCGGCGATCGGTCACAGTTCAGACCGCGGCTGCTCAGGAGTAGGTAGCCTGACACAACACGCTTATGCACAGAAGGACCAGTAGGAACAAAGAGAAGATTGTGCCAGCCAATAAGCCTGAATTTCAATAATATCAATGCTTGTCCCCTGTGATGATACCAATGCCTGTTTGCTATCGGAATATGAAAACTAGAAAAAAGATTAGATATTTGTCTACAACGCTTGACTTCTGAGGGCGTCCATGCTGCTACTTAAATTCTTGATCCAATATTTTTATCTCCATTTCCATCTTGAGCTACCATCATCTACTCAGAGCGTATCGATTCCAATTACATGAGTATTCATTCTTGAAGACAACCTGTAATGCCGGCTGTACATGCTCGCGCGAGAGCCCGCGATGATGATGTACATTGCTCTCAGTATCGTGGGTGTTCGTTGTCCAACACTAGGCATTTCTGCCTGTATCATGGGTGCCTTTTTAAACATTTAAACTCACATACACAAAACACCCAGATCCGGAACAACGATCTGTAGACCATACAAATATATGATCCGTGCGGGAATCGAACCCGCGGCACGCAGCGCAGCAGCCGATCGCTCAACCACTACGTCAACCGTGTCGTCACTCGTCAAGCACTGAGTTCAATCATGAATTATTTTATTTAAAAACTCAATGTTTCCTCAGACTCTCGCGCGAGATTGTACAGCCGGCATAATGTCTTTTGTTGCATACCTTGGACTGGACCTTCTTGCACGTTTATTCCTGTATCGATCATACCGACTACCCAATAGCAAACAGATACAGCGAGGCCACCACCTCCCCGCGATAGGCCACTTCTCCGCAACAAATTAGCCTTCGAGCCTGCCTACCTAACTACCTCTCTACCTACCCTCCATCGCGCTACAGATCTCTGCAAATGAATAGCATTGTCGGAGCACCGCACCGCGCAGTTCATAATACGGCGAGTAATGGTTTTACATTAGCCGCGGAGTCACAGAGGTTACAAAGTTGGAAGTCGAAACGATATTTGCTTGTGCGAAGTTCTTGTGATGATAAATGAACTGGTTGTCTAGGGGTAGCAAGAATAACTACCGGCTATTTCTGTATGAATTTCAGTGTGTAATGGAATTGATTTAGTAAGTTAAACTGCAGTTCTGAAATATATTAGAACCTGCCCTGTTGGAAATATGGGTCCCACTTTGTCTTATGTATGTATAAGGTGGAGTGAGCTCACTACTTCACTCAAGAAGTTGTTGAACTAAACTTCTACCACTACAAAATACACAAAAACCATTCTAAACCATTCCTTCATGTTGAACAGCACATGGTCAGCAAGTACTCACTAAAGGGCTCACCTAACGGGTGTGAACCCGAGACTCTCCGCTAATGTATGTAAATCTGGCTGTTGACAAAACAAGCTGTCCGGGTTTCAAGAGTTTTACTCAAATATACGCTGAACAGTAAATTAAATTGAGAAACTTAAATTGTTTTCGATTAGGTAGGTTCTTATTCTTATCTAATAAGATTTATTTTTCTTAGTTAAATTATCGAAATATCTCGTTGGTTAAATAATAAGATCATGCACTCTGATGCAATATGGGATCATCATTCATTATTTTAGCCAAAAGACGTCCACTGCTGGACATAGGCCTCCCCCAAGTGTCGACACATTGACGGGTCCCGTGCGTCTCGCTTCCAGCGGATCCCCGCAACCTTCACCAGCTCATCGGTCCACCTAGTGAGCGGCCTTCCAACGCAACGTCTTCTGGTTCGCGGGCGCCACTCCAGAACTTTTCTACCCCATCGGCCATCCATTCTGCGAGCAATGTGCCCTGCCCACTGCCACTTAAGTTTGGCCATTCTTCGGCTCATGTCGGTAACCTTGGATCTCTTGCGGATGTCTTCATTTCTGATTCCATCGCGTCTTGAGACACTGTGGTAAGTTGGACGAGAAGACACCGCGCAACTTCCCGAACGCCCTGCCGAGTCGAATTCGACGATTGACCTCTTTCTCGAAATTAGACCTACCTAATTGGACCGTTTGTCCCAGGTAGACATGATCGTCTACAACTTCTAGTGTAGTCTCCAAACTTGATAGAAGTGGGTGTTATGCCCATGTAACACCCACTCCTATCTAAATATGGGATATGAGAAGAAATCTTTCCGGGAGTTTAAAATGTTCTTCTTCTGTCTAATCTACACAGTATTACAATTCAGAACTGACTGTAGCCGGCATATCTTTAATCCGAAGGTACCTACTATATCTCTGCCGGTGACAATGTAGCCATGTTAGTTAATGAAGTCAATCGCTGTAACATGATAGTCCGGCGTGGCGGCGCGGGCGTGGACAGATGGACAGACAGACAGACGAGCAATGTATGTAATGATATACTAATGTTCGCAGCGGCCTAGTTTGTACTACAGCGGTGATTCGGTTACAAGCTTTGTTTATATTGTTGTTTCTAAAATAGGAAAGAAACTTATTGTAAACTAGCACTTCGCCCGCGACTTCGTTCGCGTCATCCGTGTTTTATCCTACAGATGACTTTTAGTTTCACCCCTTAAAGGTAGACTTTCCAAAAATCACTTCTTAGTGCTCCCCTACATTATAAAAATAAGCCCTGTACAGTAAAATTCATCAAAATGTTTTAACACCCCGTTATAGGAGTAGTTCTGAAAAACTAGTAATGAAAACCTTAACTATTTACTTAGGTTAGTATTTATGCCAAGTTTTAAATATATAAGCCCAACAAATGTCCACCTTTTAACCTCCTTAGGGGCAGAATTTCTAAAAACCAATAAATACATGATTTTTTTTTATCAACCAAGAGCGTACATCAAAAATTTAATGTGTCCTATTTACAAACTATCAAAATTCCATACAAACTTTCAACCCTTTTTTACCCCTTTAGAGGTAAAATTTCCAAAAACCTATAAATGCATAAATAATAAAGGTATTGAAGCAGTCTTGAAGTAATTTATTTTGATAATTATTAATACCAAGATACAAATAAAGAGCCTTTTCTAGCGGAGGCATTTCAATTATTTTTTTTTAATAAAAGAACACTTATTGTGGCATAACTATAATAGTTAGACATATGCTGTCGCGACACTTTGTGTAAATAATGATGTGTTCTGCAAAGTCGTAGTACATTATTTTATTCTATCATCAATAGTTGTCGCAGCGCACGCGTTGTAAAGAATATTTTAGGTATTTTTTACACCTTGGGTTACATTCCCAAGTTTCAGTAAGGATCCCAATTTTTTTTTTTAATATATATATAGCCTATGTCACCCGGGGATAGTCTAGCTTCCCAACAGTGAAAGAATGTTTCAAATCGGTTCAGTAGTTTCGGAGCCTATTCAATGCAAACAAACAATAAAATCTTTCCTCTTTATAATATTAGTATAGATAAGAAAGTTTTTTTAACCGTATGTATTTATTTTCTGTTTTATAAAAGTAATATCATTTTTCAAGTAACCACAGGGAAATGCAGCAGATGTTATCACAAATAAACGATGATTAAAATGTCATCATCATCATTTCAGCCGAAAGACGTCCACTGCTGGACATAGGCCCCCCAGGCGTCGCCACATTGACCGATTAAAATGTATACTCAAACAAATAAATAAAACTTTATCGCGAACCATAAACAAGAGGGTGCAATTATTTTCGTTTAACAACAGTAATAAAAAGATTTACACAAATTAATAATGCACGTAGTACACGCGGTAACGACCATTTTTACTAATTAATTCTTAAGAGTGAGCACTCAAGCACCGGAGTCTGGTCCGGTCGCCGTAAGGTAATCGCCGACAATCAGTCGCAAATATCCTCCTTAATCACCGCTGACATCGGACATACGCCGACATACTCGTAAAATATACCAAAATAAAATAAAGACCCAAAATAAACATAAAACGAACCAATAAAAGTTAATTAAACGGTTGCAAAAAATGTGATCACAAATACATGACAGTTTATTCTATAACACTCGTTCCTGACTCGGATTTAATGGCCTATAAAATAAACTAGACCGAAATGTTTTAAATTGAATCAATAACCTGTATTTTAAAGACAATCATAAAATACTATAGTTTATGTCGTTTCTTCGTAGTCGCGTGAAATTATAGTCGAGTTTATGACATGCGGAGCGAGAGCAAGCGGAGCGGTCGGAGCGCTCGGAGCGGAGCGAGTAAAAAGCTCGCATATCAGTAATAAACCGCACGACTATAAAATGTTATGGCGTTTTAAGAGTAAATCCGGTTCCCTCTGAGTCAGCGCCCAAGCTCGCACACTCACTCGCTCTCAGGAGATTGTGGGAAAAAGTACATCTGTTTTTATTTTACTTGGAAAGTAGTTTACGTGTGTGATTGGTTTTAATTCTTTTCATTTCGCAAAAGATTTTAACGTCAACTTTTATATACCTTGCGTTGATTTAAAGCTGTCTCTATACAACAATTTATATTGGGCTTAGCAACCAATGATAGTGCACTGCAAGTCTTGAAAGCTAAACAGTGCAAGCCCCACTTGCGCCAACTACGTTAGTTGTTTACTCGAGGTAAAATAACAAATATTATGTCGTACTTTTTGTTTGGGTTAATATACTATAACTCGGAGTTAGTAATATAACCCAGGGTGCCGCAAGTGGGCCTTACAGTCAACCAAAATTGATTTTATTTGAACGTCAGTTCCTCCATTGCGTCAGTCGCCTCTGCTGATATCAGCGCGATTCACTCCTCATGTATTTCCGCCTGACGTCCGACAATTAATACATTTTCGGAGAGCGTTGCGCATGCATGACACACAGACGGATGATATTATCGCGGTGTTTAGACCAATTCGTTTAGTTTCGCCGCTCGCCGCGCCGCGTCGCCCCCGCCGCCATTACAGATCCGTTTAACCAATTGAGAGATAGCAGATAACATCGGAACTTTAATGTGTCGGCTAAGAATCACGGTTAATTTAATCTGTTGAACTTCAGTAAGCTGACGTGACGGCCACGGCTAAATATTGATTGTAACTATAGGTACTACTAGTCTACATATTTAAGTTCATAGCCTTCTCATGAGGTTGGCAGGACGTTAACAATGACATGTGTTGGTCATTTGTTGACCTTGGGGATCATGATATGAAGCTAAAGTGGTTTAGGAAGTGAGATTGGATAGCAGCATCCTCCTAGTATCTGACAACGAGATAGATCTGTAGTTCTGTAGTAATCAGTACACCGCGCGCGCTGCTGGTTGAGTGTACTTACCTATAGTATAATTTCTTCATCGTCATCCATAAATAATCATTGAATCAGAACTGATTCGATTACGAAATAAAACTGAATTCCTTCACGCTTTGAATCTAAACAAGCGTAACTTTACGAAGAGTTAACCAAATTCATTCTGTTACACTTAAAACTCCATTTTAATTGTTAAATCGGCGGCGGCGGCGGCGTGGCGAAGTCGGTTGTTACAACATTTATTATGTACATGTATGTATGTGGGTGCAATTAGTGATGGTGTCTGCAGTAATTGCTGTGTTTTTATCTGTGTGTGTTCACGGTAATCGGATTAATGCGGCGGCACCAGCACCACAAAGCGGTCGTTATGTGCGCCCGCGCGCACCAGTACTGCGGCGGTGGGTAGTTTGATCATGTTATGGATTTGTTTGAGTTAGTCTGTCTAATTGATAAGTAATATTTTTATGATTTACATGCAGATATTTTCTGTTTAACTGTCTCATTATTTAATCAGCAAAGCAAGCAAGATGAGATAATAAAGAAAATTATTGTCTCATCTATTTTCAAGATAAGGAGAAAGTAGAAAGAGGAAACACCAATCCATGTTTTTTGACAGTATCAAATAAGATTAATACCTTTACAATGCATGTCCTCGAAAAGAGCGTTTTCCAAGCAGCCAAACTGTGCGGAAAGTGTCTATTTTTTTTACTAGTGCTTTTTACTTTCCTGTACTTTTTTAATTTTTAATTCCAAGGTCAGCCCGCCGCATAGAGTTTTTGTTTTTGAGAAAAGCTAAAAAAATTAGTTAAGTACAGATTATCATTCATATATAAGGTAAAACAAAACTAATACTTCATTTAAGGCGTTTTTATTACTCTAGATTTCGATTTTGATCAATAAATTAATTTTAAATATTCATTAAATATGTTTGGCAGAATGAATATTTTGCTCGTGCCTTTTTGCGTTACGACGTGACAGCTATTTGTACATGCGCAGTAAAAGTTAATCTGTGGATATACTAAACGCCCTTGAATAAGCCCGCCATTTTATTAATTTCTTGCTTGGTTCAGCTATATTTTTTTATTTCCTCGCACAATGCATAGTAAAATGTTGTATGATACACGTGCGTAAGATGATTTCCGACTCGTGTCGATTTATGCACTCACTCGCTTCGCTCGCTCGTGAATAAAATACCACTCATCGGAAATCACCTACGTTCCGCACTTGTAGCATAAATGACTATATTAATATTATTTGATACTTTCAAAAAACAGAAAGTGAGAGAATTCGCTTCTTCGATAGGGACAAAAGATCGATAATAATGTAAAAAGATTATGAGGTTTATTATTTATTTATTATATACTTTATTGTACACCACTTAAATAATTACAGGACAAAAAACATTTTTAAAGATAAGTGTACAGTGGGCGGTCTTATCGCACAGGGCAATCTCTTCCAGACAAAAAAAAACAACAACAAAAAAACAAAATGATCAACAAACAAATTATCAAAATGATTTAGTTATTTCACCATCAATACAAAACCAATTATGTCTCAATTTCTCTCCAAATCTTTCTAAGTTATTGTCAATTTGTGCGCCAACTGTAATCGCTTGAAACAATCGGACACAGGCACAGTGTATATCTAGCAGATATAATGTTAGCCAACAATCTGCCATTAGCCGCCGATTAGCCCCGATACCGAGAACTTATTTATTTGTCAAAGTATAAGTGAGAGCTTAACGTTGGGATTAAGTTTTTGTGAGTATTCGTACGTGCTCAGTTAAGTTAAGTGGGCTGTAATTACGGGCTATTTTTAACTACGAGTATGTTTCTTAAGTCTGCGTCTAGACGAGACTGGAGACTAGACTGAGCGTTTGGAGTGTGTATGGGAATCGGATTAGAGTCAATAAAAAAAATTGACGATTTGGTTCAGAATCTTTTTAACGCTTAATTTGATCGTAAATTGAAATGGTCCCTATAAGGATCGATAGAAATAGACTACAGATATAGGTAGTATATAAATAAATGTATCAAGTTGCTCTGCATAATATTTGTAATATTTATTTTTACTGCACCTTTTGTTACGAATGCTCGGTAGTATCAATTTTTACTATTTGTAAATTTGACTTCGAAAAGAGCCGCTTGGTGAACTTATTGAAATAAATATATTTGTCTTTGAATTTTGACTTTGTTAATAACTTTTGACCCTCTAGATAAAAGCTTGCATAATTATTATAGCCATTCTGCTTCTATATGTAACAATATAATTTTTCATGTTTACCAGTAATTACTCACGAACGGCCCCCCCCCCCGCCAGTCCCCCACTTCACGCCGCTATAATGACGCTCTGCACAATACGGTACAAGCAGTAACATCACGCTACTCCTTTGTGTTCTTGTACTGTCACGACCTACCTTCAGTGCGATTGTTGGCCGTTCTTTATCCCTGCTCACGCCGGAATTCTCAACCGCATTAAAGCTATTTAAAGAGCTTCGGACAAAGAGTTCGGATACTAAACAGAAAACTGTAGAAGGCCCACGTCATAAAATTTTCGGAAAAAAGCTCTGCCACTCTGCACAGGAAAATGCTCTGAAATTAACAAAACAATTATTGACAAAACATAACATCACGCCCGTTTTCCCCGGAGGTTTAGGCAGAGGTACCTATCGTGCACCAATATTTGCCTTTTGGACGTGTAGCGTAAAACGGAGAGTTGACAAAATCCAAGAACCTAGCGTACACTCCTAGTTGTAAGGTTGTAACAGCATCTGGTAAATGAGAAAAAAGTCAAGCTGTCCGGCACATTTATATATTACAATGTTTAGGTCTATCCAAGGGAACAGCAGATTTTTTTTCATTAATTGAAATTGGTCACAATCCCATAATGTAAGTTTATATTCACGACTTTCCTCCTGAAACAATACCAACGAAACAAAAGTTACCGTTTAATGTCAGTACATTGTAAAGTGGCAGGGATTGACCGTTGAAATAGATTACAGTTACCAAATTTGATGGAAATTGCACAAACAGGAATTCAAGTACAATCAGACACAAAAGTGGCAGGGCTCTACCGCACATCAGTGGTCCTTCTCCGGTCGGCTGTATGGTGTGATGCGCGGCCTGGAGCTCGGTGCGCATGCGCCGATCTCAATTATAGATAGCGGTAGTTACATACACCGAGCGGCGGTACAGCCACCAACACGTGTATTGACTGTTGGCCAGTGGTATCGATCAAAAATGTGGATTTTTGTTTTTTTTATCTAGCTGATGCTGTGCCACTGCTGTTCAAAGACCTTTTCCAAGTCCTTCCAGGCACTCTTCATCTGCACCGCCTTGAAAACAAATATTCACAAAAAAATATAAAGAAGACCTATATAGTAAACAAGTCCCTAAGTTCTTAGGTATATAACTTCAAAGATGTTATAGAAGCCAGTGTTGCCGCCCACCATATTGATACTGTTATGGGTTTCTTAAGATGCAAATAAAAATGCTAACATTTATTTATATTCATATATTCTTTATTGTACACCAAGATAAAACACTACAAAAAGAAACCTTAAAATTAAAACAAACATACAACAGGCGGCCTTATCATTTAACATACGAACACACGCGTGTCAAGAACAAGTCTGTGAGTGTTAGCCTCCTGTTAACATGACCGTGAATAGAGCCTAAAAATAGAACATACAGTGTCGTGGGTCCACGGGAACCAGGGAGCTTTGTTCCAGCCTCCACGCGGCGCACCCTGGGCAACGTCGGCTCCAACTGCCCACCCGCGTTGGGTGGACAGTTGGGGCGGGCGGCTAATTTCAACGCACGAGGAAAGGTCACGGTTCCAAACACAGATCATCATCCATGATGGTCTGTGAAGGGAACCGGGCTAGAGGCGGGACGGCTAGTTCGTCGCTGCGGTGGCCATCTAACGCCTACTCCCCCCCTCTGCTGACAGAGGGTAGGGCGAGTGGGCGTGGAGTAGAGATGAAACCCAATCCCAAGGTCTCGCGTGCCGAGGGGATGAATGGCCGGAGGGTTTGTATCCGGTCCCTAGCGCAGGGAAAGGGACCTCACCCTTAAAAAGGGGGAAAAAATAAAAACATGGAAAAAAGACTATTGGATAATAATCCTCAGGCGGGTACCCTTGCGCAACGCAAGGGCCAGTCCCGCCCCTCTAGGGATCCCCTAGAGGGCAGCCCCATCGTATCTGAGGGGGGCACCACTAGTCTCGCGGGCCGGCAGACCACCGCCGACCTGCGCCAAGAGAGCCACGAGCGAGAAAAGGAGCTCCAGGAGAACCTGGAGCGACTGCGCGAAGTGGACGCACCACTTGCCGTCTCTGACGGCAACAAGAGCCGAGGAGGCTCAAGTCCCCATGTGGACGTACCTCTTGCCAGTGCCGACGGCAACAAAGGCCGAGGAGGCTCAGGTCCTGCGAACAATTTGTCTGATCAGGACTCGCGCGGGTCCAAAGTTTGGAGGAAGCGTCCGCGCAGCAAAGACTTGGGGTCACTGGGTCTCTCCTCGAGTGAGGAGAACCTGACGGCCCCGAAGGTGTCAACGGGGCGGAGAGGACGGGGTCGCGCCGTTGCCACCGCTCGGTTGCCAGAACGCGACGTGCGGGGTCGCTTCTTGCCTCAGCCCGACACGCCTGCCCCTGCAGAGTGCGTGCATAGCGACCCAGGGCACATGAGTGCGGACCAAAGCGGTGGCTCCACCACGTCCTTGTTAGGGGCAAATAAGGCGGAAGCGAATGCCGCAAAGCGGGCGCAGCGACGGGCTGTCGCGGCCGATGAGGTCGGTGAGTTGGCCCGACAGGCCCGAGAGCGGCGTTCTGCTCGGACAGCGGATGCTTCGGCGATGGAGCTAAGTCGCCAAGTAATGGACGGCCTGGATGTCGTCCTGAAGGTTGCCACCAAATCTGGCAACCTGAAGGGCACGTTCACGCGTGCCTTGAAGGACGCGGTGGACAGCATCCAGGAGGCGGTTGAGGTCCTCAGTAGCCGCACAACCACGGATGAGACGGCGAAGTTGTGGGAGGAGAATAGCCGTCTCCGATCCGAGGTGGAGGACCTCAAGCGGCAGTTTGCCGCCCAGAAGGCAGCAACCTCCGTCACGAGCCCATCGCCGGCCCCGTCTTCGGCCCCATCTCCAGCCCCATCTTCGGCCCCATCGTCGGCCCCTGCACTTGCGGATGCGGATATTGAAAGGATCGCGCGCATCTGCATGATGCAGTGCGGGCAAATGGTGGGTGCCCGGATGGAGGCTATAGAGGCGAGGTTGCTCCCAGCCGAAACCGTCCGCCCACCACTCACTGCAGACAAGCGGAGACAGGAGGGGCCTGCTAAACCTCGGCTGGCAGCCGCGTCGAGAAGTTCCGGGAAGGGGGCCACAAAGCCCACGGAGGGTTCCAATAAACCCACGGAGGGAAGGTCCGCGCCCAACGCCCGGTCGGCGGCTGCCACACCGGCGATCCCGCCTGACCCCCTCACGGAGGCCTGGACAACGGTGGTCAAGAAAGGACGCCGTCGCAAGAACAGGAAGAGGACGGCACCGTCAACACCCGCTGGAGCACCCACACTGACATCGAGGAAGACCGCGGGACCGCCTAAGGTTAGAGCGCCCCGCTCCGCGGCTGTAGTGATCACACTGCAGCCCGGAGCCGTCGAAAGGGGCGTCTCTTACAAGGCGGTCCTGACAGAGGCGAGGGCCAAAGTCGCGTTCCCCGACCTTGGAACACCGTCCGGCTTCAAAATGAGGCCGGCAATAACGGGGGCGCGGCTGCTCGAGGTGTCGGGTGCCTCTAGCGCCGAAAAGGCGGACATTCTGGCCGCCAAGCTGAGGGAGGTCCTCAACCCTGAGGACGTCCGGGTGTCCAGGCCGATGAAGACGGCTGAGCTGCGTGTCGACGGTCTAGACGACTCGACGACCCCAGCTGAGGTCGTGGCGGCCATCGCCCGAGCTGGCGGATGTCCGTCCGAGGATGTGCGGACGGGCGAGATCCGCGCCGACGCTACCGGGCTCGGCATGATTTGGGTGCGGTGCCCGGTGGCGGCGGCGAACAAGGTCGCTGAAGGTGGGCGACTGTTGGTGGGGTGGGTTTCAACAAGGGTGAAGCTGCTGCAACCCAGAGCATTGCGGTGCTATCGTTGCCTGGACATTGGGCATGTCAGGGCACGATGCACCGCTGAAACAGACCGCAGCGAGCAATGCTATCGCTGCGGTCAGCCCGGCCACAAGGCGGCCCAGTGCTCCGCGGCGCCTAACTGCAGCCTCTGTACAGCTGCAGGGAGGCCCGCTGGGCACAGAGCGGGCGGAAAGGCCTGTGGCGCACCCACGCAGCAGCAGAAGAGGAGAAGGAGGGCCAAGGTTGCCGGGGGCTCTTTACCCCCCCATCAGCCTGGCTACTCTTCGGCCGACTCCCGGCCTAGGAATGGAGTGGAGGGAATGGATTGCGCATAATGGCGCTCTACCATTTCCTCCAGGGCAATATCAACCACTCTGCCAGAGCTCAGGATCTCTTGCTCCAGAGCATGGCAGAGTGGTCGATTCACGTGGCTGTGGTCGCTGAGCCGTATTTCGTCCCACCCAGAGATAACTGGGTTGGAGACCTCGACGGTTTGGTGGCCATTATTGGCGGGGCTCTTGTCAGCCCGTCCCGAGGTCGCGGCTGGGTGGCCGCCCTCGCAGACGGCGTTGGCATAGTTGGTGCGTATTTTTCGCCCAACAAGAGTCTCGCCGACTTCGAGAGTTTCCTTGTCGAGTTGGGCGCCGTCGTAGGCCGACTCCACCCTCACCCTGTGCTGTTGCTAGGGGATCTCAACGCCAAGTCTTCGGCGTGGGGATCTCCGGTAACCGATGCTAGGGGTGAGGCGCTGGAGGAGTGGGCAGTAACCAGTGGCCTGGTCATCTTAAACCGGGGCTCGGTTTACACGTGCGTGCGACAGCGGGGCGGGTCAGTAGTGGACGTCTCGTTCGCTAGCCCTGCTGTCGCGAGCCGTGTCCGTGACTGGCATGTCGCCGTGGAGGTGGAGACGTTATCGGATCACCGATATATCCGTTTTGACGTCTCCACCCAGACCGCTGGCGGCCGCGGTACGCCAGCCCCGCGAACGGACGGTCCACGCTGGGCGCGCAAGCGCATCGACAGGGAACTTCTCGAAGAGGCCACCATTGTCCAGGCCTGGATCCGGGAGTCGGCAACATTCGGACCCGTTGACGTCGAACAGGAGGCGCTGTGGTTCCGCGGGGCGATGACGCAAATCAGCGACGCGTCCATGCCCCGGGTCCACGCACAGTCAGCAAGGCGCCAGGTGTACTGGTGGTCCGCCGAGATCGCACAGTTGCGTGTCGCGTGCGTAGCGGCCAGACGCCAGTACACCCGATACCGGAGGAGACGTCGTCGGGTCCCTGACGAAGAAGCCGCGCTGTATGAGGTGTACCGCGCGGCGACGGAGACTCTGCGGCTGGCCATCGGCGAGGCGAAGAAGCGAGCCAGGGAGGAGATGTTGGAGACTCTAGACCGGGATCCTTGGGGGCGCCCTTATCGAGCGGTACGAGGAAAGCTTCGTGCCGCCGCGCCTCCACTTACGGAGAGTCTCCAACCCGAGCTGCTGGAGGAGGTAGTCGCAGCCCTCTTCCCAGCGAGAGCGGAGCATATCCCGCCGCCGATGGCTTTGCCCACGGCCGCAGAGTCTACAGAGGAGGACGCCATCAGCGTCCCAGAGGTGACACAGGCAGAGATGGGGGCGGCCGTGATGCGGCTCCGGGCCAAGAACGTGGCTCCGGGGCCCGATGGAATCCACGGCCACGTGCTAGCCCTCGCTCTGAAGGAGCTAGAGCCCTGGCTGAGAGGACTCTTCACAGCGTGCCTTGAGCGGGGCCAGTTTCCCACTCTGTGGAAATCTGGTCGGCTGGTCCTGCTCAGGAAGGCGGGGCGCCCTGCGGACTCGCCGTCCGCATACCGGCCCATAGTGCTGCTAGACGAGGTGGGTAAGTTGTTCGAGCGGATAATCGCTGCCCGCCTCGTCAGCCACTTGTACAGAGAGGGGCCGGACCTGGACGAAAGCCAGTTTGGCTTTCGGCATGGGCGCTCCACCATCCACGCGATATCGCAGGTGAGAGTCCTGGCGGAGGAAGCGGTGTCCCGGGGTGGGGTGATGTTGGCAGTGTCATTGGACATTTCCAACGCCTTCAACACCCTGCCCTGGAGTTGTGTTCGGGAGGCACTGCGGTATCATCGAGTGCCTCCCTACCTCCGCCGCATTGTCGGGGCTTATTTGGCGGAGAGGTGTGTCACCTATGTGGGACGTGATGGCGTCGAAAACCAGCACCGCATGTCGTGCGGTGTTCCACAGGGCTCGGTCTTGGGCCCACCCCTGTGGAGCATCGGGTACGACTGGGTGCTGAGGGGCGAACTCCAACCGGGCGTAGACCTGACGTGTTACGCGGACGACACACTGGTCACCGCCCGGGGGAGTTCGTACAGGGAGGCAGCGTTGCTGGCGACGGCTGCGGTCTCACAGGTGGTGAGCCGCATACAGCGTCTTGGCCTGGAGGTGGCCCTCAACAAGTCGGAGGCCATGGTCTTTCATGGCCCCCGGCGGGCGCCACCGCCCGATGCCCACATCGTCGTCGGGGGGGCTCGAATCGCTGTCGAGTCAACCATGAAGTACCTGGGATTGGTGCTCGACAGCCGGTGGGATTTCGGCCCCCACTTCCGGCGGCTAGCGCCCAAGTTGTTAGGCGCGGCGGGGGCGCTGTCAACGCTGCTTCCCAATCTGGGGGTCCCGAGCGCTGCCTGTAGGCGGCTCTACGTGGGGATCGTGCGATCGATGGCCCTGTATGGGGCCCCGATCTGGGCGGCTGACCTGACGGCCGGCAGCATCGCTGTTCTGCGAAAGCCGCAGAGAGCGATGGCCGTCAGAGTCATCAGGGGGTATCGCACGATCTCCTACGAGGCGGCTTGCGTACTGGCCGGATCCCCGCCCTGGGACCTGGAGGCGAAGGTACTCGCGTCACTGTATCGGTGGCGCGAGGAAGCGCGGGCGCGGGGCGAAGGGCTGATGCAGCGACATATGGAGTTGCGTCAGTCTCAGCTTCGCGAGGTCCTGGTGGCGGAATGGCGGGACAGGCTTTCACGCCCTACCGCCGGCCTCATTACCATCGAGGCGGTCCGGCCAGTGCTGGAGCGCTGGCTCGGGAGGAGGCACGGTTCCCTGTCGTTTCGGGTGACGCAGGTACTCTCGGGGCATGGTTGCTTCGGGAAGTACCTGTGTCGCATAAACAGGGAGCCGGACGCCCGGTGTCACCACTGCGTCCACTGCCGGGAGGACACGGCGCGGCATACGCTGGCAGAGTGTGCCGCTTGGGAGGAGCCACGCCGTGCCCTCATCTCAGAAGTAGGCAGTGACCTATCGCTGCCGGCTGTAGTAGAGTCTATGGTCGGCAGCGAGGAGTCCTGGAACGCGGTGGTATCCTTCTGCGAAACAGTCGTCTCGCAGAAGGAGGCTGCGGAGAGGGAGAGGGAGATTTCATCCGCTCACCCGATCCGCAGAAGACGCGCCGGGCGTCGGCGGAGGGCGGACAACGCCCTCTTCCAGCCCCCCTAAATGGGTCCAGGGGTGACGGACCCGGGGACGTCCGTCGCCACACATCAGGATCCGAGGTGGCGGCGCGTTGTGTTCCACGCGCGCCCCTCTTAGATGTCGCGGGGGAAGTCTAACACCTCACTTCCCCCCCAACTCGAGATCGAGGCCCGCAATGGCGGGCCGGCACTAGCCGGGGGTTGCGGAAGTATCGTTGTTCCCGCGACCCCCAGCGTAGGTGTGAGATGGAACACCGGGGTGGTTTTTAGTCAGTAGGAGTCTGACAGACCCCTCCGCCACCCCAGGGCGGAGGACATCCAATGAGGATTTTCCACCCCGGAAAAAAAAAAAAAAAAAAAAAAAAAAAAAAAAAAAAAAAAAAAAAAAAAGGGTGCCGCAAGTGGGCCTTACAGTCAACCAAAATTGATTTTATTTGAACGTCAGTTCCTCCATTGCGTCAGTCGCCTCTGCTGATATCAGCGCGATTCACTCCTCATGTATTTCCGCCTGACGTCCGACAATTAATACATTTTCGGAGAGCGTTGCGCATGCATGACACACAGACGGATGATATTATCGCGGTGTTTAGACCAATTCGTTTAGTTTCGCCGCTCGCCGCGCCGCGTCGCCCCCGCCGCCATTACAGATCCGTTTAACCAATTGAGAGATAGCAGATAACATCGGAACTTTAATGTGTCGGCTAAGAATCACGGTTAATTTAATCTGTTGAACTTCAGTAAGCTGACGTGACGGCCACGGCTAAATATTGATTGTAACTATAGGTACTACTAGTCTACATATTTAAGTTCATAGCCTTCTCATGAGGTTGGCAGGACGTTAACAATGACATGTGTTGGTCATTTGTTGACCTTGGGGATCATGATATGAAGCTAAAGTGGTTTAGGAAGTGAGATTGGATAGCAGCATCCTCCTAGTATCTGACAACGAGATAGATCTGTAGTTCTGTAGTAATCAGTACACCGCGCGCGCTGCTGGTTGAGTGTACTTACCTATAGTATAATTTCTTCATCGTCATCCATAAATAATCATTGAATCAGAACTGATTCGATTACGAAATAAAACTGAATTCCTTCACGCTTTGAATCTAAACAAGCGTAACTTTACGAAGAGTTAACCAAATTCATTCTGTTACACTTAAAACTCCATTTTAATTGTTAAATCGGCGGCGGCGCGGCGGCGGCGGCGTGGCGAAGTCGGTTGTTACAACATTTATTATGTACATGTATGTATGTGGGTGCAATTAGTGATGGTGTCTGCAGTAATTGCTGTGTTTTTATCTGTGTGTGTTCACGGTAATCGGATTAATGCGGCGGCACCAGCACCACAAAGCGGTCGTTATGTGCGCCCGCGCGCACCAGTACTGCGGCGGTGGGTAGTTTGATCATGTTATGGATTTGTTTGAGTTAGTCTGTCTAATTGATAAGTAATATTTTTATGATTTACATGCAGATATTTTCTGTTTAACTGTCTCATTATTTAATCAGCAAAGCAAGCAAGATGAGATAATAAAGAAAATTATTGTCTCATCTATTTTCAAGATAAGGAGAAAGTAGAAAGAGGAAACACCAATCCATGTTTTTTGACAGTATCAAATAAGATTAATACCTTTACAATGCATGTCCTCGAAAAGAGCGTTTTCCAAGCAGCCAAACTGTGCGGAAAGTGTCTATTTTTTTTACTAGTGCTTTTTACTTTCCTGTACTTTTTTAATTTTTAATTCCAAGGTCAGCCCGCCGCATAGAGTTTTTGTTTTTGAGAAAAGCTAAAAAAATTAGTTAAGTACAGATTATCATTCATATATAAGGTAAAACAAAACTAATACTTCATTTAAGGCGTTTTTATTACTCTAGATTTCGATTTTGATCAATAAATTAATTTTAAATATTCATTAAATATGTTTGGCAGAATGAATATTTTGCTCGTGCCTTTTTGCGTTACGACGTGACAGCTATTTGTACATGCGCAGTAAAAGTTAATCTGTGGATATACTAAACGCCCTTGAATAAGCCCGCCATTTTATTAATTTCTTGCTTGGTTCAGCTATATTTTTTTATTTCCTCGCACAATGCATAGTAAAATGTTGTATGATACACGTGCGTAAGATGATTTCCGACTCGTGTCGATTTATGCACTCACTCGCTTCGCTCGCTCGTGAATAAAATACCACTCATCGGAAATCACCTACGTTCCGCACTTGTAGCATAAATGACTATATTAATATTATTTGATACTTTCAAAAAACAGAAAGTGAGAGAATTCGCTTCTTCGATAGGGACAAAAGATCGATAATAATGTAAAAAGATTATGAGGTTTATTATTTATTTATTATATACTTTATTGTACACCACTTAAATAATTACAGGACAAAAAACATTTTTAAAGATAAGTGTACAGTGGGCGGTCTTATCGCACAGGGCAATCTCTTCCAGACAAAAAAAAACAACAACAAAAAAACAAAATGATCAACAAACAAATTATCAAAATGATTTAGTTATTTCACCATCAATACAAAACCAATTATGTCTCAATTTCTCTCCAAATCTTTCTAAGTTATTGTCAATTTGTGCGCCAACTGTAATCGCTTGAAACAATCGGACACAGGCACAGTGTATATCTAGCAGATATAATGTTAGCCAACAATCTGCCATTAGCCGCCGATTAGCCCCGATACCGAGAACTTATTTATTTGTCAAAGTATAAGTGAGAGCTTAACGTTGGGATTAAGTTTTTGTGAGTATTCGTACGTGCTCAGTTAAGTTAAGTGGGCTGTAATTACGGGCTATTTTTAACTACGAGTATGTTTCTTAAGTCTGCGTCTAGACGAGACTGGAGACTAGACTGAGCGTTTGGAGTGTGTATGGGAATCGGATTAGAGTCAATAAAAAAAATTGACGATTTGGTTCAGAATCTTTTTAACGCTTAATTTGATCGTAAATTGAAATGGTCCCTATAAGGATCGATAGAAATAGACTACAGATATAGGTAGTATATAAATAAATGTATCAAGTTGCTCTGCATAATATTTGTAATATTTATTTTTACTGCACCTTTTGTTACGAATGCTCGGTAGTATCAATTTTTACTATTTGTAAATTTGACTTCGAAAAGAGCCGCTTGGTGAACTTATTGAAATAAATATATTTGTCTTTGAATTTTGACTTTGTTAATAACTTTTGACCCTCTAGATAAAAGCTTGCATAATTATTATAGCCATTCTGCTTCTATATGTAACAATATAATTTTTCATGTTTACCAGTAATTACTCACGAACGGCCCCCCCCCCCGCCAGTCCCCCACTTCACGCCGCTATAATGACGCTCTGCACAATACGGTACAAGCAGTAACATCACGCTACTCCTTTGTGTTCTTGTACTGTCACGACCTACCTTCAGTGCGATTGTTGGCCGTTCTTTATCCCTGCTCACGCCGGAA
The DNA here is from genome assembly GCA_948252205.1 of Orthosia incerta. Classification (NCBI taxonomy): domain Eukaryota; kingdom Metazoa; phylum Arthropoda; class Insecta; order Lepidoptera; family Noctuidae; genus Orthosia; species Orthosia incerta. The sequence goes on along the minus strand of OX411747.1, from coordinate 32,833,766 downwards.
TTCTCAACCGCATTAAAGCTATTTAAAGAGCTTCGGACAAAGAGTTCGGATACTAAACAGAAAACTGTAGAAGGCCCACGTCATAAAATTTTCGGAAAAAAGCTCTGCCACTCTGCACAGGAAAATGCTCTGAAATTAACAAAACAATTATTGACAAAACATAACATCACGCCCGTTTTCCCCGGAGGTTTAGGCAGAGGTACCTATCGTGCACCAATATTTGCCTTTTGGACGTGTAGCGTAAAACGGAGAGTTGACAAAATCCAAGAACCTAGCGTACACTCCTAGTTGTAAGGTTGTAACAGCATCTGGTAAATGAGAAAAAAGTCAAGCTGTCCGGCACATTTATATATTACAATGTTTAGGTCTATCCAAGGGAACAGCAGATTTTTTTTCATTAATTGAAATTGGTCACAATCCCATAATGTAAGTTTATATTCACGACTTTCCTCCTGAAACAATACCAACGAAACAAAAGTTACCGTTTAATGTCAGTACATTGTAAAGTGGCAGGGATTGACCGTTGAAATAGATTACAGTTACCAAATTTGATGGAAATTGCACAAACAGGAATTCAAGTACAATCAGACACAAAAGTGGCAGGGCTCTACCGCACATCAGTGGTCCTTCTCCGGTCGGCTGTATGGTGTGATGCGCGGCCTGGAGCTCGGTGCGCATGCGCCGATCTCAATTATAGATAGCGGTAGTTACATACACCGAGCGGCGGTACAGCCACCAACACGTGTATTGACTGTTGGCCAGTGGTATCGATCAAAAATGTGGATTTTTGTTTTTTTTATCTAGCTGATGCTGTGCCACTGCTGTTCAAAGACCTTTTCCAAGTCCTTCCAGGCACTCTTCATCTGCACCGCCTTGAAAACAAATATTCACAAAAAAATATAAAGAAGACCTATATAGTAAACAAGTCCCTAAGTTCTTAGGTATATAACTTCAAAGATGTTATAGAAGCCAGTGTTGCCGCCCACCATATTGATACTGTTATGGGTTTCTTAAGATGCAAATAAAAATGCTAACATTTATTTATATTCATATATTCTTTATTGTACACCAAGATAAAACACTACAAAAAGAAACCTTAAAATTAAAACAAACATACAACAGGCGGCCTTATCATTTAACATACGAACACACGCGTGTCAAGAACAAGTCTGTGAGTGTTAGCCTCCTGTTAACATGACCGTGAATAGAGCCTAAAAATAGAACATACAGTGTCGTGGGTCCACGGGAACCAGGGAGCTTTGTTGACATTGGAGACTTTCGCACAGTGACGCACAGAAAAGGACCAATTTTATTTATGACTGGCACTTTTGAATTCATTTCTAGATGTTCTTTTTACAACACCTGCAGGACCATTATAAGGCCATTGCTAACGCTAGCGTCGCCGCGTCGTCGACGAATTCTGGTCAAAACACATTTAATTTAGAATCATCGATATGTCGAAGAAGACTTCTAAAGAAATAATTGCGTGTTAAATCAGACTTTTCAAATTCTACAAAAAAACATTGTTTTGAGACTTGTCTGTCCGACGATACCCGACTCCGAAGCGAAGGCTTCGCAGCACCCCACAGCGAGAGCCGTGACCCCCCTCACCCCTCCCCCACTATTTGGGGGCCACTCTGTACAGGATGCTGGAGAATGTAGATCAGTGTTTGTATTGCCTCGATGTCCAAACTTGCCTCATACTTGGCCATGTTTGCGCTCGCCTACAAAAGACATCAACGCGCTCTTTGTTTGCTCACACCAATCATTTGTGTGCATTCACTTGAAAGTTATAATGTCATGATATTATCTATGTTATTAGTTTTATCGATCAATATGGTTTGGCAACCTTCACTGCGTATGGCTTGAATGTATGGTCATTTAACTATGTCGTTGTAAGTAACCTAAAAATAAAAAGAGCTAAGGAGTCGTTGATATATTTATTTTACTGTCAATACTTCACAAGTGATAATCTGGCAAATCGTTGTTTCGAGATACGTATTGTGGTAGTACAGTTTAATATTTTCAGATCAGTTAGTTTAATCCTGATCTTGACTCTTCTTTTTTATTTTGTTTAAGTAAAATAAAGTATAACAAACCGTAATCTACTTTTTCTAGACCCAATTTGTAGAATTTTACAGCAGCTCAAAACCACTCAAAGGTTCCAAAAAAACATATTCTCGTGTCGACAGCCGGTGGTCCTTAACTCAGCGTTTAATAGAACTGTGCGCGGAGCGTGTCCGTCACAGCCCGTGCGGTGCACGGTGCTTCAACCGGCGCAGCGTGCCGCATCCGAGCCGGAGCGATTACACGGATTAGCGAATTCTTAATCCAAAATTTCTATAGAGAATTTGAATTAAAGGATCTCTAAACATTTGCTAAACAGTCTCCAGATTTTTATAAATGAGAGTGTAATTAGAGAATTTGAAATTAGAATCTTCTAAAAAGTTACTACTCAGCTCAGAGATTTTTATAACTTACTTATAAAAATCTCTGAGCTGAGTAGCAACTTATCCAAAATAGTAAGATACCTTGGGTAAGACTGGTCGTCAGCGTTTCTGGCTGTAACTTCACAGATCTGCGAATAATAGTCTGAATCAATAGCTTAACGTGCTTTGTGAGGCACGGAGAGGTCTTAGGTCCTATGTAATCGATGGTGACTCCTCATCTTCATGAGGACCCATGTGGCTGTTCCAGGCTGGAACTTAAACATTTACGAATAAGGTTCACATTCGTTTGAGATGCTTACTTTCCCTAACAAAGCCAATGTTCGGTCGGCGAGTGTGCCCGTAGCGAAACAGAAGCCTCCCCGTGTTGACACCTAATCCGTGGAAATGACGCCGTTTTTAGAGCTTTGTAGCCGTTCTGCATATTGTACAGACCGTAGAGCGGTGGTCGGTAGAGTTAGTTGATTTTATGCTCAAATTGGGACAAATTAAGAATCGTGATGGGTGGTAGGTTGTGTGGCAAGTTTTGAAATGGGTTGAAATCTTGCAGTGATTTGCAACACAATAAAGTTGTTGTTTGTGGAACAACACTGGTTTAAATAAACAAAATAATTGTGGTCCCTTTTAAGTAAACTTGAAAATCAGCATTTTAAAATGTAACAAAATCATCTCAAGGAAAGTGAGAATTTAGCCCTGAAATATGAAAGTTCCAGGCAGTAGTAGGTAGTATGCCAACGATAAAATGACTAGAAGCAATTATTGCCCAAGGATACGCAAGTTTGACCTGAACATAATAATAAAAGCGGTACAATAGCTTCCACAGCGGCATCGTAAACTCCAAGTAAGTGCCTTCTGCCTCCCCTGACCTCTGCGCCCTCCCAGTGTAAAGCCTGCAGGAGTGCAGGTACTCTCGTTACGCGAAATTAACAATAAGCGTGGCTCTGCTCTGTAGTTACCGACTGATAGTATTTCATCCGCTCATTTTCTAAAACACCGACCTTCAAATATAAATGTTGTACAGCAGATCTACTTCATGACATACTGAGGGACATAGACATAACATTATAAGACTACTATATTTCCCACAGAGCTTCCAAAGTGAATGTATGTAGTGCTCACAAGTTACCACTTATTTTACCTACTAGCTTCTGCCAGCGGCTTCGCCCGCGTACATGTTGAGAATTATCCCAAGGGAACATATTCCCGGGATTCAAAGTATCCTATTTCAGACTGTCTCTGTGCCAAATTTCATGCCTATCCGTTCAGTAGTTTTTACGTGAAAGAGTAACAAACATACAAACACACACACTCACAAACTTTCGCCTTTATAATATTAAGTAGGGTTAATAGTCTATTCTATATATATTATATATATTTTAATATATAAAAGAAGAAACTGACTGACTGATCGATCAGTCCCTTAAGTGAGGTAAGTGAGCACTAAGAAAGGATTTTTGGAAATTCCATCCTAAAGGGTGTAAAAAGGGGGTTGAAAGTTTGTATCTAATTTCTACAGATTGTAAGTTGGACACGAGAAATTTAAGATTTACGGTTTTGGTTGATAAACATTATTAATGTATTTTTGGTTTTTGGAAATTCCACCCCTGAGGGGGTAAAAAGGGGGTTGAAAGTTTGTATGTAATTTCTACAGTTTGTAAGTTAGACACGTGAAATTTTAGATTTACGGTCTTGGTAGATAAAAAGATTTAATTTATTTATTGGTTTTTTGAAAATGCCTCTCTGAGTGAGTAAAAAGGTGGTTGATACTTTGTATGTAATTTCTATAGTTTGTAAGTTGGACACGTGAAATTTTAGATTTACGGTCTTGGTAGATAACAATAATCAATGTATGTTTTGGTTTTTGGAACGTCGACCCCTAAGGGAGAAAAAAGGGGGTTGAAAGTTTATATGTTTTGTTTTCGATTTGGAAGGTAAAACATCTGATAACGTAGGTTTACGCTCTTGATTAATATGAAAAACAATGAGTTTATTGATTTCCGGAAATTCTATCCCTAAGGGGATTAAAGGTGACAATTTGTTGGGCTTATATATTTGAATCTTGGCATAAATACTAACAGCAAATACACTCGCGAGCAATGACAAAGTTCCAGTGACATAGCACCAAATTACTCCTAAACGGGAAAGGCTAGCTTAATGACGCCGTCTCCAATATTAAAGTACATTTAACAGCGCATCAGAATATTACCAACTAAAAACGTAAATATTGTGTTTAAATTTTAAATTAAATGTTTTAAAAAATTGGGGCCATTTGGCAAATAAAACCAAATCTCTAAGTAGGGGTTTTATTAGGTGTAAACGTAGGTTTTGATAACTCAGTACTTGTTGTTTCTTCCATGTGCTCTCAATACAGCTTCTACGCGATTGGGCATGCTGAATACCAGATTCCTCAGCATATGCTGAGGAATGTTCTCCTATTCTTCAATGAGCGCGTAATTCAAGTCACGAAGAGTAATTGGAGGTGGAACTCGTTTTCTCACACGTCTGTCAAGCTCGTCCCAAGCATGCTCAATAGGTTTCAAATCGGGGCTCCTTGCTGGCCACTCCATTTTGTGGATTCCTACGTTCTGAAGATAATCATTTACAACTTGAGCAGTGTGGACCCGTGCATTATCGTGCATGAACACTGCATTGTCGCTCATATTAGCCAAAAACGGACCAGCATGTTCATTGAGAATCTCATTGATGTATCTCACAGCAGTTAGGTTCCCGTTCTCGATTGGAACTAACGCTGTTCGACCCTATGCAGAGATACCAGCCCACACGTGAACGGTACCTCCGCCGTGTGACACTTTTTCTTCAAAACATGCTTGTGCAAAACTTTCTCCTGGTCGTCGGTATACTCTTTTCCTCCCATCATGATGGTACAGCATAAATCTTGACTCATCAGAGAACATCACTCTACCCCATTCGTCCTCACCCCACACACGCCTGGGTTTTAGCGGCATTAAACCTGACCAGATTGGCATCGCTCCATTCGGAGACTGCCTGCAAGGACAGGTTCAAGCGCTCCACCATGGCCTCCCGGAGAGACCGGATCTGAGGCCCGGTAGCACGAGCGTTGGACAAGTATCTCTTAGCAACAGTGCTGTCGTCTGCATACCCAAAGGTGCTACCGGGTGCTGGTTTTATCAGATCGTTAATGTGCAGCAAGAATAAAGTTGCTGAGAGTACCGACCCCTGAGGGACCCCGGCATTAATATCCAAGTGGTCCGACGAGCAGCCATCGATAACCACTCGAATGGACCGATCTCTTAGGAAGTCTGCAATCAAATCACACAGACCACCGAGCAAACCGAATGAAGGAAGGTTACCAATAAGGCTTTCGTGCCAGACCCTATCAAAAGCCTTCGAGATGTCTAGGGAGACGGCAAGTGCTTCCCCGTGGCTCTCGATGGCCTCACTCGATATGTGAATGGCATACGCTAGAAGATCCCCAGTAGACCGATTTCGGCGGAAGCCGTATTGGCGGTCACTTAGGATATCGTTTGCTTCTAGGTATGCCAGGAGCTTAATATTGAGTACGCGTTCCATACACTTACAGAGTATGGAAGTTACAGATATGGGTCTGTAGTTGGCTGGGTCAGCTCGACTGCCCTTCTTGGGCACGGGCTGTACGTTAGCTTGCTTCCAAGCATTCGGCACTTTTCCAGCCTCATACGAAAGGCGGAATAGACGTGTCAAGATCGGAGACAGTTCAGGCGCACAGATTCTAAGAACAATTGCTGGTATTCCGTCAGGGCCGCTAGCCTTGTTCACATCGAGGTAGCGCAGCACCCTGCGGACGTCCTTTTGATGGATACGAATGTCTGTCATACTCGTCTCACATCCATCAGGAGAAGGAGGGGGCCGCGCGTCACCAGGATTCAGACGTGAAGATTCCACAAAAAGAGAGGCAAATAAATTTGCATTCTCCTCAGCGGAGTGGGCCAGCGACCCATTGGTTTCTGCAGTGGTGGTAGTGAGGGACGGCAGAAGTTCGACTCGACCGACTTAGCCAGAGACCAAAACGCTTAACTAACTGCTGGGTAAGATGCAAGTTTGGTCCCTATTCGGCCAATGTGGTCGAACTGAGCCCTTCGCAACACCATCTTGCAGGATTTGGCAGCCCTGTTGAAGGGCTACATTAAGGTTTACATTAAGGCTTCTTTTAATGATGTAGGGGAGCAAACTAGAGATATTTTTTTTAATGAAAAGTCCTTGGGCAAAATAATAAAGGTAACATTAGATTTTCGGAACTATCCCCAATAAACGATTTAAGGGATGTTAAAGTTTGTATGGAAAATTTTATTTATTGGGTTAATAAACTTGAAACTTGGCACAAATTTTGAAGTATTTTACTGCACAAAGCTTCTTTTTATGATGTAGGGGAGCACTAAGGAGGGATTTTTGGAAATTCAACCTTTGAAGAGGTTAAAAGATAGTTAACATTATTTGTATTAACATTTATTTGTATGAAAAATCTTTTCCCTTGGGCAAATAATAAATTGCCATCATTAGTTTTTCAGATTCACCTCCGGGAAGATGATTTAGGGGTGTCAACGATTTTTTGAATAATCTTACGGCACTGGACGACCTCTACGTCGATTTGGAACTACCGAACTGGACCGTTGGCTCAGGCAAACAAACAAAAACAAAACACAACAAAAAGTGTAAGGCCAAACAAACGTAGGTAATTTTATGAGTTGTGAGTGACGTTTTAGTGTCGCGTAATTTACGCAGCATTCGTTTTCATATTAAAGTAATTTTTACTCAACCCGAAATTATGCGATTCAAAAATCGCGACCAGTCTTCTGCTCTACGGATTCAGCAGACTTGCGGCCTTCACCAGGACATCAGTCCAACTTGTGCGAGGCCTTGCATTGTTGCATCTTCCAGTAACGACCTCGCCACTCCAGAAACTTTCAGTCTGTTCAGTGAACAATCTGGTCTGCTTAATGCAACCAAAGTTTGGTCTACCTTGAAACTATGTCAGCTGCCTCAGTTTTCCTGTCGTGTTTCCGAGTCGGATTCGATGAATAGCTTCTGTAAAGTCACCGATTTTCATGAGAATGGGTGCTAAATGGGTATTTAAAATGACCTTAGTTTTATCCATATTGATCGAAAGACTCGTGCGAAAGCTCCACTGCACTCTTCTTCATAGCATTAGATGGTGAGTGGTATACTCGCTATGGATCTTACTGTAAAGCCTCATGACTGAGGTTTTGTTCGAATTATCGGTATGACTATTATTTACCTAAAACTTATCGGACACGTCATTAAAGTTTCGTAAATCCTAACTTATAGTAGATATCTACGGTTTACCAATTTAGTAGATATCTACGATTTACCAACTTATTATTGATTTAACAATAGCTTATTTTTGGTCCCCTTCACTAACTGCACATAATAAAGTCAGTACTTAGTTGAATAAAATACGAAAACATGCGAACGAAGTCGCGGGCGGAGTGCTAGTCATACAATAAGACCAAACCAACAATATTGTTGCCACCGAGCGAGCGAGGCATCAATCAAGTTATTTCAAAAGGGTTTATTAATTTAACAACATTACACACAAAAGCCTTTATATATGTTCAACCACTTATCAAACTATTAGAACTGCCAGTTTTAAAAGGCTTTCGTCCATCAGTTCACCACTCGTCAAACAATAACTTGTGCAGCAGAACTTCTGCATCACTTTTGTAAGCGATACCTGCGCGGGCGCAACAGAAAGCAGTTGCAATTAACCACAATTAGCAATCAACTGGTAATCAACCCCTTGTCTCTCTCTCATCACACACTCACAGCTGTGGGACGCGCACGCGCTGCCCTTTGTTATAAGACGGAGATAATTACACGCTCAACGGATTATAGGTGCATTTTGTAGTACGGTTTTATAGGTGCAAGACATTAATGTAGCGAAATGATTAAGGATAAGTTTATTAGTAAAATATAATTTAGTATGTAAGGGTTATCACGGATTCACAAAGGGTCCCGCGGACTTGCGACTTATGTATCTGTAAAATAATTTCTATGTTATAGGGTTATGCTATCGTTTGCACTGTTATATTGCGACTGTCTGTAGGAGCCTTTATTAAGAAGCATTATAATTTATCACATTACGAAACGAGCTAAGCTATAACCTGTCTCCACACAAGTTTGGAAACCTGCCACAGTAAAAAAACATAAGTAACTGTTATCTCAGAACATAAAGAAATTAAATAATGAATGTAACACCATAAACCATGGAGACAGCCTCCACTAAATATTTGTTGATAAAACTGTTTAAATTCCACAAAACATGGAATCGTCTCTACCAAGTCTACGGAACTCTACTAACTCTATAAATAACGTTTGAACGACGTTTTTACTCAACGCGAGGAATTAAGCGTGAAATATTGTATTTCTACGAAATCTACAATGTGTGGCACAAAGAGGCTCGACGTAGATCCCACTGTAGAGTCGCTATAAACATGTCACCAGCTACTGGGGATTATTAATGTTACATTAAACAACAAAATATTGGGCTATGATAGAATAACGAATATTTTAGTACTGAAATTAAAAATAATGAAAGTGGAAGATTACACTTATTAAGTACTTGGCTATAAGTAAGGGTACCCTGAAAATAAGTGGTAAATAGAGAGAATCTAGCGTGTATTTTATTTTTTTATTTATCGATAGGCTCGCGTTTGACCACTATCTCGCCAGATAGTAAGTGATGATATGGTCGACGATGAAGCACCCTTGCCTAGAAGTAACCTATTCACTCTTGACATAAAGACCCCAAGGTTGTAGCTATCAGGAAACAAAGACTCCGGAAGGGAATTCCACTCCTTAGCTGTGCGTACAATTAAAGTATTCGCAAAACGCTTTGTACGTATGGGTGGGATGTCCACCATGTACCGGTGGCGCATTGCCGTACATCTTGTTGTCCGGTGATGGAAAGGGCTAGGCGGAATCAAATTGTGCAGTTCCATCGCACACTCCCTGAAATGTAACCGATAAAAAACCGACAGACTGGCCACTTGGCGTCGATGTTCAAGGCTCTGGAGCTTTGAGGCGACCAGGGCATCGTTGCCGATAAGCCTCTTGGCCCGTTTGTCAATCGACTCAAGTGCATCAAGTTGATTATTGGCAGATCCGTCCCAGAGATGAGAGCAGTACTCCATGCACGTCCGAACTTGCGCTTTATACAATTTGAGCAGCTGTTCAGGCGTGAAGTACCGTCTCACCTTTGCAAGGATCCCCAACTTTTTTGCAGCCCACTGAGCCTAGCCTCAATAAATGGACCAAAATTGAGGGTCGAAGTTAACGTAACACCAAGAAGGTCGAGATGGTCCATTATCGGCACGGTTACACCACGGAAAGATGGAGCCGGGTGGAATAGGCTCTTTTTTGCAGAAAAAGACATGCCTCGGTCTTAGCAGCATTGAAACTGACTAGATTGGCATCGCCCCATTAAGAGACTGCCTCCAAAGACAGGTTCAAGCGCTCAACCATGGCCTCCCGGAGAGACCGGATCTCAGGCCCAGTAGGCCGTGCGCCGGACATGTATCTCTCAGCAACCGTGCTGTCGTCTGCATACCCACAGATTTAAGCAGGTCATTAATGTGCAGCAAAAACAGTGTAGCCGAGAGCACCGACCCCTGAGGGACTCCGGCGTTAATACCTAACTGACCGGACGAGCAGCCATCGATAACCACTCGGATGGACCGATCCTTCAGGAAGTCAGCAATCCAGTCACACAGACCACTAGGCAGACCGAAGGAAGGAAGCTTACCAATAAGGCTCTCATGCCAGACCCTGTCGAAAGCCTTCGAGATGTCAAGGGAGACAGCAAGCGCTTCCCCGTGCCTCTCGATGGCCTCACTCCAGATGTGAATGGCATACGCTAGAAGATCCCCAGTTGACCGGTTTCGGCGGAAGCCGTATTGGCGGTCACTGAGGATGTCGTTGTCTTCTAGGTATGTCAGGAGCTTATTGTTCAGCACACTTTCCATACTCTTACAGAGGATGGACGTTACCGAGATGGATCTGTAGTTGGCCGGGTTGCCCAACTACCCTTTTTGGGCAATGGCTGAACGTTAGCTTGCTTCCAAGCCTTCGGCACCTTACCAGTCACTAACGAAAGGCGATATAGGCGTGTCAGGATCGGAGAAAATTCAGGTGCACAAGTTTTTAGCACAATTGCTGGTATCCCGTCGGGGCCACTAGCTTTGTTCACGTCAAGGTTACGCAACACCCTAAAGACCTCCCTCTGATGGATGCGAATATTCGACCATCAGAGTTCAGATGCGATGATTCCGCAAAGAGGGAGGCGGAGTGGGCCAGCGACCCGTCGAGCCTCAGCAGTGGTGGTAGTGAGGGGTGACAGAAGTTTGATTCAACCGACTTAGCCAGGGACCAAAACGCTTTGCTACCAGCAGGGTATGAACCTAGTTTGTTCCCGATTCTGCTAATATGGTCAAAACGTGCCCTTCGCATCGCCTTTATGCAGGACTTGGCAGCCCTGTTGAAGGCTCTTTTCTTCTGAGTTACGTCACTCGCTTTGTGCACTCGAGCGTCGACCCATGCCAGGTAAGCCTTGTGTTTAACCTTATTTGCGCGGTTGCACTCAGCACCAGACCATGGTCGGTCAACGCCGGACAGCGCTACGTCAGAGAATGGAATGTAGTACTCCATCCCCTGGCGCAACACATCAGTCACGGCGTCAGCGCATGACGATGGATCTTCAAAAGAGAAGCAAGTGGGCCGCCAAGGATAGCATGCGAAGAAAGATCGCATCCCATCCCAATCTGCTGACTTGTACCGCCAAACCCGCCGGGTGCCTCTCGGGTTGGGATCGGGCGGGGAGTAGAGGATACAGACTTCACCAGACAGTGGTCGGAACTACCCAAAGGTGATGATATCGAAACTGAGTATCGGTCTGGATCTGTTGTCAGCAGAAGGTCCAATCAATTGGCCGTATGCGAATCAACATCCGGCAGCCTCGTAACCCCCTGCATCAGCCGGATGAGATTATTTATTACTTATTATATTCTTTATTTTACACCACAAAAATATATATACAGGACAAAAAATCATAAAAAACAAGTGTACAATGGGCGGTTTTATCGCACAGGGCAATCTCTTACAGACAACCTTTAGATGGACTGTACGAGAGGAGAGGAATTTAGGGTTGTCAGTGTACAATAAATCTTAAATAATAATAACTTAGACATAATAACATAAAATACATACATACAATAATAAATAATATACTAATAAATAACAAAAATATCACAGAGAAAGGAGAAGACTAATTATAGCGAAAGAAAATGCTCCTTCACTATTAAACATAGAACGTGATGTTATGGTTTTTGTCTGTTTATCATTTCTTACAAAGCTTTCGAACAACTTTCGTCAAGGAAGTCAAAGTAAATCCAAAAAAATAAAATTGGACTTTCCTTACAAACTTATTTTCAGTTGATTGAAATTATTTTTGAGGTACATTTTTTTTTTGAAAATTCTCTATGGATGTCTTCTCGAAAAAAAATGTTCTATTCCATGGGCAGAAAATTGCCGCTACACCATTTAACTACAAATTCGTTATTACAATACCAATCGCATCTTCCCTTAATAGTAATAACTTTATAAGTAAAGGAACATAAACATAAAACTATTTCTAATAACAGCTTCCACCTACAAGTTAACAATGCCCTGCGCATTAGAGCAGTTCATTACAAAAATGTGGCTCTATCGACTCTATCGCCGATCGACGACTATCGACTGTCGACGTAATAGCAAGACACGCCGGGTTATCGACGACGTTGTAAGGAATTTCTCAATCACGAGCGATACGGACAGAGGGTTAACTTGTGTAGGTTCAAACGGATATTGTATGAGTTCTAATTATTGTAACTATCATTTTAGTATTGATGATGTTAAAATAAACTTGAAGTACATGTTTATGTGTATTTTGTACGAGTACCTAAGTTTCCTAGTTTGAAGGACTGTCTTATCCACCAGCTAAAACAAGGGCTCCTAATCCTAAACCCATTGTTCAGTAACAGAACAGTGTTTATCACAGTTAAAATTTATTTAAACGGTTACCTATTTGGGTATTACTCTCACAATTTCAAAATCTGCGCAAAAGATCCTGTTATTTTACCATAAAATAAATCGAAGTTCACTTCTTGTCTATTCATTTATAACCGCCGTTATCAAATCAGATTATTCCAATTTCACTCATTAAAAGCTCATAAATCCACTATTTACACAATTAATGCGCATCGCTGCCCACATGATACGCGTGCGCACACGGCCTGCGTGGGCGCACCCTGTACTCTCACCTGTTGTTGACACCACACGACTCTGTAACTAAGACCGAGGTGACCTTTATGCTAACCATGTGATTTACTTTACTTGTTAACTTAGTTGGACTTAATTCGTGATAGTGTTGTCTCCATTATAGCTTATAGCTATCGCTGCAGATAAGCATGACCTTTTATATCGTGATTAAGATCATTCTTATTGGATTAGATTTCACCTTAACACCCTAAAGTAATCAAGTTAGTTTAACGAAGGAACTTAGAATCCGCGGGGTTAAGCAGGGGTATACCTATTGTCTCACCTGTTGTTGACACCAAGCGACTCACTAACTACGCCCGAGGTGACCTTTATGCTCACCAAGTGATTTACTTTACTTGTCAACTTAGCTGAATCGAGCTTAATTCATGATAATGTTATCTCCATTATAGCTTGTTTTGTTAAAGATATATTGTATTTATCGGTTTGGAACAGTTAATGGTAATCGTAAGCGATTACATGACCTTTTCAATCGTGATTAAGATCGTTTTAATTGGATTAGTTTTCACCGTAACACCTTACAGCAACTAGATGATTTTAATGTAATTTATTCATTAAAACTTTCTGAACAAGTTAAATTCCCTGTACACAGGCCAACTAAAAACTTTAATTCTTTAAATTTTCATAGTATCTATAATCATTTTCATTTCAGCCGAAAGACGTCCACTGCTGGACATAGGCCTCCTCCAAGTATCGCCACATTGATAGGTCTGCTTTTCGCATCCAGTGGATGCCCGCATAACCAGGTCATCGGACCACAACGATGTGTCTTCTGGTCAGTGGCGGCTGGTGGATCATAGAAGTAGTAGTGCACTTCGTCTCACTGGGTAATCGTGTTAAATTTACTTAAATTCACAGGAGCCTATGTAAATCGGCAAACCATCTCGCTAGCGACTTCTAATTCGACGCCAACGCCATCTAGTTACGTCGTTGTACAACTTGTAATGTTGGTACTCGACCCGAAGATAAATTTCGTTCGTCAAACCTCGCCCGCTCTCGGTTATCTTCGGTTCGCTGGGACGGCGCACGAGAGTGGTCATATTTTGTCGTACATTTTCTATTGAACTATCTCTGTCTCACGCGCCAGGCGTTTTCGCATGTTTCTCGTAGAATTGTATGAACTCTCGCCGTGCCCTTTAGCCTACCGCACGGGGAATATTTTTTTACAGCAATATACGTCTTATTACTTTAGCAAAGAGCTTAAATTTGTTCGTCATAATTTCGTGAATATTGAATAGATCGTTAATCAGATATTATTAAAAAAAAAATATTTTTTTCTAAACCTATTCAAATCTGGCAGTTCAGCGCACGAGTGAACTTAATGTACAGCCGCTCCTGCTTCTGGTACGCGGTCGCCGCTCCAGAACTTTTCGGCCCCAACGACCATCCGTTCTTGGAGCAATGCGCTGCTCACAGCAACGTATGTCTCGCAATTCTTCGGGCTATGTCGGTAACCCTGGTCCTCTTGCGGATATGTTCATTTCTGATTCGATACGAGCATAGCCGTCTCCAATTTGCAAGCATAAGTAGGTATCTATGGATAAGGATGTGCAAGAAACTCCACGGACATATCTTTCAATCCGTAATATTATAATTATTACAAAGTATTTTGTTACATCGTTCTTGTTTTAAGGAATTATGTACTTATATGTGCTATATTACATTGATAGTAAGTATATAGTAAATTACGTGTACACTTCTAGTCAAAGTTGTCCATGGACCGTTACAAATTCTATCCTATTTCATAAATTACAGCTCAATGATAAAAATATTAGCAGAGCCTCTCGGCCTTTCGAGATTAAATTATAGAAATATAAATGAGGTTTATTAAAATATCAAAAACCGTTTCACCACTAGATTTTATGTGATATATATTAATCAGAAGTAATCTCGCTCAATCAGCGCCCAGTGATACAGAAATAAATCCGATCGTTCAATAAATTGGCGAACCGGTCATCGGTACACTAATTAATGTGGCGACTCGCTCACATAAAAACAAACGGAGCCAATATTATGACAATCTCCGCGAGATTTATGATCACTCCTCTATAATCCTTTAACTAATGCAATTTAACGAACTCATTGGAGCCGCTGAGATAAATTGCCGACACGATCTCGTTTCAATACGAGTTTGTAATCAAAATAGTAATATCAGTTTCCAATTACCGACCAGCAGCGATTATCTAGCGGTCCCATCGAATAAAAGTTCGCGGACGTTACCAAGTGACAGATAATATAATCGAAACGCGTTTATCTGAGAGATATAAATAATAGTAGATGTGGCGGACGGACCACGGAGCTAGCGACAGTTGCACAATAGTGCTGAACGCTCTGTACAGGCGCGGGCGTGTCGATATGATCGATGTGTCCCGCACTAGCCGAGCAGCCCGAGGCACGGCACTAGCGTGTGAACCTCACTACGCTATTTGGAACACTCAAATTATACTGTTTTTGGTTCAGCAATTTATTTGAATCATGATCGTGTCCAAACCGAGCGCGTTGCACAACGCGCAAATATTTGATTAGATTACATCTCACATCCACCGAGACGCAGACGCCATGTTTGAATAACAACCGCGTAGCGCTCATGCACATGCGCAACACACTTTTATTATTCAACTCTGATCGAGCAATGTGAATTATCTGTGGAGGAATTTAATTAAAATTACAATGAGGCCCTTACGTTACATTTTACTGCGTCGATTAATGAACTAAATAGCGGGTTTTTTAGAATTAATCAATTCCCAGCGCGCTTATAGTTTAAATTCCTGTTTTATTGGTGAATAAAATCCACGTCTACGTCGATAATGCCTTATCGATAATCGATTTGAGCTTAATCTGCTATTAATTCAAATGGATGGTAATGTGCGGCAGCGGCAGGCGGCAGGTACCGAGCGATGATCGCTCGCGGTAAACAAACACTTAGCGTGTTGTAGCGATGCGGGCGCATGCGCAATGAGCCCGAAGACATTTGCTTGTGTTATAAATTACAGTGTTTTGATCAGCTCAGTGGTAACTGTCGATAAACAATGCGGTGAGTGGCAATAATACGTGGTGTGTAGATGTTATCCGCGGTGCGCAAGCGCAGGGGCACACCCCCGGGGAGTCAGCCGGCCGGCCGGGCGCGCGCGCCTGACGCCGCGAGTCACCCTGTAATGGCCCGCGCACAACTATACTCAGCAAGCTACAACGAACCATCATTTTCATAATCCATCGATTGTTGTGAAACAAACAGTCAAGCTATAGGCATCAGAGAAGTTGCAATGTATGCTGCACAAGTTGCTGGATTAAACAATGCAGCGAATCGAGTTCGAGAGGAAAAATATAAGATTTTATTAAAGCCATTAGCGTGCGTAATGAATGATGTCCCGCGGCAAGTGACGGCGGCGGTGGCGGCCGGTGGACGCGACACTTTATGAAGACATTCTTCTCGCTAATGAGATAATAAAATTGTAGGGAGTGTTCGCACAACGGCGTGCTCCTTTTTCATTATTATAATGTTGAGAAAAAAACGGGTGTTTGTGGTGCGACCGCCCACGGGACGTCTCACAGACTCACACGTCGCGCGTCGTGTCGTGAGAATGAGCCCCAGACCCACACCACATCAACGTTACACTCCGCTTTAAAGAATCAGTAGCCATTTTAAATTAGAAACGAATCGTGTGTAGTTGTAGTCATAAAATAATAAATTACATTCTTGTAGAAGCATGCATGCATTATAGAAGTAGATGAGTCAGGCCTGTGGCGGCAGATGTTCAGATTTGTTCGGTAATTAATTATGTGCATATCGATTAACAAGATGGACTGATTGTCAAAGTAGCCAACAGATTGTCGATCTTGTGCTTAACGTTTGGTTCACACGCTGAATTTATAGCCACTTATATTTATTGACTCATTAGCTTCTGCCAGCGGCTTCGCCTGCGTGAATCTTGAAAATTAGCCTGAAGGTCATATTACCGGGATAAAATCCTATTTGCTATTTCTGGATATAATGTATCGGTGTGCCAAATTTCATAGATATCCGTTCAGCCGTTTGAGCGTGAAGAAGTAACAACATACACACTCACAAACTTTCGCCTTTATAATATTAATGTGACGCGAACCCGATAGATACATAGATAGATAGATAGATACTTAGATAGATAGATAAATCATTTATTTAGTGCACACAAAAGACACAGCACAACACACAAAATGAGAGCAAAACTCCCTTAGGAAAAAGCAAAATTTCTCGATTTTCCAGACAAGAGCATTTCTTTCCATATGATCCTTACTCGGAATATGTGTAATGTATATTTTAAAACAAAAATTAGTCAATTGCTGCATTTGGCTGGCGCCTCAGTGGAGTGCTGCGCCAGCGAACTAGCAGTCATGGCACAAGAAGACTGTAAAGCATTTAAATCTAAACCATATACAATAATAAGTGTCGTGAAAGGATCAGTTGTATGAAGTTATGAAGCAGTTCCAATTAGCTGGCATGCTCATAAGCGCTCGTAAAATATAATGATAGTCACAAAGCTGTTCAGAACATTGCCTACGCAGCTGTGGCCACGCTAGCGTGGTCATGTAGGATAATTTGTGAGGAATATCCAGAAATATAAGGATTAAAATTGCTGAAACTACACTGACACAATTACAGTTATTGAAAGAAGTCAGTACGATAATTTTTCAATAAATTTATTAAAACTTTCTATTGTGTCGTGGTGGCTCAGTGGCTAAGACGTCGCCTCTCGTGCTTGAGGTCGTCGACACAAATCCAAGTACCAATGTGACTTTTTCAAATTCATATGTATTTTCTTAGTTAATCTTGGACATCACAGGCAACGATAAAGGAAAACATCGTGAGGAATATATAGTTAATGTAAGTCTGAAATAGCCAGGTCAGAAGGGTGGGTGCCAGAGGCGGCTTAATTAACTCTGGCACCAGAGGTGGCCACATCCTCACACGAAAAGACACCGGTTTTATGTCCAATTCATACGCTGTCTCAACAAGAAAGCTCTAGAACGCGCTACCCTTTGGCATTAAAAAAGCTTTAAGCCAATTCACTTTTAAAACAAAAGTTCGTAACCACTATCTAAGTCAGATTAAATAGCTCTCATCCAGACAGAAGTCTAGTTTTAGTAATTATTAATAGGTTTCTCCTACGCATTGGTAGCAGTAAGGCGACAATACACATCCCTGTGACTTGCTAAAAAGTTTGCTTGCCATTGTGCCATAAACACCTCTGATTGGTGAATCTCACAATGCAAGCTAATTGCATATTTTTATGGTCACCCTACTCTCCTTTCAGTGCCGAATCTCTACCACTACCTACAAACACACAAGCCTTCCTTATATCCCTAACGACGTGTATTCACGCTCCGCCCACGTCACGTCACGCCGTCACGTCAACATCCATAGACGTCACGTCACGTGTCTATTTGTCAAGGAGCTAATAAGTCCGTTGAGCCGGTTGACCCCGGATTGACCCGACGCCGGTTCACGGCTTAGACCGGAGTACCGAATGTAGTGTTATATTATCTGTGGCCTGAGCTGCTCGCGATGGGATTATTATGACGAAGTGCCATTAGACGCGTGTGCGACTTTATTAGGAGGGCTTTGAACTAATGTGGACGTAAGCGGCTACTAAATGGTTGACCATTCCATATAGACTTGTCTTATTTTCAAAGAACCTAATTTAGTAGCAATACTTTAGAAATAACAGATGATTAAATATAGTAAGTATACTTTAGCAAGCCTGAAACAGCTGCACGCGCACAAAGCAGTGCACACCTGCTCAAATTATAGCAAAATCTATTTAGATATTCAATGGATTCAGAAACAAAAAAAAACCAAAAGCAATATTGCTTAAAAAAATCGAAAGAGTTCTCATTGAGATGTTAATAATAATTCAAGACTTGGCCACACAATTCAAGACTTCAACAAAGATTACTCAGAACTAAAACTTACCTAACCTCAGATTACGAAAACCAAGTAAAGGCATATTCCTCCACATGACCGCAAATAGGTCTCTCGAGCAATTTGTCAAGAATGCATCTCTGCCTGCCTGCCTGCCTCGGCTGTAGGCAGGGCATAAACAAGGCAACACCGGCCTGTGTTGCCAGTGTGTAATTTGCACAAATCATTGTCCGGCGCGCAGCCCACATGCGCTTGCGCAAGAAACTAACATAACTTGTGTGGTAATCCCGTAAGATGATTTGATTTTCAGACTGTTCCATGACAAGTCATGTTTCGACCTATATCTGCAGTTCGATTGGTCAATATTGAATTCTACAAAAACATTATCCATCTTGTTTTATCGATGTATTCTTACATTCCAAAGGGTACTTTATACCACCAGACTAACTGACTAAGGAAATGATGTGGTGTGAAAGATGATAATTATGTCTATAAAGAGGGTGACTTACTATGTGATGGCTAAAAGAGGAACTGTGCTGGTGTTTCGCCGAACTAATTGGGATAAGAGCTGAGGAGGGCGATGGTAATGAGTTCTTCGTAAAAGGGTACCAAAGTAGAGTGTTACCAATTGCATAAGTTCACAGCAAATGTGTTAACGTTGCGATATCACGGTTCGGTATGATTACTTACTCGTAACAGTAATCGGGCGATAAACTACTTTGATGAATGTCTGCAAATTATACGCCACAACTACAATGTAATGTGTTAGGTATCTTGTACAATGTAACACTTACCAACATGTACTTAACAGAATGTTACCCGATGCTAGACAAAGAAATAGATCCTGAAGTAAACACTCTGTAGACATTTCTGACGCAGATATCAGAAATCTTCATTTCTGTGAAGTTTATATTAAGGGTCTTCCACCGCTTTAGTGCCGTAAAACGGTCACTTTCTAAGTAACGGCTAGGTTAAAAACTTTGAAAAAAAAAACATTTTGATTCATGTACATTATTTTTGAAACAAGGTTTTTTCGTATAACTAATAGTTTTGCATTAAAACAATAATCAACAACATGATATTTTTCCGCAACTTTTGGATACGCCTGCAAAACGACTTGGATGTTTGAAAATATTTTTACACGGAAAAAATTATGCCTCTAATTTCTTCATGACTGAAATAGCATATACGTACCTACCGCAAAACGGGGTGAATAGGACCGCAGGGGTGAATAGAAACAAAACTTTGAAGGAAATTTACACGTTATTAAAAAAAAATTACAACATCTTAGTAGGTACTCCAATATAATAAATGATTACTTAAAAAAAACGATGCTTTGTTTGAAACCAATAAAATTGTATCACAGTTAAAATCGCAATCAAAGTTTTGTTCCCATTCACCCCTGCGTTCCTATTCACCCCGTTTTACCCGGTAAATCAAATAATATTTTGTAAACAAAACTGTTCAAAAGGAGGTTCAATATTGATATTTTGGTTCCGAGCGGGCTGCAAAGTAGCTGTTTTCTGTTTTTAGCTCTCGAAACTTGTAGGGGCTCTTAACTTCTGACCACAGAACTTATTTCAAAGTCATCAGCCTTCATCACGAGTAAGAAGCGGAAAATTCCTGTCATCACGCCTCCATTCATTACATCACACCCAAAATTAAGTTCAGTGTCAGCAGTAATTGAATTACTGCAATCCTTTATGTTTTTGAAGCGAGCATACAAAAAGCATGACTCTCATAATAATATAATCAATGAGTGTTCCTAAAATTAATTTATTCAACGATGTTGGTAAAAAACTCACAGCGCAGCAGTTTGATATAATTACCGGTAATCTTCGTAATCTCGGTAGCCGCAGGTTGCTGTGACGAGGACAGAAGTACCACTGACAGCAAAGGGTAAATAAATAAAGAAAATCCATTTAGTAATTAAATGGATTCTGTTTGTTTAACTGTTCTGTTTTGTTTATTTAAAAAAACCTGAAAATGCTGGTAAATTGAATCTGTAATATCGGATCTCTAGCATTAGTATCCAGTGGTCGCTCTTCCAGCGCGTTTGTGCCTACCACACAGCTAACAAGCTGTAATAGTTAAATAACATCCTGACATAATCCAAGCCCATTTAGGTACTGCATGAAAGCAAGAAAGACAGGTATCCCACTATACAATAATAATAATTACTTGTGGCTTTCACATCCCACTTCCTTATCTATCCACTTGTAAAGCTTCCACAGCGAAAAGAAGAATAACTTGTTATAGATGTGCAAGCCGTAGCTCGCTGATGAGTGACACTGTCACATGTGGAAGACAAAAAGGCATTGGTCCCGGAGTTGTGTTCTGTACTTAGAGATGCTTTTTAAGAGAGTGCTGTGTCTAGCAGTCGTCGAAGGGTTTGGACCTTCTGTACCCTCATTCTTGGCGATAGTGTTACGAGCGGGGTACGGGCTGGGAGGCGGGGGCTGCCCGCGCGCAGGTTAGAGGCGATTAATTCGGGACCGCCATTACCGCGCATGACTTGACGCTACTGTGCTAGCTGAACTAGGGATGTGGTCAACACAACCAAAGTTATTCTTTATTAGTAGTAAAGAAACTTATTTATAATATTGTAATTCTTGGAAACAACTAATTAGGATAAAACAGGTATTTATCCGTGCGACAGACGAATAAATACAGACCTTGTTTATCTAAGGCTCCATTTTCGTTTTTGGGCCATAAGGAACGCCAGAAATAGTTCTCTCACCTTTGGATTTAGGTAATAATTTCATTTAGCATTGTTAATTATAGAATGCACAGTTGAACGAATAGATAACAATCTTTTCCATCCAGCTCTAGACTA
Source organism: Orthosia incerta (assembly GCA_948252205.1). Classification (NCBI taxonomy): domain Eukaryota; kingdom Metazoa; phylum Arthropoda; class Insecta; order Lepidoptera; family Noctuidae; genus Orthosia; species Orthosia incerta. The sequence goes on along the minus strand of OX411747.1, from coordinate 32,812,237 downwards.
GCTGGTTGAAACGGCAGCACAAAGCATGCTGCTCAGATCTTCTAGTTGCGAAAAGGATCTACACGATAGTAACAGCGTATATTTATCAGCCTAAATTGTACTCTATCAGTTTGCTCTAGTTTCTCACGTCAAACTTAAAAAGAAAGCTAGGTATACACACTATACACCGATTCCAAACAGGAAACTTACATCGAATCCTGCTCCCATTTCGAGCCCAAATAAATGAACATAAAATATATTTTGACAGCAACAATTTACGAATCAACATCTATTTATAATAATAACGGGCTATATAGCCAGTGGCTTCTCGTCACTACTGCTGGCCCGGGGCCGAGGCTCAGCGGCCCAGGGCCACAAAAACTTGGCCCGCCTCCGAAACTCATCTCATTTAACGCTTCTATCCCAATTTAATTCCACTATTACGTGCTTTGGTGAACCAAAATCTAGAAGCCAGATGCCAAGCAAAAATAACCCTTATGACTTTCATCATACAGTTTCTATAAACAGCTTAAGATAATTTGGTCCTTTCAAACTAGCCATGCGAAAGCCACCCTTGTATTCTGAGTCATTGGGCTTATAGAATAGCATCGGATTAGTGTTTGTTGTCAGGTCAGCAGCGGGGGCAATGGCCCGCGTGTTTAATTGATGTTAATTGGTTAATTGTAAGACACAGCAAGTGGACATGTGCACCAGTGAACATGTGACGTCATCGGCGTAGTATTGCGTTGTTTATGACATTCTTGTGATATTAGTGACACTTCGAGTTCGATCGTATGTTTAGCAATCGGGAGAACTCGAGAAGAACACTTTAAGTACAATTCAAGTGGACTTTGTGAATCCAATATTTAACTAAACGCTAGTTGACTTCAATAAAAATACTAAGTTGACTCTAATAAAAACTTCTTAAAAAATAAACCAACTTCCAAACCAAAAACCCTAAAATCCGCAAAAATTACTTTCGTTACGGCAGTCTGTGGTGTCTTTGGTACCTCTTGTTTTTATAATTTTGCGACACCGACTTCCAACTCCTTTTTATTAAGTCGGTTAGTGAAGTCGGTTAATTAAAATGCTTTATAATCATTACAGTTTATATTAAATGGTACTCAAAAAATCTTTAATCTACAGATAACTCTTCTGAGTAGGTATTAGAGCCACACTTCTTCTATACAATTGTTACAAAAAAAAGGACTGGAATGTTTAAAATTGATTGGAAGCTTTCGAGAATAGATCTAATAGATTCACAATGTCAAACATGATTAATTGAATCGATTCAGTAATCTAATATGCAAACCACTGATTAACATAAGTCAACTTAATTAGCGTGAAATTAACATGATAAGCTAATAATATTGTGACATAAATTACGAATTGATTGTACTTGATGAGTTATTTAGTTCCAGTCCAAACAATGTGGACTCGTTAGGCAGCCCTCTATTAATAATTATTGACTAACTGTTAATCAATTGATTTGGAGACGAGTCAATTAAAAATATGGCTACATTATAGCAGGATTTTAATTTGCAGAAGTAGACTCATTAATGAACTAAAGGAATTTAGATTGCCAGTCTGACAATCATGAATTTAAAAATTGCTATTCTATTCCCTACGTCGATAAAAATACTGTGTCTGCAGTCCTACACTATTCGCTAACTTAACTAACTCCTGAGTTACGTCCTGAGTTACGTCCGGCCGTCCGGCGCACCCTGGGCAATTTACTTTTGTCGATTAGCTAATCCTTTGACCACGATGGCGAATTTAAGCTCAAAGCGGCTCTTTTCAGGACCAAATGTATATAAAATGTATGCAGTTCTGATTAATGAAAAAACATTTTCTCTCTTTCAAGGACGTCATGGTTATTCTGAATAACTGAAGGAAAAACAACTAAAAGAAATAATGGACGACGTCGTAGAAATAATGTGGGTGCATGAGGTGTAATTGGTGCAAACCTAGTGAAAGATACACGAGGGATGAGCGAATAGAGTGCATGAAAAATCATAGATTACAAACCTAAAAACTAGTGTGGTACAAGGAAAGCAAGGTAATGAAGAAGAGAAAGTAACAACTGCCGGCAATCGGAACGAACAATACGTCGGCAATGAGAAGGCAATCGAGACTCACAAAAATTCAGTGGATAAGCAATATAAGGAAGGAAGGAGATTCTTTTGGCGACTGACAAAGACTGGTGACGAAGCTGATAACTTACTGGCAACTTACTACTTAATATTTGTAGAAATACAGTTAAAATCATGTTGTAGGTAGACTATGCATGCTGTGCAGTTACAAGAAACAGATATAGTGTCTATGAAGCTACAGTTTGGGGCAACAGAGTTAGTACTTCTGATAAGATCATACGATACAGAATATCTCCCACTGCACTACCCCCTATCTCAGCGACATTTCTCTTATAATGAGTGGCTAGGTGTAGCACCTACTAGTAGGTACCTACCTGTAGGTGTAAACTATGTTCATTGGCTGCTCGTTAGGTGCGCATGCGCATGCGCTCAGCGTGGAATACGTTACGCTAGTGAGCGCGTGAGACGTTTTTGCTGTTCGCAAATGAACGCGAGCGTGCGCCCGCGCAGCCTGACGAACTAGCCACAAGCGCATGACAAGCTGGATAGATGTTGTTGAATCAGAAAACTGTAAGTTTGTTGTTGATTTAAATAAATAAGGAGATGTTAAATGTAGATACGTGTACACAGATAATATAAACGTGGATACTGGGTCAATGTTTAGACTATATTATTACCATAGTTATATTTTCTGGACTGTCTGGTTGGTGTAGAGGTCGCAAGCGCTACTGCTGAGCACGAGGTCCTGGGTTCAATGTCCGGGTCGGGCAAAGGCTTTTCCACCAGGCATTTCTCAGTAGTAGTCTGAAGTCCGGATTCGTGCCCCGTTGATGGCAATAAACTCGCCCCCTAAATGTGGGTGTAGCATACATGTACCTCTGCCCAACCCTTCGGAGCATGCAGGCGTGATGTTATGTTTATGTTATACTTTGGTTCCACTCAATCAAAGTAACAGCAGTCGAAGGCGTCAAGTTAAACATTGGAATATTATAGACCGTAGTAAGCTATTGCTGAAAGTTACCCTATAATACTAACTACTATATGCTAAGCTATTTCATCTCGCGTCTATTTCAGTATCTGACTTGAATCAGCCGTTCTCTTTATATGAGATATGACTCTGCATATTATTGAGTTCTCCTCTTATTAGTGATTGCTAAAACAAGTAACTGTGTGGATACAACAAACTCTATGTCTGCAAATGTCAACTAAACGATTTAAATCAAAAGAATTGGTGGAAATCTTTCAATCATGTAGATACAATGTAACACTACGCCTCACAACAGTCTAGCACTAAATAGTCACAGTATTATGCATCCAAAGATCAAGAAATCCCCCTTTAAGTAGAATGCACTAAGGTAGCCCGTGGACTTGCATAAAACCTCACAATGTGCTGAAAATTCCGTTAGAAAATCTAAATTTCGCGAGCATACCCTAGCGGTTGCCCCTTAATACTGACCATGAAGATACAAAAATCTGCTCAGTTCGTGACGTCTGCGCCGGTGGTCGTCACCGCGTGATGGATGCGCGCGCGTGTAATTGACAGCGACGTGCGCGCGCGCAGCCGGTCATCAATCACGGCGCGTCACACCAGCCAGCCTGGTGACCCAGCATGGGAACACTGGCCCAGCCTGGCTATGCACGTAATTAGCAGCTTGTCTAGCTACCCGGGATTATAGATATGGCTACTGGAAGCAAACCAGCATCGGCTACCTTAAAGCTTTCGTTTTGATAAGCAATATTCATTGCGTTAATTGTGCTGTTGAAAAGTTGTCATTTCAAAACATTGGATGCTAATAAAAATGGTGAACTGATTCGATGTTTAATACATAATTAAATGGGCCTTGTTTATAAAAGTCTCTGAGCTGTTTAGCAACTGATTCGATGTTTAATACATAATTAAATGGGCATTGTTTATAAAATTCTCTGAGCTGTTTAGCAACTGATTCGATGTTTAATACATAATTAAATGGGCATTGTTTATAAAAGTCTCTGAGCTGTTTAGCAACTGATTCGATGTTTAATACATAATTAAATGGGCATTGTTTATAAAAGTCTCTGAGCTGTTTAGCAACTGATTCGATGTTTAATACATAATTAAATGGGCATTGTTTATAAAAGTCTCTGAGCTGTTTAGCAACTGATACGATGTTTAATACATAATTAAATGGGCATTGTTTATAAAAGTCTCTGAGCTGTTTAGCAACTGATTCGATGTTTAATACATAATTAAATGGGCATTGTTTATAAAAGTCTCTGAGCTGTTTAGCAACTGATACGATGTTTAATACATAATTAAATGGGCATTGTTTATAAAAGTCTCTGAGCTGTTTAGCAACTGATACGATGTTTAATACATAATTAAATGGGCATTGTTTATAAAAGTCTCTGAGCTGTTTAGCAACTGATTCGATGTTTAATACATAATTAAATGGGCATTGTTTATAAAAGTCTCTGAGCTGTTTAGCAACTAATTCGATGTTTAATACATAATTAAATGGGCCTTGATTATAAAAGTCTCTGAGCTGTTTAGCAATTAATTTGATGTTTAATACATAATTAAATGGGCCTTGATTATAAAAGTCTCTGAGCTGTTTAGCACCTGATTCGATGTTTAATATGTCGCAAATAGGAGGGCTATCTTGGATAAACACTCGATCTTGTGGGCTTTCGTGGGTATATGCATGCTACAAAGCAGGTAACTTATGCCGATTTGGAGATAGTCCTTGTTCCAATCTTATCAAAGCAGCGAATTCGGCCACCTATTCGTTTCGCTTTCTCTCAACAAAACACACTTTCAAGTTTATAACGCCACACTTTAGGCTACTTCTCAATTATTTCCCTCACAACTCTGTTTTCAACTTTTTGCAAACGCGTACCGCGCGTTCCTTTTTCTAACTTTTTCCGACCAAATATGGCGGGCGACTTCGCTCAGGTCGCCATATTGGCTACCCTGCTTTCATTGGTTTAAGAACACCTCGGGCAAAGTTCACAGCTTTTAACATCCAATCAAAATCGAGTATTTTGACATAAGCCAAATAAAGTGTTGTCAATCGAATAAAATCGAACTGAGATTAAATCGTAGGCTAAATGTTGCCAATTAAACAAAACTGAATTAATAAGTTTAAATGCGTCATACTTCTTTGTTCTAGATTATTATTAGTAATATACCTTCCTCCTACACGGCCAACCTGACATACAAACGGCCCCACGTTTGAGCGACGAGAGAAATCGTTACTCAATTTTAATAAAAAAAAAACAGACAGAGAGACAGAACAACAATAAAAAAATAAGTAATAGGTTAAGTTCGGCCGCTCCTGACCAAATAAAAAAAATAACGTGGTCGTGACATCTTCCTTCTACGTGAAACCTTCAATCAACACCCTATATTACCAGCCTATAACAAAAATCAAGTACTTCTTTACTCATGAAAACGGAATTCTCATAGCTTTCACACTGTTCATTTATTTTCTCCATGTAAATCTAGGTCTCCACACCGTACACTGTACACAACCATATTCGTACTATCGAAACAGCCACCTCACCGTTTAGACAACCATATTACCACATTCTAAACGGTTACCGAAGCACCAGAGGTACCAGGTTCCCAACAGGCGTCCATTCGGTCTCGAAGCACTAAGTGTGCCAGAAACCACCCAAACGCCCAACACAACATACCATGCCACATACACCAAACAACAGTTCACAAAGGCCCCAGAGGGACCAGGCTCCCTCAGACACACAACAGGTCACTGAAGCCCCAGAGGGACTAGGCTCCCCCCAGACAACAGGTCACCGAAGCCCCAGGGGGACTAGGCTCCCCCAGACAACCGGTCCTCTCAAAGCAACAAGACTGCCAGATACCCATACCGCATACACTAAACAACAGGTCACCGAAGCCCCAGAGGGACCAGGCTCCCCCCCACACATATCCAGCAATGTTTCTTGGTCCCACAGCGATCGCTGTGGCTCCCGATGGTCAACCCTGTGACCATCCTGCAACCATAGTCATCCTGACCAGGCCTCGTAACCCACCTCGGTTACAGCAGTCATCTTTGACCACTCACCACGTAACCCATCTCGGTTACAGCAGTCACCGCAGTGACTACTCATCACCGTACAGTCAGTCCTTTGACCGTACACACCTCACCGTACAGTCAGTCCTTTGACCATACACACCGACCTCACCATTGCTAGATTGATTTGAATCAGTCTTCAACATAGTACATTCAGTTACGTCAATGGGTACTTGATCTTTCACCTTTCCTCTAACTCATCATGAACCAAACAAAGCCTTTAATTCAACACATAGTTGCCACCATTCAGAACTCTAATAACCATAAACAGCACCTATAAACCATAACAAAATTTGTTATTTCAACCTTTATTCTCAGTACTAAATACAACGGCAACCTCACATTCAGGATTTCTTACCCAGCCAAAAGCATATTCAAGAACTCTATTATCTGTTCATGATTTCATACCAAACCCTCAGTGCGATAGGTATAATAACTACCAACATCAAACATTACCAATTTTGCAAAATAAAAAGAAAATGAAATCGTGCACCGCATGTCACCGACTTTACATCTGTGTTAACATTATCTTATCCATCTTGGTCAGATAGCAAATAATACAAAATTCGTTAGGTATGTTCACAATGACCAGCACGGAACATTCAACAAATTAGTACACCACAACCATTACTGACAGTATACTTTAAATTCCACATTTACTATTCAAGTTAGGTAGGTACTAGACTGCCTACATGACACCACACAAACTCACACCTTTATTTTAAAGAAATGTTACAATATTAAAACTTTTGAACAATGTTCAAGATTACCGAGGCCAAGTATCGTTGAACAACACAGAACAAGAAAACCATTCCTAGTTTCCTCCAAAAAAATTACTCCTGTACCAAGTAAATAAAATAAAACCCAAGTGTCCACAATCCACAATAACTTAGTACATACATTCGCTACACAGAATGCACTTTCAACTTAATTGCCGAAAAAACTCTTGACTCCGTCATCTCTCTGACCCACGAAACAGAGAAAATGTTCTATGTAAATTAAAATGTTGCCAATTGAACATCTATCTCATCTTCAGCCACGACTTCAACAGTTATTGGCCCTCAAGCATCTCATAATACCTGAATACGTCTTCTAGACACCATCTAAATGTCTAGTTGCACTTTTCATTCGCAATTCAATTTCATTGCAATTTAAATCATTATTATTTGTAGGTATCGTCAGAATGACATGTTATCATTTGGTTAGTTCTCTACAATGCGATATATAACAACTATAGACATTAACTTTACCTTTATTCAACCGTTGGTAGCAACAAAACTAAACGCCAACTCTCTAAGGTATAGTCACGTTAATCCTCGTGATATTTTCGGGTTGTAAGATTGCAAATCGAGTCTAACAACAAACTATTTCACTAAACTTAAACACCGGTTTGAAAATAATCTTGATCACAATATAACTCTTAACTGAAAGTTATCGCAAGTCTTAGGAACAAAGCAAAAGTTTAATCCTCACATTGACTCACACCTTGTATCGATTTATTAATAATCTAGTCTATAACTAGTAACTTATAAGTTAAAAATCATATCACAAGTTATTTGTTTTGTTTTGTCAAACTTTTTTCAATGTTGACATTTACATGTCACTCTCTGATAGGGATGGGCAAGGGATGGCGATCTGTTATCGATTAATCGACGAATCGAATTAAAGGACAAAAAAAAATATAAACAATTTTCCAATCGACATTTAGTACTGAATCAATCCAGCGAATCGACATTTCACCCTAGAAAATCGAGATTAGATTCTTCTGTTATGATATGAACCAAAATATTATTTAAGAATAATTTAATGTATTACACAAACTTAAGTGAATTCAATGTAAACAAAATAAATATCTTTCCCTTATACCTGATACTTAAATTTAGTTGTGAAAACAACCCTGATCCGCCAAAGATGTTAAAAGATCGACTATTATTTCGATTTTCCTTATTGCGTTCCGTAACTGTATTCACACTTGCATTAAAAATACCAACGCGAATAGTTAGAAAGTACGCTAATTTCAAAGAAAAGCATATTCACAAATTCCCTTGGTGATCAAATCAACAACAAACTCAGTGGTAGTAGTATTTACGGGAAATCTGAAGTAACACATATTGATAAAAAAATAATGCATGGCTGAAATTGCTAGTGTTCAAACATGTAAAAAAAAACGGATTGCTAATATCTTCACTTCTCGATTTTCAGCAAACTAACAATCTATTTAATAATCTGTATGTACGCTTGTGACAGCACTAGTGGTCACAAAACCGTATATTGTTCTAACATCATGCAACATAACATAATGAAATTTGTTTTCTTTGCGTTTTGTACTCACGTTTCAATGCTCCGGATACATTATAAAGATAATATTGCGAAAATCGTTACGTTGTTTGTTTTGTTGGTGAACATAACGATTAAAATACTTGTAGCAAAATATTTCAATGCTCGAACACAACATAGATTTAAATAGATGGCGTGACATGCACCAACTTCTCATTCTGTTTATGTAAAAATAATGTGTTCGTTTTTAAATTGATCATAAAAAAATTCATGCACCTATTCAATAAGTTCCTCCAAGCAGCATATTATGGCAAAATGGGGTCCCGAAGCTAATTTCGGTGATTATTGAAAGAAACACAGTATCAATACCATTACATAGATGGCGCTGTTTGAATTTTCTACTCTTTTCATGTAACTTACCTTACACATTTACATGAAATAAAATAATGCAATAATTATAAATTGCAATGAAAACAACAATTAATTATAAAAGGTACTTCCAAACCACAATAGATCCCAATGGGTCGAAGTGTCCCGAGTTATTTCTTGGCCCCTCCATAAGATAAGATAGGTACTTCCAAACCCAATACATACTTCGGCTGCCACAAATGTATGCCGATGCACAGATAGTTGAATGCAGATCAAAGTCACATACCTTTAAGCCTGTACTCACGGGAAGGTCAGGCAGCAGCGCTTAGTACACCAGGCACAAAAGCAAAATTTTGTCACTGACCATGCACTTGTCCAGACTCCTAGCTGCTTTCAGAAAATATCAAATTGATTGATCACCGCAGCGGCATGTATAACACCGCAAAATTTCCTTATTCATAGCGCTGTAGGTTGCAGTTTGTGTGTTGCCTCTTGAATTGGAACCCGAGCTCCGCACTTGTTTCACCACACGCAGCTGGTCACAACAGGTCTTGTGGTATCCACAGCCATGTTTAAGGGCTCAGACGTCCCTGTTATCTGTTGCATGTTGTGCGAACGGCTGAAAAATTCATGTCTATGAATAAGTGTTCCACAAGCATAATCATAATGATGTTTTGCTAAATCAAGCTGTAGCTTAGGATGTTTGCTATCTTGCATTGTATTTGCACAAGTCGTCTTAATCTCTTGCGAACTCCGCTGACGGTATGAAAATGACTGAGTTTCATTTAGCATCATAACGAAAATAGAATTTTATTTCAAATTTTAGCCACTTTACACGAAGAAAAACTAACAATATTGCGGCTAAACTTCACAAGACATTAGGTAGGTACTTATTATTATCAGAATACTTAAGTTTATACTTCCCTGAACATCACCACCACAGTTGCGTTTCCTCAGTATCTAGTCAGGATTGGGCATCGATGTCATCATCAACATTATCTGCAGCCCGACTTCGCACATTGTCTAGTATAGGCCACACTATACGGTTGAATTCGGGCAACATGAATTCCTGTCGCCAGTAGCCGACGAGTTGCGAAACGTCTCTATAAGTAGGTAGCTCGAGCTACTTCCATGCCATTTTCTTGCGCACCAAAGAGAGCGCGCCAGCCATTACTCGTCTCATTTGGTCCATTCTCCATTATCGCTTTGTATTTGCACTGATCCCGGACTTCTGATGTCGCAAATAGTAGGGCTATCTTGGATAAACACTCGATTTTGTGGGCTTTCGTGGGTATATGCATGCTACAAAGCAGGTAACTTATGCCGATTTGGAGATAGTCCTTGTTCCAATCTTATCAAAGCAGCGAATTCGGCCACCTATTCGTTTCGCTTTCTCTCAACAAAACACACTTTCAAGTTTATAACGCCACACTTTAGGCTACTTCTCAATTATTTCCCTCACAACTCTGTTTTCAACTTTTTGCAAACGCGTACCGCGCGTTCCTTTTTCTAACTTTTTCCGACCAAATATGGCGGGTGACTTCGCTCAGGTCGCCATATTGGCTACCCTGCTTTCATTGGTTTAAGAACACCTCGGGCAAAGTTCACAGCTTTTAACATCCAATCAAAATCGAGTATTTTGACATAAGCCAAATAAAGTGTTGTCAATCGAATAAAATCGAACTGAGATTGAATCGTAGGCTAAATGTTGCCAATTAAACAAAACTGAATTAATAAGTTTAAATGCGTCATACTTCTTTGTTCTAGATTATTATTAGTAATATACCTTCCTCCTACAAATACATAATTAAATGGGCCTTGTTTATAAAAGTCTCTGAGCTGTTTAACAACTGATTTGATGTTAAATCCCAATCATCAAAAAATAAATAAAATTTGAATAAATCATTTGATAACCCGTCGTTAAAAAGCGCCGAGATTTTTATTAATAAGCATAAAATTAGACACTCACATATATTGTACTGAACAGTTGATTATTTATTTTCTATTTACAAACATTGAAGCAAATATAAATAAGCCAAAGGATATTTTTAAGTATTTAAGATGATAGTTCCTTCACCAATCTTTTTCTACTTCAAGTATCATTCGCGAAAATTAAGTTTCATCAAAAACAAATATAATTTACCTGCAGATTTTTGCAGTAGGATCTTAGGCTATTTACTTTGTCACTCTCTTTTTTTTTGGTAGCCTTTATTGTCCCACTCCCGGGCATAGCCGCCCTTCCTGCCTTCCATTTCTCTAGATTTTTGAGGAAGTCTTCTTTCACTTTCATTGAATCTAAAATCCTTCTATTCTCGTTTTTGAAAGCCACTTACCTAGTGCAACAAAGCCACTACCAAACCACTTCCATATCTGCCTCTAATCTCTTCGCATTCATTAAGAACGGCTTAAGATCTGAGAGGTTAGGATTTCCATACGATCGGCAGATCTCCTGCCGGGCTGCGGGCTGCGGGCTGCGGGCCGCGGGCCGCGGGCGGCACAAAGTAATTTGAATAAGAATGAGGTGTGAACTAGACTTATAAATTTACGTCTATGATCCTCGCTAGGGAAACCATGCGTTTCGCTTTATCAGGTAACTACGTTTAATAAATAGTTTTTCTTTTTTTTGAGTATTAGATAGGTACTCGTATATAAAGTGATCTGTGTTTGTCTTCACTATATAATATATATAATCTATACTTAATATTATAAAGAGAAAAGGTTTGTATTTTTGTATGTAACGAATAATCTTAAGAGGATAATATGGGCAGAGAGAGCCGACAGAGTTTCCTTAGTCATCATCACATCATCAGCCTATTAATGTTCCCACTGCTGTGACACAGGCGTCCTCTCTGTGGGAGGGAATGGGCCGTAATCCATCACGCGGGCCCAGTGCGGGTTGGTGGATGTCACATGTCTTTGAATTTTCGGTTCTAGGACATGCCGGTTTCTTCACGATGTTTTCCTTCACCGTTTTGAGAGCACAAAGTAAAGTGCCTGCCTGGGCTCGAACCCACGACCTAAACTTGTAAGTCGCGGCCGGTACCACTGGGCCACCACTGCTCTCAGTTTCCTTAGTAAAAAGTCATAATTCGAGGTTTGGCTCTCGTCTCTTTCCTCCTCCAATATTGGACCAATTTAAAAGATATTTCATAAACTGGTAAAGTAAGATATATTCATGTCCCTATGTTTTCCATTTTTCATTTATATTTGTCAAATTTGTACACTAAGCCTCTGTTGACAGCGTAATTTTGAGCATTTTTTGAGGGCTCTAGTGCTTCTAATCATCAAAAAGGAAAACATAGGGACATAGTACATATCTTTAATTTTCAGATTACGGAATATCTTTTAAATTGGTCCAATATTGGAGGAAGAAAGAGACGAGAGAAATTCAGTCGGCGCTCTCTGCCCCCGTTTCCTCTTAAAAACTACTGGACCGATTTCAAAAAATCTTTATTTATTTATTTATTTATTTATTTTTAGGGATAACAACAGCGTTAAATTCTTAACTATGTACTTACAATATTAAACGAATAGCCAGTAACAGTTATCCACGGTAGATACATTGGGTGGATGTGACACTAAAATACATTATAAAGATGCTAAATAAAGACATATAATAATAAGGTATACTCCATTCTATTCCATGCTGATTGACAAACTTCGAAGTAACTGTGTGACACGAATACTAAGTATATAACTACACTATACTATACATATACTGAACTATATATATATATATAAGTAAATAAAATAACATACGATAAATAAATATGAATAAAATAAAATAAACATAAATACGAGAATAAAATTACATAAATACAAAGGATAATTACTACTAACCAGAAAACCAGCCACTTGATGCAGTACGTATTGACGAGATTATAAATAGCCTATGTTGATACTAATTTTAGCAAAACTTGTTTTTTGAAAACGTTCTTGGAACCAATGAATAAGTCCACAGTATTGAAGTGATTATTGTAAGAGTCAAGTAAACGTGATATAACACTATTCTTACCGTAGTTAGTAGAATGAAATGGTGTGCAAAATAATGTAGTGTGTCTAGTGCGTTTTCTGGGAACATTGAACTTAATACTATTTAGAAGCTTTGGGCAATCGATTCGTCCCCGTAAAATGTCATATAGCAACCCCATATCCATAAGGATACGTCTATCCTGCAGAGTTAAAAGATTGTATATACGACAATTCTCTTTGTAATCGTGTGAACATTTATGAAATTTGAAATTAAGGTGATCGATAAACTTTTTCTGAATGCGTTCAAGACTATTTTTATGTATTGCATAACAGGGAGACCATATTTGACAGCCATATTCCAGCAAACTTCGAACAAAAGCAGTATAGACTACTTTTAAGCTTAACTGACTTTTAAATGGTAAGCAAGATCTCAAAACAAAACCGAGGTTGCGAAATGATTTGCTACAAATTGCATCAATATGCAGTCGCATGGACATCTCCGAGTCCAATAGTATACCCAAGTCCCGCACAACCTTGACCCTCTCAATAGCAACGCCGTTGAAACTGTAATGATAAATGAAAGGATTCTTTTTGCGAGTAAAGGATATACTTTGACATTTGTTAATGCTAACCGTGATATTGTTCTGAGTGTAGTAGTTAAATACAGAGTTGAGATCTTCTTGAAGCAAGACACAATCGGATAAGGAGTTAATGGATATATAAATCTTTTTGTCATCAGCGTAGAGAATATGATGTGAGCTTTTAATGTGGTGAATAATGTCAAAAATGTAGGCGTTATAGAATAGAGGGCCAAGGTGTGACCCCTGGGGAACACCAGAGGGGATGGATATGAAGTCAGATTTAAACCCACCCAATACAACAGCCTGAGAGCGATTATTTAGGTACGATTCCACCCATCTGAGCAAATCTCCGTGAATTCCTAAAGCATGCAGCTTACTTAACAGGATGACGTGGTCCACACGGTCGAACGCTTTTTCGAAATCAGTGTAGACCACGTCAACCTGTCCACCATTTTCCATTTCACCCAACACATAATCTGTAAAACAAGCCAAATTTGAAACTGTAGAACGTCTTGCCATGAATCCGTGTTGAGAATCAGGAATGCCAAGACTAATAACCGGGTAAATAGCGCTGTACATTATTTTTTCAAAAACCTTGGCAACACAGTTCAAAATGGAAATAGGGCGATAATTATCTATTTTAGATTTGGAACCCTTCTTGTGAATAGGTATGACATGCGCCCTTTTCCAAAGACATTCACACATCTTACACCATTGGGAAGCTACCCTATCCCCGGGTGACATAGGCTACTTTTTATCCCTGTATTCCCACGGGAACGGGAGCTACGCGGTAAAACCGCGAGGCGTCCGCTAGTAATAATAATTAATATTATAAAGAGGAAAGATTTGTTTGTAAGTTTGTTTGTAATGGATAAACTCAAAAACTACTTAACCAATTTTGAAAATTCTTATACTAATAGAAAGCTATATTATTCCTGAGTATCATAAGCTATTTTTATCCCGAAAACGGGTCTTGTGGGGTGCGAAACTGCGAGGAAAAGCTAGTTCTTAAACATAATCTAAGTGATTGTATGAGTGATTTGATTTTGAAGCAAAAACATATTATTAATTTATACTTTTATTTTGTACATTTACATGAAAATATTTTTTTTTGTTTTTTATTTTTATTTGTTACTGTCTCGCGCTTGGCCACTATCTCGCCTGATGTTAAGTGACGATGTGGTCGAAGGTGAAGCACGCTTGCCTAGAAGCAACCTATTCACTCTTGACTTGAAGACTGTAGCTATCAGGAAGGTTGTAGCTATCAGGAAACAAAGACGCCGGTAGGGAATTCCACTCCTTAGCTGTACGCACAATTAATTTATTTTCAAAACGCTTTGTGCGTATGGGTAGGATACGTCTTGTAGTCCGATGATGGAAAGGGCTAGGCGGAATCAAATTGTGCAGTTCCATCGCACACTCTCCGAAATGTAACTGATAGAAAACCGACAGGCTGGCAACTCGTCGTCGGTGTTGGAACTCGGTGTTGGAACGTCGTCGGTGTGGCTCTGGAACTTTGAGTTGACCAGCGCATCGTTGCCGATAAGTCTCTTGGCCCATCTGTCAATCTTCTCCGTCCCAGAAGTGAGAGCAGTACTCCATGCATGACCGAACTTGCGCTTTATACAAGTTGAGCAGCTGTTTAGGCGTGAAGTACCGTCTCACCTTCGCAAGGATCCCCAACTTTTTTGCAACCAATTGAGCCTTTGCCTCAATGAAAGGACCAAAATTGAGGGTCGATGTCAACGTAACACCAAGAAGGTCGAGGTGGTCCGTTATCGGCACGGTTACACCACGGAAGGTTGGAGCCGGGTGGAATTGGATCTTTTTTTGCGGAAAAATGACACGCCTGGGTCTTAGCAGCATTGAAACTGACTAGATTGGCATTGCCCCATTCGGAGACTGCCTCCAAAGACAGGTTCAAGCGTTCAACCATGGCTTCCCGAAGAGACCGAATTTGAGGCCCGGTAACCCGTGCGCTAGACACATATCTCTCAGCAACAGTGCTGTCGTCTGCATACCCAAAGGTTCCGGGTTTTAGCAGGTCATTAATGTGCAGCAAGAACAATGTTGCCGAGAGCACTGACCCCTGAGGGACTCCTGCGTTAATACCTAACTGACCGGACGAGCAGCCATCAATTACCACTCGGATGGACCGATCCCTCAGGAAGTCTGCAATCCAGTCACACAGACCACTAGGCAGACTGAAGGAAGGAATCTTACCAATAAGGCTCTCGTGCCAGACCCTATCAAAGGCCTTCGATATGTCAAGGGAGACAGCAAGCGCCTCCCCGTGTTTCTCGATGGCCTCACTCCAGATGTGGAAGGCATACGCTAGAAGATCCCCAGTTGACCGGTTTTGGCGGAAGCCGTATTACAATACACGTTCCATACTCTTACAGAGGATGGACGTTACTGATATGGGTCTGTAGTTGGCCGGGTCAGCTCGACTACCCTTCTTGGGCACGGGCTGAACGTTAGCTTGCTTCCAAGCCTTCGGCACTTTTCCAGTCACCATCGAAAGGCGATATAGGCGTGTCATGGTAGGAGACAATTCAGGTGCACAAGTTTTTAAGTACAATTGCTGGTATCCCGTCCGGGCCACTAGCCTTGTTCACGTCAAGGTTACGCAGCACCCTACAGACATCCCTCTGATGGATGCGAATGTCCGACATACTCGTCTCACATCGAACAACAGAAGGAGGGGGCCGCGTGCCATCAGTATTCAGACGCACTCATTAATATAATTAATTAAGTGTTCAGTTACAAAAAAAAAATGAGAAATGCAAGGGCATAATGCCAGCCTATGACTATCTCACTGCTGGGATAAGAGGCTCTAGACAAGTGGCATTCGATGTCAGCGAAGGCTATAGTCGAAATGACTAAATGTGTGGGATGATCACGTGATTTTTCGAGACCGCTTGTGAATCCGATACAATGTTGACTTTTTGACAATCGCTATCGCCACGCTTTCGATGCCTCAGGACTTCACGAAATATCTACTGAGAAAACATGAGCATTAAAATCTCAACCAAAATCATAGCTTCAGTTAATGTAAAAAGAGTTTTCTCATTGAAATCAAAGATAAACAAGTAAGATCTCTTTAGAATGAAACCAGGAAAATCTGCCGCAAACCATGGTAACTCCACTCTATCAAAGGAGTTTATTTTCCTGCGCCGACGCACATTACCATGATAATAGCACGTTCTACTTCCTAAGAAGCACACTAAACTAATACTTCATTACTAAGCATAGGTGGTAAGTACGCCTCCAAGCGGCGCCCGCGCATTGTATACCGCGGCTCAGCGTGATACATGGGCCAGAGGGCGACAACTAATTATAATTTACTCCTAATTTATTCTATTCCAGCGCCAAGTGATCAAATGTGTTGATTTGTGTGATAAAGATGTGTTTTCAGAACATTAATCAGGATTAAGTATAACGCTCAGCGGGCTTGTTGTGAACCTATGCGAAATGCACGCAGTTACTGTTGGATCGTTTCCTTTAAGAATTAGCATAACGTAAACTTATATCGAATGCATGAAGTACAGGATTAGAAAGCCAAGGAACATAATTGATAGAACACCAACTTGTAAGATGAATATAACTGCGAAATATGACGATTTCTGAATTAGATATTTGAAGTTGACTATTTGTTCTACCTAAGAACCTTTCAGACCTTGGTATGAAAGTACAGTTTTACACATTCAAGTCTTAACAAAGACTTAATTCTGGAACCGGCCTTATGCGTCTAAAACAAACAATCAGAACCGATCTTATGCGTCTAAGACAAAAAATCATCATTATACTTAAGAGTTAATAAATAATATTAAAACAAAGAGAGCCACGGAAACACCATTTATTTAACAGTATCCTGCTTTGTTTAGGCTATTACATGTATTTAGGCTAATTATGGAAACTTATGCTACATCACCTTTTATACTCAAACATGAAACTTACAACTAAGACTGAAATTCGCAACACATTCACCGCCGCCGCAGCGTCCGCAACTCGTAAAGTAAGTAGAAACGCAACCGCTTCAAAGGATACCGTACGAACCGTAAAGATGTATAAAACATTAGATAAAACAATGCAAAGCCGATGTTAAAGTTAGTCAATGTTTCAGTGTTTATTTTCAAAGCTTCCGCACGCGACCTTTTCATGAAATAACCGAATAGGAAGGAACAAAGAATAATTTTCCATTAACATTGACTTAATTTGCTGAGCACCCCGATATAAGATGGCTTGAGGAAAATTTACTGAAGCATCGTCGCTACATTTCTCTAGGTAATAAATAGTGTCTGTTAACACAGTCTACTAGTTCAACTTCACAGCAGATAAATCCAGCATCGATCTAGATCACTCACAGCCCTAACAAATACCTGGCCATGTCGCACCTAACTGCGGCATTATACGACCAGACCCAGCCTATCAGCGCATCTAACGCATGCTGCACGACGCCGCGTTACGGTTACGCCAATCAGATCGCAGTAAATAACATTAGGAGCAATGGCTAGCTATTCTCACTTCCAAATGTGCAGCATTGTGCGATGGTATCGAGTGTTGACACTACAGACACATATCGCCGATATCTGTAGATGTCGCGAGTATGGTGGCGTTGCTAAGTGTGTGATGTTGGCAAGTGTACTGTGGAGGTGGGCAGAATAATAAAATGGTGGAGGTTGCCGATCTAGCTGAACATGTTGTCCCTTTTAGAATACCCGTTGCATTTTGTTAGATTCAAATTTCTGATCAGATATGTATCGCTACTTCATAATCGTATGTGTCACACTTGTCACCATTAGTAATTCTGGGTATTATCAGTCTCTCCTTTGTCGCCATGTTTTACTGAGGTGTCACACACCACCACCCCTAGATTGTAGCTATCGGGAAACACAGACTCCGGCAGGGAATTCCACTCCTTAGCTGTACGCATAATAAAAGTGTCCCTAAAACGTTTTGTGCGTATGGGTGGGATGTCCACCATGTACCGATGACGCATCGCCCTACGTCTGGTAGTCCGATGATCGAACGGGCTGGGCGGAATCAAGTCATGCAATTCCATCGCACACTCCCCGAAATGTAATCGATAAAAAACCGACAAACTGGCAACTCGGCGACGATGTTCAAGGCTCTGGAGCTTTGACTTGACTTGAATCGACTCTAGTGCATCAAGCTGGTATTTGGCAGATCCGTCCCAGAGATGAGAACAGTACTCCATGCACGATCGAACTTGCGCTTGATACAAGTTGAGCAGCTGTTCCGGCGTGAAGTATCTTCTCACCTTCGCAAGGATCCCCAACTTTATGGCAGCCAGCTGTGCCTTTGCCTCAATGTATGGCCCAAAATTATTTCTACTGTATATGATAGTGATAGTATCATATGATAGTGTAATATCCCCCATACATTTGCTAGTAACCCTGTGCCTATTTGGGCTTACCGTCACTTACCCCAAGTGACACTGTAGTGTAGTGTCATCTAGAACTTAAAAGTCACTAATACTTCACGCTATCGTTTTCTATTCGAAATACCGAAAGTCACTAGCCACTGCTACCCACCCTAGCAACATCTAATCCCGTCCCCTTGTAGGTCACCCACCATTTCTTCTAACCTAATTTCCAATAACTCTACGTGTCCCATCGACAGTCCAACATAATCCCTGTGCCTTGTAGTACACCCACCTGCTCTAACTACTAACTGCATTTCAAACACCGTACCCTCACGCACAGCTCCCTATTGTGACTTACACACAGTTCCCCAGCTATATATTACCTCAGACACTTAGCCTTGTTCGCAGCCGCCGTCGTCGGCGACGCGGACGTCGCGACGTCTCATTACACCGCCTAAACTGACTCTGGTAGATTTATTGGCGACGGCCCACAGCCCTTGTTTGTTAACCATAACTGTGCAAGTGTAACATTGCTTGTTACTTTAATATTGCGGCAGTGGTCGTTGCTGGTTTAGGATACTGTGATGTGATACGCGGAGAGATAACGGTTCTTTTGGTAGTGTTTATGACAGGTTACTGGCGGATAGATACAGGAACCGATTACTTTAAGGAACCTTCCTGATGCCGTAAAACAAGTTAAATTTCGTTGATAAGTGATATTGTACCAGTATTTTATAAGAAAATTTGAAGTGCTAATCGGTCCAATTTCGACATTGTAAACGTATTTACAGTTTCACTTACTAAAAATCAACTATCCGAGTGATACAAATCCAATCGCGAGAAATCAGGAAGGGCGCTAACTCTTGAGGATTCGTTGAAACAGTAGAAATAAATACGTAGAAAGAAAACCTCACAGTCGTGAAACTTGAAGCATACCCCAAAAGGCTCATTCATTTATGTAATGTATAATTTAGCTGTGGGTGGAATTAAAGAAGTTTTATGTGAATTTGCTGATAGAGCCGTTAGTTTACATGTTTACAAGAACATAATGTACCTTCTAAGCTACGCTATAGACAAGTGCAAACGATCGAACACGCTGCATGGGTAATACATATCAGGCGACATTATAATAGAACGTCGAAAAGTATGATCCTGTTCGCGCCGCGATCGCATCTGCGACACGAGTAGTGCCGCTTACAGGAGTAATGCTACATTCAGCACTGTTTTACATGTTACTGGCGCTTGTACATGTGCTGCTGTGCAAATGTCGACAAACGCATAATACATGATCTGCTCATGAGTTTTTGCAGTTGCTAAGTCAACCATTTCAAACTTTAACAGCAGCGACCTACTAAGATGTAGGTACATCTTAGTAGGTCGCTGCGCGGCTGCATCCGTCGAGACTGAAAGCCGACCCCAGCATAGTTGGGAATAGGCTTGGCAGATTGATTGATTAATCAAGATGCAGGTATGTTCACTGTTCTGGACTATAGAATTAATCGATCTGGCAGAGTAATCGGCACTTGTCAAGGAAGCTGGATGGGCGATCAAACATAGCGGTATCTGTGTCATTCTATGCGGTCAGTCTGCAACCAATTCCTGATACGGAAAAGGAATTACAGCAATAACTTGAAGAAGTTTTATATCTAACCCGAGTTTAGTTCGCACCCGCCGATGTGAACTCCAGTTACAATAAACCGGACAATTCACGCGCGACAAGTGATTGCTTAGGAGACCGTTAGCAGGATTTACGGCGATCGATAGGCGGCGGTAAGTAACTGCGCCAATGCGCCAACTGCCCGGCCGCGCCAACCACGCCAAGTAGGGCCGCGCCAGGACGCGCCGCTAGCTGAGACAGATGACCGCGCGCTGCGCTTAATGCGCGCCTTAGCCGCGACAATCGTGAAATGTTAGCCGCAAGATATGTCGCGCGCGATTTGTGTGGGAAACCACTACTGCACTATTTTGACTGGCGTCCATTCCTCTATCATGATTACGGAATATTGTTGATAGTATTGGAAGAGTCATCAAAATAAACCTTTTCGAAAACCTCTGCGGTTGCTACGGCTCTGACAAAGAATAGACAAACTCTTGCCCACTCCTTCTTTTTGGTCTAAGCGAAGTGAGGAGAAACGGTTTAGGTGAGCTGAGAACGTCCGGGCATGTATTCAGGTAAAGAAGTGTTTCATGTTATGTTCCATGTTGCGGTGTTACAAGAAGCTGTTCATCCACCGCAGGTGTGAGGTGATGCGTCTGTAGCCAGTGTGGTAGCCCGCGGCGCCCGTGAACGATACCAGGCCCTCCTGAGGACAGAAAGCAAAGAATGATCTTAGGTAATGCCGAAGGAAGTTAGCTTTACAAATAACAATCATTCACAATAATTTCAGCCGAAGGACGTCTACTGCTGGAGATAGGTCTCCCCCAAGCGTCACCACACTGATCGGTCCAGTGCGACTCGCATCCATCGGATTCCCGCGGCCTTTCAACGTTGCATCTTCTACAATACTACTACAATAGTATTAATGCCTCGAAAACTAACAGCAACCGTTCCTTAGCACAGTTTACTCGCTTTACCACAATTCGAAGCATCGGTGTAACTAGCATCGTTTTAGTTATTTAAAGCATACGTTGCTCGCACTGTGTTCAATTAGCAAGCAATATTCTAGAGTCTAGAATGTTGATAAAACCCGACTGCAAAGATGTAAACAAGATGAAAATCATGCTGTTCAGTCCAGTCGGAGGACACATATTCGCGAGCTGGCTGACCAAAACTATAAATATCTTCCGACTGCACAGCATGCCTTTTTTCTTGTTTACATCTTTGCAGTCGGGTTTTTTTTTTTTCACACTTATCCATCACACCCTATATAAATAGTATAAAACTTACTGGTACTACGGGTTAAAGGCACTCTGACCATCGCCACATCGTTAGCCAGGGTATAAGGGTTGTATTCCGGAAGCAGTTGCCGACGTAGCACGCTTTCGTGTCCCGCCAGAAAACAACTTGAACGTACCTAATACGATCTAAAATAAACAATATAACTGTCTTTCTGTAACCTTTTCACGCTTTAAATGAAATTTGCCATGGAAATAGTTTGAGACCATAGGCTTTTATCCCGGAAATCATCTTTAAGAGGATTTTCCAGTATTTTTACATTCACAACGTTAAAATAATTTTCAACTCCACGTACGTGCATTTCTCTGTCCGCTGATTCTCCGTCATCCCAGCACTGCCCAATAGTAAATACAAATTGATAGTTTAGAAGAGCTCCACCTCAAATATATGTCTCTCCTGTCGTCAAAGTTACTATTAGTCCCGCCTGGAAAAGAATTCATGAATACTCGTATCATGTAAAACTTTTTTTTTTTGTTTTGTTTTTAAAAAAACGTTGCCCCACACTAGGAATTTCTCCTGTATCGTGGGTGCGTTTACAAACATATAAACTCACATACACAAACACCCAGAGCCGGAACAACTATTTGTAGATCATACAAATATTTGTTCCGTGCGGGAATCGAACCCGCGACACGCAGCGCAGCAGTCAATCGCTCAACCACTGCGCCAACCGTGCGCCAAAAAACTAGGCAAGGACCACGTGTCAATTGAAAACCAGTACAAGTTAGCCTCTCATTCGATTGAAAATTTCTACTTCGCTAGGCCAGCAGCACGAGGTTAATGAGTTACTAGTACTACTGACGACGTGCGACTGCAAAACGAGGTCGAGAATTAGCGTAACAAATAATAGTTTAAAAAAACACGCTTGTTTAGGAAACCAAACTAAACAGTAGAAATAATTTTCAATACATTTAAATTATGTAATATGTTTTTTTTGCTAACCACACTGTGTATTAGTGTGACTAACATTAAAATTTATTTTATTATAAAAAAGCGTTGGAGCCACTCTCTCTGGAATATTTATTTAATACGTGTACTTGGCGCAAGGCACTGCCGTGTCTTCGGATATAACTAAAAATTAAACAATGCACATGTCTTAGCACACGTATTTGTACTTGAAGCTCCTAATAAGGATAATGGGACAAACTATTTAAATTTTTGCATTGTCATCGGTCCTTGGTAAGTGTGCAAAGTTTCAAATTAATCCGACGTTTCGAAGGGGGTGAAAATCACGTTCAAAGATTCCTATACATAGATACATACTCGTACATATCAAGCTAATAAAAGCGTGTTAAAAAGTTGGATCACACAAAATAGTGAAAGTATTGTACTCACAAAGAATGGATGTTCCCCTCTATAGGAACTGAGACCGCCAGCAATTCTCATGGATACCTGTAGCCTCATCTTCGTAGCCGTGGAGATCATTACGCGCTTGTGGTAATTCTCAGCTGTTCCAGCCATCAACCCCACCGCACAGACCAACAGAACTGCAGTCTTCATAGTGACAGATATTAATGAATTGTGATGGCGACAATGATGGAACTGTCTTTATATTGTGTTCTAATTTCCGTGAAATTAACGTCGTCTTTAGATAAGTTTGAGTACCTCAGCGTAAAGTACTGACTGTTCTTGTTGTATATTATTATGGGGTACGGCTCTCTCTCTTTTTGGTAGTTATCTGTCGAACCGAAAACAGCAGGTAAAGGTTGGCAAATTAACTAGTGATGAAAAAACGGTATGTTTTGGAGTACCTCAGGGAAGTGTGCTCGCCCCGACGCTGTTCCTGATATATATAAATGATTTGTGTAATATCGGGAACAGTGGCGGACGAGTATTTTCCTATGCAGATGACACAGCAGTAGTTTTCGCCGGTGACTCTTGGGATACTGTGCGTGCTGCTGCTGAACGTGGATTAGCGATACTAGCTAGTTGGTTAAATGCTAACCTTTTAACCCTTAACGTAGCTAAAACGAACTTCATCTGTTTTACTCCTAATCAGAGGACACAGCCGGGTGCTGAATTCGGGATCGTGGTGCATGACTGTGCAAACCCCCATTATCCCTGTAACTGTCAAAGCATACAGCAAGTCAGATTCACCAAATATCTTGGTATAACAGTAGACCAAAGATTGTCCTGGCACACTCATATCGAAAACACCATGGCCAGGGTCAGAAAACTTATATGGATTTTTAAAACGTTGCGACATGTAATGCCACCGATGTTACTTAATAAAGTCTATACTGCTCTGGCACAATCGGTCTTCACATACTGTATACCGATCTGGGGAGGGGCCACCAAGACCAAATTTATAGACCTAGAAAGGGCCCAAAGGTCTCTCATAAAAGTTATGTACTTTAAACCCTTACGATATTCAACAGATAACCTTTATAAGATTAGTAATCTGCTTACTGTTAGGAAATTATACATATTGAACATAACCATACATCTGCACAAGACCCTCTCATTTGATCCTTTAAAACTAGATAAAAGACGTAAAGACATTGTGGCCCACTCCCCTCGGGTCCGTACGAACTTCGCCAGGCGTCAGTATAGTACTCAATCAACTTATATTTATAATAAATTAAACCTCAAACTGAATATTTACCCCATGTTGCGTTACGAATGTAAAAATACCCTAACGGAATGGTTAAAATTACAAACGTACGATGAAATTGAACTTTTATTTACCAGAGTATGCTAAAGAAGAACCAATACCCAATTATAAAAAACATCAGTTAATCATTTATTAGCACACACACACACTTACTCACTCCCACTCACCCCGCTCATACATCCCTCCACACATACATACACACACACTAACACTACACATACTCGAACATGCTACAATAACAATAATTTTGTAATCATCCTAGAACCTATACGTTTTTCTTTTCCTATTCTAATTATGTCATCAACATTGTAGATAAGCAACCCATGGGAAGTTGCGAGGTAACCCCATTACAAGTATCCTAATAACTTACCGGGGCTGCCTCAATTTTGTGCTGTAGAACAATTGTATGAGAAACAATAAAAACTTTTTAATTTTTAATTTAATTTAATTATGCCATCAACACGCGAAGACAGCGTGTCGATGACAAATATAAAATGTTATGTTTGGCCCAGAATTCAGCTACGGTAATGCAGTCGCCAGTCGGTCTTCTCGCGTACAGATGACATGTGGGGCACTCCGAGAGGTGGACCATGGTCAGCGGAGAGGCCGCACAACCACGTCATCCGAGTCCACCTGTGGAGTTTGTCTTTACTGTGGCCAACCAAAGTGCGGAGTGACTGTAAAAATACTGACCCTCACTCACTTGCCTCAGCATGGGGTAGGTACGTGAAAAGTAGTTGGTCACCACCTGTAGAGATCTGTAGGAACCTATAAAAAATCTAGACCAGCTCAAATCTGCCCAACAATGGGTCCCGACTGATAAAATCGCTATGTTCCGCAATATTACTTACAGATTACTAGCCTACTGAAGTTCTAGCCAAGTGACATGCTATCATCCAAAGCGTCGCGAAAGCTATTGAAGCAATGTCCAAAATGTATGAGAATGCTGTGCGCTATCACGATCAATCTCTTACATTACGGCATTACGACTATAGTCATCGCTGTAAAAAAGACACTTTGGCTAAAACCTCTGGACTTTTTTCTTTCTTTGAAGTTTTTTTATTCAAAATTAGCTTTTTCCGCAAACAGGCTTTTGCTTTTTATATCTTATGCTAGCTTCTGCCAGTTAGTGAAAAGGGTTTTATCAACCCGAAGGAGCATTATACCGGGATAAAACTTAGCCTATGTGCTAACTATAATCTACCTCTGTGCCAAATTTTATCCAAATCTGTTCGGCCGTTCTGGCGTGCTTGAGTAACTAACATACATCCACACATCTATCCAAACTTTCACATTTCTAATATTAGTAAGCTTAAAATAAAATTGTTAACTTTTTAGTTAGAATATTATATTACCACAAAAGATCCCAATGGGTCGAAGTGTCCGAGGTATTTCTCGGCCCCTCCATAAGATAAGATATTGAACTAGCTGTGCCCGCGGCTTCGCTCCCGTAGTCTGTCTGCCAACCCTACCCTACTTACCTTCCTGCCTACCCTACTTACCTACCTACCATTTTTGTTTCTATAGTCATCATTCTTTCGCGGAGAATCTTAACACCGCCATTCAGAAAATTACTTCCAATGCACAACGCCATCTAGAATACCTAATATCGAGTTCAACTGACCGAGTATCTGAATTGCGTGTGTTGTGATAATTTTACTTCTTGAACACTTTAAATTCATCTAACTTTTGATAGAGTGAACCGATTGCGATGAAACAAAAGCCAAGAAATTCTTCAAGTTACGCAAAGATTTTGGGACCACGGTCGTTGCAACACGGCCGAAACGTCGGGTTAAACAGGTAATAGTACATTACTGCCGCGGTCTATAATGACTACTTTGCTGGTCGCGCTGATTATGGCCGACAGCGCAGCGTAGCGCAGCTCCAGGCCGACATAGCGCGGTCAGCGTGCAGCACTTGATGGACGAGCTGAGATAAAGGCCGAGACCGTACGTCGAGGCCTTTACAGCGAGGACAGCAAGGGCTGCAATGATGGCCAAGCTGAAAGGCCTAGAGCGTAGCTAGGCTAGCTCGAGGCAATCATAGACCAGCGAAGCAGTCATTGTGGGCCAAGGTTTGTATAGTGCTTTACTCAAAAATGCAAGTACCTAATCTAAATAAAACCAGCAAGTAATTTAAATAAAAAATATATTAATTAACTAGAATTTTAAAATGACAATTATGAAAAGTACAGTTACTAAAATTCAACACCGACTTACGCAGTTTGATATTACTAATAGTTTGCTAAAATTATAATGCGGTGTTTGACTGCTGTATTATTTCTTCATTTATTACTTTATTTATTTGAAAAAAATATGAATATTCTTCAGGTTCTTCAGCAGATGTTCGCTTTGAGAGCTCATTTTATAGCAAAAACAAAATTTTCGCTGAACCGCGCTTTTGTTACTTTTTTGTTTTTTGAGCAATGGTAGTTGGAACTATACAGCCTAATGTGGAATAAAATATTTTTGTACCTATCTCTATAGATACAAACAGCTGTGTTTTAAATAAAATCTTTTTAGATTTGATTTTTTAAAACGTTGAAACGTCAAAATAACGGCCGGCAAAATATTGCCGGCCTGTAAGAGCGGCCAGCAAAACTTTGCCGGCCGCTCCTTGAAACAAAACGGCAAGATCGACTTTGCTCAAACAAGGTTGTCAAAATAATGACCACATTACATGCATTTTTGAGTAAATAAATAATCGAAATCATCGCGTTATTTTCCCGTGCTATATTGTTTTTCAATTATGAAACGCGAAAGTTTTAAAGTTAATACTAGCACTTTGTCCGCGACTCCATTCACGCAGATTTCCTGTTTTATTCTAACAAACCATAAAGCCGATTACAGGCTGGCTTGGCGCATCAGCGCAAAAAGCCTCATTAAATAAATGATTTAAAAAAAAAAAAAAAAAACTTCTTATGTGCGGTTTGTGAAGGATTATTACGAAGACTAAAAATAAATGATTGTTTAATCAAATTCTATAAATCATCATTCTATTAATAAATCATTCTATTAATGTCATTGTTTATTAATTGTTTAATAGGAAAACTTGTGCATAATTTCACGTGACTCAGTAGTTTCGGCTGTGCGTTGTTATGTCAATCAGCCAGTTCCTCGCGAGGTCAACTCACAGAGCTACTCTAAATCACTCCCACAACAGAGAGGAATCTAATGACACCTGTCACATGTTGAAATCCGTTAAATAGTTTAGGCTGTGGAGCATGCCAAAGAATTAGACATACGCTCGAAAAACATACAACCCTCCTTCGGCAGTCACGTAATAAAAACAATATGCTGTAACTAATCTGTCGACCAGGGGACCTGGACACTTGACATTCTAACTTATCTGTCGACCAGGGGACCAGGGGACCTGGACAGTTGACATTCTATCATCGAAAGCGTGGCGATAGCGATTGTCAAAAAGTCAACATTGTATGGGATTCACAAGCGGTCTCGAAAAATCACGTGATCATCCCACACATTTTGACATTTCGACTATCGCCTTCGCTGACATCGAATGCCTCTTGTCTAGAGCCTCACAGGACCAACGAGAGGCACGGCTGTGTTGAAAACTACAAAACAGTAGACGATCAAGAGAAATCAATATCAATGATGATGAAACAAATAGAGCAAGTTTATTAATTCGTGACTAAAACAAAGAATAGGCACTTAATCGCATTACCAACGTATGGCGTGCAATATAAAAGACAAGACTTGCACAAATGTGGGGCGACGCTATATCGATGGCGGACAGTGATCCGACGTACTCGTAATTAATGTAATAATATCTGCAAGCTTCTCGCTGCGGTCACGAACCCAACGTAATTGTGGATAATCGCCCACGCTGGACTATGCTGCTTAGGGTTCCATAGCAAAAGCAGACGTTGTTATCCTCTACGATTGACTAAGTTCGTTATCCGGGGGTCTTCCGTTAATTCTCGTCCTTCAGGTGAGTGCTACACCCTTTTCCAAATCAATTCACACATTGTATCAATTTATTTGGTGATGTCCTAGTCTGTTCTTTCATGATTCTTCCATACGTACAACCGTTTTCTTAGTACTCAGTATTTCTTTCACATCAACTATCACACAACCTATACATTGTACCCGATTCGTCGGCAAAAGGTTTAAAAGAATCATCAATTTTTATTCAGTCTACATTTTCCAAAAAAAAATCCATTGTAGTTTTACACGGCAGAATGAGCGAAGATTATGGAAGATGGATATCATTTAACATTCATATCCCATGGCCTTCAATCTGTAAGGATAAAGAACCCATATCAATAGTTGCCGGCTCACACTTGCCAGATAATTCGTGCACGCCCAGTAATCCGGTTAATAACTAGATCGCATCGTATCTCACTGACTACTTTCTAACTCAATTATAGATTAACTTTAATACATAGGTAGCTATTTATTGCACGTTAGCTACTAATATTATCTGGAGCTTGCAAAGTAATACAGCTACGCAGAAAAAGCTTACGCTAAATATCTCAGCATTAGAAGTAATTTAATTCTTGCAGTTGTTTTTGATGTGGAAACTGATAACATCACTGAGTGTTTTATAAAATCTGATGTCCTTGTATTGATTAATGATATAATTATTATGCTTGTATGACAAAACGAAAGTATCTGGACCCCGCAATTATTTAACTACCATTTTAATACGTGGGTATTAAACCTTTACAAATTCTGCTGTAGTTAAAAGTGGATAATTATAATGACCACCATTAACGCCGCGCTGTATTCTATAATGTAGGCAAGTAATTCGGGTCACTCGCCGCCAGCCGCCAGTACCAGGCTACCAGAGTACCAACACTCAATGTGTCAAATTAAATACGTACTATGTATCGCACACTAAACAGATAGATGCAGAATATTAACTACACGCTTCGAAATGGATCTTGAGCTACTTGAAAATTCATACCTTTTTCATACGCAAAAACTCATTGGAGTACTCTATCTAAGGCTGAGAAGTGATGGCTATTTCAGATACTGAGAATTTATGTCAGTTTCAAATACCTACTTCGAATTCAAGAATGTTTCAATGGCTGTGAATACTTGATGGTTCCAAATACATCATTAGCCTATTACAGTCCACTGATAGGCATAGGCCTCTCAAACCGCACGCCATTTGTCTCGACATTTAACAGCTCTCATCCAGCTACCAGCCACCTTGCAAAGATTGTCGCTCCACCTAGCCCGAAGGCGTCCCGACTTACGTTTACCCATTCATGGTCTCCACTCAAGAACACGTTTGCCGTCATCGTTTCTACAACCGATGACCGTTAGGATAGATGGCTAATATAGCCGGCCCATTGCCACTTCAGCTTGCTTATTTTCTGAGCTAGCTTAAGCTCACAGAGCGACCTTAAACGCTGAGATTTAATTAATGTTTCAAATACGAAGATTATGAAATCGTCAAGAGTAAGCCTACTGCAACTTTTCTTTCTCGTGTCATGTGTGTGTGCTGAATTAAAAACGCAATAAAATGGTAACGAGTGCTAGTGGCGAGTGGCGACCGCGAATTAGTCTCGTTTAGTGTCGCCACCATTAGTGTGGGAGTGTGGGAACCGAGTCAAATGATAAGCGGTTGATGAATCCTCTCACGCCGACGTATACAATGAAGAATAATGGTTCCTCGACAGTTTGCCAGCAAGATATTCAATAGCAGCAACTTTACAATAACAATTCTGTAAGAATATCATATCGGAAAGACAATTTCAGCTATCGCAAATTACTGGACAGTGAATAAATATAGTTATCACCAAACTTCTTGGCCGCCTTGATGTTGGCTTTCCGATGCGCAGGCACGGATCGCTGCTGTTTTTGTATGAAATTTACTACTGCGCAGCCATTGTAGCCAACTTCAGGGCGGCCAAGAAGTTTGGCAAGAATATATAATATATTTAACAAAAATCTTCAAATGTTGCAATCTATAGAAGAATATCATGAACAAGAAGTGCTTCCATAAACCGTTAACAGTGTTATTACATATACGAGTAGGTAGGTATATGTAGGGGTAACCTTACTACTTAATAACACATTGGTACAAGTCATTCTTGTTCATCTGGTGTCGGAAATCTAACACAAAAAGAGATCTGAATCATATTGAATACAATAATTATTTAGTGCATCAAGAAATCTTACCCTATGATGGTGAAACTCAGCCGTAAAATTATTACAAATTGAATGCCATCTAGATTAAAGTCTTAGTGGTGAACTAGTTCAAAACCAAACTCTTGTGCAACAGAAACCACATGGAGTCTAAAGTCTAAGGTTACGAACGAGACTCCCAGGCAGTCTAGTACCATCGTGCTGGTCTAAAAGTCAGGGCCGCTGCTCATCATGTAACTAATTAACAGTAAGTTGATGGACGTGGGAGGTCACCCGCTTCCCACCGAACTGGCCCGGCCAGGTAATTGAACTAGATTCGAAGGAGAAATGTGGTAACCCGCTAATTTATTGATGAGTTGTTCGAAAGTGAAACGCCAATAAAACTGATAAGCAAATAGAGTAATGATGTGTGGACAGAGTGGAGTAGGACAGCACTTCCGCTGAAGCAAGGGCCATTAAAGTATACTCTTGTGTCGGTACGAGGTAAACAAGAATAGCTGATGATGTAGTAAGAAGATTGCAGCCAGCAAGGTTTGTACCGAGTGTGCCAAGCGTTTCTAATTATGTATGGTCCTTTCAGGAGCCCATGTCTATTGTTGTAACAAGACTAGCCAGCGTAAACTGAGCTCTAGGATCAAAAGCTAACTTCAAGTGGGTATGCTGCATGACAGGAACCATGTACATATATTGTCGGTATATAAAGTGGTTTTGGTTCATAGCGATAGTGTACCTATTATGTACTTCTTCCTAATTCTTTATAGTACCCATGAAGTTTAGATTTAGATGTGGTCAGGTCAATAACTCTCTTACAACAAATATAACGCAGACAGTTCTTGTGCTCCAAAAAAACAACGGATCTATAAATAACTCTCTTACAACAAATATAACGCAGACAGTTCTTGTGCTCCAAAAAAACAACGGATCTATAAATAACTCTCTTACAACAAATATAACGCAGACAGTTCTTGTGCTCCAAAAAAACAACGAATCTATAAATAACCAGACACGCCAATCACTCACAGACACTCGCACTGTTTACACCAACAATTATTGTAGCAGCCGCATAATTGTAGAGAATTATCTTCTCTGACGGTTTCTATGAACAGCTCCTCAAGTAAATTACACTTGTGTCTTGTAATGGGTCCAAAATGTCAGAGGTCGAAAAAGCGTTGACATTTCAATAAGTTCGACAATTTCCTTGTTGACAGTGTGCGTGTTGCCAATCGATTTGAGTTAAAACCCGTCTTGGTTTACACTTTTACGGGATTATGATGACAGTATAATGTCTCAGGTTAAAAGACGAAACTTTTAAGGTACTTGAGTAAAGTATATTGCATTACACAATGTAGTTATATCTAGACCCTAGCTAGGACTCAATAGCGTCCGATTGACTAATAAGAGGTCACGATTGCGATCCCTTCTCATTGCAATAACTGCAGCGACCAATTCCTATCAAGTAGGTATCTAGTTTTGCAACAAGAAAACTAAAATCATCATTTACCTAGGCTCTTCTCAAATGTTTTGAGATTATATTTTGGCTTCCAGTCTAATCGGACCAGCTCTATACCAGTGATTCACGTAGATTAACTGCCTATTCACAACCCAGTCACTGGGGTACACGATACCCGATATATTTGTTAAGACTGATACAGACAGGTCAGATTTTCAATCTTCTGCCTACCGTAACGACTGCCAAAGATCTACAAGTGACAGCCGAGACTAACGGCACCATGTTTTCCGAAGCACGGAGGCAGGTCTCGGTATACCCGAAACTAAATTAGACATTTTCAAAGTTTTATTTATGAGCTCAATTACTTTTGCAGCTTATTTTAATCTAAATCAAGATGGCTATATCATTAATATTAGCACTAAAGCAAATGATACGAGTGAGAGAAGTCTCAAGTTCGTGCGCGGACTAGTGATGTTCCATCGGATCATTAGCAACCGTTAGATCCGCGGATGTAGATACCCGCGCCCAATTAACTATTAATTGCGCTTATGATACCGGCACTTAATCATATTACTTTGATTAATAATGTTACTGTATTTATAGATGGTGTTTTGGTAGTTGCAGATTAAAATATGTTTATGAGAAGAATTTACTTCTGAAATCGGATCAATTTCTAAATCCGGTTGCCAGTTGCTGGTCACCAAGAGCTTAGCAAACGTAGTTCAACGCATAACCTTAACAAGAATGAAATAAATTGTAGTTCTAAAAACTAAAAAACACGCTTTAATGGTAAATTGAACTAAAAAGTCGCTAATCCTGAAGATCTTGTTAAGGTTAATGGGACAAACTATTTAAACGCCCACGGTAGAATCAACTTTCATTACTTGTAAATTTTAATTTTAATCTTTGTTTGACGTTCAAAAGTGCCGCTTATTGGCCTAGTTGAATAAATATTTTTGACTTTGACTTTGGTTTTGACTAAATTATTGCATTGTCATCGGGTCCTTGATAAGTGTGCAAAGTTTCAATTCAATCCCACGTTTTGAAGGGGGTGAAAATCATGTTCAAAGATTCCGTTACATTGATACATAGATACATAAATACATACATACCAAGCTAATAAAAGCGTATTAAAAATAAATAAGCTATTCGACCTAAGCTGAACAAACTTAGCTCTTAGTCTGCAACTGCGATAAGGGAGGCACAAAAGGTGTTATAAATTGAAAAAGTTCTTTGAGGATAGCATTATGAAATAATTACTATTATTACAGTTACCTCATGAAAATTCGAGTAACTCTGTATCTTTACGATTGCACGTCTACTATTCCACGTAAACGTTGTACTAATTTAGTTAATGAGCACAAACTTCAGTAGAATATGAAACAGCCCAAACAAAAAGCTAAGTGGATGCGCAAGAGTTGCAGCGATCTACGTAGACGAACCGCTACGTGATCTTTGGTCTGCCCGCGCAGCTGGGTGGGGCTAACAACCAAGACACAGCATAACAAGATTCAGTGAGATAATTGATTCAGTATCTCCCCAGGGATGTGCCCTAACAGGGGTTGCACCGGGGGTTCCAGGGTGGTCTTTTGAGAGGTTACGGGTCCCTCCTACGTGCTGATGGTGATCACTGGGGTGATCGTGGTCTTAGGCTTAGCCCCGAAAAATAATAATCACATATACTGTTGCTCCACTTGATCCTTCATAAGTTTTAATACCTCAGAGATGAGACCACTGCTAGTGCACTACTCTTGCTCCAATCCCCTTTATAATATAAATGCAACCAAAAGACATTCACTGCTTGATTACTGTCCTCCCTCAAGCTGCGTCACAGCGACTGTCCCTGTGCTTCCCTCATTTGTGCACCATTCATGCAACGCGCCCAAATTTTGATGTAAAAATGCCTGCAGACTTGCACAACGGCGACGCGACATTGTAATTTTAGAATTTTATTAAGATTATATTGGCACTGTTAATTGTATTGTTTGTGAATTACTGATTTTATGTGACACTATTGTCAACATTGTTATGTTATATTTCTATGTAAATTATTGTAATTGGTCTTTGTATCGTTTTAATTAACTATAAATAAATAAATAAATCGCTATACATTTTCGTAGAAATAGTTACCATACAATCTGAAAGATTTCTACGATAACTCGTCACCACATCGTTACCAAATCACGCCTGCCTGCTGCTGCTGCTGCTGCCTTAAGAGGATAACTCAAATGCCTAATTCAATTCAAAACACATGTCTGTTTGTGATATGCCTATCGTAGTTGTAGTTACTGACGAACCACTAACGGTACTGTAGTTATCTCTGCTGTGTTAGTCGTGCGCTGATCAGTATTCGGCGCGCGCGCAACCCGCCGCGCTTATCTGCGTCTCGTCAACCCCCGACAAATACCCCCTACCCCTCACCCCTCTGGGTATCCCGCGCGTGCAACTGAGTGGAACATGAAGAAGTGCTGGCGAAGTACAGAAGGATCACTCCTAACAAGAGGAAAGTTACAAAGTAGTCAGAAACTGTATCAGGATTACACCAGGCTGGTCTTGAAGCGAGCATAGCAAGCAAGCAAGCCTGCCTACATGACAAACTATTTATAGATCTTTACACAACTATCATTGTGAGGATAGTCGTACTACTATTATAAACAACCTAAGCGAGAAAGATTGTGAAGATAGATGGATGGATGTTAGTTACACTTTCACTTGAAAACTACTGAACGAATTTTAATGAAACTTAACAGTAATATAAATCATTAAAAAAAACGCAAAATACGCGCTTAGTCGTGGAGTTGCGGAAAACAGCCCGTTTTAACCTAACCTAACCTAAATCATAAATTAGAACAACACATAGGCATTTTTTTTAAAGATAGAAGTACTAATAGCGGAGCCGTGGGTGGGAGCTAGTTCTACATACAGAAGGCCAGAGTGTCTGTAGATTGTTAGCTTACTATCAACCTTTTTCATTCCTAGCTTGAAATTATTCATATTCACTTTTTAAATAAGCTTTTTTCGTATCCTTCTCAGAAAACCCTTTCATTTGATACCCATATCATGGAAGTGCACAAAAAATCACTAGCCCGCCATCTTGGGTCGCCCGCCATATTGGATGGCATTGTCATCCAAACTAAACGTGTTTGGAAAATTTCATCTTAATCGGTGGAAGATAACTGCTTTAAAATTCAGTTGCAAGATTTGACCCGAACACACTTACATACATACATACATACATACATACATAGCAAGTTAAATAAAAGCTTGTAAAAATAGCATCATGTACTCCAGGCGTATACATTTCTAATCATTGGAATGTCTAGAAATTTATACGGTCATTGACACTGTTAGATTACCAAATTTTGACGAATAACTAATTGAAAACATGTTAAGAGTCGCTATAATTTTTAATTAAAAAAAATAGAGCAAACCTATAGGCTATAATAAACACTAGAAACAGTCGCATATCAAGTTTGTTTTACGCCTTGCTTCGATATGTATGTACCTATTCGTAAACCTTGAATGTCTTGTAATTTTTTACCGACTAGAATAAAAAGAAGGTTCTTAATTCGTCTGAATGTTTTTCAAAAGCTTAGATCTTCTCGCATGTGTCTATTCAGTGACATACCTACATAAAGTGAATGAGATCAGAAACAGTCTTGCTCACGACACTTGTGAAAGCGGTAATCTCCTGAGATAAATCTGTGCATGCGCAGGCGCATGATTTGAATACTTGTCACAAATATTAATGGCGCCCTCTGCCGGGCAGCGGGGGAGGCTGTGCCGTAAATCAGAGATTACTATCAATTGTAATTAACTGGTCAATATTTATATATTGTTAACAACATCCGTTACACTCTGCACACGTTAGAATCTGGCGGTCGATTAATTCAAGTGATTATACAAGTGGTAGCAAACTTAATTAAATAATTATTACTTGTCTAGGTTTGTGGTGTTTGTTTTTTTATTCCGGGTCTCGCACTTATTTTTCTGTGTTCCAGTTAATGTCTAAATCGATCGTCACAATTGGTAATAACAACGACGTTTTATGAATTAACTACTCGCTACAAAACTTTACATGGCAGGATCACTGTCATGCCTGCTGCGCTGTGTTAACCAGTTGAATGCCGTCATTACCGAAACAATTAAAAATCCATTGTATCTCGCGTGGATCCAATAACAAATCAACAATAAAATAATGATAGAATGTAGTCTATACTTTAAAAAAAAACCCAAAAAACAAAACTACTACAATACAATACTTAAAAGAGGAAAGATTTTTTGTTTGTTTGTTTGTAATATAAATAGGTCCTGTGGGGTGGTCCACGGGAGTGAAGCCGCGGGTAACAGCTAGTAATATTATAAAGAGTAAAGATTTTTTTGTTTGTTTGTTTGTACCGAATAGGCTCCGAAACTACAGGACCGATTTGAAAAATTCTTTGACCAATAGAAAGCTACATTATTCCTGAGTAACATTGGCTATTAATTATGCTCAAAAACGGGTCCTCTGGGGTGGTATACGGGAGCGAAGCCGCGGGCAACAGCTAGTCTGACATAAATGAGCCGAAATTAAATAAGTGCGCTAGTTTCTTAACAAATGTAATTTTTAATCAGTGAGTTAATTCCATTTTCGATCATTTAGCACAGATAATATAATACTACCGTAGCTCAGAATACAACACTACTTTATATATTTATTAAAACTTTATGCACAAGTACAATGGCGGACTAAATGCATTTTTATGTAACAATAAAGTGGCAACCCACCAAATGCCATTTTAATACAGCAAATTAGATATCAGAGCTTAGTTTATTTTCCCATCCTAGAGATAAACACCAATATGCACATAGTGTGCAAGTACGGCACAAACCAAGTATTATGGCATTAACGTAACGGGGTCTAAATATAGTGCAGGAGCCGGTCTAAGTGCTGGCTCCTCGACTGCGAGCGGTAACTTATCCCAACTGATAACTTAAGCTAACTGCTTATTAAATTAGTACATATGAGGTTAATACTTAGTTTTAATACCTACCTATAAAATAAAATTTTCATTACCTAACAGGACCTAATTGTTAAACCATTAGCTTTAGCTGCAATTGCTATTGCAAAATTCTTTGGAATTTAATTTATTTACGCAGTCACCTTGCATTTTTAATAGAGCTGTGTATTCTCCGTATTATTTCATAGAAGCAACAAAATAATATATTTTAAAACTTTTTAGGAAATGCGACTCAAGCCCGAGACCCAACACTAGATATATTTTAGCGTTGCCGTGGTCGTGGCCGAATACTGGCCCGTTATTAAATACGGTATTAACGGTGGTTTTTACACTTTTTACTCCTCATTCACAGATTTCTGACCCTCGCCCCGACACACACACGGCACATACCGCTCATTCAGCTGGTAAGGTAGTAATTAACATAATTCACTCACAAATATTCACTTATATCCTCTGCGGATACATCAAACGAAGTTTATGTGTCCATAACACGGAGGAGATAACAGATGGAGGTGTTCACACAATGCTACATTATTTATTTAACATTTGAATGAATTATCTCTTTATTTGTTAAAACATAAGTTATTGAATGTACAAAAAAATATTGTATTATCAGTCCATTTACTTTGTAATCTTTCATCCACGCATCTCCGTTTGATCTGGAGTCTGGAGACGCTAGCCGTCACCGGGAGGACTCCTCGGGAGGTCCTAGCTGCGCCGGCGCACAGGCGCGGTTTACATCATGTTTTACGACAAGCGATAGCATTGACGCAAGCACATCACTGGCATCACTAAGATCCCATCTCTGGCTCATGGTAATGCCTTGATATCGAGGTGATACAGCCGCTGACAAGAATATGTGCCGGTGGACCAGAGCTGAGATATGTCCGGGTTTGCGGAAGTCTGAAGGCAATTAAACTGCATACGACGATGGTAAATAAGTAATATAATTATGTTAAAGTACATGATGTGTCTTGAGCCTCTGTGGCCTCTACTGGACATTCACTAGCATCATATCATAAGCACGGCGGGCGTGCCTTTAATCTTAAAAACAAAAAAACAATAGAAAATCGTCGTCCGGCAGAAGAAGAATAACAAAATCACGATCGATTTATCAATATTTATTTGTTTATGAGCTGAAAAAGACAGGCTTCAAACACCCGAGACCAACTACATAAATTGCAAAAATGCTGAAGACATTATTCATGTAAGCTTGTTCCACGATCATGACCCAGCTGGAGGCCGTTACCCAAGCACTTGATCTGCTCACCCACGGGAAGATCACACGCCAATCCACACGAATCGGTATGTAAATCATTCAATTCCAATTCTGAAGCTATTGAACCAGCAGGATCACTCGTTAAAATATTATACAAATGTGCAAAATTAAAATAAAAGCGCCCTGTGGCGAAGTTTATCGCTCGCTCGTAATAATAATCATTTGTATATTTTGATAAGAATCTGGTAAATAACTGTCGGTGTATGACGGCTGTTTCTGACACCTGCTGTCATTCGGGAGGCTGGTAATTATTATTCGAGTCGGTCTCGGTATCCGGTCTCATCTGATTTCTTTCACATGAGTGAACGTATGGATTGGTACCTACTGTGATGCTGTGTGCTTCGTTAAGTGAAAACGTGTCGGTATTAAACCTGATATGTTATTGCAGTTACTTCATCTTTCATGTTTTACAAATATGATTCGTTCGGAAGTTGCGATATAATTGAAATATCATTGGCATAAATACGCTTACAATAAAGGTACAGTCAAGAGTAAAAAGTGCAGTACCATACTCAATGTCTAAAGGATCCATGACTAGTTTAATCAATACTTTAGATTCTATGCTATAGATTAAGTCTGCAAAGAAATTTCGAACATAATAGTTTTGGTAGCGGAGTGCTGGCTGTAACTACCACACAGTAATGTTTAAAAGTCTATACTTGATTGGTTATTATTATAATTTTAAAAGGTAAAGTAGCAAAAGTGCTCTACAATTGTTGGCATGGTTGGCGTAGTGGTTGAGCGATCGACTGCTGCGTTGCGTGTCGCGGGTTCGATTCCCGCACGGAAACTATCTGTATAGCCTACAGATAGTTATTCCAGATCTGGGTGACTTGTGTATGTGAGTTTAAATGTTTGTAAACGCACCCACGATACAGGAAGAAATTCCTAGTGCGAAAAAAGAACTCAGCTTTACAGTTTTATCGCAAACGTACATAGTATTGAAAAGCAATGAAAATAAAACGAAACATCAAGTATTGAATCCCTGCGCCGTATCTCTGCACGGAGTGTACTAAATCTTTCTATCACTAGTTAAATCGTGTAAATCAGTATTTATCACCGTTTCTCGGACGGAACGCGCGGTTATCACAAGTTGTAGCCGGGCGCCGATCAGGCATCGAACCCGCAACCCCATCATTCAGCCGCATCACGACTCCCGCTGCACGGACTCCGGTACTCTACACACTGAATATTTTAAGCTAGAACTCTACGGAGGAAATCATGTTGTTTTATGTACTTTACTTTGTTAATAACTAATGTTGTAAACACTTGCGGCTAATTACTGTACGTCGCGTTTCCACCAGCAAGCAACTCGCATGCTAGTTTAATTAGTTTACATTGATCACAATAGATATCCCTAGCCCGTAGTGTAATGTTAAGTTGTAATTCCAAATTAACAATTGGCTACAAATGACCGATGAAGCGAACAAAAAGATTTGCAACAATGCACTATGATATTACTGATTAGTTTTGGACTTTATCATTAGTTTCAATAGATTGTGAGCTATCAATAATAACATAGAGCCGGCAATAACTACGAACAACTTAACAGCTTCATCTTCGAAGCTTCTTCCAACAACATTCAATATTATTATAACCGCTGTTCATTTCAGCCATTCAAAACTATTACGTGGCACGGAACGCATGATCCCATGCATCGGTTCCACCTGTAGCGTGATTAAGTGTGTTTGCGGGTACTTGTACATCGGGCAACATCGGCCAACTTCAGCGCGGTTCGGCGGGGTTCGTGCGAACTGGTGTCGGCTCGCCTGCTCCGCGACGCGTATTTACGAGGTGTCGATGCGCCGGCGCACCGTGCACAGCACGCAGATGAGGAGATACCTGCAGATAAGGGCGGTTCCGTTAATGCAGATAATCTTGACTAATGTATTCGTAAATGTTATTTATATCTTATTTGCTGAGATTGCTCTGACATGAGTTTAAAGATGCTATTTAGTTAACCTAACCGTACTCAACTTGAAATAGAGATCTTAATGGCACGACCAATTATCTTACACTGTTTACATTTTTATCTAACAATATGATGTTTAAAACCAAAACCATTTGTTAAAAAGCCCGAGAAAGGGAAGCAAAAAAAAACAAAGCATTTTCATTAAAACGGTTCATTTATCTGACCATGTTCGTCATTTACCGTGGCGACCGCAAACGTTGCGGTCAGACCCTCTGCAGCCGGCCTGATGGTGATGGACTCACCACAAAATAAAAAGGGCAAAGAAAAACTACTACCTAACAACGAGAGATAATGTTATACCTATGTATCTAAAACAGAAATAATCACTGCGCTTACCGTAGTAATATCTTCCGCTTCTCGAAATATAAAAACTCACAATTACCTACTATACTTACTACTGTTCTTGCATGTCAACACAAATACATTTACGTTAGTGTTTGCTTCCTCCTTTACACATTTAGTTTGAGACAACACTTACAAAGCGAAATTATCATCATCATCATTTCAGCGCAAAGACGTCCACTGCTGAACATATGTAGGTCTCCCCCAAGTGTCGTTACATTGACCGGTCCCGTGCGTCTCACATCGAAAGCGAAATATTCATCTTCAATTACCTCTTAATTATTCGTGACAACTTTTCTTTGCTCAAATTCCTTAAAACCACACTCTCTTACATCCCACCCTGTATACTCTGTGGTCAGGCACACCGTTCCACCGACCAGCGCAGCAGTGAGGCCTGCGCGCCGTGTAATGGCCGCGGAACTGCGCGCGTGCACCGGACAGCACTATGCGCCCACGCCACTACAGGCCAGCACGACTATTATGGTATTATTTAAATTGGCAGCCAGTGTATTGGGGTGTTTATAGAGTACTGTACTTGCTTGCATGAGTTGACCTGTCATAAGAGAGCCTGTAATGCGTATTTATTCTTTTCGCGTGAGGATGTGGCCACCTCCGGTGTCAGAGTTAATTAAGCCGCCACTTGGGACCCCACAGGCCTCTGACTTGGCTATTAACTATATTATATGAGTCCAGAACTATATTATCGAGTAAGTGACAGATGTATACAAGTCATATACATCAGTCCCTTATTCGATCTCAAATTGATACTGCTCTAAGAGCTTATGGTCACCCCCCAGGTTTCCTCACGATGTTTTCCTCCACCGTTGCCTGTGATGTCCAAGATAAACTTAGAAAGTACATATGAATTTGAAAACGTCACATTGTTGCTTGCCTGGATTTGAACCCACGAGCTCAAGCACGAGAGGCGAGGCACCACGACATAGTATTAGATTTATAGAAGTAAATATTATATAGTAGTGAGTGTGTAAATTCTTACTCATCTAAAAACCTAACTCGTAATTTACTGAACTAAGAATTTTACATAGTCTGGATATTTTACTTGAATTTACAATTAATTTGATGATTGAGACAATCTTGGTGTTGCTAAAATTCCAACACTTGTTTTGCGTTAGCTATACGCTCCGCCATTCCACTTGGATGCGCATTTCCGCAGATTGTATCGAACTATCGACTGGTGTAACAGCCGGTGTACACCAGGAAACATTCAACAACAGTCTGCGACTCTACGTGTGGGATCAATGCAGTGCGTAGCATATATTCCTTAAAATACATATTTTTAACATCCCCTCGTATATTCATATATAACTAACAAAAAGAAATGATTATTTATTTATTTTAGTACATGGAGGGCTGCTAATAAAAACAAACAAAAAAGGAAACCATAGTCAACAGAAAGCCAATAACAAATAACTAGCACAGTTTGACCACCTCACCCTCAGTCTCATTTTTCTTTCTTAACTGTATCAATATCTTCTTTGCCAGATTTCAAATGTCATCTGACCGAAAATCTTTTGCTCTAATTTCAGATCTAGCCTTGTAACTTCAGCAGCAACAAACCAATTCATCATGTGTGCTGGTCAGTTCGCGTCGCGCGCGTTCAGTGCGCAGACGCAGCCTCGCGTGAGAGCGTCACGTACGCACATCTATACGAGACCGTGGAAAAGGTAAATTTACAACATGTAAGTCCTTGAACGAAGCCAGTTCATTTTTGGGGTAATAAAAGGAGACAAAAACTCTTATTATTTCGTGACATAAGAAGATATTATGTAACATTTTTAGTACCGTTAATTTTATAACGCACGGTCAAAGTGACGATCAGTTTGCCTTGATCAATCTTTGACCTTACAAATAGAGGGGGAAACATCGACGTCGCGTGAAAATTTGTCAAAATGAGCATTGCAGACCTTTACTATCACTCTAATCAAATTAACCGTTTCTGCAACAGCTACCATTTCTAAGATAAAGCCAATAACTGGTTTATTAATTACAATAGTACGCGATTTCTAATTAACATTTGCAGTAGGAATCCTCTCGCTGCAGGGCTAAGGGGTCACTTGACACACAAGTGCTCATATATCAAGTGCTCAGCTATGTGCCGCGGGTTAGAGGTACATACGTGTCTTATTTACTACTGATAGAGTTACCGATAACCATCGCCGACGAGTTCGCTGATAGAATTCGAAGATTTATTGTTATTTCGGCAGACTTGTCTGCACGTAATTATAGGCATAGTTGTTGAAAGGTAATGTTTATGTCAGAATGCAAATAAGTAGAAATTCATAATAGTAAAAGACTAGTAACCGTTTTCACTAACGCTAGACGACACTTAAATGAATGCCTAAATCAAAGTGCACTGTTCGATTTTCAACGCTCAGCTTAGAACTGAGAGCTGAATATCCGACAGTGCGATATTTTTAAGACAATCGGCGAACCATAGATATTCGCGTGGAGAACGCTCCTACCCGTAGTCCTGTTTGATAGTAACAGTAAAAATCTGCGAATCCAAGGAAATTATGGCCCTGCAGGGCTCTCTTCACATACATGGGACAAACAAACATCAAACTTTAGTCCAGATTCCCTCCCGATATTTTCTTAGTCCCTCTCTCACATACCATGACGAGGACCAACACGCAGGACATCCAACATTAAAAGCCCATTACAAACAGCCTGCCTTCACTCAGTTAGAATAACAAGTGTAGCCCCACGTGTTGTTGTAGGCGGCCTACACACACGCCTTGTGGACGTAGCGTGGTGAGCACACACGTCTTATGGATGTACTGTGGTGAGCACACACGTCGCGCAGACATACGTTGTGATCAACCGCGGTCCATGATGTGGAGAGTCAGAGCTGCTTGACAAACACGCTCGAGACGATTCCGACCGGTCACTGGGCAAACCATGGACTACAACATAGGGTTGTCACTTGTCTATATAGTTCGTAGTTGGATTCACAAATAGTTCCTGAAGTATTTACGGGCAACTTACTAGAAATAAGTAT
Source organism: Orthosia incerta (assembly GCA_948252205.1). Classification (NCBI taxonomy): domain Eukaryota; kingdom Metazoa; phylum Arthropoda; class Insecta; order Lepidoptera; family Noctuidae; genus Orthosia; species Orthosia incerta. The sequence continues at coordinate 32,768,813 of OX411747.1, read as the reverse complement.
TAAGTGCAATTAATTGAACGTAAGCCAATTGTTTGAAATACCAACTAGCGCTCCGCAAGAGCATTTCAGTAGTTATAAATAAGTTAGTTGTCTGTTGATGTAATTTTTCATTGCTTATTGCAATGAAAAATTACATCAACAGACAACAACATCGCGGCTATTTAGTATTTTTTTGATATGTTACTATGAAAATGGTATGTTGTTTCGTGTGTATAGTGTATTCAATTATTATTAATTTTAAACGTTTTGACTCCCTGTGTAATGAAACGATACGAATATGGTTCAAATTCATGATAGTATTGTTAGCACTTTTTATTTTCTTTTTTTTTTATTTGAAGAAATACTCATGCATACTACGCTACCACCGGTAGATAGCGCAGTTATATGGGCACACGGGCACTCGTCCATGAACCCGCCGCGGCTGTCCGTCACCGGATCCTCCTCTGAGTAGTACACCCATCACTGGCGCATCAGAACACATTCCACGCCGTGACCACGGGACCAAACCAGCACATGTGTGACCCTGTGTATAGCACCCTTGGTCACCCTGTGACGGGTCAGGTCAGTGGCCCCGCCTCCTACCACTTTTCGGCCGCAGGGGATAGTGAAAGCGGCTAATGCTATACCAAAACTCCTCCTCCGTTGCGGCCCAACCGCGGTCTCCATCAGATGGTGGCGACCCCGTCCGAGCGCATGGCTAAGCAACTCGGTGCAGCCGTGGTTTCATTAGTTGCTTGCTGCTTCAGATGATACTTTTCGTCGGTGGAGACACGTCGAGCGCGAGCTTTTCTGACCCTTTTTCTTTCCTGAGGACAATAGAAGCGTATGACGTCCTACATGCTTGTCGTTGGACGATGATGTAAACGTACTTACAAAGCCTACATACGTACCTCTGTCTACCATGCCAGATCTCTACTTTCTATCATATATAACAAGGTTCATAAAAAAATTATACATAATTATAAAAAAATAATACACACATCCGGTGACATCCCTATGCGCTGCGTGTGCGCTGTCGGCGTGGGCGTACCGGCGGTGTTTGCTCCTAATACTCGTCTAAACACTCTGACAACCATTCACTGTGCACTTTATTGGACACTTGTTTGAACATATCCCCCCTTCCCCTCTCCTTACTAGGCCATGCTTCAGTTAAATAATAACAAGCAGAGAGGAGCCGCTTAACTTTAACATCACAGATTTTTTTCTTTTCTAGTATTAGACTCGTCCCTAGTTAAAATAAGTTTACAAATTACATTTTATGAGTAATAAGTTTATTTCCTTGAAACTAATGTACTCTTCTACTTAGTTCAACTTGTCAACCAAAACACGCAAGCATCACATAAGACTGCGCAAGTCGACATCAAGTTGTAACTTTATTTTTAATCTTCTGTTAGTAAAAATTTGTTTATCGAATGAATTAAATAATTGTTACGTAATCTTTTCTGTTTCTATAAAATATGATTGTTCTAAATCATCGTAACACTATCATATATATATTATAACCCATGCTGTTAGGTCATGAGCAAGATTGAAGAGTCCACTAGTACCTGCCTACTACCTACAAATGAATCGTCGTCACCAACACTAAATCAATTAAAAATAACCAAAAACATTAAAATCTACATCCATAGATCACAATAATGGAAACAATCGATGACTACCGAAGATAATACAACTGAACATAAATATCCCATGTCCACAGAACACAGGTACAGCAGTACACGCCATCAATTAACGGAGATACCACCGCAATCAATTAGCCAAGACACGCCGCAGTTATGCCCACTGCTGGGCATAAATAACGGAGGAACAGGCATAAGTAATGTGGCGACATACGCGACAAATTGGGATATACACAATCTACACGATGAGATCTACAAATTAGAAATCGTGAATCTCTTAATGACAGGTTCAATGAATATACCTACAGGTACATAGGAACTGCTACTCATATGTTATGTCAGTCTTAGACTAGCCCACCGGAGACTAAATGTCGCAGTTAACTAAAACGATGATTTGCCTCCCCTCATTGGATCTTCTCAACTACACAGTACACAAGTGCGTGACAAGTGACAACTACATTGGAGAACTATGCCAATAGGTTGCTGATGCAAAACTGATTTATTTTGACCATTTCTCACAAAAACTAGGGAAAAATACTAGCCTGTTACTGTTCCACTGCGGGTCAAAGACCTCTTCGTATATAGAGAAGGCACAAGCATTTCTTAAATAAAAGCAACTCACTTCCTAAATCGAGTTCTACTTCTTCCTAGCGGGGATCAAACAAAGTCTCCCAAAGTATAACGAGTATAATAATTATCTATATTACAGTGTAGAAAGTATCTTCCCACAGCAAGTACTTGTGTATCTCGGTGCGGCGGTGCCCACATATTATATTATATCAGTAAGTATACAAACATTGTCACCACGTATGCTTAATATTTATGATGTAACGACACATTTGTGTCTACGACATGTACAGGTGGCGCCAGCGCGTGATTTATTCAACTATTACATCTTGCTCTGATATAGGTACTCTGCATTTTGACGGAAAATTAATCTGCACCCTACAGACTAGATGATAAATAAGAGCAGTAAATAGTCTTCTAATTCAATCGGTCCCCCATTTATAAGGATCATGTTCACTGGACTCCTTTAAGCGGACAATCTGTCTCCATCTACTCCGGTTCCAAATCTCAATCACCACCTGCTGGAATTTGCTGGCGTAGCTTCGTAGGAGGAAAGATGATAGTAAAAGAAGAAAACAGCTACACCAACCAGGTAAATTGTAACATGATTGAATACAAAGCTATTACGTTTGGAAATTGTAGCAAAAAATGTATCATCCTTACGATATTTTGCTTATAAGTTGTGTGAGGTGTGCTTTTATGAATTGGACGATCAAATATTGAACCTACCATTGTAAAGTATAAAAATGTAAAGTATAAATTAAAGTAATCGAGGACCCGTGAACATCTTCTACAAAAAAAATGTAGGCACTTTAATTTTGAGTGATGGCGACTGTACTTTTGACCCTTGACTGTACCAGCTCATTTCCTAAACTGGCGAGTATTTAAAAACAGCGCCCGATAAGATACAACTAATAATTTAGTGCGACAAACACCTGCGACAGCGACGGATAACTAATTGTCGATACACGCGAACGATTTATTGTCTTATAGCGCGGGATCCGTGTCCCCGTGTGTATTGTTACATATCTCGTCGAGATAATTGGAAGTCGCTCTCTTATCGACTTCACCGCCGACTTCCTACGGTTTGTCGAGATAAATTAACGTATAGATTACAAAGAAGTTGTGACAGAAATAATGTTTATGAAGTAATGTATAGACAGGGACTGTTCTGTGTGTTAGTAGCTGGTTATCATTTAAAATATTAAGCTCTATCTACATAATCCACGAGAAAATTATAATATGGAAACACTGTATCGCCCAGTGTCTTGTTAGGGGAAAATATATCATAATACCTGAACCCTAGAACCCTCTTTAACATACCCGTAACACCAGCAAAACCAAAGGGTAGCAGGACGATAATTAATCCAGCACTAACGGTGCCTAAACCCAGCAACCTAATTAGCTTGCTCCAACAACCTGCGCGCACGCACCCTGCGATACGATCGCTATCTTAATGAATTTAATGTCCGTCCCGCGCAAGCGCATATAGCGGGGCTAGTTTATACTCGTACCGGCGCGAGACTAGGAAGCGTAGCCTGTAGTCTGTTCCTGTATAGTCTGTAGTCTGTTCTCTGTAGAGTCCGCGGCCAATTAGACGATAGCATCGCAGGCGCAGGGTTAATGAAGTGCCCTCGAACAAGGATAAAGTTACGGGTTTTAATTACTAAGTATCATATTTTGTGAGTTATACGCTGGGAGGATTGTTTTGGAGGAGTCTAGCGGAATGTTGGGCGTTGCCTATGAGTTTTCAATAGGTAGATGAAAATCTTGTGGGATTTGTAACCTTCCTCTCCTTTAAGTTGATAAAAGGTGCTATCATAGATATGGAATGCATATATATTGCTCACTTGATCAACTCACTGTCCCAATTTGTATTCTTATTGCTCACAAAATAAACAAGCCGATACGAATACAGTAGCCAATACCAGGCAACGCCACGTTTCTCCAAGACTGCAGTCGAAAGAAATTCAAGATTCTGTAACCACGAGACAATTATTTCTTCGTTAAATCTGGAACTTGTACCTACTTTCTGTGCAAACAAAGAACTATTCTATTATATTGTTCTAATACAAGCCAGGCGTGATTCATAATACATTATCTTCTCAATCGACGATGATTCTATTGTTAATCAAAGTTCTATGATACGGATAAAGAGCCCGTGGTTATCCTGATTACAGATACAGTAATCATAATAACCTCGGCGATGATTACCAAGTAAGTAATTGAGTATTTACAGCGAGGAAGTTATTTTCGTTGCAATAACGTTCTCTCATTATTATATTTATTGGTTTCTATAGAATGTGGGAATGTTTCTAGATTTTAAAATAACCAAGCTAGGTATAATTTGAAGACCGCTATCTTCTCAATTTATGACTAACACGTAACGCATATCTGTGTAATATCTAGTTTTTTGGCTAAACGATTTATTTTCTACTAATCTTTATCTGCCATTAGCATCGTGGATTAATTTTATAATTTCTATTAAATAACGAAAGCTGTGTGGGAAAATAACCAACATAATTCTACAACGGACTATTCTTAATCTGGTTCCTCACATTTTTCAGCTTTTTATTATAGATTGCATCGATATAGGCTATCTTAGTTTAAAGGAAAATATTAAGAGCAATGCCTCTCTCCTAGACACTGACTGTATCTAGAATGTTGCTGTGCCCGACAGGGTCCATAATTGTTTCTGTAACTTATATTAACCACCTGTATGTACATTATGCTGCTATGTTTGTTTTTGCTGTATTTGTTGCATTATAATGCAATAAATTAAATTTAAAAAAAAATTGAATTCAGTTAGTATTAAATTTGCTGGGGTCTTGTAAAAGTGCGTCCGAATACCATACCTCCAGCCATTGGGCGAAAAAGAATACCTAGTTGTCAATTTAATTTGTGATGATAACTGTAAATGTCTAACAAAATATTTAATAGGTTCAACGGAGTTAACGGCTATTTGACAAAAATCAAGAAAACCGCTTAACCTAAGTGTGAAGAACATGGTCGCCCGCAATATACGAGCCACCTTCCACCCGCGTTATCTCTCACTTATTTATCACTTAGCGGACAACGCCGCGGTATGTTGCTAACATTCAATGAGCATTGCCCACAAAAACTTTAACCCCTGACCCGCAACTCTAAATCTGCGCTGGCGCAGCCGTGGGCGTCACAACATAGTCATGTTCTGTCTAAACTATTACTGCAACAATTAATTGATTGCGTATCACGCTACAGCAACACCGGGCGAGGTCGGGTCACCTAAATATACTGCCCTAAGGTGCCCGATGGATTTTAACGATAAAATGGAGATATAAAAGTGATTCTTATGTTGTCTCGCTGACTTGTACGGTTTGTGGTGAATAATTTAATCCAACGGGCTCTGACCTAAGACCTCGAGTTGTCATATTTAATATTTTGGTAATAATCTTGTGGTAGAATGTGACAGGTGGTAGTTATACGTGATCGTGGTATTTAGGCTAACGAACTTGAGATATTTCTGCGAGTTCACATTTTAACACCTTGGGTTTGAAACGATTCATTCAAAATAATTCAGTGATACTCCATATACACATAAGAAATAGCAGATTTTTATTTCAAATTGCCAAAACGTCGTCATCTATATCTAATTACCATCTAAATTAGCGTATCTAGATTTAAGAGACAATTAGGTATATTGAAACTGTGATGGTGACATTCTCTCATATACCTAATACTTTCCTATCTGTTAATCTTAATTCTGGAACCTCTTACAAAATAGGCTCACAAACAGCCATCACAGACTAGTTTATTATCCAAAGTTCATCTGCGAAATTAACTAATAAACATGTCTGGATTTCATTTAATTTAAAACTAGATAGTTATCACTACTAACTAAATTATTTTCCTTTTTCTATTGGCAACATAATTCTAAGATATTTATCGGGACATACAAATAGGTACAAGTCCAAGATGAATTAATGGACCAATCCAGTAAGCCCCGTGTAAGATCACATAAATATAGTTAGCCAACGGTTATAATAAACGGCTTATCGATATAGATGAGTGTATCTACATAGATAACGATATCGACTCATTTAAATAAAACACTGTACAGTCAACAGCATATTATGGTGACAACTTCAAAGACGTACACAGCTGTACAGAGGCATCTATCAAGCGTCGCCACATCGAACGTGCATGTTCTTCTCGCATTTAGAAGACGACCCTCACCAGTTCATTCATCCACCTTGGAGAGCCTTAGGCCCAGTTTTTTGAGGCGCAGTTAACTCAACCAATGGTTAAATATGCTAACCATTTGTTTCATCTTTTCTACGAACAATGTGCTGCCAAGTTTGACAATCCTTCGCGCTACGTTTGATCCCTTAGTTCCAGTCAATCTTTTTACTGCCCTTTTCTACCTCAAACTGCTACTAAATAAAGGAGCTGTCGATGTAATTTTGTTACCATTGACGTGCAGTTGATTGTACGTAAGAGTGCGCACGCGCAGGGGGCATCGATGGCCGAATTTATGGAAGCAGTTGACACGTGCAGTGATGGCCGATGGCCCGGGCGGAACAGGCAGCTCAGGCGGTCTGGGCCACGCACATTTACATGCGCGTCGTTTATCATCGGGAAATTAGTTAAACCTTCGAATGTGGGCGAGACATGAGGCAGGAATGTTAGAGGAATGAGGGGAATGAAGAAAATACAGATAAAACGAATACACGGTGAGACACAGATGTTGCACCAGTCTAGTCTTTCAATGCTCAAAATACAGAAACTTTTCAGTTGTTAACAATAAGATTGTATAGGTACTTTCATTCATAACATTACAAGCCGTGTGCCAAATGGGATTTCCGTCGGGAAATGTGAAGTATTGCCTATCCCTATTTAACTCCCTCAGTGGATGCATTATCAAAAATCCTTTTTCAGGGCCAACTTTCGATGTAATGACCTCGTGTGCAAACATTCATTCTTCCGATCCAGTTGTATAGCTGTTTCAGCTGTGCCATGCGTTGTCTGTCAGTAAATGCATAAATTTAATTTTTAATTAATTTAATAATTTTTAATTTAAGAATTGTATTAGATAGGCGACTGATAATTATAGATAAATTCTAGTTAATTACTGTTAACATAATTGCTTTCAAAAATTTACGCCAAAACATCAACACATACGAGTCAAAGATTCCAATAAAAACCACTGACTCTTGATCCTGTCTTAAATCATGGTAAAAAATTTAATTTTAGTGTGGTATCAAATTGAATTGACACGGATATTAAATATTTTCATTTCATCGGCTTAATGGATCGATCTTTATAAAAAAACGACCAAATGATTTATGCAAAATGGCAAATAAAATGGTACAGCCGAGTACAAAAACTATATTCGAAATAAAATTAATTGAAACTAAACTGTCTAAAGAATAATGTGCAGGCAGGATGCGTTCTGTTGTATTTGCCTACCACATCATGGGAAAAAGCGCTATGCATGTTTTAAGTGAGTTTGAGATTTAAGTAACTTAAAATGTTTGAAGTAAAATTAACAAGTATTTGTGAAACCATTACGATATTAAAATAAAAGGTAGTAATCATTCACTATTATTATCATTAATTTCATTAGCTAGGTATGTGTGAATAGATCTGTCTATGGTCAATAATAATTACCCAGTAACATACGAATAAATCATTTGATTTAATTTATATAGGATCATAATCAATCAAACTGATCTGAAGCACATCTAGCGAATGCACTGTAGCCTATAACATGTATCCCGATTATCGCGAGATAAAGCGCTCCTACCAGTTTAATAGATGGAGACTTAGCACGCGATCCAAACCCAGCACTACTTCACTTATGTTTGCAAATATTATCACATTCCGGCTGCGACTGTACCAAACAGGTCCTAATCGATCCTCCCAACACATCTGTACGTTATCCTCTTATATATACACGCGCACATCTCTTCTTATCCCCGACATATTTATTAAGCCAATTATACACAGAAAGGGTCTGTGCTCTCTGCTCGGTCCAAATATTCGGATTATGCAGATCAGTCGCGTGGCCTCCGACCTCCGAAACATTATCTGTGGTAGCTTGTGACTCGCTTCGAAATGGAAGCCATGTTTAATTTATGATATACTTTCTGTTAGGTTCTTTTCGTTACGTAATAATGTGGAGAATGGTTTAGTAGAATTGAGAGGTCGCACGATCATGTCTTTGTTAAATTAAGATTGTTAATTAAGAAACAGAATCTTTGCATCGTAATTCGAAGAAACTTTCAAACGTCTTCATTTAGAAACTGCATTCATTAGTGCAGATGCAGCATACATTACTTTTGTTTAGCGGTTTCTGAAACTTCTGTGACTACAACAATTGCAAAATTAAATTAAAGAATGTGAAATTGTGGTGTATGTTTAGTATCGTCTCAAATTACTGAAACATTATAAGTACTGAAATCAAAGATTACACCGACCTAGCAACACTCAGAAAGTTTAGTTTAGCAGCAAAAGGTTACATTACTTAATGCTTTACTAAATAAGGAACAACATAAAGTTTTGACTTTCGACTCAGCAGTCACCGTGGTGCACCGACTTATTCGTAGCTTGCTGTAAGTTATAGAAACATACGGCGATATGGCAGGAGAGTGCATGCTGCGTGTTTCTTCCTTACTTATTCTAGAATTATAACACAACACATAGCATTTTGAGAGCAGTGGTTGCCCAGTGGTATCGGCCGCGACTTACAAGTTGTAGGTCGTAGGTTCGAGCCCAGGCAGGCGCTTTACTTCGTGTAAATTATTTCATCACCACTGCTCTCAAAACGGTGAAGGAAAACATCGTGAGGCAACCGGCATGTCCTAGAACCAAAAATTTGAAGACATGTGACATCCACCAACCCGCACTGGGCTCGCGTGGTGGATTATGGCCCATTCCCCTCACAGAGAGGAGGCCTGTGTCCCAGCAGTGGGAACATTAATAGGCTGATGGTGTGTGTGATGTGACATAGCATTACGCCAGCATTCCCCGAGGGGTGAGGCAGAGTTACACGTATATTGCCCCCACATTTCACCAGTTATGTTAAGGTCGTATGTTAAAGGGGGCGACCCTGTTGCCGGTTCTAGATTTAATTAGTTTTGTATTACAAAAGATGCTTGTAGAGCTAAACATCCAACATATTTTAAAGGCGTCAAAAATAGAATTTAAATTGTTGAACAAACGATAAAACTAATTATATGTATGTTTTTATTCACATAATGGTCTTGTTATCGGTTTATAAATGAAATGTCCCAAACCTTAAATATTATTATTTGCAATCAATTATATGCCTCTCTATATTCATACAATAAAGTTTCGGATATATTTACATAATGAACTAGCTTAAGATTAATAGGTTTTATTTAATAAATAAACCCACACAATTTACTTCATCTCGTGACTCAACACAAAAATATACTCAAATCTGCATAATAAGTTTTTATTAAAGCTGAAAAGGAGAACCATTTTTATAATCAAATCGATCAAATATTAATTCCTTACACATGCTGTGTGTAAAAAGTAAAGCCGAACTAATGATGTCAGGCACTAATTTTGTCGACATCCTGATCAGTTTTTGTCTCAAGATATCCTTTTGTGGTGTTTAAAGGTTACTTGAGTTCATAGACAACACCTAGGTTGCTCTGCAGTGGCCATTTGTTTAAAATAGAATATGCATAAGTTTTAATCATTCACTAACTGACAATGTTCACTGTCTGGTAGTTTAAGAATCGATGAATGGATTGTGTGAAATATAGTATGGCTAGAAAGGAGGTGACTGTTGAGAGGACAGAAATACAGATGTATGGAAGCAGAAGATCTGAAATACAGATGTATGGAAGCAGAAGATTTGTAGAAGATATGACGTATCAAATAACCCGCGTCGCATCCGCCACATCCGCAACCCCGTATGTTTCCTTAACAATGCTGGTCAACATTACGTAAAAGAATGTCAATACTTCATTCCATCTGTACAACTTACAGCTTATCTGCCGCAAATCGAGCGACGGAGGATAGCCTCACAGCCACAGTCCATACCAGCGGCAGAGTGTTGTGTAACAGTAACAATGGCAACTAATGCGATTGGAAAGCAAACACTTTGTATCTAGCACCGAAGTGCGCGAAAGCTTACTATCTTTAAATAACCTTTGTTAGAGAAGCCATATTATATAGGTACTTACATATTCTCCAGTTTCGTTTAGCCACGATGCCATTTATGGTACAACAGGAATGAAGGAGATGAAAGTGGTGACATGATCTTGTCACAAAACACACTAAAATTGTAGGTAAAACGTTGTATACTTGTGTATTGTAGAGTTGCTCAAAGGGCTGGTTTCTGAATTTACGATTTTGAGTTAAGAACGTGTCAAAATTGTCAAAAACTCAAGCACGAGTTGTACTTAAACAGTATAATTAAAAGCGGTGCTTCTACAGCCTAATTAGATGCCGTATAAAACCACAGCAATCACAGCATGTTCAAGTAACATGAGCCGACTTTCCAATCACACAGGTATGAGCGTTATCAGGCATATCAGCAGCAGTAATAATAATGGAGAGCACGCGACCTGCGCCTGCGCTGGGTGGGCACCCGGTGAAGGTGTATAGTCACTGAGGTGTAACATAAAACAAGGCTAGACTGTATATTTTCTCTAAGGACTCGTCGAGTTGTCGTCATTGAATTGGCACTTTTCTAGTGGTCGGCAGCGGCACTGTTAGTTGTGACTTTCAGGAGTTGCAGTGGATGGGAATAGTGTGGCGTCGAGCTTGTCCCAAGTAAAAAAAGATGGAGATAAGAATATTCCGATAAGATATAGACAACCAATATTATGGTTACAAAATTATGAGTTCATGTCTTATGTACTGCGTTAGCTAAATTAAATTGTTTGCAACGAATGTTCCTACAGCCGGCAGGACACTTAGGTAAGTATATCTCCAAGCTATTTGAAAAAACATACACACATCAGCTTATTTTATTTACACACAAGCAGCTTGCACTTAACAGTCTTACCGCATAAAGAAGGTTTGGTTTTACCAAAAAATACTTAATTTGATCAGCTCGTTAATGTAATCAAATCGTCCAGTAGTTTATAACCGTACCTACACGGTAAGTCACGCAACATTATATCGACAAAGACGGATAATAAATAGTGCTTATCGATATCTCGATTATATTATCGGAATTAAGATATGGATGATATTCAAGCGATTAACATAAGTTAAATATTTGTTTTCATTATGAGCAGATTATCTCAATAAAATATGAGCCTTAATTGTGTGTATTTTTTGTTTTAAACGCCATTTATCTGCGCAGATTAACCTACAGGTTCCAGATATTAAACATAACATTAATATTAAGTTAATAAGTAATAACTTCTTCAATTTACCTATTTATTATAGAAATATTTGACCTTTGATTCCAAAAATTCGGCATTTCTCCATAAGAAACATTTTAAAGTACCTACTTAGGTATCGGTGTACCAGGAACTATCAGGTTAACTAAAAGATATTGCAGTTGAAAAATTAGAGCAAAAACTTAGTATTTCGTTATTAAACTACAAAGTAAATTAAATCATTCTTTTTAATAATTTTATCATTAGCTTACTCATAGACCATCTTTCAGTTTAAACAGATGCACCTGAGAGGGAATTACATCCACAATAGAAGATAATATTGTTATCTAAACAAAGTAAAAGTAACTATAAAACTTTACCCAGATAATGGGCTCGTGCGTCGTGACTTCAACTCAATCCATTATGTAAATACGCCGAAACAAAGTATAATTTATATCAACAGTGACTGTTTGTACCCGATCTCATGGTATTACTCAATAGCGCTCATTATGCTCGCTCCACGGAGGATCAATTAAGATTGCGCGCGCGCATCTGACGTGGTGGCCTGCACTAGCGACCACGGGGTAAGAAGATGCAGAAGACTTTGTTCATTTAATGGTATTAATACAGTTTTTGGTACGTGGCTCACAATAGGTCAGATTAAAGTCACACAAAGGACAAAGGGAACGGCTATGCTGGAAGTTTCCTTGCGTGGTTGAATCAGAAATGAGAATCCGCAAGATAACCAAGGCCGAAGAATTGCCAAACTTTAGTGGCAGCGGCCAGGGCACATTTCTCGTAGAACGGATGGTCAATGGGGCCGAATTTTTTTGGATAAGTGACTGCGTACCGGAAGACGCAGCGTTGGAAAGTCTCAAGATCTGCGGAATCAGCTGGACGCCAGATGCACAGGACCGGTTGATGTAGTGTTACTTGCGAGAGGCCTATGTTCAGACGTCTATGTAGGACGTCTTTCGGCAGAAGTGATGATGATTCATAACTCTGTTCCAAAGAAAAACATTACACAATTATGATCGTAGTTGCTAGTCGCTCTAACAAACTGTCGAAGTTGCGTTCGTACTTCGAGATGGTACACATTCGAAGTTATGTTCGTTGCAATCGCAATAACATGCGAGCTGTGCATTGAAGTGCCGTACTGTGGGTAAACCGTTCATGGATATTTTGAACATTGAACTTCCACGATACAGTCGTTATTTCTAGCTCTATTGTCCTCGCGAGCTGCCGTTGTGTTCATTGCACCTTCTCCCCATACTTGTATAGTGGATGGTGGACGCTATTAATACACAAGTTATGTGGATGGGACCGTCCTTGTGTCCCCTGTCCCTTGTACCCCGCCCCCCGTCCTCGCCGCATTTAGATTGAGATTTTAGTTTTATTGACCAGCCGAGGGTCGCCGTACACTACAGTGTAATTGGGATTTGAGTCACAAGATAACTCTTCACAAGATACTTAAATAGAATATGTATTATTGCACTTTATACCAATATTGTAATTATTGTAAATGGTATCTATTGTAGTAATGTTTCACTACTGAATTTTTGACAACATTTAAAATCAGCGTTCGTAGAAGTATGGCTGTGAATGCTATTTCCTTCACACAATTGCAATAGCAAGTTTTCGACCGACTGACTGAAAGTCAAAGGAAGACAGATAAAGTCATTTCATTTAATTAGTGTTGCCTTTTGTTATTTTCAGTATTGACAACGACGACTACACCTAAAATAACACTCACAGAATAAGTAGGTTAGTCTGTTAACGATCAAACAATTTGTTTAACCATAATAGTAACTCTGTCATTGGTACTTTATAGAAGTAACCGCAACACAAGTGAGTGGAATCAATCGCGTGAGTTGTGCTCAATCGAGCGCGTGATCGACCACAAATAATCGGCGATTTGTGGTCGATCAAGTCTGATCCTGTTACTTTGTGTGTTAGATCTGATGGGTTCTTTAAATCTTTATCCCAGTAACAGAAAGCTTTTAAATTTAAAAGAATAATAAAAAATAATAATTTAAAATTGCATAGTCACAAGATACAAACGTGTGTGGAATCAAACGGGCAGTGGGTCAAATTTAGCTTGCATGCTATTTAGCTTGCACACACAGACGTCGGGACAGGTGAAACTAAATTACAGATAGTAATATTAACCTTGCTTGTGTTCCTCAAAGGAATAGACATCCACAGCGCTTTACCATAAATATAAGGTTACCTAATAGGTGATCCTATTTTTAACAAGCTTTTATTTTTTTTCAACCTCCCGACACAAATCTAGGCTATGTAGATGCTGCCATTTAGATTCCTAAAATCCTAATGGAAAAATCAATTAATAATATTTGATATCACTTTGCTACGAAAACAAAATGTTCTGCAATCGATATAAGTAAGGTTATGCGTGTTTCTAATAAAAACAACGCTGAAAAAATACGTTGATCTATAAAACCCAATAAACCTGGGTTATGGATAAACTTCCGTGTACAAGTCTTGTGCGCAGGCGCATATCGATGAACGACAGCCGCTGATAGCCGAGTCGTGTTCGCCGCGCTGTCATAACAACCGCTGCCAGATCACATGGATCTTTTGTTTGTACTGTACCGAGACCGATGGATAGGTATATACATATATATGGCACAACACAATAGTACATAAAAATATTTTACATTTTGTGGTAGATATGGTGTAAGAGAATCACATTGGTTGGTATTGAACATGTTGTAAGAAGGTGCAGTATGTTAGATCATGTCAACACGCAAATGTTAATTTATGTATAAAACTTCATGCAACTTTTAACTACATAGGCGGACTTAATGCATAAGGCATTCTCTACCAGTCAACCAAGAGCGGTGGAGAGAGAGCATGGCACGTGCATACCAAGATAAACTTTCTACTATAAGGTTTGATAGAAAACTGCTTCATTAAGTTTCTTTGAGCACTGTTTTAATGATTCTGTTACCGATTTATCTAGGTTTCATCATCATTTTAGTAGGAAAACGTTCATTGTTGGACAAAGGCCCTGTGAAACTTCGCCACATCCATGGTCATGTGGTTTAATGTCTAGGATTTAATAAAAGCATAAAGATACTAAAGCCCTGCTCTTGTCTAAACACAACTGAAGATTACTCAAAATGTTCGCTGCACAAACTCAAAAGGGAGCATAGATACAAGCGTAACGGTATGTTCTTAAGCAACACAAAGAAGATAGCTGCCAAATATTTGATACCTACTAACTCATTATCACAGTTACATTACGACACGACACATGATGTCCATTCTCTATTCATACCACATCATTGTTACATCATTACACATAAATCGAACCCGGACCAACCGCGACGCTCTCGCGTTACTCCTGATAGCTTTACCGTCTAACCATTGAGCCCAAGGTGCTAAGTTATGTGTGTCCACTCGAGTGCATAGGGAAACCTATCGGATCGGATCTCGGAAGTATCGATTGTCGTCGGTATCGAGGCATTCGATGCGTCGATGCGGGGGTTCCGATGAACTTAGGATTGAGACGTAGTTTATGATCGTTTAGTTAATGGTTAGGTAATAGGGCGTGGCTGTGTCTATGGTGTTCTTGTGTTTGGATTGGAATCGAGTCGGAAAGCACCGGTGGGTTGGGACTGTTGTTTATTTATTCTAGAGTCATGATTGCAATTACTTCATAGAAAAGAGTTGATAGGCTTTTGCTGCCTCTGCATCATAGGACTTGCAGGCCTTGCAGCCATCAAGGTGGCTGAAATCTTGAGGGAGAAGATACTTGTAAAAAGTATGCAAAGGAAATGGACGATAGTGTAAACTGTTTGATAAAGATTTATTGTTGTACATTGCTCACAATAAAGTTAATTCAAATACATTTCAGAACTGCTCAAGGTTTAAAAGAAGAGGAAGTTTAAATTACGAATGGATCGAATAATCGTGACCAAGTCATAACTAAATATCGATTTAACTCAACCAAAGCTTTACAGCCCACACAAATGAGTAACCCATAACAGTCACCTCCCGGACTTGAACCCGCAACTATAACTATTGAACCATTGTCGCTAGATAGGCATCTGTATTGCCAGCATTATGCTGAGCATTCTTCTCGAAATGTATCGGCTGTTGTAAAGAATCGTAGATGCCTCAGAGATTGGCGCAGTTAATGAGGCGGCCCCAAACAACGGACAATGGTAACAAAGAAACATTTAAGTTAACTGGTCGATGGTTATCGATAGTTGACGGGTGTCGCGGAGCAGATAGGAAATGGAGTGATCATAACATTGAAATTTGCCTTCTAAGGAATGGCACTCGCTTTGCTGTCACGATGCCAATACAGCAAAATACGAGAATATATTTAGGATAGTCCTGCAACTCGTCAAACGCTACGCAAAAATTGCACTGGTGAAATGCTTTTTTTAGGGTTCCGTACCCAAAGGGTAAAAACGGGACCCTATTACTAAGACTCCGCGATCCGTCTGTCTGTCTGTCCGTCTGTCACCAGGCTGTATCTCATGAACCGTGATAGCTAGACAGTTGAAATTTTCACAGATGATGTATTTCTATTGCCGCTATAACAACAACTAAAAACAGAATAAAATGAATATTTAAGAGGGGCTCCCATACAACAAACGTGATTTTTTTGCCGTTTCTTGCGATAATGGTACGGAACCCTTCTTGCGCGAGTCCGACTCGCACTTGGCCGGTTTTTTTTTTGTAATTGATAGGCTTGCGCTTGACCACTATCTCACCTGATGGTAAGCGATGATGTGTTCGACGATGAAGCACGCTTGCCTCGAATAAATCTATTCACTCTTGACTTAATTGGCTGTTGGCTACAACCTGGGAGACTTCCCAGGTTGTAACCAACAGGAAATACAGACTCCGGCTGGGAATGCCACTCCTTTGCTGTACGTATAATAAAAGTATTCCCAAAACGTTTGGTGCGTATGGGTGGGATGTCCACCATGTGTCGATGACGCATCGCCGTACGTCTTGTAGTCCGATGATGGAACGGGCTAGGAGGAATTAGTTCATGCAATTCCAACGCACACTCCCCGAAATGTAACCGATAAAAATCTGATAGGCTGGCAACTTGGCGCCGAAGTTCGAGGTTCTGGAGCCTAGATTCGACCAGTACTTCATTGCCAATGAGCCTCTTGGCCCGTTTTTCGATCGACTCAACTGCATCCAGCTGGTACTTGGCAGATTTGTCCCAGAGATGAGAGCAGTGCTCCATGCGTGATCGAACTTGCGCTTGATACAAGTTGAGCAACTGTTCTGGTTTGAAGTAAAGTCTCACCTTCGCGATGATCCCTAATTTTATGGCAGCCAGCTGAGCTTTTACCTCAATGAATAGACCGACATTGAGCGTCGATGTCAACTTGCATTGCAACATGCTTTGTCATGGCAGAATACACTACATATTCTTCGATTTAATCCAATAAAATATGTCGACTGCAGTATAAAAATTTTGATTAGACGATAAACTATATAATAGATCACGGAGAAAAATTACCGCCTAAGCGTGGTAGTGTATGCTACGATCCCCTAATTCCTAATTTAAGAGAACTGTGTTTGGCTCTTCGTCGATTTTTGTAGCTATGTATGTCTCCATTCGCTTCCTACTCTGTGTTCGTTGTCCCTGACGGCCAGTCGCGTCTGTGGCCATATGATCACCGATACACTGTATACAGGTTATTGACAACAATGGTCAATCACTGCGCGACCTGCGAACTACAGGGAGGCATTATAGTGGTAAGCAAAGCGGGATGCTCCGTCCACGTACCAACAGGTTGGTAGGTAAGTAATCATCTAGTTTTGGGTTTTTACTTCCTTAAATAGAAATCAGCGATCATTCTTTGATTACCTCTTACTCATTTGTGTTCATCCCTTAACTTTAAGTCCATAATCTCGTACCAGTCATATATCCTGCGGAACTGTACATCTATGTCCAGCAGGGAACTGCGATAGGTTGAGTTGATTGATATATTATGATCTCAAACCGCTGTCTCTGGCACTCAGCTCACACCATAACATAACTAAGATAATATCGCCAAAATGTTTTCTAAAGTTCTCAGTACACCAATATTACTAATCACACTGTAGCCTTACGAAACGTGCTCCGCGCATTCCATGAGGCGTTTCTACATTATAGGTACTTAATATGTAAATCAAATATGGTAGGTACGAGTATGATGCTCTGTTTAGAAAAGAAACCTTTTGCGAAATCCCTAACAGAGTATCTTGTTTACGGTTGCATTCTTGTCTTAGCACCGACCAATGTTCTTGTCCTTACATCGACCAAACTGACTCTATTAGGTATCTAGGAGTGATAGTGGATAAGAGATTGACATGGTCTGCACACCTTAGCGCTCTAAAGGGCAGAATCAGAACAATGCTGCGTATATTTAAGCAACTGGGAAGGGTTGCTGATGGTTCTGTCCTGAAGATGATTTACTTTTCACTGTGTCAATCCGTTCTTAATTACTGCATAGTAGCGTGGGGCGGTGCGGGTAAGACCTCGCTTATTAAAGTAGAACGAGCTCAACGTGCTCTTCTAAAAGTTGCTTATAGACGACCGTACCGGTACCCCACGAATAAACTTTATAATGAGGTGGTGCGGGTAAGACCTCGCTTATTAAAGTAGAACGAGCTCAACGTGCTCTTCTAAAAGTTGCTTATAGACGACCGTACCGGTACCCCACGAATAAACTTTATAATGAGGTGGCAGTTCTTAGGGTTAGGCAGCTTTACATACTTTCTGTCATCCTCAGATTTCATAAAACTGCTTTGAGTACTTGTGTCATTTCGAGTCGAAGGGTGGATTGGAACAAAATCCAATGCCGCAAAAACATTGGCAGGAGGTCTTACGGTTTTATGGGACCACACATATACGCGAAAGTCAATAACCTGTACAAAATATTAAAACTAACACAAAAAAAATGTAGAGTGACGGTAACAAACTGGCTTCTTACATTGGACTACGATATGACGGAATGTCTCTTGGCTTAGTAAAAACGCACAGTACACACATTGACAATTCACAAATATACACGTGCACTCACTAATATACTTATAACTTAGACACTTTCTTATAACACCAACACAACTGACACAAATCACAGCACCATGCATACACTCTTTTTTACCTATTTTTAAGATTATTATTTGTGCTATTTATAATAATTGTTAACGGAACGAAGGAGCCTGGATCTCACGACACAGGGAATCCTAGTGTGAGGTCTAGGAATTCAATCCACTTGAATGTAACCTTACCAAATAAATTTATTCTTATTCTTATTCTTAAATGTTATCTACCAACAGCCATGCAGCTAGCACTTTGCTCCTCAAATCCCATAATACAACGTTATAGTATGTAGATAGATATAAAAAGAGATTAATCAAAAAGTAAAGTTTAGGTCCTATTAAAGGAAACATCGTCCATTAAATTCGACTCAGCGTGGTTCATGAACGGAAAACCATCCTCGACGAATGTCAATAAAGATCTAGCTTTATTGTTCATTCCATTGACTTTTTTACCTAAAATATAGAGGTTAGAATTAAGAAGAGGAAGTCATGAAGCAATATCGTCATAATATCTCAAAGATATTTATTTCAACATAGAATAAAACCACTTTACGAAGTCGGGCTCGGGCATACCACTGATGCCACCACTGATCATCACACACGCACGGCCCAAATATTCGTCTAAGAGGCATCGCTGTCTGTTTGTCCGTCTGTCCCAATATTTGTGTAGGGCAATAAAAACAGCGTGTACACGCCATAAGCGGGACAATGGCGGGCTTCACGGGAAGAGGGAGTGTCAACAATTAATATTCGATTACCGCGCGTTTGTCTCTTAAGTGCGTCCTGCGCAAGAGTGGATGGGAGAATGTTTGGAAGTGCTCAATGAGTTCCAACGAGTTTAGACGAAGTTTGGGAGTAGGGTGCGTTTGTTTGTCGTCTTTGAAATTGCTTTAAATACTGTAGCGTTATTAAATAAAAATAAATAAAACTTTTTTAACGCAACGATAACGTATAATTTTGAATTAAACACACAAACACCGAAAACATGAAAATAGTAAAAAAGTAAACATGTTATTTTAAAAAAGGAATGACGCAATAGTCAATATCGTTTAAATTATTTTTAGTATTTAGTAAAATAAACATATGAGTGAAATTATGGCAAGGCATAAAAGAATAAAGCGGAAATCACGTGCCTAATCTTCAGACATAGTTGCAACCAGTCCAATGATGGCTTAAGCATTCAATTAAAGTACGATACCGTAACATGACACAAGTAAGGTAATAAAAGTTTTTAAGTACGCTAACTTAAAATGTAAGCTACATAAATATAAACAAAAATTTCAAAGAAATATGAAAGCAGACAATTGTTATTGGATGAACCAAACCGTCTTCCGTAGAACCTCTTCAACCATTCACGATTTCTTTAATAGAATATGTACGGAACCCGTTGAAAGATGTTCGGAACCCCGAAGACTGCAGGTACTCCCGAGGTAGTTCGTTCTGTCCCGGGGTAAAAAGCCGAAAGTCGGCTCAACTGATATCTACAGACAAGGAAATTGACCATCAAAATTATGGAACCAAAAGGGTCTGAAATACCAGAAGAAATCGACATTCAAAAGAACAATTAGTAAGAATAGTCATTACATACCAGTTTTGATTCATGATGCATAAACACTTGTCAGCGACATGGTTATATTTATGATAAGCTTGTCATCATTGTTTTGGCTGGACTGCCCTATTCTTCAATCTGTCGAACGGCAACTATGAGGCATGTCCTGGTAGCGAAACGATAGTTGGTGTCTCTGACAGAGCACAATTACAGAAACATGCGATCCGCTAGCTCCGGCGCGCCCGTTGACCCGAATATCACGTACCCATGGCCTAACGACAAGGAATGGTTTCCTGCCATTTCCGTACAAGAATGGACATAGCTATGGTCATATTGTCGCTGGCAATTTAAAACAAACTATTAAACAGTTACTTTAAAAAAAATACCAATAATAAATTTAGTAATGGATAACAGAGCCAAAACATTTTTATCAAAATTCTTTGTGACAGTCTTAGAAAAAAATCGTCTTCTGTTTTCTTGACAACCGAAATATGAAAATTTGAAAAATTATAACTAGCCTGCTTTGACAAATTAAAAAAAAGGCTAAAGCAAAGCGTCTTGTAGCGATCACGCTACAATACGAAATGGTTTTTGAGAAGAATTTAACTCCGAGACGAAGACTTATTTATTACCAGAATTGATAGATATCATCGCCTCTTTTGAAAACCTTTGTCAAAGCAATCGAAGGCCTGAATGGTCATTATAATTTAAACTTAGCCTACAGATTGCAGTCAACTGCTGAACATTCTGCCAGCATCTTCAATATTAATTCAAACAAACTGAGCAGAACACGTAACATCAAACATCAGCCTCACCAATGGAAGATACAAATGACTAATAAAATATAGTGCGCTGGGTATAGTTATTGCAGTCCGTAATATATAGCAACAGATCCGTTTCCAATAACCAATAAACCATTAGCGTAATTCTTGGGCATCGTATACCCTGCACCGGCTGTACGTGAAGGATGGTCTAATTCATGGGCATCGTATACCCGACTGGTTCGTGAGGGATGGTCTAATTCCCGGCGTCATTTAACTTGTCAAACCTTGTAAAACCATCAAGCGCCGCCGATCGATTGATCTCCACAACGGTCTAGTTGCGCAGACGCTTTACCACAGGGTTGCCAAACCAAAGAAATATTTTAAAACAATACTTACTTTATTTATTTATTTAATAACTTCATGCACACAAACGTACAGAGGCGGACTTAATGCCTTAGGCATTTTATACCAGTCGATCTTTGAGCGTTTTCTTCTTTTATTGGATATAAATATAAAAAGCGTTACCTACGGACCTTATGCAGGCATTTATGTTACGACCATCATTCGCCTTAGTTCCAGGTCTGACGGACGTTATTGCCCACTCTTTAGAAAAGTATCAACTCCTATTTCAGTTTTCTTCGACTATAACGTTAAAAAACATAAGACTCCTTCAAGAGTGCACCAGCCCTGAGACAGTTGCACTCAATTAGATGGTGCGATTAATAAAGCTAGTTATAAATCCCGACTCTACCCGTAGCGCAGGGCTCCAGTGCCGGTTCACGGCGCTCCGGGGCCGCGCGGACCCCCGGGGCTGCGGCCATCAGGGACCCCATCGGCCCATCCGTCACCACTGCAGTACTCCCAGCTGAGGAGGAAGTCACGACGCAATAAGAAGATACAGGGAACATAATTAAATTACGATGCTTTAAGTGGGCAGTTAATAAATGTAGGACTGAATAATAGTCAGAACTTCTTGCACAAACTTGTAGAGAAACGAAACTCATGAGACCTTTGAATACCTACCTCAAGAATATCCTGATTATAATCAGTCTATAGTGTTCCCACTGCTGAGACATAGGTAGGCCATCTCCACGAGGCATTGAGCTGTAATCTGCCACGCGGTCCCATCAGTACGGGTTGGTGGATGTCAAATGTCTATGATTTTCTTTTGGTTCTTGGACATGCTGTTTTTGTCACGCAATTTTACTTCACCGTTTTAAGAGCAGTGGTGATGCCAAAATCGTTCTTGCTTAAGAAGCTTTTTCTGAGCCCTGATGTTATAAGATCACAAAACTGATAGCGAAACCATCATGAAAATGTCGATGCACTTTATAATACTTATTTAACTACGGTTACTAGGAAATTCAGGCTAAATTCTTTTAGATGATGGCTTCGATTTGCATCTAAATAGATACATCCAAGACAGCAATTTTTCTTACGAAATAAGTAATAAGACTGACTAAACACATGCTACGTATTGCCTTTACATTTCAATTGAAGGCAAGAAAATAACTGGCAACACGATACAACAAATTATTGCGAGCACAAGCGTGTGAACGCGACTAATATATCTCATTTGCCTTTACAATAAGTTCAATTACAGCCTCAGTATCCGCCATAGCTCGCGAGTGTCGCAATACACCACGTTTGCTTCAGCAGAATTTATTCTCAATTAAATAGTGCATTAGTCGACACGATTAGCAGCGAGTTTCCGCACTTGTACGGTTATAAACTGGCCAATAGGCGACCAGCACGACCATTGTCAACGGTAAGTGTTTCAATAGAAAACTATCGAGCTATTGAAGGGAAGTCGCCACTATTTTATGGGGAATAAATGTGTGAAAGTAAGGAATAAAGATCGAGTCAATTAAAGGCTTCACAGTTGGCTCTTTAGTGGCTGTTTTTATATCCATAAACTACGTAGCTTTTCATGAAGTTTTATTATACTGAAAAGTTCTATAGCGTCATACATGAATAAATCCGGTAATCCATTTCCATATAACGAAATTAACTCAGTTTGTTTGTCAGTTTGATTGTTATCTTTTCACGAATAAACTTAGATTACATAGTATTTTCAAGGGCCATTTTCCTGTCTGTAATCCAATCACTATGTGACTTTTTTGTTTTAATTCTGTTGGTAAAATTGAGACATCTGTACCGTGTAAAAGGTAGGTAGATGAAAAACCGGTGACTGAGTGACAAGTTTCATTATATTTTTAACGCATTCATGAGCTATGGTTGTCCAGGATTTTTTAATTTCTACTTCATTTATACTGCATCTAATCTTATTTACCAATATTTGGTTTAACCTCTCATTAAGGCCACTTGAGATTGGAGCATTCACTGCTGTAAATGCCAAGGTAATACTTGTCCTTTAAAAATGACTTAAATTATTTCGAATTTATTCCTGGGTCAGTTAGAACCATGCCAATGTCCTCTACATGTGTTATGCTCATAATCAGTTTTACAAAATCACTTTGTGTTTTCGATGTTAAGATGAATGCATACCGAGTAAAGCGATCCACTAAGAGATGCAGATATTTCTTCGTTGATCTAGAACCTCCGAAACCTCCAATTGTGTCTATAGACATTATTTCATATAGCTTTGGTGCCGGACCTAGATGTAATATAAAGCCAAATTTGTCGTATCCCCTTGATTTGTTTTTAATGGGCGCACGGTTGGCGCAGTGCTTGAGCGATTAACTGCTGCGCTGCGTGTCGCGGGATCGATTCCCGCACGGAAAAAATATTTGTATGGCCTACAGATAGTTGTTCCGGCTCTGGGTGTTGTGTATGTGAGTTTATATGTTTGTAAACGCACCCACGATACAGGCATAAATTCCTAGCTGTTGTTGTTGAGACAACATTATTAATATAAAGTGTTTTTATCTAATGTAAACCCAAATCGTTATCGAGAATGTCAGCGGGTATTACTAATCTGTGGTAATATCTTGTTTGGTGTGTGTATCCGGTCACCGGTACATTATAACTTCCGCTAGCCTATATATGTCTCAAGTGTCTGTATCTCTAAAAGTTATATATCTTTATCGGAATAAATCTCTTGTGCTGCTGAACGGTTGGCCTATCATTTATCATAACCAACAGGTTATGGGCCCAGCGCATTCGGATCGAGAAGTATTACTTATTTATTTTCGATCGAACGTCTGATGTAAAATACGCCGGCCGGCACGCTAAGACAAGAAAAATATCATGGCGTCGAATTTGCAAATTCCCATCGAAAAACTACAAGGTACTGAAGATTACCATAACTGGAAATTTTCAATGAAAAACCTTCTAATTATTGAAGATTTATGGGATTGCGTTAATCAAGAAACGACGGCAACAGACAACAAAAGAAAATGTCAAAAGGCACTTGCAAAAATTTGTTTGTCTGTAAACCAATCAGTATTTCCTCTAGTAAGAAATGCAGCGACAGCTCATCAGGCTTGGGATAACCTCAAAAAGGCATTTGAGGATAGAGGTTTGTGCAGAAGATTGAATTTATTACGATCTCTATTTGGTACTCGCCTCTGTGATAGCGGAAGCATGGAAGATTACATCTCTAAAATCACAAACATTGCACAGCAGTTGAATGATATCGGATCAGCATTAGATGATGATTTCATCGGAGTGGTCATGTTAAGTGGATTGAATGAAGACTACGACCCTCTCATCATGGCCTTAGAAAACTCCAATGTCAAGCTGAACAGCGATATTGTGAAAGGAAAACTCTTGCAAGAGAGTCAACGCAGAGAAGAGAAGAACACAAATGACACAGCTCAAGCATTAGCTACCCAGAAGGTTATAAAGTGTTATAAATGCAAAAAGACGGGACATTTTCAGCGAGACTGTCCTACAATAAAAAAAACTGGAAAGTCAAAGGAAAAGACTAAATGGAAACCAGCCAAAGCATCTTCTGACAAAGCTCTTCTCGCTGCGCTTTCAGTGAACTTGGAAAGCGACGTGTGGTGTGTTGATAGTGGTTGTACGAATCACATGTGCAATGACCAATCAATTATGATGAACTATAAGCCAATTAGTCCATTGAATGTGCGTGTTGCTAATGGTGATGAGGTTTCTGCGGCTGGATGTGGAAATGTTAAGGATGAGATTTCTTCGGTTGTGCGTGATCATAAGGAACAACATGTGCAACAGTCAGGTGATCAAGATGCAACAGATTTCACCTACTACTCTTCTAGCAGTGGTAAGATCTCACAGGAAATATGGCATCGAAGACTTGGCCACATGAATTCGCGTAGCATGCACTTGATGAAGAAAGGTATGGTTACTGGAATAAATTATAATGATAATCAGTATAAAACATGTGTCACTTGCATTGAGGGTAAACAAACTAGACTTCCTTTTCCCTTAAAGTCGCTAAAAAGAGCTAAAGAAAAATTGATTTTAATACATACAGATTTATGTGGACCTATGCAGGAAACTTCATTCAGTGGAGCCAAATATTTCTTGACATTTATTGATGACTTCTCCAGAAAGACATTTGTTTATTTTCTTAGATATAAAAATGAAGCATTCAATTACTTCAAACAATTTAAGGTATTTGTTAAGAACCAAACAAACAAACGAATAAAAATTCTAAGAAGTGATGGTGGTGGTGAATATTTAAATTCGCAATTTCAGAATTTTTTGAAGGAATGTGGCATACAGCATCAGACTACAGTACCACATTCTCCACAGCAAAATGGTGTTGCAGAAAGAGCTAATCGCACAATAATGGAGAAAACTCGTTGTATGCTGATGGAAGCTGGTCTAAGCAACCGGTATTGGGCTGAAGCTGTAAACACAGCTGTTTACCTGAAAAACAGGAGTCCAACAAAAGCTGTCATGGGAATGACCCCTGAAGAAAAATGGACCGATATAAAGGTAAATGTCAGTCATTTACGTGTTTTTGGCAGTAAAGCTTATAATTTGATACCAAATTGTAAAAAGCTAGATAAGAAAACCAAGCAATTCATTTTTGTAGGTTACTGTGAGGATAGTAAAGGATATAGGCTAATTGATCCTATAAAACCTGCAAAATGTATTAAAGCTAGGAATGTTATCTTTCTTGAAAAGAATTTTCATAAAGATAGAAATGATAATTTGTCACATGATGATTTTAATAAACAACAAAATGTTGTATGTGTTCCTAATTTATCTCAGTATGAAGGTGATGAAATCACTTCAGAGCCATCTGGTGAAAATGAGGTAAATAGTCTGTCTGATGACAAATATTTAGGAGAACAAGAGATTTATTCGCATAATGATGACTTACAAAGACAAACTATATTCTCATTGGATGACACTGAATCTGATCAATCTAAAATAAGTGTGGAATCAGATGATCTTTCCGATCCAAACTACGTTCCAGGAAAATTGTCTCTGGAAATGGCAGAAGAGGATTCTTATGAGTCAGCCAACTTAAGCTATGCTATGGTAAGCTTTGATAGCGATGAGCCTACCACAGTTAAAGAGGCAATGAGTGGAAGCGATGCTGAGAAATGGAGAACCGCAATGACAGAAGAGTACAAGTCATTTTTACTGAATAAATGTTGGACTCTTGTGGATAGACCAAAGAAACAGAAACCAGTCAAATGTAAATGGGTGTTTAAGAAGAAAAGAGGTCTGGATGATGAAGTTCTCCGGTACAAAGCTAGATTGGTAGCAAAAGGCTATACTCAAAAATATGGCATTGATTATCATGACACCTTTTCACCTGTGGTAAGATACTCAACTATAAGATTGATTTTAGCTATAGCTGCACAGTACAATATGGAAATAGACCACATGGACGTGACTACAGCGTTCCTGAATGGTGATCTTCAGGAGAATGTATTCATGGAGCAGCCAGAAGGATACAAGATCAAAGGTAATGAGGACAAAGTTTATAAACTAAATAAAGCAATTTATGGCCTCAAGCAGTCTGCGAAATCATGGTACGAGAAGATCAACCATGTTCTAACAGAGAAGCTACATTTCCAGAAATGTACATATGAACCTTGTGTTTATGTCAAACACATTAAAGGTAAATTAGTTATATTAACATTGTATGTCGATGACATATTATTGTTTACTTCATGTACTAAGGAGGAGAAGGATAATATAAAGCAGAAACTGATGGCAGAGTTCAAAATGAAAGATTTTGGACCAGTTCAATATATCCTGGGAATGCGTATCCAACGAAAAAATGGAATTATATCATTGGATCAAAGTAGCTATATTGAAACTATTTTGAAAAAGTTCAATATGGATAATTGCAAACCAGCAAAGACACCAATGGAGTCGGGATTGAAGCTCATGAAAAATGAGGGAGAAATAGGTAAATACGAATACAGAAATTTAATTGGTTGCCTTATGTATGTTACAGTTTGTACGCGTCCAGACATAGCAAATGCAGTGAGCATGCTGAGCCAATTCAACAATTGTTTTGATGAAACTCATTGGAAAGCAGCAAAACGCGTTTTAAGATATTTAAAGGGTACTATAGATTATAGTCTAATATTCAAATGTAGTGGATTGGAAGTCACTGCCTTTGTCGATGCTGATTGGGCTGGAAATCCTATTGATAGAAAATCATACACAGGGTATGTATTCAAACTTGGTAGTAATGTTGTTTCATGGGAGAGCCGGAAGCAAAAGACAGTTGCTCTTAGTAGTACTGAGGCGGAGTATATGGCTATATCTGACGCATGTAAAGAATCATTGTTCATTCGCTCCTTACTTCATGAATGTATTGGTAACAAAAACATTAATATAGTTATGTTTAATGACAATCAATCAGCACAGATGTTATGTAATAACGCATTGTTTCATGCAAGAACGAAACATATTGATGTGCGACATCATTTTATTCGCCAAATTGTTAATGAAGGTATATTATGTATAAAGTACTGTCCTTCAGAAGATATGATAGCTGATGTGTCAACAAAACCACTCTGTGTACTTAAATTTAATAAATTTATAAATAGCTTAAGTTTGAAAGTTATGTAATTGAGACTGTCACTCTGTATACTTAAATTTAATAAATTAATAAACAGCATAGTTTGAAAGGTTTGTAATTGTTTAGATATTGTTAGACGATTTGGTTTTATGGGAGAGTGTTGTTGTTGAGACAACATTATTAATATAAAGTGTTTTTATCTAATGTAAACCCAAATCGTTATCGAGAATGTCAGCGGGTATTACTAATCTGTGGTAATATCTTGTTTGGTGTGTGTATCCGGTCACCGGTACATTATAACTTCCGCTAGCCTATATATGTCTCAAGTGTCTGTATCTCTAAAAGTTATATATCTTTATCGGAATAAATCTCTTGTGCTGCTGAACGGTTGGCCTATCATTTATCATAACCAACACTAGCCCACACTAGGAATTTCTGCGTCTGCTAAGTTAAAAAAAAAATGCATATTTCACAGGTTCCAAATCATTTTTATATTTTTTGCCAAGTTTTTGGTTGTAAATAGCGGCCTCATTGTTTTCTGCATCTGTCCAATTCCGATATGGCATGAGTCCTAATACATTGTTTTTAAAAGTTGTATGCTAAATTCATATAATTATTTTCTCTTTTTTCTTAACCTTCTTGAAGTAGATTTGTCTTTTTCAATTAACTTGCTTTATTTTATTTCTTCATTTTTATATTGATCCGTTAGAATATCGTTCAGTTTAATAAAATTCACAACTTTGAGTTGCTTATCTGTGTTTTTATTTGTTTCCAATACAGGATTCCAGCTAAGGCAGTTTGCTACTAATTTTTGTCTTCTAGGTGTATATTTTATTTTAAATTCATATTGTGACAGATAGTACGAGTATGTCAAGTCACGTAGTTCTTCGTCAGTTCTTGATTTCAAATTCATGTTCTATAGCGGGTTATTATCTGAATAATCCGTCAATGATTTTCCTACTAACCAGTATTGCCAGTACTTGACTGCTTCTTTTTTAGCTAGACATTCTGAATATATTGCTTTTTTCTTCTTCTGTGCTTCATTAAGTTTTTTTGAAAAGTATGCTCCTGGTTTTCCCTTTCCATCAGGTTGTACTTGTTTTAAGATAGCACCAAAAATACCTTCCAAAGAAGCAAATATTTGTGTAAATATTTATAGGCAATTATTGATCAAAAATCTCCAGTACTGGTTGAGAACATAGCAGGTTCTTCATGGTGTCAAATGCTTTTTGACATTCTTCTGACCAAACGAATTTTTGATTTTTTCGCAATAAGTTATATAATGGGTCTAGTATTATTGCACTCTTAGGTATACAGGGTTACTGGTTAAGTCGACCTATATCTATTAAAAGGTTATAGTTCCCATCATTTCTGACTAATTTGACTATTTATTATTAATCATTTATTTCGGACCATGATCCATAATTTGTTAGTAAACTTATGACTATGTTAGTAAATTTACATAAATTAATAATGTCAACCTAATAAAAACAATAATGCATAGGTACACACAATAAAAATAAAATAACAAATAAATAATCCAAATCAGTTCATGTACCTATTTCCCGTTGCACTGGAGCCGCCGCTGTGCAAGCGGGTCCAGTACCCCAGGAAAGGGCAGTCCGGTTTATCCGCAATAACCTTAAGGATACCGTTTACGCTCCCCCGCATCCTGTGCATCACCCCTGCCTCTATGAAACACCCCTGCCTAAACCTAACCGTTTTTGAGATATTGGACTAAGAAGGTTTTTTAAAAAAATATGCAACCGTCAGTGCAGGGCAACCGTCGTGTTGGAACCTCATGTGCCTAATAAGATTTAGGGGTACGAAATAAGAAGAGATTTAACTACTGCTGTAGTAAAAAGTGGACTGAGACACAGAATGAGAGTGTGTGTGCGAAACAGAGGCGGTCATGTGGAACAGGACTTGTATAAATAACAAAAAATTTTGTTTTAATACTATTTGGATTGTATTAATTCATTTTCTGACCCAGGTGATAAGTTTGATCTTAAGTCCCATTTTTTCATTTTATCATTTTTTGTCTCTACCTGTGAGCTTTTTATTAAAGTTTTTTTTAAGAATTGTGATAAGACTCCTAGCTTGTTATACCTTGTTGGATAGCTAATAGAACAAAGATATTATTTAGCATATCTGCAGCACAAATGCAATACATTTTTTTTTAATATTTCTAAAAGAAAAAAATGTTTTTTATTTTTATTTCTTTTTTACACTTTCAGTCCTCTACTATGACTCCTATGGTTCAGATATTTGGACTTTTTGCATTTAGAATAATAAACGAACTTCTCTAGTACTCAAAAATCGGAATTAGAAAAAAAATAAGGCCATAGAAGACAAAAAAAATGCCAATTCTTAAGAAATTGGCATATTTTTTAACACGCTTTTATTAGCTTGGTATGTATGTATCTATGTACCAATGTATCAATGTAATAACAATGTATCAATGTAACGGAATCTTTGAACGTGATTTTCACCCCCTTCAAAACGTGGGATTGAATTGAAACTTTGCACACTTATCAAGGACCGATGACAATGCAATAATTTAAACAGTTTGTCCCATTATCCTTACCATTAAAGCGTGTTTTTTAGTTTTTAGAACTACAATTTATTTAAAAAACCTTCTAAGTCCAATATCTCAAAAACGGTTAGGTTTAGGCTGGGGTGTTTCATAGTCAAATTAGTCAGAAATGATGGGAACTATAACCTCTTAATGGATCTAGGTCTACTTAACCAGTAACCCTTTATATTCATGATAAAAATTAATCTTTCCTAAGAATTGTCTTACATTCTTTTGAGTTCTCGGAACCGTAAAACTCTTTATTGAAATCAAATTGTCCTTCACTGTTTTAACTGAATTGTTATGTATGATATGGCCTAGATATTTTACCGAGTCTGAGGTAAATGTACATTTTGTAAATTTTAACCTAAAACCTTCTGTCTTGATGGCTTCAAGTAATTGCGTGAGATGATTCATATGCTCAGCAAAAGTTTTTGAAAATATGTCATCAATATAGTTTACGGTGAAATCTAGCTTATACTTTCTGAGTATATTACTTAAAATCCTCTGAAAAATCGCTAGTGCGGTCTTAAGTCCAAAAGACAGGCAATGCCACTGGAAATGTCCCTCCTGTGTTACAAATCCTGTCTTTTTCCTGTCTTTAGGTCGCAAAGGTATAGACCAAAATGCAGAGTTGATGTCTAATGTTGAAAAAAACTACAATTCCTGGTCTTCATCATTAAGTCTTTAATTACGGTTGAGCTTCAGGTATTATTTTTTATTTAAATCTCTGATATCTATACATAGTCTGGCTTTTCTGTTTTCTTCTTTTTTGAATGCTAAAGTAACCGGTGCATCAAATGGATTGTGTGATTCTTCTATTAACCTGTTATCTAATAATTTTGCGATTTGCTCTTCTACCTCCTTTTTATCTTCTAAGTGCATCTGTACTGCAGTATTTATCTACTAACAGGTCTATTCTTGCTTCATATCCGTTAACAGTGCCTATATCATATTTGTTTTTTTTTTAACTGATTCATATGTGCTTACTAAGTTGTTAATTTCAGATTTTTGACGTTCATCCAAATGGTTTATTTTAATTTCAAAATATCATCATGTAGTTATCTTTAGTTTTAATATTGTTTTCATCTATAATTTCTCCTTTAGAATGCATCTTATCTTTGGAAGTAATTCTTTCCATGTTCGTATTTTCATATTCCAAGGGAAGTTTCTGGGTTATTTTCAAGTCTTCATTTTGTATCAACCTGAACTTTTGTATCTAGACACACGGCAGCATGTCAAGCCAAGTTCAAGCAAAAAAGGAACTGGCGACGCAGCAGCTGTGTGTTATATTACACGAACCATTTGGAGCAACTTTTGTCATCTTAATAACACAAAATCTATTTATTAACACATGAAATTTGGTTTATGTATTAAAATCGCTAAGATGAACTATAAACCAAAATTTCATATATGTAGCTCTAACGGTTATTTAGATATTAACGTCCAAAAATCGTCATTTTTAACACTGACTGACCTATAGATCAAAACTCTAACCCAGTTCCAGATGACTTAGAAAGTTCAAATTTGGCATCCAGGAATAAATCTGAGTAACTCGTATTTTTTTCATAATTTTTCGATAAATTAATTCTATTAGGAACACTTACCTTAAGTGCCTGTAATGTAAGAATCAGCAATCAAAATTGATGACAGCCCGTTTTATGTGGATTTTAAGGTCTTCACGTGAATATATAACGAGTGGAACCACCCATAATTCTAGAACGAGTCAAGACCAAGTTTCAGATATTAATTAATGTATATGTTAATTAACAGGGAACAATGCCCTATTTTCTTAGCATATGCTATTCATCATCATCATCATCATATCAGACGAAAGACGTCCACTGCTGGGCAAAGGCCTCCCCTAAGCGTCGCCACATTGACCGATCTCGTGCGTTCCGCAACCAGCGGATCCCCGCAACCTTCACCAGGTCATTGGTCCACCTGGTGGGAAGCCTTCCAACGCAACGTCTTCCGGTTCGCGGTCGCCACTCCAGAACCTTTCAGCCCCATCGGCCATCCGTTCTGCGAGCAATGTGCCCTGCCCACTGCCACTTAAGTTTGGCAATTCTTCGGGCTATGTCGGTAACCCTGGTTCTCTTGCGGATCTCTAAATTTCTGATCCGATCACGCAAGGACACTCCGAGCATAGCCCTCTCCATTGCCCTTTGAGTGATTTTAAGCTTTCTGATGAGGCCCATTATAAGCGACCACGTCTCAGAGCCAAATGTCATCACTGGCAACACACACTGGTCATAGACTTTCGTCTTGAGACACTGTGGTAAGTTGGACGAGAAGATACCGTGCAACTTCCCGAACGCTGCCCAGCCGAGTCGGATTCGACGGTTAACCTCTTTCTCGAAGTTGGCCCTACTCAACTGGATCGTTTGTCCCAGGTAGACATAGTCGTCTACAACTTTGAGTGTAGAGTCTCCGACCTTGATAGGAGTGGGTGTAACATGGGCATTTAACATCACCTTGGTTTTGTCCATGTTCATTCTAAGACCCACTCTTTCGGAAGCTCTACTGAGGTCATCGAGCATTGTACTGAGGTCCTCCATGGACTCAGCCATAACCACTATATCGTCGGCAAACCGAAGGTAAGTGATGTACTCGCCATTGACGTTGATGCCTAGCCCTCTCCAGTCCAGAACCTTGAAGTGCTGCGGTAAACAGTTTCAGAGAAATGACGTCTCCCTGTCTCACACCTCGCTGCAGAAGGACTGGTTCCTAGGTCTGATCCTGAAGTCGAACTGACATGGTGGCGTTTTTGTACAAACACTTCAACACTTCGATGTACCGGTAGTCAATTTGGCACCGTTGTAGAGACGTAGTACAGCCCAAGTCTCGATCGAATCGAAGGCTTTCTCGTAGTCCACAAACGCTAAACAGAGAGGCAGGTTGTTCTCTTCAGTCTTCTGTATAACCTGCTGCAGCGTATGTATGTGGTCTACGGTTCTGAAGCCTTTACGAGATCCGGCTTGTTAGGGAGGCTGGAAATCGTCAAACCTGCGCGCGAGACGATCCGTGACGACTCTTGAAAACAGCTTGTAGACATGGCTAAGAAGCGTGATGGGCCTATAGTTCTTCAGTAGGGCATTGTCACCCTTCTTGAAGAAGAGTACCACCACACCCCTGCACCATGCCTGTGGCGTTTTCCTTTCGAGTATAACGGAATCAAACAGCTTCTGAAGAGCCAGTGCCTTGTTGTTCTTAAGCTGTTTCAGAGCCATCCTAATCTCATACAGGCTGACATTAGGAATGTCTTCGGTATAGTGTCGGGTCAATCTAGCTCTAGGGTCATTCGCTAGATTCGCGACGGGTTACTGGTTGACGTGTACAACTGCCCATAGATTCTCTCGATCTCCCTCAGAAGCTCCGGTTTGGCGGAAACGATCCTGCCATCATCGGTCTTAAGTTTCGTGAACTGGCTCTGCCCAATAGACAGATCTCTTGCAAAGACCTTGGAGCCCTTATTCCGCTCAATCGCGTCTTTAATACGCTCAATATTAAAGCGGCGAAGGTCACTTTTCAAGGACTTTGAGATCCGTCTATTTAGCTGCCGGTATTTCAACGCATCGTCTGAAAACTGCAGGATCATCTCACGCCTCTCCTCCATGAGCTTGAGTGTAGGATCAGAGAGCTTTTTGTTCCTATCTGTACGGCGGGTCTTGAAAAACTTAGACCCGACCGTATGGACAGCTTCCACGAACCCATCGCTGTAATCGTCCACGGAGCTCCCTAGGCACTCGAGACGATTCTGGAAATCGAGCTGAAAGTTCTCGGGGTTTTGGACCTGGATCTGTGCTGGACGGAGCGTGGACTTCATCAGTCGAGACCTTTCAAGCTTAACATTAATGTTCAATGTGCCTCTTACCATGCGGTGATCGGTCCTGGTTTTCACCGAATTGATCACAGAGACATCATTGAACATTTGCTTCTTGGTTGACATGATGAAGTCGATCTCGTTTTTCGTTTTTAGTTGCACCATCGGGGCTTTGCCAGGTCCACTTCCTGTGCTCACGCTTTCTGAAGAAGGAGTTCATCATCTATAGGCCCTCCTTCTCCATAAAACTGGCCAGTAGGTGACCCCGGTGGTTCCGACGTCCAACTCAAAATTGCCCCACTTGCAGCTAATCCACGTCTCGTTAGCCCAGTTTCGCGTTGAAGTCCCCCATGACAACGGTGAAATGAGTTTTGAAACCATGCATGGCTCTAGAGATATCCTCATACATAGTCTCTACCTCATCGTCGGGGTGTGCCGAGGTTGGGGCGTAGACCTGTATGACCTTCAGCGAATATCTTTGGGATATTCTGAGTATAAGGTACGCCACCCTGGTCGACACCCTCTCGATCTTCACCACGTTGTTCACAAGGGACTTGTGGACGATAAACCCGACACCACCCTGGGACTGTCGGTCACCCTCTCGGAAATAGAGCAGGTTACCGGATTTGAGGATTATCGAGTCCTCACCCTCTCTTCGGACTTCAGATAACCCTATAATACTCCATCGCAACCTGCTCAATTCTTCCTCGAGGTCGGCTATCTTCTCTTCGGTCGGGAGTGTTCGCGTGTTATATGTTCCCAGGTCCAGTCGTCGGTGTTTATTGGGGTAGCCGGGTCCACTCCGGGGATTCTTCGCACCCATTGCCACGCCATCGCCTCGACCGCTACCGTATCCGAGGGTTGACGGGCTGCCAGGCACTCGGGGCCGTTTTATTTTTGTGCTTTTCATTAGGTTTGCGGGGGTTTGCCACTATCGCCACGCTTGACAGGTGGGTTGGCGATCGCAGTTTGTTGTTAAAATGCCCAGAGTACGCTGCTGCCCATTCTCTGGTGTGTCCCTTAGTCGCCTCTTACGACACCCACGGGAAGATATGGGATGGTGAAATTCTTTACGTCCGTCACCATACGGCACATGCTATTACTATCCATAAATCGCAAGGCCTTAGCATTGACAGTGCTCTTCTTGACACAGGCTCCTCTATATTTAGTAAAGGGAAGACTTACGTTGGACTCTCCAGAGTTAAAACCTTAGATGGAGTAAATCTTCTCAATTTAGATCCAAGTCAACTCAAGGCACAAGAGAGCTCTATTGTAGAGTACGACCGCCTGCGCACGTTACTCGTATACCGCCCCGACTTGGCCAAATTAAGGATAACAGAAACCGCGTAAAAAATATTCGGGTACTGAATGGGCAATGCACTCGAACATTCAAAGGTACAAGAAAATATAGAAAACAACACAAAACAGACAATTATATCCCGTAAACGTAGGAAAATACAGTAGATAAACAAAAACCATTTGGTTCTTTTTATTATGAATAAGTACCTACTAATAATTTCTGTACAAAAAGTAATGATATCCCATCAAAAACATAAATGTGAAAAAGGGAGCCCAGTTCAAAACTAAGAATATGCGCGGTTGTTGATAACGCTGACAAAAGAATTCAGATCTAAATGGGTGCCATCACTACAAAAGCAAGCTTATCCCTGTGGCAGTGCAAGCGACTGCTTGGTAGGAATTGGGGGATCAGCCCTTAAACCACCCACTGGCTATATACCACAGTCATCCGACCAATTATAAAATATGGTTCACTGGTCTGGTGGCCCAAGACAGATCTGAGCACAGCCCAAAGAGATCTCGAAAAGCTGCAGCGGTTTGCTTGTATTGCAATCACTAGCAGTATTAGAACTACACCCACTGCCGCACTACAGGAAATGCTGGGGCTGCCTCCTCTGCACCTCATCGTGCGAGAGGAGGCAGCCCTGGCCGCTTTTAGGCTCCACCTATCAGGAACCCTGAGTTAAGAATCCAGAGTCAAGCACACACGCATTAAGGAAGATGCGATCAAACGAATACCCATGATGGCATCATCCTGCAACAAAGACCCAAAAACACGCCACTTTCATAGGCACTACCATATAACACTAACAGAAGAACAGTGTGACTACTCTGTTTTTTTTTTTTTATAGGCTTGCGCTTGACCACTATCTCACCTGATGGTAAGCGATGATGTGGTCGAAGGTGTAGCACGCTTGCCTAGAAGTAACCTATTCACTCTTGACTTAAAGAAAGATTGTAGCTATCGGGAAAAGCAGACTCCGGCAAGGAATTCCACTCCTTAGCCGTACGCATTATGAAAGTATTTCCAAAACGTTTAGTGCATATGGGTGGGATGTCCACCATGTACCGATGGCGCATCGCCGTACGTCTTGTAGTCCGATGATGAAACGGGCTGGAATTAGATCATGCAAATACATCGCACATTCCCCGAAATGTAACCGATAAAAGACCCACAAGTTGGCAACTCGGCGACGATGTTCAAGGCTCTGGAGTTTTGACTCAACCAGTGCTTCATTGCCAATGAGCCTCTTGGCCCGTTTTTCGATCGACTCTAGTGCATCAAGCTGATATTTAGCAGATCCGTCCCAGAGATGAGAACAGTACTCCATGCAAGATCGAACTTGCGCTTGATACAACTTAAGCAGTTGTACTCAGGCCCGAAAGAGATGAGAGTATACACCAACGGATCGAAGTACTCTTCTTACTCCTGTACCGGAGTTGGCTCCGGTACAGGAGTAAGAAGACGTGTGAGAAGACTCCAGTCTTCTCACACGACCTTTATATAAACTTATCCAGCCCGCTAGGATCACACAACACCGTCTATCAGGCGGAATGTGTGGGCATCATACTTGCTGTCCACGCCCTAGAAGCCAGGAAGGTTACGGACACCAACACACGTATACTCTCTGACAGCGCCTCAGTCCTGCAATCCTTACGGAAAAAATATATAACATAAAAACTGATACTAGAATGTCACAACGCACTGGAACAAACAACTCTATCCAGCCGTAACAAGGTGACACTGCAATGGACAAAGGGACACAGCGGATCACTGGACAACGACGCAGCTGATGAGCTTACGAGACGCGGATCCAGTACAGCGGTCTATTGACCCGAATCGATTATACCCATCCCTTTCAACCAATTACGCAGGTGGCTACAGGAATTCACCCAGACACAGGCAGAAAACTGGTGGACCTCGACACCGGGCTGCAGGCAGTCCAAAGAGGCTTTTCCATCCTCGGACAGTAGGCTCACCAGGCGTCTTCTACGCCTGGACAGGAAAGGCCTGCGCTTGGTGACGGGGACCATCACGGAAAACTGCTCACTTAATTAACACTTCCACACAATAGGCATAACGTTTAGTCCTCTGTGCAGGGCATGCATGGAGGCTGAGGAAACCGTTGCGCATGTTCTCTTTGAATGTACAGGTGTAACCCAGATGAGAACACAAACCCTCGGGTCACCCAGATCTTTCACAAACGTTCTGAGGAAACCAGGAGCTCTAATCAACTTCTGGAGGGAGATGGACCGGTTGGAATAACCACCAAACGGCCGCCATGACCCACGCACAATGGTCCATCCGAAGGACTAAGTGCGGAAACCAAACCCTCGTACATAGAATAGAACCCGTAATATTTTTGAATGGCATATTCAACGATACCCCACACCATGGGATAGACCAGAAAAAAAAACATCCCCACTTCACGTCTATAAGATTTTTTTATTAATTTTCATGATTTTATTTTATCATTTTGTCGGAATTATTAATAATATGTTCCAAGCCAAATTATAGCCTTCTAATACTAAGAGTCTATGAGCTAAGCTGTGAAGACGAACAGACGGACATAGCGAAACTATAAGGGTTCCTTGTTGACTTCGGTATCCTAAAAACGGTGTCTGTTTGTTGCGCCTAAATTGCTGAACTAATTTTGATGAATTTTGGTAAAGAGCTGTGAACACTGGAAAAGGACATAAGATATTTTACTAAGACGCGGGCGAAGCCGCTGGGAGATGTTAGTTAAAATAAAAACAGCAAACAAATTAAATACATGTACTAACTGTAAGAAGTCATTTGAACACCACTGCTGAAATGTTCAATATTTAATTTT
Source organism: Orthosia incerta (assembly GCA_948252205.1). Taxonomy (NCBI): domain Eukaryota; kingdom Metazoa; phylum Arthropoda; class Insecta; order Lepidoptera; family Noctuidae; genus Orthosia; species Orthosia incerta. The sequence continues at coordinate 32,730,404 of OX411747.1, read as the reverse complement.
ATCAAATATCTTCCCCTACTTAGTTGCCTGAACTTTCCACGACCAACTAATAAGCATTTAACATAATGAGCTGATACATAAATAAAAATACACAGTACATTCTCCTCTTAGAAGTATTTCGTGACTGCAGCAGTCCAATTAGGGTCACTCGATGCACGGAACTAATCGTTGCAATAATTCGCGCGCGCAGGTCCGCCCTCGCCAACGCGCATGCGCGGACTGGCCGCCATATTTCTTTCTGCAAAAGGACGCGGCAGCGTTTTGAGTTCGTGTATTAAACTATTATGGCGCTGTTCACCTTATTGGAGGGTATTTACATCATTATTATCGCTTTGCTATCGTTTTTGCGGGTAGTTAGAATGTTTCTGTAAGGAGGGCTGTTTTTGTTGACCAACACGATGTTCTGCAGTTGTGTTGAATAATGGATTGATTTCAAAACCACTTTAAATCCTGAGTATAGAAAGAAAGAAAACATTTATTACCAAACACTGTACGTGTACAATCTTAATACTACATAGTGTCAAACACAGATGTGGCAATATGAGCACATTCAGTGTGGTAAAAGGAGCGGGCTCAGCAAAATATGCTGATCAGTGTGCAGCATAGCCACAACGCTGATTTACAGTCCGCCCCCTCTCTCTCAACACTTAACAAAAATATGAATAATAAAAGGCCAGTACAGTAAGACATATTGAGAGAGCTTCCGGTCATTCATATGCCAATAAACCATTGGTACAAGTGTAATGTTCGATTCTTAGTAGTTACGTATCGACCTACTCAGGCCTTGTCTTTCATAATATTTTAGCTTTTCCTGCAACTCGTTTTTTCCAAAAAATAGCTTAAGATGATTAACTCTTCTATCGGTGAAACAATTTGCGTACAGAATTGAATCAGAACTTCCCAAGATGTGAATTCTACCGTTAGTTTAGATTAAAAATCTATCTACATACCTAACAAAGTTCAATTCCTTTATAAAGTCCTTCTCATTTCCTGAACCTCATGAGAAACGCATCCACATTTATTTTTATCGCCTTTTATATGAGGGACCATTTGCATTTCTAACCCATGAAGATTTCTAACAGACTAACAGTTCTTACTTACCAACGGTTAAGTGTTATTTGTAATTATGAAACAATTAACAGTAACATTTGAATTCAAAACTACTGAATACTTTTAATCCTTTTTTCTATGTGTTTAATTATTAATTTATCAGAATTATTAAGTGTAATAATATGCATTATTATCAGGGTTTATTACCGGAGTGAGTGTTATGTAGTGCTGTGGTACGGAGTGGAGTAAAGTGGCGAAATAATAATAAACATTGAGATAAGCGGAGGCTGCGCGGGCGCAATTAAAAGCGGTGACACGGTGCGTCTCACTGGCAAGTGATCAAACTGTAGTAAATGTTGAATTATTTCATTATCAGGGAAAGTAATGACACTGTGATAAGAGATGGGGGAGTTTTGTTTTGGTTTTAAGCATCATCGTGTCCCTATCGCACTTAAGTCAGAATTAGATAAACAAAGATTAGAGAATTAGTCTAACCACTACTAAGATCCACTTGCACCACACCACGTCACTGAATGCATTTAGTCATAAACTTATTTAAATATATTGTTTTATTTCTGTCAATCGTTTGATGATGACAGAGATAAAATAATTTTTGATACCAGCGAGCCTATGTCTATATTACGAGTAGGTACCTGAAAATAAAATAATATCTGAAAACAGTGAAGGAGCCCTTTGCTTTACAGTGAGACAATACAGGCTACATAACGTTAGGTAGAGGTAAAACGTACAAGTACACACAGTACCAGCACACAAGCAGGCTTATGCTTGGCATATTCCTCAGAACATTCTGACGAAACCATTGCAGTAGCGCAATAATTGTAATCAAACACAATCAGCAGCTGCAAAACTTTTAAAAACTGATAAAGACACAATTAATCTAAATAAATATAAACGCCAGAACGGTCAATAAATCAGTACAGAGCCAATAAGTACCGCGGATCGGGAACCTAATCAATAGTGTTTCAACATGCGCGGGCGCATATCACCGCGCCAATCGCAGCCGTGACGCGCTCGTTAAGATAGCCCAGGCCACTAATGGCCAGCTTTATGGGCCACACTCGCCCATCTTAATGAATACAGCATCTCAATTTAAACTGGAGATGTTCTTTTTGTATTAAGATATGGCAGTAAGTGCTTTTAGTTTGGGTACGATTTATTGACCGGTGATTGAATGAAATCCTTTTTCTTCGTTCATTCATGAGAGATTATTTCAATAACGTGTGATGCATGTAAAACAAACCCTCATAAAACTTGTAGTAATCTTGTACCGTAAGGATTTGTACTCTTTTTTTATTTTTTATTATAGATAGGCTTGCGCTTGACCACTATCTCACCTGATGGTAAGCGATGATGTGGTCGACGGTGTTACACGCTTGCCTTGAAGTAACCTATTCACTCTTGACTTAAAGACCCCGAGGTTGTAGCTATCTGGAAACACAGACTCCGGCAGGGAATTCCACTCCTTAGCTGTACGCATAATGAAAGTATTTCCAAAACGTTTAGTGCGTATGGGTGGGATGTCCACCATGTACCGATGGCGCATCGCCGTACGTCTGGTAGTCCGATGATGAAACGGGCTGGGCGGAATTAGATTATGCAATTCCATCGCACACTCTCCGAAATGCAACCGATAAAAAACCGACAAGCTGGCAACTCGACGACGATGTTCAAGGCTTTGGAGCTTTGACTCGACCAATGCCTCATTGCCGATGAGCCTCTTGGCCCGTTTTTCGATCGACTCTAGTGCATCAAGCTGGTATTTGGCCGATCCGTCCCAGAGATGAGAACAGTATCCCATGCAAGATCGAACTTGCGCTTGATACAACTTAAGCAGCTGCTCTGGCGTGAAGTACCGTCTCACCTTCGCAAGGATCCCCAACTTTTTGGGTATGGGCCAAAATTGAGTGTCGATGTCAACGTTACGCCAAGAAGCTCAAGATGGCCCGTTATCGGCACGGTTACACCTCGGAAAGATGGAGCCGGGTGAAATTGGCTCTTTTTCGCGGAGAAGAGACACGCCTGTGTTTTCATCGCCCCATTCGGAGACTGCCTCCAAGGACAAGCTCAAGCGCTCCACCATGGCCTCACGGAGAGACTGGAACTGAGCCCCAGTGGCCCGTGCGTTTGACAAGTATCTCTCAGCAACAGTGCTGTCATCTGCATACCCAAAGGTGGTTTTAGCAGTTCATTTATGTGCAGCAAGAACAATGTCGTGGACAGTACCGACCCCTGAGGGACCCCGGCATTAATATCCCGGACCTATTGGATATTAATGCCGGGGGGCATTAATATCCAATAGGTCCGAAGAGCAACCATCGATAACTACACGAATGGACCGACCCCTCAGAAAGTCTGCAAACCAGTCACACAGACCACCGGGCAGACCGAATGAAGGAAGTTTACCAATAAGGCTTTCGTGCCAGACCCTATCAAAAGCCTTCGAGATGTCGAGGGAGACGGCAAGCGCTTCCCCATGTCTCTCGATGGACTCACTCCAGATGTGAATGGCATACGCTAGAAGATCCCCAGTGGACTGATTTCGGCGGAAGCCGTATTGGCGGTCGCTAAGGATGTCGTTGGCTTCTAGGTATGCCAGGAGCTTACTATTAAGTACGCGTTCCATACTCTTACAGAGTATGGACGTTACAGAGATGGGTCTGTAGTTGGCCGGGTCAGCACGACTGCCTTTAACTATTAGGTTGGTGTCTTATGTTAAGACAAAAGTATATATATTGGTGTCGCTCACGTGTCCGTCTGTCTGTCGTCTGTCACACATTGTGTGCCGAAGAATTTTTTAAACTGCCCATTGACCTAAGAACTTGAAATTTGGTGATGATGTTTATAATTACGTATATTTTACAAAAAAAAATACCAATATATTGATAAATTGGTACTGAAACCTTAATGTGCGTAGTCCGACACGCACTTGGCCGGTTTTTTTTAGGATAAAAATATATTTGTAACTGTATAAGCTGTGCTGAGAGCCTGAAATTCTATTTATCAATCTGGAAGATTTCAGTGCCTGATCCCCGGGAAAACCTTATCGTTGCAGCCTGAAGTCAATTGCTCCATGTGAAACACTGCTTATTAGCTGCATCTGATAAGACTGTAAACCGCCCAACCCAAACAAAGATGGAAGAATACAGAACCGACATACCTATCTCAAGTACAATACATACCTACATCACAAAATGACAGCACATTCAAATTATCTTAATCAAAAACCTAATCAAAGCTACCTACTCTCCTGCCGGCCCCGCCCCCGTCACGCGCGCCACTCACGACTGGAGCCGTCCTGCATGCCAAGTGACGGTTATTGTGCTTATCATGTAATGTCGCACATAATATTAAACTTATTATACTATCTGTAAGAGATCATGTCACAGAGGTAAGTTGCGGATGATTTTCTTTTCTGGAGTTTTGTGAGGGTTCAGCCGTATAGTATGTTAGAAAGTTACATTTGATGTTTTTTTTTTTTAATATGAGTTGTGTGCCAGCCCATTATAGTTACCTCTTAGTTAGATCATCACAATATCTTGTATATCGACGTCTAAGGGCCTGCCTTATTAAATATTAATTATAAGCGAGTTTCAGGGAGATGAACAAAACCTACAGTTGCCTGCAATATTTGTTTAACAAAAGCCGGTCGTCTGTCCACTTAAAAACTTTATATCTTGCCAAAATGCACGGATGCCGCTGAAAACAGCTAGTTTAGTTAATAAAACGCTAAGTATTTGGCCTAAAATGGTGATGAAAGGGCTGATTGTCGAGTGCATTTCGTTTATATGACTTCTAAAACTCTTAAGGTACTTCAGAAACCAAACTTTGATCTAGAGCTTTTCGTTGGAAGGGAAGCCGTACTTTTTCCTCACACACTATGTGTCCGCTCCCTCACATCTCTGTTCACATTAGTGGCAGTTAGTATGCGGGCGGCGCGCGCGCATCTCGCTCAGATCAGCGCGCATTGCACTCACGTACTTAATTGTTCTCTAACTGTACCCCCAGTGGCACTAGTCATGCCTCTCTCCCGCCACAGTGAAGAGTTGGAGACGGATGGAGGAGATCCGTCAAAATTACACACTTTACTGGCAAGATTTATCTGCGAGAGTGCCGGCCGTAGATTGATTGAGAGCAATGTTACTTTGATCCAGCTTTGGATGGTTTTTGGAAAAAATAGTAGCTTTGACAAGACGTGTGAACCTGCAGAAAATTTATTTTCTGGTATTTTCACCACAATCAGTTATTCTGACCTGACGTCGTGAATAACACAAAAGGGTGTAGACAAAAAATCATTCTATCAGCATTAACGATAAACGATAAAAGCCCATAATTTAAGGCCGCTGCATACGTGATGTGTTTGTATCCCGGACGGAACGGGACAACGCGACGTATCGTTATTATTATATTATAGATAGGCTCTCGTTTGACCACTATCTCACGTGATGGTAAGCGATGATGTGATTGACGGTATAGCACGTTTGTCTAGAAGTGACTTATTCACTCTTCACTTAAAGACTATCGGGAAACACAACCGGGAATGCCACTCCTTAGCTGTACGCATAATGAAAGTACTTCCAAAACATTTAGTGCGTATGTGTAGGATGTTCACCATGAACCGATGGCGCATCGCCGTACGTCCGATGATGAAACGGGCTAGGCGGAATTAGATCATTCAATTCCATCGCACACTCCCCGAAATGCAACCGATAAAAAACCGACAAGCTCCGGCAAGTCGGCGATGATGTTCAAGGCTATGGAGCTTTGACTCGACCAGTGCTTCATTGTCGATGAGCCTCTTGGCTTTTTTTCTATTGACTCTAGTGCATCTAGCTGGTTTTGGCAGATCCGTCCCAGAGATGAGAACAGTATTCCATGCAAGATCGAACTTGCGCTTGATACAACTTAAGCAGCTGTTCTGGCGTGAAGTATCGTCTCACCTTCACCACCAACGATTTCCAAATTGTTGGCAGACAGTTGAGTCTTTGCCTCAATGTATGGGCTAAAATTGAGTGTCGATGTTAACGTTATGCCAAGAAGCTCAAGATAGTCCGTTATCGTTACGGATACACCCCGGAAAGATGAAGAAGAGATATTTTCAAAACTTGTCACCCCGTTCCGTCCGGGATTAAAACACGTTACGTATGCAACACATATTTATTATTCATGCGAATCTGAAATTCATCAATTGCAAAAATTTCTGACTTTTTAGTCTCTACTCTGCTAGAATGACACGTTGTCTAGAAGCGAAGGTTCATCATAGGCTCTACACAACGTTACATGTTAGTCGATAACGATTGTCGAAAACTCAAAAGTATGAGACTGACATGCGCTACCGAACCGTCGTGTGATCAACCCCAAATATTTTGTAATTTCGCAGATTGTCTCTTTGTCTAGACCCCTTGGCTACTTGGTGATGGCTGTGGTCTTGCAGGATGAGGAAATGATGAATAAGCCCCGTGATTATGCTAAGGGAACACATTTGTCCAGAATTCTATTTTATTCAGTAAGAAATAAAGGAGAAGTAGGATGAGCATCGGTTACATTTCGGGGAGTGAGCCCTTTCCATCATCGGACTACAAGACGCACGGTGACGTGCCAACGTTACATGGTAGAAATCCCAACCATGCGTACAGCTTAGGAGTGGAATAGATTTATTAAGGGAAAATGAAAAAAATATAGTAAAGGAGCAATTAAGACAAAATTAAAAAACATTATACAGGATAGCAAACAGAACTAAATATGAACGTAAGATTAAACCATAACAGTATAATATAATATATGTAGATTTGTAAGTATGGTGGTGCTCATTTTGCAGTTATACAAAGCCTTCATATTTCATAGCCTATTGTACTTAACAGCGAACCAAACAAAGTTGGTTTAATAGTGATTCTAGCTGACATTGACGATCAAATAATAACGGCTGAACAACTCGTAAATCTAAGATTGATACTTCCTGTAAGTTTAACAGTCTAGCCTAGTTCAATCACAACAGACTAGATAACTAGCAGTCTGTGTAGTTTACTACCTTCGGTATATTATCTACCGGATGTGCTAATCACGCGAGGTAATCATTAAACAGTACCGGTGCATTGCTATTGTGTTTGGCACCACCTTCGACCTCGAGCTAAATTACTCATATATACCTACGACTACATGCTGAGTGCAACTTCCCCCGCGTTAAAATTGGTATATCAGTATCCCAAGTTTCATCCAAATCCGCGCAGCATATCAAACTCGGCTCTTTAGGGGTCGATTTTATTAGAAAATGAATTTGGCGCGCCAGTCTGGTGAAAAACCCTCAACCACCCAGGCCCGCCGGCCTGGCCTGAGTGTTTTTTTTTCGGCTACCATGGCACCCAGCGATGTTTCAGTGGCAATGATGCTACGACAATAGTGTAGTAGCATGGCTCGTAGAGTCGTAGCACAGAGCAAAAGACATCAACGAGTGACACCTCCCTGCTACGCCTAAAGGTGCGAGTTCAGCGCACTACCGCGACGCGAGACCGAGACATATGTATCGCACACAAACTCTCCTCGATTTTATTCGTTCAAATCAGATATATTGTTGAAAATGCAAGTCAAGTTGTCAAATTACAAAGCCTAAGAACAAGTGGTGTCGCGCGTCTCTTTTGCCTCAGTTGCGCTTCGTGGTCTCACGTCGCGTTCGCACGGTGTACTCGCACCTTTAAGGCATTTAATATATTCCCCAATGTTAAAGCAGTACTGGCACCCGCTCGGAGCCATTCTGGCTGGCTGGTTCAATATTGAACTTCCTTTTAGGCAGTTTTGTTTGCAAAATATTATTTGATGTAAATATGCTATTACAGTTAAGAAGTTATAAAATTCTAGCCATAAATTTTTCTGTTTAAAAATATTTTTTAACATTACGTTAAATTTAAGATAGAAGAGAAGAGAAGAAGAAAAATAGTTTAAAATTTAAGTCCTTTTGAAGGAGAATCCAAAAGTAGCCTTTACAAGATGTAGTCATTTAACAATTAAATACCACTGTTCTTGTTTTTGTAATGTAACGTTTTTATGTCGTTTTGTGGCAATTAAATACTTTTTCTTTCTTTCTTTTAAATAATCATTTTTTGATCGATTTCCATATTGAATTGTTTGCCCTCTAGTTTGTTAAGTTTTTTAATTTTATACTAATTAATATAACAAATCATCGTCGTATTCTTCTTCCTTCAAAGGTAATTTGATAATATGAATTTGCATTGCAATGTGGAATAATAATTTTTAATAATATAACTGATTTTACCGCGATGTAGTTAATGTAAAGGGAATGATTGGTTCGCCACTTTTTACCCGACTACGGTGAAGCCAAAAAGAGGGTTATGAATTTGACCGGTTTGGATGTATGTGTATCTGTTCTCTCATAACTTCTAAACTACTTATCACAATTTGATAAATGAGGTATCGTTAGGAGCGTCTTGATCGTCCGCTGGTTATAGAATATGTGTCATCACACTGAACCCACTCAAGCCATGTTCGAATTTGACCTGCATTTGTTTACGCAATAATACCATTAACAGCAAATAGTAAAGGATCTGTACGGTGAGACGGCATACGACCATGGCTATCCTCTATGAATATTTTCTTGTTTCATAGTCAGGTTTTAGTTTTTCAAACTATTTGTTTTACTATCAGTGTTGTAACTAACACATAGAAAAAGAAACCTTGGATAATGTAACATCTATTCTCGAAAACTATTGTCCAAAGTGCAAAATGTTTAGAGATATTGAACACTGACTGTGACATTGACATGCAAAACCGAAATGTCACCGATAGCACATGTCGGTCCCCATACATATTGGACTTTGTGTAGAACCTTTGTGTAGTTACCAAAATTAGCTTGCTGTCAGGTTAAATATTATTATTTTTAATTTCGTTTTTATGTGTATTTTTTAAATTTTATTTTTTGGTAGGACTGTCGTAGGTATCGTTTACTGTTATTGTCGGAGCTGATGAAGATTGCTACTATCTTTGCATTATATAGAGTTAATCTTTCTAGTATTATATAGCAGCATAGCCAGCATTGTGTGAGTACCATGTACTTCAGAGCTATCATTGTCTAGATACCTACGTCTTTTATTGACTTGAATGACTCCGGTGGTTGAGAGTATGTCATGCCCACTCAAATGTCTCGCCGATGGTGGCGCGTGTGTCGGATCATTTAGCTCCCTTCAAAATGGTTGAGCTGAATGGTGCTGATACATGTGTCATGTTCGTGAACGGGCGCTGTCGGTTGGGACTGGTCATCTCTTAGCTGCCATGGTTTATTTTAATTGATTCTAATTTTATTTCTGAATTGTCTTTTTATATTTACTATGGACACTTTTAACTTTCTACATCGTTCTCACATAATGTGTAATCTCAACATGAATGATGTAACAAATGATTTGTAATAATTACCTAATTGAAAAAGAGTGTCCATGGAGTTTCTTGCCCGTTCTTCTCCATAGAGATCTACGCCTTGGAATGGGCATCTACGGTACTTTCACAGTTATTATGTCTTGTGACTGGGACTGTAGCACCATAATTTTGTAATATTTTATTTTGTCTTTTGACAATTCAAAAGTGCCTGTAACTGGCCTACTTGAAATAAAGTGCTTTGACTTTGACTTTGACTTTGAACCCCTTGTTTTAGTATAAAGTTTAAGTGATATTCAGCCCTTTAATAATTCAACTATTATAAAATATCCAGGTATTCAATTGCGAGATATAAGTAGCCTCATAAAACTTCTGCATTTTCTGAACTGCCAGGCATTGAGATGGATCTTCTTAAAGAATGTTACACTTCCGGACAAACCACGGGTTTAATTAAATGGCAAAGTGTTCTTTATTTTATAATTTTTTTCTTTATCACATCTATAATTACAGGATTCCCAAATGCAACAGAATTAAAAAAACTATATAAATATGTAACAGTGGTGCTGTCTACCGCCAGCGTCAGCTACGTGATAAAGCAAGCGATCACATTAAAAACGTGCTCTCAAAGCCTGCAGAACATTACGACGTAACTTAATAACTTGTTTGGCTGAATTAATCAGAGCAGCCTCCGCCATTTCCTCTAGAAACAATAACACGATCCGCACAACGAGTGCAAAGCTTACACAATCACAATAAAAACGCCCCGCTAGCTCCGCACAGCTCCGCTCCGCTCCGCCGCCGTCCGTCGTCATCTGCTCAGCAATTTTAATCGCTCGCTCACAAAAAGCAGCGCAAGCGCAACATCCTCTCATCTTACTTAAAAAACAAGCAGCGTTACAATGAGCCAGTCTGCTTGCGCGTCGTGCAATCGAATCGGGAACGGAGCCTGCAACCCCGCGGTCACGTTTCAGTCCATTGTTTACGTTCGCTAGCATTGTTTAAGGAGTTGACCATCAAACCGCTAATAAAGCGCAGTGAATGCGCGTGCGCCTTTCTAACTGTATGCACCAATAGGAGTGCAGCGCGGCCACGCCCCCCGCCCCGCCTCCCTGACCCCGGCTGCGTCCCCCTCGCTGCAATATCGCTGGAGTAGTAGCGAACTCCGTGGGGTCACACGATCGATCCCTGTCTGGTGTCTAGTCGTGAAATCGGTCCGAGTTAACACCTATTCTCGGTGGAAGGGCATAACGGTAACAGGATCTCAGCTATCTCTAAGAACGTGGAGCTAGTGTGAATAATAGCATCCATATAATCCAGGGCAAAGGTCTTTTATATAGAAAATGAAGCAACGCCGATCATTGTCGCTTGCTCACTAAGTATTGGCGATTGCAGATACCTATCTACCTAAATGAAAGTGTCCCCACGAGTCACGAAGTTTGTCTTCATCGCGAATCAGTGGGCCTGACATCACAGTCATACAGTCACAAAACAATGCTAAATCTCACATAAAAAATATTGTTTAAACATTATAACATCACGCCTGCCTTCCCCGAAAGGTTATGCAGAGGTCAGCAGAGGTAGAACACATCCTGATTTTGTCTGATATGTGGTCAACCTGTGTATGTAATAGCGGAGTTGTCTATTGTCGTCAACTGGCACAATGCCGGACTACTTCTTAGAAATTCTTAATGTGAAAACTCAATCTCAATTTATCCCCGACCTAAACCGAGGACCATCATACTCAGCAGTACCAAGTACTTGTGACCACTAAACCAGCAAAGCAGAATGATTTAATATTTTAACCCAAACAGCCCACTCTTCTAATCAAATTGCTTTTGTTCTTCGATACTATCCTAATGACTGATCGGAACTATTATTAAGAACTATCACGCTACTACTGCAGAGCCTTCAATCATAGTGATGTACTGTGTAGGTACCACTTAAAGTTGGCCAGCCATGCAAAAAACATGAGTAAGAACTTGTAATTACAGTCTCGATGTAGACCACTGATCAAATGCGATCCGGATGATTTTGTTTATAGGTAATGTTCATTGAACTCAACATTAGAAGAGCTATAAACTGGTCTATGTTATCTTAAGTCGATTTAGTAATCTTGGCTGCTGAACGGGAAGTTCTGGGTTTGATTACCTAGTTGTGAAATGGGATCAGACGTATGCATAAAAGCCTTTCATAGTGAAGAGACATTAGTACGTCCGGTGCACACCACACTTGGCTGTCAGCACTGTTAACTTTATTTACTAGAAAACCTATTTATTTTGAGATTTCGCACTTATTTAGAAAGCTCTTTACCGAATATATTCGGTAATTGACAATACAAATTAAGAAGTTAGTACCTTTTATTGGTTTTGAATATATTCGAACTAAACGCTAACATACTACATAAGCATATTACAAAAAACAGCGCAAATGTATGTTACAGGCGGTTACAGGAATAATGAACTGGATAGTTTACAAACATTCTTGCAGTTAGAAATACAGTATATCTTACACTCCCTTCTACTCTATCTCCACACAAATAACTGAATCAGACGTGACGTGCCTCGCTAGGTATCCACTACGAAGTACCAATCGTACCTACCGCACTGACACAGCTACCAATCACAGCTTCTATCCGCGGATGCATTACAATCTTTTTCGTGCAGCTCCACGATATCGGCTGATCTATGGCGGAGATACGCCGCGAATTAACATGCCATGAGGCTTGAACTCATTACTCTATGCTGCTCTGAGAGCACGTAGATTACGTCAATGTTATGGCAAGATTACTCAGACTGGTTGGCAGTTCAACTACAGTAATACCGAGATGTAAGCTATAAGGGTGTAACAGACTAGGAAACTCCAATGTAGGTAAGCTCTTCATCAGTTGTTTATCTGCTACTTTGTTTTAATCGACTTTCCAAAAAGAAAGAGATTCTGTTGTCGACTGTACCAGTTTCTATTTTTGTTTCTTCATTTTTGACACCGAATTCGTTGTAGTGTTTTTATTTGGAAGTCGGTTGTATTATTTTGTAAAAAAGTATTACATGACAACTTTTCATAACCTGAAGAACCAATCGCCAGTTAGTCAGTTTCCAAATAGACACTATCCAGGGTAAGTATATGTAACTTAATTGTAGAAACCGTTAAAATAGACTGTTAAACGTTTATTTTACGGTGCAAAATAAACATTAAATTAAAACGAAATTGTTAACCGTAAAATTTGGACTGAAAGCTCACCCAGAAACCTATGATTTCGCATAAGTTAAGTACGCAAGTTTCTAAGTAATAACATCTCACTAAATAGCAGTTGTTAGAGCACTGAATGAAATCCATAGAGCATTGCCCGTGTGACATTTCGAAAATACCAGAACACTTAACTTGCAAATTCACTTAGAACATACACAAGAATCAATAACAAAAATCATTAGCGACCAATTGTCCCCCATAAAGCTGATAGCATCAGCAGAGCTGGCTTACAAACAAATACAGTTACGACAATAGCGATATTTATGAGCTGTGGCGCCAATAAATCGCTTCATTCTGTTCGCAAACATGTTGCGATACAGCCTCCTTGTTGCGCGCTATCTCCTCATCTGCGCCAATCACGGACGAGCGGCTTAGGAAGAATGCTCACCAGTGGGAAGTGTCGTGCTGTATTAGCTGAACTTATTGTAAAAAAAATGTTGCAAGACAACATGCCAAAAGCCATAGACAGTAAAAGAGTTTTTTTTTTCAATAAAACCGATAAATTCTGGTGGTGGTGGCTTGTAAGCAAGTTGAGTATTTCAAAATAGATTACGGCCTAAGATGGTTTATTATATTTGGACTCTGACTGAAGATTGGAAATCACTATTAAACTTAAGAACAAACAATGCTGAGCACATAAACCGCATTTTTCAGTAATTATCTTTTTGCCCTCATCATCAACATCAGCATCATTTCAGCAGAAAGACGTCCCCTGGGAACACAGGCCTCCGCCAAGCGTCGCCACATTGACCGATATCGTGCCTTTTTCTTCATCCATACATCTCTTTCCCTATCATCTCAATAGTTTGAGCTATCCCTGCTGCGACACTTCTCATCATGTGCACTGCCCCTAACTCGGTCGGAGCGTGGCATGTTGCGGACGTGTGAACCCTTACTATCGCTCATCGCGCGCGTGTACCAATCAGAGCAGAGTATCGCATCGCGCCGGACTCCGGACGTCGGACAAACGATGCGCCGGCACGCTACCGACCAAGTCCTGCAGACGGACATGGAGGTGAGGAGATGAAATGAAGATAGCAATTGTGTTTAGTGTACGCTAAGTCGTGACCTATGAAAGGAATACAAGGAGGCGTTTTCCAAGCAGTGTGACAGTGCGAGCTGGTAAAAATAACAATATTGGCTACGGTAAGTTAACTTATAACGAAGGGAGAGGTGGAGGAACTCGGTGTTAATACCGGACGTAAAGAGTGAACTTTCGTATGCGGACTGGAACTACAAATGCTGCTGAGCTGTTCCACCTCGCAAAAGATAAGTAAAAATATTCGGCATAGATGTCTAAGCTTCAGTTATTACTATCAGAAGAAGATGACAGCGCCTCTTTCTTAGGAAACCCAAGCTATACTGGATCATTGTTGTTGTTGTAGAAGTAGATTTCGAGGTTGTCGTTCAGACGTCGGAGAAAAGTTTATCCCTTTTTAGCAAATATATATAAATATATTAGCTGTGGTTTATAGTATTGTGAACTATAAACCACAGATAATATAATACTAGCATACAGATGCCTCATCCCATACAAAGAAACCGTGTCGACGACGTACTGTATTGATAATACTAATTATTTTTTGTAAATCGATCACGTTCGGTTCCGTTCCACGGATATAGATGGTGATCTATCTATCGCCGTGGAACGGAACCGAACGCGATCGATTTACAAAAAAATCATCGGTATAATCAGATGGAAAACGCAGGTTACGTCGGCACGGTTTCTTTGTATGGGATGAGGCATCTGTATGCTAGTATTATATTATCTGTGCTATAAACTTAATGAAACCAGACTAGCCATCTAAGACACGTAGTTTAATAATAAGATCTCGTGCAGATTCGTTGAGGGAATAAAAATATCGTAGATATAAAAGTAATTTATCCACGTATCACGGCGCTGTCCATCGATTTATCCCTATTAATCAGCATAAACATAGAGGCTGGTGCCACAGCACAAGGTATTACACAAAGTTAACTCCATACAAGTTGCTGTGAAAATAGAGGTATAATCTTTTTATCGCTAATGGCGGTTTATTTGGAGCCTTATTTTATACCTAAACTTACTGAACGGTGGAGCAACAAATAGGTCTGAATTTGCAACCAACAAGACTGACAGGTTGTTTCACGGAATGATCTTGTACAAACTTTGCCAGACCTGTGTCTGACGCATTTAAAAAGAAGCCAGAGAATACTAGAGGGACCTGTCTAGTCCTTCTGGCCCAACCTCTGACATGCCGTGGGTCGTGCGGAGGCCGCGCGCTGCGCGCAGGCCGCGTCACGCGCCGCCATTGCGCCGATAATTTATGAACGACGCCGCTTTTTCATTGTGCGCGCTGCCAGTTGCGAGCCCAGCCGTGAGTTGTCTGTAGAGGGGCTAGCTCTTGTGGGAATAGCAGGATAGACAACCGGGAATGTTCTGGACAAAAAGTTTTGGAACCTGGCAGGAATCAACTCTATAACATGTGAAAAGGTGAGACTTCCTGGTCGAAAAGTTAGCCATCTTCGTCGTGTTTTGAGTGTTTATTAAATTAAGTAGGTACCGTTATGACACATAGTGGAATAAATGTCATAAATTTTGGAAGGCCCAGGCGAGAGCCCTGTACACACCGGACTTACAGCATAATGCGGCCGTTATTACAAATGCGTACAGTGTGGTTATGTTTGCACCAATTGAGCCTGGTACCTATGAGATATCTAAGGCCCTACTGACTACAAACCTAGCCCTATAACAATCACCTAGCACCCTAGTTATGCTACTGCCCTACCCTATCATACAAACCACACCAAACGTAGGTTACGTTAGTTTTACGTGCGGGAAGTCTGTTACAAGGAGACCTACGGTAACAGACGGGATTTGGGTATGATTAGGGGTTTGTGTACGTCGTGCAATGTACACAGGAAATGGTTTTCTCACTGCCGATCCCACAGACTCACAGGATCGTTGAAGGCTAAGGATGTCTTGGCCACAGTAAGAGGAGTAACGGAGAGATGAATATAACTCGACCCCAGCTTGATGACTAATTTATTACAGGTTTTTTTTTTAATTTTCATCAGCATTGCCATCCAACGTGGCAATATTGCCAGCGTTCTGGGAAAATTTCACGTAGACAGCGATGTGGACGAAATTTTTGACGCACAATGACCCCTGCCCTTTTATACGCATTCGTCGTTTTACTTTATTTTTATTTAAGTATATATATAGGTAAATTTTAATTGAGATAATTGAATATTCCTTAATTTTGTGGTCGATACACATTGATATCTAATTAAATGTGTTTTGTATGAGTATTGAGACGATGAAGCGAAGATCTTACTAGGTCATTTCTTAGCGCTGACGTTGCGCCGGTGTTGCCGGCGCGTTGACCGAAAGTATGTCACTGACGCTGTAATACTGTTGTTGGCGCGTGTAACTATTGCCTGTTCACGGTTGAACAAGCCTACAGCCTCCACAGGGATGACGTTGACAAAAGACTTTGCACAGAGGATATTCCAAGTATTTTAAAAAGACACTCTCTCACTCCCCAGGTATTATTTATTGTAAGGACGTTTTATTTTTATTTTTCTGTAGGTAAAACTTGGTTAAATATTTTCAGTACATAAATCATACTTTTACACCCAAAACCCAGTACCCCGGCCCCCTGTGTAACTCCGTAAATACAAGCCTTGTCTGGAATATCCCAAATTAAAACCTAGACCAGTTGAGTATGCCACCCTAGTTCTGGGACGTGCAGCCGGCAGAGGTCGCTCGGCTGCAATCTATCTGTCACGCTGCGCCCGCGCCGAACACGCTCCCACCGCTCCCACCGCTCGCTCCGCTCTCTGACGAGTAGCGAGACAACTACTTACAGGTCCTTAATCCTGATCGCTCTTGTAAGGTTCTGTGTTTGCGGCGAAATCAACAATATTGCGCACAAGAAAATCTAAAGATCCTAGAACCTTCCGTGTAGAAAAGGCGGAAGGGTTTCGTGCCCCTGCCGACTGAAACGATAAAAAAACTCCTGAAATCGAAAGATCATGTAAGTAACTAACTCGTTTTCCTACTAAGAACTCTAAGATAGCTCGTAAAGCTTCTATATAAGCCTATAATAAACTTTTACGCTTGTTATTACCAAGAATTCATCTTAAAAATACAGTATAAATTTAACTCCCTAGTAAATCAGTAATTACAATTTACGACGAACAATACCAAGGTCCACCACACCCACGTTTTAAATTTTACCTGCATCTCTAAATAGCAGCCTGTTTTAAAATGAAGTAGACTTTTAACCACTATGATTCATACGCCAACTATTTAAAATGCGTTGTGTTCGATAATTTGTAGTTCTCTCTTGTTTTTTTGTTTGCGCATCAAGTCTTCAGACACGCAACGGGGCAAGGCACTGTTGGAGTGGAGAGAGTTGCTACGATGCTTTCTTGTTTTATTTTTGCGAGCAAAGCCACAATATGAATTATGTGTTATGAGTGCACCTGCAGTTTCTACTGGGTTTGATTTCAATTTTAATAGTTGATGAGTATTACTTGATAGCATCGTTTTATGGTTCCTATCCATGCACGATTGCATCCTTCCTACTGTCTAATGCAATATTTCCTTGACCAATACACTGATAAGTAAAAATCCTATTTACTAAATGTTTGCTCTCAGCTGTCTCGTTGGTCTAAGTGCTCGCAAAAGCTATTGCGCTGAGTAAGAGGTCCTGGGTTCGATTCTCGATTCGAGCTAAGTGATATTAGGCTTTTTTCCATTTTGGAGTTTAAACATAATTATCGAAATGTGGCAGTACTATAGGTGCACCACTGCCTACTCCTCAGACAATATCGGCGTCATTATATGTTATATTACCTTACGACATTATCATGAAATCATCACTATCTCGATACAAGTAATGGCTTGTAAAACTGTCAAGCTCACCATCTTTACAAAATGAACAATTTTTATTTTAAAATGACGAAAAAATCTAACCCAATTACCTAATTTCGTCCCACATCGGGTCCACCCGATCCCGTCCTATCCAAGGCATCGCTTTGATGTTCGACAGATGAGTGTGAACGATGCGTGGGCGCATACAGTCGTTACGTGACTCATCGTGTAAACGGCGACTATTACATTAACATATGAAGCCCACGTATTGGCCCATCTTATTTGTAGGGTGAATTGTTCAGAGAAATTTGTCTGTTTGTTGCTTTGAATCACAACAACATAGCAGTCTATTTCTCTAAAAAATCCTCTGTAAAAAAACAGTGGATATGAAAAAGAAAAGCTAGAAATATTTTGCGATTTTCTCGGTGATAAACGTCGGGGACACAACCCGCATTGGGCCCGCGTGGTGGATTATGGCCATTCCCTCTCAGAGAGAGTAGGCCTGTGTCCCAGCAGTGGGAACATTATAAAGGCTGATGACGATGATGATGTTGAAACATCGGGGACCATGATATAATATTATGAATATGGGATAGAAACAAAAAATATGTTTATGGGCAAAGAAGAACTATATCAAAATCGGAAGTTATTTATTCAAATTAGGCTAAGTATCATAATTTTTTGAACGTCATAATTTACAAAAGACAAAAGCTTAGCAAAGGCAAAACGATGATTATTAGATCGCACACGAATTATTTGTAGAATGCAAGTTTCATCCGTAGGATCAACAAGTTCTTTATAAATCCCCAATAAATACATAGCCAAACCCTCGAGCCCGAGCTGTAATAAGTATCGACACGAAGTCATAACGAGCAGTAATCTATGGAGGATATCGACGCGGCCATAACGTGGATTATAGCCAGTGAGCTGTAGCAGGATCTCTCGCAGGTGACGTGAGAGTTTACGTGCTATTCATAACGATATGGGCTATGATGGGGTACTAATGGTAAGATATGGGCAGTTTGTAATATTATGTGGGACACGGAGGAACTGTCGCTACGATGTCACAATAAAAAACTTTTCAACAAAAACAAAACACTACAAAGTTTGTAGTGTTTTGTTTTGGAATTCGGTTTGATTTCTTTTTAAGTTTTTTATTTATCTCTTTATAGGTTTGGTAGGTACCTCCAATTATCATGAAAATTGTTTATAGCAAAAGTGTATCTCATGAAGATTCCAATAAGCCCAAACACGACTAGGATACATTGTTTTATTTCGGAGGTCCAGTGCCCACCTTCCGGCTTCATCATCTGATCAGTTCGATGGAACCATTTTATTTTATTTATTTGGCTCACCAACAATTGAATACACTGACACAAAGTTATGAGATACATCTATACTAATATTATAAAGAGGAAAGATTTTTTTGTTTGTTTGTACCGAATAGGCTCCAAAACTACTGGACCGATTTAAAAAATTCTATCACCAATAGAAAGCTACATTATTCCTGAGTGACATAGGCTATTTTTTAATCCCGAAAACGGGTCCTATGGGGCGGTACACGGGAGCGAAGCCGCGGGCAACAGCTAGTCCAATATACATATAGACTAGTGTACCAATTTCTTACAGGTAAGCACATTACGCATTACTTATTTTCCGATTGAAATTGGGCGCCTAATTACAATTAGATGAGTTCTTATACTTATCCAATTTCAAGCAGGCACACATGATTATGCAATTTTCATCAGTCAGTACCATTTATTTATAAGTATTTGGTTAACTATTCGAGATATCTTATACCCGTGACATACTTAGCATTAAGGAGTTCCAGTTGCCATCTGTGATCTTCTTCATCAGTACCACTTCACCAAATGATACTTTCTGAATGCAAATGATTGCATTGTTGATGAAAATACCAAAATCGCTATATGTATGTATGCCTATAATATTTGAAGAGTTCCCTCGATTTCTTCTGGAGCCCATCATCAGATCCTGACCTGGGAAGTATATATTTAGTTTCAAACAGAAGTAAAATGTTTCAAATCGGTACAGCCGTCTTTGAGTAATCGGGAAAAAACATTTAAAAAAAATACAGTCTGACGAATTGAGTACCTTCTTCTTTTTTTGAAGTCGGTTAAAAGGTCATTAAAATTTTATTTTCTGGTCCAAGCTTTTAATAGAGCTTTTTGTGAAAGAGCTTCTCAATGAAGTGTCTTTCTATAAATGCATAGCCGAACTCGGATACCTCTATCATAAAACCAAGAGCAAGAACGACCTAACACCAAACCTATTTCTTCCACTAAATAGACTTGCTACGATCGAATTAAAAAGTTGGGGGTGCTGAGGAGGACGAAGCAATAACTATCCCTCCCTGGCAGTAAGGAAACGCTTGAATGAGAATTGGATCCAAAAATGTTACAACAGAGCCTTGCGCCATTTTTTGATATGGTAAATGTTCTACTAACTCCTTCTCATTCACTTGTTCATAAGACACCCTATAGCTCACTGAAACTTACCGTATGTCCGTTCAAATAAGATTAAATCTATCTCTACCTACTATACCGTTTAATTGCATTTATCCCTGGTAATGTTTCATATGCCGTGGTTCCGTGTCCTCTGACCGCTGCATGTTAATGTGGCGCGAGAGGCCCCGATACGACACGCCAGTCGCCACACTTCGCTAATTAGATGCGCCTGCGCACCCAACTGGGCAGATAGATGCACTAACTTAAACAAGCAGACAGAGTTACTTTCGCATTTATAATATTGGTACCTATGGAATTAGGGATTGGAAAAAATGTGTATGCGTACTTTCCTTATCTGAATCTAATTGCCCTTCTGTAATGAGCTTTAACAATTAAACACCGTACTCGGCTGCAAGTAATTGCCCCTGACTTAATTTTCACAGCAACTTAATGTCAATAGCAGATGATACACCGAGGCCATAAAGTAGTATTTTATGTCATGGGTGCGATATTGAATCCGAAGCGCAATGAAGGATGCCAGGGCTTAGAGTTTCAATGCTCATACAATGGCTGCAAAAAAGTTGGGGATTCTCGCAAAGGTGAGACGGTACTTCACACCTGAACAGCTGCTCAACTTGTATAAAGCGCAAGTTGGGTCGTGCATGGAGTACTGCTCTCACCTCTGGGATGGATCCGCCAAATACCAGCTTGATGCGCTTGAGTCGATTAACAGACGGGCCAAGAGGCTTATTGGCAACGATACACTGGTCGCCTCAAAGCTCCAGAGCCTCGAACATCGACGCCGAGTTGCCAGTCTGTCGGTTTATTATCGGTTACATTTTGGGGAGTGTGTGACGGAACTGCACAATTTGATTCCGCCTAGCCTTTTCCATTATCGGACTACAAGACGCACAGCCATGCACCATCGGCTCATCGTGGACATCCCACCCATACGCACAAAGCGTTTTGCTAATACTTTCATTGTGCGCACAGCTAAGGAGTGGAATTCCCTTCCGGAGTCTTTGTTCCCTGATAGCTACAATCTTGGGGTCTTTAGGTCAAGAATGAATAGGTTATTTCTAGGCAAGCGTGCTTCACCGTAGACCACATCATCGCTTACCATCAGGCGAGACAGTGGTCAAACGCGAGCATATCGATAACAAAAAAAACATGGTTTAGATTCAAATTTGAACTAACCGGACCTTATTATCTGCATAATCAATAGGTGGCTGCCCTGTCCTTCCTTAAGGCTTCCTTATCGCATCACTCTCCTATCGCCCACGATATGAGACCTCCCGCGTCACCGCCCGTCATTACAGACGCATCGATCGGCTTATAATTAAAATGTAAATGAGCGCCATTGCCCGCCTCTGTCGGTCACAAGTGATCACATCCAGCCACCATTACCAGCCCAGACTTATTTATTACTTATCACCCACAATTAAAATGTCCACAATTCGATCCGGTGACTCTCAACTTTCCTATAAAGTATCAAATTAGATTAGATAATTTAAAATGAGCTTTTTATCGTAGTGTATGTGCGTTATGCGCTGATGTAGGTGCCAGATTTTAATGATAATAAAATTGAGATTATTTTCGTTATGTTTTTGATAGACTTCCACTGTATTAGAATTTAGATTATTGAGGTATTTTGATGTTGAAATTCACTGTTGTTGTGTAAGCTCTATCTTCATGATTTGTCCATTACATTAACATCAGATTAGTTCTAAATAATGTCGAATCGAAGAAAAAAGGTTATTGTGGGTACCGAAGACGTAAAATTTTGATTGTCCGTACCTACTTAATACAGATTGGAAGCCGATCCCGAACGACCAGAGTAGGCTTGATTTAGAAGTATTGGCATCAGTGCTGGGCAGCTGGGCTGAGCTGCAGATAAGTTAATGGTGTTTCAAAGACAAGTCAATAGTGATTTTCATCCCCTAACGTGCCCTAATGTTACAAAACCTTTTCGGTGGCGTTTCGTGCACATTCTTCTCCGTAGAGAACTACCTACGCTTGCGAAAGCTTTTTGTTTTGGAATGACCGACTGCTGGAAATTTGGACAATTCAAAAATACCTTTACCTAAACGGTTTAATTAAAATTTCAAACCGTTTGGTTTGAGTTTTTAGTCTAGTTGTGACATTTTAAATCGAACTCCAGACCACACAAACCACACAGGCCGACAGTCATCCAACTAATAACCAATAAAATCCATTAGGTGGGACATGCAGGTTCCGTACAGGATGCCACTTAACCTGCGCCCGCGCAGCTAATTAGCGCGGCGTGTAGGAAGTGCCCGATGTGTGTCGAGCGCGGCCGAGGATTGCCGAGCGCGACACGACCGAGACGCACGAGCCTAGGAATGGACGCCGTTACAATGATGTAGGGGTTCGAGCACTGAAACAGGTCCCTGTAATTGTTTGGGATTTTGTAATTGGATTGGAATTAAAACAAGAGGAATCGAACTGTTTGTTGGTAAATGCTGCGACTGCAAAGGCCCCCTTGCACAACGTTTACAAAACTTTAAGGCAAAAGGTAAGGCAAGATAAATCAACAATTAGTACAGTATCAAAAGACTGTTGTTTTTTAGATAGACCTTCTCCAAATCTATTTTAGATACATTTAGATAAAAGAGCGGTGACTGGCCTAGAACACTTGAGTGTGAGAGAAGTCATAAAGGCATTAATTGACAGTTGAGTTAACAGTGCAATGCAATGATTTTACAGAACCTAGGTACTTTTCCACTCCTCAGTCGACTTTCAGAATATTTTATACTTTTATTTGTTGTTAAAGCGGCAACAGATATACATCATCTGTGAAAATTTCAACTGTCTGGTTATCACGGTACCTACATGAGACAGTCGGACAGTTGAGTCTTAGTAATAGGGTTCCGTTTTTACCCTTTGGGTACGGAACCCTAAAAACGAACATGTAAACGCATAATGAAGTTCCATTGTAAACTATAAATACAAATAAAAATGAAACTACCTACGCGTTTGCTAGGGTTTTGCGGGGCACCCCCCTCTTGGCATAATATTGATTGGCATAACGTTTTCGCATAGCTTTTTTTAGCATAATATTACTGTGGCATAATGCAAAGGTTAGCATAACTGTCATTTGGTCTAATTTGTTTTGCCATAATTTGGAGTTGCATACATTTTTAAGGCATAACTAATATTTATTCGTTATAATACCTAGGTCACATTACACAATCAATAGGCCTTTATATACCTAGGCTATTTAAATACCTAGATCATATCTTAATCGAGGATGGTATGCTGGCCCGCAGGTTTGCGCGATGTTCGAGGGAAGTGAAAATTGTACTTTTCAAGGCGTATTGCCAGCCTTTCTAATGAACTTTTACACGTCTGTGGGTTAGACATACGCAGAGGGCTTACAAAGTTCTCCGGGTCCAGTATGAACGCTTTAGGATACTGTTGGGGCTCGCACGTTTCTGTAGTGCATCGGGGATGTTTGCAGAAGCAAAAACTGATAGTTTTCCGGCGATAATGCGGAAGTGGACAGCATCCCTGATGCATAGGGTGCGGGGGAGCGCAAACGGTTTCCTAAAGGTTATTGTGGATAAACTGGACTGCCTTTTCCTGGGGTACTGGACCCGCTTGCACAGCGGCGGCTCCAGTGCATATGAACTGATTGCATTATTTGTAATTTATTTGTTATTTATTTATTTATATTGTGTGGATGGATTATTGTCAAGGCGGGGGGGCTCAGTAACCACCGTGGCTTGGTCACCCACGGTGAAGCGAAGAGGAACCCGAGGAGGGGCCGTATGTCAGGGCTTTTGCCGATTAAGCCGACGACGTAGCGGCCAACTAGTTGGTTGCGGTGCCGCTTGGTAACAGGTGACATCGCAACTGAGGCGGGCCGCGATGTCTTATGGAGATTCCCAGGTCCCATACGATGTCGCGGCTGAGGGTTGGAGGCCGCGGCGGGAGAGGAGTGCCAATATTGCGGTGCGCCGCTCTCCCTACCTTACGCGGCCTAGACGGGTGAATGTTAGGTTAGATTGATGTTGCCCTGCAGAAAATGGTAGAGCGCCATTATGCGCGATCCATTCCCTCCGCACCATTCCTAGGCCAGGAGTCGGCCGAAGAGCAGCTAGGCTGAGTGGGCGGTAAAGAACCCTCGGAAACCTTGGCCCTCCTTCTCCTCTTCTGCTGCGCGGGTGCGTCACAAGCCTTTCCGCCCGCTCTGTGCCCAGCAGGCCTCCCTGCAGCTTTACAGAGGCTGCAGTTTGGCACCGTGGAGAACTGGGCCACCTCGTGGCCGGGATAACCACAGCGATAGCAGTGCTCGTTACGTAGCCGCGACCTCCAGCGTAAGATGTGAGATGGAATACCGGGGTGGTTTTTTGTCAGTAGGAGTGAGACTGACAGACCCCTCCGCCCCGGTGGAGGACATCCAATGGGGATTTTCCACCCCGGAACAAAAAGGTTTAGCTTAGGTTAAGGTGCGACGAGTTGGCCTTTGGGCTAC
This sequence comes from Orthosia incerta, assembly GCA_948252205.1. Classification (NCBI taxonomy): domain Eukaryota; kingdom Metazoa; phylum Arthropoda; class Insecta; order Lepidoptera; family Noctuidae; genus Orthosia; species Orthosia incerta. Next base: position 32,705,887 of record OX411747.1, on the reverse strand, counting down.
CCATGAGCCGCGAACATGTTTGTTTTATTCCAAAGATCAGTATGAGTAAATATCATCATGCGTTTATAACATTATGCTTTATAAAATTATGTTTATTAAAAATAGGCAAAATTATTATTATGCCAACAGTAGATATTTATGGCAATATACATTATGGCAAAACATTTAGGATGCCTGATAATATTATGCGTAATGATCATTATACTGAATTTTGTTATAACAATACTAGCGGACGCCTCACGGTTTCACCCGCGTAGTTCCCGTTCCCGTGGATATACAGAGATAAAAGTAGTCTATGTCACCCGGGGATAGTGTAGCTTCCCAACGGTGAAAGAATTTTTGAAATCGGTTTACTACTAGTTTTTAAGTTTATTCGTTACATACAAAAATACAAATCTTTCCTCTTTATAATTTTAGTATAGAAATATAGATAAATTAAGTCAATATATTTTATGCTTATCAGGTTTTGGGGGTTGTCATTTAAAAGGGGAAACTAATCCCCATAAAAACAACTAACAACCTGAAAATCGGGATCCTGGATACTAAGGCCAACCCCAGAAAACTTAACCGAGAATCATGAACACGAAGAAGCTGTTATTCTAATCAAATGCCACAGCGCCCACAGCCCCAATAACTAGTGCAAACGAGCCTTATTGCAGTGCTTAGCTGCAGGAACACGGCGCACGACACAACGTGCAGAGGTCCTGCAACATAATGCTGCTAATAGTTGATACATTACTTATTCAGGACATCATAAACTTAGCTAACGAGCTCGCGGCACTTGCGGCGCGGACTAATGAGTGCCGTGTTCCATGCGTGCCGCGCCGATACCGTGCCGAGCGTGCCGCCGGGCTGCAGTCACGAGCACCGTTATGTTTCACGTATCTACAAGCAGTATTGGTTGTACCAATCTGCAAGCTGTGTTATCATTAATATGAGACAGAGTAGTTAATGGGAAATCGGAAAATCTGAAGAAAATAGTTAGCTAGGTATCAAGAACAAAATACTTCCAAGAACTTTGTTCTCAAGAGTTTGTGATTCGTCTGAGAATGTAGTATGATGAAAAACGGAAGTATCAAAAGCTATCCATATAAATACCAAAAACAGTAAGAATAAGGAAATGTTGAATAGTGGGCGTGCCTATTGCCATCAAACTTGTCCAAATCCAGGCTGGTACTAAGAAATGAATGGGGGAATAACTCAATGACACTTAAACCGACCTATTGAACCCAGGACGTCATGGTCAGCAGTACCATACGCGACCACGAGACCAAAGGGCAGAGCGATTTACAGTTTGCAGAATAATTGGCGACAACACTTCTGTGAAAGTTCATAAAAGCTGGACACTTTACTTTTGATTGGGTGTTCGCTGTGTGAAATAATGAGAGCGTGACGAACTGACGATCGAGCTGATGGGTCGCCATCAATGTATCGACACATTTGTGCTAGCATCGCATGTCACACGCGAACAAACACCGGCGGGTGACAGAGGCACAGGGCACTAGCCACGGAGCAACAGCCTCATGCTTGCACCATCTCAGGCATTGCCAAAGAACTCATTAAAACACTCATGACAAAAAAGCCCACTTTACTAGTACCCCATTACACATAAATCTTCACAATCCAATTACTAAAACGGTAGCCGCCTCCCGAACGAACCGATTCGATACGATTGTTCATAAATATTCTAACGGTAGCCGTAATCGATTACAATAATCGTTAATCGATAAACTATTCGCTTCATACGTATCGCTAATCAAGCCGATTTCACGCCAAGACGCACGGTTAAATACTATAATCGTTGTAATGGATAAAAAGTGTAATTCGCGAGGGGAGCTCAATTACCGGAGGAGAAAAACATTAGATGCAAATGAGACGCCGACAACAGAATTCCGCCCTTATATCAAACACGAAAAGGTCGCTATAAGTGTGAAGGATTAATTTGTTTTGCAATAAAAACTGTTATAAATAAATTGAATAGGATAGTTTAATCCCATTTTGTGACAATAGGCATCCACTTGCGCAGCTGACATCATAAAAACCTGCGCTTGATGCGGTATTGTGTGTCCCTCGCAGATAGAGGAGGGTCGTAGGGTAGGGACAATGGCCGACTTTTTTGTGGTTAGAATAATGATGTTAGGACAAGTGGGCAATCAGGAGTCTGCGCACGTTTGCACAACTGTTCATGGAGCTTAGGAGCTTATCCCTGATGATGTCTCATGCTCGTGTTCGTGTTCATGTCGCTGTACCGATGTCAGCTCGATATGACCTGAAACGGTTGTGGAATAACTAATGAGCTATAATTTTCTCTCTAAACTCGTTAATTGCGCCGTTCAGGTTAGATCTAGCTTGCCATTAGGCAGGTTCCTGCCTTAGAGATATTTTAATTACACAATATCAGGTAGTTAGATAGGTACCTATCTACAAACATATACACAAGCGCACGCACGGTTGGCGCAGTGGTTGAGTGATTGACTGCTGCGCTGTGTGTCGCGGGTTCGATTCCCACACGGAACAACTATTTTTATGACTTACAGACTGTTGTGCCGGCTCTGGGTGTTTGTGTATGTGAGTTTATGTTTGTAAACGTACCCACGATACAGGAAGAAATTCCGAGTGTGGGTATAGTTTTATTAAAAATATATATATACATATATCGGAGGAAGGTATATGATTAAAAATCAGGAACAAAGAAATATCGCTTGTAAACTTATTAATTCAGTTTTGTTTAACTGGCAACATTTAGTCTACGATTCAATCTCAATTCGATTTTATTCAATTGGCAACACTCAATTTTCTCCAATGTCTAATGCTAGGGAAGGATTTGAATCCTATTCTATTTCTAGAGGAAGGTGACACACAATTTGGAGGGAGACGCCAACGGCGAAGGCGCGGTTTGACTTGACTAGAGAGAACTGGAGAGGGACATAATGGAATTATTGGTGCCGGTGCAGTTGCGTCTAAAAGTATCAGGCTAGTGAAAGTGATTACAAATTGGCTCGTCAACTTGCTACTAGAATTGAACAATGGACTTTAACTCTAAACGCATAAATTTCCTACATTCTGTGCTTTGGCTGCATGCACTTACCCAAAGAAAAGCCCACAAGACCGAGGGTATATCGAAGGTAACCCTCCTATTTCCGATATATATATACTAGAAAATGGAATGAAGCCTTGAAAAACTGAAAACATTGCAATAGAAGAGGTACCTAATCGGAAACCTACGATTGCCCACGGTTGTAACATTTTATTGATCCAATAAAACCCGTGAAACACTTAAACAACAAAATCCTTTACAGAACTATGTTCCAACGAATTATTTTCCAAATGTGGAGGTTTAGCATAGTATTAGCAGCCATACAAGGCGGCTTTGTTCGCCGTGATGGCGGATAGCGCGACCTCTCGCGACCGTGTCGCAGTGTCGCACACCTAGCCACCGCTTCATTAGGGATGCTACTTAATGGCCTGTGGCTGCAAATGGCCTGTAAAATGTGCCTGTTAGCTGCAGGTTGCTAGATCGTAGCGCAGTTACGAGAATACTTTGTCGTTTGAGAGGTTTTGCTTTCGTTGTGAGCTAAGATCACAGTCATAAATCTAACTAGATGACGCGATTGTATGTACTTCGCGTGCCAAGAAAACCGGCCAAGTGCGAGTCGGACTCGACATCTGTAAAACATTCAACTGTCTAGCTATAACGGTTCATGACTTCATGAGATAAAGCCTGGTGACAGACAGACGGACCGCGGAGTCTTAGTAATAGGGTCCCGTTTTTACCCTTTGGGTCCGAAACCTTATAAACGGAGTAAAGTTACGATCGATGATCGTAATCTGAGCTTTTCATTTAGCATTATCGGCACCGGAAATACACCGAGTTATAGAAAAATGCCTATTTATGTCATATTGAGCTGTAAAGAATGTATAAGTGAAAAAGTTGGTCGAAGCATTGGAAATGTTTTCTTTCATTTGTGAAAAAGTTGCGTTTTCATACCAATGTGGTTAGTCGATGGCTGCAAATATTCGCAAAGCAGCAGCAGTTGAAACGCACTCTTAGATAGGTCAACAGATTTTGAAGCAACCCTTTCACCATCTTTTTTCTCAGGTACCTAAAACTTCTAAAAACTTAATCCGATACCAACTACTTCACGGGCTTTTAGACAAAAATATACCTACATTTAAACATTAAAATTAGCAAATGAGATAATATAAGAATAACTAGCAAACAGTCCAATGCAATAGACAGCAGCATAAAAGGGATTTAAAAATAATCACAGTAAATCGTGGCATATGTGAGTTTGGCCCCAAATGATATTATCACATGTTTGTATTGCCAGATCGAGCAGACGGGCGGACAAGGGAGGCGCGCCGTGTTCATTGTTATAATATTAACAGACTGACAACACGACAAACGTGCCATACGATAATACGATTACACTATTGAAATATAATAACATTGGGGTTGAAGAGGACATAAAAAATGGTCGTTGAATAACCCTTTGGGAGCAGTTGTCAGCGTTAATTAAAAATGTAATAATTTTGTGGCAAAGAAGACACATTCTACAAGAAGTGTGAGCTATTGTGTAGAAATACACTAGACCACATGTCAGTGGTAACAAAACCAGTATTAGCTAGCGCCGTGCTAAATTCCTAAACTATTTGGGTTCGTATTTTGTGTGTGAATAGACAAAAACTTTTTTTAACTGACGGGTCGCTACGCTTTGACTCATCATTAGAGTGCTTTGGCCCTTAGGACAGATTGTTAAATCTTCAGATAAATTTTATCTGAAGAATAAAAATAACGGTATGACAATTAATTTCTATACCAAAGTTGTCAAACCGGTATATTTACAACCGGTGTATTCTTCAGATAAAAGTTATCAAGACGATTGAAAAATCAGCCCTTGTATACGAGCGCCCACGACCAAAACCATGTCACATCCTTTTACGGTCATGACCGTATAAAAACGCCAGATTAGGTGAATCTGAAGTCGTCTAGGTGGGCTATAACCAGCGTTGCCAGACGTCCCGATTTTGACGAGACGTCCCGATTTTTATGTATCGGGCGGAATGTCCCGCGCGGTACAGGCTCAGTCCCGCTTTTCGGGGATATTTAAACTAGTGTCTTCCTTACATCAAACAGCTTTCCTGAACGCGTTTTTTCTCAGATGAATTTAAAATGGTCGGATGCGAGAAATAAATGCTCCAGGAAACTTTAAAAGAAGTTAAATCTTCACAGAAATGTTATGAATAATTAATTCTTATAAATAATTATTCTATTAATATAACATTCACTCCCCAGACTATTGTTTGAAACACCACATTTTTCTAATGAATAAAACTTTTTGATGTTATTTTTTTATGCAGAAGACGAAGAAGACTCAACTACCTAACTATAGGGCAAAACTGATTTAAAATAATATCATATAACACTATCGTTCATTTTTAGGGTTCCGAAGTCAACAAGGAACCCTTATAGTTTCGCTCTGTCCGTAGTTTTTCTTTTCTATCCCATGGTGTGGGGTATCGTTGGATAGGTCATTCAAAAATATTATGGGTTTGTTTGAACCATTTTTCGATTCAGAGATCCGTTTGCGTAAAATTAAGCTTTAGATTGCAAATTTATGTTAGAGACAAGTGTGCCCCCCCACTGCCAGCGAAATGGTTGGTCTTGGCTATGTAAAAAAATTCACGGCAGTAGTAAATATAACGAAATTAAAAGGCAAACTATCACAGATAAGTACTCTTTACAAGTTTACGAGTAATAGTCGACTCGACCAACTTATAAAATGTACTTGGAACCGTAAAAAAATTGTACAAATGCCTTGGAAAAATTACTTAAATGACGTTGTTAGCTGTGTAAAACAGAGTAAATATATGCTTATGATGCATCTAAAAATATACAATAATAAAATCATAACAGGCTTTATAAGTTTACGAGTAATAGTCGACCAACTTATAAAATGTACTTGGCACAGTAAAATTTTTGTACAAATGCCATTGAAAAATTACTTAAATAACGTTGTCAGCTGTGTAAAACAGATAGAGAGTAAATATATAATTACTAGCTGACCCGGCACACTTTGTTTTGCCATAAAAACACCAAACATTCATCTACCCTACTCTACCTACCCTACCTACCGTACCTACTTCACATAAACCATCTACTAATTAGTCCGAACAAAGCCTAAACATTTGGTTTGGATAGGTGAGCCCGTTCTTGAGTTAAAAAATTACAACGAAAAGTGGCATTGATTTGTATATATGTATATATAGATATAGATATAGATAGATGAACCATGTAAAAATCTGCAACTATAAAATCATCATCATCATCATATCGGCCGAAAGACGTCCACTGCTGGACATAGGCCTCCCTCAATGGGGGTTTGCTGTAATCGCCACGCTTGGCAAGCGGGTTGGCGATCGCAGTTTGTTCTTAAAGTGCACAGAGAACGCTGCTGCCCATTCTCTGGTGTTTCCCTTAGTCGCCTCTTACGACACCCACGGGAAGATATGGGATGGTGAAATTCTTTACGTCCGTCACCATACGGTACAATAAAATCATAACATCCTTAATTAGTATATTATGCAACTAGTAAATAAAGGACGGTTTTAAAGCGAGGGCCATAGATGAACCACGAGCAAGTGAATGATTCTACTAACATTCATGATGATTGAATCACGAGCATAGCAAGTGTAAGAATCCTGAGTGACGCGAGTGATTCATGGCCCTCGATATAAATCCGTTTTATTCAAGAGTTGCATACTATATTTTATACCATGACTACGATTAAAAGAAAGATTTAAGCGAAAATCACAAGGAAAAATACTAAATAAAAGTTTTATTACATTCAAAATTTAAAAAAAATGTGAAAACTCAGGGTTTCACATTTTTTCTAAATTAAAGCAGAGCTAGGCAACAGCAACTGTGTTTCAGGGGCCAGTGACCAACGTTACTTTACTTAATTATAATTAATTAACATCAATGCAATTAATATTAGAATTACAATCCAAATAAGTATTCACTAAACATCCCAGACTAAAATCAAAATCATTATTAAAATCCTAAACATTAACAAACTGAAAATCAAATCGATAAAGGAGTTTGAAAGTCGAATATTCTTTGCACAAGGAGTTCGTATAGAGTATTTTATGCGCATGGAGGTTGTATAGCATTGAGATGGACGTCGAATATATATTGGTGAGTTCTAAATTCAAACACCAAAACAGTGAGTAAAAGTGCTTTTTATTCACTGTTTTCAGTGAATAAAATAAGCATTTTAGAGGGGGAATGGTATAATAGAACATTATGGTACAAGTGTGCAATGTTGGTGATTACCGCTGAGGCGCCATTGAGACCCGAGCCGTAGGTGAGGGTCTTAAGAGAGCCGAGGACGGTAATCATCAATACACACGTGTATCATACGTTTTTCAACACACTTGTGAAGAAAATAATACAAAAAAATCATTTTCAACAGTAAAAACGAGTTGTGAATTTTTTTTCACAATGGCAGGCAAAATTAATCAGTTTTCCTATGCGCGCGCATTTAACAATGGCGATCGGCCATAGACTAAAAGAATGAGGTTTCCTTTTTTTTTGGCTTTTCGTGGATAGTGTTTTAGCCACGTACAAAATAGGGAGTTTCAATATTTCTTAATTACAGAGCAAATAAAATTTATATTTGAGTGAAAGTTTTATTTATTAAGCACGTACAAGTTGAAACTATCTATTTAAATACGAAGTTGCTTAAAATGAGCAAGCAATAGGTACATTAATTTATTTGTACTATTGAGCACGATCTTTTTTGTATCGAAACGTTTTTAAGAACAAAGCAACTCAACCAATAAATTAAAAAAAATACTCTATAACTCACATGTGAATAATAGCAATTAAAAAGTCACAGTTTGATAACAGGTATCATTATGTGCCTAATTGCGGTGAAATTAGAGTCACTTTATGAGCAAGTGTGTTGAAAAATAATGATTTCTAAATGAATGATGTTTTTTAAGCTCGATTCGACACTCGCATTGTAGTGTAACGTTGTACGTGGTTGCTAACACATCAGAACCTGGGTAGCATTAATAGAAAAATAATTAAAACCTATTTGCGCTTGCGGCTGATATTTTAAACTGGCAACACTATAATGAACAAGCAAATACTGTCGCAAACTCCGCGCACGGAACTGGTTTGTTGAATGTTGGTAGTTGATTTCCCTCTGAGTACGGTATGACTAACACTCTCGGACTTCCTGCGGTTAGTGGAACAGTCTCGACCGGCAGTGACTTGGCACTACGTAGCAGCGGAGAGACAGTGTCTGCATAGTGGGACATGTACCTCTGTCACCTTCACATAGTGACCTTGTACGACACATTTTTATTATAACTACTTTTATTATCCACACGCTACCGTGAACAATAAATTTAGACTCAGTTAACCCCAGATTGGGTGAGTGTTGCAAAACTTATATTATCTAGAATTAAGTGATCATTGCATGACTTGTTAAAATCTCGCTATTTGTAAGTTTTGTAATAATGTTTACTTTGGACGCTTGAACCGTTGATTCACATAATCACGTTTTTGTATCAACGGTGATTATTAAATTCAAATCATATTTTAACTTTTATGTTTCACCGAATGACCGTAACATAGGTGTAACGGGTCATGACGGTTACTTTTAAATGATCTTCATTCCTTTCATTCATTATTTTCATTATTCAATGTAGTATTGGTGAGTGGTAGTAAGTCAATGGAAATAATTGTTTTGAAAAATTCTTAAAATCATTGTGTTATTTTTTTCATCTACCTCACATTACTAGATGTTATAATTATGTTGCATCATGCTTTTAAATTGTACCACGCTGCTTAGACTGCTTCATCTTGATGGCTAATTGATGCTAGATCACCGCTTTCCACCGTAGATTCCATGTTCGAAGGTTGTCAGGATGTTGCAGTCAGTGGTACGAATTCGGTCATTTTCTTAAATGCCTAATTCGGAATATTCCAGGGTGCACCTATACCGGACACCTTTCGGTGTTGCTACATGGCTGTGGCTGGACAACCTGCATGCTACCCACCGACAGGAAGATCGACCTACCTACCTGGCTGCCACCAGTCACCTACGTTCTGGAAACTGCCAGGATAGTGGTTTTCATACGGCGGTCTTGAACCTAACACGCGCTCGATATTAGGAACTCACACCAGTCTCCGGCTGGGTTTCTGTAAAATTTTATATAATATTTTTTTTAATAAATTGTTATATCTACCCTCTCTTCGAGACTTTAATTTACCTGCCTGGCCCCTAACCGTTACAGTGGCGCCCATACTAGTGGTAGATATCGAGCCGTGTTTAGTTCTTTTCTGCTAGGCATTATTTTAGTTTTCTTGGTGCTGGCTGTCTATTTCAGTAGTGTTAGTGTAAATACCATGATTACAAGCTGCCAAAAGTGATATTTCTTCCTTATCTCAGGTATCATTTTGATAAAATTATACTGTAAAATTTTTAAACTACCCACAATTATTTTTCTAATGCACGTTTTGGTAGCTTGAGTATTTGATTTTGTTCTGTTACTGTGTAAAACTATTTATGTTTTGTTTATGAGAATTTTGCAACACACACCTCTCGGGTAAATTGAGAATTGAACCATTATTTTTTCGTTTACTTTTGAAACATATCGAAAATGTTGTATCACATAAAATTTTTATCGTTACAAAAGGCGGAACTAGAATACGAATTGGCGGATACATCGGGAAAATCTATCGGCCAATGGCATATTAAAGATATCAAGTAAACCAATTACAAGGACTAAATGCTAAAACTTAATACTAAAAATAAAAATACAAACAAAATAATAAAAAACAGCTCAATACAAATCATTGACTATAACTACCCAACTATGTTCATCCTATCTAAAACTAATTAAAACTAAATAATACTTATAAACTAATAAATTTAATCAAACAATCAACCCTAACGTACGTACTGCTAAAACCGTCTACCTACACATAACCAAATTCTAACTGCTTGTATTATTATTTATTTAATTATATTATTATTAAGAACAAACAGTATAAATAGCAAGATGATTGATAATAACATAAATTCCAATAGAACTATTATTACTATCGGTCCTACAACCATAGTACGAAAGCGATCATGGCTCTACCCCATTGATTTCTTTTTCCCATACCAATGGCCCTACACCATAGGTATTCTAAAGAGTAGTTCAACTCTAAATAAGCGTGAATCATTAGCATCCTAGTTATATTATTATCAATAAAGAATTGGTTATGTGTAGACTTCCCTGTTCTTTCAATATTAATTAAAAACAAAACCTACACTTGATTCGCGGGAGTGTTTTGTGCTGAATTTTAAACGGGATACTTCGAATATTAGAATGCGGAAACACAGGAACTAAAGTGTTGCTGCCGATAGAATGATGAATGAATGAAGAGTGACGAATGAAAGAGAAAGAATGAATGAGCAACGTTAATCAAGTGACTTCAGAAGCAGTAGAGGCGGATTTTATTTAGGAAAAATCCTACGCTAACAAGGGGGGTACTGTAACGTTGTACGTGGTTGCTAACACATCAGAACCTGGGTAGCATTAATAGAAAAATAATTAAAACCTATTTGCGCTTGCGGCTGATTTTTTAAACTGGCAACACTATAATGAACAAGCAAATACTGTCGCAAACTCCGCGCACGGAACTGGTTTGTTGAAGGTTGGTAGTTGATTTCCCTCTGAGTACGGTATCACTAACGCTCGCGGACTTCCTGCGGTTCGTGGAACAGTCTCGACCGGCAGTGACTTGGCACTACGTAGCAGCGGAGAGACAGTGTCTGCATAGTGGGACATGTACCTCTGTCACCTTCACATAGTGACCTTGTACGACACATTTTTATTATAACTACTTTTATTATCCACACGCTACCGTGAACAATAAATTTAGACTCAGTTAACCCCAGATTGGGTGAGTGTTGCAAAACTTATATTATCTAGAATTAAGTGATCATTGCATGACTTGTTAAAATCTCGCTATTTGTAAGTTTTGTAATAATGTTTACTTTGGACGCTTGAACCGTTGATTCACATAATCACGTTTTTGTATCAACGGTGATTATTAAATTCAAATCATATTTTAACTTTTATGTTTCACCGAATGACCGTAACATAGGTGTAACGGGTCATGACGGTTACTTTTAAATGATCTTCATTCCTTTCATTCATTATTTTCATTATTCAATGTAGTATTGGTGAGTGGTAGTAAGTCAATGGAAATAATTGTTTTGAAAAATTCTTAAAATCATTGTGTTATTTTTTTCATCTACCTCACATTACTAGATGTTATAATTATGTTTCATCATGCTTTTAAATTGTACCACGCTGCTTAGACTGCTTCATCTTGATGGCTAATTGATGCTAGATCACCGCTTTCCACCGTAGATTCCATGTTCGACGGTTGTCAGGATGTTGCAGTCAGTGGTACGAATTCGGTCATTTTCTTAAATGCCTAATTCGGAATATTCCAGGGTTCACCTATACCGGACACCTTTCGGTGTTGCTACATGGCTGTGGCTGGACAACCTGCATGCTACCCACCGACAGGAAGATCGACCTACCTACCTGGCTGCCACCAGTCACCTACGTTCTGGAAACTGCCAGGATAGTGGTTTTCATACGGCGGTCTTGAACCTAACACGCGCTCGATATTAGGAACTCACACCAGTCTCCGGCTGGGTTTCTGTAAAATTTTATATAATATTTTTTTTAATAAATTGTTATATCTACCCTCTCTTCGAGACTTTAATTTACCTGCCTGGCCCCTAACCGTTACAGTAGTGGCCCGGGTCGTTGGCAATACCGGTCCGTAATCCATACGGTGCATGCGCGCGGGTGTGTCTATTTTGTGTTAGTGCAGAAATATTTTCAACGTTTTGTAATCTAAAGTCAAATTAGATTCGATTGCCAAGCTAATTACTTATTTTCTTTTGTCGATATCCATCTATTAAGTCAATATTCGACCCAACTACATCACTAATTGAGTAGCGTAAAACTTTCCAGAACGAAATAATGAATACCGCCGATTAGAAGTGAATACATATGATTTTTTTCTAATTCTGAAAGAAAAATAAACAAGGAGCGTGCGCGCAAGGATCCAGGAACGAACCATACCATTCCCCGTGGCTCAAACGCGCGCTCGTATTGGCTCCTTTCGAAATTCACCCGCGGTGGTACCTACTCAAATAGATAATATTTTTCTAACTTCAGTTGCAAAGTTGGATTTTATAACTCCTTCTTCAGTTACCAGTTAGTCCTTCTTTAAGTCAAGAATGAATAAGTTACTTCTAAGCAAGCGTGCTTCACCGTAGACCACATCATCGCTTACCATCAGGCGATATAGTGGTCAAACGCGAGCCTATAGATTTAAAAAAAACATCATCCTATGTGGGCCCGTTTTTGGACGTTGTGTGCCGCTGAAACCGTTTTCATGTTCATGTAACAACAACAAAACCCTCTTCTTAGTACGCATTATTATGCAACTTCGGAACCCTATTACTGCGCGTGGCCCGACACGCACTTGGCCGGTTTTTTAATGGCTAGTTTTGCTATCTATTGTCATGTAAACGTAATTTAAAACTCAAATACAAAGAAAAATATTTAAAAACTTCTGATTATATACTTTTTTAGGGTTCCGTACCCAAAGGGTAAGAGCGGGACCCTATTACTAATACTCCGCGGTCCGTCTGTCTGTCTGTCTGTCCGTCTGTCTGTCACCAGGCTGTATCTCATGAAGTCATGAACCGTTATAGTCTAGACAGCTTTTTTTTTTACAGATGATGTATTTCTGCCGCTATAACAACAAATACTAAAAACAGAATAAAATAAATATTAAAGTGGGGCTCCCATATGACAATTTTTTTTGCCGTTTTTTGCGATAATGGTACGGAACCCTTCGTGCGCGAGTCTGACTCGCACTTGGCTGGTTTTTTTTACTATGTCCCACTTTCGATGAAAACATTCCGGTTTTTCACTCAAAAAGTCCCGACTTGCCAAAAAATATATCTGGTAACGCTGGCTATAACGTAGTTTTATTTTCTCTGTGGTGGGCACTGGGCAGTACCGGCCAAAAAGGTCACAGTATTATGGGGGTATTTCAGCTATAAAAAAACAATATAGTGGTCAAAAGCGAGACTATACCACAAATAAAAACCGAACAAGTGCGAGTCGGACTCGCGCACGAAGTGTTCCGTACCATTATCGCAAAAAAACGTCACGTTTGTTGTATGGGAGCCCCACTTAAATATTTATTTTATTCTGTTTTTAGTATTTGTTGTTGTAACTTGTAGCGGCACCAGCAGCCTAATTGCGTAAGTGAATTCTGCAAAGCAAACAAATCGATTCCTTCCCAAAAACAACTTTACGTATTGCATATTACAGGGTTCCCTCTATCTGGTAGAATCTTGATACTCCGAAATGTATTTGGCATAACACACTTGGCATTATCTTCTTTAAACGAATATTCTTAAGGCATATTTATTTTTAAATATAATTATTGTTTGGCCGAATGTTTCATGTCCGAATTTACAATGGCTTATTTTTAAGATGGCAGAATTTTATTTGGCAGAATTTTATTTGGCATAATTTCACTTGGCATATTATGAAGATGGCAGAAATTCATTTGGAATAATTTTATTAGACATTTCTATAAAATAGCATTTTTAACCTTAAATTAAAATTGAAATACTGTCTTAAATAGTCAATATGTTGTGTTACAAAAGTTAGTGACAGAAACGAATCGCTGCAAAACCGACTCCACGTAGTCGTGTCTGCCCTACCCCTAGAGTTTAATTTAAGCCCGCGTAGGCGCGTAGGGGCGAGGCGGCCTGCGAGTTGAGGAGCAGGTGGTTTAATATCGGTCGCCACCGCGGCTGAGGCTGGCCGGTAAAGCCGGCCAGCAAGCCGAAGCTACGGTGGTGAGCGTTAAAACTATCTGCGACGATAAGCTCGCGTGGGACCGCCGGAGCCCCGCAGCGCCCGAGCCGTGACAGAAACCATGCCTGCTGCATGCTGCATGCTTGCTTGCATGCTCGCTGCATGCTCACTTGCATGCTTGCTTGGATGTTGCATGCTTGCTGCATGCATGGTGTATGCTTGTTTGAATGCTGCATGCTTGCTGCATGCATGGTGTATGCTTGTTTGCATACTGCATGCTTGCTGCATGCATGGTGTATGCTTGTTTGTAGGTTTGCATGCTTCATACAGCGAATCAAAGCAAAAACAAATTGTGTTCTATCAATCTTTTATTATGGTAAAAAATACAAAATTACTCTAACTATGAATTATCTGTAATGTTCAATTAATATAGATATGAAATGTATGCCAAAACACGATTCTGACTGAACTTTCTGCGATATGATGGTTCTGCCTTTTAATGATTATCGATATGAAATTTATGCCTAAAGATGATTCTGACTTACAAAATTATGAGTTTGAATGTATGGTAAATGAGTGTATGCCAAAGGTTTTTTGCGAAATGATGTTTATGCTATCCGTTGTTATGCATAATAATATTAGAACATAAAAGTTCTGTTATAGGTAGACCCCATATTACACTCTGAAAAGGAAAGGTTATGCTCCTTTCCATTACCAGTTAGTTTCAAGCAAATGATTAAAAAATTATAAATTCGAATATGGATAATTAATCTACAATGGTTTTGCTATTAGGTAATAGTACTGGCATTACCAAAAAGGACATAGTGGGCGGTATTGACACCTTGTTAGGATTAAATTTAAGAAATCTGATGGTATGTGCTTTTCCATACTCTGATAAGTTCTCAGAACAGGAGAACAATCGTATTTTTAAATTAAATAACATTTTGCAAATGTTGACTTGTCATAATGACAAATTATTGTTTTTTGACAGTAATAAATTTATTAGTGGACTCCATGTAACCCAGAGAGCTTTCTCTCTGTCACCTAGGTGTAGGCGTACGATTGCTATGTTGATAGCATATTCTTTAAATGAATTGATAGTAAATCTATCAAATTTTATATTAATTGATGAGCCTGTGTTGCCTAGTTCAACTAGCAACATAGATTTAAACTAGTCCATAAGACAACAGAAGTTACCCCTACAAATAATCAGTTATTATTAGTACATAGTAAAAAGGTATCTTCTGGCAATCCATTTAGTGGTACAAAGCTGAGGGGAGAGCAATACTCTTTAAAATTATTAAATCAGAACATTCAGGGTTGCTTTTCCAAATTATAAGAAATTGAATTATTTTTAGAGAAAACCAAGTTTGATATTATTTGTCTAACTGAACATTGGTTAAAAGATCACCAAGTATAACTACCAAGTATAAAATGGCTAACTAAGCCATTTTAGCAGACAACAAATGATACATGGCGGATCATTAATACTTATTAAAAACTCTATTAAATCTAAAGAAAGAAAAGACATTGTTAGACTGTCGGTTGAACACACCATTGAATTGTCCTGTGATGAACTTGATAAGCATGTTGTAGTATGCGTCTGCAGACCTCCAAGTTACCAGAATCTATCTGTGTTTGACTCTGTAATGAAAGATGTGTTAAAAAAAGTTAGTACTAGTAGCAAATCAATTGTCATATGTGGGGATTTTAACATTAACTTATTAGAGAATAACTCGAACAATGTCAAGTTGTTGGGTCTTTTTAAATCATTTAATCTGGAAAATGTGTTTATGGAGCCAACTAGAGTGACAGCTTCTTCTGCGACTTGTATAGATAACGTTTTTTGTAATTGTGATTACTTAGATAAAGAAATTGTAAATAAGTAAGCATCTGATCACAGTGGACAAACAATAACGTTTAGCACCTACATACCTTTACAAAAAATACAAATAAAATTTAGACCAATAAACATAGATAAATTAAAATAAATAACTAAATAAATTAACTACTTGTAAAAATTTAGAAAAATTTAATAATACCGTGAATAGTAAGTTATGTGTTTAAAACTTTAATAATATAGATGACCCAAATGAGTTCTATGCCGAATTTTCTAAAGTATTAAACACGCAATTTAATTACAATTTTCCACTATAAAGCGAAAAGTATGTACACCAAGTTCGTATTTAGCAATTGGGCGACTCCAGGCATTCGTAAAAGCAGGGAAAAGCTATATGAACTTATTATGGCCTAAAGCAACATATGAATAATACAAGCTTTGATAAATATGTTGCGAAATATTCAAAAACCTTCAAAATTGCATGCAAAATAGCTAAAGCGCTGTATATAAGCAATAAAATAAAATCAGCAGACGATAAAATAAAAACTACCTGGAAAATAATGAAACAGGTAGAAAAAAACATCGTGATACTGAAATTAATTTAGCGACTGCACATGGTCCCATACAATCAGATGTAGAGGTAGCTCAGGAATTTGAAAACTTTTTTGTTGATATTCCTCTTAAAACTACAGCAGCTTTAAACTCCTCACCGGCGCTCTCTGCTGCCTTACTTAGAAAGAATGTAGATGCGTACCCTTCGGAGTTTAAATTTCAACTTACAAAACCCCAGGCTCTATTATAAAAGCCTTAAAATGAAATCAACAGAAGATCTTTGGGGACTATCTGTAAAAGTATGTAAACCAATCATTGAAACTATTGCGCCCTATTTAGCTTTTATATTTAACACTAGTGTCGATCAAGGAGTCTTTCCGGGCCTCATGAAACACAGTAAAGTAGTTCCATTGTTTAAATCCGTGTCAATTCTGCCGGTTCTCAGTAAAGTCTTCGAAAAGTTATTCATGCTCAACCAATTGTTGCGTCACTTTAACAAACATTCCATCTTTCATGATCATCAGTACGGTTTCACCAAAGGGCGTTGCACAACTGACGCTGGCGTCACCCTAATAAAGAACATCTTTAACGCCTGGGAGGAAGCACAAGACGCCATTGGAAACTCGAGCACTATGGGATTAGACATATGGCCCTTGAATTACTTAGGTCATATTTGATAGCCAGACAACTTAAAAGTTCAAGTAAACGGCGTAAACTCACTAGGGTCTGAAATGACAATGGGCGTTCCTCAAGGCTCTATATTGGGTCCTTTCCTCTTTTTAGTTTACATTAACGATTTGCCCCATTTATTACAAAATCAACCGAAGATCGTGTTATTTGCTGATGTTTCACATCTTTGATATTTAAAATAGATCGCAGGTCCAAACTTGGTTCACGGCAAACAATTTGGTACTAAATAAAAAAAAAATGTATTAGATTCACTTTGCCGAATGACAAAAGTAGCGAGTGCGATATCATATTGAATGGAGAAAAGCTGGATTATGTAAATCAAACAGTTTTCCTAGGAATAACTCTAGATGACAAATTGCAATGGGGGCCTCACATAACGTCTCTTGCGAGTCGGCTGAGCTCAGCCGCTTATACTGTTAGAAAGATAAGACAGTTAATGGATGTGGGGACCGCGCGTTTGGTCTATTTTAGCTACTTTCACAGCATTATGACCTACGTTATTTTACTGTGGGGTCAGGCGGCTGACATTGAATCAATATTTATTTTGCAAAAGAGAGCTGTCAGAGCCATATATAAGTTAAGTCAGCGAGAATCTCTTAGGTAGCTATTTAAAAAGATTAATATTATGACAGTTTCTTGCCAATTCATTACATACATCTCTTTAGTAAAGTCAGTGATAGACACAATTGCAATACGAGAAATAAAGATAAGTTAGATCAACCATCTTATAGACTAGCTAAAGTACACTCATCTTTCATGGGGTACTGTGTTAAATTCTATAACAAAATACCTTGTAATACTTTAAAACTAAATGAAAGTAAATTTAAAACTTTAGTTAAAAGCACACTTTGTAAACAAGCAGAATACAAACTAGATGATTATATTCAAGATAAGAATGCTTGGAAACATGCTGGTCCTGCTCCATAGGGCAATTCTTAGTGTAGACAAAATCAATCTGGTTAATTTGTATTATATTCATAATTATAGTAACGCTTTGTTTTTAATATTTTTCTATTATTTTTGTTTAAAAATTTTGACGCGCACACTGTTCCGTTGTTGTTGAATTGAGTTGAACAGCAAGCCGAAGCTACGGTGGTGAGCGTTAAAACTATCTGCGACGATAAGCTCGCGTGGGACCGCCGGAGCCCTGCAGCGCCCGAGCCGTGACAGAAACCATGCCTGCTGCATGCTGCATGCTTGCTTGCATGCTCGCTGCATGCTCACTTGCATGCTTGCTTGGATGTTGCATGCTTGCTGCATGCATGGTGTATGCTTGTTTGAATGCTGCATGCTTGCTGCATGCATGGTGTATGCTTGTTTGCATACTGCATGCTTGCTGCATGCATGGTGTATGCTTGTTTGTAGGTTTGCATGCTTCATACAGCGAATCAAAGCAAAAACAAATTGTGTTCTATCAATCTTTTATTATGGTAAAAAATACAAAATTACTCTAACTATGAATTATCTGTAATGTTCAATTAATATAGATATGAAATGTATGCCAAAACACGATTCTGACTGAACTTTCTGCGATATGATGGTTCTGCCTTTTAATGATTATCGATATGAAATTTATGCCTAAAGATGATTCTGACTTACAAAATTATGAGTTTGAATGTATGGTAAATGAGTGTATGCCAAAGGTTTTTTGCGAAATGATGTTTATGCTATCCGTTGTTATGCATAATAATATTAGAACATAAAAGTTCTGTTATAGGTAGACCCCATATTACACTCTGAAAAGGAAAGGTTATGCTCCTTTCCATTACCAGTTAGTTTCAAGCAAATGATTAAAAAATTATAAATTCGAATATGGATAATTAATCTACAATGGTTTTGCTATTAGGTAATAGTACTGGCATTACCAAAAAGGACATAGTGGGCGGTATTGACACCTTGTTAGGATTAAATTTAAGAAATCTGATGGTATGTGCTTTTCCATACTCTGATAAGTTCTCAGAACAGGAGAACAATCGTATTTTTAAATTAAATAACATTTTGCAAATGTTGACTTGTCATAATGACAAATTATTGTTTTTTGACAGTAATAAATTTATTAGTGGACTCCATGTAACCCAGAGAGCTTTCTCTCTGTCACCTAGGTGTAGGCGTACGATTGCTATGTTGATAGCATATTCTTTAAATGAATTGATAGTAAATCTATCAAATTTTATATTAATTGATGAGCCTGTGTTGCCTAGTTCAACTAGCAACATAGATTTAAACTAGTCCATAAGACAACAGAAGTTACCCCTACAAATAATCAGTTATTATTAGTACATAGTAAAAAGGTATCTTCTGGCAATCCATTTAGTGGTACAAAGCTGAGGGGAGAGCAATACTCTTTAAAATTATTAAATCAGAACATTCAGGGTTGCTTTTCCAAATTATAAGAAATTGAATTATTTTTAGAGAAAACCAAGTTTGATATTATTTGTCTAACTGAACATTGGTTAAAAGATCACCAAGTATAACTACCAAGTATAAAATGGCTAACTAAGCCATTTTAGCAGACAACAAATGATACATGGCGGATCATTAATACTTATTAAAAACTCTATTAAATCTAAAGAAAGAAAAGACATTGTTAGACTGTCGGTTGAACACACCATTGAATTGTCCTGTGATGAACTTGATAAGCATGTTGTAGTATGCGTCTGCAGACCTCCAAGTTACCAGAATCTATCTGTGTTTGACTCTGTAATGAAAGATGTGTTAAAAAAAGTTAGTACTAGTAGCAAATCAATTGTCATATGTGGGGATTTTAACATTAACTTATTAGAGAATAACTCGAACAATGTCAAGTTGTTGGGTCTTTTTAAATCATTTAATCTGGAAAATGTGTTTATGGAGCCAACTAGAGTGACAGCTTCTTCTGCGACTTGTATAGATAACGTTTTTTGTAATTGTGATTACTTAGATAAAGAAATTGTAAATAAGTAAGCATCTGATCACAGTGGACAAACAATAACGTTTAGCACCTACATACCTTTACAAAAAATACAAATAAAATTTAGACCAATAAACATAGATAAATTAAAATAAATAACTAAATAAATTAACTACTTGTAAAAATTTAGAAAAATTTAATAATACCGTGAATAGTAAGTTATGTGTTTAAAACTTTAATAATATAGATGACCCAAATGAGTTCTATGCCGAATTTTCTAAAGTATTAAACACGCAATTTAATTACAATTTTCCACTATAAAGCGAAAAGTATGTACACCAAGTTCGTATTTAGCAATTGGGCGACTCCAGGCATTCGTAAAAGCAGGGAAAAGCTATATGAACTTATTATGGCCTAAAGCAACATATGAATAATACAAGCTTTGATAAATATGTTGCGAAATATTCAAAAACCTTCAAAATTGCATGCAAAATAGCTAAAGCGCTGTATATAAGCAATAAAATAAAATCAGCAGACGATAAAATAAAAACTACCTGGAAAATAATAAATAATGAAACAGGTAGAAAAAAACATCGTGATACTGAAATTAATTTAGCGACTGCACATGGTCCCATACAATCAGATGTAGAGGTAGCTCAGGAATTTGAAAACTTTTTTGTTGATATTCCTCTTAAAACTACAGCAGCTTTAAACTCCTCACCGGCGCTCTCTGCTGCCTTACTTAGAAAGAATGTAGATGCATACCCTTCGGAGTTTAAGTTTCAACTTACAAAACCCCAGGCTCTATTATAAAAGCCTTAAAATGAAATCAACAGAAGATCTTTGGGGACTATCTGTAAAAATATGTAAACCAATCATTGAAACTATTGCGCCCTATTTAGCTTTCATATTTAACACTAGTGTCGATCAAGGAGTCTTTCCGGGCCTCATGAAACACAGTAAAGTAGTTCCATTGTTTAAATCCGTGTCAATTCTGCCGGTTCTCAGTAAAGTCTTCGAAAAGTTATTCATGCTCAACCAAACTCAACTAAACAAATTGTTGCGTCACTTTAACAAACATTCCATCTTTCATGATCATCAGTACGGTTTCACCAAAGGGCGTTGCACAACTGACGCTGGCGTCACCCTAATAAAGAACATCTTTAACGCCTGGGAGGAAGCACAAGACGCCATTGGAAACTCGAGCACGAGGATTAGACATATGGCCCTTGAATTACTTAGGTCATATTTGATAGCCAGACAACTTAAAGTTCAAGTAAACGGCGTAAACTCACTAGGGTCTGAAATGACAATGGGCGTTCCTCAAGGCTCTATATTGGGTCCTTTCCTCTTTTTAGTTTACATTAACGATTTGCCCCATTTATTACAAAATCAACCGAAGATCGTGTTATTTGCTGATGTTTCACATCTTTGATATTTAAAATAGATCGTCGGTCACAAAATTTTGACGATGTGAATAAGTCTATTCAGCAGGTCCAAACTTGGTTCACGGCAAACAATTTGGTACTAAATAAAAAAAATAAAAAAATGTATTAGATTCAAATTGCCGAATGACAGAAGTAGCGAGTGCGATATCATATTGAATGGAGAAAAGCTGGATTATGTAAATCAAACAGTTTTCCTAGGAATAACTCTAGATGACAAATTGCAATGGGGGCCTCACATAACGTCTCTTGCGAGTCGGCTGAGCTCGGCCGCTTATGCTGTTAGAAAGATAAGACAGTTAATGGATGTGGGGACCGCGCGTTTGGTCCATTTTAGCTACTTTCACAGCATTATGACCTACGGTATTTTACTGTGGGGTCGGGCGGCTGACATTGAATCAATATTTATTTTGCAAAAGAGAGCTGTCAGAGCCATATATAAGTTAAGTCAGCGAGAATCTCTTAGGTAGCTATTTAAAAAGATTAATATTATGACAGTTTCTTGCCAATTCATTACATACATCTCTTTAGTAAAGTCAGTGATAGACACAATTGCAATACGAGAAATAAAGATAAGTTAGATCAACCATCTTATAGACTAGCTAAAGTACATTCATCTTTCATGGGGTACTGAGTTAAATTCTATAACAAAATACCTTGTAATACTTTAAAACTAAATGAAAGTAAATTTAAAACTTTAGTTAAAAGCACACTTTGTAAACAAGCAGAATACAAACTAGATGATTATATTCAAGATAAGAATGCTTGGAAACATGCTGGTCCTGCTCCATAGGGCAATTCTTAGTGTAGACAAAATCAATCTGGTTAATTTGTATTATATTCATAATTATAGTAACGCTTTGTTTATATTATTTTTCTATTATTTTTGTTTAAATTTTTGATGCGCACACTGTTCCGTTGTTGTTGAATTAGGTAATTTACCTTTGTATGCAATATTTGTAAGTATGTGAGAACCATGTTCCTATTTGTCAAGTGAAGAGTTTTACCTGTTAGTGCTTGTAATACTTTATACCTATATGTAGTATAATAGTGCTAGGTGCATCGTCCTCACATACATGAATTTATTAATGTATGTATTTTAATATTGTACAAAATATTTCTTTTTTAAAAGAGTAAGTATGGAGTTTCTTGTGCATTCTTCTCCATAACAAGCTACTTTTCCGAATGCACGGTAAAATCAATTTTTATTACTTGTAAATTTTAATTGTTAACGTTCAAAAGTGCTGCTTAATGGCCTAATTGAATAAATACATTTGACTTTGACCAATATGTTGACTTAGAATTGATTGTAAAGAATGAACGAAAGCGGAAGAATCGAGATAAAACTTCACTATTGGTATTGTGTTATGCAAATGTCAAGTATAATACAAGCGTAAAACCCTTTCGCCGCTCATTGATATGTCCAATAATTTTTGGCGCCTATGATTTGTCGTTGCACAATACCGAAAAAGTTGAAAGAAATTATTCTAATTCTTTGAAGGACTTGTTTGCTTTGCAGAATTCTCTTACGCAATTAGGCTGCAAAAACACATCATCTGTGAAAATTTTAGCTGTCTAGCTATCACGGTTCATGAGATACAACCTAGTGACAGACGGACAGACAGACAGACAGACAGACGGATCGCGGAGTCTTAGTAATAGGGTCCCCTTTTTACCCATTGGGTACGGAACCCTAAAAATATACGGTTGTATTCGTCTGATATTAAAAATGGTTTCGTAATTTTGTTATGAAAAAGTTAGTTATCAGACATTTTGCGCGTCACATGTGGCCTGAACGAATTTTCAAAAATAAAGAATTTTGAACGACCTCTCATGATGTTTTTAAATCTTTTGAACGGTTGGCGATATTACCAAAATATTGTTTTCAGATATTTTAAACGCCATCTATATTAACTCCAAAAACGAAAAGGTTTCGGAGTCGCTTCAGAATGGTTTCAACACAGAATGCTCACAGTTTTTTCTGAAAAATGATTTTATCTACTCTCCTATCGTAATATTCGAATTATAAGCTTCAAAACGAGTTTATTTTGGCATACTTTATAAATACAATACATAAATTTTTAAATAGAATCTTATTATAACACTTTTTCTCTAACAAAATAATGCAATAATAGTAGTTTTTTGCATTGTCCATGCCATAAAGTCGTGATAAATGCATCATATAATAATCTCGACTTTGCTGGTAAGAGATTATGAGTAATTTCTTTCGCCGCATATAAAATATTTGGCGGAGTCAAATTTTGTTCACATTCACTAATATCAGACATTTTAAGCAACAATTTAAAAACTCGTGAAATTCAGTATAACAGCGAAACCGGCAAAACGTATGAATGGCGCCAAAACCCAGCACATCACCGGATTATCCGCGCATGCGCTAAGGCTTAGCACACGCACTGCGACATTTATTCGCGAGAATTTTTTCCGCCCATTCTGCGACCTGTGGAATTGTATGAAGCTGCTCGCATTGCGGTGAAAAAATCATGCGGCAATAATACCGCATGAAAACCGCGTTTTTCAACAGAATCCATCGCACCGCGGCGCGAATTTATTTCGCGCGAATATTTTAAGCTCTATGAACAGGTAGAAAGAGATAAAATTCGCGCGAATAAAATCGCAGTGCGTCGCATTGTCACAGACAATTTAAAATTGGAATCAAATCTTTTTATAATAGGTATTAAAATGGCATTACAAAAAAAATATTGATGGAAACTCCTTAGATCCTTCTTGGATTTATCCTGTATCGTAATAGAAGAAAATTGTTTTATACCATTATTTTGTTAGAGAAATAGTGTTATAATGAGATTCTATTTTTAAATTTCGGTATTGTTTTTATAAAGTCAAAATCAAAATCAAAATCAAATATTTTTATTTTACATAGGCCTACATGGGCACTTATAAAACGTCGACAAAAGGTGCACGGTTCGGGTTAGTCGTTTCCTATTGAGAAGAACCGGCAAGAAACTCCATGGTTACTCTTTTATTTTTTTTTGTGTTTACTACATTTCCATGTTACAGCATTAGTACTTGGATATGGGGAGACAAAGTAGGCCCGACAATAAGTCGTACGAAATTGAAAAAAAAAAAAAAACACAAAAAAAATAATGTACGAATAAAAAGTTAACAAATGTTAACAATCATCTAGAAATCTAGAAAGCCTACAATGTTCACACATTCACAATCGGTAAAAGAATCTATACAAAGGTAAAAAAAATAAAAAAACAACACTAAATTTAACATGTGGCACAAATACTGTAATCAGTGCTGTAACTATTCTTAGCAAAGGGCTATAATGATGATTGAAAAATATTGTAAAAAGTCTAATTAAAAGAGAGAAAAAAAAATGAGATTGAGAATAGTTAGAGATATCCATATATTTGTGCCGTTTATGAGTTACCAGGGAAGCCGCATGCGCAGAGGGTGTCAAAGCCAAAATTTTTATCTTCAACGTAGTCCTTGATTTTATAATATGCTTTTTTAATAAGGACACGTTTGATGTATTTTTTGAACTTTCCATCGGTGAGTTCTATAACTGACTTAGGCAACTTGTTATAAAAGCGTATACTGTTTATAGGAAAAGACTTGCTAGTTTTCGTTAATCTGAATAAGGGTATTACAATTTCGTGCTTACTGCGTGTATTTAATTATGGAAGTCACCTCTAGTTTTGAAAAGCCCTCGATTTTTGCGGACATACAAAATACATTCCAAAATATAAAGTGAAGGTAGAGTCAGTATATCGATCTCTTTAAATTTTTCTCTGAGGGACTCGCGCGGACCCATTTTATAGATCGCGCGGATTGCCCTCAAAGATGTAAGATAAAAATTGAGTCAACGTCTGCTGCTGACCCCCACAGCAGAATGCCATAAGACATAATATTGTGGAAATAAGCATAGTATACTAGTCTAGCTGTGGCTACATCGGTTAACTGCCTTATCTTCCTTACTGCATAGGCAGCCGAACTTAACCTGCCCGAAAGAGTTCTAATGTGCGCAAAAAAGTATGTCAATATAAAGTCGTTTTGAAGTTTATAATTCGAACATTACGATATGAGAGTGGATAATATTATATTATGCAACTAGTGAATAAAGGACGGTTTTAAAGCGAGGGCCATAGACAAATCACGAACAAGTAAATGATTCTATCAACTGAATCACGAGCATAGCGAGTGATTCAAGGCCCTCGATATAAATCCGTTTTATTCAAGAGTTGCATACTATATTTTTCAACACACTTGCTCTTAAAGTGGCTCTAATTTCACAGCAATTAGGCACATAATGATACCTGTTATCAAACTGTGACTTTTTCATTGCTATTATTCACAAGTGAGTTATAGAGTTTTTTTTTTAAATTTATTGGTTGAGTTGCTTTGTTCTTAAAAAAGTTTCGATACAAAAAAGATCGTGCTCAATAGTACAAATAAATGAATGTACCTATTGCTTGCTCATTTCATGCAACTTTGTATTTAAATAGATAATTTCAACTTGCACGTGCTTAATAAATAAAACTTTCACTCAAATATAATTTTTATTTGCTCTGTAATAAAGAAAAATTTAAATTCCCTATTTTGTACGTGGCTAAAACACTATCCACGAAAAACCAAAAAAAAAGAAACCTCATTCTTTTAGTCTATGGCCGATCGCCATTTTTAAATGCGCGCGCATAGGAAAACTGTTTAATTTTGCCCGCCATTGTGAAAAATTATTCACAACTCTTTTTACTGTTGAAAATGTTTTTTTTGTATTATTTTCTTCACAAGTGTGTTGAAAAACGTCGTATGATACACGTGTGTATTAATGATTACCGTCCTCGGCTCTCTTAAAACCCTCACCTACGGCTCGGGTCTCAATGGCACCTCAGCGGTAATCACCAACATTGCACACTTGTACCATAATGTACTATTTTACCATGACTACGAGAAAAAGAAAGATTTAAGCGAAAAGCACAAGGAATAATAAATAATAAATAAATGTTTTATTACCTTCAAAATTTACAAAAATTTTGAAATCTCAGGGTTTCACATTTTTTGTAAATTGAAGCTGAGCAAGAAGAGTAAGTATGGAGTATTAAAAAGAGTAAGTATGGAGTTTCTTGTGCATTCTTCTCCATTACAAGCTACTTGCCGAATGCACGGTAGAATCAACTATTATTATTTGTAAAATGTAACGTTCAAAAGTGCCGCTTGGTTGAAATAAAATATCTTTGTACTTTGTACTCTTGTACTCAAGGTAACAGCATCTGTGTTTCAGGAGCCAGTGACCACCTCCGTAACGTTACATAATTATAATAAATTAAACACCAATGCAATTAATATTAGAATTACAATCCAAATAAGTATTCACTAAACATCCCAGACTAAAATCAAAATCATGAAAATCATTATTGAAATCCTAAATATTAACAAACTGAAAATTAAATCGATGAAGAAGTTTGAAAGTCGAATATTCTTTGCACAAGGCGTCTGTATCGAGTATTTTATGCGCAAGGAGTTTGTATAGAGTGCGCGCAAGATAAGACTGCGCGCGACGGGTGGCGTGCTTAATGGTGCCAGCATAACTGATCTTTTTTCCTTCATTTAAATAATAGTAATTTTTCATAACTCGAAACTTGAAGTAATTTAAGTTAAGCATAATTAATTACTAGCTTTTTCTACTGCATAGAATATGATGAAAAAGATTCATGAATTTTTTTGTTAATCTTTTAGTGAATACTCTATAATATTTATAATTGAATACTAATTAGTACCTAATGTTAAATTTGGTCTATCAATGCAGGACGCAGTGGCTAATACCCGCCATTTCAATTCTTTTAAATTTCTTCTTCAACAATTTTTGAAGAAGCTGCTGCTACTTTACTACTACCCTCTTGAGTTATTTGGGTGACGGTACATTCAGAAACGCCTTAAACAAAATAACAATGATACATGATACTACATGATACCAATCCTGTCTCGCTGGTATATTTATGTACCACGCAAAAACTAATAGGTACTGTCAGGCACCGGTAGTACGAAAATTTTGGAATTTTTTTGTATACTGGTATCCCTAAAAGTTACCTATCAAATCAGCAACGCGGGCTCTATCTTTGTAAAACGGTACCGTAGGCCCGTTATTGTCTTGTTCACTTCAAGAAAACATCTCTGCCAGCACTTTAAATTACTTTTGGCATAATGATGGCGATTATTTACTTCGTAAAACGAATAAAAACACGGAATACAACACACTCTCTTGACACCTGACATAAATGACAAACGATTAGTTCCAATTTTCGCCGCGCGCAGACTTATCTTGCGCGCACTAGCATTGAGATGGACGTCGAATATAATATATTGGTGTGTTCTAAATTCAAACACCAAAATGGGGGAATGGTATAAAGCAATTTTTTTCTCTACGATACGGGACAAATCCAAGAAGTTAATCACTAAGGAGTTTCCATCTATATTTTTTTGTAATTCAATTTTTATAGTAGTTACCTATTATAAAAAGATTTGATTCTAATATTTACTTGTCTATGACAATGCCCGCTTAAGGCTTAGCACGCACTGCGATTTTTATTCGCGCGAGTTTTGTCTCTTTCTCCCTGTTCATAGAGCTCAAAATATTAACGTGAATTTGCGCTGCGGTGCGGTGTATTCTGTGGCAAAACACGGCTTTCTTGCGGTATTATTTCCGCACGATTATTTACCGCAATGCAAGCAACTTCATACAATTCCATAGCTGCATAGGTCGCAGAATGGGCGGAAAAAAATCGCGCGAACAAAGATCGCAATGCGTGCTAAGCCTTAGCGCATGCGCGGTTAATGCGGTGATGTGCTGGGTTTTTTGGCGCCATTCATACGTTTTGCATGTTTTGCTGTACTGAATTTCAAGAGTTTTTTAAATTCTTGCTTAAAAATTTCTGATATCAGTGAATGTGAAGAAAATTTGACTCCGCCCGATATTTTAGATGCGGCGAAGGAAATGACTCATAATCTATTACCAGCAAAGTCGAGAAAATTATGTTACATGCTATCACGACTTCATGGCATGGAAAATGCAAAAAAAAGGTATTTAGTAGGTTCAATCCCAAAGTATGAGTGTAGATCTGCACATAACTAGATTCGTGTGAATACTATTAGAAACCTCGCCTGCAGCTCGGTTTTTAAACACACACTCATGTTTTAATGCCCCTTAATATGCAACAGTTTCATAAACTATCTACTATATTACAAACTGCGTTTGTATCATTGATAAAAGAACACTTGATTTAGTTACAAGTAATATGCGCAATCTTTATGTTACCCATACCTCCGACCTTCTTACTAGACTTGATCCTAAACACCCTGCCCTAATAATTTTCATATCACATGTTAATATCAAATGTTTGCGTTCAAATAACAACATTCACCCAAACTTCTACAAATGTGACTATGTAAAAATTATGTTTGACCTGCAAGCTATTGACTGGGATCTAGAATTTTCGCTCTCCAATGATATTAATAATCTAGTGTCTGTATTCTATACAAAATTAAAAGAGTTGATCGATAAGCACATACCTCAACACAATTGTAAAAACTCAAAATATCCTTCCTGGTTTAGTAAAGCTCTCATAAAAGCACTATCCGAAAAAGAAAAGTACCGTAGTCAATATCGAAAATTCAATAATCCTCGAGACAAGTTGACCTACGATTTACTAAGAAGCCGTTGTCATACAAAGATAAACCAAAACTACAGCGACTATAAACACCACATTGAGAGTGAAATAACAAAAAATCCCAAATTATTCTGGCGTTACATTAAAAACAAACGAAACAGTAAATCAGTGATTCCAGCCAGAATGCACATGGACGATGCAGTAGCTAATAGTGGTAACGACATTGCAAACCTTTTTGCTTCTCATTTTTCTTCAATTTTCACCGACCCAAATGGCTGTACCAACACAAAAATCCAAGAATCATCCGGAGTGCTTAGTAACATAAAAAAATCTCCACAAGAAGTTTTAGCAAAGATAAAGAAACTTGATACATCCAAAGGTGCCGGTCCCGATTGTATTCCACCAGTTTTTGTTAAATCATGTGGGAGAGCACTTGCAGAGCCACTGTGTCTAATATTTAATCGATCTTTAGAGTCGGGAGTATTTCCAGAAGAATGGAAGAAGGCTCGGATCGTGCCGGTGCACAAAAAAGGCGACTCTAGCAGTATTAAAAACTACAGGCGTATTTCCATCCTATCATGTTTTCAAAGCTTTTTGAGTGTCTCGTTTGTCCCATCATTACTAACTACTTGGACACTAAGCTTTCCAATAGCCAACATGGATTCTGAATTGGACGTTCCACAGAGACTAATTTAGTCAGATACTTATCCGACATATCTGAAGCGCTCGATTGCGGACACGAAGTCGACGCTATAAAAACAGATTTCAACAGAGCGTTCGATAGGGTGAGTCATCCTCTCATGATAGCAAAATTTGAGGTCAGTGGTGTCCACGGATCTTTGTTGAGATGGTTTGCATCCTATCTTATAAATCTTTCACAGTTCGTTGCTGTCAATGGCTATGTTACTTACGAATTTCATGCACGCTCCGGAAGCTTCCACAAGCTTCCCACTTGGCCCAGTTTTGTTTCTACTATTTGTTGATGACATAACAAATCATATCAGGCACTGCCAAACAATGTTGTTTGCAGATGACTTCAAAATTTACAAAATAATCACTGGGCCTGAAGATTCAAAGCGATTTAACAAACGTCGAAAATTGGTGCAAAACCAACAATATGACCTTAAACCCCCAAAAAGCTTTCACATCCGTTTCTCTAGAAAAAAATCATCATTCCCAACTACCTACACACTATGCGACACCTCGTTGTCAAAGGTTGGAGAAATCCGGGATCTAGGGGTTCTGGTGGATGATGGGCTCACCTTCAAGCCACACATCAACGACGTCGTAAAGAAGTCTGCGCAGATGCTGGGTTTTGTTAAACGCAACACAAGAGGCTTCCAACAACCAAAGACCAAAATAGTTTTGTTTACCACCCTAGTGCGAAGTCGGTTGGAATACGCAAGTGTCGCCTGGAACCCACTCTACGCTGTTCATTCGCAAAGACTTGAAAAAATTCAAAGAGCTTTCACTAAACATCTTGCATTTATATCAAGGGGAATTAGTCATCGCTGTCCGTATGTACCTACAGCGCCTACACTTTTTCAAAATAAAGACACTGCGTGACCGTCGCCGTACGCGTGATCTAATTTTCCTTTACAAAGTAGCAAACGGGTTTATTAAGTGCAGTGATTTAGGTAGAATGTATCCAATATTTAGTCCCTTCAAAACTACCCAGACATCCCATCACAAAATTACGCCATATTCCATTCCGCAAAACCAACCGAGGCCTCAACGCTCCACTTCTGCGCAAATCCTTCAACTTAGGCTAATTACGAACATAATTATGCATCTTATTTCTATTTTTTATTCTGTGGGTATTTTTTATTCTATCTGTTTTTCATTTTGTATGTTTTATTTTCACTATGTTTTCAACTTTAGATTAATATTTATAATTTGAAAGTTTAAATAATTTTGTGTTTCTGACCATAAGGTGTATGCTGCGTATACCTGTAATAGGCATACATACCAGCACCTTTATTTTTTCTTTGTTTACAACAAACTGTTTTGCATGTAATGCTGTTGGTGTAGGTACCTTATAATAAATGAATAAATATATTCTCATCAACTAACCAACACATGATACACACACACTTGATAACATGATTTTCCTGGTCATGAGCACTTGTACCATTAGTGAAATACTGCTTACCGCGGTGGATACCTGCCAGGCGAGCACAGCCTCTTGATAGGCTTGAGGTTTTTGCTCCCAAACTGTGATAAAAAAAATATTCAAGCCTGTCACAGTACGCCGAGCTCGCCTGTCTGATCTGTGCCAGCATCTTCATCCTGATAAGGGTATATATTATGTTCCTTGATCTACATCGGCGGTCAACAGCGGGTACAGAGCCACTTCTCTGATCTGCCAATAAGCAGTAATAATACGTATTGTGTGAAAACATTTAAGAGTTGTAACAGTGACAGCTGGACAGACTGCCGTCGCGTCGCAGGATAAGTAACTGGGTATCGTCGGTACTTCTTGGGTAAGGAAAGAAAAATAAAACATCACATTATAATCTATTTTCATGATTTAATAGACATGTAGGATTACATATACATATTTTATTTCATCATAAAACTATATTTATGCAATAATTTACTCAGCTAATGTGTTCTAATAGTGACGGTGAACAGACAACAAATAGGTATACGAGGCCGTACGGCGGCGGCGCTCTGGGGACGGCTGAGACTACTCTTCCAAACTAAATTTTTAATACCCATGGATTTTTATCAAACCTATGCTTATACATAAATCGTATAAAAGTCCACTTGTTAATCTTAATTTATATATTGCATCTGTATAAGGCAGTAACTGTAAACTTTTTAATTTTATTTAATATTATAACAGTGTGGGTCCCCACAGCCCCGGCCGAGTACAGCCACAATCCAACAGATCTCATATCTCAGTGTTAGCTACAAATAATTAACACAAACGATAACGTACGCCTGTCGCGATGTCGCCTACACTTCGTAACAACTCTTTGACTACATTCGAAACAATCAGATCACAATTTAGAAGTTATAAACACCAAGTTCTTATAATTAAGGGTCAAAGCACCCATCAGGACGTTTCAATATTCGATTCAAGTTCATTTTTACTCCACCATGATTTTGAACACAATAAATAATTAAATGGACGTGCGGTGCTTGTGAGTCATCGTGCGGCGCGAAAAGCGCACCGCCAGCAGCACCAGCAGCACCAGCAGCACCACCAGCACCACCAGCCCCACCAACACCACCAGCAGCACCGCCCCGTGACGTTTAAACAAAAACCGGCTATCTATTTCAACAACCACGAGTGGTTGCATCATCAAAATTAATATCTAAATTGTTTTAAGTACTTAGCATCAAAATACTGATGCAGCTTTGAAACGCAAATTGACGAAAGTAACATTCCTAAACATAATTAATCAAAACTCACAAAACGAAACATAATAAACGCGAGATTCAGAAACAATCAAATTGTAGTGCAGACGACATCACAACACAACAATACAAAACATTATTATATTCCCACAAACTGTTCTACACTCTGTATATACTGGCAAGACAATAAATATGTATTCCAACTAATAGACAACAAAATAAGGGCTTTCAGCCGATTTGTACAAATATTAAACCACTCTTTGGCTATATAACACCTCTGGGAAGCGTAAAATATATTTTATTTTATTTATAAGCATTTCAAAATTAGTAAAAAATAACTTATGGTACTGACGCCGTCCACACTTGCAATCCCTACACACTAAATAAGGAGTGTACGTAAAAGGTAATGGCGGTCGAAAACATGCAAAGTATAATACTTAAAAATATTGTGCACAAGAATATTGTAAGATTTTAAGTTGAAATCCTTAAATAGTGAACGTAACTTACTGTAAATAAGTGTTTTGAAATATTTATATTACTGGATCATTTTATCGACCGCCATTACATTTTGAAGT
The DNA here is from genome assembly GCA_948252205.1 of Orthosia incerta. Classification (NCBI taxonomy): domain Eukaryota; kingdom Metazoa; phylum Arthropoda; class Insecta; order Lepidoptera; family Noctuidae; genus Orthosia; species Orthosia incerta. The sequence continues at coordinate 32,672,948 of OX411747.1, read as the reverse complement.
GACACTGCTCTAGATTTCATGCTGGATTTTTGGTGCGAAATCTGCTGGACTTTTTAGTGGTAAAAATTGCAAATAAACGGCGTAGAGATAAAATAATGCGCTATGTTTGACACAGTACATGTTGGTACTAAGTAGATAACGGACTGAGTGCGCCCGCGCCGGCGGCTTGCTGCCTCCGACCTGCACGCACCGGTAACTGTGCGTCGCATCTAACGCTTGGGCAGCTCGGGCGCAGCAACATGCCGGCCGCGATCATATAAAATATATAGATACAAATAATAATACAGCGTGATATGTCAAGTTACAGCTAGCGTTAATATGGCTTATGTTACAAAATGGCATTAAACAGTGTAACACTATTACTTTTCGTTTCTGTTATTGGACTGGACAAACGAGCGACATTTCTGCAATCGCGCGACTGAGTCGGGCAATACGACTTCATTGTGTTTTAATAAGCGTTTTGTCTCATATTTGGTTTATAGCTATAAATATTATGTCATATTTTATTCTATTCTAGTGTAAGGCATTGCGTTTATGTTTTCGTGAACTATTTACATGTTTAAATTGTCAGCAAGAGAAGGATAGTTAGTAGATCAGGTAATTTAGGCCAAGAACTTTAGTAAGAGGGAGGATAGTTAATGATTTGTTTTATAATGATTGCCGGACCGCGCGGGCCTGAACACTTGTAGGAGATTTACATGAGTCCTTATTGCCTAACTCAGCTAGCGTCGGCGCACACGCTGCACAACAAGCTATTTATAAGGGACGCGGCGGTCACACGTCACACGTGACACGTGACAAGTCACACGTCACGTCACACGTCATGTCACACGTCACGCGCCCGCTCGGCTCACGAGCGCTCGGTAGATATTTCACACTATGTTGAGGTCATGAGGTTGTTCACAGATCTTTACTTAAATTAGTTGTAGCACTCGTGAGCCTGCGCGGGCGGCGCTTACAACGAGTCACCTGTTCAACACGAGGGATACTTTGGCACAGTCGGTGACAACAAGACAAAATTAGGTAAGCGTTATAATTTCATATATGTACTTATTTAAGGAGGTATTTCTTTCGATAAGGTAGGTGGTGATATAAGATTTAGAATCAATGGTGAAAGGCAAACGGGACAAGCAATAATTGAACCTTCGTATTCATTTCCGTTTAGCTTCATTTACTGCTTATCCTTTTACAATTCCGCTAAAATGCAACTCTCATAGGTTTGCTGCCACCAAGTCTAGTAAATCTATGGTATCTAGGACAAAAATAACGTTCTCGTATAAATGATATAGTTATCTATCTATGTGGTATGTGCTCGACTCTATATAAATAGCTTTATTTAGTGCTTGTCTTCATGTTTTGTACATAACACAGCGACGGCAGTACGCTCAACTACACTTTAAATTGTACTACGAATTAATTATCAGCTATTATGTTATAATCAATAAATTTATATCATCTTCAAACAATATGACATTTGACGACTCACAATAAAATAAAGTAATCGTGTAAAAATTCAAAAAAATATAAAATAACTTTCAAAAATGTTTTGTTATAGTTTTGTTGCAATAAGGTCGGAAATGAGAACACACGTGCGTCCGGAAATGAACATAGTATATCAATAGCAACATAATCACAGCTAACCTTAATAAGGGCGCGTGCACACAGCGCACGCGCCGGAGCCTGCGGCAGGCGGCTTGCGGCATGCGGCATGCGGCATGCGGCATGCGTGACTACAATCTATGGCGATCAAACCAACTATATATGTTTGCACAAATAACTGGGCTACGATACTCAAACATCTGGTAAACCATGAAAGTCGTTAAAATGTAATATTTGTAGATGGAATAGCAGCCCATGTCCGTCTGCCGCAGCTCTCCGGTGACTGGTAAGTACAACTACCGAGACGAGGCTTGTGGCGCTTGCGACACTACGCGACTCGCGACCACTTGTCGCGTGTCTATAGAGGGCCTTATCTATTTACACGATTTCCCTGAACGAGTTAACAGTGGCATATTACGGCCATGATCGAAATAGGTCCCGTGGCAATATTAACTGTTATAGTTATATCACACACAGATTTGTACTCATAGAAAATGTATGTTTGTTTGTCGTACCCTCGACGACACGCTTGAAGCGCCGCCACGCACACACGCACACACGCACACTCTCACACACATCCACACACAGCGTACGAATAAAAAACCACAATGTGAACAACACACAACTATTAAATATTTACGAATAAATTAATAAGATGCGCGTGCCGAGCCACCGCACACGTAACCGGCACACTAACATACTATATTATACTATTTAATTTACTTTATATTAGTATGATTCACATCAAAAATTAAAATCTTCACGTACATTTAAGTTATCTAGTTAACAAACGGTCGACACTGCACAGTTGAATACCTCTGCAAGACCACTTACACTTACGAGCTATCAGCAGAACTATTCGCTTCATACTGCTGAGTATAGAAACCTACATTATACTTACAATAAGTTAATAAGCTGAGTTGCAGAGTTATGCGATACTGGGATTGTACATTCAACTTTTTATGTAACACTGTGTTTTATTGGCGGAAAGTTATCGACTACATTTTCCATAAATTTTTCTTAACCAACAGATTTATATAATAACAAAAGAATATATTTATATTATTTTGCAAAAAAAAACGCAATTTTAACAGATCTTTGTCATAAATAACTAACAGACGATCCAGTCGATAACTTCCCATCGACCTAAAAATAAAATGGCCACGAAATGAACAGAAACCTTAACAAGGTAAACTAAGCTTTAGTACGTAGACAATAAGATGCAACCATCGCTCTGTTGCCGGCCAGACGCCACTCCACGCACCCAACGAAAAACATATAAACACAATAGTTATATAGCAATAATAACGGGCACACGTACAGAGATTTATAATTTAATATATTTATATTATTTTTATATTATACACTAACACTACATAAAGCAATACGTTTGTGCGTCCGCTCGGCGTCGCGGGCGCGTGAGTGTACACAACACAACACAACACACTGGTCACTAACTTAACCCGACGTTAATCAAACTATTAAACTTAATCCTTTGGTATAACATCGATAACTAACAACTAATTAAATAATACTTCATTCAGAATACTGTCGCGATGCGTGACAGAACGCTGGGGACATGCTTAGCTTACATCGACACAGTATTCTGACTGACTGACTGACTGACTGACTGACTGACTGACTGACTGGCTGACTGACTACAGGTTAGTGAGTGCAGCGGTCGCTTTACTGACGTACGCTAAACATGTTCCCAGCTGAAATGTGATGTCAAAGTATTAAACAAATCTCTTCAATAAAATGGTGGTGTCTGCGACAAAAATATTGATTTATAAATTATTTCCTACTTGAATACCAAAGTAAACAAGACGATGACTATAAAAACACAGACAATAATAAAAATTAAAGTAAAATGTACTCAGAGTACGACAAAAATATAATTATTTAAAATATAAAATATCTAACAAAATATTATGTAAAGAGAATCTCAACTAAATGGTAAATGCTTGTGTTACATTTGTACGCAAACAAATAAATTATTTTTATTATAAACTTTAACCGAATAGTTTTAAAATATCGTAACACTTTGGTTTGTTCGCGACTATTTCTGGCGGAAACAGACTTGTACCATACCTACTGCTAAAGGCCGCAGGTAAACAAAAGTTGTGCAACATTGTTGCAGCAGCATAAAAAGTAAAAAAAAAATTGCTGCAACAATGTAAAGATGCATCAATTTTGTATGCCATGGGGCTTCGCATCATGCATCATGCATCACCAGTGTATCACCCGCCCTAACATTGTACGCGACAGATGTAACACAAGGTCAAAGATCAAGAAATACTGTTGTAACACAGGCGTGTCGATGAGTATTGGAGAAGGCTGCGCAACTGGACGCGGGACTAGAAGTTACGATGTACTGCTGTACTGTGTACTATGTTGTACACTATGTACTGATGAACATGTTGTACATACACTGTGCTGGACGCATTGCACGCAGCCAGCGCGGGTGGCCAGGGGGCGGCCAGGGGGGCGGCCAGGGGGGCGGCCAGGGGGGCGGCCAGGGGGGCGGCCAGGGGGGCCGCCAGGGGGGCGGCCAGGGGGGCGGCCAGGGACCACAGAGGGTACAAAAAAAGCATTCGCATTCAAGATAAACTAAAGTTTTAAGGCTCACTTCTTAGCAGAGCGGCTGAGTAAGCTCGGAAGTGAAGCTTAACAGTGTAACTTCTTCTATCATGAATACGAAACTTCTAATGTAGCCAGCAACAATGTTCTGCATTTTAATAGCAACGTGTCTCAGGATTTGAAAACACGTTGCTAATAATAATGGTTATTAGGACCAGCTTGAACCGCATATTCACTATATAAAAATGTATTCTCAGGGAATTTAATTGTTTACCTCTGATTAAACGATGTTTTAGTATATTATCACATGATACAGGTGATTAGGCCAATAGCATAGTGTCACATGCTTGTGAATTCGTCAGTGGTCGCGGACAGAACCCGCGCGGTCAGAGCGCAGCACGTCTGCCCTGTTGAGCCCACCAGAACAGACGTACTCCCGCGCTGACGAGCTGACCACTACGTCACTTGCATCGCAAGCTAACTTGCTCTGTCGAATTAATTTCATTTGTAGCTCTGTGCTTCAAACCCTGTGCCTTTACGAGCAATTATTCTAGTTCCATATCATACTGCTTTCGAGTTATTCTAGTAAGCGGCACTATATGCGCCCCCTGGCCGTGTCTTAACGCGAGTCAGTCAAACCCACAGGTCTGATCACCTCACTAATAACTTTAGGTATCGGTATTTTCTATAAATGTAAATAAAATGTTATTTATAATGGTAAATATAGTCTGCGAGTAGTCTATCATACGCTAATCTCTACGCCAAGTACCGGTAAATATCGCGGTAGCTCGCGTCTAAAACATCGCAAACTCTCTCAAAGAAATTCTGCTTATCGAAATAAATATTATGCGCGAATGACTAAACAACCGAATCTCTTCAACACAACGTTCCGTAACGCCTAGAGGGTAGACTGTACGAACACAACACCCAATCGTTACAAAAACATCAAGTTTAAATTCAAAGCACCGATTAATAGGTACGTCGTAAGTTTAATAAAAGAATGAACGTTGCAGCGATACTCTCCTAGTCGCACACACGCACACGCACACACACACACACTCAGGCACGCTCACAGTCACGAAGTACACGCATTAACACTCTACGCGTATGGGGTTTACATCGTCCTCGGCGCGCGCACGGCCACACTGAGCGGCGAGTGAGCCCGTGCCACTGTGTCCGACACTGTGCCCGACACTGTGCCCGACACTGTGTCCGACACTGTGCCCGACACTGTGCCGCAGCACTGCGCGACACGGACAGCGCCGCCGTGCGCGCGCCACATACTATGTATTGTTCAATATTTACAACAATCGATAATTGCTCTATATCTTCAATATAGGACTCAATGAAAAATATACTCATCGAATCAACAGAGACCTTGTTTTTATTTATTTATATATTGTGATGCGAAGTGATGTGTTTATCGACGCCGGGTGCGCGCGACACACAGACGGTGACGCACAGCCACTGGGCAAGAGCGATCACAACACTCGACCTAGTGCGTTGCGCAACACTCGTACAAGTGAGTCCCTGGGAGGGCACAGTCCCCAGGCAGGCAGGCAGCAGGCAGGCAGTATGTACAGAGAGGAGAGCGTCGGCCGCGCCCGGCGCCGCGCTACCGCACGAGTGTAGCGACTGTCGAATGAACTAGTGGACGAGTACATCATAAGAAAACCGTGTTTCAATTTCAACTCAACTTTGGCAACGTCTGTACAATGTTATGAGGTACTTAAAGCTGCTGCTTCACGGCACCCACGGGTCTCGTGAACTCGACTTAGAATAAGTCTTACATTTGTGCGAGCTAGCGTTGGTATTCATGGAAACTTTAGTTGGTCTCGTAAAACAAAGCAAGCGTAGTTATTGAGTGGACGCTGACATGACTGTCCACCGCGGGGAACCATTTTATCGGAAGCAATAAGAAGTACCAATCAAAGACATGTCTACCTCATCAGCATTAAAGGTAGACATAGTCACAGACAGATGATTGCTTTTGTATTTCACGCTACATACCTGCTCTATCATCATAAACATTACTTCAGTACTCCGGGCTCCCGCGACAGACCGCCTGTGCCCTGTTCCTGTGCTGCTTGTACGGACATGTCTGACGTATTAGCAAATATGCTCAACTTAACTCGTTTAAAGTATCACTATTTATGCCGAAAGAACTCGTCGCGTCACTTGTCGCCTTGTCGCCTTGTACTGTCGCAGTGAGAGACTCGAGCGCTCCTAAACTAACATACACTAAAAGACAGACAACGTACATTCAAAAAACGTACAAAATAAAAACGTAATAAAAATAATACTTCGTCCGACGTCGAATCTAAAGTCGTCGCGCGCCACTACCACAATTAAAATAAGAACAGCATTTGCGCTTACATTACGCATCGTCATGACTAGACAGATGTTGGCATTACACTTAACATAACGTGAACGGTGAGAGAGTACTGAGCACCGCACAGCACACAGCACAGCACACAGCACACAGCAGCTCAGGCCACCGGCGGCTTCTCCACGGGCGGCGCCGGGTTGAAGTCCTTGTTCACGAACGAGAAGCCACGGAACTCCTCCTGCGAACACCAAGACTAGCATTAGTATCTGATCAGCAGTTGCTGGACATTACAAAACTCAATGCTCGACTACTCTAGGAGCAAGATATGAAGGTAATCCGGTGACGACGAGACACGAGGCAAATATCGTGAGGAAAGTTTTGAGACTGAGTGTACTGGCTGTAAGAAAAGTGGAATATCAAAGTAACAATAAATGGATTTTGAAAAAGATGATATGGCTAATGGTGATGATAAATTAGGATATAGAGGTATGCGGAACAGTGCCGCTACCTCCTTTGAAAAGGGAGGATACTCCGACCGACGGATGTTATGTCTGATGGGCAACTACCTGACGGTTGACATCCGCCTGTTTTATAAGTTCACATCGCGCCTAAAACTGCTTGCGCGGTGCAGGATTTTGTCATTTTAGTTTGTATGTGGCGTCATAGATATCCCTAAGGACAAGGATAAGGGTAATATAATTATGATATTGTGACTAGAAGACAATGAATTAATTCCTAGTTCGTTACCTGGTTGATGGCTCGCACGACGTCGTTGGGCACGGGCGTGAGGACGGGTGTGACTAGAAGTCAATGAATTAATTCCTAGTTCGTTACCTGGTTGATGGCCCGCACGACGTCGTTGGGCACGGGCGTGAGGACGGGTGTGACTAGAAGTCAATGAATTAATTCCTAGTTCGTTACCTGGTTGATGGCTCGCACGACGTCGTTGGGCACGGGCGTGAGGACGGGTGTGACTAGAAGACAATGAATTAATTCCTAGTTCGTTACCTGGTTGATGGCCCGCACGACGTCGTTGGGCACGGGCGTGAGGACGGGTGTGACTAGAAGTCAATGAATTAATTCCTAGTTCGTTACCTGGTTGATGGCTCGCACGACGTCGTTGGGCACGGGCGTGAGGACGGGTGTGACTAGAAGACAATGAATTAATTCCTAGTTCGTTACCTGGTTGATGGCTCGCACGACGTCGTTGGGCACGGGCGTGAGGACGGGTGTGACTAGAAGACAATGAATTAATTCCTAGTTCGTTACCTGGTTGATGGCCCGCACGACGTCGTTGGGCACGGGCGTGAGGACGGGTGTGACTAGAAGACAATGAATTAATTCCTAGTTCGTTACCTGGTTGATGGCTCGCACGACGTCGTTGGGCACGGGCGTGAGGACGGGTGTGACTAGAAGTCAATGAATTAATTCCTAGTTCGTTACCTGGTTGATGGCTCGCACGACGTCGTTGGGCACGGGCGTGAGGACGGGTGTGACTAGAAGTCAATGAATTAATTCCTAGTTCGTTACCTGGTTGATGGCTCGCACGACGTCGTTGGGCACGGGCGTGAGGACGGGTGTGACTAGAAGACAATGAATTAATTCCTAGTTCGTTACCTGGTTGATGGCCCGCACGACGTCGTTGGGCACGGGCGTGAGGACGGGTGTGACTAGAAGACAATGAATTAATTCCTAGTTCGTTACCTGGTTGATGGCTCGCACGACGTCGTTGGGCACGGGCGTGAGGACGGGTGTGACTAGAAGTCAATGAATTAATTCCTAGTTCGTTACCTGGTTGATGGCCCGCACGACGTCGTTGGGCACGGGCTTGAGGACGGGTGTGACTAGAAGACAATGAATTAATTCCTAGTTCGTTACCTGGTTGATGGCTCGCACGACGTCGTTGGGCACGGGCGTGAGGACGGGTGTGACTAGAAGTCAATGAATTAATTCCTAGTTCGTTACCTGGTTGATGGCTCGCACGACGTCGTTGGGCACGGGCGTGAGGACGGGTGTGACTAGAAGTCAATGAATTAATTCCTAGTTCGTTACCTGGTTGATGGCTCGCACGACGTCGTTGGGCACGGGCGTGAGGACGGGTGTGACTAGAAGACAATGAATTAATTCCTAGTTCGTTACCTGGTTGATGGCCCGCACGACGTCGTTGGGCACGGGCGTGAGGACGGGTGTGACTAGAAGACAATGAATTAATTCCTAGTTCGTTACCTGGTTGATGGCTCGCACGACGTCGTTGGGCACGGGCGTGAGGACGGGTGTGACTAGAAGACAATGAATTAATTCCTAGTTCGTTACCTGGTTGATGGCTCGCACGACGTCGTTGGGCACGGGCGTGAGGACGGGTGTGACTAGAAGACAATGAATTAATTCCTAGTTCGTTACCTGGTTGATGGCCCGCACGACGTCGTTGGGCACGGGCGTGAGGACGGGTGTGACTAGAAGACAATGATTTAATTCCTAGTTCGTTACCTGGTTGATGGCCCGCACGACGTCGTTGGGCACGGGCGTGAGGACGGGTGTGACTAGAAGACAATGAATTAATTCCTAGTTCGTTACCTGGTTGATGGCCCGCACGACGTCGTTGGGCACGGGCGTGAGGACGGGTGTGACTAGAAGACAATGAATTAATTCCTAGTTCGTTACCTGGTTGATGGCCCGCACGACGTCGTTGGGCACGGGCGTGGGGACGGGTGTGACTAGAAGACAATGAATTAATTCCTAGTTCGTTACCTGGTTGATGGCCCGCACGACGTCGTTGGGCACGGGCGTGAGGACGGGTGTGACTAGAAGACAATGAATTAATTCCTAGTTCGTTACCTGGTTGATGGCCCGCACGACGTCGTTGGGCACGGGCGTGACGACGGGTGTGACTAGAAGACAATGAATTAATTCCTAGTTCGTTACCTGGTTGATGGCCCGCACGACGTCGTTGGGCACGGGCGTGAGGACGGGTGTGACTAGAAGACAATGAATTAATTCCTAGTTCGTTACCTGGTTGATGGCCCGCACGACGTCGTTGGGCACGGGCGTGACGACGGGTGTGACTAGAAGACAATGAATTAATTCCTAGTTCGTTACCTGGTTGATGGCCCGCACGACGTCGTTGGGCACGGGCGTGAGGACGGGTGTGACTAGAAGACAATGAATTAATTCCTAGTTCGTTACCTGGTTGATGGCCCGCACGACGTCGTTGGGCACGGGCGTGAGGACGGGTGTGACTAGAAGACAATGAATTTATTCCTAGTTCGTTACCTGGTTGATGGCCCGCACGACGTCGTTGGGCACGGGCGTGACGACGGGTGTGACTAGAAGACAATGAATTAATTCCTAGTTCGTTACCTGGTTGATGGCTCGCACGACGTCGTTGGGCACGGGCGTGAGGACGGGTGTGACTAGAAGACAATGAATTAATTCCTAGTTCGTTACCTGGTTGATGGCCCGCACGACGTCGTTGGGCACGGGCGTGAGGACGGGTGTGACTAGAAGACAATGAATTAATTCCTAGTTCGTTACCTGGTTGATGGCTCGCACGACGTCGTTGGGCACGGGCGTGAGGACGGGTGTGACTAGAAGTCAATGAATTAATTCCTAGTTCGTTACCTGGTTGATGGCTCGCACGACGTCGTTGGGCACGGGCGTGAGGACGGGTGTGACTAGAAGACAATGAATTAATTCCTAGTTCGTTACCTGGTTGATGGCTCGCACGACGTCGTTGGGCACGGGCGTGAGGACGGGTGTGACTAGAAGACAATTAATTAATTCCTAGTTCGTTACCTGGTTGATGGCCCGCACGACGTCGTTGGGCACGGGCGTGAGGACGGGTGTGACTAGAAGACAATGATTTAATTCCTAGTTCGTTACCTGGTTGATGGCCCGCACGACGTCGTTGGGCACGGGCGTGAGGACGGGTGTGACTAGAAGACAATGAATTAATTCCTAGTTCGTTACCTGGTTGATGGCCCGCACGACGTCGTTGGGCACGGGCGTGAGGACGGGTGTGACTAGAAGACAATGAATTAATTCCTAGTTCGTTACCTGGTTGATGGCCCGCACGACGTCGTTGGGCACGGGCGTGAGGACGGGTGTGACTAGAAGACAATGAATTAATTCCTAGTTCGTTACCTGGTTGATGGCCCGCACGACGTCGTTGGGCACGGGCGTGAGGACGGGTGTGACTAGAAGACAATGAATTAATTCCTAGTTCGTTACCTGGTTGATGGCCCGCACGACGTCGTTGGGCACGGGCGTGAGGACGGGTGTGACTAGAAGACAATGAATTAATTCCTAGTTCGTTACCTGGTTGATGGCTCGCACGACGTCGTTGGGCACGGGCGTGAGGACGGGTGTGACTAGAAGACAATGAATTAATTCCTAGTTCGTTACCTGGTTGATGGCTCGCACGACGTCGTTGGGCACGGGCGTGAGGACGGGTGTGACTAGAAGACAATGAATTAATTCCTAGTTCGTTACCTGGTTGATGGCCCGCACGACGTCGTTGGGCACGGGCGTGAGGACGGGTGTGACTAGAAGACAATGATTTAATTCCTAGTTCGTTACCTGGTTGATGGCCCGCACGACGTCGTTGGGCACGGGCGTGAGGACGGGTGTGACTAGAAGACAATGAATTAATTCCTAGTTCGTTACCTGGTTGATGGCCCGCACGACGTCGTTGGGCACGGGCGTGAGGACGGGTGTGACTAGAAGACAATGAATTAATTCCTAGTTCGTTACCTGGTTGATGGCCCGCACGACGTCGTTGGGCACGGGCGTGAGGACGGGTGTGACTAGAAGACAATGAATTAATTCCTAGTTCGTTACCTGGTTGATGGCCCGCACGACGTCGTTGGGCACGGGCGTGAGGACGGGTGTGACTAGAAGACAATGAATTAATTCCTAGTTCGTTACCTGGTTGATGGCCCGCACGACGTCGTTGGGCACGGGCGTGAGGACGGGTGTGACTAGAAGACAATGAATTAATTCCTAGTTCGTTACCTGGTTGATGGCTCGCACGACGTCGTTGGGCACGGGCGTGAGGACGGGTGTGACTAGAAGACAATGAATTAATTCCTAGTTCGTTACCTGGTTGATGGCTCGCACGACGTCGTTGGGCACGGGCGTGAGGACGGGTGTGACTAGAAGACAATGAATTAATTCCTAGTTCGTTACCTGGTTGATGGCTCGCACGACGTCGTTGGGCACGGGCGTGAGGACGGGTGTGACTAGAAGACAATGAATTAATTCCTAGTTCGTTACCTGGTTGATGGCCCGCACGACGTCGTTGGGCACGGGCGTGAGGACGGGCTCCTCCTTCGTGAACTCGGCGTCGAAGTTGGCCGCCTCGCGCTTGCTCTTCTTTAACACAAACAGCGGAATGTCAATCGTTACACGGTACAGGTTACAGATATAAAGATGGGTTAACAGTCATGTGTCAACGATTTTATTAATATTTAAGTTATAAATCGTTTATTTTGCCTTCAGCTATTTTCATATGTTGGAGTGTTGTATACCTACAAGTTTTTAGCCGCTTTTGAATCATACTTTTTGATAAGGCAACTTTTTGCAGCGATTTAGGGGCACGTTTCAATGCGTGATTGCATCGCTATTTTAGTATGTTTGGTGCACTTGCAATGTCTCGTTGTATTTTTGCAAAGATGCGGAAGAAGCGATATAATAGACCAGGGTCGATAATTTTTGAAAAGGAATAAAATTAAAGTAGGATGAAACCCATTGGTAAAGGAAGAGATTATAACAAAAATTGAAGGAAAAATATTTTTTGGGTGAGTTTTTAAAGGTAGAAAACGGTTTATCTCGATTGCCGGCAAAACTGCAAGTCCTATGGAAAAAAGTTAAATGGCAAACTTATAGGTAATAATAAGAAGAACAACTTTTGTATTTACACTTTTTTTCACATAACCTCAAAATTTATGTCAAAAATTCAAATAAATAAATAAATAGCTTTATTTCACAGAAATACAGATTTAACATTTTTTGCTAAAACAATTTACATGAGCTTTGGTAGAAAGCCCTGCCTCTCAAACTAGGAAACCTGTATCTTGAGAGACAGTGATTCAGCTTAAAAAGTGATGTTATTAGTATATCGGAGGAAGGTATATGACTAATAATCAAGAACAAAGAAATATGACGCATTTAAACTTATTAATTCAGTTTTGTTTAATTGGCAACATTTAGCCTACGATTCAATCTCAGTTCGATTTTATTCGATTGACAACACTTTATTTTGCTTATGTCAAAATACTCAATTTGGATTGGATGTTATAAGCGGTAATTTGCCGGATGAGTTCTTGAGCCAATAAAAAGCAGGGGTGCCTATGCAGACACCCTGAGCGAGGTTCTCCCGCCATGTTTTGTCGTGAAGTTAGAAAAAGGAACGCGCGGGTGCGCGTTTGCGAAGTTGAAAAAGAGTTGTGAGGAAAATAGTGGAGAGGTGGCCTAAAGTGGCGTGTATAAACTTGAAAAAGTGTGTTTTGATGAGAGAAAGCGAAACGATAGGTGGCCGAATTCGCTGCTTTGATAAAATTGGAACAAGGACTATCTCCAAGACAGCATAAGTTACCTGCTTTGTTGCATGCATATACCCATGAAAGCCCACAAGACCGAGGGTTTATCCAAGATAGCCCTCCTATTTGCGACAAGTATAATAGTAGACTGTCGATCTACTTAGTAATTATAAATATAAAGCTAAGTTAAGTTATGTAATAGTATATATTTAAACGTGATGAGTGTGTGTTTGCGTGTGTGTATGCGTGTGTGGGTGATGTGTGTGGGTGTGTGTGGGTGAGTGCGTGGGTGTGTGTGTGGGTGTTTTGTGTGTGATTGTGGATATGTAGGTAGTTAGGAGACGTAGTTAAGTAAGGATTCTGTTTGTCGATAGTCCTGTTCCAGTAGCCATTCCGCTAGTATTGATTTTAATTCATATTTATTTAGATCGACGATATTTAAGTTTTTGTGAACTTGTTTGTATAATTATGTATGTACTTAATGTGTAATATTGGAGTTGAGCAAAGGCGGTTTTGTGACGGGTACTTATGGGTAGATTCTTTCTTTTTTTAGAGTCAGTCGGAGGAACGCTAGCGTGTCTTCTAATAGTAGACTGCAATACAAAAAGCAACCAAGTTTTAGGTTTTTATTTTTATCTTTTACAAAAACAAAAAAATTTCATGGAATTTGGAACATTGTAATTTTTTGGATTAAAATATATTATTTTTCATAGTATTGACTTAATTCGATATTAAGTCAATAAGATGAAAAAAAGCACGCTAATTTTCAATCGAAAATTCTCACGTCAAAATATCTGCTTTTTTTTAAAAGTCGATGGGCTTTTGGTTCGTTGAAATCTCCTTGCTTCCTTCCCTAGTTATTTTCGGGTTGTACTCTGTTGTCCAACAGCCCTGCAACTCGAATTACCCATCATCAAGCATTTGTTAATCATTTTGCTTCGCACCGCAGATACAGTCCACTAAATCAGCCCTACGCGCCACCATTTTTTATTGGTCCTTCGAGCCGGATAGTTCGGTATTTGAATTAGGTACCTACATATATGTTGTAGTTTAGTATTTATTCCATTTGGGAATAAACGCACCGCAGTCTTATACCTAACGCAATTCGTTGTTCGTTTCGCATATTGTTCATCTATTGCCTGCGTAAGTAAACAATACCTACATACGCAGCTATAGATCGCTAGTACTAGTTATTCATTCGGCAGTCAAGTATTTGTAAGTATATCAGAAACAGAGACAACCTTGTGGATAAATTAGGATCGATTTAAAAGTACCTACTACGGTTCGTTTATTTCACGCGCAGTTCGTTTATAACTGCCTACCCACTTTAATTAGTTATTGTCCGCGTCACTGTTCTTGGCCGCTTATTAGTTAAAATAAATTTAATTTTGTTTGTTTACCGCATTGATAGTGTATAATAGTTGTTCACGATGCCTTCGGATTTCATCTTAGTATTATTTTGTGCCACTTTTTACCATTTTCAAAGGCTTCGGCACTGGTCTATAATCGCATAGTACGGATTTAGCATTACTTACGGTTTTATTCCATCATCTGAGTTATTGATTTAGTAAAAATCAGAGTGGTGCGTTTGCGGTTGTGAAGGCACAGACATATTGATATGATGTTGTAAACCGACTGTATTAAGTTCTTTTTGTGACTGTATTGTAATTGAATCACTCCAAAGTAGCTGTGGGCGGTAACCCAATGAAGTTATGATTTTATTTGGAAATGATACGCGTAGTCATTGTCAGTCGTCGTAGTGTGTAGTAAGGCAGTAGTGGGAGGTGGAGGTGGAGGTGGAGGTGCTGGTGCTGGTGCTGCTGGTGGTGTACTCACGACTTTGGGGCGGAAGGGAGGACGCAGGCGGCGCTGCATGAGCGCGTCCCAGTCCATGTCCTTGAAGAACACGTGCGCGCGGATGCCGCCCGCGCCGCCCAGCACGCCCAGGCGCCGCACCGGGTTCTTGGTCATGAAGCCTGAGGGGGGAGGCTTGTTAGTGCACTAGCAATAATAGCATCCATAACACTATCTACTCTTGATAACTATCTGTTCTAGAAATCCACCTAAACTCACTTTATTGTGAAAGTTTGTAATCCCCAATAACTTTTTTTAGCTGTCATGTAGACACCACTAATAAAGTTCAATTATAGTAACAGATACTGAAAACACTACATACCTCATAATCTGTTGTAATTTGAAAATAAAGGCAAATCCAAAGAGAAGTTCAATAAATATTGATACTACCAATTTTTACTCAACAAAAACGTTGGGATGTTTTTAACGTGTAAACGGACTGAATGTAAAAAAACAGACACTTTATAAAAAACAATCCTTAAAATTGACGCTTTTTAAAAATCGTAAGAATATATTATTTTTACATATGTACCAAAATCGATTTCCAATGCAAACAAATAACATATCAAAAAGGTTTTAACACTATCAGAAAAATCGATCAAATTACGCTAACTCGAAATTACGAACTCATGCTAAAAATAATAATCTTATGACTAATTTTAGAAAGGAAACTCTTATCTAAAGAATAAATAAGGCCGTACTCAAAAGCTGTAAAACGACCACTTTTTCTTCTCAGATAAAATGTATCTGACATTTAAAAAATCGGCTCATAAGTATCAACTTTTAGTATGGACACGGCCTTCTTGGAGAGCCACAAGTGGTACAGTACAGCACGACCTCGTGCAGGATGTATACCAGTGTTAACTATCACATTTGAGTATGGACACGGCCTCCTTGGAGAGCCACAAGTGGTACAGTACAGCACGACCTCGTGCAGGATGTATACCAGTGTTAAATCACATTTGAGTATGGACACGGCCTCCTTGGAGAGCCACAAGTGGTACAGTACAGCACGACCTCGTGCAGGATGTATATCAGTGTTAACTATCACATTTGAGTATGGACACGGCCTTCTTGGAGAGCCACAAGTTGTACAGTTCATCACGACCTCGTGCAGGATGTATACCAGTGTTAACTATCACATTTGAGTATGGACACGGCCTCCCTGGAGAGCCACAAGTGGTACAGTACAGCACGACCTCGTGCAGGATGTATACCAGTGTTAACTATCACATTTGAGTATGGACACGGCCTCCTTGGAGAGCCACAAGTGGTACAGTACAGCACGACCTCATGCAGGATGTATATCAGTGTTAACTATCACATTTGAGTATGGACATGGCTTCCTTGGAGAGCAACACCGGGTAAAGCACGTCCTCGTGCAAAATATATGTCAGTGTTAACTATCACCTTTGAGTATGGACACGGCCTCCTTGGAGAGCCACACGCGGTAAAGCATGTCCTCGTGCAAGATATATGTCAGTGTTAACTATCACCTTTGAGTATGGACACGGCCTCCTTGGAGAGCCACACGCGGTAAAGCATGTCCTCGTGCAAGATATATTTTATGTCAGTATTAACTATCACCTTTCAGTATGGACACGGCCTGCTTGTAGAGCCACACGGGGTAAAGCATGTCCTCGTGCAAGATATATGTCAGTGTTAACTATCACCTTTGAGCATAGACACGGCCTCCTTGTAGAGCCACACGGGTTAAAGCATGTCCTCGTGCAAGATGTATGTCAGTGTTAACTATCACCTTTGCGTATGGACACGGCCTCCTTGTAGAGCCACACGGGGTAAAGCATGTCCTCGTGCAAGATATATGTCAGTGTTAACTATCACCTTTGAGTATGGACACGGCCTCCTTGGAGCCACACGGGGTAAAGCATGTCCTCGTGCAAGATATATGTCAGTGTTAACTATTACCTTGGAGTATGGACACGGCCTCCTTGTAGAGCCACACGGGGCAAAGCATGTCCTCGTGCAAGATATATGTCGGTGTTATAGTCCCCGGCATGTAACTTGGCAAGGTTTTGGCGTAGTGGGGATAAGTTCGCGCATAGTGCGTGAATTGACCAACCACCATATAGAGCGAACGGAACGTGGACGGGACGTGATTGGTCAGTCGATCCTTGTGTCAACTGATCAACCAATTGCGCGCTCGGAACAGTGCTAAACGTCCCTCGCGTCCCGCTTGGTAAACAAAGAAACCTAAAAAACTATCTGTGCACATCTAACGACTCTTGCCAAGTTACGTGCCGAATACTATAACTATCACCTTTGAGTATGGACACGGCCTCCTTGGAGAGCCACACGGGGTAAAGCACGTCCTCGTGCAAGATATATGTCAGTGTTAACTATCACTTTTGAGTATGGACACGGCCTCCTTGGAGAGCCACACGGGGTAAAGCACGTCCTCGTGCAAGATATATGTCAGTGTTAACTATCACCTTTGAGTATGGACACGGCCTCCTAGGAGAGCCACACGGGGTAAAGCACATCCTCGTGCAAGATATATGTCAGTGTTAACTATCACCTTTGAGTATGGAGACGGCCTCCTTGGAGAGCCACACGGGGTAAAGCACGTCCTCGTGCAAGATATATGTCAGTGTTAACTATCACCTTTGAGTATGGACACGGCCTCCTTGGAGAGCCACACGGGCTAAAGCACGTCCTCGTGCAAGATATATGTCAGTGTTAACTATCACCTTTGAGTATGGACACGGCCTCCTTGGAGAGCCACACGGGGTAAAGCACGTCCTCGTGCAAGATATATGTCAATGTTAACTATCACCTTTGAGTATGGACACGGCCTCCTTGGAGAGCCACACGGGGTAAAGCACGTCCTCGTGCAAGATATATGTCAGTGTTAACTATCACCTTTGAGTATGGACACGGCCTCCTTGGAGAGCCACACGGGGTAAAGCACGTCCTCGTGCAAGATATATGTCAGTGTTAACTATCACCTTTGAGTATGGACACGGCCTCCTTGGAGAGCCACACGGGGTAAAGCACGTCCTCGTGCAAGATATATGTCAGTGTTAACTATCACCTTTGAGTATGGACACGGCCTCCTTGGAGAGCCACACGGGGTAAAGCACGTCCTCGTGCAAGATATATGTCAGTGTTAACTATCACCTTTGAGTATGGACACGGCCTCCTTGGAGAGCCACACGGGGTAAAGCACGTCCTCGTGCAAGATATATGTCAGTGTTAACTATCACCTTTGAGTATGGACACGGCCTCCTTGGAGAGCCACACGGGGTAAAGCACGTCCTCGTGCAAGATATATGTCAGTGTTAACTATCACCTTTGAGTATGGACACGGCCTCTTTGGAGAGCCACACGGGGTAAAGCACGTCCTCGTGCAAGATATATGTCAGTGTTAACTATCACCTTTGAGTATGGACACGGCCTCCTTGGAGAGCCACACGGGGTACAGCACGTCGTCATGCAAGATGGACTCGAACAGGTCGTCCTCGTTGTCGGCCTCGAAGGGTGGTTGTCCCGCCAGCATCTCGTACAGCAGCACGCCCAGCGCCCACCAGTCCACCGACGGTCCGTATTCCAGCTCTTGGAGGATCTGGAAAAGGAAAAAGATTGCTACGATTAACCGCACACATCTGTGATACTGCGAAAACTACCATTACTAACACAGATTACCTCCCAATAGATACCGCTTGCCTACTGTTTTGTTCGATTCCAAGTTCACCTAATTTGGCGGAAGGCACGGGTTGCGCGGGGAGTGACAAGTGCGCCGTTATTGGCTATTCAAGGTCACGGTACCTGTCGTAGTGATGGGACATACGCATTAAATGTCGATAAAAATATCTATTTTTTTTTTTTCAAATAGAATGGTATTTTATGTAAAATTTCTTAGGCGGCGATTTTATAAATACTTTAATAATAATAAAGAAAAACATCGATCGAGAAAAGATTTTAATTTTGGCCAGAAGTGATTTAATTTAACTTTAATCCTATGTAAACAGGGAAACACTGAGCTCTTGTTATGAGTAGAGCACAATTAGTTCAAAGATAAAATAAACTAAATTGTTAATTTTTAAATAATCAATTTTAACAAAATTATTTTATTCTCCTATATACCTAATTAAATATCGATCATTAATACTTTGCGATAAGCAAAAATCGTATTTTTCTTAACATTTTTACTTCGGTGGGAAAAAGATAGCAATATAATATTACGTAAGAGTGAAAGGGACTTTCACAAAATACATCAACGAACGCTACTGTAAAGTGTGAAATTTTGATTTGCTAACCATTATAACTTGACCTTTTTTAGATTGTTCATTATTTATTACTTTGCCTACCGGTGGAATGCTATCCCATCGTTTTTTGAACTTGAAGGGCTGGTTGATTTTCCTCACGATTTTACTGCACAATTCGTCTTTTTTAAGGCAAACCGTTGATAACTATTTTTTAAACAGAATTAAAACTAGAAATCGCTTGCGTCCCTTCAGCTCTAATGTCTGGTCGTTTCTAAAGAGTTCATACCGTGCACTGAGTTATATCAGCCTAAATCAACTGATGTGTGGTGCGCTAAAGTTGTCTTCTATGCGGAATCTATTGGGAGGTAATCTGTGATTACTACCACCGAATCCAATCCACCTTAGCGAATTCAATTTGAAAGTCGTCGTCCTTCTCACAATATGCTTCAGCACGAGCGTTTTTGGGGCACGGTATTTCACACAAACTTTCAAGTAGAAAGGTGAACGGCTGATTCTGTACCACATACTTTTTTTGTTGTTCGGTTATAGAATTTGTACCACTTATTAAGGCAACTAAGCCATTTATTTTCATGTTAGTTTACTATTTTTAGAACTTCGGATTAATTAATATTATCATAAAAAAGATTTTAATAAATTAACGTAATAAAATCGTAGGTAAGTACACTAAACGCAGTTATGTTTTTAGAAGTTGCATTATGTAAAATAACACAAATACTGAAATTATTATAAATTATTTAGAAATAGAAATAACATAAAAAAACTAATCAAACTCATCATTATCAAACTGTTGCAGTCCGCTGCTGGAAATAGGTATCTCCTAATGCCCTGAGTAGGTACGATCCTCATCTCAATCTACCTACTTAATGGTAAGTAAAACACTACTAAGATAGCAACAAACAATTTACTTTACACATTATGTAATATTTAACTATATGTTATTATCTATATTGGTAAGTACACTAGTACATAACCTTAAAAAATAAAACAGGTAACTTATATATCGCTACTTTTATATCCCAACTTTAAAAAATCTAAGAATTTAAAAAGGGATTATCTATCATATGAACTACCAAATAAAACAAATAATATACCAAAACACGATATTTTATTAGCGGTACGAAAGTCCCACCAAGCCTGCCATTCTCCTTTGGCAATGAATAGAAATTAATGTCTAGGGTACGGGCACCGAAACTGGGAATAAGCTAGTTTATAATATTTGTAAGAAGTATTTGTGCTACGAGTACGTACCTCCGGCGCGATGTAGTCGGGCGTCCCGCAGAAGGTGGTTGTAGTCGTCCCCTCTGAAACAAATTACATTATTACTATCTGTACTTTTCACACAGTCATATCACTCATGTACGAGGTAGGCAGAGCCCTCAGCTCTCATAATCTCAAAGTCACAGGGCAGCCCTGCGGGACCCGGCCACCGAAGCAGCCAGGGAGTCCGCAGTCCCCCTCCAAGCGCTTTTTACATCATAGGGCAGTTTAGTAACTAATAGTATATAATTTTAATATAGGATGTATATTCTTTATTTAGGAATACATATTTTTGTACAAGTGTTCGACTTGAAACTGGATGCTTCTAGACCCAGCGATGAAAGAATGAATTTACGAATTTTAGTATGTATATTAGAAATGGTTAAGCGAAATTTTCACATAAGTGAAAATTTTGGTACTACCAAAAGTACCAAAATTTTCACTTATGTGTGTCTTTTTATTCAATTTTACTTCCAGTAAGTACTAGTTTGTATATGTCTCTTTAACATGTTTCCTAGTTGTCAGACATGAGGCTCTTACTGACCCAGGATGCCCTCCTTGCACATGCCGAAGTCGGCCAGCTTGCAGTGGCCGTCGCTGTCGAGCAGGATGTTGTCGAGCTTGAGGTCGCGGTAGATGACGCCGTGCGAGTGCAGGAACTGCAGCGCTAGCGTCACTTCCGCCGCGTAGAACCTGCAAGTAAACAACGTAGGGTTATGTAGTCTATGGAGAAAGACAAGATCTTTACCGCTCTTGTAAGTCTTATAACCCTCCGCTGCACTAGGACGTCTCTGACGGGGCCGGCGCGGACGCAGCCGTATTCGACGCACGATCCGCATCTCGTGACACTCTCAGACCCGCGTGTGAACCCGGCTTACAAAATCACAAAGGAATCTCATTTGCTCGATACCTGAAGTACAAACATAACCTACAAACCATTTTCTTAACAATGATGCAATCCAGGGGCTTACAGGAGGCAGTTTGGTAAAATGTTAACCACCTCAAGGCAGTTCGCTCACGGCACGAGCATCAAGACCTAGATATTAGGATTATTACCTAGCCCTCGGCTCGTCGAACTTGCGGGCGCGCTGGATCTGGAACATGAGGTCCCCGCCGTCCACGTACTCCATGACGAAGAACAGGCGCTCGCGCGTCTGGAAGGCGGAGTGCAGCGCCGTGAGGAAGGGGTGGCGCGCCGCCAGCGCCAGCACGCGCCGCTCCGTCAGCGTGCACTCCACGTCGTCGTCCTGGATGATGGCGTCCTTCTTCAGCACCTTCACCGCGTACACCTGGTGCGTGGGAGGGAACAAGCGAACTACACTGCACTGCTGGTCCTTCGATGTGAAACAATATTTCTTGAATCATTTTTAGTATGTCGATTTATACTGGCCCATACCCGTTATTTTGTTCATTGGACCGAAAACTGCTAGAATGACGGGTTGCTTTTTGGTTAAATATTAGGAAGTGACAACCGCGACAACAAATTGCGGCGACCTCGATAAAGGCAAGAAAATGTTGGTGGTGATTTTTTTCATTACGAATCCTTACCTCATCGGTGGCCTTCTTCTCGGCCAGCATGACCTTCCCGAAGGAGCCCTTGCCCAGCACCTTGATGAAGTGGAAGTCGTCCAGCGACACCTTGCCTTGACCACCCGCACCGTCATCGCCTGCGTAACATAGCGACATTATAGGCGACTGTATTACAGAAGAGGTCTAGGCACACGGTCAGGCAGCAGCTAAACCTTATCGTGGTAGAAAATGACCAACCGAAAGTATTTATAAAGCTGTGTATTCACGATAAATCAGGATCCAAGCAGACTGACTGAATTGGATCTGCACACCAGCTGCAAACTGTCAACCAACTGCGCAGTTCCATGCAGACCGTCTGTTTAGACCCAGCAACATGCTTTTGTGTTGCTATGAACATGTCTATGATTACGAGACTTTATTATAATAATAATAATTAACCTTTTGAGCGCCACGGTCTTCTATAGAAGACACTCGTTTCCGTGCCCTCGACGCCACGTCTTCATTAGAAGACAATATATAATCATAACGCCGAAAACCCTATCTTCAATTTTTATTTCAATAGGAGTCTTAGTTTATATTAAAAAGAAAAAAATAATTCTAGCCTACATTTTAATAGTGCCCCAGGCGCCGTAGTCTTACGTCTAATGCTGAGGTTATTTGATTAAGTTTCTAAAGTGTCGATACGTACAAAAGTTTAAGAAACACTTTTATTTCGAATCGAAATGTCGAGTTTTGAAAAAATGCGTTCCTTAAAAGAAATAAACGTAATTTTGCTAGCTCTTACACATGTATTTACTCGAATCTTTTAATCCACACAAAGTGCCGTACTTTAGGTAATACTGATATCGATATTAAAAGATCCCGTCACTACTAAACTAATAGATATCGGTGCCTCGTACACCACAGACATTAATAGAAGACACCCTGTGACGTCATAGACGTAAGTGTGAGATAGTGCAGTGTTGTTGAGAATTTTTATCGTTATACAAACTGCAAAAAATGAGTGAAACTAATGGATTAATTTCTGAAGAACTATTAAAAATCCTACAAGGTGTGGATAAGAAGCTGAAAAATCCGATAAATACGAGAGTACATCAGACGAAGATTTCGAGTTTAGTGTAAATTATTTAACAGTAATAAAATAAAATAAATATTTTCGCTCAGTAACCTAATTAGATTGGCGTAAGTAGGTACCAACATTCGAAATTAGTTTGATATCTCTGAATACAGAACATACCAAAAATTGCATTCTTATTTTGAATGTGATACGCCGTATCCAGAAACGAAGCGCGTAATGTGGCCAAGCAAAATCGATAGTAATAATATTAATGTGTGTTTAGTATAAACATGGAATAAACAAAAAAAAATATAACATACACATCCCATATAACAATTGAAATTTTACGTGCTACGGGCGCCACGGTCTTGATAAGAAGACAACTGGATGACGTCAAAAGACAATAGGGATGTAGCCATGAGTTATGTATCTGTTTTGTCATCATCTATAGTGTAATCTGCTTTTTCTTATCACAACTATTGTTATTAAAACAAGATATCGAAATATGTCATTAATTTTATTTATCTGGAATACTAAAATAAAATAAACATGTAAGTAACATTTATCGATACTACAATTACCCTCATCACTACTGTTGACTATAATATATTCGTTATACATTTATAGCTTGGCGCTGGGGGACACATCGCGTTCGGTACCGCTTGGCGCTCAAATGGTTAAACTGAGACAGTTTTAAATTGTAAAGGAAAGGTCAGTTAACAAGTTGAAGTTATTCTCCAAATACAATTCAAAGATTGTTTAAAAAGGTGACAAGTCTGTTTGCAGCTACTAAAACCATCACGTGTGTATAAGACCCAGAAATGGAGTAAATAAGTACGATAGGATAGTTTCACAGTTTTGTGCAAGCTTCCGTAGAACCAAGTAAGTAAGCAGCTCCATTATAAGTAAATAGATTAAAAAATCCGGTGCTATAAGTGTTGCTATAGCAAATATTTAGTTTAAGCTTTGAGTGAAAGAAGTTGTTAAAAGCCCCCACTCATGCACTTTATACCCATTTTAGGAACATTTTAAGGCTGTGACTATACAAAGGCGGTTTGTTCCGTACATTTTAGACCCAAACAAATGATCTTGGCTGAAAAATGTAAGGAAACCAAAACGAAGTCGGCTCGTATAGTCCTAGTTTGGCATTATATTAATGACAATGTAAATAAATAGAATATACATAGCTGTATAGTTTCACCAGCAATGTTTAGTTCAGCTACATAGATATTAAAATAAACAATACTTATATTACAGTTTACAGGGTCATCCACATTAGTCTGCAAATTCACGTCAAAAGCCATTTTAAAGTAGGAACCCGTATGTAAGTGCAATTATAACTCATACCGTGTAAACCCCTACTCCACCACCTTCTAAATACTAAAATGATTATCCATAAGGTTCCAGTAGAGTTTTAAAAAAATGCCATTCTATTATCTTCATGTCACTCAAAATGATCAATACTATAATAAATATCCATTAATTACTTCCTGCACCATTTAAATATCTATTAATGCCACCTAGCGATACCCGCGTTGACTTACCCAAGTGCAGCCCATGTCGAAGACTTGAGCCTCCTATTAAACGGGATCGGTACCCAACGTCAGAATAAACGTGAGCCTTTCAAAGAAGCATTATCAAAGCTATAGCTAGATATCTTAGGCTTGACAAGTGACAATCTACCAACGAACGCAATGGATAGCGATTGTTAAAATGTCAAAAATGTATGGGATTGGCAAGCGCTATCACGTGATCAATCACTTAAGATTGTGCCAGCGCTGATCGAAAGACACTGTCTAGCTAGACGCTATAGGCGACCGATATCGTTGATAGGAGCCCACAACATACAAAGCAACACACACATAGCGAACAAAGCGCCAACACCGCGACAGCGACAGCGACACAACCCGCCCACACAACGCCACAGACGTGACATACAACATAACTGGCCACCTTGCGGGTCATCGTAACACGTGAATATCTCCTCGAGCTCGTCCCAGTGAGAGCGCCAGCCCGCCGGCAGCGCTACACCGCGCGGGGAAACAAAACAATATAATCAAACTAAATCATGAAAATATGCACTACAAAATGTAACGTGTTAGCCGACAAAGGTGAATAGGCTAATGTATAGAGAGCTTTGCAGCGTAAGGCTACGGGAAAACGGGTCACTGATACCATAAATGGATCCGAAACAAAAATCCATCCAAGATGCCGGCTAAATACAAATTATTCAACATGTGTAATTGTCATAGTATCCAGTTGTCTATCACCTTAGTTGGCTAGAATGTGTTGTGTTCTATTTGCGAGTGTTCATGTGTAAAATAAATAATGCAAAAAATAACATGAATGATTCTATTTTCTATTTAATAAACGTTGTTTCATGCTGTTCAAAAATAATTGAAACAAGAAACAAAAAATAAACCAAAGCTTTATTTGAACAAAAAAGAAATACATGTATAACATACAAGGTTTAAGAGAAGCAATACTGTAGTAACAATCACTCGAAGCGGCCACAGTAGCGTATGACGGACTACTGCTAACGATTGCAGTGGGTTGACTTTACTACTCGGCAATTTTCTTAACTAGTCTCGTTTACTTTAAATTGATGAGCAGTGTTAGTGTTACGCCATTGCTATTCTGAATTAATCGTGGCTAAACGAGGCATACTACTGAAATAACTCCAATGAGTAATAATAGTTTCAGCACTGGGTCAAGCGCAATAAAATTGACACATTTAAATATAGAGCGAATCTTAATTTTTTACCCGACTACTGTGAAGCCAAAGGAGATTTATGATTTTAATCGGTTTATTATTTGTCAACATTTCAAGATATTTGACCACAATTTTGGGTGTTTCTTTTAATGATCAAATCAGTGGTATAGCCAACACACTGCACAAGAACTTACACTCACAAAACGTTACGATATCACACAGCTAAGAGATAAATCACTTACATCAACATAAATACATTGTACTGGGCATATTATATCAAAACTACTCTACTGTAGATATATCAATATAACTATAGCAAGCGTTACATATCAGATCTATAGTGACTGAGTTGGCAGTTAAAT
The DNA here is from genome assembly GCA_948252205.1 of Orthosia incerta. Classification (NCBI taxonomy): domain Eukaryota; kingdom Metazoa; phylum Arthropoda; class Insecta; order Lepidoptera; family Noctuidae; genus Orthosia; species Orthosia incerta. The sequence goes on along the minus strand of OX411747.1, from coordinate 32,646,881 downwards.
ACGGCAGTGTGTTTCAAAACATTGCTGATATTGGGTGAGATTATTGTTTAGCTGGTTTTGGACAACTTGAAATAAATCGATATTTTTTTACAGACTTGAATATGAAATATCTAAGAGACATAATTCTAAATCCAATATGCCGCCATATTGGATTTAGAATTATTTCTCTTAGATATTATTATACTATATCAAAGATGACGGACCAATTATTTATCACGCACCCACCCACATGATATAGGTATCAAATGAAAGTGTTTGCTGAGAGTAATATGTTATAGCTTGTATTTTTTTTATTTGTAACTTATTCGAGTCCAGAACCAGCTTGTTTTACCCATTATCTCCAGTACATCTACTAGCTAGGTCACTAATCGTCGTCAATATATCGTATCTCGAAGCGGTTAGGATTACCTTTGTCGTCGTGTTTGTCGTCCTTGTTGTCCGACTCGCCCGACGACGCCAGCTCTGGCGTGCCTTCCATCAGCGCCGCGTTTAGGTACTGCGGATTACATCACGATGTCAGTTAGATACTGTTGGAGATGGATGGAACAAGACATGCTTACCACAAAAACAAAATGTATAAGGGCGAACACGTGCCTGTAACTGGCATAAAACTATTCCAGTAGCTTGCATGCCATTGCGACATTCACCAATCAGAAGTAATTATGGAACAATGGCATGCACACTTTTATGCAGTTTACGGGCATGTGTATTTTGAGATGATGAATCAGATATTGGTTTCATGAATTTACACTGACAGGATATAAATAAGGAGAAGAGAGGGAGACTAACGAAAAGATAGATTGAGTTAGGGACAATTCAAATCGGCGGAATAATAACGTGGCTATGGGCAAGAATGAAAGAGGACAGCTTTTTGCTGCGGTCTCGCACTAACGATGCAGGATAACAAGGTATGCTAAAACAAGAAGTCGCACTAAGAGAATGTAAACTATCTCAAAGGCCTAAGTGCTGGAGTAAAGCGAAAGGTTGCCAAATAGACTGCCTAGGAAAGTTGGCTACGGACCTAGTCGAAATGTTTCAAGGGTCAATTTCAAAAGCACAATACCTTTGCCTTGCCGTGGGACAACTCAGGCTAAAAATAAAAAGGATATCTTTGTAGCCAGTCATCAGAATACGCAAAGTTTGATCTAAATAACGAGTAACATACAGTGGCCAAAGTGCGTATTTGACCGCATAAATGTAAACTACAATTTGCACTAAAGATTAATAAGCGCCGCCTGGTGGCAATTTCACATAAGTGAACGTTTACATGAACGCTATCCAGTAAGTTGTAGCAGGTAGTGGTTCCGTACCTTGGAGGGCCGCGGGCGAGGGTTCTTGTCGGGCGAGATGCCCATCTCGTTGAGGATCTCCGCCATCATCTTGGTGTTGATGCCGCAGTTGTTCGCCACGTTCTTGTGACACCGCTTGTGGACGTTCATCGAACATACTGCAATACAAATGGTTTTGTTGAGATATTTGTTAAGTTTTGTGTAAGGTAGAAGGTTGAATTTGTTGGTAGTCTATGGATATCAAAAAGATGTCATTAGTCAGAAATATTGTTAATTTACTATGCAGCAGAGCACATGAAGTCTGGACTGTAAGTTCATCGACACACCTTATTTTTGATGTTCCATAGGATGCTGCGTTAAAAAAATGTTTCAGGCTCTAATTCTTGAGCTCTTCTTTTACCCAATTACTACGACATATTCACGCCATTTAATTCCGCCAGTTATATTCCACTTTTAACTTCGTTTTGCTGCAATCCTGAGTGAATAAATAAAGGAAAAGCTTTTCACCTTCGCACTGCAGGCCCTGCTTGATGAGTCCATAGAGCAACGAGCCGCAGTGGTCGCAGAACGTGAAGCGCTTGTACGAGTGCACCACGAAGCGATGCGGCACGTTCACGTTGAAGCGCTGCCCGCCCGACACGCCCACCGCGCTTTGTTGCTGCGGGGACACACGGACACGTTAGTCCACGGCTGGACAAAACTGTGCAGGTCTTGAAAGCCAGATCCAACAGTGGCGAGGGCCAGAGAAGCCATCACCGGGCCACCAACCGTTCCCACTGTCTTGAATCGCCCAATTAATCAGAAAATAACAGCAAAGGAGTTATAAACAGCAATTTAATTATATAAGAAATGTCTTTTATTCGCCACTGCAACTCCCGGAAGCCAGAATCAAAACAGTGGCGTCAAACAGAAAAACGCCGAGGCAATGACGCTCGACGAGTCCCGGAAAAACGATTAATTGTCTTGGATCATGCAATGTTTATCAGAAAAGAACAGCGGAGAAGAAAGAAAGACATAATTTCCAGGAGGCAAAAGACCAAGCCCAGTTGCCAAGCACCACGGACCATAAATATTGGCTGCTGGACCTACCTCATCTTTTTTACTCAACCGAAAGAAATCACTGCTAGACATATCGTCCCAAGAACAGCCACATGTGACCTTTGTGAATGGACAGTAGAAACAAATTATTAACAGTAAATGTTGACATACAAAAGTGCCAAAGAGCCTAATTGAATAAATGATTTGACTTTGACTTAGACATAGTGCTGGTTAGAGGATGTCAAGTCTTCGTATTGGTACTTTAAGACATACCCCTCACGTAGTCTCTACAAAGTTTACAGAAAGAAATTCAGATCTCAAAGCAAATCACGCCCCTCTCTGTTGCGAACCGAGGTCATTACAGAAATCTCACTAATCCGGCACATCCAGTACTCTCCGCCCGCGTCTTCCCCACAGTTTCCTAGATTATTATCTTTTAAATTAAATTAAGTAATCCATTATATAATAGCTTTATTTTGATTTTGATTTTCCTATACAATCCAGTAATACGAACATTCGGATTATTGGAATGTAGTATACTCGTATTGCCGGATTAGTGACTAGAGATTAGAGGCATTGGCTAGTTAGGGCAGTGATGTACATGACACTCAAACCTGACGTAAGTGGCGAATATTAAATTTAGCACCAGAGGGACATTGTTCATTATGCCATTGAGACCTAATCGCCTTGAAATTTGTAGTAACAACAATAATAACTTAGATAAATTTATTTAAGTATATGGCTCTAAAAACGCTCACAAAATGTTTCGGGATCCTATTGTTTCTTATTCGTAGTTCCATTGTCAGAGGTCTCTTCCAAAAATAAATTCAAACTAACAGGTTTATTAACATCTATTCTATGGGCCGATTTTTCGGTCTTCAATCAATTTTTATCTGAAGAATAAACACCGAAGACCCGCCACGGATTGACATGCTATATTTTCTGAGTAAGTCTGTAAAAATGTATTTTTCTACAGATAAAAGTTACCAAAAGACTGGCCCTAAATAAACTAACTGCGTAACTACAGCAGAGGTGCTCAAACAGTCGATGGCGGCAATTTCCAAATGGTATAAAATAGAAAAAAGCGATGAGAATGACTCATACACCTGAGCGACACCTGTAGTTTCTTTTACTATGACTCAAGTTTACGCGTATTTAGGTAAACACATAAAAATCGCCATTGTGTTTGACCAGGGGCCATGTGATTTGAGATTTGGGATTTTCATTCGGAAGAGTAGGTTGGCAGTCGACCAATCAATCTGCCTGTCTTTTCGTACTTTGAGTACCAGTATTTTACATGGAACGACTGCCTATCTGACCTCCACAACCCAGTAACTGGGTAACACGGTACCCCTTGGCAACACTGGTGTCAGATCTCAGGCTTCTGACTGACTACCCGTAACGACTGTCAAAGAGTGCTTTCTGAGGCACGAAGGAGTCTCGTTGTCGTTATGTAATGAATGGTCACCCATCCATGGACCTGCCTTAGCAATCGTTGCTTAACTTCAAAGATCGACCGACTCGACACGGGTCGTTGGCAGTTGATCACTTGGTGCCTAGATACTTTGATCACGCTGACATGGTAGTGGTCGGTCTGAGCACCCCTGAACTACAAACTACTCTACTATTAGTAATGTGAGGGTGTACTTACTCTTACCTCCTCCTTCATGCCAGGACACTTGGTGACCACGGACGAGTGGCAGCGCTTGTGGACCACGCATGTGCACACTGCGACAACCACACATGTTCATTCAGTGTGCTTTTGGAAAAGTTAACTTTAAAGAGTAGACATAAAGTTTAATTTCTGTTACAACTTCAATGTTCTTATGATATTTTCAAAAGAAGTAACTTGTCATTTTAAATACAATTAAATTTACACAAAATAAAGTTGATATTGGTTTGAAGTAAAGTCAGCTGGAAGGATTTGAATAGACTTTATATTGTTCTGTGTGTATGTGTTGTGGAGACGCTTACCTTGACACTGGTAGCCTTGTTTGCCGAGACCCCTGTGGAAAGAAAATAATATTATAGAATTACAGGAATAATTTGCATTTCTGTTAGAGGTGAGATGGTCAATCACAAGTTGTGATTAACAACAGCTTCATCATATGGATTCAAATAAATTCAAATATCTTAATGTTACTATACATGGCCAAGATAAGCATGCTCTAATTTTAGATGTGTTGACACAAAAAGGAAGATCTTTTTGCCGAATGCACGGCGTTACACAAGTTTTTCCGTCGATTGTCGCGCGAAACTACCGGCTAAAACTACCACAATATTTTGCTTTTTCTAACTAGTAAGTTTTGAACAAATACAAGACGACATGCCATCATTTCCTCCCTCGATGACGACGCCTATCTTGAGGCCCCTCTAAACAGCAAGGGTCGACATGACCGTTCGTCGGTCTAGTCACGTCTCGTTGTAAGCTGACCCTAAAGCAACTTAGTTAAGTTTCTAGCAATTCTACTCACCAGATGAACTCCCGACAGTGGCTGCAGAAGGTGGGCTGTCGCAGGAAGGTGGCCATGAACTTGTGTCCGTTGACCTGGTGCACGCGGCGCCGCATGGCCCCGCGGCGGCGCGCGAAGCCGGCGCCCTCCTTGAACTCGCGCCCGCCCGCGCCCGCGCCCGCGCCCCCGCCGCGGGGCGCCTCCACGCCCGCTGCCAGAGAGACACTCACCATCGTCAAAAGCTTAGGTTATACTGACGGCTGACCGCGCGACTGAGGTCCGTCGCGGAATCCAAACTCATTTATGAGGTAAATTAGTTTGTTTGTTTGGTAAATGGAATCGCCGCATGTACTTGTTCGGTGACGGAAATAATTTCACGGATAGAAAGCTACACTATATCTAAGTGTCATAGGCTACTTTTATCTCGGAAAAATAGAAGTTCCTGCAGGATGCAGGATAAGCCACGGGATCGAAGCCGCGGGAAAAAGCTAGTCAGAAGTAACTTGCAAGTGCCGAGCGGTAACACCGTAGTTCAGAACTGTAATACGTTATCACACGAATATTATAAAGACGAAAGTTTGTGAGTGTGTTTGTTAATCTTTCACGCAAAAACCGTGAAAGTCGGACTCACACATGAAGGGTTCCGTACCATTATCGCAAAAAAACGGCAAAACAAACCACGTTTGTTGTATGTGAGCCCCACTTAAATATTTATTTTATTTGTTTTTAGTATTTGTTATTATAGCGGCAACAGAAATACATCCACTGTAAAAATTTCAACTGTCTAGCTATCACGGTTCATGAGACACGACACAAGACGGACGGACCGCGGAGTCTTAGTAATAGGGTCCCGTGTTTACCCTTTGGGTACGGAACCCTAAAAACTAGTGAAATAATACTTTTTGTCCCGGGCATATGTTCCCTAGTATGTAGGCATGAATAGTTTCTGCTTACTTCGCGGACAAATGTATATGAGTGCAACCAAATAGGTACATAGTTGTCATTGGTGTCGTAAAAAAGCCGCCTACTACATCATCCTACTGCATCTAACGTGAGTATAAACGTTTAATGTATAGGTACGCTGCATTATCGCATTAAGATTTGATACAACCACATTCTCAAGACGATCGCGAGCCCTCTACGTCTTCGATTATCCGCGACATCAACCAACATCACATTTTATTATGAGCACTCAACTGGGGACTTAGTTTTGGCAAGATAATGCAGCATCCTCCAATCTGATGATAACACCACTACATTGTTGATGTCTAAGATGTTTACAAACTAAGATGGTTGTGCGATAAAATTAATAATTCGGTGGGCTAGCTGGCGACATCACTGAGTATTTTGAACTAGCAGACTGCATAACAAACAAATGGGAATAACTTGATAGTAATGTTTACTTGCATAATCCCGCTATAATAATAAACAGTAAAAAGCAGTCACTGTGACTTGTCTTTAAACTCAATTACCATGGAAGAGATTTCATAATCACTACATATTATAAAACTAGTCCCCCGCCGCGTCTGTTCGCGATAAACTCAAAAACTACTGAACGGACTTTCATGCGGCGTTTTTCACCAGTAGAAAGAGTGAGTAACGTTTGAGGAGCTCGTGAGTTGAGTTGAGTAGCTCGTGGCTAAATAATAACAGCCGCACGGGACGATCATCAAGGTTAAACAACGCTTGACGAGGTCGGTCCGTGGATGGGTGACCATTTCAACATACCGACATACCTCCGTGCCTCGGAAAGCACGTTAAGCCGTTGGTCCCGGCTTTCATTTGAAGATCTTTGACAGTCATTACGGGTAGTCAGAACTCAGAAGCTTGAGATCTGACACCAGTCTTGCCAAGGGGTACCGTGTTACCCAGTTACTAGGTTGTGGAGGTCAGATAGGCAGTCGGTCCACGTAAAACACTGGTGCTTAGCTGAATCCGGTAAGACTGGAAGCCGACCTCAATATAGTTGGGTTTAGAGTTTGAGTAACGAGGAAGGTAATATAATTTATCACGGGCGAAGCCGGGGCGGGTGGCTAGTGTATAATATAGTAAAAAAATAATGTAGTTCATGTTTGCTATGCAGTTGGTATTCATTAGTCTAAATTTAAATTAGTCACTTTTTTACTATTAAAGACAAAATTGCAGAAAAACTAACATTTTTTTCCTTCTTTGTAGGTACCAATTGTACTTATACCAAGGGATTCTTCTGGCAAGAAGATGGTAGCAGATCGGATACAAATCTGTCAATTACAAAATTTGTTTGCCCAGAATTCTCGCTAATAAATATGGTCAAAAGTATTTGAGCAACTAAATTGCAAGATTTTCTTAAATAAATGTTACTGACCTTGAGAATTCCATTTCAGATCTATCTTGAGATGTAGTTTCCCCTGAGGTTCTAGGTCCACCTGGAAACATCAAATGTTATAGACAAACTATTCCTGCAATTCATTACTTCTTTAGGTAGCTATCATCAGCAACCACATTACAAAAACATTGTTATCTCGAGAGGATAAGTTCACAAAACAAACTTTTTACCAGCATTTTACCTAGTTATGCAGGAAAATTATGAAACAAACCTGCTTGTTCCTCATTAATTAATCTTATTGCTAGCCAAACTAAAAATATACGGTGTAAATCACAGCAAAATTTATGAACTCTCTGAATAACAAGTTAAATAGCCCATTTAATTAAAATGAAGTAGGTACTGAATTCATATAATAATTTACTGTAGTACCAGGAAGTTGAACCAATTTTCCTGATATTCATGTGAAGATCAAAACATATGTACAAAGATAATCTCAGCGTCACATCTCTGAAACAATGTCAGTGAATCATATCCCATCTCGGAAACAAGTCAGGAATAGCTGCACTAATCATTTAATGTACCCACACAATTACATAAATACTACCGCTATGAACAAGGAAAACTGAATGAAAAATTATTTCCTGGCATCACAAATAAACTTAAAAATACACCTCGTCTTTTAACTGTACATATTTAGGGTCTGGACATGAAAACCTTCTCCTAAAATTATTCATAACGCACACTGTGACTCAAGAGTGTACCGCACATACTAAATGTCTTCAGTGACACTAAAATGGCTTATCAAAGAAAACAAATATTATGCCAATTGTTGATAACAAGGTTGTAAGACAAATATGGAGTCTTGTAATCTTATCTGTGGATTACGGAAGATAAACATGCACTGATCTAAGGATCTAGTTAATCAGTCTTGCGGTGAATTTTTATCAAAGTGGTAGTTTTACTGATTTTTATGAAATTTGGTTTTATGAGATTTCATTTTGTTTAAGATTTTCTAAAAGTGTTGGAATGGTGCATTGAAAAGCCACACTTACACAACCAGTGGTTAGATGTATTCCTGCAGTAAATGATATCTTCAGAAAAGTTCTATGAATTTATATACTACAGTGTAAAAAAGACATTAATATTTCAAGAATCCATAAAAACGCACCTGTAAATACAACTAGCACTCACCCAAAAGTCTGTGGCATCCTTATCTCGGTGCATAAGATCTTCAAATGGAATTGTGCAGTTAGCAACAAAATCATCAGGTGGTATCGCTGCATCGTGGAACACCGTGATCCCCAAGCTGTAGCATTACACCCAGTGAGCAACCATTTCATATAGATATGTTGTATTATTGTTTTATACATGTATAGGGTTTGATTCCCATGTGAGTCATAACATGATGTCATTGTCAGAAGTTTCACATTCCAATAAGAATTATTTTGGTCATGTTTGACAAGTTCAGCTGTTCAGAATGTACACTTGATTAATTACTGTTTAAAATAACACTGAATATATATATTTATTTACAACACAACTTGATTGATCTCAGGGAAACAAATCACAATAACATTACTTATGTTAAATTTTAAAAGAAATCACTTGATCCAATTGAATAAAATCGACACTCAAATAAGAATAACATGTCAAACAAATAATCAATGGAATGATAACATACCTGCCAACATTATGGACTTCGTGAATGAAGGTCTCATTCCACACTGGGTCGAATGTCTTGGGCTTGGTGCTGGAACGGTCTAGATGGTGCTCGTCGGCGTCTATCGACACGTACGGATCTATCGGCTGGTCGTCTGCAACCATACTCCGTATTTACATATTAACACCAACACCCATCTCTGTAAACACGCTACACCTACTTTATACATTAAATTACAAATAAATCATGGTCCTGAAACGAAAATCTTTGCACAATCATCCGCAATGATATGTTGGGGAGGCACCCGAGCCGTTAGATGAGGCTCACCTGGCTTTCCGAAGGTCATATTATGCCGTTTCTGAAAGTCGGTCGGCCTAAGACCCGTCGCCTCGCAAACCCGTACTCGCACCGTGCCACTGAACATGGTGCTGCCGGCCAACGAGCAGTATCACCGAGACCGCGCCGCCACACGATCACTTCCACACTATAAACCCACTTAAAATCATTGAAGGTGCTTCATAATAGAAACAGAAATTAAATAAAAGACTTGACAGCGACAAAATCGGCCATGGATGGATATTTTACTCTATGGTTACTAATGGATTCCAATTTCGATTTCCTGAAGAATGTTATGGGATTTGCCTATGGTATTTACAGACAAAACAAAAGGACTCAGATCCGAATCTGGATGCAAGTCCTCAAGATCAATCTTACAAATATTTCAATATCGCTTGTTATTTCAAAATTGTTGAAACATTGAACTGAGATAGATTTATTAATTAATATTTAAGCAGAATCAGATAGAAAATTATAATTAATATCTAAGCATAATCAAATAAGTTCAATAAAGCACGAATGTCACCTACATACCTACCTACTCAAAAAATAATTAAATTACTTCTGGTATTTTTAATATTTTAGTTTAGGCCTTCTCATAATTACAAAACCAACATATAATTTAATTTACTGGAACCGCTGGCTGTGCTGCCTTCGACCATAATTATGAGTCCTTAAAAAGTTACAAGTGACAGTTGCCTAGGGATGCGGATAGTTTTCTAGAAAAAATATCGATAAATCACAAAATTTTGCTCTTTTTTATGCTATTTGAATGATGTTTTTTTCTATTCTGTTTCCTATTGGCTGATATTTTTATGACTCCACCATCTAGCCAGCGTTATAAGCAAGGGTGATTTTTATAGATGAATGTGAAAAATATAAAGGAAAAAGGAACGCATGAGCATTATTCATAATAATGCTCGTGAAATTCCTTCCTGTTCTTCTAGGATATGGTGAATAATTTATTCACCAGGCTAACTCAACGTGGGTTTGTGATTTTTCTGTAAGACTAGGGCTTCCGTGATATCCAAGCCAAACATATACTTAAGTCTTTCACTGTATGAGAAGAGGTTCTCTCTTTTTCTCGTGGTGCTAAAATAGACTAACTACACATGCTGGTGTGACAAATATGCTTAATAAATATAAATAGGTTTTCAATGAGTTTTTGATAACTATCGATATTTTTTTCACAAGCCTGCCATTGCCAAACGTACGTTATACGTATGACATGCATGACGGTGACGGGCAGACAGACACAGATAAAATAATATCTGATATTGTTGTTGATAAATAAACGGTTACTTGGTGAAAATAGTAAAGATTAAAAATGGGATTCCTAACAATATTGAAGAAGTTGCGGCAAAAAGAAAAGGAGATGAGAATACTCATGTTGTATCCTTTAAAAAAGTGTTTTGAAAATTATAACCTTATTGCTCCACTTTTGCATTCTTTGGTTTTCTTAGCATAGCTTTCTTAGAGGTTTGGATAACGCCGGTAAGACGACGATATTGAAACGTTTCAACGGCGAGCCAATCGACACCATTTCTCCAACGCTGGGCTTCAACATAAAGACACTGGAGCACCGTGGATATAAGCTCAACATTTGGGACGTGGGGGGTCAGAAGTCTTTGAGGTGAGCTCGTAGATGTCGTGTCATCATTTGTTGAAGCAGCACTGCTAAATCATGTCTTTTCTTCTGAATTACGGTGATAAAAAGAACTGCTTTCTAAACATCAGCTGATTGTCATTCTGTTATAAAAATTGCCATCTGGTGACAAAAAAGTGAAGTGATGCATTGTTTAAACTTTTTTATAAGATTTGAGGTATAATTTAGTACTGGGGTGGTGGTCACCCCCCTGGACTACTATTTGTAAAATAATACTATAATTTAAAGGCCACAGAGGTCAACTTAGGAACATCAAGATGACAGGATCACACCTGGTTTTTCAGATATCATGCGAATAGGATTTAATACAATATTTCTATTACTTCATAGTAAAATACAAAGTACATACAAATAAACTATTCTACAAAGAAAGTGGTTTCGTTATTTTGATATCAAAATGGCTGAACCACTATTCAGTTATCTTTAACACACCAAATTTTAACTACATTTCAATCGTTATTATACTTTTAAAACTGTAATTTCAATATAAAAAGTGTTTATTATATTTACATCAGAAAAGCGCCTGAAGAAAATGTATAATTTTAAGACAAATATCATTTTATGGCTCTTACAATTTATTTAGTTGTAGTCATGCCTGTTTAGCCTTAGACTGGAAAAGTGCCAAATGCTTGGAAGCGAATTAACGTTTAGCCTGTGCCTGTCGGGCTGAACCGGCCAACTACAGAACGGGTGCTCAACTTTATGCTCCTGGCACACCTAGAAGCTAACAACATCCTCAGCTTCTAGCGTATGACATTCACTTCTGGAATGAGGCCGTTGAGAGGCCTCACTCTCCGCAATTTTAATATCAAAATAGTGGGACCACATTCTTTGTAGAATATTTTGAAATGTTATGAGTGTAGATTTTTACTATAAAAGTAGAATTAAATCCTATTCACATGACATTCGAAAAACCTGGCGGGGTCCAGTCATCTTGATGAACTTGCTTACTCTCACACCATTATCTTTCCCAGTCTGTCTAGAAATTTTGTCAAAAGAAAAAACCACCATGGTTTTGGTTACAATAATTGCTGCCCACTCAGACATTCTTATCAATTTTTAATCTTATTAGGGTTAAAATACTTATTTAGCTCTTATCATGTTCCAGGTCATACTGGAAGAACTATTTCGAGAGCACAGATGGCGTGGCGTGGGTGGTGGACAGCGCAGACGCGCGGCGCCTGTGGGACTGCGCGCGCGAGCTGCACGAGCTGCTGCGCGAGGAGCGGCTCGCCGGGGCCACTCTGCTGGTGCTCGCTAACAAGTCCGATCTACCAGGAGCCCTCACATCACAGGAGATTAGAGAGGTAATTGAAACAAGAGCATGTTCATTGGCAGTTTATCATGCAAGTCTGACTGAATCTTGTAAAACTAAAACACTTGACACAATAGTTAGTGAGATTGATTACTACCCCCAAAACTCGAAAAGTGTTTACTCAGATTCACTTAAAAGCCTGCAAATAGTTTTAAAAACAACCTTAATCGGATTTCATTAGACCTGCTACAAGAAGAGATGAGCTACGTACCTATATTTTTCGGAATAGTCTTTTTTCAACCGACTTCAAAAAAGAGAATTTATGAATTCGACGTGTGCGTTACCCAGGCAAAATGTTTTGCTTTAGAGAGATGAGACTTAAACAAATAATTAGTGTATCATGAGGAGCAATTTGTTTACTAATAGCAAAATTTGTTTGAATTGTAGTTTTTAAGTTATTTGAGAAAAACAAATTTTGCTGGAGTAACGTTTGAAACGTTACCCAGGCAAAATAGTCTTTCAAAAATTAGTTTCAGCACGGAACCAAATACATGAATAGATAGCTTTTGTTGAGTAGTAAATGTTTATAAATAGCAAAATTTGTGTGTGGTATAGTTCTTTAGTTATTTAAGATTTTGCTGCGGTAACGTTTTGGGATTTCCCAGATCTCGAAAACGGCTCAACGCAGAAGTTTGAAAAAAATACCAATAAAAGACCTTAATTTGTTTAATCATTAGTTTTTGATTTGGTTGACGTAAACCAATGTAATTAAATGGTTTCATAAATCAGAAGAAGCGGGTTTACATGTAAACCAATACACTTATAACCAAATAAACAGCTGTAAAAAATACCCGTGGTTCGACGCTTGTTTACAGCAGACATTTTAGATTTCATACTTTACACGTTAAGAAGATAAAAACAAATTTGATTTATTTTAGACTGGTCGTACTTTAGCGATCGAATACGCAGTTCCCATAACATTAAGAAACATGGCATACTTTAAACAAATTAAAATGATTCATGAAAATTCTTTCCTGTTAATTTCAGCCTTGAATTACGGCTCTAATGAAAGTTATCTCAAAAACAAGAATATGTCAGCAATTCTCTAATAAGCCGACCAAATTGAAAAGGTCACGTAAAAGCGACTGCACCGTACGTACGGGTAATCTTCGCAAATTAGCAGCTTGGTAACCGATGTTTTGTACAGTTAAGCAGAAAAACGTTATTCGTGAAGCCGATTTTTTAATATTTTTTAAGTGCAGTACCATATTACACAATTTTTACTAGTTAATAAAAGTGTAATATCATAGTGTATAATTTATAGTGTGATTTAAAACAATACAAACATATAAAGGGTGTAAGGGACAGCCCTCCACAAACTGATGGGGTGAATTCAGTATATCATACTAAGATGTCCGGTACAAGAAATTATTTCAGGATCGTTAGGGGAATCCAATAAACCTGATTTATTTTATTTCCTCATACGCAATGTAACGCTACCGTGACAAAACGCGCGCAGCGAGTCATCGGCCGTACTCTTACGCACGTGTTCGTTCGAAACACTGGGTTCGCTTTACAAATGACCTTTCCTAGAATAAATCTTTTGTTTCATAAAAAAAAGAACAAAAAATAAAAATGTTCCGCCGACCGCTTCCACTTAACAAGTCATAGAACAATAAATAGCGGCCGGTACCCGAAAAAAACAATGCTGTAAAACATGTGCGGAGCTTTCAATTCAGCATAACAGTTTCGTTTCATGTCATTCAATTCGTTTTCATCGTTTTTTGTTCAATCTAGAAATGTAAACTACTCGATACAAAAATCGCTAGTTTATCGTATAACACGAAACTAGTTATCCCGCTACATGCCTCGTAGATAGTTATTGTAACTATTGACGTGAAATAACGCCCATACCTAAAGCGCGCTCGCGCCACGTGACATCACATTGAAGAGAGCGAGAGCGAACATTTTTGCAGATAGCCGGCGCGTAACGAACACACGTAACACATCACAATACGTCCAAAGTAAAAAAAAAAATAAAGAAAATTAATCCTACCTCAGAATCGCTCGGGTCGTATGAGATAGGGCTCGAAGTGGCCTCCACCGAGGCGTTCGCACACATTGGCACGGCGCAGGGTCTCCGCGTGTAAGCGGGTCATCAACGTGGGATCTTCGTTGCAGCTGTGGCGCAGCTGCTGGAACGTGTTCGTGATGCGGTCTCGCATTTCTTCCTCACTCGCACATGCACTGACAAACACTTTTTCCTTTACGTAGCCCCATAAAAAAAAGTCTAATGGCGTCAGGTCTGGTGATCGTGCTGGCCACGGTTTCGGTCCAAATCTGCCAAGCCAGCGATGCGGAAAGGTGGCGTCTAAATGGGAACGCACTGGGAGCGTTATATGCGGAGGAGCGCCGTCGTGCTGGAACCAGATCATCGGCAAGTGCGCAAGCGGTGCATCATCCAGGGCTTCCCATTCCACGTACAGCTCGTCACGGAGGTTCTCTAGCTCTCTTTCCAGGTCATCACGGAGGAAATCGAGATAGCGCGCTCCGTTCATTCGCGCGGGAAGAAACACAGGCCCTAGGATTTTATCGCCATAAATTCCTGCCCAGACGTTTACCGACCAACGCGTTTGATGTCCGGACTCTTGGATTTCGAAGGGGTTAGTATGCGACCAGTAATGAGCATTTCGACGATTCCACATACCATTCCGCGTAAAAGTTGACTCGTCGGTCCATATCACGTGGGAGATAAAGTTTGGGTTTCGATGCTGTTCAGCCCGCAACCACTGGCAGTACGCTACTCGATGACCACGATCACGAGGCAATAGGGCTTGGACCTTGTGAATAACGTATGGACGTTGCCGATCCCTTCGCAGAGTTTTGTGCACGGACCAGTGTGAGACCCGGACCCCATGATTCCGCCGCAATAATCGAGCTGAAGTGCGAGTGCCTAGGCGTGGATTTTGACGGAACATGTCTAAAATTCTGTCTTGAGTTTCGCCGCGAAGTGGTCTTCCGGCGCCATCCTGACGGGGAACTATGGGCTGGTTTTCCAGCACGCGTTGATAGGCATTGATAATTATCCGGCAGTCTGACGGATGCCGCCGGTCAGGATACCTATCAACGTAAATTCTCAGCGCTTCCCTAGCATTTCCCCGAGCTTCCCCGTAACACATCATCATCCACACAACGCCGACTCAATTCCAACTCAAGTCACACTGTGGTATTGAAATATGAGCTTTATGTCGTGTTACTTAGAGTGGATATTTCAACATTAAGTTAAAAGAAGGTTACGACGCTTTGACAATGATTAGTTCACGGGTTATCCACCTGTGGCAGTCACATGTAATGTTAAAATATTCACTCTAAGTAACACGTAACAAAACTCATATTAAAATGCCATACTGTGAGTCGAGGTGAAATGGAGTCCACCTATCAACCTACGTTATTAGTACCTCCTAAGGAAAATTGTACAAACTATTAATGTATCCAAATATTAAATTTAAGTAAGTAGGTTATAACTTATCTGTGATTTTTCTCTAAAAATGTTGATGCTAAGGCAAAGCAATACATATAATTTGTATGAGACTGATTTTTTAAATAAAAATAATGAATCTTAACCATTTTATTATTTTAACTAACCTGACCAGAAAACTTTTGTATTCAACTGTACTAACAAAACATCTATATTATCCTGTTCATTTCAGATGGTTGCGCTTATGTATGGTGCGGTCGCTTTTATGTGACCTTTTCAATTTGGTCGGCTCATTAGAGAATTGCTGACATAATCTTGTTTTTGAGATAACTTTCATTAGAGCCGTAATTCAAAGCTGCAATTAACAGGAAGGAATTTTCAGGAATCATTTTAATTTGTTTAAAGTATGCCATGTTTCTTAATGTTATGGGAACTGCGTATTTGATCGCTAAAGTACGACCAGTCTAAAATAAATCAAATTTGTTTTTATCTTCTTAATGTGTAAAGTATGAAATCTAATATTTCTGATGTAAACAAGCGTCGAACCACGGGTATTTTTTACAGCTGTTTATTTGGTTATAAGTGTATTGGTTTACTTGCAAACCCGTTTCTTCTGATTTTTGAAACCATTTAATTACATTGGTTTACGTCAACCAAATCAAAAACTAATGATTAAACAAATTTAAACAAATTGAGGTCTTTTATTGGTATTTTTTTCAAACTTCTGCGTTGAGCCGTTTTCGAGATCTGGGAAATCCCAAAACGTTACCGCAGCAAAATCTTAAATAACTAAAGAACTATACCACACACAAATTTTGCTATTTATAAACATTTACTACTCAACAAAAGCTATCTATTCATGTATTTGGTTCCGTGCTGAAACTAATTTTTGAAAGACTATTTTGCCTGGGTAACGTTTCAAACGTTACTCCAGCAAAATTTGTTTTTCTCAAATAACTTAAAAACTACAATTCAAACAAATTTTGCTATTAGTAAACAAATTGCTCCTCATGATACACTAATTATTTGTTTAAGTGTCATCTCTCTAAAGCAAAACATTTCGCCTGGGTAACGCACACGAATTCGACAGTATTTTTTTATTTATATATGTTTTACCTCAGAACTTTTTAAATGTAGCTAAAAAAAAAACAAAGTGAAAAATAACTTCAATTTCGGAAGTCGGTTTCAAAAATCGAAGAAACGGAAACAGGAACAGGAGCTTCTTAAACAAGTTATTTTTCGCTTTGTAGTGTTTTTTATTAATCTGTATTGTCCCACTGCTTGGCAAAGGTCTCCCCTACCTATAGCTTTCTCGTCTTCCCGTTTAGTCAGAGTAGTTTGCCCGTCTTCCCGTTTAGTTGCGAGTCTTCTTCTTCAGTCGGTCTCACATTACCCTTTGGTCCCGTTGAGTTACACTGTTACCCAATTGGGAAAAAAAATACCGATTAGTAATACTGTAACTCAATGGCACCTTATTTCCCATTAATTTACACTGCAACCTAATAGTACGTATCAAATGACAAAGTCGACGGAGCCCCGCTGTGCGGGGCTCCTATTTCTGTCTGCAGGGTTTAAAGTAACCTTACACCAACCCTAAGTATCCGAGCTCGCTCTGCACAGCGATGTCGCCTAGTTAGTTGTTCTGCTATTTTATGTATAACTAGCTGTTGCCCGCGGCTTAGCTCCCGTGGACCACCCCACAGGGCCCATTTTCGGGATTAAAAATAGCCTATGTCACTCAGGTATAATGTAGCTTTATATTGGTGAAAGAATTTTTCAAATCCGTCCAGTAGTTTCGGAGCCTATTCGGTACAAACAAACAAACAAAAAAATTTTTATAGTATTAATATAGATAATATGCGAATGTAACCCTATTACATACTATTAGGTTGCAGTGTAAATTAATGGGGGAAAAAAAAAAGATATTCAGATCTTCTGGAGACGCGTCATAGCGTCTTTAGCCATGGCTATATACCCGTCGCTTTATTTCTGGGACGCAGTTGCCTTCATTATTAATACTAGAGCCCAGATAAATAAAACTGTCCACCACGGTACCGATACCCTGGATGCCGTTGGCGCCCGCTAGCTTGCCCGCACGATCTATCACTATAAGCTTGGTTTCTGCATATTTATTGCAAGCCCTAATTTACCGCTCTCCACTTCCAGTCTATGCAGTATCTCCTTCATGTCGTCAAAAGTTGTAGCAAGTAGAATGGTGTCGTCTGCATATCGCAGATTGGAGATGCGCTTTTCACTAACAGCAAACCTAAGTCGCGAGTAGTCTTACCAGTATTTTAATATTATTTACATCCAGCACTGCTGAACAGACATTTGAATTATCCCGTTTACTAAATAATGCATTTCCAGGCCTTAGACCTGGACAGCATCAAGACCCACCACTGGCGCATCGTGCGCTGCTCCGCCGTGACGGGGGAGAACCTGCTGGAAGGCATGGACTGGATGCTGGACGACATAGCCTCCAGGATCTTCACGCTCGACTAGGATCTACCTGCATTACATAGGCTTCTATTTATAAACTAAAAAGAGGGAACTGAGGAATGGAGGACCCATGAAAGAGGATGTGCTGAACATTAATTAATCTTGAAATGTGTGGTAAATCACTTTATCTAACTATAACTGTTCTTGGCTTTTGAAAGATGGATCTGTAGGTGGATGCTTGATTGATTATCTGATATCCTGCTATCAATTTGTGTGGTAGAGAATGGTGCAGCCTTATCTCAAGCAATATTTCTTATGAACAGGCCTGAGTTGTTCCTGGTTAAAAACAAAAGAATTAAATAATTCTGAGTGGAGTGGAATGTATCAAATACTAAAGAACTTAATATTTAATTTAGAATTCATGTATTCTTTTCTAATGTTATGAATTTTAACTAGACTGATGAATAGAAATATTCTTAGTAATTTCAACTCATTTGATACCTGTTTAGTATTTTTTTAATTGCTTGCTACTGCTAGAAATTTATTTCTCATTCCAAACAGCACTCGCTTCGTAATCTAATGCAAATAAAACTGTGATGTTTTTGTAAATTATTAAGTTTATAATAAATAAACTTTTTTAACAAACCCATTGTTTTTATTTGATGCCTATACTGTTATGTTGAATAATGGAAAATATAATTTTGCTTCACTATACATTACAAGTAAACATCTTCACGACCTAGATGAACTCACGAAACGCTATGACTCGAAACTTACTGCTGGGCTGGGACAAATTACAGCAGTACAATTTTAAAATAAC
Organism: Orthosia incerta; assembly: GCA_948252205.1. NCBI lineage: Eukaryota > Metazoa > Arthropoda > Insecta > Lepidoptera > Noctuidae > Orthosia > Orthosia incerta. The sequence goes on along the minus strand of OX411747.1, from coordinate 32,628,142 downwards.
CACATTCCCATTCAAGAATATTGGCGACTCTAAAGTTCGAGAAACAAACACTGCATCGCTGCGGAAGCTTCGTATCGCATTCCCTAGGACGTAAGGTAAGGCGACGCGTTGACTTGAACAACATAAATGTGAACAAAATAAGTCTATTTTATTCATCACACTGTTAATTAATTTACTCTATCAAGGTACATATAAGTCAAGTCAACCTGGTCAGGCAGCTATGGTTCAAGTCGGATGCTTAGGACACACACAATCTATTTAGTACTGGATCAGGTAGCACTTTTGGTGTTTCATAATGTTTATGTAAGTCTGTAACTGCCCCACTGCAGGACAAAGGCCCAGGTTTTATTATATTCAATTCATTATATTTGCCTAATAAAGTTCGGACAACATATCTTACTAGATTTCCATAACCTTAATATCTTAAACACACATTCTAATAGTTCATTTAAGTAGCTTTTGAACAATGTGAACAAAGCAATATTGCATTTATTGGCATTGGGTGTCCATAGAGATTTAGAACTATGTGGAGTTCTATTTTCCTACTATGTATTAGGATAGCCAGACTTTGCCAGTTCAAATACTTTGTTTATATTTTCTTTTGTAACAACTGTTTAGAACCTAAATAGGCTCTCATTTACAGGCACTTAATTCGTTGAAAATCCTTGAAATTAAAGCAATATTTCTTTGTAAACATTACCAAAAAATCTTACTAAAACGAGCCACACACCGAAACTCACGACATCTCATACAACAAAACAAAGTAAGCAGGACTGTCCACACACAATCGACTCTAGTATAACTTGAGCACAGCTGCCGTGCGGGGAGTCCCGTTAGGAATGGTTCTCATTGTCCGTGTCCTGTATGGAAGCCTGAGTATCATTGAGGGTTGTGTCCAGGGACAACTGAGTGGTCTCGTTTGCTGGCTCAGTGTCCATTGTTGTGTTCGGATCTGGGCTAGTTTCTGCTTTGATTTTGTCATTGATTTCTTCTGTTTCTGTAAGAGTATTTGAATATGATTAGTCCTATATTATTGCCTCACATTTACACATTCGTCCATCAATGCCTCTTTTGCTGGCCGCTGCAGTAATGTACTAATAATTAAAATTATGATATTATCACAATCATATGATATGTTTAATTATGTATGTAAGAAAAAAATCACTTTCTATTTTCCACCCCTCTACTCTCGTGGACTATCCCTTTTGGTTTATATTTGTAAAATTTTTTTTGGTAATCCTTACCTATCTTTTGCTGAGTCTCTGGCTGGTCGACTTTTGGCTCCTCCTCGTGTCTGTCGTCACCGTCACTGTCTTCCTTATCATCAGTATCCACTGCAAACTTGTCTCTCTTCTTCTTTTCCTCTTTCATGTCTACATCCTTTTGGTCCTCTCCGTCATGGTGGTCAGGGTCATTTTCCTTGAAGCCAGGCCCTCGAGGCCGGAGAACTCGCTGCTCTATTCGTTGGAGCTCTTCTTGAAGTTCTTGACGTTTTCTGACCAAGCATTCTGAGAACGTGAGAAGATATAAAGTGAGTAGAATATTTCTCCTAGTTCTACTTCTTAAACTAAAATGCCTGCAATGTCCAATGGCAGGTAAATGCTTACATATAACAAAAAATCCCGACTAGTGACAATATAGTGTTTAGTTCTAGAAATAGAAACATTTACATAAAAATAAAGTTAATAAAGTTCCCATATCACTCTAAATACATATAGACAATGTGTAAATAAGCTTTAAGTTTATGAAGCCTATGAACCATACCTTCAGCTGAAAAAAAATGGTTTATTCAAAAGAAACTCAAGCACATTTCTTTGTTCAGTTACTCACTGCGATATAATCGACCATATTTTTCTGTAAACCATAAATTACTATGAGTTTGCTGTAATTATTTGATTAATGTTTGTCTTGTCTCTTAAACAATGCCATGCTTCTTGACTGAGAAACTAAAATCACTAAATATGATATTGCCCCAAAATTGTAGCAAGCAGTTTAATTAGGATGTTCTGATATTATTATAGTTGGTTGTGGACTGAATAATAGAAAAAACCAAAAAAAATACCCACTTTCATGATACTTTTGACTGGATTCTAACTTCTCTGTGGCTTTTTCAGACATCTTCTTGGGCAGCCAGTAGATATGCGGCTTGGATTTAGTCAGGATGAAGTTGGCCAGGCTCTTCTGTGACTCCTCCCACTTCTCAAACTCCTGGACCCGCGCCATCTTAGCTTCTAAAGCCTTGATTGTGGCTTTCTTGTGTTCCCGTTCAGCAAATAGAGTTTTTCTTTCTTTCTGTTCTCTTTCCTTCTCTTGTCTGGCTTGCTCTTCTATTTTGCGTTCCACTTGTGCTTTTTTATCTTCCTGTAAAAGTTAAGCCATATTGTTGGTATACTTAATCAATAAAAAGGTGCACTACTAAACTGTGTTCTTGAAGAGAAGCATTGTCCACAATAACATAGTTTGAATAAAGTCAAAAAAGCATGAATTGGAAGAGGACACTATAACTCTAAGGCCCGCTTGCATGAGCCTGGGTTGGTTATCTCACAACTCTGAATTAGTAGCTAACCCAGACCCAATATGTATGACATATTTCAATTTAACCTCATGTTAGCAACTAACTCCAAGTTAAGTTTTAGGCGCAAGTGAGCCTAAGTAACTTTTAAATAATAACCTTAGTCTGTAACACAATTTCTTCCTGTTTGAATTTCTGTAGTGTTCCTAATAGTGAACCGAATATGCGTCTGTTGCGTGTCCTGGCCTGTTCATCATCACCCTGGGCCCGTAACACTGCAGCCCTGGTGGGGAGCTCCCGGCACACTGCTGAAGGTACACGAGCCCTCTTGGCAGCACCAGGACTATCGTCTTCTCCATCACTGTCATGCACACGGGCTGATAATCTGGAAGAATTGAGATAGAATCTCTGTTTATATTGATTTAATCCCCAAAAAGATATTTGCTTTGTAATTATAGACGTTATTTATATAACAAATTAAATCATTATTAATTAATCATGTTAGTTCCAAAACAAATTCATTTGTACAAAGATATGAATGCTGATAAGACTGTACTGGCTTTTAACAAAGTATTTTGGAAAAACAGAACACAAAAATAGATAAAAAAAGCTGGATAAACCATACTTTATAACGAGCATATGATATAAATAGCCAGCGTAGATTGGAAACTACTTTTCATGAATTCTGCTTTTCAGTTTCATAACAATAAAATTATTCTACTGTTACTGCTACGAAAATCCTAGGAAAGGAGCAGGATTAACTCGGCCCTCAACGCGGCAAACTTTTATACCATAGAGCATTAGAGCAAAAAAGTGCAGAATTTATTCAAAAACATGCACATAGTATGAGGCAACTAAAAGATCAAGATTCGGATTTTACACGACTCGTAACATTACGTAACTGATATAAAACGCAAGTACATAACGATAATTGGTTACCGTAACCAATTAGCCTCACAAAACAATCCGCATACCTGCTGAAAACTGTTTTTGTCTCATGTTTTCGTTTTGCGAACTGATCATCATTTTTGTTGAAATTGTTTCCACCGTCTTGGAATGAGTTTCGGCCTCCAGCACGATTGTTTCCCCTTGCATAATCTCCCGTTGAATTAAATCTGGAAATAAACACGTTGTCAAGTAAATAATACAAACACAAAACGACAAAATTTACATTCAAGGTAATGGCTAACCTATCATTGAATCTTCCGGTAGTTTGAACAATTTTTTTTATGTTTTCATCTATTTTAAACAAACTACTCCTCTCATTTTCTAGTTGAGCACGTAAAGAACTAAACGATACAGCTACTTCTGTCCCCATAATATTAAAAATAATGGAAAAATACAATATTCATTTAGCACTTATGCTTTTTTTTATTTTAATCACTACACTTAACACTAGCATTCCACAGATTATAAAATAGTTACGTTTTGTTTCGTCTGAATGGTTTGAATCCTTTGATATGTAATTAAACGTAGCTTTAGGAAATAACAGAATATTTATTTGCATTTTATTTTTCAAGAAACAATACATTCATTTTAGTTCATTTAAGTTGATTAAGTTGTATATTTTCGTATTATTTATAGTAAACGAAAGTTATTACAAATAACAACAATAGATGGCACTAGTTAAGCAAAATTGATTACCCTATTCAATACTAGGTGGCGTCGGTATCGCAAAATTATGTTACTCGATACTAGATGGCGGTTTAGGTTTGAAAGGTGACAACCAACATACGTGTTGAGTTAGTGCAAAACTGATCACTTTTTAATGAAATTATTTAAATATAAGATAAGTTAAATACTCAAAGACTGTAATATTTGTATAAACAACATTATTAAATGGCAACCTAATAAAAAATCTTCTCCCTCGAACACAGAAATCATTTATTAATTTTCATACGCTGTTTTCCACTTTGGTACAGGGTCACAGACCAAGCCAAAAATGAAGTCAGTACCTGATAATAAATCTCTGAACTTCCTGTGCGGCAGGCATCACGGTGGCAGGTGTCGAGAGGCGGACGGCAGTTTAATTTCACGCGTGCCCGAGCGCGCTTTGCGCGTCGTGTCCGCGTGCCTGCCGGCGCCTACGCAGCGTCATCGCCTAAGCTATATCACCGAACGCCGTTACACAAGAAAATGCAGAAATTACACAACATTACGTAGTAACGAACTTTACATTCGCTCAGTTCCAGGCATAAGTTGAGAACTCAGTCTTTACATTCGATGAGGTTCAGGTAATTTAGGAGGTTTAAACTACACGGCACCAACATTTTCTTTACTGCTTCAGGAGTTCTGAACATCAGCAGTCTGCCGCAAATCTTGATCGACAAAAGGATTGGAGGACGGTTTTTTCCAGCATTAAGATAGTACGGCCTCCTAGCTGTAAAATGTTGTAAATATAAGTAGACTTTTTAGTTAAAAGCGTCTCGTTGTGCCCTCTAGGCTCCCAATCTCACAGTACCTACAAAAAAATCCTTGGTCCTAGTGCTGACAAACTTTCCAAATGCCTAGACGACACTTCACGTGTCCCAAGGGCTGGCTTTAACCTTGTTCTGAAGATTAGTATTGCCATACAACGAGGCAGTGTTACCAGTCTTTTGAGCACAACCAGTGGATAGCGATACGAAGGAGTTTTTCTAACCATATTTTAGTTTAGCTGCTTTTAAACTTAGTAAGTCGTATTTCTTTTAAGTAAACATATATCTAGTTATAGTAAATTAAGTAATTTGTACACTGCATATTTTGATCCCAGCAAAGTATTTAATAAAAACATCAAACAAATTAATATACTTTTATTTGTTTACTTTTCCACTGGCAATCACACACAAACAAATTACCAAGGTAAGGTCCACTAAAATAGATTTAAATATGTTTTCACGAGTTTGCTCGGCTTCGTAAAGGTTTCACGTGCTATCGGCACGGAACACTAATTGTGACGTTTAAGTTAATCTTAAAATGTTAACTTGACTAGTGTAAGTGGGTTATTTACTTGTTAGGCAAGTTAAGAGATTGTTGAGCTGTAAGAAAACTCTGCATACATTATTGTAAATGAATAGTTCCGCTTTAACTAAAATTGCGTTGGAGGTCCACCATGTACCGATGACTCATCGCCGTACGTCTTCTAGTCCGACGATGGAACGGGCTAGGAAGAATCAGTTCATGCAATTCCAACGCCCACTCCCGAAATGCAATCGATAAAAAACCGGCATTATGGTTTTTGCTATGTCCTTTAGGTACTTTGGTGATTTACCTGATGTCTTTATTACTCACTTTATAGCTTAGTTCCATGCTATTTTGGCACACTGAAACCTTGTGAGACTGTTTTGTTGAAAACGGCCATGTTTGAGAAGCGTAATCGAGACAGGGTAGTTTTCAGTGTGATTGGGAGATTACTCTTGAATACTTTTTTCATTGTATAGCTACTTATTAACCGACTTACCAAAAAGGAGGAGGTTATCATTTCGACTTTTTTTTTTTTTTTGTTTGTTACCTCAGAACTACTTACTAGGTGACCCGATTTTGATGATTATTTTTTTATGTGGAAGCTGGTGCTTGTCATGTGCTCCCACTTATGTACTACACCGCCTTTGTGCATAAAGTTTTAATAAATAAATAAATAAATAAAAAGTGAGAAGTAACTTCAATTTCGAAAGTCGGTGCTTCCGAAATTGAAGTTATTATTCACTTTTTAGTGTTTTTATTTTGCGGTCGGTTGTATTTTTTTACAAGTCGTTTTGATTGTTCGCTCTATTAGGTACTTCATCGTTGCATGACTTGAAATATATTAAATATCCCAAGTAAGTCTACGACGTATTCTATTTCTATTGAATCTGACTTTAGCGGTGTAGTTTGACATTACTTTAGTTTTCGCCCGGTTAATTTCTAGTCCTACTTTTCTGCTCTCTTTGCTGATTGACTCTATCATGTATTCCATTTCTATCGGCTTCTCCGAAAGTAGTACTATGTCATCTGTGAATCGTAATTGCGAGACGCGTTGCCATATATGTTTATTCCTCTATTTTCCTAGTCGAGTGTTCTAAAGATTTTTTCGAGTACTGCAATGAAGAGTTTTGGAGATTAATATTTAATTTTAATTTGATTTAATATTGATATGTACATTGTTTACTCTTTGAGTTGATAGAACTCACCAAATTGCACTGTGGAATATAATAAAGAGAGATATATAGAGTCAAATCTTCTTCTTTTTCGTGTGAGGATGTGGCCACCTCCGGTGTCAGAGTTATTTAAGCCGTCTCTGGAAGCACCACAGGCCTTTGACTTGGCTATTTCAGGATTACATTAACTATATAATTCCAGGTTTCCTAACGATGGTTTGGCGCCGAATGTTAACGTGCCGACGCACTTAAGGTTACACTAGTCGACGGCACGAACTATTTTGTGCGCGAGATTAAAATATATTTTATATCAACGGACAACACGTGCGAAAGAGATAGGTGCTGTAATGATCAGTAGGAAGCTAGTTCGCGTACGAATACACACTTTTGCAAATTTGTAGCGAAATGGATAATGATTTAGGACGAAACCGAGCGCGCGAAATTTTATAAACAGACCTTTGGGAGTCTAGATATAATGAAAAAACGACTAAATGAATGTTTTCAAAATAAAATTATTTGCATTGTTGAACTACTACCAAGGGAGGAGCGGAACCACCCAATACAAGCATTACTACTTGCTTCTTGGGTAGTTCCAGCCACTGAATAATATTGTAAAAGAACCGTTAAAGAAATAAACTATTTGATTTTTTATTTTTATTATTTATTTTTTAACTACTAATCTATCCCTGTATGGCCGTTTTGCAATTTTCCTACTTCTTATGGTATTTATTGCCGCCCAAAGATGCGTTAATATTAGTGTTGAAATATGGAACTTTCGACGCTCATAATTTTGACATATTTTTCTTTTTTACTTTTTTGTTTTCATACAGGGATGAGACAAATTGATATCATTTTTTATTTTGGACGTACATCGTCAAACAGTAGAGTAATCCCTAGACTACGTTTGTATGGAAGAATTATCGACTAGTTTACCCCCGTACCCTGACCAAAAAATCAGCATGAGTTATGAGCATTCCTATTGGCCTAGCGGCACTGGTGGCGCATTAGTTACAGTAGTGAATACGCCAAGATTTTACAATAAAATCGAATATAATAAATAATATGTATTATAATAGAATATAATATAATATAATTATGTAGGTTTTTTTTTGTCTATCCATTAGTGTTAGTACAAAAAATGTAATGAATGGTGAATAATAAACCATAATAATGAACACTTTTAATTTTTATGATTGTGTTGGAATGAGATTAGTGAAACATATACCTAAAAAAAGTATACTACCATTTTAGAATCAATATTATGTAGAAATTTAATGTATTTTTATTAATTGATATTTATTTTTAAATAAAGAGTAGATAGCTCTTAAAAACTGCACAAAAACATGAGGCATACCTGGCATGGGTCGTCGCTGCTCGATCGCGCAAAGCGAGTGATATGGGTCAGAAAAAGAAGGCGTTCAACAGGGCTGCCACGTCCTGCAAGATGTTTTTGCGAAGGGCTCGGTTCGACCACATTGGCCGAATAGGGACCAAACTTGCTTCTTACCCAGCAGGTAGTTAAGCGTTTTGGTACCAGGCTAAGTCGGTCGAGTCGAACTTCTGCCGTCCCTCACTACCACCACTGCAGAAACCAACGGGTCGCTGGCCCACTCCGCTGAGGAGAAGGCAAATTTATTTGCCTCTCTTTTTGCGGCATCTTCGCGTCTGAATCCTGGTGACGCAAGGCCTCCTCCTTCTCCTGATGGATGCTAAACGAGAATGTTGGACATTCGTATCCATCAAAAGATTGTCCATTGGGTGCTGCGCTACCTCGACGTGAACAAGGCTAGCGGTCTTAACGGAATACCAGCAATAGTTCTTAGAACCTGTGAGCCTGAACTGGCTCCGATCTTGACACGCCTATACCGGTTTTCGTATGAGACTGGAAAAGTATCGAATGCTTGGAAACAAGCTAACGTACAGCCCGTGCCCAAGAAGGGCAGTCGAGCTGACCAAGTCAACTACAGACCCATCCATACTCTTACAGAGTATGGAGCGTGAGATTAACACAAAGCTCCGGCTCAGGCTTCCACCGAAATCGATCTACTGTACTGGTGATCTTCTAGCGTATGCCATTCACAATATGGAGTGAGGCCATCGAGAGGCACGGAGTAGCGCTTGCCGTCTCCCTCGACATCGACATCGATGCTACGAGAGCTTACAAATAAGGCTTTCGTGCCAGAGCACGAAAGCCTTATTTGTAAGCTTCCTTCATTCGGTCTGCCCGGTGGTCTGTGTGATTTCTGGGAGTGTGCGATGGAATTGCATGATCTAATTCCACCTACCAGGCGAACAGGAACAGGAACTACCAGGCGTACGGCGATGCGCCATCGGTATATGGTGGACATCCCACCCATACGCACAAAACGTTTTGGGAACACTTTTATTGTGCGTACAGCTGAGGAGTGGAATTCCCTGCCGGAGTTTGTGTTTCTCGACAGCTACAATCTAGGGGTCTTTAAGTCAAGTATGAATAGGTTTTTTCTAGGCAAGTGTGATTCACCATCGACCACATCATCGCTTAACATCAGGTGAGATAGTGGTCTAGCGCGAGCCTATAGTGCATGAAAAATATTGTTGAAATATTATTGTTGACTTAGAATTTTTGTTTATGTTAATTTATCGGGAATGTAATTTAATTAATGTGGTTGATTAAGAATTATTATTGTGTTGTTTTTAATGTTGATATGTGTTTGTCGATATTTTTAACTTATGATTTTTTGCTTGAGTATTTTAATTTAGCCAGAATGTAATTTAATTAATTTGATTGATTGAGTATTCCTTTGTGTTGTATGTTGGTATGTGCGACTCGTAAATTGTGTGTGTGTAGTTTGTCTATTAAAAATGTAATAATTATATAGCATTGACTCTTTGCACGTGTTGGGTTACACAGTTAGTGCAAGTAGTAATTGAAATGAAATAAATAAATTAAAAACGAACGATGTATTCCTTCACCGTCAAATGCTTTACTATACCTAATCTATAAATCATAAATGGAGAGGTAGGTCGTATTTTTCAATGAAGAGTTTTAAAGTATTCGCCTCTGTCTTCTATAGTAAAACCTTCTCGTCTTGTTTCACTGATGCCTATAATATTTCATTTTAGTGATGATATAGCGTGCTCCAATTCCAATATTCTCGATCCATTTGATGGGGATCTTACATTGGAAGTGGCAATGTAGAGCTTATAGTTTTGTTTTATTTCTAATTTTGAAGGTCTTTCTCTTTAGTAGTCTTTCGTCCCCGCGGTGACCAGCCGTATTTCGTTGTTTCTTCTTATATTTTTATATCTTGTTCCATTTGCGTTGATTGCTATATTACTTTTTGATCCTGGTTCTCTTGCTGGTTTGACGGGTTGTTCGTATTCTTGTTTACAAAAAAAAATTAGCATACTAGGCTTAAGAACTCCTTCTGTTATGCTAGGTGATCTTTGCAGTGATGAGTGGGTAGGTTTCAGTTTGTTTTTCTCTTTTCTTGTGGTCTTCTATCTTCTGGTTCTAGTTTGTGGGGTTCAGTTGGTTAGCTTCAAGGTAAATGGAAAACGTTCTCTTTTTTACCCGACTGCGGGTGGTAAAATAACTTTTTATTATGTATGTTTGTATTTATGTCCATTTCTATAACATGCTCTACAGCCCATATATACGGCTTGACGGAATATAATAATAAGACATATGAGTCGTTGGATACGTCTCAATGTGGGAGTGACATAGGCTAAATAATATTCAAATACGGCGCCCCCCCTCAAAAAAGGGGGTGTAATGATTTTTTATTCGTTATCATAATAATATGGGTAACAAAAAAACAAAGCTACTAAATAGACCATTTCATCATTTTCAAATAATTATACGATTTAATTGTATCGTCACACTTTTATGCTACTATTTTGACACAAAATCAAGATAGATGTAACTTTGACAGCCAAATAAATAATCTTGTACCACATAACTTATTCTGAGAACTCGTTCATAAATAAAACTAAAAATTCAGAAACAAATCAAATTATTATAAAAACGAAAACCCGACTGCTAAAAACTAATTATCTGATAAGAGAAAAACAAGTATTATTAAAATAGACATTAAATATGATGAGGTGCTGCAGGCGGACAAACAAGAATGATTCTACTTTGTGTCTCTGTGTTGCTTGCTTTTCTATAAAGTAAAGCCTTTTCTCTTAGTTTTCAACTTTTTCTTTGAGATAGTTATGTTTTTCTGCCCATGTTTTGAATTTCTCTTAAATTGTTATTTACTTTCATTGTTACGTTTGACGTTACATCTTCTCCGTTTTTAAGGATGGTGGTGGTAGGGCAATGTAACAAAAAAAAGCTATGGTCGCAAGTAACTCCAATCACGTAAATAGGAGAGGCAGGTACTCGTAGGTACCTACTTGTTACCATTTTCCGCAAGCCGCTTACCTACTTAAGCCTATGACATAGAGATAACCTATGCATTACAACTGCCTAAAGAAAGCAAAATAAATTGGTAAATAATACCAAGCCATTAACTAAATTAATATTGGTATCCTGATTGTAGCTTACCTGAAGGTACCTCTAATAAGTGTGTAACAAATGAAATGCAATCTGCAGACATAATCCAGTTTCAGTTTAGATTTTAATTAATCTGAGAAGAAATCAAATAAACCAGAAATGTAGCGTTCTCGAGAAGTTTGTGATAAGCCGAACACGTGCTGTTTTATTGTATCCTGCTGATTATACAAGCAAACTAATACTTTTATATTAACGTTTGCTATACCTATTAAAAATAAATTAAGAATAAGCAACAATGATTGCAACTGCCTTTCCGGTATGGAATTTGTCAGTAGCAGCCCGGAGTCCAGAATAGTGCTCGGTTAATAGCTTTAGACTCGCCCTTATTACATGAGACTTAAACGTAGGTAAAATGTTGGCGTTCATCTCTGCCTAAAACATCGAGAAATCTGATGCGTGATCTTATGTTACGAATATGCAATATATAAGACCACCTGAAAATTTGAAGACATTTTTGACATCCACCAACCCGCACTGGCCCGCGTGGTGGATTACGGCCCATTCCCTCTCACAGAGAGGAGGCCTGTGTCCCAGCAGTGGAAATATTAAAAGGCTGATGATGACGATGACCTGAAAATAAGGTGATATAACTTTAAATTATTTTCATTTTGTACTTCAAACCAAAAGTTTCAGCTTTGTCCTTTTAAAAACTGAATCGTGGTGAAAATTTCAAAGAATTTGTGAATTTTTAGGCTTATAAATCGCAAATCGTGACGCGGATTTTTATGGCGCAGCGTGTCAAATGAGCGCGCTGTCCACCGCTCAAGATGTATGCGTTACCGCCGCTAATGGACATCTGCAATACCAAGGGCCAAGCAGATATGGTTTGGTAAATAAGGGATGATTAATCCATCGAACACAGGTACGAGTGTGGTGCCCCTGAACTAACGTGTATGTATGTCTCACGCGCTGGAGTGTCGCAACTCTCCATTCATGACCACCTAATGGGCCCAAACACTTTGTACAGTCGAAACGAAACAAAGAAGAGGGCTAGGTACCACAGGTGCCGCAGCAAGCTTTTTTGAAAAGAACTCTCATCATTTGTTATTCGAATCTATTAATTACTACCCGGCTATTGTCGGCTAAAACTGTAGCATTCTTTTACAGCCCATCATAACAAATCACTCTGCCCCTTCTTACAATAACTAATCGCTGCTCATCCCCTCGCACCAACACCGAGTCTCTTCCCGTACTGATCGCGAGTGCATCACGCTCTGTGGCGCATGCTTCCTTCCCTGCGCCGGCGCACCGCTATTATGAAAAAAGCAATTAGCTGAAATGTACGGTTAGGGGTGACGCAAAATTGTAATTTGAAAGAAACACATTGAAATAATTAATTACTAGTTTTTCAGTTTCTTTCTATAAATTTTTGTTTTTTTGCTTACATAAACCTAAACCATTTTTTTTAGCTTTTTACAGTAATAATTTTTTTATTATTGGTAATAGGTTCGCGTTTGACCACTATCTCTGCACTTGGTGCTAAATAATGATGTGGTCACGCGGTGACGGTGAAGCACGCCTGCCTAGAAGTATTGTATCTATTGATTCTTGACTGTAAGACCCCCCGGTGGTATCTGTTTTCGTTATCTGTTATCTAAATGTATTAGTGGTTGACGCAGCATCTCTTTTCTTTATATAGGTACTTATTTTTGCCTTAACTTAATTCCATAACTGCGTAAATTTAATTTCCAAGCTCGATACAATATATATCTTTACTTCTTTTCTATTATAAACGATTGTAATATAAACAATATAAGAGATTGTAATGAAGGTCCATTACAACCTATTATTTTTAAACTAGCTGTGCCCGCGGCTTCGCTCCCGTCATCTGCCTGCCAACCCTACCATACTTACCAGCCTGCCTGCCTACTCCACATACTCAAAAAAACTTTTTACAAAAAAAATACTACCGACTTCCAAATAAAACTACAAAGTTAAAAATAACTTTATTTTTGGAATTCGGTGTCCATAACGCAATAAATTGGTACCTACGAAAGACACCGACTTCCAAAAATAAAGTAATTTTTAACTTTGTAGTTTTATTTGGAAGTCGGTAGTATTTTTTTGTAAAAAGTTTTTTAATTTTTCACTTTTTAGTTGTACCTACCTAATAGGCAAGTTGTTTAGTAAGTTACCTACTCGTATAACGCCAGAATATATTACCCAAATATCATGAAACTTGAACATAACCGGTGAAATGAGAGATCTGCGTACCCCTTATGAGCGTACTGGCGTGGTGTTATGTTATGAAATGGTATAAACAACAAACAGACATGCGATTGCAGCAATTCCGAGAGATTTGCCGTTATTTATTGAAGAGTTCTGTTGTATATCTCCGAATTGCGTCAGTCCTACACCAAATTAAAATGGGACCAATTTCGGAACATACTCTTTCAAACAAAAAAGATTTTTTGAAATCGGTCTACAATTGACGGAGATATCGGTGAACATACCTACACATAAAAAAAACAAACATACATAATGTCGAACATAGAACCTCCTCCTTTTTGGAAAGTCGGTTAAAAAATATACACACTACATACCAATTTTTCTTTCTAGGGTCATTCTTTCGCGTAAAATCTTAACACCGCGATTCAGAAAATGACTTTAAATGCACAACGCCATCTATCGAATAGCAAGTTCAACTGTCCGAGTATCTGAATTGCGTGTGGTGTGATAATTTTACTACTTGAACACTTTAAATGCTTCTAACTTTTGATAGAGTGAACCGATTGCGATGAAACAAAAACTAAGTAATTCTTAAAGATACGCACAATTTTTATGTATAAAAGTTATCTACATTGGTTTCGTACATTTCACGTGATGCGTGCACAAATAAACAGACAAACAGACAAACAGACAAACAGATAAACAGACAAACAGACAAAAATTCCAAAAATGCTAGAAATGGGTTCTGTTGGTTATCCTTTAACACCCTGGCTATTTTTTTTGGATTTCTTTTCGATGTACAAAAAATATTTTTCTACAGATTTATTATATGTATTGATAACAATAAAATTGTTTAATCTTTGAAGTAGTTTGAAGTCAATGTAACACCACAATAAGCTATTTAATGCTATTGCTTTCAGATCAATTCAGAAAAAAAATGGGGATAAATTTTATTTAATATACTTTATTTAATATACTGAAAAATATGTTGTGTTGTGTTTGATGGGAAAAAATTTAACTTTGAGTGAAACAACATATCATATCATATCTAACACTCGCGACGGAATCAAAACTTACAGGATACTTCATGTTGACCTTCAATCATGACATTCGGCAATAAGTAATGCCTTATAGCACAAGTAAAGAAAATATCCGAAAAGCATAACTATAAACAAAATTAAAAATACGGTAATAAACTTAAACGTATGCACTTGGTAAACTGACCACGACTTATGTCGCTGTAAGGGAACAACAGTTTTCTAACGGCGAAGTTAATGTTGCCCCTCAATCAAATTTATGAATTAACATTTCCAATTATATCCATTTATTTAAATAAACGTTCGGTGCTTTTATTGCATAAACAAAATGTCACTTATTGATTTTGGTGAATGTAGCTGTTTGTACGGAACCCTCGGTGCGTGAGTCCAACTCGCACTTGGCCAGTTTTTTTAATGTTTTTAATGTTACGATGGCAAAGGCTTTCTGTGTCTGAAACTGAAATTATTTTCAGCCTAGTAGTCGATAAATAACACTTTTAACAAGTTCTAAGACAAGACAGTTCATCATCATCGTCTAGTTATTCTACTGAGGCTACTACAACAATAATGCTGCATCATCTAGTAGCCCATATCCCTTAGGGCCTCGGTGGCAGCCCTGTAGCCCTGCGCAGCTCGGAGCTGTAGTTTCATCTAAATCCGTCGCGTTCGGCCGAGCGTTCACGCGTGGTATGAAAAATGGTCGCCGCACTTACTGCGACTGCGAGCGGGACACTCACGCGCATCCTATGGACTTGCAGATGAGCTTTGATCGAATTAGAAATTCATTTAGTTTTAATTTTGTGTGAAACGAAATGTTTTTTATTATAAAATAAATCTTCCTGCTCTTATTCGAAGATGGTAAAAGAAATATTAATATTATCATTCTAATAGTATTTTTAAGCTAACATTATGCCCGCAGGTTTACTCGTGGCATTGGCCACGGGAGCAAAGCCATTCAAAATAAATACTTTTCAGGAAAAAAGTAGTTTATGGCACTCGGCGAGTGTGTAGCTTTCTATCAGTCATCTTTCCAGCCATAAGACGTCCACTTGTGCCGAAAAGTTCTGGAGTGGCGACCGCGTACCGGGCTTCCGCAGCCTTGACCAGGTCGCTCACCTAGAGGGAGGCCTACTAACGCTGCGTCTTCCGCAGCCTTGACCAGGTCGCTCACCTAGAGGGAGGCCTACTAACGCTGCGTCTTCCGCAGCCTTGACCAGGTCGCTCACCTAGAGGGAGGCCTACTAACGCTGCGTCTTCCGTTACGCGGTCGCCACTCCAGAACTTTCGGCCCCAACAACCATCCGTTCTGCGAACAATGTGTCCTGTCCCCTGCCACTTCAGTTTCGCAATTCTTTCAGTTTTTATCAGTGAAAGTATTAATTTATATATCGGATCAGTACTCTCATATTATCTACAGGTACAAACAGTGCAACAATGTTACGTGTACTACAGAACGCTACGATCCTTGCAGTTTTTTTGCTTAAATTTTCGGGTAGTTTGAATTGTAATTACTAAGTGTTTCTGCAAATTTCAATCTTCACATACAAAGTAAGATTATAAGTTTCCAACGTTATGTAACTGTGTACAACTTGTACTCGTGAAACAGCTGCTGTACATTATAAAATCGGTATAACTTTCATTTTATAGCACTTTGACATAAAATTAAACACAAGGTTTCACTGAACTCGGAATTTGAACGGCAGCAGCGCAGCGTGGTGAATGTGTAGACAATATCATAAACCTGCACTGAACATTCATAGCAATCTGATTGCTATTCAGAATGACTTAAGACTTAAGTACCTACCTCGAATATCTTTCATTTAACGCATTTATTAAAATCTTTACAATTCAACAGAAAAGTCACTTTTTACAGGATTATAAATCCCCTAAGCAGAGGGTTGGCTACAAAATGCAATATTGTTTCAATCAAATCTAAAATGTTTATGTAAGTGTTTATTAATTAATTGGAGAAAAATAAATTACCAAATAAATAACCTGATAACATGCAGTGTAACCTGCAACTTCTAGGGTAAACTTGCAGATCGCTAAAAATGTCCGCTTCGGTTCAATTCGTAGCGATCTCGGTCGAGCGTAGCAGACTACGGCGTAGAATATGCACTTTGCACGTAGAGTCTCGTAGAAGAGCAACGATACGTAGCGCGTAGCCGCGCGGCTACGAGCGTAGCACTTTATTTTATTTAAACACGCTTTATTTAATTGAATAAATCGTTTATTTTTGTACTTGATAAATTTTATTGATCATTAAATAATTATATTTAGATCATTTTAATGCAATTATTGGTGCGCATTACTGCAGTGGTGGCCTAGTGGTATCGGCCGCGACTTATAAGTTGTAGGTCGTGGGCTCAAACCCATACAGGCGCTTTACTTTGTGTAAAGTATCTCATCACCACTGCTCTCAAAACGGTGAAGAAAAAAATCGTGAGGAAACCGGCATGTCCTAGAACCAAAAATTCGAAGACATGTGACATCCACCAACCCGCATTGGGCCTGCGTTGTAGATTACGGCCCATCCCCTCTCACAGAGAGGTGGCCTGTGTCCCAGCAGTGCAGAACATGGCTGATGATGATGATGATGATGATTGGTGTGCCAGATTAAAAAGGTTTATCAAATCAAAGTTTTGGAGTATAACTCACTAACTCCTTGGTATTCAGTCAAATAACCACTATATGATGAACGATGAATAAGTATCAAGTTAATTTGAATTAAACAGGAGACAAAACAAATTAATAATAATACTACTAGTGTCAAAAAGGCCTTATCATTATTTTATTATCCTAAAAGAAATTGACGTCATTATCTCTCTCCATCCCACTTGCGTTTGCGCATGTACCGTTGTCTCAGTGTTCGTGTACGATCACACATTTTTGTGTCTCGCTGCCACGCTTGCTTGCCGTAATTGATGGTCAGCCGCGTGACACGTCTCGCGAGTGATCTACCCTCCGAATGAGCGGCTATTTGTAGACCAAAACAAAGGAACTGATGATGCTTCCGGTTGAGGTGGCTTTTACTGGAATGTTACGTACTTGAGTAACTATGTCGCCATCATTATGTCTTTAGATGAACTAAAAGGAAGAACTAGCGGGAATCTTAGATGCCTTGCAGGTTGTAATGCAAAGCCGATTTGACCTTTGATTGACACACCTATTGCTTTTTATCAGAACCTGACTAAGGCCAAGTTTTTTATCCGTAGTTAACTCAACCAATGGTTAAATTTTTTGGTAAAATGCGTTTTTCCTCAATTGTTAGTCTTAAAAATGATCAAATAATTATCTTTTCCACTTACTTGACCATTTGAGAGGCTAAGAACTGAAGAAAAATGGTGTTTTACCGAAATTTGCAACCTTTGGTTCAGTTAACTAGGGCTCCAAAAAGTGAGCCTTAATGATCTTCTACGTAGGTCACCCATAGCTACTCGTATCTAGCTTTTTCTATATTGGGCAAGGCACACAGTACATGCATCGTTAGGTACAGTAATATGTTTTTGTAAGTCTGTCTGTCTGCCCAAATAATTAGTAACAAGGTAGGACAGTTAGTCCGCAATGAATCAGGCATGCCGCGTCGTGCCGATCAAAGCGGTCACCGCCGCCGCGCCGCCATTACGAGATGTTCCCGCCAAAACAACGAGCGCCATCTTGTGTCCGCCGGCTGTCAGTCGCGACGGATCTGGCGGAACAGCGCCCGCGCATGCCCAGCTAATAAAACGCTTATGCTGATTAATTGCGACGCACATCACGAATAACTCCGTCCGTCTGTCACGGCTTGACTCTTAATATCTTTAGAACCGGCGCTGAAAATGAAAAATACCGCTAAGAACAGGCGCAGAACTAAAATGTTTTAGTGTGACAAGTGAGCCGTACCGCGGAACGAAACGTATTTTTAATTCAAGTCTACCGCGACGAATTAAATAAATCTTTGAAGTGTAAAACAGAAATTATATAGTTATAAATACCTTCGTAATGTAATGAGTAATTGTGTTGATTTTTCAGCGAATTTTCTCGACTAGTTTTCTTGTAAACTCGTCTGATGTCCTCATTATTATTTATAATTACTTGTGAAATGGGTTTAGAAGAGCGCTGGGTGCTTTCAGAAATAGATCAGCTTCATGTAAACTGTGAATAAATATGTCAATTAAATTAGCTAAAAGTACCTGAATATAAATAATTGCTAATTGGAAACAGAGTTTAATTTAAAAATGGCTGTTTCCATAATTATACGGTTTGCTCAAACCTTCGCTAAAGCTTTTATTCAGTGTATTTACTGAAAATTTTAAAGGCATTCTTAAACCGCATCGGATGAACGATCTGTGTGCGGCAGTTTAAACTTCTGTCACGTCACGATAGCTCAAACCTCATAAAACTTTCAGCGAGCACATCAACGTCACATTTCGACAATCACGCATCACGCAATAACTTTGGATCGCAATGAGCCATCCGCCACCAGGTACGCTACATGTGGCGGTAACAAGGTGTAAATGCGTTCGCGGCTCGCGCAAATGGTTCGCAGCCAATCGCGGCGAATCGCGGCGAGTCGCAGCCGACCGCGCGGTCTCGCGGCACAGGCGCGCTCTAATTGGACGTGCTAGGCTCATTGTGGTCATCATAGTTGGCTGTGCATCTAATTTATGATTGGAACATTAATTTTTATTCATTTGGCTAGTAGCTGGTTGTTAGGATTCGAAATTAGCTGGTACTAACAAGATTTTGGGTGTATGGATGTGCGATAGCGGCTAAGTTGTCACTCCGGATTATTGAATAAAAAAAAGTAGCCTTCACGAACCGTGTCTTTAACACTACAGTACCTAATCAGTAGACTGTGCAGATCGTCGATTAATTTACAAGTCATAAAAACTTAGTTTGTATTCAACTGTTTCTGAAACGCACTTGTGCTAGTTACTAACAGCTAGCGTTAATGAATTCCACAAATCGACTACTACAAATTGCTTGAGACTGAATTAATAACGTATTTATCACACAACCTCTACATACATATCTGGTAAACATAATAGGTATAGTAACATTTTCCTTGAGCAAAACATTACTCTCTTCGCGCAGTAAACTTACACTTATCTGGAAAAACACGAATTAACGTCCCGTACCCAATTACATTTTGGCAAGCTCTCAGCTTCGTATCATAAATCATCTGTTGGTCCGCCAGCGTATGAATGGCAGCGTTCCGCGTAGGCCACGCGACCACGCGACTTGAAAGCGCGCTTCCACGAAGCGACCGCGACGGTCGAGCGGACGCGGTTCCGCGCGGCTGCTAACCGCTGGATCTAGTGAGCTAGTAGCTTTATTTATGTTTATGTTGTTCGTGATTATTTTATCTTTTGTTTTGATTATCTAGTGATTAGTTTGTTCTTCTGTTGACCTGTGCATATTTTTATTGCGAAGGTTCCTTCGACAATGATACGGCAAAATCAGCACTCGAAAAGAGTATAAAATTGCCAAAAAAAAATACGATGCGCCTTTGTAGCTATGAAAATTTAAGCAAATTATTACTACTGCTTGGCTTTATATTTTGGTGCAGCTTTTTATCCAGGATTAGGTATGTTTTTATATTGTACCTACAGCTTAACCCTTTTGCAAAAGCGTAGACACTTTTCAACAGCTTTTCCAAGTTAGCTTCTGGCTATTTCCGTGGAAAGTCCCTTCCCAATTTTTCCTGCCAAAAAGCACATCTATTATACTTACTCCACCAAATAAGCTACTTACTGCATCCCTCTTCCCACTGACACATAAAGGAACATGCACGTCTGTCCGTCCGTTTGTCTGCGGTCTGCGCCTTTTGAAGTGACGCGTCGTAAATCTGCGCAAGCGATGCGCCCCACGTCGTCGTAGCCATCGACCACCAGCCCGGGGCGCGTAGGGTCATGGGGAGTACTGAGTCTTGTGGAGATATTCCTAAACAGAATGCTGTTCAATGTTATCTGTTGTAGAGAAGGGGTAAGATTAACTTCACAGTTTCACACAAAGTCGGCAGCGGCAGCTGTTATAAGGAATTAAATTTATCTTAAAAGTCCTAGTAATACGCCTTGGTATGTTGGAGCACCTGCGTACCAAGGCGTATTACTAGGACTGCACTTAGCAAAGTGCTAGGTGAACCAACGACCTGGATAAGGCTGTGGGAATCCACCGGATGCGCGGCGCACAGGAGCGACTGATGTGGTGCCACTTCATCATCAGCCTCTTAATGTTTCTACTGGGGCACAGGCCTTCTCTCTGTGAGAGGCTTTGCCGCAGGCAGTGCCGGTTGGTGGATGTCATATGTCTTCGAATTTTTGGTTCTAGGATATGCCGGTTTCCTCACGATGTTTTCCTTCAACGTTTTCTGAACCGTGAACTAAAGCGCCTGTCTGGGTTCGAACCCACGACCTTCAACTTGTAAGTCGCAGCCGTAACCACTGGGCCACCACTGCTGGAGGCCTATGTTCAGCAGTGGAGGTCAGCAGCTGAGATCATGATGCAGAAAACAAACTAAATCAAAGTTGTTTCAAATTTGCCGAAGAAAAACTGAAATACGAGTACTCCCCTGAACAATAAAAGAAGTTACGAAGAAAATAATTTGGTTTCATAACAATATTATTGCTAACGATAACGATTTTCAGGAAAACTGTAATAGTGCTTGACGCTTCCGAAACCAAATGATATAATGATTCTACGGAGTAGCGAACTTAATGTTTGTTGTAAAAGTAAATATTATATTGAAATAGTTTTACAGAATATTGTTCAAGGATGATTAAACTTTTCAGAGGTTTCTGGACTTTACGGTATGTTACATAAAGTCCTGTCATAATGTCCTGAAATAAAAATTACTCATTTATTGCTGGTTACTCAAACTCGCTAAACCTTAACATACATTTAACGAGTAACTAACTGATAAATATTAAAAACAAAAAAAATACATCTCATTAGCAAAATAATATTAGCGAATTCAAACCGTAGCAGATAGTGCGCGGGCGCAGAGGCGCGGCGGAGCGCGGCCGAGGGCAGCCGAGGGCGCCCGAGTGCCCCCGAGAGCGCCCGAGTGCGCCCGAGTGCGTCCGACTGCGGCGGCACGGACGCCGCTCGGCAAATACCGACGATCAACATTGGGTTATGTAAGTAGCCCGTGTTTGTGCTCATGAAAGCTTAGTTAACTGTTTTTTCATGGTCAGACTACATTCACATTTATTTTGAGAGGTTTTTCGATATCCAAATAATTATGGCTGCGGCTGGCGCCTGCGCCACGTCGCGTGAGTTCCGATCTTTTTCCGAGTTAAATTTTTTTTTATGTACTGATACAGAATACTTAGTACTACGTGGTACCAACGACATTTACATTTAAAACTTTTGTTTTATTAGGACCATTTTTTTTCGGTGATTGTCAGATGGTGAGTGATGGCGATTGGCTGTTGAATCAGCTATTTAATGATTTTTGTTATATTCTGTTGCACCATCTTTATAGAAAACTCGTCCTAATGAAATACCAATGCATTGAAACCCAAGAGTAGAGTTACGCAAGGTGCTTGCAGGAATGCGGAACATTTCATAAAAGGTTAACTCGAGTCGCGACAGTGCGACAGTGAGTTTTTCAGCTGAAACACAATACTGCAGTTACAGACGTTCAGTTAATGAACATCACATGACGACTGAGACAGGAGATCGACTTACAGGGCTGCCAGTGATCGGTAAAGGTATGTGTAACGACGTTGTAGAGAATCGTTAAAAAAATCAAAATTTGCCTCAAAAGAATTTTGGCCATGTGAAATGCAGAAAACAGTTTCTGTTTTAGTTATTGTTAGGTAGAGACAGAACAGAAAGTTCTTGCTGTTTTCTTTTTTTTTAATTGTAAGGACGTGATCTGCTAATCCCTGACTCAATGTAGTCAAACTCTAACGATGACAACACCAGATTATGTGCCTACCACCGGGGCTGGTGTCTAAATTGAGTAGGATTTGGAGTACAGAACGTGACAAAACCTACTTTAATGATTTGACGATTTTTTAGTTCACGTTCAAGTAGAGTTTTACAAATACTCAACTTCAAATCATATTCAATTTGATTTAGAAATCGGAAGAAAGTCAACATTATACGTATTAGAGTGAGGTTAGCTCAAGGTCTAAATGAAATCTGCTGAAAAACATGTTTTTATTTTATTTTCAGGAACTGCTTCCTTCCAGCAGCCCTGTGACAAAAACTTATAGCACACAAGACATGCATGGTGGGAAGGGCGGCGCCTTTGATACTGATACGCGAGGGCTGTGACATCCACACATTGTGACAGCTCAGCTCACGTGTGTGTGTCATAGAATAGACTGTGTGTGTGCAGACATGTTTGACAGAAGACTGACGTTTTGTTTGTGAAAAATGAACTAGATGATATCTTAGTGGTGGTGAAGGTGATTGGAGTTTGAACAGCAGTTGGTTTTCTACGTTTTTCCTTATTTCTGATGGAGTAGAACATTCTAGACTGGTAAAAAGGCTTTTGATGACATCATCAAGAATAAGATAGAAATGTTTTCGTCAAAGTAGTAGCAGCGTTATAACAGATAGAACAAACTTTATCTAAAACTTCTAAGATGCTTAGGTTACTTTTTTAGGGTTCCGTACCCAAAGGGTAAAAACGGAAACCTTATTACTAAGACTCCGTGATCCGTCTGTCTGTCTATCTGTCAGTCTGTCACCAGGCTGTATCTCATGAACCGTGATAGCTAGATAGCTGAAATTATCACAGATGATGTATTTCTGTTGCCGCTATAACAAAAAATACTAAAAACAGAATAAAATAAATATTTAAGTGGGGCTCCCATACAACAAACGTGTTTTTTTGTCGTTTTTTTGCGATAATGGTACGGAACACTTCGTGCGCCAGTCCGACTCGCACTTGGCCAGTTTTCTTGTCTTACTTTTCGATTTTAAGAGGGAAGAGTTTTTTTTTTGTCTAAAGGCTTGCGCTTGACCACTATCTCACCTGATGGTAAGCGATGATGTGGTCGACGGTGAAGCACGCTTGCTTAGAAAAAACCCATTCACTCTTGACTTAAAAACCCCTAGATTGTAGCTATCGGGAAACACAGACTCGGGCAAGGAATTCCAGTCCTTAGCTGTGCGCATAATAAAAGTGTCCCCAAAACGTTTTGTGCGTATGGGTGGGATGTCCACCATGTACCGATGACGCATCGCCGTACGTCTGGTAGTCCGATGATGGAGTTATGAATATAAATGTGGATGGAGAGGGAGAGGAAGGCCAAAGAATAGATAGATGGACTGTGCGAGAAGTGGTATGAAAGAAAAGAGAGTCAGTGATAGCGTGACGGGGGACAGAAAACGTGTTACGCCGAACACATGTAACGTGGGATAATGGCAGGAAGATGATAATTACTTTATCTATTCGAAATCGGTCCATAACTATACATACAATAGTGTGTCTGTCTGTTTCGTTTCCACGTCTAAATCATGGAACGGATTTTTATGAAACTTAGCACACGGGAATACCGATGGTTTGAAGATGATAACAGACTTCTACGCGGGTGAAGCAGCGGGCACAAGCTATTATAGTCTCAAAAATGTAGATGCTATATTTAATTGGTGGGTCAAAGGACAAGAAAGTCTAAAGTTATGATGCGTCTGTCGTTTAAATCTGATTCAAAATAAATGAAAGACGAACGTTTATATTTTTACTTTTCCTGTTGTCATTCCTGCAGCCACATAGTTCGGTCATTTAAACATTAACAAAGACACACGACGACTGAACACAAATTGATGATCCAATTATCGCTTTAGGCAACTGTTGCTTTAATTAAATATCTAATTAAAGGCACAGATACCATCGACACTGCTTCCGTTGTTTTACCGCCCTACAACACCCATTATTCAACAACCAACCATAAAACTACCTTCACAAAGTTCATACTCGCACATCTTCATACTCTTGAACAACTCTTCACTCACACCCAAGCGAAAACCAACTCTACCTTTTAAATCCTAAAGTTAATTTTACTATAAAGGTGTAGGTAGTAAGGGGTAAGGTAGGCGGCCCGATTACCGTCGGCGGCGGAGCGTGGCGGCCGCCGCTGAGATCTGAGGCGCATGCGCATGGGAAGCGCACAAGCTTATTAATAGTGCACAAGCAAGATAATGCGCGCGTGCACCCTGGCGATGGTCAGGGGTTTACTGGAGGGTGGTTTGGTCATTGAGGACAGAGGAGTTCTCGAGGGGGTGGTTAATCTCAGTGGAAATTTATATCAAAGGAAAATATAAGTCGGTACGCTCTTTATTTCACTGAATATAGCTTTTATATAAAAATAAGGCATCAGTGGTTTCAGAGATGTGGCCAACATCTGTGAACTGTGAACCATCACTGATGCCATAAGGTAAAGTTCAGCAGGCATAAGTTAAAATTCTGTCTTATTTATATAAGTACCTAGTTCTATTTGTGCAGGTACTGACTGTAGGTAAGTCAGTACTGCTGATGATGCTACAGAAAATTGCCAATTCCAATCTCTCTCACACAACAATGCGACTGATGAAGCCAGGTTAATTTTTACTTAAATCCGTGTACAATATGGCAAAGGATTAAAGTAGAAGTATCTACCTAGCGCTTGATTTATCTACTCATAAGACTACAATCATGCATCATAATTCTACTAATCTGATCTATCCCAGCAACAAAACAATAAGTAAACTATTCAAATAATAAAGATCGTAGCCGAATTATACGACATCGCTCCCACCCAAAATAATGTTCATTAAAATGTGAGACAACACAAATTAGCAGACAGCTCGCTTTAAGCGAGCTTACCGCCATCGAACCACTCGACAGCTGACGTCTCGCTTAGCATGCTGCTAGCTTAAGGGTACACTAGTCGACGGCACGAACTATTTTGTGCGCGGGGTAAAATGCATTTTATATCAACCGACAACACGTGCGGAAGAGATAGATGCTGTGATGAGCAGTAGGAAGCTAGTTCGCGTACGAATACACACTTTTGCAAATTTGTAGCGAAATGGATAATGATTTAGGACGAAACCGAGCGCGCGAAATTTTATAAACAGACCTTTGGCAGTCTAGATATCATGAAAAAAGTACTAAATCTATATGTTCAAAATAAAATTATATGCATTGTTGAACTTCTAATCTATCCCTGTGTGGAGGCCGTTTTGCAATTTTCCGTCTTCTTATGGTATTTATTCGCGCCCAAAAATGCGTTGAAATTAGTGTCAAAATGTGGAAATTTCGACGCTTATAACATTCAAATATTTTCTTTTTTTACTTTTTCGCTTCCATACAGGGCTAGATAATGATGAGACAAATTGATATCGCTTTTTATTTTGAACGTACATCGTCAAACAGTGGAATAATCCCTAGATTACGTTTGTATGGAAAATTTTCGACTAGTGTAACCTCAAGCGAAAGTGGTCGCGCGTGGACAGTGTAGTTGACTGCTAGCTGTAAGCGCGGGGACAGCTGGTTGCTTGCTAGCTGTCGGCGCATGGACAGCGAGCATTCAGCTCTGGTTGAGGCGGTGTTGGAGCGGGGTCGTGTAAGTGAGCTACGACCTTAACTCATGATACACTGTCAGTACTGATTGCCACTACATGTATTTATACCGTCTCCGCATCAAGACAATGCGGTGACTATGTTGACAAAATACATATTTATAAGAACACAGCTCCAGTAGGTACATACTACACGCTGTCAACCCTTGAGTGTCCCTCCTCCTCATTACAATCATGTCCTCACAACAGACAAGCTTTCAACCACGCATTTAGATGCAGCCAATGAAGACGAAGATGCAGAAGACCCACTTATTTATTACCGTCAACTAATCAACCAGCGTTTTTAACGCTTGTAAAGCGCTTGAAGTATGTTTTTTGAAATTATTACATGAGAGTAAACTGCGGTCTACATTCATTGCAACTCTAATCTCTGAGGGAATATGAAGATCAGCGATAACTGACACATAAAGATTTCACTGTCTGAATGTAGCTTGTGTTAGCAGCCCTTGAACTTTCACTGTAGGGAGTTATGTATAAACATTTCCATAGATAGGTACATAACTTCCTACATAGATCACAGAAGGATACTGTTGTTCGACAACACCAATGTTTGCAAAGACTGCAACTCCTGAAAACCAGAATCAACAGTAGTGACTATCACAAAAGCATCCAGACAGTGAAACTTGACGAGTCCCGGCAAACGATCCTATTCGTCCTGAAGCATTGTCTTTCATTACAGGACAGCATCACTGCTAAAGCAGGGTTAGGTAACTCTAACACATGAATATCTCCTGAGACTGTGAAAACTGTTTAAGTTAAACTTCTGCCCCCCATCCATGGTGTACCTCGACCACATAAAAGCCAGGTGCTCTATGAATAGCAGCGCGTCACAGTCAGCGGCGCGCGACCCACTGATTAGAACAATCCTCCGCGGCCGCGCAACGCGTCTGTTTGACAGGCTATACATAGCCCGCAGGTAGGCGGATGATGTCTCAGAGCTGTCATTGTTGATCTGAAGGACCTGTAGCAAATGCTTCAGGTTATGGGTTCTTGTAATTGACGAACAGTGCGATGGTATAGATCAACAGATTGGGAGATGTTAGCTTCGTATGTGTCGTCTCGGTGCTTTACGGTCTACAAAAGAGATAAAACGTTCGAAAATACTCTGCTGTGTCTCTGTGCTCTCTGCTGTGAGCAAATAAGCAACTCGATACATACACGGACAATGCCAAATACTCGTACGTAAAAAGATAACTAAGCCCTCCTGTACTTACACCTTTTAATCCCGCGAGCCAATTGTATTGCATTAGTGGTGATCAGGGGTAACCATAAACTCTTAGAGCAAGGTGTGCGTAAAGGACAGATGTATATAACTTGTATACTCCTGTCCCTTGTTCACAGTCGCACCATGATAGTTTTGACAAGTCATGGTACGGGGTCACCGGGCAGGTCACAGATAATACCCGGTATTTAAAATCAAATTCGGTTTAGCGAGCCATATTAAGGTTACACTAGGCGACGGCACGAACTATTTCGTGAGTGGGGTTAAAATGCCTGCTATCTCATCCGACAACTCGTGCGAAAGAGATAGATGCTGTGATGAGCAGTAATAAGCTAGTTCGCGAACGAATTAGCACTTTTGCAAGTTTGTAGCGAAATGGATGGTGATTTAGGACGAGAACGAGCGCGCGAAATTTTATAAACAGACCTTTGGGAGTCTAGATATCATGAAAAAACGACTAAATGTAATTTTTTTAAATAAAATTATTTGCATTGTTGAACTACTAATCTATCCCTGTATGGTGGCCGTTTTGCAATTTTCCGTCTTCTTAAGGTATTTATTGCCGCCCAAAGATGCGTTAAAATGAGTGTTGAAATATGGAACTTTCGACGCTCATAATTTTGACATATTTTTCTTTTTAACTTTTTTGTTTTCATACAGGGATGAGACAAATTGATATCATTTTTTATTTTGGACGTACATCATCAAACAGTGGAGTAATCTCTAGACTACGTTTGTATAGAATAATTTTCAACTAGTGTAACCTTAAGGCTCGCACGCTAATAAATAATTTCCAGGGATCGCTGATCGTTGTTGATGAAATAGACAAGGTGGAGTATATAAGTTGCGCGACTTCTGTTGTTCTATGTTCTATCATCAGAGATTGGCAGAAAGCTATGTTGCAACCTATGAAGCATAACTGTCTACTTAAATAAAGTATTTGGCCTAAAGGAGCATTACTCCGCAGTGGGGCAGAGAGTCGGGTAAGTTAGGCTAATGGCGTAGCAGACTGAACAATTTCAGTGATAGATACTTGGTCTGGATCATTTTAGAAATTTCGGCAAAACATCTAGAGAGCCTAGACAAGCCGACATTCTATCATCGTTATGATCTGTGTTAACAATTATTGTCAACCAATGGTTATAGTTCAGTAAACCACGTGAAATTTCGACATCTGTTATCGCTGGTAGAATTAAAGTTTGTTTTCGTCTTCTGGCGTTCGACCAACAGCTTGAACACTCTAACAAAAACCATGAAGAAATCCGATTTTTTCTTATTCAACAATATCTTTCTGGTCCCTTCCAAAAGCAAAAGAAAACCGTTTCGACCGTTTGCGCCTCCGGTGGCCCGCTTCGAGAATAATACCGATTCATTATTGGTCCGCCATACTCCAGGGCATTCACTTAATCCACTCATAATAACACATTGGCAGCAGACCCAGCAGTTATTACTGAGTCAGGATTATTTCACTGGCAGATTAGCATGACAATCAAATATATGAGTCTGGCAGATCATAAAAGTAAATACAACATCACGAACAAATTGATTTAATAACGACATGCACATATCGTTCTCCACGGCTTCCTTTACTTAACTTGGAAGTATTGGAAGCCACATAACATCTGTTATATGGTTTAGTTGCAGAGAGATAGTTGAATTAGTGAAAAAGGTGTATTCCTAGTTATCCTTTACTAAGAGCAGTGGTGATAGCCGACTTATGATTTGTAGATCGTCGGTTTGAACTCAGCCAGGGACTTTACTTTGTGTAAATTATTTCATCACCACTGCTCTCTAAAATGTCAATGAGAACATCGTAAGGAAACTGGCATATCCTAGAACTTAAAAATTGAAGATATGTAATATTAACCAACCCCCACTGGGCCCGGCCCACTCCCTCTCACAGAGAGGAGGCCTGTGTCCCAGCAGTGGAAATAATATAGGCTGATTAAGATTATGCTTAAGTTATGTCCTTTCCTTCTCCTTTGAGGGAGAATATTCAAGTGACAACCAAACACACCTTAACATGAAATCCTATCTGGAAAACTGAAGATTTGGTCAAACAGTTAGTGTCAGTTTTCAGTTTAATATAATTCCTAACTTTTCACAATAGGACACGATCTAGCGCTTAGCAGATCTCTTGTTAATTGAAGCTTTTGCACGGAAGCTATACACCACATTTTAAAATTTCTGGAAACTTTAGGAAGACTATGAATTAACTGACTTCATAAGTTACATTCAACATACTGCGACATAATAACTGTAGAACGATGTGGTCTGAATGTCTGTTCGTCCGTATGTATTTGAATATCTTCTCCCAAAGTATCCGTACATATACGATGAAAAACTAAAATGCTCTTCTAATAAACCAACTGTAGTAACTCTACCTGGTAATATTAATGGTTAGTAGAGAACAGTCCTGTTTTGATAACACGGAAAGGCAGAGCCACAAAAAAACCTAGTCACACAAAATCCATAAAAAATGCAAAAACATAAAAAGCGTAAAGCTATCAAGTGTCGCATGTTTTATATTCTCATAACAGTAATAATTTGAAGGCGAGGCGATCGGCGATATCTTCACGCTGCGGCCGCGATCAGAATCTGTTCCGTTCCGCACCACCTTTGCTAATCTGAACTAAACATTTAATTTTCGTGAAAAATGCAGCTTTAACGACTGCTATAAATATGAGCTATAGAAAAGATAAAAGCTGAACAATGCTGGTGTGGGATTATAAGTCGTGGTGTGGTGTGGGCAGAGCTGAGACAATCGGGCATTAACCACGCCGGTCGCGCGCGAACAATGCGCCTTATAGGTTATTTACGAACGATATATCGGGCCCGCCAAACTCTTGTAATACTCTACGATATAATTTCATACAAACGAGCTTGTTATTGATATTTTATTTGTGCTATATTTTTATTAATACTTTATTTTTTAGCAATTGTAGAGTGATTGAGTTGTTGGAGCGGTGTTAAATAAAAGCCTAAATAAAAATATTATGTTTTATTTGAATCGGTAGATACCATCATATTTTCGAAACCTAAACATGATATAATTATGCATAGTATTGCATGTAATTTATGGTTTATGTACTGAAGTCTATCTTTCTTTGTCAATTTCATAGTGTTCACACCACAAAATATAAAAAAATATTATTTATTGTACATTTTTAAAAGTGTGCTATATTCCCCCGTTATTGTGAATCTATTGTGTGTGCACCTGTACGAGGTGTAAACTGCACAGATTACGCTAGGCATACAATGGGTCCCTAACCCGCACCGCACGTAAAGGGCTAGCTTTAGGTTCCTATTGCGTACATAGGTGTAATATATAGGACCTATCTTAACTGGAGTAGGTATTGGTCGTTGGTCCCTGCAGTTTTCCAGCCTCAGTTTCTGTTCAATATTTGATTGATAGTCTTTCATCAGATTTATGGCAGGTTGATGACAATTAGGTTACGCCTTAATTACATCAACATAGAGGACCATAATTACCCTTATTTATAAAATTATTGACGCTATTTAGAGACTGATTAGCAGATGTTTTGTAACATTCTATCATCTAAAGCGTGGCGATAGCGATTGTTAAAAAGGCATAATTGTATGGGATTCACAAGCGATATCTAAAGATCACGTGATCAATCCCTTCATCATCATCACCATCATCATCGGAATCGGATGAATGTGTCCGAGATCTTTAGAAATAAGACCAAAATAATGGGTGTAAAAAGAATTATAGCATTTTATGATGTTACCCGCGTAAACCCACGCACGCCAGGACATTCCATAACTGAGCAGTATGTGTCTAAATCCATAGGACCAATTATCAAAATATCCTTGGAAAATTGTTTATTTTTCCTTTACAGTAAGTCTATAAGTCTACCTACAGACCAACTGTATTACCTACCTACTATGAAAACTTGTTGGTGTGGGAAGTAATCGTGCGACGACGTGTTTCATGCCCATAATGCCAGTCAGAATATTATGTTCGCACTTGAAAGATACTTTCACCTCTAGACCTAACTCTCGAAGACTCATATGCGATTTCAAGTACCAAATTCTTGATTAGATTAATGTTTTCATCATTCGCAGCGGTCGGAGTAGTACAGCAAGAGTCAAATCAGTTACTACTTGCGGCCCTTTTTTAAATACTTTATACCTACCATTCGCAACCCCGTGTTTTTGAGAAACACGAATCATGGTAAGTCTTCTGGAACATTTTCAGTGACTTGGCACAGACATTTCGTTTGATACGCAAAACTTAAGCAGAATTACAGAGCACTTAAAACAATGAAATCCAAAAATTGCAGCTGTAATTGACAAAATTGACAGATAGCAATTAAAGTTCGCGCGGTAACGGTAACTCACTACAGAGCTATAGACATATAGAAAAAAATTGTCGCTATGTTTGCCGCGCGTTCTGTAATTTATGAATTCGCGGTACTTATTTACATAGAGTAGTATATACTGCCAAAAATTCAAGGAGACCCATTAAAACTGTGGTAAGGAAAGGAATGTGACCAAACAATTCAGCCAGATACGATAATGGTCTTTATCGACAGTATGTAGACTAGGTATAAGCTACCCCGGGGTCGCGGGCGCTCAGCTCGGAGCCTCTGTCTAAGTAACTCCAGGAAACACGACGGCACATTGATCACTTGCTGCAGTGCACACCGTGCCTTAAGAAAGGAACCAGGTACCCTAACAGGCGTTGCACAGAGGGAGTGGTCTATGAGAGATCATGGGACCTCTTCTAAGTGCTGATGGTCAGTACCGAGGCGGCTGTTTGAATTTTTTCCTCCATTATTCTTTTCTGATTAATTTCATTCAGTTAAATTCATTCTTCGGGACTTCGTCGAGCTTCATTGCCTCGGCGCTTTTCTGGTGGTCGCCACTGTTGATTCTGGCTTTCAGGAGTTGCTGTGGTTTGGGAATAGTGCGGTGGGATACCGGGCGGCTTTAGGGAGGTAAAACTCTCACACTCCCTAGTCTTATCCCCAAAAGTCCAGGCGCCTTTGCCCCCGTTAACAAAAGAAAGATATAAGCTAATACAGCCGATTGAAGTGTACAGTCCTCCTTATTATAAACTACTTCCATCAGTTCAGCCTTCATAGATTTCACAGTCGATTCTCAATTTACTGGCACCTAGTAATATGGGGTATTAGTGAGTTGTTCTTAAGTGAAGCAAATCGTGACAGAACGCAACAAATTGAACCGATTGCTTTGTGTTACCTACCATAGCTACCTATATCATTATGTTACCATGTTCCTCCACGCTGATTGGAAATCTAGGTAAGTAGATTACCTTCATTTGAAATTCATTTTTACTCGTAATATTTATGTCAGTTTTCAGTTATATACTAGACGACACCTAAAAGTGATGCGTACCTAAACATATAGTAAAATATTTCTACTGGGCGAGTGGGTACACACCCATTAAAATTTACTTTTGATGTTGACCCACATAACTTGAGGTCCGCGTGCGAAAGCGCCTTGTGCGATACATTTATTTTGAGTTAACTGCCTCGACAAAGAAGAGAAGGTTGAATATTTCATAGCTAGAACTTTACGTCGTTTCTTATGCTTAGATAAGTGACAAAAAGTGTGCTATTTAGAGACATCGTTTTATTATTCCTGTAATCTTTACATAAACTTCTATAACATAGAATAATTTCAGATTTTTCTTTATGCAAACTTTGGAGATAAGGGGGGCAGGGGAGGCAGTATTTTTTTTCGTCAAACGTCGAAAACTATGCGGCCTAAATATTTTTTTTTGAGAATGTGCTAATAGCGCTCTTTTATTATGATACCCCATATGCCCTAGTCACCTCACTTCGAATTTTTAAGACCCCCTTTCAGTACCAGTTGCAAAAAAAACTTTCTTATTTGTAAAATAGTTGGGCAAAGGTCATCTAAAACTAAATGAGTAAGTCGCACCATAAGGGTTCTTTTTACCATTTTGGTAGGTAAGTAATCCTAAAATGAAAATGTAGCAGCTTACTAGTTGTTCTACCTCGGAACTTATAGTGAAACGGGAGTGGTTGCTCTGGCAATTGGTTACCTTGGTAGATGTTACTAAGATATTATCTAAGAAGACGCTACTTTGCTTGAGTTTAGTGAAACGCATACTAGTTGTGACTTGTGCCCATTGTGATTAGATCGCTGGCTATTTACTAGAGAGTTATATTTGTTTTGTTATCAAACGAAATGTTAATCGAGTCAAGGCTGAGGTCAGAGAGTCAGCTGGGATCCTAATACCATTTATATTTTGTAAATGTTAGTAGTAAATGCCAGGGTAACACTTTATTATTATGATCTAATATAGACCGTAACTATACAAAATCCCGTCCTTTCAAATTAAAATAATTATAGAAAATTCAAAACGATTTTGTGTGCTGCATTTTTATTAAAAACTACAATCAGAAAACTGTTTGTACGACTCGGATAT
Source organism: Orthosia incerta (assembly GCA_948252205.1). Classification (NCBI taxonomy): domain Eukaryota; kingdom Metazoa; phylum Arthropoda; class Insecta; order Lepidoptera; family Noctuidae; genus Orthosia; species Orthosia incerta. The sequence continues at coordinate 32,594,537 of OX411747.1, read as the reverse complement.
TGACCCTAAAAGCCGATTTCCGGGTCCAGTTAATGCTAAGTTCACTGGAACGATTAGGCAGGATTACCAAGAAAATTATTCTAGCCAAATCATCACCATGTCAGTCAATATATAACGGTGCTGACATATAAATTAAAACATTGCATAAGAGGAGGCCCAGTGTACTGCCTTGAAGTACACCACCGTTATTTCAGCAATAATTTCAAAAAACGTACAAATTCTGCAAAACTATCGTACAGTTAGCATCTTAGACACAGTCCATTGATCGTGTTCCTCAAACACACGTGATCATGAACCCACTCAGTAGTAAGAACTAGGTACCGGCAGATGAATCAGTACAAAGCCAACAGTTAGTCCGTCGGCACGTTTGTGTCTGCCGCGCCGCGTCATTTGCGCCCGCCAATTTGCTCCCATCCGCTGCGCCTGCGCAACCACGCGGCGACTCAAACAAAACCACCGTTTTTACACAAATAAGCGACATATTTGGGGTAATTAACAGACAACGCCCGGCGGCACTGACTGTTAAGCTTTTTTTGATGATCATCATGACTTGTCGTCTGATGAATCTGATTGGTGCCATGTGTTTCCGAGTTGAACGCAGTTTTACGAGTATTTCAGGAATTTTTCAATTTTAATTGGCTTTTGAGCGGCGTTCATCTGAAATAAGGAACCTCTTTTTACCCGACAGCCGAGGGTTATTGCATACATTCCTTTTATTTTCTAAAAAAATCGTCTGACAGTGTCTGTTTATACGTTTTTGGTCAATGACGCCATGTTTTTTTGTGTTTTACTTATCTACTAATAAGTAAAACACAAAAAACACGGCATTGTATTATTTTATAATGCTTTGTCGTTCAAGAACGAGAGGTTTTAGAAAAATATTATAACAATTTGTTAGCTTGTGGTACCTACCCAATACATCAACTGGTTATTACTTCAGACCAACAGTAAGCACATAGACACTCAGGTACGAGTAGGTACTACATGGCTCGATAGATGTCTGTGCTCCCGACTAGACAAGACAGACGTTTCGTGGCAGTACAATCAATTTTGTTGTATGCAGCCATACATCATGATCATGTATTTGGGGAGGCATCTGAATCATTTGGCCTGTCTGCCAAGCATTTAAATTTTCAGCAACACATAGCCAACAATTAATTACGCTCTTATCAGATGAGAGTGAAACGCGTTCGACTACCGACCGATAGCGCCGCCCGGCTCCTGCCGCGGTCACACAGTTCAACTGATTAATTGTGAACAAGCTTACTAACGAACAAACTTCAGCCTAATTAAAATTAAAAACCTACAAACAACATAAATAAATCGTTAAAAACGACGCCTGTGTTCACCACAAAATGTCGCCGTATCAGTTCGTCGTATCATTGTCAGTCACAGAACATTAGTTAGCAACACGAATTAACGAACATAAAAATATCAATTAAAAAGAGCGTACATAGTACATAGCCGTGTCGCCCTCGCCACACATACATAGCGACGTGCGGCCCCACCGACTCCGGCGCGGCGGCGCGGGCGCACCCTGCCTACTCGAGCGGCGCGCATTTTCCTCGGCTCTCGTCTCGCTCACTGCCCGAGCGCATCCGACCGAACGGGAAAACAGACATATTTCTGCACAACCCAACAACGCAATCTCAACTTTGTGTGTAACAAATTGAGTCTAATTTTGATTGACAAAAACTAAAGATGCATCAACACGCTTCAAATAGAACGCGACATGGAAAAAGGAAAGCGTTCGAAATGAAGCGCAGCGATTGGCCGGTGCGGGCCAATGGCGGCGGGGGGCGGGGCGGGAGCGCTGGCGGCAGCAGGCGGCGGCGCGCGCGCACATGTGGCGGCGCCGCGTCGCGCGACGAACGTGAGTGCGTGTGCATGTGAAGTGAAGTGATCTGCCATGATGCTGGGCGGCATGGACGGCAAGGAGTACGGGGCGCTGCACGCCGCAGCAGCAGCCGCGGGATACGCTATGGATACCGGTGAGTGCGAACTTTCATAATTACCAGTCATAAAATTTTAATAGACCCATAGAATTTTCATCATTGGTAACGCTGAAAAACTTCCGAAAACTACCTCCCTTTAATATTTTGTTGACAGTAAATGTAATTTAGACCTGGTTAATTAACTTTCATTATGAAAATACGTGTAGTTCAGTTAGGCCTCACGGGCAAAAAATTCTACCTCGGTATTTCAAGAGTTGTCAAAAAATATCTAAGTAGAATGTTAAAATAATATTAAAACTAACTGTCTTGTTGTGACTAAAATATAAGCTGAAAATTCTGAAATAAAATTGTTTTTATCAATACTGTTAAATGATAACTAGATAGATGGTTGAAACATGCGCTTGCGCAGTAATTTGGTCGTAAGAGACGAATCGATAAAATAATTCTAAAAAGAGCACTTGTTTTTTCTTTCTTCTTGTTAAGTAGGTATATTCTAACATAGTTCCATGCAACATTTATAGGTACTGGTATTTAAACAAATCCTCAAGATCAAAACATCATTTATGATTAATATAGATTCAACCCTTTAAATAATTAATCATTATAAATAATTTTATTTCTGTATGTTGGATTGAAAACACTTTTACATGTCGATCATATTTTTTAAAACTAGATGAGGTCAGCGTTTTGACGATTTAACCCAACACAAGACGAATTTATTCAATTAAAATGTTGTATCGCATGACTGATTAGATTATTTTCATTAAAATTCAATTTGTATTCTTACCATTTGAAAAACTGCATCCTCAGATTTTTCAACATTCGGCTAGGTTCTATTTGCTTAAGCCGTTTCACTAAAAGAAAAAAAAATACGGTCATGGGGACTACCGACATCGACAGAAGCAAACTAAAACTTTGTAATAACTGAATTTTTGTGTGACAGACCGCCCCATCTCACATTAGCATGTCGATGACGCTATCACATTAGCATGTCGCTAATGTGAACCCTTAAGTTTTTGCCCTAACAACAATCGCTCAACGCGGCTAAGAAGCTTTCCCTTCAAAAAAGGCTGAGATTCTTTCTTTTCCACCAGTGTTTCAGCTTCAATATTTGTGTATATTAAAATTGCTTGACTGCAATCATAAGCGGCAAAGTACTTAAGACTTATGTACAATTTGTGCTAATGAAAGTAATACATGATGTATGTAATGGTTGTCATTTGCTTGACATGTAACACTATGGCGGCAGCTTGTTATGTACCCGCTTATGTAGTACTTACCTAATCTTGTACCAATGTGCCAAGAGGTTGCTACCGCGGTCAAACAGAAAGCGAACAAGTAATTAAATTGAAACAATATTTGTCAAACAAACTCAAAACATCAGTTCTGAAATGCGTAGTTACCAGTTTTGTTAGGCATTCAAGTGTAAATACGGTTAAAAATTTTTTTTGCGAGAAATTCATGCCTAGAAACGGATTTCGGATAAAGATTATGCGAAAAAAAGTTGCAATATTTGAAAGCAGTGGTGGCCCAGTGGTAAAGGCGCCGACTTACTTTGTGTAAATTATTTAATCACCACTGCTCTAAAAAAGGTGAAGGAAAACATCGTGAGGAAATCGGCAAATCTTAGAACCAAAAATTCGAAGACATGTGACATCCACCAATTTACCCGCAATATCCGAAGGACAAAATAAGTAGGTAATCTTAATTGACTCAACTGAGACTGAATTTGTTTTTTAGGACCAAAGGGTCCTAGCGTCGCTGGTACCCAAAGGGTCCAAGCGGAGCCCTATTGCTGTCACTCACGTTATCACCCAGGATCCACCACATATCACTGTATTTTGAGAGATAATAGAGATTTGTTTTTATTCCCTTTCCTGCGTGGTTGCCGTGCCTTAAAACGCCGCTTATCAGTAGGAGGAGTGTCGGTATAGCGTTGGCCGCTCTACCTATCCCCTGCGGCCGAAAAAATGGTAGGTGGCGGGGCCATTGACCTTGACCAGTCACAGGGGGACCGAGGGTGCCATACACGGGTTCGTCTGGCACCCATGTGCTGGTTTGGTCCCTGGTGTGACCGCCTGTCCGTCTATCCGTCTGTCTGTCGCGCACTCGGGTTTTACGGCCAAACGGTTGGAGCTACAGTCTTCAAATTTTCACAATATAAGCATCTTATTGACCCAAACTTGCCATGCAAATCGTCGAAAATTTTAGTTTTTTATGTTTTTAATACAGCTAAAGGCCCGCCTAAAAATATTTTTAGACCTGCCCCATCGAGTGGGGTATCGCTGTTTAAAGCTCGTTGAGGAGATAGATACTGTATTTTGTTTTTAAAAATATTGGAAAACAAAGGAATGAGATGCCACCAAAGTCAGCTTTCTTTACATAATCTTGTGCTGAAGAATTGTTTAACTGCCCATTGACCTATGAAATTGAAATTTGGTGATAATGTTTATTATTACGTATATTTTATTCACAAATACGAATACATTGATAATTCATTTTTTTTATTTCTATCATTTTTCTTATTACAATCAACATAATTTAGCGGTTTGGTACGGAACCCTAACTGTGCGAAGTTCGACACGCACTTGGCTGGTTTTTTTTATTATCACAACAATGACAAAACATGAAAATTTCTAAGCTGACAAAGTTTGAGACAAATTCAGATTGATATATTTTCCAACAAGCCAACAGACCGCAGTATATTATTATACCAATGAAACGAGGCGTCTCTCGAACTTCAAACTACTTATCCGTTTTCACATTTAAAAGAAATAAAAAAGGATTTAAATTCAAAGACCAACGTGTAAGAATTAAAAGACACTTATGCTTTCTTCCGGTCGTTCTTGACGAGGGTCATCCATGTTATGTGAGTGACCCGGTCTTTACTCGTCTGAAGATCGAGTTACCCCTCAAAATGTGGGTGACCGTCGTCAAGTTACCGATTTCTACACATTTCATTACTGCTGCCGCATTGCTATAAGTAACTGAAAGAGTTTTAAAAATATATTGTCTATTACTCACAGAGGTCGCCTCTTTCAAGTCGTTAAGAGATAAGACTGCGAATATTATACTGGTTCAATCTAGAACTGTAGTGACCAAACATACTGTTTTGTTTTTATTTGATAGTTTCATCATTTCGGTAGCGGCATTTTAATACTAAGGTCAAGCTTACATTTCATTTTCAGTTTCAACTTACGGTCGAAACACGCTTTAGAAAAACAACTTTTAATTTGAGTACTCATGATTAAAAAAATCAACGTTTTTCCTTTTTTAAAGTCATAAAATCGCAATGCGGTATACAGTAACCGCGAAGCGTGCCTTCGAAAAAAATGGATTGATTGATGAATGATTTTATCAAAAACACAGATGAGGTCCGAGAAGTGATCCTTTGTCAAAACCTCACGAGTAACCAACTTCATCACTTTGTAGTCCTGTTTAAGCTAATAATCAAGTACTAAACAATCAGATCATAAGTCAGATTCTACAAGATACCTGCATCAAAACTTGTAGACTGTAGTGCTCAGCTTGGCAACTAACATTCATGCTTGACTCTATCAAAAGTCTTACAAAAGTCAAAATAGTTGGAGTTGCCAAAGCGTCCTGCTAGATCTGCCGCGTTTCGTATCAAATTGTAAGAAAGTTCATGTTGTGGTCAAATATTTGCCTATCTGCAAAGTTGCAGTGGAACTGAGCATCCAGGTAGCCTATTTTCTGTACAGTATTTACGCTTGAACGATGATTTAACAACAGTAAACCACTTTTTTAGCGTAGTTAGTCAATTTATGTTTTACGATAGGCCAACTTAATAGATTGTGCGATGAACTGATGACGTAATAACAGCTGATACACTCGTCTAATATGCAGAGCTCGATAAATCTGAATGTTTATTGTGATGACAAAGAACAACACATGTTTACCAATACTTGCACAATTAATTAGCGGCACAACGAGATAGTGATGTGACGCAAACTGTCGATAACTCAGGTCGAATCGATAAAGGGTCAACATCTTACCGTAAGACGTGAATGGTGATATAGCACGTACGTAAATTGATGACACTCTCATAACGGTCAATGCAGAAATAATTCAGTGGATCATCATTAATACGTTTAATATGCACGGGTTTCTTTCCTTCTTTGCTTTCCAATGGAAAAATAATGGGAAAGATCGAATAGAATAACCAGAACTCAAAATGGATATTTTGAATATTTCTGCTAATCCATAATAATATGGTTAGTGAATAATGAGTATAGAAGGCTTTCATTTTCATCAACAACGTGTTACCTAAATAGTAGGCAGTTCGTTGAGTCAACGAAGTAACTATCTAAGGCGTTACTTCGTGTTACAACTTATATGTTTATGTTATCTACCTTTTTATCTGTTCTTTACGAAGCCTCACCCCATGGGCTAGAACATGGGCGGCTCTATGTGGGTGTATCCATGTTCCCCTCGCTTGTTGTTCTAAGTTTTATTAGTGGGTACGTATGTTGGTACATACTTGTATCCGCCTTCTAATGTGTTCTCTGACGTTAATGGCTTCGCACATTTTAGTTTGATATCATCTCTGAGGCCCGAGATTATATCATTAACTAGTTCGGACATTAACGATTAAGATGTTCTAATCGTATTTTGTTTATTTATAATTGTTTGTAAAAAATCTACAAAAACCTCCAACCTTCTCCTCTAATATAATAAAACGGATGATCTCAGAATATCGCTGTTTATCAATTTTAGGATTAACTTACCGGTATAGCTATATTGTTCTTAAACACATTTGTGTTGTGTCGCTAGCAGATGTGTTTTATCTACCCCCGGAGGTACTCTATCGGATCACTCATCGGAAAGACGTCCACAGTCGAAAGTGCAACCAACGGGACTCTGCGCTTTCCGCATCTATTTGACTGTATCAATCCGTTCCATGTTCTGTTATAGCATCCAATTCAATCGTTGCAGGACCAATCTAAGTTTTATTAGTGGGTACGTATGTTGGTACATACTTGTATCCGCCTTCTAATGTGTTCTCTGACGTTAATGGCTTCGCACATTTTAGTTTGATATCATCTCTGAGGCCCGAGATTATATCATTAACTAGTTCGGACATTAACGATTAAGATGTTCTAATCGTATTTTGTTTATTTATAATTGTTTGTAAAAAATCTACAAAAACCTCCAACCTTCTCCTCTAATATAATAAAACGGATGATCTCAGAATATCGCTGTTTATCAATTTTAGGATTAACTTACCGGTATAGCTATATTGTTCTTAAACACATTTGTGTTGTGTCGCTAGCAGATGTGTTTTATCTACCCCCGGAGGTACTCTATCGGATCACTCATCGGAAAGACGTCCACAGTCGAAAGTGCAACCAACGGGACTCTGCGCTTTCCGCATCTATTTGACTGTATCAATCCGTTCCATGTTCTGTTATAGCATCCAATTCAATCGTTGCAGGACCAATAGGCCTTTCTCCGCATTTAGCCTCCCAAGTCCCTGAAAATGATTTCAATCCAGAGTACAAGATCAAAACGGTATCTATAGTAAAAATGATGCAACTTGCTGCTTGCGTCATTAAAGTGAAATGCGTTACATATTGTTTATTGACGTGAATTCTATCTATCATTACTTTAATTAACTATCTTCACGTTTTGTTATCTGAAGTTCTGAGTAAAGTTACCTAATGAAATCGCACGTCATTTGAAACAGCCTGGATCAGATTTTGGAATGTAGCCTACGTCTTTCTGTTAATTAAGACGGCTTATGAAGTTATGACGTAGACAAGAACAGCCGATTCCTGTAGATATTTTCTCATAATCATAACTTCATAATCATTTAAACTGAAAGACGTTCACTGCTGAACATAAGCCTCCCCCAAATGTCCGCACATCGACCGTCTGCCGCTACCATCGATCCTGTTCTTCTCGCATCTAGTGGATTCCCGATTCGTTAGTTGAGGCAAGTGGATTCCTTTTTGTTTAGCAAATGATAGTTTAGCGATTTAAGTCCAACAGACACCTACGGCTTCTCATGTATTCTTGAAACTTAAATCAAGAGTAGAAGTGCGAAATTAAATCTCTGACTTGAATTATTGGCCATTTTGATATTTTGTGAATCTCAGGAGGCTTGATAAAAGCACATTTCCGGCAGCAAGAAAATGGTAGGAGTCTTATGATTGTTCATAGGTATTGGTACTAATCAGAGCCCTGCCCATGGTAATAATAATATGCTGTACTTACATATTTTATACTATTTCTTCTTTTTGTGTCATCGGTACCTACTAATATCGTCTGGGCCCAGTAAGTAGCCACGTTGATAGCGGCGTGTGAGGCATTGTTTAGTTAGATCATCGAGGGTGCAGGTGACTGAATATTCGGGACACTCCAGCAGATGGGACATAGTTTGCCCAGGAGCACCGCACTCGCAGTGGTGTTGTGGAGGATTGATAATAATTTCGCCCATTTCGCCAAATTGTATTTGCATGCTTAACATAACAATCAGAATTGTTGGTCCTTCGGTCCTTAGTTTTAACTGCGCTACTAGAATTTGTTGTTCCCAAGTCCGGGAAATCATTTTCTTTATCTTATTAATCTTAGGAAAACTTACAGCTAATCAATGCGCAGAAACAACAGGCAGGAAAAGGCCAATTACAAGTTTTCACCAATATAAAAGTTTGCATGAAAATACATATCAGCGAGTGTTTAAAATAAAAAAGATATAACTCAACGACAAATATCAAAACACGACCAGATTTTTTTTCTACATATCAAAGACTATCATTATTTTTTAGGTTATTTATCTTTGTATTGAACAAATCCAGATTAACACCCCGACACGACGAATTCTATCTATCTACTCCGAAGAAATGCACACGGTACACGCAGTACAACCTTGCCCACCAGCTAAGAAACGTTAGTTAGTATAGTAGATCCGTTCATTATACAAAAAAAAGCAAGGTCTGCAGTTTTTCTCCGTTCGTTTAGAGACCGAATGTGTTTTTTTACACTGTCTTATATAATTAGGGAGATAGGTTTTAGATCGATATTGTGTTTACCTCATAAATCATCTGTGTATGCTTTCAATGCGATTGACATATACCTACATTAAAATTGGATTCCAAATTTCAGAATCATACTCAAGGTGGCTCTGGACGAACGCACAGTGAAGAATCTTCATAGTTTTATATTCTTAAAATCAAAAGATATCCTATAAATAAAACCCAAAGCTTTAGAAGCCTTGTTGACTATGTTACTTATATGTTACCCAAGGTCCTTGATGACGCTGACTCTGGCTAATAAGATGTTCTATATCTTGTAATCGGACTTAACAGGGTTTATTCTTCTCCCAAATTCCTCAGAAAGACGTTGAGACCATTTTAATCATGTTATGTATTATGATTATAAATGGAAACACTTGCTCGTATCCCGATAAGTGACATTAAACAGTAGGTATTGTGGTACCTACTAGGTATTCTTGGATCGCTTATCATTATTATAACTAATATTATATTTTTACATCTGTCTGTACATACAGATTTAGCATGTTACTTACTGCGTCATACCTAACGGGATTTTTGTAGTGTAAACTTTTTAGCCGTGTTGAGCGAGTTTTGGTATGGGCAAAACTTATGGGTTCGCATCACCGACATGCTAATGTGACGTAATGTGCAGTCCATGCGGACTGTTAATTTTTTAACCTTTTTAGGGTTCCGAAGTCAACAAGGAACCCTTATTGTTTCGCTCTGTCAGTCTGTCTGTCCGCAGCTTAGGTCAGAGAATCTAAGAACTAGAAAGCTATAATTTGGCATGGAGATACATATTAATAATTCCGACTAAGTGATATTTTTTTTTGCGGTTCCTCCTATAGACGTAAAGTGGTTATGTCTTTTTTTTCTCGTCTATCCCATGGTGTGGGGTATCGTTGGATAGGCCATTCAAAAATATTATGGGTTTGTTAAAACCATTTCGATTCAGACCTCCGTTTGAGTAAAATTAAGACCCCTCCCCCTGCCAGCGCAATGGTTGCTCTTGGCTATGTGAAAAAGTTAACGGCAGTAGTAAATATAACGAAATTAAAAGGAAAACTATCACAGATAAGTAGGCTTTACAAGTTTACGAGTAATAGTCGACCAACTTATAAAATGTACTTGGAACAGTCAAAAATTTGTACAAATGCTATTAAAAAATTACTTAAATAACGTTGTTAGCTGTGTAAAACAGATAGTAAATATAATATGTATAAGAACCATGTAAAAATATACAAAAATAAAATCATAATAGTATTTACAAGTTTACGAGTAATAGTCGACCAACTTAAAAAATGTACTTGGCACAGTAAAATTTTTGTACAAATGTTATTAAAAAAATACTTAAATAACGTTGTTAGCTGTGTTAAACAGATAGTAAATATATGCTTATGAACCATGTAAAAATATACAAAAATAAAATCATAATATCCTTCATAATAATGATTTCTAAATTAATAATGTTTAAGCTCGAATAACGCATTGGAGTGGCCGGAGTAGTTGGCAGTACCGGTCCGTAGTCCATACGGCGCATGCGCACGTGGGTGTCTATTTTGTATTAGTGCAGAAGTATTTTCGACGTTTTGTAATCTAAAGTCAAATTAGTATCGATTGCCAAGCAAACTACTTAGTCTATACCATCTATAAAGTCAATATTCGACCGACTACTTCACTAATTGAGTAGCGTAAAACTTTCCAGAACGAAATAGTGAATACCGCAGATTAGAGGAATTCCGAAAGAGAAATAAACAAGGAGGGTGCGCGCAAGGATCCACGAACGAACCATACCTACCATTCCCCGTGGCTCTAACGCGCGCTCGTAACGGCTCCTTTCGCAATACGCACCCGCGGTGGTACTCAAATCTATACTAACATTAAAAAGATGAAAGATTTTTTTGTTTGTTTGTACCGAATAGGCTCTGAAACTACTGAACCGATTAAAAAAAAACTTTCACTAATAGAAAGCTACATTATTCCTGAGTGACATAGTCTATTTTTTAATCCCGAAAACGGGTCCTGTGGGCTGGTCCACGGGAGCGAAGCCGCGGGCAACAGCTAGTAGATAATATTTTTTCTAACTTTAGTTGCGAAGTCGGGTTTTATAACTCCTTCTTCAGTTACCAGTTAGTCCTTCTTAAGTTTAAGTCAAGAGTGAATAGGTTACTTCTAGGCAAGCGTGCTTCGCCGTAGACCACATCATCGCTTACCATCAGGTGAGATAGTGGTCAAACGCGAGCATATAGGTAGATTAAAAAAAAAACATCATCCTATGTGGGCCTGTTTTTAGACGTTGTGTGCCGCTGAAACCGTTTTAATGTTTATATAACAAACACAAAACCCTCTTCTTAGTCCGCATTATTATGCAACTTCTGAACCCTATTACTGCGCGTGGTCCGACACGCACTTGGCCGGTTTTTATTTCATAATCTTAAAATAACTCTCAATCTATACTTATCTATACTAATATTATAAAGCTGAAGAGTTTGTTTGTTTGTTTGAACGCGCTAATCTCAGGAACTACGGGTTGGAATTGAAAAAATATTTTGTTGGACAGTCCATATAACGAGGAAGGCTATGTTACATCACGCTACGACCAATAGGAGTGGAGCCTAAATGAAAAATGTTACAAAAACGGAAAAAAATATTCCTTTTTGAGAGCTTCCGTTGCGTGCTTTGCGTACAATCATGTATGTAGGGTAGAGTAGGTAGGTAGGTAGATTAGGATAGGGTGGGGAGCCAGTTGACGGGCGCGAAGCCGCGGGGGACAGCTAGTAATATAATATTGTTTTCAAAAACAACATAGGATTTTGAGGAAACAAGTAGGTATTATAATCTTAATTTTGTTATTAGGTAAATGTATGCAAGTATTGTAGTTTTATGTTTTAGAAAGAAGGTAAATTAAAATAATGTTTTATCGATGTTATAAATTAAATTATGAATACTAGGTCATATTTGTTTTCGTTGCCACTTACCCGTTCATTATATGCAAGTACTAGAATAACAAACAGAAATTAATTATAGTAATTTATTAATGTATTAAAAAAAAACAAATTTTGTCCGACAAGAATGATTTTATTATTCCGTACATTAAAATTAATTATACTATTATACAGCATACCTAGGTACTGGGGGTGGTAGCCTACAAAATATAGCTAACAGCAGTAGGCACAAAAAAGTGCTGAATTACCATTTAAAAAGTATATATTTTAATATCATTTTAAAATAACTAAACCAATATTTACTATTTCTCACCACACAATTTTCAACTACATTTCAACTAATAGTAACTTGTCAAAAAAGGACCATTTAATTAATTAAAACCCGCGTTATCGCGTTAAAAAAAAACTGGCAGTTAATTACCTGGTTTAGTTAAAATCGGCATAAAGGCGGCGCGGGCGCAGACGCAGCGCCGCACTAAACGCGCGTGGTTTATCGACATGTCAGAGGGCGTCGCGGGTTATCGATAACTGCGATAAAACGGCACCGTTGCGCGTCACTAAGCTCATTGTATAACTGTTATACTTTACACTAAAATCTGTTTGTGTACATTTTTAATGCGTAGTACGTTAATCTGCGGTTCTCTATATATCCAGAATTCACCAGGTAGGTAATGTGAGGGAAAAGGAAAAGTTGCCACGAAATTGTACGTTTATAACATTGTAATTTTTTGCCGTATAGATAATAATGTTTCTCCGTCGCCATAGTATTTGTGAGATTGTTGTAATTTTTGTCAATTTCTATTCGAAGCACAGTCAGATACAAAGTTGTAAACTAAGTTGGTTTGTAAGTTAAATGGGTATATAGTTATTAGATGAAATCCTCGGAAAGTAGGTATGTACTTTATGTTATTAAAATGGTTCTACATTCTCGTAAGAGTGGTGTACCGTATGTAAAAGATTAATTGCTTTTGACCACAAAAAAATCGCAAAAATTAATAAAAAACCAGTATTATAAATATCCCTTTATACGTAGCACTTTAAAAACGTTGCGTTTCTCGTCAGCCCTACGCCTTAGCGCGCTAGTGATGTGTTCGCAAACAGCAAACTATCGACATCGGTCGTACGAAGCGCCCGCGCCGCTATCGGAGGGGTCGTCGATAATCGACGGTTATCGCGAGGTTATCCGCCGCGCGTTAAACAGCACGAGCCACGCACTCACTTCGGTTATATCGACTTAATTATAATTACGCATATTTATATTTGTTTTCAGTTTATGTTCTTATAATAAAGTCAAAACATTACAATTCCTGAAGAACAGTATCTTTTTCTCTTCTCAAAATTCGGAAAAATCAAGTGCACCGAGTTTTTTCGATAAAAACTCGTGAATTCGTCAACTGCGCGGTTATCCTAAACACTCTGCAAGCGACTAAATAAATCATTGTTTTACTAAATATTTAACACAAGTACTACATGTAGGAATGAACATAATATGTGTAAAGTTATTTCTACATAATATTGTGAACATTTTAGTGTGTATGATTTTAATAAAGATTAGCTGACCCCCGCGGCTTTCCAGTCAACTGGCTACCTACCTACCACCTACCTACTTACCCTACCTACACTACCTACCTTACCAACCTACTCACCTGCCCTACCTATCAACCTACCTACCGTACCCTACCCACCTACCCTACCTACCTAACTACCAATTTGTTAAACTATTTATTTGAATAAGAATTAATACTACTATACAATACGAATGTATCAACATTTGTTTCAACCGGCGATCTAATTAAATTTTAAAACACAAAAGCTGCTATTGTGACGTAACTATGATAGTTAGATATATTCTCTTGCATACTTTTTGTACATAATAATGAGTACTTTAATCATGTAGTACATATTTTTTATGTATCATCAATAGTTTTTTCAGCGCACGCCAAATAATTAATTGTATAGCCAAAATTTTGCTACTTTGGGTTACATTATTGCAATTTTCATAAGGATCCCTATTTTTTTTTAAATAAATTTTAGCCTATAAATAATGTAGCTTTCCACAGGTGAAAGAGTTTTAATATCGGTCCAGTACTTTCGGAGCTTATTCGGTACAAACAAACAAGAAAATCTTTCCTCTTTATAATATTGGTATAGATGAGTGAAAACTGTAGCTGAAAACATATGTATACGCTTCTGCCAAAAACTACATTTAATTTATTTTTTCGGTTTTTATAGTGTTCGACATCCGTCAGTAGATGTCACGATAAAAATTATAGATCGTCACAAAAATCGTAAACAAAATAATTGGTGAAACAACATGATTATTACTGTCAATAAATTAAATGGTTTCAAGACTATTACGTTTGTGCGTCTGAAGATATTATTAATATCGAGACCGGAAACTCTTGTAGGCCAAAAGTTTATAAAATAGCGTTTTCCTGTATTAACCTCGGCTGAAAGTGTACCTACTATGTGTTCAAGCTTTATTTTTATTAATTATTAGCTGCATATTAACAAGATTAGCTCCTAAATTGCATACGAAAAATTAAATGGTAGGTATTCGATTAATTGATGATTTAACTTAGAGACTGAAATAAATACAAATCTATTTACTATCAATAGTTTATCTAATTTCTTACTTTACAACATTGGACCTATAAAATCTCGAAATAAAGAATTCCATAAAAAAACTTCAAATTATTTAGTATAGGTAGTAATAAATAGGACCGTTGGCTGCAACAGTTAGACAGAACACTGTAATAGAAAAAAAACCGTACACAAATCTATGCAGCAAAAAATCTACAATAAATATTCGGTAGTTGTCCGCTAATAGCACAAACAGAGCGTGTTTGACCGCGGAGCCGCTTGTTTGTCGATGCGACGCCGCCGGCGCGGGCGCAGTACTCAACCACACCAAGATGGCGTGGGATCGGGGACATCGGCTCCGAGAGCATAGATCTTACAGCTTCCGTTAACAATGATTTGGTGTGCATTGTCCGTTGCCGCGGTCAAGTTTCAGATGGGTGACCGTCTCGTGTTTGCTTTCCGAGGGTACAGGCCGTTGCCGTCGGCGTCTGTTGTCTTGCGAATATTAACGGTCATGTGTTGTCGGGTATTATAAGTTCGGATTTTACTTGCTGTGTTGTGCGAGTAAATACTAGAATGGAGTCACAATTTAATTAGGCAGCTAGAAAACCAGTTAAAAACTTCCTCCTTCCCGCTCCTACAGAAAAAGAAAACGGTTTTAAATTGACGATATTGTTTGACCACCACGCAACTCTATTTACCATTTGTTCTGCATACACAGTTCCTTTAGTATCTGTTAGCGGGATGTGGCTCAAGTACCAACGACTATTTGAATTTGAACATATTTGAATCATTCCCTCCTTGCCCTTTATTTGGCTTGATAGTAGTCCATTCCAAAAATTCAGAAGCAAAATAGTTTTGAGCCCGTAACTCTACACTTAATAGGAGTCTAAGCCCTCAGCCAAACATGGCATAATGTTACTACTTCCTGTCGATTACCATTGTTTGTCCACTTTGATTCAATCCTGCTGCTCCAGGATGAGGCAAAGTCAACCATAATACGTCAGTAATAAGGATGATAATCTCGGGCTTGTTTGGAGACGTAATAAAGGGATAAGTAGGTACTGTCCTCCGATTTGTACATTTGCTGATCGTATTCGGTTACTTTTAGGGACTTTAGGGCAGTTTGTTCAGATATTTGTAGTTAAACAACGTCTGCGAAAGTTTATAATTTACATAGATGTTTATTTACGGTGTACTTTACTTATTGAGTTATAATAGACTGAAAGAAGAAACTTTACTGTTCTACTACCATCCTAGAGCCCTAGTCAAGACCCAGGGCAACAAGGGAACCGGACTTAATTGCATCGCCAAGAAGTAATATTTTGGCGCAGGCGTTTTTTAAGAGAGGAATAATACTCCATAACTATACTTGATTAGGACATAAGTTTTTTTTTGGTTCGGAAGTCATCCAATGACTTCTCCCGCTCTGGGTGAAGCGGGAGGGCGTGTCAGACTTTTACTGACTAAAACCCACCCGTGTTCCTTCAGTTGCTTGAGCCAGGACCGCGGTAACTCTTTTTCAAATTTATCCGCGACCCTAGTCCTCTTAAACAAACCTAAAACATACAAAGAACTACGTGATTAACTACTAAAACATACTATACTGTGATTTTTTATTTCGTAGACTAAACTGACTGCTGCCAATGACCTTATTTTGTTTAAATGTTGCTAGCGCGGAGCATAGTGTTGTAGGTAAGGCTCAATCATAAATGATTTATCGAATCGTTGTGAGTAAATAAATGTTTTATGAATATAAACGTAATATATTTAAATAAAACAGTATTCATACACATTCTACTTATGTGATTGTAATTTCTAAATGGCAACACACCTTTCATTACAAACATAAATAAATAGGCTATGCTTTAAAATCGACTGATTCTATAAATAGTTACTAAGCAAAGAATGCGTGTCATCTCTATAAAAATCCGCTCATCTACAAATGAATCCATGACGGTTCTTAAATAGTTCTCACAGTTTTAATAAATTAGTAAACAGCCGGCCACTCCTCTTCTGATGGGCGATCATTACGCCATGCGCGGGCGCACCCGCTACCGAAACCAAACACATTTACATCGACTATCGATAAACCGAAATCACATCACTATTTGATTTTCAACAAAATTCGGTGCTGCTCTATTTGTTTTTTAATTTGTGGTATTGTCGCTTATTTGTACTTAATAAAAACAAACGTTGACTTCCGAACATGCAGGTCTGGCCATATAACGCAATCACTAATGATTTCCGCACAAGTTCATCATCAACTGACGGAAAAATTATTGTAATCATCATTGGATTCTAATAAAAAAGTCTGCGGTGAAATTTGTTGCTCGAATAGGTAATAGGAAGGAGGATACGGAATAATCTACGCAAGCACATTTAAGACAACGATGTTGCCTGGATAAAAAACAATTTACATATTTGGTCCATTAGAGAGTTTACCAAAAAGGTACTCGACAAAAAATTGCAAAGATAAAGCGCATCTAAGTTCACGTCACTAACTACGTAAAACGTGAACCAAGGCGTGACTTCACGCGAGATGCCAACACAGCATTATAGTCGTAATTTTTATAACTTTGCAAAAGAAAATTTCGTGTTACAATATTTTTTAGTTATCTAACTGAAGCATGCATGACGGACCAAATATATTTTTAGAAAACTAGCCTGTGACTTTGACTGAAATATAGGGTCATTCTTTTAAATAACAACAGATAGAGAGGAATATTTAACAATTACAAACTGTTATGCCAATATTTCGACAATTAATTTAGCGTCACTTGTGTGCTGTGCATCGCCGTTTTCTGTTTTAACTTTCAAAATAGATCTATTGAAGTAAGGCAAACCTTTGGTTTCTGCTCCCATGAGGTTCCCTAAAAAAGTATGTTTGGTATTTGTTGAGGGATGGTTGAGGGTAAACCACCTCTGCCCAACTTTTCTTAGAAAACGTGATGACTCGTTAATTATAAGTCCTTTCTTCATGTCATTTGCTTGATTGAATTCTCATCAACCTCATCTTCGTCATTCTTCTTTACCATCTCAATTTATTTGCAATCGTAACTACATACACTCTTCTTCCATACTTCTCTATTACAAACCATCTGAGATTTACCCCCTTTCTAGATAACTTCATATCAGACAAAGTTATTCTACCCAGCAGCTCACAGTCAAAACTCCAGTCTATCCGTTGACCTGGCTTGTCCGGGCAAGTGACAGTATTGTTTGCGCACGCATTAGCCGCCCGCCGCGAGTCAACAGCAGCGTAATGGCGGTAAACAGTACCCTCTCGCCCCCACCCGGACCCTCTCCCCCGGGCTACTGTCTTGAGTTGACAGATGCGCAGGCGCAACGGGATCGCTGCGTGACGTGTTCGAGCGAGCGTTCAAATGTTTGCAGATGAGGATTTGATTTTGGATGACAAATTATTGTTGTGGCAAAGGAAGTAGGGAGTCAGGACTAAAGGCTCTAAAGACAGTGACATTCTGCCAGTGATAATGATTTTCAAAACTCCAAAATGTTGGTGATGACATGAGACAGAAGTCCAGTGAACAGACCCATACATTAAATCTTTTTGATACATCGTTTTCACTGGTAGAATGTCTCTTGACACTCTGCGGCTCTAGAGAAAATGACAACCTATCAACGAACAAATAAAATTAAAAAAGAAAAACCCGACACATTTCTTTTTCATGCTTTTTAATCTACATATTGATCTAGTAGTAGACACGTTACGATCGACAATCTATCGAACACGTAAGTACCTATGACACGATATCTTATGAAAATACCCCGATTCAAACAGTAAAACGCCCATATATTTTAAACGGCTGAACCGATTTTCATCAAATATAGCTAAGAACACTTTCAATAATATCACATTTCAAAGTAAATCAAAATCGGTTCATCCGTTTAGGAGCTATGATGCCACAGACATATATACACGTCAAACTTATAACGTCCCTTCTTTTTCGTCGGGTTTTTAAAAATGTGCGGGATTGCCAAGCGCTGTCGAAATATCACGTGACCAAATCAATGCCCCTTACAACTTAGCATTTCAACCAGCGCCATTACACTTTGTATAGTATCTGGTGTTGGACGAATGTACGCATTCAACGTGGTTGGATCCTATCTCGAATTATGGATATTCAGATCTTCTTTAGAGATCACACAACCTTATATTTTCCGTAGTTGCTTAGAAAGTTCATAATCCCAAAAAGAGAAGAGCATCAACTACTTCTGATAAATAAAAGATGGTTATCCATCTCTAATCTTCTAGTGTGTATTGCTTAAGATTTCATTTTATTTGTTCTAAAGATGTTATAGTCAAACTTCACATTTTTTTTTTTCATTTTGAATTAACTCTATTTTCTTATTTTACTACGGACTGGTAATACGGTTGGCCCGACGACGAATTAATA
Organism: Orthosia incerta; assembly: GCA_948252205.1. NCBI lineage: Eukaryota > Metazoa > Arthropoda > Insecta > Lepidoptera > Noctuidae > Orthosia > Orthosia incerta. The sequence continues at coordinate 32,575,620 of OX411747.1, read as the reverse complement.
GCTTTAAGATTACAATCCTACTTCAACAGATTATAATACTTCGTTGAAAAGGTTTAATCTATATTTCCATTACTCGATATAAACTGAAACCGTGTCGAAAGAAAATTGCGTAGGTTTGAACATTACTTAATACTGCTATATTTTATCAGCCTTGAGGCTGTTGAACATGTATTTAAGTAAAATATATAAATATAAATAGGACATGAAAATCACTTTAAAAAGTTAGATGGCACCAACAATTTCTATCTAACTAACTATACTCTAGAGAAGACACGGCGAAACCAAGTAAAATATCAAGGTCTGTGTGGTTGTGTTATGTGGCCAGGTTTACAGAAATGAAGAATTACAGATACAAAAATAGTGCTACATACAGCTAGGTAAAAAGTGCCTTGTTGCTTGACCAATACGATCATACCTATCTTTGTTAAGAAATCCGAATTACACTCAGAGCTGGCATCGTCATCACTCCGTTTTAACTTTCAAGGGCTTTCTCCATCTGTTACTATCAGCGTCCTGGTGAAGTGCGCCGCTGATAGGTATCTCCAAAGGCTCGGATACTTGACCTAACCACCGTTTGGGGCTTCGGCCTCTAGGACTAACAACTATCACTCCAGTCTGCATCAGCACCCTACAAAATAACGATCCTAATTGGCATACATAATTAAAACGGACTTTCCCAAACCCCATCTATTAAGATTCCCATAAATACCCCACAAGAGGTCCAGCTGGCCCGTGCGGATATCCAGAAATAACAGCAACAAATGAAAGTCACCTCACGACAACACTGCCACAGGGTAACTAATTGTCCCACAGACGATGAACACACTGCGCCAGCCTGGAGGCAATTTACCGTGTGCCACTGCTCTGTGGCGCGTGCCGTGTCAATAATTAGTTATCGTGAGTTATGGCTTATGGGAGAATACTTTGACAGTGTTTATAGGGGTTAATAAGGGGCAGATGATGTCTTGCCAATAGCAGGACACCTTCGGAATGTCAATGATGTTTGTGAAGCCACGTCTGCCTATTTATAGACTGTTTAAACACCACATTTTAGTAGAGCTTTACTTATAAACACGGGTCATGTCTGCAATGTTTGCCATTATTAATATGTTAATGAACGCGTTTACTTGGATAACGTGATGTGCTTGGCAATATCTTGGTTCACGTGAACCGGATTTGTCTGTCCAATTTTTGTTGGTTTAGAAGTTGGTAGACCACTATTTATAGATGAAGTCACCCGGATAGATAGCAGTTTCATGATTTGGATACCTCGGAAGAAATTTGCAGTTTTCATTATTTGAACGCACGTACATGAGTAGTTCTATATAGCAACTTCTTTTCTTTCTTTTTACTTTTCTTTTAAAAAAAACGTTGCCCCACACTAGGAATTTCTTCCTATATCGTGGGTGCGTTTACAAACATATAAACTCACATACGCAACACCCAGAGCCGGAACAACTATCTGTAGGCCATACAAATATTTGTTCCATGCGGGACTCGAACCCGCGACACGCAGCGCAGCAGTCAATCGCTCAACCACTGCGCCAACCGTGCGCCCATTAAGATGCATCGTGCGATGATTCTTACAAATTAAACCATACTTTAGGTTAGGACTAAACTACTTAATACTGATACTCGGCTGCATCCGGTAAGACTGGAACCAAACCAATGCAGCCAATGTAATTGGGAAAAGGCTAGGCAGATTGATATTGACTTGTGATCTGGACAGTGCGCCTAAAATTCTATTCGAAGTTAACATAACATCACGCATGCTGAAGTTGCGCAGATGTGCATGTGTACACCCACATTTTGCTGTGAAGTTCTTCTCATAAAACATAATCTCAGTAAACCAGGAGTCATCAATAACAGCCAACTAACTGCCGAACACAGGCTCAAGACCTCCGTTCTCATAGTACCGTACATCGAAGTCAAGCCACGTCTAATTCAAAACAAAATGTCCGCAGTGCAAACACTCCTCCTCTCGGCTACCGCCATTAACCGGGCTGTCCTCTCACAGCTAAGGCCTCTTCAGACGCTACTCACGCTACGTGAGCCGCGGCGGTGGCGGCGGTAGCTAGTGTTTGTGTAGCGGGCTCGTTTGTCGGCGGCCTGTCGCCCTGTGTGGTCTATAGGTAGCTGCGCAGGGGACTCTAAACACGATGTGACACGGACGAAAGTAAAATTATGGAAAACACGATAGATAAATAGTTGTTGAGTTTGTTTTGATTGGTAATGGTGGATCGGATTTTTTTCGGTCGATAAGTTGTAAGGAGACAACGAGATGTCAGTAATCATCATCTCATCATCTTCCTGCCCTTATCCCATGCCACTTGGGGTCGGCGCAACACGTTTTCTTCTTCCATACCGACAACGTGTCAGTCATACGACTTAAAACTCAACCATCTTTAAGTGAGCAAAGATTCAGAAAGATCATTTCATCATTGGATCACTCTACGTCTTCGTATCCGAATCACTATGACAGTAATTCGGAACTTGGCAGATGGTTTGTGTCAACCCTCGTAGTACTTTATACGTAGACCTCGTCATCCTCTTGCCCTCAAGCTCTCGACAAGTGACATTCTATGATCGAATGTGTCGGTAGCGCAGCGATTGGTAAAATGTCAAAAATGTATGTGATCGGCTATCGAACATATTTAGGCATTTGCTGATAGAATGACGGAATTTATTGTGCGCAGTGTGCTATCTTTTTCCACACATCTCATCGACAATGAGATACTGGTCAAGTCTAGGCTCCAGAGCCTGAACATCGGCGCCAAGTTGCCTGTCTGTCGGTTTTTATAGGTTACATTTCGGGGAGTGTGCGATGGAATTGCATGAACTAGCCCGTTCCATCATGCGACTACAAGACGTATGGCTATGCGTCATCGGTCATCCCAAGTAATCCCAACCATACGCACCAAACGTCTTGGGAATACTTTTATCATGCGTACAGCTAAGGAGTGGAATTCCCTGCCGGAGTCTGTATTTCCTGAGAGCTACAACCTGGGAGTCTTTAAGTCAAGAGTGAATAGGATTTTTCTAGGCAAGCGTGCTACATCGTCGACCACATCATCGCTAACCATCAGGTGAGATAGTGGTCAAGCGCGAGCCTATCAAAGATAAAACTTATTTGTGGTCTTATCTCAATAGTCAGATCCTTATAGCCGTATCATTTTCCACTTAATCCATCCATAATTTCTCATTGTTTCACAGGTAGGTACGATTGTGTACGGTAGTAAAATAAAAATAAAAACTAATTTAACAAAAAAACTACACCGACTTCTAAAACAAACACTACAAAGCGAAAAGTCGGTGTCTTTGGTACCTATTTTTTTCGTTTTTGACACAGACTTCCGAAGAGAAAGTATTTTTTTTTCAAGATTTTATCTTTTTAGTTTTGGTACCTTATTAAAATCAATTGTAGCCAGAGAGCTTCTCATAACAATTTCAACAAGCCTAAACACGACTGTGATATATTGTTTTATTACGAAGTTTCGGTGCCTACCTTTTGGCTTCATCACCAGAGCAGTTCGATGGTACCATTTTCATTAGATCCATTTATCACTTTGGGATATCTAATACCCAAAACATACTTAAAATTGAGAAGTTCTAGTGTCCATCTGTGGTCTTCTTCATCAGTTTCACTTCACCAAAGGATACTTTCTGAATATAAATGCTTGCCATGTTGACGAAAATACCAAAATCGCTATATGTATATAATATTAGGCTATATAAAATTTGAGGAGTTCACTCGATTTCCATGGGAACATCAGATTCTGATTTGATGAAAATAAAACCACCTCGAGAGTTCACCCTTCCAAACAAAAAAATAATTTTCTAAATCGTTTTATAATATTGACGGAGTAATTGGCGAAGATACAAAAAAAACAAATAGTCGAACATAGAACCGCCTCCTTTTTGGAAAGGCCGGTTAAAAGGTAAAAAATGTTTTACCGCTCGCACCGCGGCACCGGTCACCGGTTGGGCACACAAATATGAAGTGGTTGCGTACAGATGGCACGATGCTGTGTGTATAAGTGAACTCGTCTTATTTCTTTACTACCCTGGTTGAATGTCATGAAACGAGGAGAGGCTCCAGATAAAGTCAAAGTAAAAATGTAAGGGATTGATTGCGTGACATGCTGGTAGCTCCCATAATAATATACGAGTAGGTATTTTTGAGTTTTAATGTCAATTTGCTTAGAGCCCAAGGCCTAATTGTCTATGTAACAGTTGGATAGTTATTAAATCCCTTAATTCCATGTCATGTCCCCAATTCGACCCTCCACCTCAATCCTCGATCGAATCATTGAATTTATAGTTGTCGATTCGTTGTTGTTGTGTTGTTGTTGCTTGTTACTTATTGTCATTAATAGAGATTTTTCCGTTGTCACGTCGACTGAGTCGAGTGACATCCTTCGATTTTCGAGGAATTGTTGTTAAAAGTGGCAGTGTGCGGTTTCAGAATATACATTCATATTTTGAAGCAATTATGTAGAAAAATTACCTCCACTAGCTTTTTCTACGTTGAGAAGAGTGGCAAGTAGTATTTGTAGACTAGTTATAGTAGGAATTGACAGACACTTATGAGGTAGCCGCGATCTCGTAAGAACACGTGCAAATCGCAATGCGTGTGCTGACAGCAGTTGTCATGGCGGACAACGAGTTGTGACAGACACCTGTCAGAGTGTCAGCCAACAGGTAAACGTCAGAATGCTTTATGAATAGGAGATACAACAGTCTGCTATATGTTTGCTGAGGCAACTCCGGTTATTGAGCAGAAGCTTGTAAGTACAGGCTCATTTATCAGCAAGCATCTCCTGATTCTCATTAAAACAGAATTAAGTTCATATTACATACTAATATTATAAAACTAATGTTCAAGTTAGTAAGTTGTAAGTATGGATCAATGTTTATGTTACTCTGTCACGCAAAAACTATTAAACGTATTTTGTTGAAATTATACAGCTTATACATCTGAATAACACAAAGGCTATAATTTATAAAGATAGGTAACTAGTTAAGTTCAAAAAGGGCAAAAATACATATTACTTGATTCACTTGTTAAAGCAAGCAATATAAGGTTAACTATGTCAAGGAGCGCCACAACTATGCCAAGCAAACTATACTTATCAAACAGTATTACATGCTATGAATAACAAAACGAGCAATAATAGAATAACATCGCTCCGAAGTGTGTTTACCTCTGGGCGGGCGCAGCGAACCAAGCACTCTGATTGGTCAGTTCATTCTGCTCAGGGTTTTGCAACATTTGGTTATTTGTCATGCATAAACAAGGTTTCTGTAATGTCAAAAGTTTGAAAGTTTATTCACGTTTGTGTATTGACAAACCTTAGGTTATTAGTTGATTTTATTTGTAATCATGCGGTCGTGCCCAAAATATTACAAAAATATTTTGCTAAAGTATGATGAGAGCAGTGGTGGTCCAGAAATAACGGCCCCGATTTTCGAGTTAAAGGTCGTGGGTTCGAACCCTGGCAGGCGCTTAACTTTGCTTAATTTATTGCATCACTTATGCTCTCAGAACGGTAAAGGAAAACATCGTGAGGAAACCGGTATGTTCTAGAACCAAAAATTCAAAGACATGTAGGTAAAACATCAATTCGCACTTGGCCCGTGTGGTAGGTGACAGCTCACTTAATCTTACATAGGGGAGGCCTGGGTAAGATTGTGTGTGATTGTGTGTCCCAGCAGTGGGTGCATTAAATGCTGATTATTCTTATGTTAAATTTGGATATCACACTCATTCTTATCATATCTCAAGCTGAATATGAATGGCTGTTAGACTAGCTGATTGTGTGTTTCAATCTTCATCATCATTTCAACTGAAAGAATTCCACTGCTGGACATAAGCCTCGTCCAAGCGTCGCCATATCTGCCGGCCCAGTGCGTCTCTCATATATTGGATTCCCGTAGTCTTAACCAGGTCATCAGTCCACCTAGTAGGAGGCCTTCCAACGCAGCATCTTTCAGATCGCGAGCGCCACTCCAGAACTTATCTGCCCCATCGACCATCCATTCTGCGAGGAATGTGCCCTGCCCACTGTTGCTTAAGTTTGTAACATTTAGGTCTTACCTAAATGTTACAAATTCTGTTACCAAACGAAACCCAAATAATTACTCGTACAATGTAGCCCCACAAACACACGGAAAACCGTTTATCGCACGCGTAAATAAATCAAAAGCGTATGTAATGACGGCAACTACGCGATATGCGCGTTACAGTACATCTGTATTAGAAAGTTGATTAGCGTGCGCACGCGCCGGGCTGCGCTGATTGGCTGCCCGTCGTCGTAAAAGTGTTCAAAGTTGGAACACGGGCGCGTTTCGTCGCCATAGTGATCGATAACGGTAACAAGGACGACGATACTGCAGTTCAGTTAGTTTTGATTTTATTTTAATTAATGTTTTGTGGCTATATAGGTCGATGTTACATACCTACTTACTACATACATGACAATGTCATTACTCTTTTATCAAGCAAAAGGCTAAAGACAAAGTCTCATTGTATCGGCGATGGCGATGTTTGAAATGCCAAAATGTGAGGCATTGATCCCGTGGCATTCCCATGTGAGGTTCTAACCAACTGCATCGTAAAATGTTTAAAACCATGCAAATCTCTTCTAATAATTGCTATCAAAAACTGTCTGCGATAAATATGACATTGTAAATTACTCCAGTTAAAAGTCAAATTTAAAAAACCTTCGTCTCATTTTTATTTCATACTTGTACATAATTTATCTAACAGTAAACATGCTTCGATCTATCGAACACGTAATTATGACACGATATCTTGCGAAAATACCCCTATTCAAACAGTAAAACGAACATAACTTTTGAACGGCTGAACCGATTTTCATCAAATATAGCTAAAGACATTCTCGATAGTCACCTTTCAAGCAAAAAACTAAATCAAAATCGGTTCATCCCTTTAGGAGCTATGATGCCACACACAGATACACAGCAACACACGTCAAACTTATAACACCCCTCTTTTTCCGTCGACGACGGTTAAAAAGAAGAAGGCTACCAGCATCTACAAGCGTAGCAATGCTACGATTACCGTAGCAATATTTACGGTTCTCAGTAGATAAAAACACATTTTAACTTTTTTCGTAGCAGAGTGCTACGCGGCTACGAGTTCGTAGAACTGGTAACTAAACTCCCCGGCCGATCGTAAAAAGGAGCTTATGTTAACCGCACGAAATGTACTGTGAAGTGATGGTGCTAACTGATTGTCTGCAGCTTTGAACTGGTTTAAGTATTACAGTAGAGTGTAGATCTAGATATCTGCGTATGTACTTTTAACTTGTTGAATGTTTTTAGGGCTATGCTTACTCAGGATTGTAAGAACAGGGCTTCAAGGAGACGAACAATTAAAGGGCCTAAATAAATTGACATTCTGTCATCAAAAATACTAACCTTACCTACACAAAACACTAACAACCAACAATAACACCACCACCACCCACCGAACACTAACCTTAGACATAAAAAAAAATGAAATTTAAATGTATTAGTATATACAATTGTTGGTTATAATAAATAAACAAATTAAATAATGGTCAAAATGTCCATTAGGTAGGTATGGGATTGTCAAGCGCTAGCGCTACCGGAAGTCATATAAGTGAAAATATTGACAAAGACAAAAGACAAAGATATTTTATTTCAAGTAGGCCACCAAGCGGCACTTTTGAACGTTAGGTACATTAAATTTTACAAGTTATAAAAGTTGATTCTACCGTGAATTCGGAAAGTAGCTTGTTATGGAGAAGAATGCACAAGAAACTCCGTAATTGTTGCAAGAACTGAGGCTAGACAAGTGGCATTCGATGTCAGCGAAGGAAAAATGTGTGGGATTGATCACGTGATTTTTCGATATCGTTTGTCAATCCCATACAATTTTGCCTTTATGACAATCGCTTTCGATGATAGGATGTCACTTTTCTAGGGCCTCAGGTCAAAATCCTATGTAAAAATTGCTCTATCTTCGAACTTCATACTTTGTTTCTTATACCTACATAATGTAGAATACAAGAACACGGAAAAGCTTTTATTTCAGTAAACTTTCTACATTATGTCTTAAAGCAAATGAGTGTACCTAATTAATTGCATCACGCTAATACTTAACCGATTTAACATTAACCATTGTCACTTTGTTTTCAATTTAGAACCGTTCAGTGACTTTCAGCACTCAATGACCCAGTATTTCAGCTTTCATCACATAACCACAGCTGACAAATTCGACCGCTTTCTTTAATTCTCACACCATCAAACACATTTACATCTAATATTACACACATATTTCTTTTTAATATCAAAGGTTACCCAAAACAGTCTCATAAAAAACGTTCAGCGGCTTCAGGCTCAAAGGAGAGCGATTAATTAATCGCTATACAGAAGACAACAGTCAACGACATGTATTTTTATATTCCACGTTTAACAAAAAGGGAGAATTGTGCCCCGCAATTTTAACGAACCATTGCTGCCTTTGTTCTCGTGCATAGTTCGGCATTTGAAATGGAGAGAGCGATGTATTTCCAGCGGTATTAAAGTTACGGCTTCGCTCGAATTAATGAATGCTTTATTCGTGTGGTACACTAGTAACTGTCAGCGAAGCTACGTCAAAGGCAAGTCATAAATTAGCCGTCGAAAGAAAGATGTTTCCCGCCTTATGATATGCTATTTCTCTCTTACGCATCAAAACACGCATGTTGCTGTCTCCTTTTACAACCAATTAGTAATGTTTCAAAGAAACCATTCGATTTGATATTTGTAGTGTTGTGTTTTATTGATGTTTGAGTTACAGTTATCGGTAAAAGAAAATTGTGATTGTTTTAAGATTTTAATTATTTTTCTTGGTGCAATTGTAAAGATTGTATTAATTAACATTGTCAACTCGTACTATCGCAGAATTGCTGCGTTATTAATGATTGGAAACCGTTGTATGGCCGGAATAATGATTTAGGCGAGACACATTACGTAGCAAATTCTATTGTCTTTGATTGCAGTTAACGAACACGAGTGATTTAATCAAATACAATGGTTCTTGCTGTTCTCCAACGTCATCCTAGTAAATTACTTGCAATTTAAACCCAAAGCAACTGTGATGTGGAACTGTAATGGTTTATGCAAGAATCTGGACTGGTGACATTGTATCAACGAAACTGTTACCATAGCGATTGAAAAAAAACAAAATTGTATGGGAATGTCAATCGCTATAGAAATGACACGTTTTCAATCGCTTAGCGAGAGCGAGATATAATGACACCTTTTCTTGCTAGAGCGTCTGGTAGTTCATAATGTGCTGATTGCGGAGAAACGACTACACAATGAGGCTTACCGTTTTGGTGCTCACCAGTTGGCGCCACTTGCGAGTAAGTTCCTTAAATATATCTGTTATAATGTATTTACGCGCACGAAAGCAAAGTTTGAATTAAAATCATTTCTAATGCCGTAGAAGTGTGATTAAATATAACATCGAGTATGCCGCAGTTTTGCGCAGCCCTAGGGATAAAAAAAATCGAAAGATAATACTCTATTAAAGCAGTGGTCGGTAAAACCCGTACCTATCTTTATATAATCTGCCATATTTGGAAAATATAAACTACAATAAAAAAAGTAAATAAACCTTGCGCTAAAAGTCAAATAACGGTAGCATTCAATATTTTGAAGACCTCACCACCACGCTGGTGTAGAGTGAGTGGCCAGTTTAACGAGCCAATGAGGGGTATGGCCCATACGGCCCGTATGGGCCAGCGCCCATAGCTCTCATTGGCTCGGGTACTCAACATCACTATCGATATCATTATCAGGTCCCATCACTAAAGAATCTAATGTGTTGATGATCCCTCCCCGCCCCGCGCATCATAAACATCGCGCCATTTTCCAGTGAATTAGTGAGAGTACGACAATCTGCTGCATGTTAGTTACATTGCTGCTTACAAGCTTGTCGTCACATTCGACACGCGCACTTAACGGCCAGTGTGAGCAATTTTCTGCCTGCTAATCGGTTATTGGCCTTTTAAGAAAACTGATTTTCGGGAAAGTTTGTACTTAGGTATCGCTTTTCTTAGTTCTTTGCGAAAAGTTCTTTTACGAAAAGTTAGTTTATTTATATACGTTTTAGTTGCTTGAAGATACCTCGATGTGTGCTTATGGTATTGCCTTTTTTGTATCAAGGTTGAAACAAATGCATAAATATCAAAGTTCAACTTTGATTGGGTTTGGTGTACGGCACCTATGACCTATACCTAGCCAATGACGGCATTTATAATGTTTTAGCTAAATAGTGCCCCCTATATTGTGTGCAGTAAGATAAAGGCTCTCAAATAAGAAGAAAAGAATGATTAAGGTATAAGTTTACTAAAACCTTAACAGCAGCAAACAGTTGTACCCTAAATCTGCTCGTTTGGCTTTTTCTTTTTATTATTGACACTCCTGCAATCATCCTCTTTTGCTCAGCAAAAAAAACAACAGCACTTCTCTTGGAATCAAACCCAGAACTAATCATTCACAAACGCTCATACCCATGGGTTACTTAGTCTGAGTGTCAAAGAGCTAATATTCATAAAATATGGTAGAAAAAGAAAAAAGAACCAAAGAGAAAAAAAGTGTTGATAGTGTGGTGCATGTGACATTGTGTACCCTTTGAAGTGGCGTCAGCGGCCGAGCGTGGCGGACGTTCGCGGAACTAACGACGCGGCACACGTGCGCGCGCGCAGCTCAGATGTGTCGCCAGATCGGGCTGGGTGGCATGCTGATTGTATGCCAGAGTTGAAAACTGAAGATCAGAACTCGATTAGGATATTTAGGAAGGCTTAAATACTCATGTGTTTCGATGGAATGCCTTTATCGGTTGTTGAAGTTGCCTGTCCAAACTGTTTGTTTAAATAGTGGCAAAGTAATATACTTTATTTAAATAGGCCATTAAGCGGCACTTTTGGATGTCAAAAATTTAAGTGTAAAATAATAATAATTGATTCTACCGTGTAAAATCAAATAACTCAATCATTTTGTCTAGACATCTGTCTCTCTAGAGCTATGCCACAAAATCTGATTCTCAATTATACGCATCCAGTCTGGGTTATGGATGGATGTTCCATTCTTTGGTAAAGCAATGTCAATATGATACCTAAATATACACAAACTAATGATCTGTGTCCGAAGTTGGGGTTCTAATTTGTTTCCTGTAAGGTCCTGGCGAAGTGCAGACGATAACATAAATAGAATATATTCGTACTTTATTATACACCAGAATTGTTACACAGCTCTCAGCTTCAAATCTAAGACGTTCAAGTTCACGGTAGCGCCGCCAAAAACACATCGCATAATAGAGCATAACCCCCGTCCATTGTCTCAGCTGATGGTGACACTTGTCCCCAACATGTGACGAGGCGTGACGGCCCCGCCCACCTCTGCGAGATGTGTCGGCTCCCTGTGACAAGTGTCGCACGTTGTCGACCAGCCACAGATGCTGGATGACTGGCGGGATGATTTACCGCTAAATGTTTAGGACTAATTTCATAGTAAATATCTCTGTTAGTTGCTTTGATCTGAATCTGAGTAATGAATGTTGTATGACAAGGCAAGGCTAGGCAAGCCTCTGTGCGACATCTCACCCTCCCCTGACTAGCTTGTTCCCAGCTATTGGGTGTGATCAGAGGTTCCAGTCTAACCGAATGGAGCAGAATTTTACATGGAGCGACTACGACCAATTACTGCCGTAGATAACCAAAATTTTTTGTTCGGTTGATTTATCTCACGACGCGATGGCGGGTTGGTCGTAGTTGTGTGTGTAGATGCATATGAACATTGTTTCCGTGTTCTCAGGCGATACTGAGCACTCCCGAGCTTACGCACACTGAAACAATGTGCATGTGCGTCTACACACACGACTAAGACCAAATTTCTCAGCTCAAAATTAATGATTAGTTGAATGAATTTTCAACGGCCAATCACAGCAGCATGCTAGACAATTTGTCACATTAATTCTGCGATCATTTTGCTGAGAAACTCGGGGTAAGACCCACCCGCCGGTCGTGAGCTAGAACAACTATCTAATGTATCTATCTAACACCTTTAAACGAGCAATTCTTGTATATATATATATAATCTGAATCTCGGAAACGGCTCCAACGATTTCATGAAATTTAGTATACAGGGGTTTTCGGGGGCGATAAATCGATCTAGCTAGGTTACATTTTTAGATAACGTCGTTTTCTCTATTTTCACCCGAACAGAGCTCAGTCGCCCAGGTACTACAATTTATCGAGATTGAATAACTCCTCTTAGCAAATCAGAGATTTTTACAATGGATGACTCTGGTCTAGCTGTCTTGCTAGCAAACTCTATTTTGCTCTTTAACGATGTTACAACTTTACAAGTGATGAATGGCTGGAAAGCCAGAAAATCTAACAACCAGTCACCAAGGGGTTTCATTTTACAAGCTTTTATTTAACTTGCAATGTATGTATGTAAGTGTGTTCGGGTCAAGTCTTGCTACTGAATTTTAATGCAGTTAGCTTTAACCTTTGCATAATATACACGTTTAGTTTGGATGACAATGCATAGTTAGCTATAAGTGACGTCATGCTATATCCAATATGGCGGACGACCCAAGTTGGCAGAATAGTTATTTTTGGTGCACTGCCATGATATGGGCACTAAATGAAAGGATTTGCTGAGAGGAATACCTACAAAAATGTCAATGTCAGCTGCATTCGGCTGGACTGGAAGCCGACCCCAACACATCTCACCTTACCCTTGTACTATTTTGTCGCCGTCGGCACATTAGAGACTTTGTAACAAAGACAAGTGCGACGCATGTGGCGAGGCGGAACGCCCCGCCCCAGCTTTGAAGTCAGGCCGCCGTTGGCCGCCATTGGACGCTACATTGTCACTATATTTGAGCATGGCCACGACTTGGGACCCCGCGGGAGCTCGGGAGGACAAGCGGTGACCTTTTGACTTTAAACGACTTCTTTTATTGAATTAAGTGTGATTTTAAATGCTTGATTAGATTCGTAAGTCTTGGGGTCGGATTGAAAGTGTGTGATTGTATGCAGAGAATGTAGAGATGTAATTATGAATTTACTAAGAGACTAGTTTCTTCCCGTGGCTTCGCTCCCATGAGCTATCGCAAAGGAGCCGTACATTTCCGGGATAAAAAAAATCACTGAACGAAAATGTTTAGCTTTCTTTCAGAGAAATAATTGTAGATACCGGGTTAGACTCACAGCACAACGGTAAATAAAAAGTAGTCAGTATACCTAGGCTAGCTATTATACCTAGGCCGCGGATAAATTTGAAAAAAGAGTTACCGCGGCCCTAGCTCAAGCAAATAAAGGCAACACGGGTGGGTTTGTCTGACCGCCCTCCCGCTACACCCAGAGCGGGAGAAATCGTTGGATGATTTCCAACCATCAAAAAAAAAAAAATATTATACCTACATAGTACAATGGTGTGATCAAAGGATCATGAGCGTGTGGAAAGGTTTCTAGTGCTCTTCCTTAACATTTGGATCAAATTGGGATTGTGTGGACATTCCAGTGTTGTAGAAGAAAACATAGTAACTAGCACACATTTCACACTATTTTTGTTTGTATTTTAGTTTTGTTTAATACTCTAAACGAGTCACTTTGATGTATTAGATGAAAGAGAGATTATTATTGAACGTAAAGTTTAAAATAAATCGCGAAATTACCTTGAAAGCTGTCTCATTTCTGGCTAATGTCACAAATATACAATTATTTAGAATTTATTAAAGTAAATACTACTTGCAATAAATAAAAAAATATGAAAACACAAATAAATGTCTGCAGCTACTGTCAAAATAACAGTTTATGAAATTGTCAGTGCATGCGTGCTGTTTATGATATTGTCAAGTTCACAGAATGATTACATGTTACAAACTTATACTACCAATTTGCCGCAGCTTCACCTCCGTGGCCAATCCCAAAATTAACTGTGCATTTTACTGGGACGAAAAGTAGATAGATATGACACTCAGAGACAGTGTAGGTTAGGTACGAGCAGTTTTCTATTTTTATTCTAGATCTTTCAAAGTTACTAGATTTGATCTCTCTCCCGCCAATCAGGTACATAACCGTCAAGTAACCGCTTTTATATTTTTGTATGATACTTAGCGACATCTTGCTTCCAACTCAAAGTCACTCTAGTGTCGTAGTTATAACGTATACAGCAATCGGTGGTACATTTCAAGGTATATATATATCGATTAAAAGATATCTGAATAGTAAAGTTAGCAGAAGTAGACAAGAGACTTAGATCAGGTAGACTACCATCTGCATGATGTTTATGGTGAATATACTTATACAGTGCTACAGAATTTTTGAATCCATTCCTTCAGACTTCTGTACCGATAGTTATAAACCTACTAAGCTGCGTGAATACATAATCATGTATTGTACTCGCTACAGCTGCCAACTGCATTTTTCAGCGTGACAGAGAACAGATTCTCGCAAGTTTGTAACGTAACAAATGACTAAAACATTAGTAACGGTCATTCTAATCGTGAAAGGTCAAGAGCTCGCTCTTAAATGTATTCTAATTTGGTTAAACACGGCTTAGGACAGTGTCTATGCTCAGGGTCAGGATGGACATTGAGATCAGAGAAGAAACTGCAAGTTCAAAAGGATACACTATATCGACTATATTTTGTCAGAAATCAATCAATACATATAATAAATCTGTAGAAAAATATTTTTTGTACATCGAAAAAAATTCCAAAAAAAATTGCCAGGGTGTTAAAGGATAACCAACAGAACCCATTTCTAGCATTTTTGGAATTTTTGTCTGTTTGTCTGTTTGTCTGTTTGTCTGTTTATCTGTTTGTCTGTTTGTCTGTTTATTTGTGCACGCATCACGTGAAATGTACGAAACCAATGTAGATAACTTTTATACATAAAAATTGTGCGAATCTTTAAGAATTACTTAGTTTTTGTTTCATCGCAATCGGTTCACTCTATCAAAAGTTAGATGAATTGAAAGTGTTCAAGAAGTAAAATTATCACAACACACGCAATTCAGATACTCGAACAGTTGAACTCGCTATTCGATAGATGGCGTTGTGCATTTAAAGTCATTTTCTGAATCGCGGTGTTAAGATTTTACGCGAAAGAATGACCCTAGAAAAAAAAATTGTATGTAGTATGTATATTTTTTAACCGACTTCCCAAAAAGGAAGAGGTTACATGTTCGACATTATGTTTTTTTTTTTTTTTTTGTGTATGTTCACCGATATCTCCGTCAATTGTAGACCGATTTCAAAAAAACTTTTTTTGTTTGAAAGAGTATGTTCCGAAATTGGTCCCATTTTAATTTGGTGTAGGACTGACGAAGCAATTCGAAGATATACAACAGAACTCTTCAATAAATAACGGCAAATCTCTCGGCATTGCTGCAATCGCATGTATGTTTGTTGTTTATACCATTTCATAACATAAGATCACGCCAGTACGCTCTTAAGGGGTACGCAGATCTGTCATTTCACCGGTTATGTTCAAGTTTCATGATATTTGGGTAATATATTCTGGCGTTATACGAGTAGGTAACTTACTAAACAACTTGCCTATTAGGTAGGTACAATACGCAAAATACGCGCTTAGTCGTGGAGTTGCGGAAAACAGCCCGTTTTAACCTAACCTGACCTAGGTAGGTACATCTAAAAAGTGAAAAATAAAAAAACTTTTTACAAAAAAATACTACCGACTTCCAAATAAAACTACAAAGTTAAAAATAACTTTATTTTTGGAATTCGGTGTCCATAACGCAATAAATTGGTACCTACGAAAGACACCGACTTCCAAAAATAAAGTAATTTTTCACTTTGTAGTTTTATTTGGAAGACGGTAGTATTTTTTTGTAAAAAGTTTTTTTGAGTATGTGGAGTAGGCAGGCAGGCTGGTAAGTATGGTAGGGTTGGCAGGCAGATGACGGGAGCGAAGCCGCGGGCACAGCTAGTACACAATATTCGCAATACATTTCGCCACTTGCATTTTTAACCGACTTCAAAAAAAAGGAAGAATATCTCAATTCGTCGGAAACATATTTTTTTATGTATGTTCCCCGATTACTCATACATCTGGACCGATTTGGAAAATTCTTCTTTGTTTGAAAGAGAATACTTCCCAGGTGGTCCCATGGTCATCGATCCTGGGCTAAACGAGAGAACTCTTAAAATTTTATAGACATAAACATAGCGATTTCGGTATTTTTATCAACATGGCAAGAATTTGCCATTTTTTTTGCATTCAGAAGTATCATTTGGTGAAGTGGAACTGATGAAGAAGACCGCAGATGGCTACAGCAACTTCTCAATGAAAATTATGTTTTGGGTAAAAGATATCCCGAATAGTTAAATGACTGTGTTAAAGCAAATTTAAATAAATAATTCTAATGAAAATGGTACTATTGAACTGATCTGGTGATGAACCGGAACTCCGTAATTAAACAATGTATCCCAGTCGTGTTTAGGCTTGTTGGCATTGTTATGAGAAGCCCTTGGGCTATAAATGTTTCTCATGGTAATATAGGGTACCAAAACTAAAAACAGAAAAATAAAAACAATTTAACAAAAAAAAAATACTGACTTCCTAAACAAAACACTACAAAGCGAAAAATATTCTTATTCTTTCTTATTCTTTATTGTACACAAAAACATAAAGACACAGATACAATAGGTAAGCTTATGTACAAAGGCGAGCTTAACCCATAACTGGGTTCTCTTACAGCAAACCTCAGTTGCATTAAGAAATTTGCATATGAGGATAATACATCCAAGTGCACAACAAAATTTAGAAAACACTTAATATTTAAAATTCTTACATACTAAATAAACTTAAACAAATACGTGTACAACATACAATGTTTAAACTAATACATATATACTATATAATACAACCAAAATTTTAAGTTCATAGATAAATATCTTCGCATCATGTTGACAGGAAATGATACCTTATTCTTCTCCTGAAAACATCTAACGAAGGGCTATCCCGTATAGAGTGAGGAAGAGTATTCCAAAGGCGGACAGCACGAACAGTAAATGATCCACCGTAGCGACTTGATGAATGGGGAGGAACACGAAGGAGAAGAGATGTTGATAAACTACAAGGTTTTCCTCTCGGTACAAGGTACTCAAAGCGCTCCCGAAGATACGAAGGAGAGACAGGATTATGAAGAACTGAAAAGAGTAAAGAAAGAGTGTGCGTATCTCGACGCTGCCGAATAGGCAGCCACTTCAACCGTTCTCGAAATTCCGACACATGGTCGTACTTTCGGAGACCAAAAATGAAGCGGATGCACAAATTCTGCAAACGTTCGAGCTTATCAAGGAGTTCCTCAGTCGCATCAAGGAAGCAGACATCAGCATAGCCAAGAAGAGGAAGAAGGAGAGACTGAGCAAGAGTAACTTTAGTCGAGAAAGGCAGGAACTTCTGGAGACGTTTCAGAGACCGAAACGAGCAAAACACCCTCCTGCTTACTTCCGCAATGTGAACCTGCCAAGATAGGTTGCAGTCTAGGAAAACACCTAAGTTTTTAACTTTCTTCGAAAGTCTGTATCCAAAACGAAAAAAATAGGTACCAAAGACTCCGACTTCCGAAAAGAAAGTTATTTTTCGCTTTGTAGTGTTTTTTTTGGAAGTCGGTTTAATTTTTTTAAGTCCCATGTGGCGAGCCTATTGCAATTGACTCCGGGCTGCTAGCTGCTACTGAGAAATTTCAAATGGGCGATCTATTCTGTGTGGACCTTAAGTAAACAGTACAACATCATTTTTGTGTTACTTGAGTACGCCATTTAATCATTTATCCCGCGCTATGTCTTTCCTGCCGTCTATTCAACAACGGAAGAGCGTGGAGCGCGAGATGGTCAGTCTTTGCAGTGGAAAAATAAATTTCGGATTAGACTTACGATGAACATATCTAAGACAAAATGACAATATGAATACTAACTAGAAACCAACCCGGTTTTCCATCTCAAATCAACGCTGGGGGTCGCGGGAACATACTATCCTTCTGCAACTTCCGGTTGGCAATAGCCTGCACCAACTTTAGTCGAAACTTCGGACGGATATTTCAGCAAAAAATTATATTATGCACTATAATATTTGAATAAAATGTTTAAAATATATTCAGGGTCTCTTGAGAGGAGGGGGGGATAATCCTTACGGACCGCGACGGTCATATTATTTTAAAACACGAACTTCAAATGAAAATGGTTGGTGATCCCTGCACGAGACTAATCAGGCAGTCGTAGGTACTCGTATTGTCCAAAAGTTCTGAGAACTGATTGCCTACTGATATAATGAACATTTTTTTTTTATAATAGAGCTATGTATCCACTGCCACACAGTTTCAGGAAAAAGCTTCAATGGAAAACTTCACACTTGGCTTTCAGAAATCAATGCAAAAACTTTTACTCAGTTCTAAGTGCAAATTGCATTTATCTTTCATTAAATAACGTGAAATCTCTAACTTAATTCCAATTACACATTTACACCGCCTCTAAAATAAGTACAGCCGTATAAATAAACTAGTGACATGCTATTTTGTCAGCGTCGTACAACAAGACAACGAGTGCAGCAAGACATTAGTCAAGCATTTTGTTCGGAGCCCGCTAATTTGTGTCCCGACGAGCGAGGAGTGGGCCGGTTGATTTGTTCGAGTGTACTTTGTCACCGATATGGGCAGCTGAGTAATGCCGTATCGTGGTCACTTTTTGATGTATTTGGGTGTAGAAGATGGCGTCTTCTTCGTTTTGGTTGAAGTCTTGGAGTTGAAGGGATTTTATTTTCTACTAAACCGGCTCCTGCTACAAATGTGACTTAAATGGGTGTTCTTTTCTATGAAAATCAAACCTGTGAGTGGTTCAGCACGGGTTGATCTTTAAGGTTAAGCAAAGCTTGCTGAAGTCGGTCTGTGGATGGGTGACCACATATTTTATACTGAGACTCCTCCGTGAATCGGAAAACACGTTTAGCGGTCAGTCCGGACTGTCATTGGAAGATCTTTGATAGTTGTTACGAAAGGTCTTTAGCCATGAAAAAGTCAGTCTTGTCTGACTTAAGGGTATCGTGTTATCCAGTAACTGGGTTGTGGAAGTCACATATGCATGTAATATACTGGTTCAATCCAGTTAACCTGGGCGCTAACTCAATTCAACCTCGCTAACAGACAATTTAATAATATAATTAAAACTCTTCAAATTAATAACCTTACAGTAAATAACAAACAATCTGCAATTAATCCTCACTCCGCAGTATCACCGCTATAATATATCACCAGTATCACCGACAGATCGCCACTTATAACCCTCTCGCAGCTGCCGAGATAAATGTCTTCTAACAGTTTAAAACCGACTGAAATTATTGAGAGCAGTTTAGGGTTACAGCCATTTGTTGTTGACTGTCGCGGTGTCGCCAGGGAATGACGGATCGTGTAGTATGAGATCCGACTGCAAAAATCTGTATGTACACACATATATGGTTTTTGATTTTGAATCTGTATGATTCCTGACGGAGGTATAGATTACTGCAGGGTTACCTGGCCGCATCTAGCCGTTACTACTCTACAACTAGTTTTACGTTTTTTCTAAACTTTGTGATGGGCCAGGAATTTGTTCTGTATCGTGGGTGCGTATGTAACATCATCTAGCTCTCAGTTAGGCGTCATTTATGGGTATCTAGGTTTAGTGGTAAACTGGCAACCATCCGATTGCGGCTTAGAGCTGACTACCTTAAACCTATTTTGTTCCTATTTTCTAAACCACTGTCTTTCAAATGATGGAGGCTTCACCTGAAAACCTTATATATTTGGAGTTAACTATCAAACATACTTAAATTGCAATATTAAATTAAGTTAAATTCGGCTAGTCTTTGCAAACAACCCTGCAACAATCTGATATACTATCAAAAATCATTTATGAAAATTAAGTTGCAAACCAACCTGCAAGTTTCTGCAGTGGGATCTTATGCTAGTGTCTCTCGGAATGACGGCCCGTAAGACTGACAGCTTAGTTCGTAGGAATGACGTCCCGTTCTTTTGACGTCCCGTCAAAGTGACGCCTCGTGACGTTTATTGGACGGATGCAACAGGAGTCGGATGCCATGACAGTTGAGTTTGAAATACTTCAATGTTTGTTATTAAGTGTAATGCGATATCGAATGTGGTTTGTTTTTACAAAAATATCAAACTGAAATGTTTTATTTTTGGAATGATACTTTTACTAGGCTTTGAAGTGTTTCGGTTATTTGTTTTTGCTACCGAAATGCTGCAAATTTCTAAAACGAAACCGATGTTGAAAGATAAGTATTAAAAAAAAATAAAACTCCAAACTTTACTTACAAAATATCACTCGTTTCGCGAGTAAAAGGTTATGAATTTTTTTATTTAAATTCGGAAGTTGAACGTTCTACAACTCACGCCTGTGTCTCTAGGGAGGTAGATAGAAACTACAGAACGCCACCTGCAAGTATACATTGAACATTTTAATTATGTATTATTTTGCACACAGTTCACCAAAGTATATGTTATTTGAAATCAACTCTAAGTTATATTTCTTACAATTTAACTACAAATTAGCAACCCAATATAATACCAAACGGCTCAAAACTTAACAAGCTAACGTTTTACGAGCGAGTTGCGCGGGCGCAGGTGTCGAGTGTCAGCACAAAACGACCAGTGTCGCCGGGTGTCGCGGTGTCGGCGGTGTCGGGCGACATCAAAGTGGGTGTCGGGTGACACGACTCGATACCTTTGATTTAATTATGAACTGCTAGACGTTTGTAGGGTTGAGTTTCAGGAACTAGAGTTTTCTGGGTTAATCATATGTTCTGTTAATTGACTATCGCACTTGTATAAATCCGTAATTCCGAATCCGTAGTGAAAAGAGCGATTCTTAAGGCACATTTGAAGTAGTACGATCAAATCGTTCACTTCAATTAAACCATTTACATGTACTTTTGTGCTGATAAAAACGTACCCTTCGGCAGCCGGGTAAACAGCCGGTTAGCTCAGAATATTGAAGCTATTTATTTTTTCCAAATTTCAGATCTGTATGTCGAAATCGAAACTTATACATCTATGGCCACTAGTGCGTAAGTTGAGCAAAGACTTTAGGTAAATGGCGATGTCGTATTGTCCAATTCTGGATGAATGACCCTTACCTTACTTATCGTACATTCGTACCTATTCATTTAAAGATCAGTAGCATGCCATTGTTTTATTCATATTGAAATCATTTTCTTTGTCGACAGACCCCAGCGGCGGTGGAATGGGCAACCCCAGCGTAGCAGGCGCGGGTACCCAGCAGTACGGAGAGGTGAACCAGCTCGGAGGAGTATTCGTGAATGGACGACCCTTACCCAACGCCGTCAGGCTACGGATAGTGGAGCTAGCACAGCTAGGGATCAGGTAAGAAACAGTGATAGTGGGTGCATTACATACATAGATGTGTTCATGAGTAAGCAGTGGTGGCCAAGTGCTACGACCCCGACTTACGAGTCTAAGGTCGTCCCAGGCAGGCGCATGACTTGGTGTAATTAATTTCATCACCGCTGCTCTCAAAACGGTGAAGGAAAACAACTTGAGGAACTAAAAATTCGAAGACATGTGACATTTACCCATCCTCACTGGGCCCGTGTGGTAGATTACGCCTCACTCCGTCTCTCAGAGAGGTCCCAGCAATGGGAACGTTAAAAGAGTGATTATGCTCTTCGGGAACGGGTGGCCAATACCAAACGCGTCAGGCCACGGATAGTGTAGTTAACACGACTAGGGAACAGGTAAGCCACAGGGCCGGATTAGCCACGTAACAGGTGTAGCAAATGCTCGGGTTTGGTTTGTACAAAAGTCTTCTATGTTCGACTTTAAGTTTTTTTTTGTGTTTGTTCAGTGTTCACCGATTAGACACCGACCGTCCTGATGAGACGATCCCATGGAAATTGAGGGCACTCCTAAAATTTTATAGGCAATATGGCGATTTTGGTATTTGCATCAACATGGCAAGCATTTGCATTCAGAAAGTATAATTTGATGAAGTGGAACTGATGTAGAAGACCACAGATGGCCACTGGAACTTCTCAATGATATGTTTGTTTTAGGTATAAGATATCCCGAATAGTTAAATGACTGTTTGAAACAAATTTAAATAAATGGTTCTAATGAAAATGGTACCATCAGACAGTCGAACTGGTCTGGTTATGAAGCCGGAAGGTAGGCACCGGCACTCCGTAATAAAACAATGTATCCCAGTCGTGCTTAGACTTGTTGGAATTGTTATGAGAAAAAAAAGGATAAAGGATTTTCATCGACTAAAGTACCAAAACTAAAAAGATAAAAATTAAAAACTGTTTTATCATTAAAACTAAACCGACTTCCAAAACAAAACACTACAAAGCGAAAAAGAACTTCATTTTCAGAAGTTGGTTTCAAAAACGAAAGAAATAGGTCAGCCAATAAGACACCTACTTCAGAAAAGAAAGTTATTTTTCACGTGTTGATTTTTGTTTCGAAGTTGGTTTAGTTTTTGGTTAAAAAGTTTTTTATTGTAAGAATTGTCAAAGAATTCTTACTTCTTCAAAGAAGTTTCTGGCAATTTTTGAGTAGTACCCAGGTTTACATAACTGGTAAATTCAGTAAACACGGCTTCTGCTAACTGTGACGTGTGTGTGTGTGATAGCAAAATGCACTTATGCCACGGACATTCAGTCGACATTAGTCATGCAACTGTACCGAACATCGCTATAATTGCTTATAGGAAACTCACTTATCGTTTTTAATCGTTGCAATAATTCTTATATTGCTTGTCATTCATGTCAATAGCGTGTACAGCTATCTTATCTTTGCTAATCCTCTGATAATTCACTTCTCCCTCATAAAAATAACTCAAGCATTAAAATATTGTATCTAACGAACCATTCTGATTTAGATAAAGATTATAAGTCAACCTCTAAACATTTATTTCAACTTAACCACCACAAGCGAATTCAAAGACTTGATTAATCCGAAAGATGAAACTAAGTAATTATATACACTTTTTTGTACACCAAGATTATAATCTAAATCATGTAGAAAACCTTAAATTAAAAACATTCAATTGGCGGCTTTCTCGCGTCTAGCGATCCTACCGATCTACCAGGCATCCTGGAAGCTATGTATTTGCACGAGCCAAAACATAGTAGATCTAATCATCCTTATCTATGAAAAAGAACTTTCAAGAAAGTCCATGAAAATCTTTGAAGTCTAGTTATTACAAAATCCCATGAAGTAATTTATGAAATTTTATAAAAACGCATTAAACTGTCCCTCAGTTGAGTTAGATGACAAATTACTTTTCTATGAATAATGTTATTTGCAGTATCTAGAACGGTTGCATCGCACAGCGAACATTCTATACTATCAGATAATCGGCTATTACTCTTATCAATAGTTTCATTACGTGAACTAATACGATGTGAGCGTAACATCTGCTGATAATCTGGGAGTTAGAGAGAAGGAAATAATATAGATTAGACTTTTCAACTTATTTCTGAGTAACTTGCACAAATCTGATACCGGTCTTACCGATGGCTATCCTATTCCCCAGTTACTGGGTAGTGGAAGTCAGAAATAGGCAGCCGATCCATGTGAAATACTGGTGCCCAGCTGCAACCGGTTAGAATGGAAGCTGAGCCCAACTATCCTAGTATTATGTTATCTGTGGCCCAACATACCTAGTTTGGATAAGGCAACCAGACATTCGGTAAATTTTTAAGCATAGGGCGCAACATCAATATCATTCAATATCTATTATGGTTAAACCAATTTCTCGTACCTATTCAGCAACATTTAATTAATCGAGCATTTTTACCCGTACGCAAAATACGCGCTTGGTCGTGGAGTTGCGGAAACAGCCCGCCGAAACTAAACTAAACTAAACTAATCGAGCATTTCTTCCAATTTCATATTAGCTGCTTTCGGTTGATCAAATGTTGGGTCCTCAATGATTTCAGATGTTTGAATGTTTCTGTCTTGCTTGTTAATGTTGTCTAACTCATCTCGTTTGTTGGCAGGCCCTGCGACATCAGTCGACAACTACGGGTGTCGCACGGTTGCGTGTCGAAGATATTGGCGCGGTACCACGAGACTGGCTCCATCCTGCCCGGAGCCATCGGGGGCTCCAAACCTAGAGTTACCACACCTAAGGTGAGTTTGAGTTCTGCATCTGCCTTCTAACGATTTCTCTTGAAGTTCATATTAATTATGGCTGGGGTAACCAATGAAGAATTCTTCGCTGCACCGCCATAAGATTGAAAATCTTGGAACCGTAATCATTTGGGTTTTGTTATATGTAACACATCAGTTAAATTCACTGACTCTATATCTTAAACTAAATGGTAATAGTTACAATTTGACTCTTGAGCTTGATCCTTGGTTCCTCTGCAATGGGATTTAAAATTCCCATAATAGGGGACAGAACTTCAAAAATGCATAAATTTTCAGTTTAGGAAATTTTTGGATCCCTAGGCCACTTATAAATTTTATCTGACTACCACGAAGATGTATTAATCAAGTGTCTCTCCCCAGGTGGTGTCCTACATAAAACAGTTAAAAGCGAAAGACCCTGGCATCTTCGCGTGGGAGATCCGGGACCGGCTGCTGGCGGACGGCGTGTGCGACAAGTATAACGTGCCGTCGGTGTCCAGCATAAGCCGCATCTTGCGCAACAAGCTCGGCGGTGGCGCGCTGTACCCGGTGCCGCCGCTGTACCCCGTGCCTCCGCAGCGGTGCTGGCCGCTGCACCAGCCTTACGACTACTATGTGTATCTACAGGTGAGAATATAGTCTAAACTAATCGATTATATATATTATATGGAGCCACTGCAGGGGAGAGGTGCCGCTCCCTTTTCCACACAATTCTTTTTTGCACTAATGCGGAACAGAAGAGGTAGAAAAAGTAGAAGCCTTCGCACCAAACCATTTATATTTGTGATGTGAAGTTACTTTTGACCGGTTACTATGTATATAAATAAATAAATAAATAAATAAATAAATAAATAAATAAATATGTTTCATGGTCTTACGTTGTTCATATTGTGTAATTCCAAGTCAAAGCTTTCACCATGTTAAAATTCTTTTGAACTTTCATCAAGCTGCATTAAACACTACATTCGGGGAAAAGCTTGTGGTTTTTGATAACGTATCAATTCTAACAAATACTTTTATTATTGCTGGCTCAAAACAGCCTTGCATATCACTCCAAATTAGCTGCACGTAGTTAAAAAAAACTGGTTATAGATGATAGTCTTCAAAACGCAGTTGCCTAAAACCATGTTCTTTTGTCCACAGGGTCGTCAGCACACAGCAGGCAACCCCCACGCCTTACCCCACCCGCACCAACAACCCCCGCCCCCCCACCACGCGCATGCGCACGCTCTCTGACACGCGTGCCTCGCCACCAACCACGACCGGTGATCACCACCCAGCGATCACCATCACCAGTGAGAGTGATCACCACCCAGTGAGAGTGGTCTCCAGTGAAGTGTGGTGCGAGTGACTCTGACACTGTCTCGATGATACGCGTCACGACTGAGATTAGTAGAGTAAGGTTATGTGCCGTTGTATCACTACTGTACTGTGTACTGTGTACGGTGGAGTGAGGAGAAAGAGTTAATGGTGAGGTAATAAAGAGGAAATTCTATGAAATTGCCTTATTTATGAGTGTAGCATCGTCGTCCCAGTAGAAAGCGACCATTGCGTGATTTCGCGATCGTCGCGTTCATTTGTACGGCTAGACCGGCAGGCGCCCTGTATCGGCGCGACGACACGTTCGCTTTTTCGTGCGATGGTCGCTTTCAATTAGGACTACGCCCTATTATAGTGTTTGAAAATGGAAAAAATTGTCAGACATGCCCGAAATGTGAACATTATTTTAGAGCAATAAAGTGCACACTCATAAATATGAAAATACTTTTTACATTTCCAGTAAATTGTTTTGCCATTGAACTTATTTTCTAAATCTGGCCCTGTTGCTTTAGACAAGTGTCATTCGATGTTAGCGATGGCGATATTGGTGATGGTCGAAATGACAACATGTAAGGGAAAGATCACGCGACATTTCGATAGCGTTTGGCATTCCCGTACATATTTCCAATCGCTATCGCCTCGCTTTCGTGATAGTGTCACTTTTCTAGGGCTTCTGGAGTAAAAATACAGTTTCCCTGATTCGGAGTGCAGACTGCGGGTGATATAAAAGTGAAAAACTGATCTTATAGTGATAATTCTAGATAGTTGTTGATAAAAAGTATTATATTATTATTGTATATACGTTATCACGTGTAAGATAAATAGATTTTATATTTCACGCGAGGCTTAATGTCACAGATTTGGTGTCACTGTGATTCACATTGGAGAATATGCCCTGCAAATATAAGGATTTGTGTGTTATTATATTATTGCATAATTTATTATAATGACAGACATGATAAGGACTTTCTTATTGTTTGCCCAATTTATTTTACCTCGAAATAGATGCCAATTTCTTAAACCAGTTTTCTCGTGGCTTCAAAATGAACGTTGTGTAAACCCGTCGGTAACTGAGGCGACAACGCGACTGTTAAACGGTGCTCATATTTTGCATCCTTATGGACAAATAAGATAAAGTTCTATACTAAACCTTTATTCATAAAAAGACTTATAAAAATAATGGCAAGAAAGTTCCAAAATATCTTTTGCGAACTTTATCTTTTTTGTTTATAAATCCAAGCTGTGATATTAAGTCTCAAGTTATTGTAGATATGTATAAGTTATGTTATAACAACATGGATGTTGTCGAGTATTTAAGTATGGGTGCAATGATGTAAATATTATAAATAACTCCCTATGACTATATGACACAAATGTACTTATTCTTATAAAAACAACACTCGTGCGAGTATAGCATTTTTATTTCTTAAACATTGTTTTAAAATATAATGCTGAAATGTTGAAGAGTGTGAAGAAATTTTGTAGAGCTATCAAATACTTTATCAGGTATTTCTGGGGTCATGTCGGTCTGGTCTAGAATTTTGGAATAAATAGACTATATTATATAATAACTTGTCTCCTTCTGATTAAATTTAAACTCCTTCATAGTATTTTCTCTTTGTAAGCCTGGGCTGTGCCCTGGGAGAACTTAGCAACACACAATTTTTTTTTTCATCTATTGGAATTACTTATGTGTATCAATACAAATGTGTTAATTTTCTGTAAACGTCAATCAATCTCAAATAGATTTAATTAAAAGATTCATTAAATTAATTTTGTATGTTTGAGTAACTTTTGCACTATTTAATTTTGTCTGGATGAGAACACAGCGGAGTCCTCAAATTAGAAAACAGTATCTAATCTGAGGAGGATTCCTAAAAATTCTTCCCAATAAATATCTTCCTACTAGTTTACAAAGAAAAATAAAATAGATTGCAATAACATGCAACTGTGCTTATCTTCAAATTAATAAATAGGTATTTATAAAAATAAAATCTGTACAAACTAGGTGTAAACTGCTGATATTATTTAAACATAGCTTTATTGGTCAAAGTATAGAAAATAAATTGGTTTGTTCATACATTACTTCGTTGTATTATTTGATGTCTCTCCAAAGCGTTTCAGATCTCCTTGTCGTGTTTTGTTGTAAAATTTAGTTGCTGCCGGCTCCTTTGTGTCTCGAAATGAAAATAAACCAAAATAGGAATCAATATCAACTCCGAATGTAATACTTGTGCGAACAAAAAGAAATTGTCGTCGTTATAAACCGCCCATTGATTAGACCGACTCACATCGCCCTGCACATGCTACCGCGCGGCTCGAGCTCGCTACTACCGCCACAATGCTCCACAAATACATCCTCTATTTTCAACTCTCCGTGATTTAATTACGTCTGTACAACGTGATATTTCATTAAAAATTCAGTGGCTAATTGAATGGCCGCCAGTGGGCACAATGCCGCCGCACACATTCGCGTCCCGAATCGAGTTTACAACCGAAAACAATAAACGAACGGATATTGCTCGCGTACAAATATTCACATCAATCCCCGGAGCCCGGACTCGGGGACTCGGGACACGAATTACCAATTAAATCCCTGCTTTGTTTCGAATTTAATACTACCTAATCCGAAAATTTTACTGTATTAATAACAAAATTTTATGATCGCGCTCGAAAATGCGCGGGAGCAAAAAATATGGCGACGGGCGCGCTGTTAAAATGACATTTGACGCCGCTCGACGTCCGCGCTCGCCAACCGCCCGCCGCGCGCCGCCCGGCACACAGGGCTGGCTTGCCGAATTTCTGCTAATAAATCAAGAGCCTTTAGCAAGTCCTCAGTGAACGACTAAAAGCCCATACAAGCAGACTTACATCCTATCCGTTGGTTAAATCCTTACCAGACAAACCTGTAGTCAACTTTTAGATACTGTTGACTCTTACTACCAAACAAGTCCATGTTGTAAAGTATGTCCACAGGCACTAAGAGCGCGGATTCGAGTTAGAAGTACACTCAGATAGGTATACCAATCCACTTACGTTAGGAACAATGCTTAAGAACCTCCAAAGGATTCTGGACTTGAACTCAGGAGCTTTTTGAGCTCAGAGTGGAAATTAAAATACGTTTGCTGGAAAAATTTGCTAAATGCAACTACACAAGGCATCCACAGTTGCCTGTAGTCAGTAAGCAATGAACAACTGCTAAGTATTTTAGCTCCAGGGCCGTTTCTATTCTCAACCGTTACGATGGGCGGTAGTTCGACCAGAAAGTACAAAACACAAGTACAGATTTGTCGCTAATATGTACCTACTATCAGTCTTAAATCGATGGGTGACATAAGGATATCTTTTTTAATCGACTTTCGAAAAAGGAGGCGGTTCTATGTTCGACTTCTTGTATGTTTTTTTTTTTTTAATTTATGTTCACCGATATCTCCGTCAATTGTGGACCGATTTTTTTTTTTTTTTTTTTAAAGAGTATGTTTCGAAATTGGTCTCATTTTAATTTGGAGAAGATCTGATGAAGATCTTCGAAGATATACAACAGAACTCTTAAATAAATAACGGCAAATCTCTCGGGACTGCTGCAATCGCATGTCTGTTTATTGTTTATACCATTTCATAACATAACATCAAGCCTGTACGCTCTTATGGGGTAAGTAGATCTCTCATTTGATCGGTTTTGTTCAAGTTTCATGATATTCGGGTAATCTATTCTGGCGTTATAGGAAACTTACTAAACAACTTGCCTATTAGGTAGTACAACTAAAAAGTGAAAAATAAAAATCGTTTTTACAAAAAAATACTACCGACTTCCAAATAAGAAAACTACAAAGTGAAAAATAACTTTATTTTTGGAAGTCGGTGTCCATAACGCAAAAAATGGTATCTACGGCAATACACCCTTTTTTATCTAAATACATTGTTTGACATTGTTATCTAGTTACCAAAATATGATCATGTGATATTCGAACTCTAAATTATGTACTGCCGTCAGCGAGACCATCGAAGCCCATTTTTAGCTTTATTCGTCAGTCAACCCTACTCGCGCTGCGTGATGAGAGGGGCAGAACATAATTAAAAAGTGCAGCAGGCGGCGTGCGGCGGCTTTGTGTTGTATTATAGTATATAGTGGGATTGTGACTTAAGTTATATTAAGTTAATGTGTATGTGCCGCCGTGAAATCGAGTCCCACAGTCGAAGCCGGTGATTGTTGTACTAATATGCCTATATTGTAGAAAGGTGTAGATGTGTCTATAAATAGGTACCCTGTTGAAAAAGACAGGTAGGAACCTCTTCCTACCTATGTTTTTCAACGGGCTATCTATTTATTTATTATATGCTTTATCTATATAGATAAAGCATATAATAAATACACAGCATGATTGAAGCTGAGAGTCACGAATTGCAAATGGCATTTGTGTCTGATTTACGTAATGAGAACTATTTACTTCTAAGGCATTGAGATAATATACATTAATACCTCAATGTTCTAAGGTGGATGTACCATGGAAGGCCACTATAACAAAAAATCTAAATACCCGACTGCTTAAAAGGCAAACTAAAAAGACGTCAACAAGAAGATAATCATGCTGTGCAGTCGGAGGATACATATTCGCGAGCTGACTGACCAAAACCAGATGTTGACGTCTTTTTAGATTGCCTTTTAAGCAGTCGGGTATTTTGTTTTTTTTATTTTTTTTATTTATCCCTTTTTTATAATTAGGTACATTTAAACATATAAGTGTTATATATGTTTTTGAAATAATCTCTTAAAACCCTTTATTTTGATACCCCACATGATGGGGTTGGAAGAAAAATAAATTTGGGCTGCCACAATTATATGGCGCCCAAAATCCGCCATTTTTCTATACTCCAATTTTAATGTAGCCAGTGACACTCGCAGGGTTAAGACAAATCGATTGACGTATGAATCATCAAAATCGGCTAATGCGTTTGGTCTCTAGAACGCCACATAGGAACAAACATGGGAACCGATCACTTTTCCAATTTTTTTTTGATCGAATTTCCTTTTACCGAAAACTATTGACCGACGTCTTTTTTGCTATATGCATTATTTGACATATTTTCAGATCATCGAAGTATCATTTGGCATAATATGTATTATATTACCGAACTACGATTCGCCGATTTACAAAATAACTTTTTGCTTTTGGCCGAAGCTTTTGAACTTTTTTCATTTGCCATATTTTCACCAAACCGAAACAACATTATAGGGAATATATTATTTATTCACAAATGTATAGCCGGTTACTAAGTGGCATTTTCAATTTAAAATTGAAATAGTGTCATATAAAGTCAATATGTTGTGCTACAAAATTTAGTGACAGAAACGAATCGCTGCAAAATCGACTTCACCCAGTCTTATCTACGTTTACGTATTTATTTCTAATTTTCATTCAAATGATTTATTAATAGCTGTCATGCATTAGACATTTTTATTAATTAATTATTTCATAGAATTTGATGAAACGAGATTGCATGTAGCAGAGATGAGAATGTTGAGATGGATGTGCGGAGTGACGAGAATGGATAAAGTGAGAAATGAGTATATTAGAGGAAGTTTGAAAGTGGCGCCAGTGACAGAAAAGTTGAAAGGAAACCGTTGGTCATCTGATGAGGAGGGATGAAACGCATGTTACTAGAAGAGTTATGAATATAAATGTGGATGGATAGAGAGGGAGAGGACGGCCAAAGAAAATATGGATGGACTGTGTGAGGAGTGATATGAAAGAAAAGGGAGTCAGTGATAGCGTGACGGGGGACAGGACGGTATGGAAGAAGAAAACGTGTTGCGCCGACCCCAAGTAACATGGGACAAGGGCAGGAAGATGATGAATTATTTCATAGAATTTGTCCAAGAGCGAGCAAAGCGAGCTCGGGAATTTAGGGCACCCCGACACGGATAGGTTAGGTTCGAAGGGGATGACGGGAGCGAAGCAAGCAAACTCAGCTCCCGTCATCTCCTTCGTGTACTTTAGACCCTGCAGACAGAAATAGGAGCTCCGTCGATTTTTTTTTTCAAATCGCTTTTTAAACATTTGTACTCGCCCACTGTTTCTCTATCACTTAGTATTTTGATATGCGTTTAAAATAAATATTTCGAACAAATGTTATTTATTTCGGCTAAGTGTAACTTCGAGCTTCGGTAAAAAGTTTTTCGACCAAGTAAAACGTCGGAATAACGAAAAAAATCGAATTGATAATAGGATATATGAGACAGTGGCAGACGTGACTTCGATCGTCAAATGTTTTTCGAATTAATGATAGGTAACCAACAAACATACATACATACATATACTGATAAAAAATTACCCTGCTTCGGCAGTCGGGTAATAAACAGTTACTATTCGTTTATTTACTGTAAAAATGAAACAAACCAATTATAAAAAAAACAACTTTCTTTTTGCCGATTTAATTACTATTTATTAAACTTAAGTTTTATTAACCTCTTCCAAACGGCTTTGCTAGGAACGCTGCCCCATACAAGGCCGATATAATAAATGTAAGGTTATTACAACGAGCTTTTAAATTAAATGTTTACTATTGTGTTTATGTACGATGTCTGATAATTAATAATATAATAATAATACTTTTTTTTTAGTTTTTATTAAAATAACACATACTCAAAAAATACACTTGGGCTGTAGTCTGTCGGCTACAACAATCCCACCGCACTATTCCCAAACCACTGCAACTCCTGAAAGCCAGCCACAACAGCTACAAGGTTATTATTATTATTATTATATTCTTTATTGTACACCACAAAAATATATATACAGGACAAACAAGTATAAAAGCAAGTGTACAATGGGCGGCCTTATCGCACAGGGCAATCTCTTACAGACAACCTTTACAAAAAGGTAAGGTTGTGGCTAAGGTTGTTAGAGCTATCGCGCACTCGCCGCATTAGAAAAGCTATCCGAGTCCGCATAATGGTGTAAAAGTCTGGCGCGCCTGATTCCACGAACATGCCCGATGCACTGCAAAAGCGTGGTAGCCCCAACTCGCAGATCATTGTATGAGCTTTTTGTATAACCGACCCATAGGGCGCACGTGTACAGAGATTGGCAATACGCCCTAAAGAGTGTAATTTTTAACTACCTTGTACAACGTGAGAACCTCCGGACTAGCATGTTACAACTGCCAATGCTCTGCATTCCCTCTCCATGTCCGCATCTTCGGACAGACTATCAGTGACCTAATGCCCCAGGTACTTGAACTTCGTCACTCTGAAAAGTGAAGCGCCTCCCAGGGTGACAGGTGGAACTTCGTCGCAACATTTGTCACCAGCCTTAAATACCAGAAGTTCACTCTTGGTTGTTTTGTACTTGAGGTCATGTGTCACCGCATAGTCTTCACAGATACGGAGAAGCCTCCTTAGTGCACTGATCGAAGGGCTCTGTAATACCATATCGCCCGCGTAGGTAATTTTATTCACGCAGTGAATAGAGCACCCGACATTGGTATTGCTGTGCTCACAGATCAGCTGGTTTACATGACATACAGGTTGAAAAGCTTAGGTGAGCTGAGTCTCCCCTGTCTCACTCCGCATTTCAGCCCACCCACTTAGTTGTATTGGTTGTTATAACAATACATCAGCATAGTAATGGTGGCTTGGTCTTTTCAACTCATGCTTGAAGAACACAAAACTACCCAAGCAGTGGAGGAAAGCTAAGGTGATAGCACTACTCAAACCTGGTAAACCCCCAACAGATCCTAAAAGCTATCGCCCAATTTCTCTATTATGCCACACTTTTAAATTATTTGAACGGCTTATCCTAAACCGCCTCCAACCTCTGGTCGAGCCTGGTTTGATCCCGGAGCAAGCTGGGAGCGTCCTGGAAAATCCTGTATTGCACAAATCCTGCGTCTCACTCAATACGCGCGGTTATTCACGCGGTTCTTATAGAGAAAGGATGCGATTCGAACCGAATAACCGCGGTCGTACTTGTCGACCTATCAGCTGCTTACGACACGGTCAACGTTAAAAGATTGCTGTTCAAACTAAAAACTTCAACAGACAATCAAGTTTTCATACGTCCTTTGGGTGAAATGTTGCGTAATCGGCGGTTTATAGTCCATCTTAATTCAGAAAAGAGCAGATGGCGTATTTTAAGGAATGGTCTACCCAAGGCAGTGTTCTGGCTTCTATTTTTTTTTAATATTTATACCAACGATCAGCCCAGAACGACGGACACAGAACAATTCCTCTAAGCGGATGACTTGGCGCTATCTACGAGGACCGCAAACTTTGAGGATGCTGAAACAAACCTCGAAAAGGCTCTGGCAGATCTCAGTGGATATTACGAAAATAATGCATTAAGGCCTAACCCGTCTAAAACGCAGTCATGCTCATTCCACCTGAGAAACCGTCAGGCCTCAAGAAAGATAAGCATCAAATGGCGAGGCGCTAACATAGAGCACAATGACCACCCTGTTTACCTAGGTGCCACCTTGGACCGCTCACTGACTTATAAACACCACTGTTTGAAAATAAAACTTAAAGTCAGCACCCACAACAATCTACTCCACCGTCTAACAACTACTACCTGGGGTGCCTCTCCACATGTCCTTCGTATATCGGGTTTAGCTCTCTGCTTTTAGGCTGGGGAATTTGCATGCCCAGTGTGGCATCGATCCGCCCATACCCAACAAGTGGATGTAGCTCTCAATGAGATTTGCAGGATTATCACAGGGTGCTTAAAACCAACCCCACTTGCTGCTCTATACCCGCTTGCAGGAATAGCCCCTCCGGATGTCCGAAGAGAAGTGGCATGATATTCAGAGAAGCACAAGCAAGAGACAGACAAACGACATCCTTTATATAACGAGGAGAAGCCAAGGGGTAGATTAAAAAGTCGAAACAGCTTCCTGTCGTTCACTAAATCAATTGACGGCAACGAGTTACGGGAAACAAAGAAAAATCTATTGGTCCTCAGACACCCCCCTCCAGCTGAATATGTTGAACCTGCAGAAAACCTACTGCCTTGGCCCACATGGAAATCTCTAAACCGACCATAAAGCCAGGTGGGTCGCTGCAGGCACAACCTAGTTAGATGGGGGTACTCCAATGACCCACAGTGCGATTGCGGAGCCACGTCCCAAGCAATACCTCACCTTTTGTCTTGCTCTCTGTGCAAAAACACCGGCACCTTAAAAGACCTTTGTGAGGCAAATGACAACGCTGTTGGCGGGGCTGAATTCTGGTCAAAACATATTTAATTTTGGAATCATCGATACGACGAAAAAGAAGAAGCATAGTAATGAGATCATTTCGCAAGTTCAAGTTTCGCAAGTTAAGACACAAGGTCGAAAGCCTCAGAGAGGTCCAAAAAGCATGCATACACAGGTGTTTTCCTACTGGTTTAGTTTGCTTCAGACAAAGGGTAGCTGTTCAGTGGATAGAAGAGAGAAAATAATGCCTTTATTATTTCAAGTAATTTTCACACTTGCTTGCAGGCAGAATACAATGACTTTTGGGCTCTAACATATTTTCTTTTTGCCAATGTATTTTCAAGCAAATAAATATTTTTAAATTTTGAATTTCAATTTGACAATAAAAATATCTGCTTATACTTAAAGTGTCTCCTGATTTAGTAAATAGGAAAGAGTTCAGTGGACAGCGGCGCATTACTGGTCGGTAGACCATATGGCGGTGTGGCCATACTATGGCGAAAGGGCATTTTTGATAGCGTTTCTGTTATAAATTGCAACAGTGAAAGACTGTTAGCTGTAAATGCTACTATAGGTGGTCGCTCCATACTAGTCTTTTGTGTTTACATGCCAGTAAAAGCGAGGGCAAACTTGCCTATTTTCAGATATTCTTAGTGAGATCAAATCCATTGAAGAAGGTAGTGATGTTCAATCTGTTATCATTTTAGGAGACTTAAATGCGCAACCGGGCCAATTATTCTTTACAGAGCTTAATAGCTATTGCACGGACAGATCGTGGGTGTGCGCAGACCTAGAATTTTTGGGGATTGATTCAAACGCGTTTACCTATTTTGACACGTTTCATCGTAAGGGCTGCTGGCTGGACCATTGTATTGTCTCACAAGCGGCCTGGCAATCTACAGTTAACGTCAGAATAATTCAGGATATTTTTGTTTCTGATCATCTGCCTACATTTATCGAGTGCAATTTGGGTTCAATTAGTCCTATCACCGCGATACAAAATATATCGCGCAGTGCTATAATCTGGGGGGAGAGAGATGAGGCTCAAATTAGTAAATATCTAGATTTATGTAGTAAAGGCTTGAGAGACATTGACTTCCCTTCAGATTTTAAGACATGTAGTTTTGGGCCTTGTACCTTATCTGATCATAAGTTAGTCTTAGATAAAATGTATAAGACATTCGATGATGCATAAAGTAAGTGATGCGGCTGTACAATCTAGAAATAATGTTAAACGTCACAATAAACGTGTGTGCGGCTGGAGTGAACATGTGAGGGAAGCGCATAGGGTGGCTAGGCTGAAATACCGAAACTGGAGGGTTCTGGGTAGACCAAGTACTGGTTCCGCTTACGACCTGATGTGCGAGTCCCGTAAAATGTTTAAAGGACGGCTAAAATGGTGTCAGAAACACCAGGACCAAATTAGAATGGACGTAATAGCGAAACAAAGAGCCGTAAAAGATATCACAAAATTTTGGAATTCCACTAGTAAGCTTGATGTTAAACCCGGCCTTCCTGCGAATGTTGATGGCCGAAATGACCCGGGGGATATCGCTAATTTATTCATGGAGCACTTTAAAGTACGCTCTCCTCTGGGTCCTTCGACCAGTATGCACATGGTGGGCCCACCGTGGCGGGCGAGGAACCTTTACTTAAATTTACAGCGAAGCAACTTAAAAAAGAAATAAGCAGTATGCGCAGAGGTAAATCTCCTGGCCACGATGAGCTCAGTATTGAGCACTTAAAATATGCTGGCGTACACGTGCCGAGGGTTCTGTCCATGTTCTTCAATATGTGCATTAGTCATTCATACTTACCGGATGATTTGATGAATACTACAGTGGTGCCCATAGTGAAGAACAGGACAGGAGACATATCGGACAAGGGAAACTATCGCCCGATCTCTCTCGCGACAACTGTAGCAAAACTGTTGGACAGTGTGCTTGAGTCTTGTCTAGATAAGTATACAAACATACATGACGCACAGTTCGGGTTTAGACCTGGACTGTAAACTGAAAGCGCGATACTTGTTCTTAAGCACACTGTCCAATACTACACTGAACGGAAGACACCAGTATACGCCTGTTTTCTGGATTTCTCGAAGGCCTTCGATCTCGTTTCGTATGAAGTGATTTGGAGAAGATGGAGGACAGGGGTATGCCGGCAGAACTATTGAAAATATTTCAATACTGGTACGAATCTGACTAATTGTGTTAGGTGGCCAAACTTTTTCTCAGAGTCATACAGGTAAGAGTGCGGAGTGAGACAGGGGGGGTTGTCATCTCCTAAGCTGTTTAACTTGTATGTAAATGGCCTCCTAGTCGAGCTCAGCGGCATGCGTGTCGGTTGCCGGGGGGTGTTTGTATAAACAACATCAGCTACGCGGACGATATGGTGTTGCTGGGCCCGACTGCGAGGTCAATCAGGGAGATGCTGAAAGTTTGTAAGAAATACGCCGCATCACATGGTCTTATATATAATGTAAGGAAAACCGAGTTCATGGTCTTTAAGGCCGCCGGCAAGTGCTCTGACACCATTCCTTCAATTACTTTGAACGGCGCTAATATAAAACAGGTGACCAAGTTTTAGTATCTGGGCCATATACTTGTCGATGACCTTAAGGACGATGATGACGTGGAGAGGGAGCGCAGGGCGTTGGCGGTCCGCGGGAACATGTTGGCGCGCACATTTTTTCGTTGTACCGATCAGGTCAAAATAACCTCGTTTAAAGCTTATTGTCAAGGCCTGTACACGGGAAGTCTGTGGTTCAACTGTTCGCGGAGGACGCTCAGTGCCTTGCGCGTCCAATATAACAATGTTCTCAGGATGATGTTGAAACTCCCTCGTTTCTGTGCCTCGGGGATATTTGCCCAATCGCGTACAGATGGTTTCCATGCGATCATCAGGAAAAAGGTGGCATCGCTTGTGAGGAGGACTCGGGGGAGTGGCAATAGCATACTAAAAGTCGTGGCTGAGGACCCGACAACTCCTGTGCTGAGGCATCTCATGCGGAATCATTGTCCGCATTAGATGCCTCGTAAGAACATGACTCACTGTTTTCTGAGGTTATTAAATTTGTTACTAATCCTAGTGTGTAAGTTACGACTTACACACTAGGATTAGTAACAAATACTAATACTGCGGTAGATACTACGGTATCTAAGGTGTTTACTTACAAAAATAAACAACATTTATTTTATTTAAACTACAAAAAAGTCATTTCATTAAAACGAAACATAAATTTCGTATTAATAAACACGGAATAAGGAGAGATTATACTAATATGACTCTAGTCTTCTCTATACTATAACTTCTAGTCTCTCTAGACTAAAAGTTATTCCATGGTGCTAGCTAGTTTAAGGTTGGATTAAGAATGTATCCATGGCGACTGCATTTATTATTTTTGATTGACATTTTGTTCGTTGTGATTTGATGATGAAAATTTTTAGTTTAATATAAATATATTGTAATAGACAGGAAACACTATTTCAGGAATTGGCAT
Organism: Orthosia incerta; assembly: GCA_948252205.1. NCBI lineage: Eukaryota > Metazoa > Arthropoda > Insecta > Lepidoptera > Noctuidae > Orthosia > Orthosia incerta. Next base: position 32,537,375 of record OX411747.1, on the reverse strand, counting down.
GAAGATGTGTTTAATGCTTAGGTATTTTACTAACATTAGTATGAGGGATAGACTCGTCATCAGATCTATCAAAGCACTACGAATATTAAATACTAGCCGTTGCCCGTGACTTCGTCTGCGTAGCAATAGTACTCCTAATAGCCTATTTTTAATTTCGCACTTATCATATTGTGGACGTGAGTGCCGCCTTACTTGATAAATTATTAGTTCACCGTAAACAATTCTACCTTCCTTGCCACCCCCATAAGGATAGTTTCCGGGATAAAAACTATCGTATGTCCTTCCCAGGGTCTCAAACTAACTCCATTGAGGTAATTATGTAATGTATAATATCTCAATGACTAACTCCACCCAAAATCAGTTCAGCGGTTTAAGCGTGAAATGGTAATAGACAGACAGACAGAGTTCCTTTCGCATTTATAATATTTTATTATGTGCGATTTAAGTATCACAGATGTCACTTTGTCTTGATGGATTTTTCTTTCTTTTTCTACTATAAGTCATCAAATTTCTTGATTTCATTCACTGGTTCACTCTTATTACTTTTAAATTGAACTGGGTTGCTATAGCTTACGCGCAAATCCAACAGTAACAAATTAATAGTTAGTCCGAGGTTATTCCATGTTTATTTAAACATTGCTAAGCCTATGTTAATCCTTACTTACTCCGGGATTAGCTAGTCCAAGAGTAACTTCGAAGTAAGCTGGTAATACGCCAAAGTCAAAGTCAAAGCACTTTATTTCAAGTAGGCCAGTTACAGGCACTTTTGAATTGTCAAAAGACAAAATAAAATATTACAAAATTATGGTGCTACAGTCCCAGTCACAAGACATAATAACTGTGAAAGTACCGTAGATGCCCATTCCAAGGCGTAGATCTCTATGGAGAAGAACGGGCAAGAAACTCCATGGACACTCTTTTTCAATTAGGTAATTATTACAAATCATTTGTTACATCATTCATGTTGAGATTACACATTATGTGAGAACGATGTAGAAAGTTAAAAGTGTCCATAGTAAATATAAAAAGACAATTCAGAAATAAAATTAGAATCAATTAAAATAAACCATGGCAGCTAAGAGATGACCAGTCCCAACCGACAGCGCCCGTTCACGAACATGACACATGTATCAGCACCATTCAGCTCAACCATTTTGAAGGGAGCTAAATGATCCGACACACGCGCCACCATCGGCGAGACATTTGAGTGGGCATGACATACTCTCAACCACCGGAGTCATTCAAGTCAATAGAAGAGGTATCTAGACAATGATAGCTCTGAAGTACATGGTACTCACACAATGCTGGCTATGCTGCTATATAATACTAGAAAGATTAACTCTATATAATGCAAAGATAGTAGCAATCTTCATCAGCTCCGACAATAACAGTAAACGATACCTACGACAGTCTTACCAAAAAATAAAATTTAAAAAATACACATAAAAACGAAATTAAAAAATAATAATATTTAACCTGACAGCAAGCTAATTTTGGTAAAAGAACACGAACATTGTCTTGAGTTCAACACAGCGACCAACTATGCTTATCATCTAAATAATCATTAATAGAATAGTATGCCTTAGAACAGAGATTAGCTTTTACCTTTGCTTTAAATGCGTTAAATGGCAAATCTAGAAAAGAAGACGGTAACTTGTTGTAAAAAGTTATACCAACCCCAACGAATGAACTATGCACCTTATGAAGTCGATGAAAGGGAGCCATTTTTATTAATAAGACTGTTTATGTTTGTTTACCATAATATTATTTTTACTTATAAAATACTCAAGGAACATTAGTTGAACACAATCGTATAATGATAAATAATAAATGATTTTATTTCTGTAAGTTGGTTTGTACAAACACTTTTACATGTCGATCATATTTTTTAAAACTAGATGAGGTCGGCGTTTCCTATCTGACTACTCTGAGAAGAAAGGCCGAAACAAACTCAGAGGTCACAGTGTCTTTTAAAGTCCAGACAAAAATCTTGGTTAGATCATGTGAAGACCATGTAGATTGATGTCTGAAATGGTCTTTTGAGGAAAGAACCAGCCAGATTAAGTGGACCTGTCCAGTCAGTGCACGCATTTGTCAATAACCGAGCAGCTCAACACAGAATTTAAGGAGCTCAACGATTCGACGAACAATACCAAAGAAAGGACATTCGGGTAGGCCGATAAACTACTCAAACTGCCAGACCACGATTAAAACTAAGATAAATAAAAAATTAAAAAAAAATAAAAAAAATGATCCACATAGTCTTCACATTCACAATAATTAAAATAAAATAAAATAATACTTTAAAAAGTAAATATTCTTGCATCGCAAGAAAACCAAAAAAAAAAAAATACAACAAATTTCACGGTGGAAAATAAAAATAAAAAATAAAAATTAAGTTTTAATTGGAGCAGCTCAATCCCAAGTCTTTTTGTCCTCAACGTAATCTTTAACAGTCTTATTAATAAAAATGACGTTTTACTAGCTTACTCCGAAGTTACTCTTGGACTAGCTAATCCCGGAGTAAGTAAGGATTAACATAGGCTTAGCAATGTTATTAATAAACATGGAATAACCTCGGAATAACTATTCATTTGTTACTCTTGGATTTACGCGTAAGCTATAGCAACCCAGTTCAATTTAAAAGTAAAAAGAGTGAACCAGTGAATGAAACCAAGAAATTTGATGACATAAAGTAGAAAAAGAAAGAAAAATAGCTGTCAAAGTGACATCTGTCATACTTAAATCGCTTATAATAAAATATTATGAATGCGAAAGGAACTCTGTCTGTCTGTCTATTACAATTTCACGCTTAAACCGCTGAACTGATTTTGGATGGAGTTAGTCATTGAGATATTATGTATTACATAATTACCTCAATGGAGTTAGTTTGGGACCCTGGGAAGGACATACGATAGTTTTTATCCAATGTAATGGTGGCAAGGAAGGTAGAAATTTGTATGGTGAACTAATAATTTCTCAAGTAAGGCGGCCTTCACAATATAATTAGTGCGACATTAAAAATAGGCTATTAGGAGTACTAATGCTACGCAGACGAAGTCACGGGCAACAGCTAGTATTTAATATTCGTAGTGGTTTGATACATCTGTTGACGAGTGTATCTCTCATACTAATGTTAGTAAAATACCTAAGTATTAAACACATCTTCATGCCAATTCCTGAAATAGTGTTTCCTGTCTAGTTGGTTATCCTTTATGAGGTAAGGAAAGTCATTAATATAAATAAGAAACAAGAAAGGACCAAGAATCGAGCCCTGTGGGACTCTCATTGTTACTATAGATCCGGGAGATCTTTTTCCATTAACTTCAACGCTCTGAATCCTATTACTCAAGTATGAAGTAAGAAGATCCAGAGCGCTGTCCCGGCTCCCGTAGTGGCGGAGTTTCCTGATTAGCGTTTCATGAAGAACACAATCAAATGCCTTGGACAAATAAAAAAGATTCCCAAGGCATCGCACCTATCTTCCCATGCATTATAAATATGTCCTAGAAGCTCAACACCGGCATCAGTAGTTGAACGACCCCTTGTAAAACCAAACTGTTTGCTATGTTATAATTTATGTTTATTAAAAAATCTTTGCAATTGCTCTAACATTAATTTCTCAAATATTTTACTGAACGTAGGTAGTACTGAAATAGGTCTATAATTTGTAGGGTCTGATGTACTACCTGATTTAAACAAAGGTATTATTTTACTATTTTTCATTAGGTCAGGAAACTCCCCACAGTCGATACAATTATTAAAGAAAATAGCTAAACTAGGTGCGACAATGTCAATAATCGACCTTTTTTTGGGTGGGAAATCATCCAATGACTTCTCCCGCCCTGGGTGAAGCGGGAGGGCGTGTCAGACTTTTACTGACTAAAACCCACCCGTGTTCCTTCAGTTGCTTGTGCCAGGGCCGCGGTAACTCTCTTTCAAATTTATCCGCGACCCAGACAGGGTCAATAATAGACCTAGCAACTTCTACAGAATGACCCCACAGATCTGCAGTCTTTTTAACATTTAAAGTGTGAAAGGTTTTAATTATGTCTCTACAAGTAATATGTTCAAAAATAAATTCCGAATCGCAAACATTAACATTTTCTTTTAGCAAAAACTCAACAACAAAAGGTGATGAGTTTAGGGATTTAGTAATTGAAATGGGAATATCTCCAACCAACAAAGTTTTTTAAATAATTTTGAATAATTACTAACATATAAATTAAATTCAGCAGTGTTTACATGAGTCCTTTCATCGTACAGCTCATAAAGCCGTGTTCTACTTTTATGAATACCAACGGTAGCCCAATCACTGAATGATGCATTACTATTAACGGAGATAGTCTTGGGAATAAATGTGGAATTAAATTGTTTACAGTATGTACTAAAAAACTCATCATATAGATGATTAGGATCAGCATGAATTCACAAAATTGGTAATCTATTAATGAGTTTACCTTTAAAAGCTGCCAAGCGACTTGCAGTTTTGGGGTTAACAGTGATATCCTTTTTAGCCACTTTGTTGTTTTGGTTAGGTATCTCTAATGATTGTAAAAACGCTTTTTTACAAAAAAAAACCGACTTCTATATTTTTTTTGTAAAAAACATTTATTTCTTTCTTTTTAGTTTGAGTTCACTATCACTTAAAAGTGATCAAGTTCTACCCATAAACAACCAAAACAAAAACCATAATAACTTAATTTACACATTCGTACTGTTTGTCGCTAAGGAGTTCGGTTGTATGTTTCATATCTTAAAACTGCTGATCTGATTTGGATGAAACGGAAAGGATTGACATGCGCTACCGAAACGTAATATCTCGTGGTTTTGACAATCCCTGAAACAAATGTCACTTTTTCTAAAGCTATATTTTCTATGTATTTAGTGCCTGATTTTCAGTTGCCATCACTTTGGTTGGGCCAAAGTGATGACAACTGAAAATCAGGCACTAAAATTATTTGTAACGATACCAATCAGTAACTCATTAAACAACGGAGAGGGCTAACGGGCTTATGAATATTATATGTGTCTACATACGTACTTTTCTAATGAAACGAATGAGACGAGAGAGAAGAGTTATAAATTGAAACAATAAGTTGGTAAGGTATATTATGCAATTGCAGGCATGAAATGGCAAATCACCCGCAAAATTTTCGATTTCATAATCAAAGTGCAGTTACAGATAATGTGTACTTAGACGAAAGCAGGACCTGATTTCAAGCTCTGACCGCCCCAGGCTAATTATCAAAAAGCGTACCCTAGCCTGACCAGCCTGTGCCTGTGCCTGCCCAGGCCACAAATATAGTAATTTTGTTTTATATTCATGAAGCGAGCATGAAAATAAATCTTGCCTTGGAAAGGATTTTATTAGCACTAAAGATTTTATTTTAACATTTTTATTTTTTTATTTAAATCTCGCGTTTGACCACTATCTCGCCTGATGTTAAGCGATGATGTAGTCGACGGTAAAGCACGCTTGTCTAGAAGCAACCTATTCACTCTTGACTTAAAGACCCCAAGGTTGTAGCTATCAGGAAACAAATACTCCGGTAGGGAATTCCACTCCTTAGCTGTGCGCACAATGAAAGTAATCGCAAAACTCTTTGTTCTTACGTATGAGTGGGAAGTCCACCATGTACTGGTGGCGCATTGCCGTATGTCTTGTTGTCCGATGGTGAAAAGGGCTAGGCGGAATCAATTTGTGCAGTTCCATCGCACACTCCCCGAAATGTAACCGATACAAACCTGACAATCATTACCCACAGATCCTATAGAAGCAGAGTGAGCCGAGTGTAGCATAATAGATCAAAACAAAAGTTGTTATTAACTTTTTTTATTTACAACTTTTTAGTAACACTTTTTTTTCGAATGTCTTTTAAACATATAAGTGGTATATATTTTTGTAATCACCTCTAAAACCCCTTCAGTTTGATACCCACTCGATGGGTTTCGAAGGAAAATAAGTTGCAGCCCCTACAATATGGCGCCCAAAATCCGCCATGTTCCTTTTTTTTAACGGCACTTATCTAAGAACACTTGGGCAGCCAAGACCTATCCAACGATGTTTTAATTATAAAAATCCGTCAAGTGGTTTGAAAGATACGAGGTAATAAAGAATATTACATACATACATACATACAAGATACGCGCGAAAAACATAACCCTTTCTTTGCAGCCGGGTAAGAACTAAGGATGAACGAGCGAGCGAAGCGGGCGAGAAAATTCTAGCACCTCGTCTCGGATAGGTTAAAACTTTTTTATGTTTATCTAATTGAATGTATCCTGAGGCTACTTCTATATATGTACTTGAATTCTGGGCTTTACTGTGTAATCTTCAAAACGGAATTTCTTGGAAAAGCGAGCGAAGCGAGCTCGAATAATTGTAGTATTTGTACCTGCCTCGGATAGGTAAATTTATTAATGTTAAGTAACATATGAAACACGATGTTAATTGTCCCTGATAAATAAATAAATATAAGAGGCCGACTTGAACTATTGTACAGTTCTCGCCAAACTTCTGGGCTGCCCTGAAGTTGGCTTACCGGATGCGCGAGGCACGAAACGGTGATGTTTTTGTATGAGATTTACTACTACGCAGCCATTGTAGCCAACTTCAGGGCGGCCAAGAAGTTTGGTGAGTACTATAATAAGCGGCGCACTAGATATACTAGGAAGCAAAGACATTCGTGAAACTGTGTTGAGGTAAACTTATTATGTAATACGCGTTTAAGTAATTTACGAGCGAATTCGTAATCTAAATTTTATTCTGCAAGTAAGTATAGTGCTTGCTCAGTGGCGCAACGTCGATCCTCGCCCCCCTGGCTATAGCCTAATTACACTGTGGGTAACTCAGGCCCTGAATCAAAGCCTAATGTGTTCATGCGTGCCTACGCTAGCACCTACCTAGATGTAGCCAAAGAGTTAACTGGGGTAATTGGACAATACAATGCAATGCCTTTCATTTTGACAACTCAACATGCCTTGTTTATTGCATGATTAACGCTGTCCTGTCGAGTAGATGAATTTCAAAATAGGTATTAAGCATAAGTAATGGATTAGGAATCCTTTCAACCAAATTGCTTTGGATTACGATGGAAAGTTGGTAACGCAATTAGGCTGCTGCTGCTTTTGCAAAGAAGGTTATCTTATTTGCGATCAGAATCCTAGATGAAACATTCGTCTGGAGGTATATATAAAAATGTTTCGTCCTTAGATTTGAAGCAGCTGAGTATCATTCTCAGAAAAAAACTCCAAATCCACTTTTAACTCAAGCAAGACAATGTTTTGAAGATTGCCAAATGTTGATCATAAGATTTACGCAAATTTTAGCACCTTATCACCTGTCTTTTTTACGGAGGGAAACCTTCAAAAGAAGCCTGGACTTTTGGGGAAAAGACCAGGGAGTGTGGGATTTTTACCTCACTAAAACCGCCCGGTGATCACCATCAGCACGTAGAAGAGGTCGTGACTACTCTGCCACCGTCTTTCCTGGAGTCACTTTTTGGGCGGATATAGTCCCCAATCTGACCACCCGCAACCCCGGAGTTCCGCCTACTTTTGATGCAGGTGGAGTTTCGGCGTTTTAGTCATCGAGGCAGTTGCCTCCTCGATGCTTTCTTCTGGACCGTCACTGTCTCACAGAAGGAGGCCATTTCCCTCCAGTTTTCTGCCTCTGCCAGCATGGCCCTCACAACTGCTGGCAAAGACAGGTCTCGCCCGATCCTGGCGACCAAGACGTGCCGATCAGAAGCCCACGCAGGGCACTCCTCGAGCGTGTGCTGAGCAGAGTCAAGGTCGCCTCCGCAGTGGTGGCAATTTGCAGTGGTCTCTCGCCCAATCCTATTCAGGTACGCACCGAAGCAACCGTGCCCAGTCATTACCTGAGTGAGCCTATAGGAGATGCGCTCCTCTCTTATCAGCCAGGCTTGGAAGTGTGGCAGGAGAGCTTCGACAACGCGCTTGCAGGCAAATTGCGGCTGCTGTAGCCGCTTGCGCCACCACTCGAGCGCGTGTCGCCGTTCCTGCCGCCTCAGAGGTGGGCCACACTTCACACGAAAAGAAGAAGAAGAAGCCTTACTAAAGCGACTCCTGGCATGCTTTCACCCTTCTGGCGGATGGCACGGATTGGTATTTATAAACCCTCGCGTCCATATCGGCCAGAATATCCAGCGGAGGAAAGCGTGCCAGGAGAGTTGCCGTCTCAAAGGATACCGTTCGGTAACCTCGTGCGATAGCCATTTTTAATTTTATTCCAGTAACGTCGGACAGCTGATAGTCTGCTTGACAAAACAGGTGCCCCATAAAAGAACCATAGATCGCACGATATACGTAGAGGCAGCGAACATTTTCCCGAGGTCTCCCGAGGTTGGGCAGCAATCTATGCAAAGCACTTACTGCCTTTTTAAACCCTTCGAAGCTCCATCGACCGTCCAGGGTTAAGCCAAGATACTTTATGTATCGACCCACCTGGACTTGCGCATCTCAAACAGTCACTGACGAGCTGGGTAGTGGCTCTCTGCTACTCGGCAGATTACGGTTTATACCATACCACCTCAGTTTTATCAGGCGCTATCTCCAAATTCAGCTCGTGGATTGACGCCACGACTCTTGCCACTCTGAGTTCAGAAAGCTGGATGGTATCGTTGAAAGTATCCCCACCAGCCAGTACTAAGGTGTCGTCTGCGTAACACACGATACTAATGCCGACGGGGAGGTCAACACGCAGGACCGCATCATATGCCAGATCCCACAGGATCCTAATAGATCCTCCTAGATTCCACAGGATTCTCCTTGGTCCTTCTAGATCCCACAGGATCCTCCTAGGTGCTCTTAGAACCCTGCGGAACCCTGCACGTAATCTCGCTACGCTCTACGCTACCATCCCGGCCCACATAGCGAATGTGCCGGTCGCGTAGGTAAGCCCCGTCGTTGCACTGCAGGTAAGGGGGCACTCCGTGATGTACTTACTAGTGCTGCCCTAATCGCAACCCAGGGCAGGGAGGTAAGGGCGTTGATGATATCTAGCCTTTCCGAAAACCATTTTGGGTCGGTTTCCACTCTAACCGGATGCAGCTGTATATCAGTAGGTATTGCTACAGCGACTGCTTTTTTGACCTCCTAAACCACGCAACTGAGTAACATGTCTGCAGCCACAGCTGACATTGTTAGGCAGGGTTGATAAAAAGCATGTTTGTTTTGAAAAATCAAAGCAATCGTATTAATTTGTTTTACTTCAGATTTTTCCATATGTTCCACTATGTTCTTCACATGAAAGTCGGTTAATAACTCAGCTTCAGTCAGTTCTGCTTCAGCAATATTGAAAAAAAAAAACAAAAATTAATCATAACAAAATTAACAAATCGTTCCTAAATAATAGAAACGTCTTATTTTTTTCCATTTAGGTTTTTTAGAAGAAATACTAATTTAGTGGCCTAGCCTATTTCTTATTTTACTGTGAACTAAATGAAATGCTGAAAATATTCTCTCCACCCCAGCATATTATTCTTGGGAAATGCATGTTTGAAAAGTTTTGATTAATTTCGTTAAAAAAAATTGATTTAAATCAACGACTAAAAAAACTATTTTGATTTTAATCGCGATAAGAATCACTGATAAATTAAATCATCTCAATCCTGTTGTTAAGAATTCTCTTATAAAAGTTTCCGATAAACAGATTTAACAGTTTTTAAATATAGAGAGGCATTTACCACCTGTACTGTAATCCGTTTGTACAGTACGCTGATTATTGATTATGTCAGTGTTATCACAGTTATTCTACAATTGTCTGATATGATGCCTACCTCAATGTGATATTCCGCCAAAGAGATAAGCACTAATGAGACCTTGCTCTATCAATCTGTATTTTATTTATTTTTCACCATGGAAACAAACAAACTCTTCAGCTTTATAATATTAGTATCTATAACAAAATTCTTAATAATTAATTACGATCTAGCCTAAACGATTAATAAGCAATTTAACTCTTACTTAATATGTTACGTGATAGATTATGTTAAAACTAAGAATAGTGGCCATTTACACTTTTACAGAAGTCCGTAGCACTTTCTTAGTCTGATATCTATACTTCTATACTAATAATATTATAAAGAGGAAAGATTTGTATTTTTGTATGTAACGAATAACTTAAAAACTAGTGGACCGATTTCAAAAATTTTTAACCGTTGGGAAGCTACCACGGAGCACGAAGCTACCTACACTACGAGTATCCCCGGGTGACATAGGCTACTTTTTATCCCTGTATTCCCACGGAATCCGGAACTAGTGATTTATAAAAACACTGTGGATGAAGTCTGTGCTCGTGGGCTTCAGCAGATTTTTGGATGGTGGTGGTGACGAATTCCGTTTTAAGGTCACGGTGAAGATCGGCATTTCTTATACCCTGGGCATTTACAGCATCCCTGAGCACTTTATTTTGGAATTGTTGGATTATTTTGACTGCTTTGTTTAGTACAGTCCCAAAGTTGGATACTATAAGTCCAAATTAGCATCAGTATATGGTTATTTTATTATGTATTGATAGACAGGATTTCCTGCCGAGTAACCAATACATGCTTTTATAACGTATATCGAGTTCCTGTCTTTTCTTTTTGACATGAGCTTTCCAACGCAACTTGGCGTCAAGAGTTATGCCAAGGTATTTGGCTGTATTAGCATATGACACTTGCATGCCGTTTATGTAGATTGGGTGACAGTCCAAGTGTTTGTCTTTGAAGTTGTTATGTATGTATGCGTAGGAGTGCTGCGCCACACCACCCGCCCCTAGGCGGCTAGGTTTTACCGAAGAATAAAACAGTGTGTAACCCACTAGCAAGTTTGAATGACGTGTGTCCTCCCGATCTTTCCCGTATCCAACAGAAGTCAATGTGAATTGATTTTGACTCATTCAGTTTGATCTTCCATTTTTGTGTCCAGTCATAAACTTTGTTCACAGCTAGTTGAACTTTTTCTACTGCTTCTCTGTGGCTTGATCCGGTAGCCATAATTGCAGTATCATCTGCAAAGGTCGCAATGGCGTTGATTTCCAATTCATTTACATATGTATAACAAGTACAATATTAGGCCTAGCACTCTCCCTTGAGTTACCTCGGCTTTTAGCTCGGAATATGCGTCTTCTAGCCGTATTCTAAACATTCTATTAGTTATATACGACTCTAGAATATCTGAAAATTCTGATAGTTATGCGTCTGAGCTTGAATATTAGACCCTTATGCCAAACTTTGTCAAAAGCTTGCGCGACATCTAAAAACGCAGACTTCCTTATTTTCAAGCGGTTTTATCAATGATGTGGGTTATTCTATGTACATGGTCTATTGTTGAGTGTTTTTCCCTGAAGTCAAATTGATGATATGGAATAAGGTCTTTATCTTCTATTATTGGTTTTAAACGTTTCAATAACAGTTTTTCGAATAGCTTTGATAACACGGGCAACAGAGAAATAGGTCTATATGATGATGCTTCATGGGGTGGTTTCCCAGGCCGCACAATCATAATGACTTCAGCGTACTGCCATGACTCAGGTACATATTTTAAGATAAATTCTGGCTTTGCGTGGGAGGTGTTTTAGAATTTCCCATGTAATAAGGTCGTTACCCGGAGACTTTTTCGAGATAATATTATTTTAATGAATGAGGAGCAATGTCCTATCTTCTAGGCCATAAAAATTAAAAGATTAAAAAAAGAAAAAAAAATGTTTAATGTTTTTATCTGTGGTGTTTTTCTTCTTGTCTTTGCTGCGATGTGATGTATTAAGTGTCCTTAAAATAACTATTACATTTTGTTTTTAATGCCGAAGTCGTACGATGTACTCTTTATAACACTTGAAACAATGACCGATATAAAACTGGATTTTGTAAAAGAAAGACTATTAGGAGAAGAAGAAAAAAGGCAAAAAGATAATAAAATAAATAAAGGACAAAACTATAGTAGTGCCTTCTTATGTCATAATTGTAAACAGCCTGGACATAAACAAAACCAGTGTAGAAGCAGATTTTATGAAGGACAAGGTACGGAATATGTATATAGACAAGGACGAGGATAAAGGATTTTCAAGAGGACGAGGATTCGGTTTTTCACAAGGACGAGGTCGAGGATTTTCAAGAGGACAAGGAATAGGATTTTCACAAGTAAGAGGACAAGGATGGAATTATAGAAGAGGACAACGACCAAATAACAGACGAGGACATGGATGGAGAGGAACAGGACAAGGTCGAGGAAATAATAATTATACATTTGCAGCAGAAAAAGAAAATGATATGACATTCATGGCAGGCAGAAGTGACGAGGAGCGTCCAGCAAATAATTATTAGAAAGATAAGGATAAATTAATTTGGTATGTAGACTCAGAATCATAAGATCATTTAATAAATAGAAAAGATTTATTTACAGAGTATGTAGACTTGACAGTTCCTAAGATTATTGCTGCAGCAAATGCCGGTGTTGTATTAAAAGCAGTAGGCATTGGTAATATAAGAGTGAAATGTTTTGTAGGTAAAAGATCAATAAACTGTACTATTACTAATTTAATATATTATGTACCGGAACTGATAAAAAATTTGCTGTCTGTATCTAAATTAGGAAACCATAATATGCATGTTGAATTTTCAGAAAGTAAGGTTAGAGTTTATTATTTTAATGATTTAATTATGATAGGAAATACTGAAGGATCATGTACACTATTGAAACGGAACCAAATTTTAAAACATGTAATTTTGTGTCAAATAAAAATGATGAAGAGGAAGTACAGCTGTGGCATAGACGCATTGGATTAAAGAACTTAAGTTTGCCTTTTAATAAAAATCTATACAAATATTAATATTATGAAGCTGAAGAGTTTGTTTGTTTGTTGCTCAGGAACTACTGGATGGAACTGCTTTTTTTTTTTTTTAATGCTAAATAACATCACGCTACGACCGATAGGAGCGGAGCATAAATGAAGAATGTTGCAAAAAGGGACAATATTATTCCTTTTTGAGAGCTTCCGTTGCGTGCGCTGCGTAAACGGTTAAAGTTACGTATTGATAGAAGTTGACCAGTTGACGGAAGTGAAGCCGCGTGGGACTGCTAGTTTAGTATATGGATTAAGTGAGAAACTGGTGTCAATAAATGAGAATTTGCTGTGTGAACCATGTGTTTTAGGTAAAATGACGAGACAACCATTTAATCGGTTAGGTTATAGAGCTAAAGCTCCGTTGGAATTGGTACACACAGATGTGTGTGGACCAATAGCTGCTGTATCTAGGGAAGGCTATAGATATTTCTTAACATTTATTGACGACTGTACAAATTTTACTATGATATATCTCTTAAAGGAAAAGTCTGAAGTATGTGATAAATTTAAAAGTTATTATTATTATGTTACAAATTATTTCAATACTAACTTATTTAAACTTAGATCAGATAATGTTGGAGAGTATACTTCAAAAGAATTACAACAATTTTGTGATGAGAATGGTATAATGATTCAATACACAGTTGTTTACAACCCTGAAGATGAATGGTGGAGCAAAAAGAATGAATAGGACTATAATGGATAAGGCTAGGACAATTTTATTAGATTCAGGATTGGACAAGGAGTTCTGGGGTGATGCTGTGTTGTATTCGGCATATGTAACAAAAAGAAGCCCAACAGTAAGAAGAGATAAGACAACCAGTGAATTGTGAGCAAGAAAAAGATCGGAAGTTTCATAAATGCTTACATTTGGTAGCATTGCATAACCCACATCAATTAAGGCAAAAATTTGACAATCACAGTAAGAAAATAATAATGGTAGGATATAGTACTTCAGGTTATAGGTTGTATGATGAAGAGAGTAATAGGACAGTAGTAGCTAGAAATGAAATGAATTCGATGAGAGGAAGAAAAAGGATAATGACTATATTAATGTACCAATACCGGACAATGACAAACCAAGAAAAGCAAATAATGACAATGAAAGGAAAAGTGAACGTATTAAGGAAAAGATAAATGAAGAAGAGATCTCTGAAAGTGAAGAAGAGACGAATAATGAAGAGAGCATAAAATTAGGGAGAGAAAATCGACATAGATGAAAACTGAAGTCGTAAGAAGATTATGAAATGAATTTTGACGATGTCATCGTCAAAATTCATTTGGAGAAACATTATATGCACTATTGACAAATGATGAAAATATATACTACAAAGATATTGAAGGAAGAGAAGATGAAAGATTATGAAATAAAGATGTTGAGGAAGAGTTGAAAGTGATAGATGAGAGTAAGACTTGGAAAATAGTACCTATAAGGGAAAAGAACGAATTGATTGATTGTAAATGGATATTTACTAAAAAGGAAGATCAAGAAATATATAAAGCAAGACTTGTAGTTCGTGGATTTAAACAACATGATAAAATAGAAGACACATATTCACCTGTATTGAAACTCCAAACTTTACTGTCAATGGTTGCACACAAGGATGAAAAGCTTCTTTCTGGTTTACCTAACTACCAGGTAGCTAGAGGGTAGTAAAGGAAAAAGCCATCTGAAGGTTAACAAATTTTATTAGACCTCAGGGTCGGGGTTGTCACTCGCGGTCCGAAGTACGTTGCAAAGCCACAAGATAGTGTACCACTGGCCTTAGCGTTAGAGGCGTCCGGCGATGTGCAGTGCAGTTTAAACTCGGGGCCAGGTCCCGGGAAGCTGTGGTGCAGAGTAGGTGGTAGGTAGACACGTAGCGCGGCGACACGGAGTAGGCAGCTAACAGTGCGTTGGGGTAGGCCAACACACGCGCTAGGTAGTAGTGTGAGGCCGATCTGAAGCCGTTGGGGTAAACTTCACGTGATTATTATAAGAAGGAAGAGTGCCAATTATTGTCGGATTAGCTGGATTTTACGAGAATTATTTTGCATGGATAGAAATGTGAGTAGAGTGACAGTGCAACTCGTCTGCTCCCTCACGGTCAATGCAATGACATGCCTCGTTCAAGAACTTTAGTTCCCCGCGGCTCGCATCAACTTCACCTCGCTGCGTTCGGAAACTTAGTTTGCGTTGATAGATAATTAACTGTAGGGATTTTATTATAATTAGGATATTATTAATTAGATTTATTTTATAAGTATTTATTAGTGAATTTAAGGTTGATTTTATTTGTAATTAGATTATTTTGTGTTATTAGTTTAAATTAGAAGAAGTTAAGTTAAGTAAGGGAAGATTGTAACAAAACCGTTACAAGGATTTACATATTAGCCAGATGGATGTAAAAGGAGCATTTTTATATGGAGACATTAAGATCCCCTACAAGTTTCACGAGCTAAAAACAGAAAAAAGCTACTTACTTTTTCAAGGCAAATTTCTCAATAACTACAAGATATATGATAAATCTTTTAAAACAACTTGTTGAGTCACATAGTTATCTAGGGAATAGACATTACATATTTTTGATAACTGCTCAATTAAAATTAGAAAAAAATAATTCCTAACACACGTTTTCACGTAATCCCGAAACACCAGGTTTTTCAATTGCTTTTTCAGCTTACTGATGGCGAATAACAATCTGCAAAAAATGGTGTAGACTAGGCATATAGTATACTAGGGAGACACCAATTTAGTTTTTTAAAGTTTATTGTATTTGTACTTAAAAAAAATATTGTCCTCGCGGAAAAAAGGGAATTTTATCATGTGCGAAAGCGTCGGCTACGTGTAAGATTATGTTGAATATAAAAATAACTGATAAATAATTTGAAATTTGAGGTGTTTATCAATCGAATCCAATTTTTATATTTTATTTTTGAGTACTTATTTTATTTTAATAAATTGTCTGAATATTGCCTTATAAACCGTTGCGCACGCGCGAGCGAGACATTCAATTTTGCTCATGGGCTTGTAGACGACGGACTTGTGTCGTTTTTTTTTTTGTCATTATATTTTTTATCATATATCTTGTAGTTATTGAGAAATTTTCGCTGAAAAAGTAGCTGTTTTCTGTTTTTGGCTCGTGAAACTTGTAGGGACTCTTAAGGAAGACGTTTATTTAAAACCACACGAGGTGTTAGTGGTACCTGAAGGTCATGTATTAAAGTCATTGTATGGTTTGAAAATGTCACCTAAATACTGGAATGAAAAATTTAATGAAACAATTATAGAGTATGGTTTTGAAAGGTCACAAAATGATTATTGTTTGTATATAAAGTGGATTTGTATTTATTATTGTATGTCGACGATTTGCTTATTATAGGGAGAGATTTAAAGGAAATTAATATGGTAAAACAGTTTTTATGTAGATACTAAATTCAGAATGAAGATATGGGAAGTAATAATTTAAAAAAATTGTAGATTTCTATAAACAAGTTACCAGGGGAAGTTCTTATTAATCAATCTAATTACTTTAAGGGAGTTTTAAAGAAATATAATATGCAAGATTATAAGGGTTGTGACACACCAATGATCAAAATTTTATTTTAGGTATTGATAGTAATGAAGTAGAGTTTAGTTGGGAATATAAATGTAGATCTTTAATTGGTTCATTAATGTATGCTATGATAGGGTCAAGACCGGATATTGCCACTGATGTGAGTTACCTTAGTAGATTTCAGTCTCAACCATGTGAAAAAAATATTTAAAGCCTTGAAAAGTATGTTAAGATATATTAAACAAAAGGTGGATTATAATTTGGTTTATAGTGAGAGTAATTGTGATTTGAATAATGTTTTGGTTGGTAATGCAGATTCAGATTTTTCAAGAGACACAACAGATAGGAGGTCAACCTCAGGTTACTTATTTAAATTATTTAATAATGCTATTATATGGAAATCTAGAAAGTAACCTACTGTTGCTCTTAGTACCACAGAGGCTGAGTTGGTATCTCTTTGTGAAGCTTCTATGAAAGCATGTTGGCTTATCAAGTTATTAGTTGCTTTAAGGCGCCGATTCCCTTGAGTAGCTGATTTTAAAATGAGAATCACGTCTAAATGACTAGTCGTAATTTTTTGAAAAAAATATATGTTATTAATAATTTGTTATTTTCTTAATAATTTGATCTGAGCAAATTTTCAGTTTTCTTCGTATAACATATTGTAATTAATTTGTAAAGTTTTGTCTAAAACGGACAAAAACTGATTGGCTTTAGAGTGATATAAAGTTGGATATTTGTGTAATGTAGGAGTTGAAAGATAGAACATTGAGGCAGAGTGATGAATGAGGAGCAATGTCCTATCTTCCAGGCCATAAACAGTGAATAGACTTAAAAAAAACAAAAGTTTTTATCTGTGGTGTTACTCTTCTTGTCTTTGATGCGTTGCGATGTTATAGAGTCTAGCAAACGAAAGTAGACACTCGATTTATTTGCAAACTTTTTATATGGCAATGCTATACTAATGTCAACCCCAATTTTCCATAGGACGCTACTAAGTTGATACTTTGTTTTAATTCGTAATCACTATTTAACTTTTTGTAAAAACATTTTCACTACTTAATAATTTTAAAAGTTTCATTAATAATGTAGAAAACAATGATTCCTGTGACTCTTATGAATCTTTTGACATGGAAGTCTTAAATTCAGATTTTGATTGATAGTGAATAAACCAAAATTATTATAGAATACTGTTGTGTTTTTATTCAGATTGATATATCTAAAGTATTACCTACCTAAATGTACCTATAGTATTTTTATTCAGACGAAGTAATATTTAAATAATTGTAAAGTATCAAATTAGGTTATTCCAGGTATTTCATACTAGTTCTTGGGGTTGCTATGCTGATATTTTTTAAATTTGCCGCGCTTTTTCAGTCTCTACTTTCTTTTGCCAGACTTTACGTGTCCATGAAATAATAACAAGTGAATTTATTAGAAATTACTTTTATTCCAATGTGAAACAAATGAAATCCCCAACAATTTTGAATCTCTCTCATTACTTCTTTAGAAGTCACAAGCTTAATTCTTTAGTTTTGTGACAATCTTTCACTCTCAAGTATTTCTATTGATCTTTCATTGGGTTGAAAAGTTTCTTCTAAGTGTTGAGCAAACTTTAAAGATTTTTGGTCATTGCTTATGGCCCATTTTCCGTCGCTATCTCTGATGGGCGGTATTTGTTTAATTGGCCTTTTTAGATTTCTTGTTGCTTTCCAAAGTAACAAGAAATCCGTCCGACCCCCCGAGTCCCCCGAGTCCGTCAGAGTCCGTCCGTCCGTTGATTTGTCATTGGTTCGCTGCAAAAGAAATTTTCCTCTTTAATCGTTCAGATAGGTTATTTAGTGATGTTTTATCTCGCGGGCACCTTGTTTGCTGCCAAAGCTTCCTTTCGTTCCTTTTCTCGGATAGTAAATCAACAAATTGCCTTAGGATAGATAAATCCCTTATGTTTACGTTTTAATTGCGGTGTCTTGTTCCACGCACATTGTTGGATGTTAACAATATATTTGTTTACTTCTGAGTCAAGCTGATCTTGCATTTTTATCGGAGTTTTAAGGTCGATAATATTATCTAGATCAAGGGCAAAACTATCCCATTCTGTAAACTTATTAACCAGGGTTAAGTGGCTTTCTTTGAAAAGGATTTTTTGACTGAGCATTAGAATAATCGAAGATTGGTCCGAGTTCTATGAAAACCTTCTTCCAAACTGACGTATTTGGCGGATATATTTTTGCGTATGAAAAAATCTATAAGATCCGGTATTTTCTGGTGGACAAATTATAGCCTATGTATTACTCTGATGCATAAGCTATATTTCTGCAAAGTTTCATCAAAATGCATTCAGTAGTTTTCGCGTGAAAGAGTAACAAACATCCATCCATCCATCCACACAAACTTTCACGTTTATAATAGAAGTAGGATTAGGTGTCAGCACAGTTTGATTTCTTCTCCCATACTCCTACATCCCATGATCTCAATCATCTAGTCACCTCACATCACATCATCAGCCTATTATTGTTCCCACTGCTGGGACACAGGCCTCTTCTCTGTGAGAGGGAATGGGCCGTTATCCACCACGCGGGCCCAGTGCGGGTTGGTGGATGACACATGTCTTCGAATTTTTGGTTCTAGGACATGTCGGTTTCCCCACGATGTTTTCTTTCAGCGTTTTGAGAGCAGTGGTGATGAAATCATTTACACAAAGTAAAGCGCCTGTCTGGGCTCGAACCCACGACCTACAACTTGTATGTCGTGGCCAGTACCACTGTACTGGCCACGACTTACAAGTTGTAGGTCGTGGCATTTATAGCTAAGTATATCATTTTTCGCAAAATCTATCCATCGCATCTTTAGTCTAAGTACGACTTCTATCAGCTGAAAAAAACCAAGAGGCATTAATCCAACACATCACTCGACCACCTAAACTCAACAAAAACGGTGTCTATTTCTTTATTAGCATACTTGTGGGTATTTGTTATAGTTTTTGCGGCAGTTGAGCGTGTCGAATGGTCAGATGTCGCGCCGACACGTGTGAGCGGCGCGTTTGTAACGCGAGGCGGCGCGGCACGGCACGCCCTCGGCAACCAGTGGCGCCTGGGGTCATAGGCAAAAAGTAATGGCCGGACTCGGAAAGGTCACAATATAATAATAGGCTAATTTGAAATTTAAAGAGTGTTAGAAATTCCTAAGATCCTTTGAAAGAGTGCCGCTATAGGTATTATGAATATCTATCTAATCGTGATACAATTCCATAGTTTAAGCTCTATGATTTAGGGTTTCAACTCAGAAATAGGTAGGTAAATACTATATCGGCCATAGTTATTAGCATAGATATAATAAACATTATATTTCTATGGTTATTAGAAATAAAAACCAAATATAAATAAAAAAGAGCTGTGCGAGGCGCTATCTCTACATAAGAAGAGGAGACAATTAATTAAAATTACCTACCCATAGTATCGATACCTTAAAAATTTGTGTGTCAAAATATCTTTGTTCCTATAGTTTTAAATTTTTGACACCGACTTCGGAAAATAAAGTTATTTTATCGCTTTGTAGTGTTTTTCTTTCGAAGTCAGTTTAAGTTTTTTGTGAAAAAGTTTTTTATTATTCTCTTTTTAGTTTAGGTAGGTACCTCAAATTAGCATGAAAATCCAATAAGCCCAAGCACGATTAGGATAGGTACATTGCTTTATTTCGGAGTTCCAGTGCCTACCTTCCGGCATCATCATCAGACCAGATATATGGTACCAATTTTTTTTTTTTTTTACTTGGCGTCTCGCAGTGTCAATCAATGTGATTTGTTACTGCTTAACCGGACTTTTCCTGCTGAGACTAAGCTATATAGCCTCCAGCTAGGCGATGGTACCAATTTCATAAGTACCAATTATTTATATTAAATATTTGCTGCATTATAGTCGGTTAACTATTCCAGATATTATACTCGTGAAATACTTAACACCAAGGAGTTCCAGTGAGCATCTGTGGTTTTCTTCATCAGTTCCACTTCACCAAATGATACTTTCGGAGTACAAGTGCTTGCATTGTTGATGAAAATACCAAAATCACTGCACGTATGCCTATTATATTTGAGGAGTTCTCTCGATTTCTCCAAGATCCCATCATCAGATCCTGACCTGATGAATATGGGACCACCTGGAAAGTATACCCTTACGTATTATATTATCTGTGCCCTTACAAACAAAAGAAGAATTTTCCAAATCGGTCCACGCATCTTTGAGTAATCGAGGAAAAAATATTAAAAAAAGAATCCGACGAATTGATAACCTCCTCCTTTTTTTGAGGTCGGTTTAAAAACACAAATAACTCTTTTATTTCGTTACTCCTAATAGTAGGTACCCAACTCAAACTCAGTCAAAACTTTTAATCATCCTACAATTGGATTTATCTCAACCATGTTTTGTCTCATTGTCTATGTTTATTTTTATCTTAGACAAAAATATTAAACAAGATATGTGTAATGTAATTTATGCAATTTAAAATTGTTTTCCCGTTTAATTATTTCTCATTGAGAAGTTAACGCCATCTAGCGCCAAGTGGCTAAAACGCCATCTGGAAAAGAACAGTCATTTCATGAGCGCTCCGTCCACTAGACACTAGATGTCGTTACCAGTTATTTCAGTACAACTACTTAGAAATAATAATTTCAAAACTTAGAAAATTATTTCACAATAATTAATAATTTTATTGTATCGTTTTGTAATTATTATCACGCTGCTATCGGCTTTAGCAAAGTAGTGAACCGGACTAGGTGCGCGTAGGTATGCGTGTATCGGTCAAATGTGATTGAGCAGCGATCTTGTGATATCATTGTTTTTGATTACAATTCATTTACGAAAGCCTTTTTGCGCACGGCACTAGAAATTTTAGTGCCGCGTGAACTAGACTTAAGGAGGAGCTTGCTACAGATCTACGGTTTTCAAATGGTATGGCTATATAGGTAGCTACTTACTTAGGTACCTACCTACTACCTACACGTTTTTTTCCGTGTGTTAAACCCTAAAGATACCGTTGATAGAGCCCATTAATTTTATGAGTCAATCAAACAGCAAGGTAAGGTAACAATTTGATAGAGAGTGCCTTAAACGACTATTTTTGTGTAACCACTGATGTACGGTTGACTGTACCTGTAGTATTATATTATATGTGACTGTACTCACCTGTAGCAAGTTTATCAACCTATGTTTTTTTTTTGGAAAGTTTAACACACCCTGTCCTGCGTATCCAATATACTTTTTTCAGTTTTCCTAGAATTTTCCTCGATATTTAATTGCAAAATCTTTTTTTAATTTCTGCTTTTTGATCTATCAAACATCAAATTCGCAATCGGTGCCCGAAGTCAAACAATTGATGCCTAAAAGAAATACTCTACAAGCGTCTCCTTAAGTGTTTTGCGCGCGGCACCACTCCAATTCTTTATCAACAGCTTTAGTATCAATTATTTTATCATTGATAGAGTAGCGGCGAGTAGCTGGCGGCTCCTCGGGACACTTCGGGTCGTCACGGCAACCTGCGCGCGCGCCGCTATCAACGATAATCTGCTCAAATCCTTGTTTTAATCGCCATGAAACGATTAAGATTTAGCATGAACTTTAGGAAGGAATGATAGTGCAGATCTACCTAGGTTGGTAGGTAAATTTAAATCAGTCATGACACCTATCATACGTGACTTCAGCTGAATTGGAAGTACATTTCCATTACGAAAAATGTTTAATTTAAAAGAAGCAGATTAGGTAGATAACAACCTTGGGCGATAGGACTTAGGGTGACCACTGCCCTGAGGAGAGTCGAAGACAGACTGACTTGGAAGCAGCTCGGCAGTGAATCCGTCAAAGCTTTCTAAGTCGGGCCACGTCAGGCACGACCTTTAGCATTTTGTTTCTAATGAAGAAAACGAATAAGAAAAACATATTCTTCATTCATGAATTAAGTTCGGTGAAGTTCTAGTCTACCTACCTCAAGATTTTTATTCAGAAAATCGTCAGTAAATCTGCATTATCTTATTTTCTTTCATTTAATCTTATTTTCTAAAATCATCCGTGATTATCTCTAGTGATTTCAGCAGTCTGCTACTAGTGCTGCTTACTGCATGCTTTTAGCACTTAACTAGCTTTTCAGGATGAAATCAATTGTCCAAAATATAATGAGAAAAATCAGGTCGTGGAAAACAATGACGGTAGAGCTACAGCAGGCGGTATCCTTTAAACCAGGGATTGCCAAAGTGGTCGATATCGACACCTTGGGGTCGAAATCGGTTTCCAAGGGTCAACAAGGTCTAAAAATTGAAACTTTCATGATGCTCTATAAGTAGTGTTAAGTGTACCAACTTGTTATAAGAATTACTAATATTTTAGTAGGAACTATCATTGTTGTACTTTTAAAAAACTCAACAAGTCGATATGTGTGCACACGTTCGTACAAGATGAAAAAACTCGGCAAGACAATAATCATTTTTTTTAAGTATTTTGGCTATGGGGTCTCTTGCCCTAAATTGTTTGGAAATCCCAGCTTTAAACTATGAGTATTTACCTGGTCTACTTGGGAAAATCGAACCCAGCGACTAAGTACTTGCTACTAATCGACCCTGTTCTAAAACGATTATCTAATAGGTACGTATTAAAGTGTTCCTGCTATAAAACAAACTATAAGTGCAGTGCTCTATATTGTCAAGAGCACTCGACAACTAGCTTCCACGCTGAGTATGATACTTGAGTTGATGAGGTGTATTGTGCCTTTTCAGGTGTTTTACAGCCCGTAAGTGATCTTTCCTGGCAACGTTATCAGACTTATCAAACTAATAAGATGCGAATATTATGACCGATTTCGATGATATTGCTATGCCTATATATTATTTATTTATTTATTTATATACACTTTATTGTACACCAAAATAAACAAGAAAAAAAGAAGGTATATTAGGTCCTTATCTATGAAATTGGCGTTTTGTCGTACTGGCCACTTTGATCTCAAATATCTCCTCATTAGTTTGGAATTCCAATTTTAAATTTATACAGCTATTTACTCACGCTTTTGTGTTTGGAAAACCGTAATGCATTTGCTTTTTCCTCTTTTGTGTTTTTTTTTGCGCCAGTCAGTTTACTAATAAATTGTAGTTCTAAAAACTAAAAAACACGCTTTAATGGTAAATTGTACTAAAAAGTCGCTAATCCTGAAGATCTTGGTAAGGCTAATGGGACCAAACAATTTAAACGCGCACGGTAGAATCAACTTTTATTCCTTGCAAATTTTAATTTTTGTTTGACTTTCAAAAGTACTTTGACTTTGACTAAATTATTACATTGTCATCGGTCCTTGATAGGTGTGCAAAGTTTCAAATCAATCCGACGGTTTGAAGTGGGTGAAAATCATTTTCAAAGATTCCGTTACATTAATACATAGATACATAGTTACATAGATACATACCAAGCTAATAAAAGCGTGTTAAAAATGGAAAACTTTAAAAATTTACGAGTACGAGTTCCATCGTGGCACCAGGGCTGCAGAAACGGCTCGAAGGATTAATGATGTGTATGGCAACGGTGTCACAAAATAAAACACAGTGCGTTTTTGGTTCCAACGTTTTCGTTCTGGAAATTTCGACCTGCAGAACAAGCCCCGTGGACGGCTGAAGATGCTGATAATGAAGAATTGAAGGCTATTGTGGAAGCGGATCCATCGCAACCCACGTCCGAGTTAGCTGCAGGCTGCGGTGTTAGTGATAAAACTGTTTTAATCCACTTGAAGCAAATTGGGAAGGTGAAAAAGCTGGAAAGGTGGATACCTCATGAATTGAGTGCAGCAAAGTTAGTCGGTAACGCGCGTCGACTGCTGCGTTACGTTACTCAACCGGCACAATAATGAAGAGATTTTAAATCGAAGCCGATTTTTGCGAGCGTTTGGTGGACTAGTGCCGGTGTCGTTCACTGCAGCTTTCTTAAATCTGGCCAGACGATTACGGCGGATGTCTATTGTCAGCAACTGCAAATCATGATGGAAAAGCTAGCTGCTAAACAGCCGAGGCTGGTCAATCACTCTAGGCCACTGCTGTTTCATGACCACGCTATACCACACACTGCACAATAGACGGCTACAAAATTAGAGGAACTTTAATTGGAATGTCTTAGACATCCACCGTACTCCTCGGACCTTGCTCCAACAGATTACCATTTTTATCGAAATTTTGTATAATTCTTGAAAGGGAAAACCAAGGGAGCGATGGGGCAGTCCAAAGCGCCTTCAAAGATTTTATTGATTCCCGTCCGAATGGTTTTTTTAGTAAAGGGATCAATGAACTACCTATGAGATGGCAAAAGTGCATAGATAGCAATGGTACATACTTTGATTAAATAAATATATTATATTAAAAAAAAACGACTTTATGTTCCTCCCGTACAAAACGCCAATTTCATATGTAATGAACTTACTTTCTCAGTGGTAGCTTCCACACTGACTGACATCCCCTCATCGTCATCATTGGACAAGACGTCACGTGCCTCCCCAAAGCGTCGCCACATCAAACGCGAGTCCGTTTGATATTTCTCGCATCCAATGGACTGTTGCGGCCCTCAAGAGGTCATCGCGGTCCACCTTGTGGGAGGCTTTCCATCGCCGTATCTTCTAGCTACTTTCCTCTTTATCTTTAACAGTTCCATCAAACAGGGGTAGAAAAGGTAAACAATACAAACACAAAAAGTTGGGGCGTTCGAGAAACCAAAGAGTTGAGATTTTATGATTTTGGGAGACTCCATAAAATATAATTTATTGATAGAAATGGAAGCAATGATCAAATTGTTATTGTATTAGTTAATTGTCTTTCTCCTGTCCCCATTTCGCATTTAATCGTTAGTTTAGAGTGGCGTGCATTGTAAACATTGCACACGGCGGAGGTATCTATCCATCACCGGGCACTTGCCCGTGCGCACCCAATCACCTTATCTCTGAGCATTGAACTGTATCAGTACCGCCGGATTGTTTTACGCTAATGAATCGTGCTTATTACTTTTTAAATGAAAAAGAATAATCATGTAGTTGAAAAGTAAAGAGTAGTTTTATTAACGGAACAAGGCAGATCTAATTCAAATCAGTGTTTTTCTAGAGGGATAAGTAGTTTACTACCTAAACGAGTGACTACAAAAGTGAAATGATAGAGTTTATTGCATTTATGTTAAACTTATCAGTGGGTGAATCTTAAGACCATAATGTACCATATTCTGACAAATAAATGATTGATTGATTGATTGATTGGTATATTATACTGTTGATAAAACCTCAAACTCCGGTTCTGTGAATGCAGTTTTTTTACAAAATAATTTCGCGTTTGGTGAAACTAAACTAGTTTTGTGTTTTGAAAAAAGCAATCAAGAGTGTTTGTGAAACAGGATTCGCTCTGACCCTGACCGTCATTGTCGCCGACAAGGAAAGTCGACATAATGGCTACAAAAACATGTCCATCGAGTTTTATAGACGGTTTGTATCCTTTTGTATTTGTTCTTACTTAGCTATCTAGCACGATTATACAAGTGAGTCTACGTAGGTTAGTGAGTAAATGTTAGACTAGACTATTACACGCTTTCTATCCTGAGAACTTGAAGTTATGAACTTGTCAAACTTAAGGGCGATTACGCACTATATCCGATCTTTATCCGAATCCAGGATCCGAATTAGAAATGTACTGATTTCAGACGGACGGTGTTCGAATACAGTGCGAAACCTACGCACCTTACAAGAAGTACTACGGCTACTAAGGACCGATATCTCTCGGACTGGGATCGGATGCAGTGCGTAAACGCCCTTAGCATTAAAAACCAGTTTCAAGAGTTTGAGTTCTCAACTTCAAATTCTCAATTTAATATCTAGGTGTAGGCTACTCTCCCACGTGTTCTATGCGACATATTTTTATAGGATAGGTTACTTTGTGATCAGTCACGTGACTACATTTGCAGACACGTGTATCGCTCAATCTGGTGACCTTCATTATTTGTCAATTGCAGATCATGTGACTTTATGACTTTTAGCACAATCTGATGACTGATTTTACCCCAGTTAAAACTTGTCGTGAGTTCAGGAAGCGTCCGCGTTACGTTGTAGTAATTAATAATATAGTTTGAAGACTGGTCCCATGTGAAGTGCAGTAATTCTCAAACTCTACCTTAACCTGAAAATCGAATAATCTTTTGCATTAAAGTAAGGTTATACACGTTTTTGATCCGGAAACCAACATAGAAAGATTGTGATATTGAAACCCCCGTAGTCTGCCTTTGGTTGCGCAAATTATAACAATAAGGTAAGTACCTACACTATGGTTTACTAATGATAAGCATTAAATATATTGACATAATTTATATTGGCATAACGAAATTCAGTTTAATGATCATTACACATAATATTTTAAGGCATAATATTTTTGCCATAATAATAATTCCGTATGGTGCCGGACGTAAAGAATTTCACCATCCCATGTCTTCCCGTGGGTGTCGTAAGAGGCGACTAAGGGACAAACCAGAGAATGGGCAGCAGCGTTCTCTGTGCTTCTATAACAAATAACAGCCATACTGCGATCGCCAACCCGCCTGCCAAGCGTGGCGATTCTGGCAAACATCCCCCACCCCACCGAATAGCACAAATAAAAAATGGCCCCTAGTGCCCGGCAGCCTGCCTCTCTCTCTACCCTCGACTACGGTAGCGGTCGAGGTTACGGCATGGCAAGGGGTGCTAAGAACCTCCGGACGAGAACTGACTACCCCAACAAATACCGACGATACTGGACCTGGCAACGTACAACGCGCCTACCCTTCGGACCGACGAGAAGATCACCGAACTCGAAGAGGAATTGAGCAGGTTGCGATGGAGTATTATAGGGTTATCTGAAGTCCGAAGAGAGGGGGAGGACTCGATAATCCTCAAATCCGGTAACCTGCTCTATTTCCGAGAGGGTGACTGGTAGTACCAGGGTGGTGTCGGGTTTATCGTCCACAAGTTTGAACAACGAGGTGAAGATCGACAGTGTGTCGGCCAGGGTGGCGTACCTTGTACTCAGAATATCCTCAAAATATTCGCTGAAAGTCATACAGGTCTACGCCTCAACCTCGGCACACCCCGACGACGATGTAGAAACCATGTATGAGGATATCTCCAGAGCCATGCATGGTTTCAAAACTCACTTCACCGTTGTCATGGGGGACTTCAGCGCGAAACTGGGCAAACGAGACGGGGATGAGCTGCAAGTGGGTCAATTTGGAGTTGGACGACGGTACCACCGGGGTCACCTACTGGCTAGTTTTATGGAGAAGGAGGGCCTCTATATGATGAACACCTTCTTCAAAAAGCGTGAAAACAGGAAGTGGACAGAGCCCCCATGGTGCAACAAAAAATGAGATCGACTTCATCATGTCAACCAAGTGAAGGGGTGTAGTGGTACTATTCTTCAAGAAGGGCCACAATGCCCGGCTGAAGAACTATAGGCCCATCTCACTTCTTAGCCTTGTCTACAAGTTGTTTTCAAGAGTCATCATGAATCGTCTCGCGCGCAGGTTTGACGATTTCCAGCCTCCCGAACAAGCCGGATTCCGAAAAGGCTTTAGCACCGTAGACCACATACATGCGGCAGGTTATACAGAACACCGAAGAGTATAACCTGCCTCTCTGTTTAGCGTTTGTAGACTACGAGAACGCCTTCGATTCGATCGAGACTTGGGTTGTACTGCAGTCTCTCCAACGGTGCCAGATCGACTACCCGTACATTGAGGTGTTGAAGAGTTTGTACAAAAACGCCACGAGGTCAGTCCGTCTTCAGGATCAGACCTCGAAACCAATCCTTCTCCGGCGTGGCGTGATACAGGGAGACGTCATTTCTTCGAATCTATTCACTGCTGCGCTGGAGGATGTCTTCAAGATTCTGGACTGGAGGGGGCTTGGCATCAACGTTAATGGCGAGTACATCACTCACCTTCGACGACATAGTCTTGGCTGAGACCATGGAGAGCCTCAGTAAAATGCTCGATGGCCTCAGTAGAGCTTCCGATAGAGTGGATCTTAAAATGAACATGGACAAAACCAAGGTCATGGTGAATGCCCATGTAACACCCACTTCTATTAAAATCGGAGACTCTACACTCGAATTTGTAGACGATTATGTCTACCTGGGGCAAACGGTCCAATTGGGTAGGTCCAACTTTGAGAAAGAGGTCAACCGTCTAATCCGACTCGGGTGGGCGGCGTTCGGGAAGTTGTGTGATATCTTCTCGTCCAATGTACCGCAGTGTCTCAAGACAAAAGTCTATGACCAGTGTGTGTTGCCATTGATCACCTATGGGACCGAGACGTGGTCGTGACGTGGTCACAATAGGCCTTATCAGAAAGCTTAAAGTCAGCCAAAGGGCAATAGAGAAGGCTATGCTCAGCATTTCATTTCCTTTCCTTCTTCACGTCAGAAATGATGATATCCGCAGGAGAACCAAAGTTACCAACATAGCCCAAAGAATTGCCAAACTTAAGTGGCAGTGGGCAGGGCACATTGCTCGCGGAACGGATGGCCGATGGGGCCGAAAAGTTTTGGAATGGCGACCGCGAACCGGAAGACGATACGTTGGAAGGCCTCCCACTAGGTGGACCGATGACCTGTTTAAGGTTGCGGGATGGCGCTGGATGCGAGACGCACGGGATCGGTCAATGTGGACATAGGTCAATGTGGCGACGCCTGGGGCCTCCCCAAGGCGTCGCCACATTGACCTATGTCCAGCAGTGGACGTCTTTCGGCTGAAATGATGATGATGATAATAATAATGAAGCATAATTTTATAAAGCATAATGTTATAATGTAATAAATTACGAAAAATCTTTGACTTCCGATCAAGTTTTCCACACTTATATTAAAAATAATTCCAAAATATTCAAAAGACGAAGAAGTCTGTTGAGCGCAGACTCTTTTGAATATTTTTGAAAATCAAAATCTCAAATAATAATTAACAAAATTGGTGTTTCTAATAATAAAATAAAAACTGTGTGGCAAGTAATTAATAGAGAAACTGGAAAGTCACAACAACGCGATCAGAATGAGTTGTCTTTGAAGATATCTAATCAAACCATTTCTGATAAGCAAGAAGTCGCTGAGACATTAGAAAATTTCTTTACCAACATTCCGTTAGAGGTTACAAAGTCTCTTCCCTCCTCATCTAAATTAGCTGAAGCTCTTCTTAAAGAAAACTTTACTAAAGACATAGTTGTTGACATGTGGTGTTCCCTCAAAATGGTTCGCAGCTAACAATCTTTTACTGAATGCGAAAAAAACTCTTTACCAAATGTACCTCAACGTGACCTAAATCTAAATCTTGACGGCAAAAATCTTGAAATTATAACGGATTCCTATCGATTCAAAATTGCAGTGGGGCGCGCACATTAGGACTCTTTCGGGTAGGTTAAATTCGGCTGCATATGCAGTAAGGAAAATAAGGCAGTTAACCGATGTAGCCACAGCTAGGCCATTATACTATGCTTATTTCTACAGTATTGTGTCTTATGGCATTCTGCTGTGGGGATCTATAAAATGGGTCCTCGTGAGTCCCTCAGAGAAAAATTTAAAGTGATCGATATATTGACTCTACCTTCACTTTATATTTTAGAATGTATTTTGTATGTCCGCAAAAATCGAGGGCTTTTCAAAACTAGAAGCAACTTCCGCAGTAAGCACGAAATTGTAATACCCAAATTCAGATTAACGAAAACTAGCAAGTCTTTTCTTATAAACAGTATACGATTTTATAACAAGTTGCCAAAGTCAGTTATAGAACTGACCGATGGAAAGTTCAAAAACTGCATCAAACGTGCCCTTATTAAAAAAGCATATTATGAAATCATAAACTGAAGTTGAAGATAAAAAAAAATGGCTTTAGCTCCTTCTGCGCATGCGGCTACCCTGGTAACTTCATAAACGACACAAAAATTTGGATGTCTCTAACTATTCTCAATCTCATTTTTCTCTTTTAATTGGACTTTTTACAATGGTTTTCAATCGTCTTTATAGCCCTTTGCTAAGAATAGTTACAGCACTGATAACAACATTTGTGCCACATGTTAAATTTTGTGTAGTTAGACATAATTTTTTATTTGTTTTTGTGAATGTGTGAACATTGTAGGCTTTCTAGATTTTTAGATGCTTGTTAACATTTGTTAACTTTTTATCTCGTTTTACTTTTTTTATTTTATTTCTTACGAATATGATATATGATATTACCAAAATAAGACTTGCAACATGGAACTTGGGGTCTCTTACAGGAAAAAACCAAGAACTGAGCAAAATCCTAAAAGAAAGGTGCATCAACATCTGCTGCCTACAGGAAACAAAATGAAAGGGCTCAAAATCAAAGGACATAGGAAACGACTACCAGGTCATTTACTACGGCTCAGATACTAAAAGAAACGGAGTGGCAATAGTCGTAGACAATCACTTTAAGACGCGCATAATAAGCATCACTAGGAAAAGCGACCGTCTAATTGCGGTCAAACTGGCTTTAGATGACCAGCAAATAACCAACCTCATATCAGCCTATGCCCCACAAATCGGTTGCTCAGATGTTGAAAAAGTTCAATTCTCGGATGATATGGACGACCTGATACAAGATATACCTTCAAATGAGTATAGGATAATCGGAGGGGATCTAAATGGGCACGTGGGGGCCAAAATCATAACGGGGCAGACCGCGCATGGAGGCTTTGGATATGGGGAGATGAACAAACAGGGCGAAGAAATCCTGGACTTTGCAATGAGACACTCGCTAACCTTGATAAACACAAACTTTCAAAAGAAACAAGAGCACCTAATCACCTATAAGAGTGCGGGCCGAGCCTCACAGATAGACTACATCATATCGGATCTTGCTGTCAAGCAAAAGTTCAAGGACTGCAAAGTAATACCAGGCGAGTCACTGACTTCACAACATCGCATACTTGTTGCCGTTTACGTTTTGCCAAAGCCAATAAAAGCCGTAGTTGATAGAACACCTAGGACTAAGTGGAAAGATCTGGACAGCCCCAAAGGCGAAACGCTACTGGCTGTAGTTAAAGAATATCTGCAAAGCAATATTGGAGTGAAGTATGAACTAGCTGAAAATATGTGGTCTGACTTCGAAGCTGAGTGTAGAGCGAAGGTATCAGAGATCTTGGGAGTCTCCAAAGGACCTTTTGGAAAAGGGAAAGACCCTAAATGGTGGAACGAAAGGGTTAAAGATACAAAAGTTTTATTTAAAAGATGGCAAAGCTCACACCAGGACGAAGATAAGGCCAAGTATAGAGAAGCGAAAAAAGATGCAAAGAGATGCGTAGCACAGGAGCGGGCAATCGGTAACCAAACCTTTTATAATGATTTGGAAACCGCTAAAACTGCAGAAGATATATAAAAAATTGCTAAATTTAGACACAAGGCCACCATGGACATTAAAGTTAATAAGTACATAAAGAGTAAAAACCAAAAATTGCTAACAGATAATAATGACATTAGAGACAGATGGTTTGAATGCTATGAAGAACTCCTGAATGAGGAATTCCCAAATGAAGACCCAGTAAGGTACGAGCCCACAAATGGACCCATACCTGAAGTAGACATAGCGGAAGTCATACATGCGGTGGCCAAAATGAAAAGCCGAAAAGCTACGGGCCCACGAGATCCCAGTGGAGATATGGAAACGTCTTAACCCGATAGCAGTAGCCTGGTTAACTAAATTATTCAATATCATCCTGGCCACCAAATGCATTCCAGAGTCATGGCGTCAAAGCTATCTGCTACCATTTTATAAAAACAAGGGCGATGTGGCTCAGTGTGAAAACTACAGAGGAATAAAACTGACCTCGCACTCTCTTAAAATATGGGCACGAATCATAAATAAACGCCTCACCAAAATCACTTTAACATCTCCAAATCAGTTTGGTTTTACTGCATCCAGATCGACCACTGACGCAACTCATACAATCAGAATACTGATGGAAAAATATAGGACCAACAAAAAAGACCTACACCTAACATTCATCGATCTAGTAAAAGCTTTCGATCGAGTACCGCGTAAGATAGTGTGGCAGGCTCTTCGTGCTCAGAATATACCAGAGTATTATATTGACCTAGTCAGGGATATGTACAACGGGGCTAGCACAAGAGTTCGAAGCCTAGCGGGGCTTAGTAAAGCATTCGAAGTCAAAGTGGGTGTCCATCAGGGTTCGAGTCCGCTTTTGTTTAACCTGGTGATGGACTATCTCACCGGGGCTATACCGTCCCCACTGCCGTGGACTATGCTTTACGCTGACGACATCGTTCTGGCCGCTGACAACTCGCGACATATGCAGGACCGCTTGAATACGTGGACACAGTCCCTGGAACGGTACGGCCTGAGGGTTAGCAGGAGCAAAACCGAGTACTTGAAATGTGCCTTCAGCGGAGACGCGACATCGGAGATTATCTACATTGGGTCGACGCCTATTCCCACAGTAGAAAAATTCAAGTATCTTGGCTCTATGCTCACAACAGACGCTAACGTCGATGCGGATGTAAGTCACAGAATCAGCGTCGCATGGCAAAAATGGCGGTCGCTTACTGGTGTGCTATGTGACCCACGTATTCCCATAAAAACAAAAGGCAAAGTGTACAAAACGGCAGTCCGTCCAGCGATATTGTATGGGTCCGAATGCTGGACGACAAAGAAGACGTATGAACAAAAGGTCCACACCAACGAAATGAATATGCTTAGATGGGCGGGAGGTGTGA
Organism: Orthosia incerta; assembly: GCA_948252205.1. Classification (NCBI taxonomy): domain Eukaryota; kingdom Metazoa; phylum Arthropoda; class Insecta; order Lepidoptera; family Noctuidae; genus Orthosia; species Orthosia incerta. The sequence goes on along the minus strand of OX411747.1, from coordinate 32,504,224 downwards.
CTCGACTTGACAGAGTGCGAAATGAACACATAAGAGGAAGCTTCAAAGTGGCACCTGTTACCGATAAAATGACCGAAAACCGCCTTCGTTGGTATGGGCACGTCAAGAGACGTAATGAGGACCATGTGGTGCAAATCGCTCTAGGCATACTGGAACAAAAAAGAGGTAGAGGCCGCCCGCCATTGACCTGGTGGTCCACTATAGAAAGAGACCTCAAGCAAGCCCAATTGCCCGAACAGACAACCCAAGACAGAATAACTTGGCGCAGGAAAGTGAGGAGACCCGACCCCAAATAATGGGACAAGGGAAGGAAGAAGAAGATTTTATTTCTTATGACTTATACTGTCGGGCCTTCGTTGTTCCTCCATATTGTAAAACCAAACCATTTTTTTAAAAGAGAACCACGGAGTTTCTTGCCGGTTCTTCTCCATAGGAAACGACTAACCCGAACCGTGCACCTTTTATAGACGTTTTATTTTACATAGGCCTACATGCCTATATAAAATAAAAATAAATGATTTTGATTTTGAATCGCATAATGATATTTACACATAACGATCTTTGGAATCAAACAAACATGTACGCGGCTCATGGGTGGCCCAAGGGCCACCCTGCCGCATCTTAACCTAAGCCAAACGTTTTATTTTTTGGTCCGGTATGTAAAATCTCCATTGGATGTCCTTCAATATGAGGGGGCGAAGGGGTCTGTCAGTCTCACTCCTACTGACTGAAAACCACCCCGGTGTTCCATCTCACACGTACGCTGGGGGTCGCGGGCACAGAACAAAAAAAAACGCCTTCCGCGGGTATGTAGCGAGCAGTGCTATCGCTGCCTGCGGTCGGCCGGGCTAGGCCACAAGGCGGCCCAGTGCTCCGCGGCGCCAAATTGCAGCCTCTCTGTATAGCTGCAGGAAGGCCCACTGGGCACAGAGCGGGTGGAAAGGCCTGTGGTGGCACATCCACGCAGCAGAAGAGGAGAAGAATGGCCCAGGTTGCCAGGGGCTCTTTTTTCCTCCTCCCCTCAGCCTGGCTGCTCTTCGGCCGACTCCCGGCCTAGGAATAGTGCTGAAGGAATGGATGGACGCTCTACCATTCCCTCCAGGTCAATATCAATCTAACCTTACATTCAAATGATTCAACAATGATACAACTATTATGACGAATAAATATTATGCCTTAAAATATATGCAACACCAAATAATGCCAAAACAATTTGACCAAATTACAGTTATGCTAACCTTTGCACTATACCAAAGTATTATAATGTCACCGTATTACTGTGCTAATAATAGTTATGCGAAAATGTTATGCCAATCAATATATGCCTCAAAGTTTTATGTCAAGCGGGGGGTTCCCGTACACTACAACTACGAGTATATTATAAGAAGGGATAACTAGGGTACAGGATTTAATTTTAGCCATCACGTCGAATCGCTAAACTAGAACTTGTATGCCACTCGCTGTTAAAGATTAAAAGTACCAAATCTTCATCATCACCTATGTACCTATGTGTGTATATTGGACATCGCTGTACTTACCTAGGTGCAAGTTGCTCGGTACCTTCAAGAAATCAGTGGGGTTTTGCTGCTATCTACATTGCCTATGTCGTTCTGGCCGTACATGTTTGTTTGTCTGTCTATTTGGGCACTGTTTCACTCACAATAAAGATTCATTGAATATGTAAACTATGTGAGTAATTCTCAATTCAATTACGAATACCTATAAATATTGATTAATTACTAGCTTCTGCCAGCGGCTTCGCCCGCGTGAAAGTCGAGAACTACCCCGAGGGAACATATTCGAGGCTAAAAAGTATCCTATGTCCTATTCCGGACTATAATCTATCTCTGTGCCAAATTTCATCCAGATGCGTTCAGTAGTTTTGGCGTGAAAGAGTAACAAACATACATACATCCATTCATGCTCACAAACTTTCGCATTTATAATATTAGTAGGACTTTGCACTTAATAATAATCTGGTAGGCAAGCATTTTGCACTTTCGCTGAATTAAATCAATTTAAATAGGTGCAGATTGACATTAAGGAATATGTACCGAAAACATTTTAGTTCTTGACTTCGTGCCCCCTAGAAGGCGCCATATTCAATTTAATGTGACGTCACATAGCCTATATCCACAGCGGACAAACAAGACGCTTCTAACGACACCTCACTTGGCAAATGAACTTACATAACTACATACAAACCGGGCAAAAACATAACCCTCCCTTTTGCTTTGCCGTAGCCGGGAAAAAATTTATAGGCAATAGCAAAATCAAATTAGGTTTTGCTGTCCTTGCGATGATCTCGTGATGTTGGTATTGGTTGCCAGCCTCCCTTGAACTTTACGATAACCCTCTATTCGATTAGAACTTCGGCAATAAGTCGTACAAAATTCTAATGCCCATGTCTGTATTATTTTTTCAATGTTACCAGCTCGCGTTTAAATCTTTCAGCAGACTTTGCAAGTCTTTGTTTTGCATTCGCCCAAGGGTTTTGTAAAATCTGCAAAATCATGAATAAATTATACCTACATATTTCCTTATGGCAAAGTTTTATGTAGTTAGTAATTTGTGTAAAATCTCAATACTTTCGAATAGAACGTTTCAAATACAATAAAATCTATTCAAGTAATAAGCCGGTGACACATAAATACAACACTGCAATGCGTAGATAGGCATACCGTGTGGCTCTTCTGTAGAATCTTAGGTACCTAAACTGAAATGATGACAATGTTGCACTATTGCATCGATGAAACAATCAGTGCAGTGATGATAAGGTCGTCATTACCACATCAACCGGGGATAGTATGGTTAGCAAAACGTTCAAGGTTAACTGGTGGGGAACTACATTGTAGGTATGAAGGAACCTAATGCTATAAGAGGTATCGTTTTCCTTAAAAGTGCGCGAACGTCGTAAAAAAAATGAATGTCCTTTGCAAGGCCTGCAACAGATGTTATAGAAAGCATTACGATGCATCATCTTCATCGTCATCATGTCTGCCGAAAGACGTCCACTGCTGGACATAGACCTCCCCCAAGCGGCGCCACATTGGTCGGTCCCGTGCGTCTCACATCCAGCGGATCCCCATAACCTTCACCAGGTCATCGGGCCTACTGGCGGGAGGCCTTCCAACGCAACGTCTTCCGGTTCGTGGTCGCCACTCCAGAAGCTTTCTGCCCCATCAGCCATCCGTTCTGCGAGCAATGTGCCCTGCCCACTGCCGCTTCAGTTTGGTAATTCTTCGGCAATTCTTCATAACCCCGGTTCTCTTGCGGATCTCTTCATTTCTGATTCGATCACACAAGGAAACGCCGAGCATAGCCCTCTCCATTTGGCCCTTTGGGTAACTGTAAGCTTTCTGATGAGGCCCATTGTGAGCGACCACATCTCGGAGCCATATGTCATCACTGGCAACACACATTGGTCATAGACTTTCGTCTTGAGACACTGTGGTAAGTTGGACGAGAAGATGCCGCGCAACTTCCCGTACGACTGTAGCCCAGCCGAGTCGGATTCGACGGTTGACCTCTTTCTCGAAGTAGGCCCTACCCAACTGGATCGTTTGTCCCAGGTAGACATAGTCGCCCACATCTTCGAATGTAGAGTCTCCGACCTTGATAGGAGTGGGTGTAACATGGGCATTCAACATCACCTTGGTTTTGTCACTCTTTCGGCAGCTGTACTAAGGTCATCGAGCATTGTATTTACGATTCGTAACTACGTATTTCATTCATGCAAATATTTTATAGATGTTGCATTCCGTAACTTCTGAATTTTAATACCCAATTTATCAACTTAATCCAAACGCTGCTGTTGCATCAAGTCGATAATAACTTTAATCAACAAAAGGATAACATTCAATTTTCTAAACCTTTCTACTTATTTCACTACCAACCATACCCTGACTCACGCAAATATGCACAGTTTCATTTTTACGACTTCGAGACAACATAACTCTTTGTTTGCACATAACTCATTTATTTATGTACAGTCGATATGTGCTCGGATCTCTGATTGCGAACACATAAAATTTTACGTATATTCCACTCAAAGAAGCTCCTTGTAGACCATAGGTAGATGCTCGTTGAAGAGATAATAAGTCAAGCAAAATTATTGAATGAAGTTGTTCATTGAACGTTATAAGTCTGACCAGGGGGGTGACCATAAGCTCTTAGGGCGGTATCAATTTGAGATCGAATAAGGGACGGATGTATCTGACTTGTATACATCTGTCAGTTACTCGATATCAAATTGATACCGCTCTAAGAGCTTATGGTCACCCCCCAGGCTTTTATAGGTCCTCGTTTAAATTGTCGATAACATCTGGTACTTCGTCGACACTCCCCTGACAATATAACTGAAGGTCATCTGCATACAGATGATACGCACACTGAAATTCGGAAGTAATAAGATTAATAATAATAGTTTAAAAATATAAAAAACACGCTTTAATAGAAAACCAAACTAAAACGTAGAAAATAATTTTCAATAAATTTAAATTAAGAACAGTGTGATTAACAACAAAATATATTTTACAATGCATGTCCTCGAAAATAGCGTTTTCCAAGCAGCCAAACTGTGCGGAAAGTGTCACTTTTTTTTACTAGTGCTTTTTACTTCCCTGTACTTTTTTAATTTTTAACTCCAACGTCAGCCCGCCGCATAGAGTTTTTATTATTTGAGAAAAGTTTTAAAAATTAGTTAAGTATATATTATCATTCATATAAAAGGTAAAACAAAACTAATACTTCATTTAAGGCGTTTTTATTACTCTAGATTTAGATTTTGATCAATAAATTAATTTTAAATAAGTATTCATTAAATATGTTTGGCAGAATGAATATTTTGCTCGTGCCTTTTTGCGTTACGACGTGACAGCTTTTATTAGTTAATCTGTGGATATGCTGAACGCCTTTGAATAAGCGCCATTTTATTAATTTCTTGCTTGGTTTTGATATATTTTTTTATTTCCTCGCACAATGCATAGTAAAATGTTGTATGATACACGTGCGTAAGATGATTTCCGACTCGTCTCGATTTATCGCATATATATCGATTATAAAATAGCACTCATCGGAAATCACATACTTCCCGCACTTGTAGCATAAATAACTATTATTGTAAAAAAAGCGTGGGGTGCTTGATGCCAATTGTTGTAATACTTTACTAACAGATTTTGGTAAAAGTTTTGAAAATATCTTAAAAAGCACCCTACGCTATTAACAATAATTTTTATTTTTGTTAATCACACTATTCTTAATTTAACAACAACAGACAAACTATTTAAATTATTGCATTGTCATTGGTCCTTGATAAGTGTGCAAAGTTTCAAATTAATCCGACGTTTTAAAGGTGGTGAAAATCACGTTCAAAGATTCCAATACATAGGTTCATAGATACATACATCCAAGCTAATAAAAGCGTGTTAAAATAGACAACAGAGGAGGAGAAAGAATGCCGTCTTGAGGAACACCAGTTTCCAAGTCACACCAACGAGATGAAGAATCTCCATCGTGAACTGACTGCTGACGCTCCTGAAGGTAAGAGGTGAAACATTTCAGTGCTTTTGGGGGAGACCATCAAATAGGACAGAATGGCAACAGGATTTCGTGACTGATGGTATTGAAGGCGTTCGAGAAATCGACCAACACTAGTACAGTGAATTTGGTATCTTCCAGTCCCACCCTGATATTGCCCGTCACTTTAAGGAGGGCAGACACAGTGTTGTGCCTGCCACCCGGGTCTGAACCCATATTGTAGAGGGCTAACAAGTGAGTTACTCTTTACAAAGTTTGAAAATTGTTTGTGGACACAGGCCTCGAGCACTTTGGAAAGGAAAGGAAGGATAGAAATGGGGCGAAAGTGGGTTGGAAGAGTGTGATTGGAAACTTTGGGAAGTGGACGAACATACGCTTTACGCCACAAGGAGGGGAATACTCCGGAAAACAAGGAAAAATTTACAATATGGGTGATGGGAGGTAAGAGATGATCCAGAACGGTGATTACCATACCACGAGTGATATTATCATATCCCACCGCTTTGGATTTAATGGCGAGAACGATCTTCTCTATCTCTACCGGTTCTAATGGATTGAAACGAAAAGATTTAATGTGAGGACGCGTTAGACCAGAAATAAGATACAACGTTTGTTGCTTAGTTAGACCATCCATAGTAGGCACAGTGGAGAAATGACGTTTGAGATCATCTAAGTCAATCGAATTGGGAAGGTCTAAATGTAGCGTTTTGCCAATACCAAGTGTTCCTAGAAACTTTCAAATGTCAGCAGAAGAAGCAGAAGAAATATTTTCCAGAATGTGGCGGCGTTTAGCATTGCGTATCATCTGGTTACATCTATTCCTTGCAGCTTTGAATAGCGCCCAGTTCTCGTCCGTACGATCCTGTTTTTATTATCGGAACGCGTGGTCCCTGTGTCGCATCGCCATCTTTATGCCACTTGGTATCCAAAGCGCAGGAGGACGCTTCAGTTTCACTTTTCTAACTGGTGCGTGACGGTTATAAAGGTTGACCACAACATCTTTAAAGATTGCTACCTTCTCGTCAACTGAAGTGGCCTCTGCCAAAACCTCCCAGTTGATCGCAGATGCATCCGTCTTGAGTTTCTGAACGTCCATCCTGGCAAAACAACGCCTATACAGGTTTAGGAGGTTTGAGGATATAGGAAAGAAAAATCATGTCGTTATGTGAGAAAACAGGAGCGTCATGTTGACCATGGGTTGAGACAAGGGAAGGATTCGAGTTAAGGATAAGATCGAGTCAGGTGGCATCGCCAGATTTGTTATGATGGGTCGCCTTAAATGGCAACACGTGCAGACTAGCTGACTTGATAAGATGAAGAAGCTTACGGGATCTAGGGGAGTTTTGAGAAAGGAGGTTAGTATTGAGAAATCACCCATGATGATGTGGTGTGCATATTCTGAACCCAACGATTCAAGAACTGATTCGAATTCAGTGAAGTAATCGACAATGGGAGGACAGAAGACAACACCGATAACAGTCTTGGCTCCTTTGACGCAAAATTCAAGGAAGATACACTCAGCATAGGCAGAATAGTTTGAAGAGGAAGTAGCAAGTGTTTTGTAAGGAAAATCACTGTGAAGGTATATGGCCACACCACCCCCTCCCTTACCAATCCGATCATTCTGAATCAGAACGAAACCAGTCAGAGGATAAGTGATGGACAGAAGATGCGGTTTGAGCCAAATTTCGGAAATCAGGATAGCATGAATGTTTTTGTTTTTAAACACATCGTACAGCTCGCTGTAGTGACTGGGTATGCTTTGTGCGTTAATGTGACAAACATTCACCAACCGACTAGACTCATAGTTACAAAAAGTCACCAAGGGTGCCACCGAGAGAACAAAAGCTCTTGTCGCTTGAAGAGGCAGCAGAATCGTTAGCTGTAAAATAAGATTCATTATCTGACATATATAGTAGTTAAAGTGTTTCAAATATATTAAATATACATATATTTATTAAATATGCAATTTATAAAATCAGTACAACACTGCACCACCCGCCAACTAACACCAACACTAAAAACAATTATTTAAACAAAATTAATGGCCAAAAACTGAATAATAGTTCCCAAACAAACACAATAATAAAAAAAGTACTTAGGTTTGCAGTCTGGACTAAGTAGGTAAGTACGGTAGTACGTACCTAGTGGAAATGTGCAAACCCCATAGCTAAAAATCTTGTTAACCTTTTAAGTTTCAGATTGTAGACTGGGCCAACGACCTTGAGAGAACAAAACGCGCACACGTTTCACACCCGCGCGTCCCAAAATTTAGTAGTTTTTTGTTTTTTCCTTATTATTTATTTATGTACACACAAAACACTTTACAGAGAAAAGAAGGAATACAGATAGAGGAGCACAAAGGTACTGCTTATTTCAATAGAAATTTCTTCCAGCCCCAGATCAAAATGTAGATTAAATTGTCTTTGAGATTGTGTCAATTTCATTAAATAAAATACGCCCAGCAGTTTTGGTTTCGGTACGAATAAAACTCAAAATTTTCTTAGATCAAATCATTAAGAAAATGGTCTAATGTAATATATATTTTTTTCCAGAAAATTACGACTCGCCGTTTAGACGTGATTCTAAATTTAAAATGAGCTACTCAGGGGAACCTGTGAATCAATGTTAACGTAGTACAGGCCGTGCGCCCACTCGTTGCCAGAATATCACCTCCTTTTGGACAGTTTTGTTTGCAAAATATTCTTGATATACCTACATAATATGCTATTTCAGTTATGAAGGAATTCTAGCCACATCCAAGTCGTTTTGAAGGAGCATCCAAAAACAGCGAAAAAATATCGTGTTGTTATTTTAAATCTATTAGTAACAACGAAAAAACATGTTTTCTGTGTGAACATTAATAATAAATAAATGAATGTTTCACAAATAATGTGCATGAGTATTTATTTTTAAACATTTTTACCTAGCCGTTAACAGAAAAATATTCTAACCTACCCTAAGAGGTCTTCGGTTTCTCTCTAAGGCGTGTCACTCATGTATGATGACAATGATGAGTCATATTTGTAGAGCTAGCTGTAACTGCTGTGCCCTAGTACTGCTACCTCAAAGTGGTTATCGAACTACAATAGAAGTTCTAGCGATTTTACACTCGAATATAACTCTGCATAATACTATACCATAGGCATGAGCCCCGTGTCGACGTTAGTCAGAAGCTAGGCGCGCCAGCAAGTCTTGTAAGCTGAGAAATCTTAACTTAAACAACTTTTATGCTGAACTACCAGGTTATGTAATGCGTGCGTGGAATGATGCACGGTCACCATCTGTTGCTCGGGAATCTATGATACAACCGACATAGGCAAGTGCCTACTCCCATCCAATTGAGGAGTTTCCAAAAGTATAATATACTAGCTGTTCAGGCACCGGACCCGTTTTCGGGATTAAAATATAAATAGATATTAAAATATAAATATAAATAGAATAGCCTATGTTACTCAGGCATAATGTAGCTTCCTATTGGTGAAAGAATTTTTTTATTCGGTCCAGTAGTTTCGGAGCCTATCCGGTACAACAAGCAAACAAAAAAATCTTTCCTCTTTATAACATTAGTATAGATATAAAAATAAATGTAGGATAAGTAAAACATTGTACAAGCAGGGCCTAGAAAACACCCAGTTTTTGAATTATCAATTCGATTTTGAAAATTTGTTAAATTCTACTTTAGCATAAGAACCTTGACTCCTGAGCTACGTTACAGTGCCGACAGCTGTATTTCAGGCGCTAGAACAGAAGTAGGCTATATTCAAATATATCTATTTGCTTTTTAAATGCCATACTTTAGCATAAACACCTGCCAAACTTTGGCGCGTTCTTATCTTCTAATTTTAATTCAGAAACCGGATAATAGTCAAACTCTATCAGTGATAGTTAGTCTGAATATTGACCAAAATGGGGGTGACATGCGCTGCGGCTACCGAAATGTCACATGGCAATTCCTAAATATTTTAGACTTTTGACAAACATTATCGCTGGTAGAATATCAGTTAGTCTAGTGTACAAGGACACTTAATTTTAAACTTGTCAAATACAAGACAATATACATATTAAAGTCGTTGTTTAATGGATTTTTTTTCAAACAGACAAAATGCAGATTCATGCAAAAATACATCGATATTTTTAGTCCAAGATCAGGACTGCTTATTGGCACCCAAGACACGTATTTTCCAAGAATACGGGGCATAATTTAGCCTAGATTGATCTAAGCTGCCTATTTTGGCTCATTACAATAGTGTAACTGGGGTATTTACGTAGGTTTTTTATGTTTTTGATAAATATATATTCTTTGTAATGGTCGTTGTAGATAATTCATGGTCACGGGTGGTCTCTTACCATGTTGCTTTAAATATTGTTGGAGCATTTTATTTTATTGCGGTTGGATATACGTGATGCGAATTTTGAAATAGATAGAAGTAAATTTTGCCTTCATGCAATTATCATTGACAAGACAAGACAAGACAAAGATATTTTATTTCAAGTAGGCCACCAAGCGGCACTTTTGAACGTTAGGAACATTAAAATTTACAAGTTATAAAAGTTGATTCTACCGTGCATTCGGCAAGTAGCTTGTTATGGAGAAGAATGCACAAGAAACTCCATAAAGGTATGCTAACTTCTGATTCTGAGGCCCTTCGCCCGCTTCGTTCTTCTTTGACTAAGTAACGGTGCTTAAGCCTGATGATGATATCGGGAATAGGTAACCCCCTAGAAAACGGAGACGGTAAACTCCAGCAAAGCATAATCATCGGCTAAGTGGAGCTTTCATTACTTGTTACTTTCCTCAATAGAAAAACCGACCAATCACGAGCACTAAGCTACTCTTTTACCAGCTCCAGTCGAAAAATTGATTCCACCTCAAAACAAACACTCAAAGTATTAGGTGCACGCGAGCATGCAAAGCGTTTTATATCCGTTTTTATCAAAATTAATTGAGCGGAACAATCACATGAAATCCCCACTCATCACCTGTTTCAAAATCGCTCATTTGACAGTCTACTTCGAGTAGGTAGTTTTATATACAAACTTGTAGTCCGCATCGCTTGACTGCGGTAACGCATCGGTGAAATAGATAGTGTTGTATCGATATATAGCAGATTGGAATAGGGTCGGACTCCAGTGACTGTAGGGAATCCTTGCTGAGTGGACGAACCAGTAACTGGAAGTAAGGTAGGGCTCCTATTTAATTTTGTCGAGTGCGTGACAGTGAACGAACAGTAAACGTCCCTGAACGTTCCATTTAGTGTTTTTGCATAAAGTCCTTGGTCGCGAACAGTTAATTAACTTATTATTATGCCGTTATTCTGGCAACAGCATATTCATTCATTATTTTATAAGATGAAACAGGTATAATTTATCTAGATTCATAGATAGGCACTTATGACATTGCCTTTAGAAATAATTCAGCAGCCAATCTTATGTTGCCCTTTTGAAGCGTGCTAGACTATGTTATTTCGTAACCTAAAGTTATAAATACATCACGGCTTTACGGCTTTCCACGTACCTATGTAATCTTTCTTATAACATGTAGGTATGGTCAGTAAGAAGCGATTCGTTATCTTACTATTTCGATTGTTGCTGACTGCCAACAGTCTACGTCGTCGCTTGAATGTTAAGTCAGCCACTAATGATAAAGACTGATAATATGCTCTTCTTATGTGGCTAATATACAATGTGTCCGGACTTATAATATTAATAAAACTGTACGGCCGTAAAATACACTTATTTTATCGATAGCAAAAACAACCCACATAAGGGGTTTAATCAGCAAAAATTTTTTATTGATTTTCCTAAAATACTGCAAAAATTATCTGCTAAAAATGTGCCGGGGTTCTTTTTAGGCAATAATAAAAATAAAAATTGACTTAGAATTGGCTTAGAGCTGTGATTGATTTGTCAGTGTGTAGTTAGACCAACTTAAAGACTAACACAAAAAAACCGCCCAAGTGCGAGTCAGACGCGCGCACGAAGGGTTCCGTACTTGGTAAATTGCGGTTTACGATTTATCACGTATTAAAAAAAAACTACTTACTAGATCTCGTTCAAACCAATTTTCGGTGAAAGTTTACATGGTAATGTACATCATATATTTTTTTTAGTTTTATCATTCTCTTATTTTAGAAGTTACAGGGTGGACACATTTTACCACTTTGGAAGTGTCTCTCGCGCAAAATATTCAGTTTAGAAAAAAAAAAATATTCGAAACCTCAATGTCATTTTTGAAGACCTATCCATAGATACCCCCACAGTATGGGTTTGTTGAAAAAAAAATGAGTTTCGTTCTAAGTATGGCGAGACCCAAAAATTTATTGTTTGTTTTCTATTTTTGTGTGAAAATCTTAATGCGATTCACAGAATACATCTACTTACCAAGTTTCAACAGCATAGCTCTTATAGTTTCGGAAAAAAGTGGCTGTGTCATACGGACGGACAGACAGACAGACAGACAGATAGACAGACAGACATGACGAATCCATAAGGGTTCCGTTTTTTGCCATTTGGCTACGGAACCCTAAAAACAAAGATGTACTTGTTAATCCGTAAAAATTTTGCAGAATTTTAGTCAATACAATGAAAACTTATGAAATTACGTTTAACATTTGACTTTTATGGCTCAATACAAAATTTTTTTAGATTCCCTATGCTGTTGTTGTAAAAATAACATTAAATGTACGCCTCTGTGAGGCTTAGGTCCAAAGTATGCCAACATTTTTGTATCTGTGGTTCAAATTTATTACTTTGTGGATATAGTAATAAGTCAGTCAGGTACTTAAATTGCTCTATCCTCGAGGGTGTGGTGATTTCAGACCTTATGTGGGGTCTTTTACTGGATAAAATTAACTGTATTTTACGGCCTTAAAGTATTATTACTGCAAGTCCGGACACATTGTATAACTAGATAAGAGTAGGGGAAGATTAAAGAATCGACGGATGGACCGTGTGACAAACTGACAGATAATAGGACTCGAAATGATGAATAAGGACAAGATAATGATGAAAAATATGAAAACAGCTCTGCAATGACAACATATACCTAATTAAAACAACAGAAGTTAAAGGTGTAGATTGAATTTGAATTTGTCACTATAGGTTTCGAACCCAATGCATAAGGATGGAAGGATGGAAGGAGGACACTCCGCTTTCGTTAATTAAACCCTGCTGGTTTGTTTTTTAACCCATTTTATATTCCTGCTTTTAGTCTTCTTTAATATTTTAGGTTGAATAGCTTTCGTAGTAAAAGGTTTGTGAAGTTTTGAATCCGTACCTCGTCCGCTCCTCGCATGGGGCTCGGGGCTCGGCTCGCGCCCGGGCTAGCATAATTCATACTTTAGTCGTGAAAACGTGACTAATAAACCGACAGACAGAGATACTTTTAAGTATGGATAAGAAAAATATCGATTCACATCGCAAGTATGCATTTGAAAGAATCTAGTGCCATATTAGGTATGCAGTACAAGTCGTGCTCGTGAGCCATTTGCAGCGCGCTAGCAAGCGAGCAGCATTTGATGATCAAAGTGGTTGCCGGTTGATTGACAACTATCTATGCTCAGTTCGATGAAATGTGAGTTATGAACAGAGCTAGTGGTGACTAAGCAAGTTGATATAATTTTAGAAATGATGATACTAACTTTACGTTATTTGCCATGATTATCCAAGTCTTCATTTGAAGAGTAATTAAAATTAAACGTTTTTTGAGCTTAGTACCAGTTTCTGTTCCTGACTCATTTTTCATCCTCTTAGCTAGCAACACAAACAGTTGCCTTTCATATTTATTGTACACTTAGCTTTGTACTTTTCATATCTTTGGAGAAGCCCCCAAACGAAGACTTACTAAATGTTACCTTGTTATGGTCTAGATTTCTGGACAAAGCACAGGCAAAGTAACATTATTAGCGATTGTAAAAAGTCAACATTTTAGAATAAGTATAGTATTTAGCGCATGACAATACCATAATATCTGTACTTTCTGACAATCGTTATCCTGGATAAAATTACTGGTTCACTTAGTGTTCTGCTTAGAGTCATCCCTTAAAAGCATAATCCTTCAAAATTAACGATCTTATGATACGCTAATAACTAATACCACCAAAAATGCGTATTCCTAATACCAATGACGTCATAAAACAAAGAATTCACCAACACAACAATCCAAACCAATGCGCTAAAATTCTAAATAAATACAAGCAAATCTCATTAATTTTCGTAACGTCTCGACTGTGACATAATCTCGATCTCGCATAATACAACACGAGTGAGTTACGTCACTTCCTTGCTCGCGATCTCGTTAGCATGCTGCGCGGGCGCAGACTGTATGTCAACCAGCCTTGCTTATGTTTGGGGCAGCTCTTATCAGTTCAGTAACGGTAGAGGACGGATAACGGAGGTGAGCGCGATTAGATTTGATAGTACCTCCTTATGTAAAATTGCACTGCCTCTTTCGTCTCTTGGTCGCAAGTGCAACTTCTGAGCCAAGAACTCCACGGTTCTTGGTTCTATTCTCAGGTCGGAAAAAGGGTTATTCGGCTTTTCCATTAGGAAGTTCTCTGTAGCAGCCAGTTGGTGGTGTGGGACTCCACCCCCAGTGCCTCGAAAAGCACGTTAAGCCGTTGCCGTTGGTCCAGCGCTTGCTCTCTTCCCGGTCGTGTCGAGATCAGAAGGCACTGAGACCTGCGCCACCTGCGTTTGCATCGTATACATTATTATGTGCACGGTAATAACCCCAACTTGGTTAATTAGGGTAATGATGATGAGCAAGTAGGGTAAAGTGTATCTGGGTGGCTATCTCTGGATCCTAAATTGGTACCTATTAACTGTTCCATTTTTTTTATTAAAACGTCGGATCATTTTGGTAGAACCGATGTTATGAGGAACTTTAACGATTATTTTCAGTTATCACTTTCAGCGCCTGAGTTTACAAAACATTTGCATTAGTCTTCATCGGATTCGTATTTCCCTGCCTGTGTTTCTGTTCCTGTTGTATAATTTGGGTCTCAGTACTTTTACCTTTACTTTTTAAAATATAAACTTCTTTCGTGGGAACGGTATACTTAGTGCTAGTCGATGAGTCGTGAGATTCCGCTCCGCAATCCGGTTTCCTTCCTTCCTGAACCTCGCTTTTATGTTCGCTACAACGTCTTTGAGATCCATGACTAACTTATATTAATGTTACAGCCATGACGGGCTCTAAAACTAAATAGTTGGAAGCCCTATAAACATTTTAGCGATTGATATCGCCTTATCTTACATATCCAGCTAACTATATTATATTATAAATGCGAAAGTAACTCTGTCTGTCTGTCTGTCTATTACATTTTCACGCTTAATCCGCTGAAGCAATTTAGATGAAATTTGGTACGCGGATAGTTTGAGACCCTGGGAAAGACATATAGGATAGTTTTTCTCCCGGTAGTGTATTCCTTTGGGATGATAAAACACTTTTAAGCGGGAAGAAGCTAGTCAAAAATAAATATTTTGATGTCCTACAAACATTTTAACGATATCAAAACCTTATCTTATCTATTGACCGCTAATTGCCCTGAAACTTAAGTCCCAAATATCTGGTGCAAGGTCCTGACGTCACAAAAATCGGTCCCAAGCTATACCTACCCTGTAAGTTAACCACAGTAACCACGTATTCCGTATGGTCGCATACGCGATGAGGTGGAGCAGATAACAAGTTGGTGTCGTAACTTTGTAATCGCAGGCGCATTCGCTCGAGCTCCGTGCAGCCACTCGCGCCATTCCGCCATCGTTGTCCGACGACCGCGGACGTTCGCGCCACTTTTTGACAGCTGTCAAATTGATCGCATCTTGACAACGCGAGTGTTTATTATTGACTTTTTTTTGGAGAATCTCAGTTAACTGTGATTCGAGTTTGTTTGTTTTCTTGGAGATAATTTGGTGAGTTGTTAGTTAGTTAATGGTTGATAGTTTAAGTGTTATTTTATGGCGTCCTTGTAAAATAATTGCATTTATTTCGGCTTTGGCTGCGGCTTTGATATGAGCGGTGGTTTTGTGTGAAAATAATTGACTTTTTGGAATATTATTTTGTAAAGTCTGTTGCCTCGTTGGGCAAAAAGTCCTAAGCTTTATTGAGGTTTCTGGATGAATAGTATAAATTATGGAAAAAAATACCGGTCCAAGCTAAACTTCGTCTTTTAAACTATTGGCCATTGTTGACCAACAAGTTTTTTCAACTGTCTAATGTTGGTAAGCGATTCTTCATCTCATGGCTTTAACTGTAAAACCAATAAATCCTAAATTATGTCACGAGTATGTGCCGAGAACTTTTCCCATTTTCTTTTCATGCCTTTTAAAACAATCAATTTCTAAGTAACACGATTACAAGCATTTCAAAAGCGAACAAGTCATAGTTATGTGTGAAATTACATAAAGGTGCATTACACAATAATTGCCGAAGCCATAGAAACGAATGGTTGAAGTGAGCGGAGTTGCGCCGGCGCCGGTGACCTTTGGGGGCAACGCGGGGTACTTGTACACACGTAATTCACCGGTAGATACTACTACAGGTACACACATTTGTTTACATACAAACAAACACAGACACAGAGATCTCTCATCAGACTGAACATTGAGTTAGAGGCCTGATTAAGTCAGATAAAGTTGAGGTATTTTTTTAAAGGTAGGTATATATTGGCAACAAACTTTTTGTTTTTTTGGGATGAGCACCCTCTCTCGCACCCGTGGCTCGATTGCAATAAAAGTGGATTAAGAAATGATCTCATATATTACTTTTATTTTTGCCACTAAAGTATTGCAATCATGAACCTGTTTGAGACTGGGACGGTCACTATCTCTGATCATTATCGGATGACACGCTGATTTGATGATAACTAATTAAATGCTTTTCGCTTTCTGATAAGATGCACTATATCTGTTATGCATTATATCATTTTCTCATGGCACGAAAGTGTCCCTGCGGCAATAAAGTTCTAATAGTAAAATTTGTGAAAGACTATTAGCATCAGCTATCATATTTTAACATAGACTGATAGCTGAATAAGTAATCAGATAATATGCCATTAGTAGCATCAGAGATTAAAGAACAACATATCATTCGAAACACTTCCACTGTGTAACCGACCGGTCCCATGCTTCTTGCATGCAGCGGCGTCACACGGACACGACCTTCACCTCTAGACAAAGTGACAGTTTATAATTCTAAAATTATAATTCAAAAACGTCGGTTACGCATGTCTAGGACCCCGTCGGCTATCAACAGCTACTGCTACAGTAACAGTATCTACTGATAGCCGATGGGGGGCAAGAGATAGCAGTGTAACCCTTTGTCTAATACTTAGGTGCCTTTTTCAAAACCCTTTGAGTGAAGGGAGGGTGGCCTTAACGTTACTCATCTCAACTCACCGTGACGACAGCGTAAAGATAACGTAACATAACTATGTAATACATGGATCATTATTTATTCATTATTTGCATCGCGTGAGTAAACTAGATCCAGATACTACGATATTTACATGTTTTTTTTATTAACAACTCATTTCGAGACGAGGTCGCATGCAATTTGTAAAACACGATTAACGTAGAATTTTAACTGAAAACAACAAAATATAATCGTTTTTAACGTTCCTTTGTATTGTTATTTTAGTGTTATCTATCATTCAAGAATTTGAATTTATACGGAATTTCTGGCAAATAAATGGGTATTAAGTTGGTAGTGCATTTTCGTCACTGCGACTTCTTGTTTTTTTCTAAACGTGACGTCAGTAACTGAATGCAAGTATAAAATATCTCCATAGATATAACATTCGTGCTTTGAACAAGCAGTTAAATAAAAGTAACTGTAAGTAAGTATAATAGGCAATATAATACATTAGGACTATTAGTTTCAAACACGATTATGTGGGGATTAGATTTACAGTTATTTCTATGTCTGTAATCTTCGAAATCTAGATTACCCTAGTTAAATTCATCCGAGTTCAAAGCTTACGAACATTAAGATTAAGTATAAGTATCTAATCAATCACTAAAACATCGTGAAGCAACTTTGGTCCCTAAGATCAGTCGGTCAATACTGTAGTCATCTCGTCGTGATCTAGGGATTGACGGTTTACTTCAAGCTCATTTCCATCTTCTCTAGAAGAAATATTGCAGCAGTTTCAGATTAGGAATAAAGTCTATTCTTTGTCTGTTTTTCTTTAGATTTTGTGAATGTTATAACTCATAAATATTAATAGGTATGTAAATACTTAAATGTAATGACTTGAATATTGGCGTTCTTTGTCTGTCTGTATGTACTGAGTAATTTATTTCAGCTGTTCAAAATGTAATGAATGTACATAATACAGTAATTAACTTTGCTTAATGTCGCCCAATGATATCACTGTATAACGGATTGTATTTTGATCCGATATTGAAAGGACAGACTTTCATGATTCATGGTATGACACTGCTGTGGTAATGTAAGTCTCTACGTAAATGGTAGTAATTTCTTATGTATGAGTTATGCGGTAACTACTCGTCTGTCGTAAACAATAGCTTGAGGCGTTGTTTTTATTTTTTGATCCACATCACGTAAAATCTCAGTGTGGTCTAAGTTTCGAGTTTTGAACTCACTAACAGAAGTGACTAGTATAATATATTTTTCGTACCACTTGCTCAAAAAAGTGACATTCTATGCCACCAAAAGCGAACATAACAATAGTCATTTTTAATCTGTTAAAAACAGGGAAAGAAAATTGTACTGAATTTCATTCATCCTCTAGGGGGAGAATGTGATTTAAATTTGGAATACTTATCGAAATTTATACTGAACTACATCTGTGTTTACACCATTGAGTTTGTATATAAAGCATTATACATCTTTTTGAAAAAGGAATACGCATTTATTATGCAGTTATGATTATTAAATAAAATTACGAAAACCGACGAGGCCGTATGAGCTTGATGCCTTTGCTTTTCCGACAAAAAATATTAGTCTAGGAATTTGCCGCGTTTTTGTTTTCTTCAAATACATAAACGTTAAGTTTATTTTACTTTTAATTGTCATTATTTTTAATAAATGCTAATCTCATATTATTATTGTGTAAATTTTTTCGCAAATGGTACGAAAAGTAGAGTATTTTCCTCGGTGATAAAGCTGTCTTAGTCTTGGGTGAACTTAAATCCCTCGCTTCACTCAGGACTCGTCTTAAATCCCTCGCTTCGCTCGTGATTTAAGTTTTTAACACCCTCGCTACACTCGGGACTAATCCTGGAGTCCTTCGTTACGCTCGCGATTTAAATCGTCACCCGCGACAGAAGACACTGCTTTATCCCCTTGGTTAATAATCTACTATTATATTTCAAAACTATAGCATCGGTAATTCCTAAGCTTACCAGCTGCTAAAATAACTTGGTTTGATTAGATTAAAGTATCAAAATAAAGGTAAACTTGATTGAATTAAGTTACGAATCTATCTCTTGCCTGAAATTATTAAAATAATACGTAGATTTATAAATCACTCTGAAAAGTTTCTGAGGGTGTCACCACACCCTCAGAAACGCCAATCCACCCTCAGAAAACCAGTCAATCTATGGTAAAATGGATCATTCTACGTCGATACAGTTCCTACTAGTAGGCGTTTTTTTTGTTCTGTGTCCTACTACACCAAGCGACTAACATCGATCGGGGATCAAAGTTTCGAAGATTAATGGGATCTTCTTTTATCCTCCCTGGCGAGAATAACGTATTCACCAAGTTTTTCAGTACAGTTTCACTCGGTCATTAATAAAAACAATAATACTTTGCAGTCGCTTCTTAAATTCTTGTCACATCCGGAGGAAAACATATCCGTTCTGTCAAGCTTATCTCGAAGAACTTCACTTTATTATTGAAGATAAGCAGAGGTCTAGTTCGTGTTTATTTACTTTATCATCGCTAGTATTCGGTGCCGTGTGGTTTCCACCATGATTGAGTCACCAGCCTTTGTTTAGAAGCTTACAATAATATGAAATGCGTAATATAAACATCATAGATTAATAGGCAATTATTTGAGAGAATTACCAAAACAATTCAAAATACCTTTCCATAAATGATAAATGTTGTGAACCTGAAGGATTTTGATGGAAAATCCTAATCCATTGCTCGATATGTTTGTTTAACTATAAATAAATAAATAATAATATCGTAAATAACGATGAATGTTGTTGAATTGTAAAAATAGCTATGAATTATGTTATATACCTAGATATCCTAGATATCATTAAATAATGGCATTTCCGGTTTAATTAATTCTGCCTGTAAAAAATATAAGACGAAATACCTAAATATCATACTTTTAAAGATCTAGGTATAGTGCAAAACCCACGTTAATGACCTGTGCAGTATCGTACATTGTAGTCTTGTATTGTTTTGTATTCTTTTCAGGGACAAAGAACCGAGACCATTTCTCTCATATTAAACAAATTAACAAAGTAATAAAATGATTCATAGTAAAAGTAGTACGCGTAAATGTTCTCAGGAAGGCAGCAGGGATTCCCACGGCATTGGCAAGATTGTCAATATTGTACGTTGGTATCCACTGACATTGCCTCTCTAATACTAACACTATGGATATTTTCATAAACATGTACACCAGCGAGGCTTAAGGAAGATGCAATGAGAGTTGCTCACGGTATTGAACTACGTTTTTCAACACACATACGAATTAAAAATGTTGTATTTTTATAAAAAAATGTTCTTAGGCCGCGAATTTTGGTGCAAGCCGCAAACCAGTCTGTTGATAAACAAAGGAAATATAAAAAGAAAAACAGACGTGCGTCAGTGTGTGAAATACACTACATTGTTAAATTCAAAGCAATGCAACAAAATATTGTTGTCGAGTAAGTGTGTTGAAAAAAGGTGTTCTCATGTCACAGACACTGCAGTATCCGCTAGCTAACGATGACGTCACAAGTCGGTGACATGTAGATCCCCGACCGAGGCCGATCTCGATCGGATCGGGACGCTTTATTGTTTTAAATTAAACAAAATGGGCCACGGCAATCATAGCACTGGCCACTGAGCCGATACTTCATAGGCGAAAAGATTTAGAATGAACCGTCCTTTTTTAATGAAACGTATTTTTGCCCGCGGCTTGGCTCCCATTCCATGTCATATAAGGATAGGATATCCGTTAGCCTTCCTATGGCACTAATCGATAAGCTTTCTACCAGTGAAATAATTTTGGTGATAGGATAAATACTTTCAGACGTTAATTGTTACAAACAAACCAAGAATAAATTACTTCAAAAACCTATAATTATATGCCTCTGCATCACCCAAAGGTTGAATGGTAGTCCGCCTCTGTACATTTGTAATTTGTGAGCGTAAGTATTAATACAATTAACTAGATACTTTTTTGTACATAAGATTTAATTTACCATAAATCAAGACTAAGACGTAAGGACTAAGTTAAGTACTATTGCATAATTCAGGAATTAGATTATTTACTAATAAACAAAACCGGTCTTGGATTACGTCTATAAAACTACATTTTTTGACAACAATAACCTGTACCGTTACCAACTTACGATCCTGTACCGTTATCAACTTACAATCCTACTACTATTATTAATTAATATGCGAAAGTATAAGAGGATCGATAGATTTAAACATGTTATATATTTATTACTTATCACACTTCAGTACAAAATGTCTTAGTGCTGCCCTAGCTCTTGTACAAGAACATTCTGTATCACAAGAGTCAGAGAGCAGGTAGGTTGACGAATGGCTATTAAATTATACTAGCGACCCTCCCCGGCTTCGCCCGTGACAAATTATACACAAGAACTTTCCTCGTTTCTCACTCTTTCCGTCCGTTCAGTAGTTTTTGAGTTTATCACGTACAGACGCGGCGGGGCCGCGGGGTGCATTTTTTTAATAATATGAAGTGATAGTAATATATTGTTTGTAACTAAAACTATTTTGATGTAAATTTTCAGTACTTTTATACACATTGGCTATAATTTATAAAGATATTGGCGAAGTACTAATTCCACGCGGGCGGCAGCTAGTAGCCAATATATAAATTACAACCAAAATGGTAAAAGTGTAGAGACCAACACGTCAGTTGGTAAACACTTATTTTGTCAATTAATTGACTCATTAGAGGAAGTCAAACAAAAGCTCTCTAAGCATGTAATTAAGTAAGAAGATGTACATAGCAAATTAGCAATCCATTCATACATAAACTCACGCCTTATTCTCACGGGGACAGGCAGAAACTTCAGAACGCAGCATACTTGTTAAAAAACAACAGTTACTTGCATATGTATGTTTAGAATAAAATATAGATTTGTATAAATTAATATCATTATACATAGAAACAGGAAAATAGTCTTTAAACTGTAAACTCACTTCATATTTTTTATTTGTTGGCAGTACAGTTACAAACTTCCAATAAGGAAAAGTTAACTCAAAAGATCTGAGTAGGTAAGTTTTTGGTTTTTGAAAAGCAAAAATATTTTTTTTGAGTTTCTAAAACAACAGCATACCTACGTTTATAAATAAGTTTCTATTCTATTCTGTTGCTCAATGATAGGTTGACTTTGGAGATAACGTATATTTATTTCTATTGTACTAATCTACATTTTCCTGCTAAACAATAGAACTACGTTTATCAAGATTAGCGCATACTAACTTGGTTAGATATCGTGAATTCGTGAGGTCACTATAAGTAATCTTATTGTGGGTAACGGGATTCCAGTTATATTATTTTAGCACATATATACTATCAACTCACCAGCACGTCTGTATTCTTCGAAGGTTAAGCAGGGGCGTAGCTACCGCTGTATCAGCCGTATCAATGATACGGGGCCCCCGATATACAGGGGCCCGACGAGTAGAACCAGACGTTCGGAAAATGTTATCCACAGTCTCAAATTCTTTTTGATAAGAGGTTCGATTTTTGTATTTTTTATTAAATATATCTTATTTGTTATGATGACAGCATAATATCTCTTATG
This sequence comes from Orthosia incerta, assembly GCA_948252205.1. Lineage (NCBI taxonomy): Eukaryota > Metazoa > Arthropoda > Insecta > Lepidoptera > Noctuidae > Orthosia > Orthosia incerta. Next base: position 32,481,706 of record OX411747.1, on the reverse strand, counting down.
CCTTCATAGCATCCTTATGCTCCAATTTAGTAAATGTAGTAAACTAAAGCAAAAGAACTTATCCAATCCCAGCCAGGATTCTCTCATTTTAAGCTCGTTTCACTCGTGCTTCATCCTCGTCCCTCAAAATCGTTTAACTTATCCAAATAAAGAATTCGTTAAGAAGTCTCCTATTTTATTTATTTTGGAAGCATTATCGTTTTTGTTATTTTCTGCATTCCGGTAGAAGGGTCTCTCTTGTGAAATATTAACAACACCCTATAGGATTAGCTACGCCATTGGTTAAGAGAGATCAGAGGTGTACCTTAAAGTAATCCAATGTAAAAAGGACGAGCCTTTTGCTATGAACCGAGTACGATGCCAGACTTTGGGCTGCTACTGACACATATGAGAAGTAAAAATCTAAAAACAATTTTGAGCACCTGCTCAGATCCATTAGACGCCCTAACAACCATGATCTACCTTTATTCCTACCACCATCTTGTGTGATAGTCCTCAACGCGACCTCTCGGCCCCTCATTTAATGACTTGTGAAAACTGGTTGGAAGAATTATGTTAAGTTTTTATTACATTTTGGCAGTCACGTCGTTGTTAATGTTGAATATTTCGTTGATGGTTTGTGTTTTAAATAATGGTTGCGAGGGTGCAGTTCGCTTCGTTGTTTATTACATTTTATACTACCAGTGGCTTCGCCCGCGTAAAAGTCAGAAATTATCCTAATAATAATAATAAATTCATAATAATAAATTCATTTATTTGCAAACAAGTGTCACAGTTACATAAAAGCTCTGCCTCCTGAACTAGGTAGTTAACCTGTATCTCAGGAGACAGATCCCTTCCAAATTACATAACTCAGTTGGTTTACATTCTAGGTACAGTGCTAATTAAACATTTTAAGTAAAAGAAATATTAATCTATGAAAAGTACGATTACAAAATAAAAAACTAAACCAAATAAATATAATATAAAAAATATGAAAAATATGATTGCCCGTGTGGTGTGGTGTGTTGTGTATGATGGTGTGTTTTGTATGTATGTATTCGGAATTAAAGGTGGATTTATGTTGGTAGTGCAGTCCTTTTATTTGTTTGGGTTACTGGGAAAGCAGGACCTAAGGGAGCATATTTAGTTTACTCCCAGGGTAAAAAGTATCATTTGTTTTTATTCAGGTCCCAAATATATCTCTATTTACCCATCTGCTGCTGTGTTTCATAAAGAGATAGAGTTACTTTTGCACTTGTAATATTAGTATGAAAGTACGGCTAACTTATCATTTAACTTCTAAATTTCAGCAGTTATCGAACGATACTTGTTCGTTCATCGTACACAAAGACAAACTTTCATTAATTTATGCGAGTGATAAAACAAGTATTTTCCAACATTTCACTCTGTCATAAGTCGTTTACCTTGACTTGTACAGTCATTCTTTTGCATCCCTTTACTTAAAAATATCGTTGCACCCGGTGACCAAATCTTTGACAATATGTCATGATGAGACAAAAATACATATATTTTATCTTTAACTTGATTTTATCTTGACATTATCTAGGTTTTACACACGACCTTTAGTTTTGGAGGCAGCACTAAAATAATTCTTGTAGCCTTTCTCTAAGTTACTCATGCTGATAACACGGTACAAGTTGGTATAGATAGATACCTAACGGCCCGTACTGATAAGTGATACTGATAACGATTACATGTTACCAGTTGATACAATAGATACTTATTGTCACAGTAATCACAAATCAATCAATTCTAATATCTCTCAAGACAGACTACCATTCTAGTTTGGGGCTCTCTGGCAATTTTATCCATCGAGGTAAACTGTAGTAATATTTAAGCTACTTTGACATTTTAATTTGTTTTAACTGACTACCAGCTACCACCTGGATAATAACGGTTTTTGTCTATCTTCTGATGACTCTTTATTATCTTTACTTTACCTTTATTAACTTTACATCTTTATCGTGATTTTTCATGCTTTAAAATGATGAATAAGATTTTTTTTATTTTTATGAATATAACATTTCTTATCAATAGGCTTGTTAACTACATATTTTTATGGATACACTCACAGAACAGTTACTGTGGATACACTACTAAACGATACATGGACATGATGGACATTTAAGTACATAGTTAAACCACAGATAATATAATACCAGCATGTTAAACATACCCTGCGTTCATAATACCACAAGATTTATTAAATATGCTGCAATTAAACACCACTAAATTTAAAATATTGACGATTTAACTTGAAACAGACAAGTTTTACAGTTTTACGTTACTGTTATCATTTCAACAAATCATGCAGGAATGTCTCAAAATAAAGTTGAAACATCTCAGTTTTGGCGTGGCGAGTGCCGACGTCTTTATTTACAAAATTCGTTCAATTTGTGATGATTCCAGCAAATCTTCGGATAGCTTACGGTTTGCCTCGTGTTGTGAAAATAATGGCAAATGGCACATTATCCGTTGTTCGTGGAATTCGGATGTAAAGATCTGTTTATACAGAAGTAGCCAGTTGTTATTCTTATTCAGAACTGAACATTTGGATAGGTTTGTCGACTACAAAATGGTATGGTGCATCATAGATTGTAGAGTAATTTATAACTTTGTAAATTATATTTGACTAGCTTTTTCCCGCGGCTTGGGTCTCCTCTGGCCGCATAGGCGCCTTGCATCTTCCGAGATAAATATAACCTTTGACATTCCGCAGTAGTGTAGTAGCATACTATCAGTGAAATATTTTTAGTAATCTGTTTTTAAGCGATACCTCAAACACACTTTTTTACCTCTTTAGTCTTACATTAGATTTAACGAAGGCAATAACACAAGTAAAGATGACTAGGTAGTATATTATAGGTAAGCTTAGATAACTGAGAGAATAGCCCGCAGACTCGTAATAAACTCTAGATTCCGGTTCACAAACCAGTTCCCCACAGAACAGATAGTTTTCCCTGTTAGCTATGTCTGCCGGATTGCCGGCTGCGAATGCAATGAGTAATTGTTGCACTCTTCGGTTTTACAATACCTATGTATAATATTAACAATGGTACTTATATCAGGAAGTTTGAACCACAAGACAGTTTTTTGAGGAAATTTATGCAACACTCGTGAATTCTAACTGACACTATGACCTTTGCCTTAGATTTGCTCGAGAGCCAAAACAAAAAGACAAATCCTTCAGATTATACACAAGTTTCTGTGAAATTGCAGCTGTTTCGGTCCAGGGTTGGTGTGTCTACAGATAATATAATACTAGCATATTATAAATGTTGTCTATAGCTCGTCCAGCTATCTCTCTATCTTCTGCCCGGTCTGCCAAAACGCCTTCTGGCTGTATCAGGGCTCTATATAGTGGTTATTTACGATAGCCGACAGCGCATTGGGCACAAGGCGAATGTTGCCAATCCAGTCTCACTTCAGACACTAGGGATCTTCTGTAAATTGTGTTCTAATTATCAACTTAGCACAGGTCCACTACGTACCTAACACCACAACACAAACCTAATATTGAATCACACATCTTTTTATTTAATAATCAGGAATTTTATAACCGGTAATGGTGTTTGTAAACACCTTATCACTCTAGTAGTAGAAGTAAGATGCACCTGCAGCGTGAAGTCACGCGTTATGCCACATTTCATTCGTCACAGCCACGCCATGTCATATACTGGCCACAGAACACCGTGTTTTCACTGCTGTGTGACTAACGAATGTTTTTTTCAATTAGTCGTTTTTATAGTGGTGGTGAGACTTCTAAAGGTCAGGTCTGCATTGGTTTCGCGTTAGGAACGCTTTTATCGTAATATTTGAGCTGGTCCTTTGGTACTAAATTTCTGGAATTCCAAACTATTCAAAAGTCAAAAGTCAAAGCACTTTATTTCAAGTAGGCCAGTTACAGGCACTTTCGAATTGTCAAAAGACAAAACAAAATATTACAAAATTATGGTGCTACAGTCCCAGTCACAAGACATAATAACTGTGAAAGTACCGTAGATGCCCATTCCAAGGCGTAGATCTCTATGGAGAAGAACGGCCAAGAAACTCCATGAACACTCTTTTTCAATTAGGTAATTATTACAAATCATTTGTTACATCATTCATGTTGAGATTACACATTATGTGAGAACGATGTAGAAAGTTAAAAGTGTCCATAGTAAATATAAAAAGACAATTCAGAAATAAAATTAGAATCAATTAAAATAAACCATGGCAGCTAAGAGATGACCAGTCCCAACCGACAGCGCCCGTTCACGAACATGACACATGTATCAGCACCATTCAGCTCAAACATTTTGAAGGGAGCTAAATGATCCGACACACGCGCCACCATCGGCGAGACATTTGAGTGAGCATGACATACTCTCAACCACCGGAGTCATTCAAGTCAATAGAAGACGTAGGTATCTAGACAATGATAGCTCTGAAGTACATGGTACTCACACAATGCTGGCTATGCTGCTATATAATACTAGAAAGATTAACTCTATATAATGCAAAGATAGTAGCAATCTTCATCAGCTCCGACAATAACAGTAAACGATACCTACGACAGTCATACCAAAAAATAAAATTTAAAAAATACACATAAAAACGAAATTAAAAAAAAATAATAATATTTAACCTGACAGCAAGCTAATTTTGGTAAAAGAACACGAACATTGTCTTGAGTTCAACACAGCGACCAACTATGCTTATATTTTAACAACTTTCGGTTTAGTTGAAGAGATAGCTCGTTTCCAATGTTATATTATTGGATACTTGCCGACGCAGCATATCATGTATTTAGTAAGCACATCTCAATTTGCCTTCATCTCAATAGGCACTTCGTTTCTAGCCTATCTTTCATGTTTCAGAGCAAACTCCTTTAACTCTTAAAAAAACGATAATCCGGCAGTAAATTGATTTTTGACTGCCTGCTACCAAACGTTTATTAAAACTTAAACATTGTGCAAAATCTTTTGGCCATCTTTTAATACAAAACTTCCTCACAATTAAAAATTATAATTAATTCATCCGACACTTACACAATTTTTTTTTGTCTAGACTCCTTTTTTTTTTTTGTAGAGACTAAACTACTTTTCAAAAAACGGTTCCAAAAATCGATGCCAACCAGAAGTAGAGGCAAATAATTTAAAGGTCAGCAGCGGTTGACCGGATCAGTTGAGCAACCGACCTTGGGTTTACCAGTTCGTGACCACTTTTCACTTTTTTCTTCCATTGCTGTCTGATATGGGCTTTTGGTACAAGTGTTAAAACAAATATAACACTAGATATTACAGGATTTTAGGCTTCGATGTCGCAATGGTGTAAAAAGTTTGTGGATATGTCGTAAAGCCCTTGATCAGAATCAGTTGTAGGACCTACTTAGGTAAGTGGGTTACTTTCATACTTACAAAGTTGTGTTTTGCCGAACAAAATCAGAGTCTTCTAAAACTGTAAAATTGTAAATATAAGTAAATATGATGATTTTACGAGAAACTCTTGAAGTAGGTACTTATCCGATTATGAACATTGCATTATGAACAATACGCTATAAGCTCATATCTATCTACACACTTTATCGCGGTAAATAACGCACGGTTCCTGCAGATTATGCCACTGGAGCGAAGCTACGGGGCAAAGGCTATATTCATGAAGCTTTAGTTTGGTATTATTATATACTATTTAATCTTGCAGTGGTTTATTCTAAATATTCTAATTTCACTAAATTCGCGCACTTAACATCTAAACAATTCAGATCCGGGAACGAAATGGAAACCAGTTTGTTTTCTGTTTTCACCCGTATTAGTGTTGTGTTGGAAGAACAATACAACGAATTAGCGACTCCTCAACAACAAAGAAGTTCGTTCGGTGTGTCACTGACAGGCGTGGAGCGTGAAATTGCCCAAAATATCTTGTTGCTCTGCTGTCTATTGGATTCACAATCATTCCTATGTAGTTTTTGCCCGTGGCTTCGCTCTCGTGGGTTATCCCTCAGGAAACAATCTTACTTCTTTAGATTAACACTTTTTGTGTAATTTTGTAGACTCAGAATGCTTCCATTTTAGCTACATTTCATTTGCTTCCCTCCACTTCGTGGGATCAGCCATTTTGCCACCTTATTGATATTCTCATCTCATTTTTTCGTTCTATTCTTGGGAAGCCACTTTTATTCGATAAATATGCTACGTAGGAAGGAAAGAGGATTCATGTTTTGGAACAGTTACGACAGAAGGTTATTGGACAGTAGGATGTTTAGCCAAAAACCATAGCAAAAGCAACAATTTCCTGTAAGAAAGTGGCGTGTTTACATTCGTTTATATCCATATCCGCACCTCGCAACAGGTCCATCAAAGGTCACCCATATTTACCAAGCATTCACTTGGACAACAAAACAAGCATGACAAAGGCAAGCGAACCCGCGGGCCGGTGTAGTAAACATCCGTAATACTATACTATTATGTTTGCTAAACAATATTCGTACTGGTTGGTGAGTTCGTTTTGAGGATGTTACACCAAAGTTGGGGTTGGCCACTATATCTGCGTTAGATGTTTGGGTTTCGTAGCATACAGATGGAAAATGAAAGAAAATCAAACAATTGCCGGGCTCGATAGTCGAAATGCCAAAATGTATGGGATTGGTCACTTGACATTTCGATAGCACTTTGGCATTTCCAGACATTTTTTACTCATTTCCAATTGCTCGGTGATGAATGTCACTTGTCCAAAGCCTCAGAGACGTATAAGGAATCGCAACAACTACAAGTTGAAACATTAATACAAGAATTGAATTTAACTTTTTGTGAATAACTTTCGCTTTTTTCTCAAGAAACAATTTGATCAGCTGTGCGACCTTCCAATGTCAGAAGTGAAGTAATTTCTTAGCGGCCATTGCCCAACAAGTTATTGCTACATTATACCCATGACGAGGCGAATTTAACACAATAATGTGGACAAAATCAATGTTTTAGCGACAGGTTTTTTGAAGAACAATGTGTAAGGGTTGGGCAAACTCTTTGAAAAGTCACTCAAATATATATTGTAGCTGTCTGTAAAATATTTGATCCTTTTGTCCGAAAAAATGTTCAAAAATTAAAAGAGACCAATGTTTCAGATGATTCGCTCGTCTGAGAAATTGGTCTTTTGCCCGAATAAAATGTAAGTACTAAAAGTGATAGAGCGTTTTCCGGTCCACGAATGTTTCACCAAAACACCATTGACAATATTTTTGTTTTCAACCAACGTTTCGTATACTATTTATTTCACAAACGATTTATTACGCAATAGTTTTCTATACTAATATTATAAAGAGGAAAGACTTTTATGTGTGTTTACCGAATAGGCTCCGAAACTACTGGACCGATTTGAAAATTCTTTCACCAATAGAAAGCTACATTATTCCTGAGTGGCATAGGCTATTTTTTAATCCCGATAATTGGTCCTGTGGGGTGGTCCACGAGAGCGAAGCCGCGGGCAACAGCTAGCATTTTATAAACACTCGCTTTACAAATGCTTCGGATGATATTTAATTATTTATCATTTAATAATTAGATCATTTTGTAATAATCACGTTTATACTAAATATCATTTTATAATACATTTTCTAAACTAGTCATAAAGTGATCATAACGGTATTGTTTTTTAACATTGAAGTTGCTTCTGCATAGTCGCCGGCGCTGCGGGCAGTGCAACCCCTTCGCCCTTACGTAACAAAGGATAGGCACCCATGCTTTGTTACTGCGGGCGGAGGTTGCTCTCCCTTCACGCCTCCGGTTTTTATATAAACTCTAGTGGTAGCAGCCAAAAGACTACGTGAAGTTGGGGTGCTCCGATTCGATTTTGGAACAGATTCGAAATATTTTAACCATGAAGTGTCATGAACTACAAGAGGAACGGATTGAATGACACGTTAAATTCATAAATAAATATTTGATAACCTGACAAGACACCGCGAATTCCACTAGAAGCCAAACAAGCTGCCTAGCCTTTTCGCAACTATGTTGAGGTCGACTTCGTAGCCTATCGGATGCATTTGAGTACCAGTATTTTACACGGACCCACTGCCTCTCTGACCACCAAAACCCAGGTACTGGGAAATGCAATACGAATTACATTAGAAGAGTGCAACTCTTGCAACTCAAAACAATTTAACGGTTTCTCTTAACAAAACAAACTTTGCTGCTGATAACGAAACTATTAACAATAAGAGTGTAGAAGCAATCAACTAAGTTAATCTGTAGCATCGCTAATTGCTCGCTCTGTTTGCTCCATTGACTATTACTACATTAATTACAAAAAATCTGATTGGGTTCCTTTTTATCCGACTTCTCAAAAAGGAAGAGAGATTCTATTTCGACTTTAAGTATTTTGAATGTATTTCAAAGAGGTTTTGTAGTCACACAACCACACAACAGAGACAAATGAGCCCAGCTAGAGTAACAAAGATAAAGTAAAGAAGATGGTACTAAAGAAAGATGGCCTCTTCTCAAGGGCTTACTTAGTGGAGATCTAACTATGATATCTAATTACGCTAATAAATACGAATGTTTATAAAACGGATACCTACAACATTAAATTCGAGGTAACTGTGTTAAGGTGTGGTAAGGTAATTGTTTAGGACTGTATTTTGATTTCGGTATTTTTTGGAAATTATAGACTACACACACTGAAAACGAGTCTTCTGCAAACAATAAACATTATTTCATTGAGTTTCGACCACTTCAAGTTCAACCCGAACCAGCCGCAGTCTTACGTGATGTTTGCGAATACATAACAGATAACTGTTTACTGGACACTATCAGAGCATGACGTGTCGGAATCTACTGGATAGCTACCGAGCTCATCAGCTGTAACAGGAGGTTATGGAGAAGTGATGTTAATTCACTTTTGTCTCCAAAAAGTGCTTCTCCCTTACTAAAATACTGTCGCCAATGGCAATCAGTGCTTGAGAAGAGTTCTTTGCTATGCATTGGGACAATACTAGATTGGTATTTTATTGTTAGGATACAAAAGATTCTGCGCCTTTGTTGGCCACTATCATCAGCCCACTTCTGTGCTGTACCCATTTCTTCTGGCGCTTTGCAAGCCTTAATCAGAAATTTAGATCACTGACGGTTGCATCTTAATCTTCATACAAGCCTATCAGGTTTCACATAACCATAGTAATGTTCACAAAACAGTTCTCTAAGCGACCTAAATTTAAAAAGCGACATCATGGCCTTTGGTCCGAAAGAAAAAACTTTCGGACCAAAGGCCACGATGTCATTTCCTGTTTGGGCACACTACATCCTAGTTTGGACTTGTGACTTTTACCTATGAGTACATTGTTTGTATGTATCACAAATTCCGTGTTTACCTTTATACTGCCGCTATAAGTCATTACAACTGACAAAATTATGAAGTGTGTAAAAAATATTTTGCTGTGCAAACAATAAAAAATGTTTTGATGACACCTTTTACCCAAATAACACCAATTTTCTAGTCTGCCACTTGTGTTAATAGTCATAATAACAATAGTTTATAAAGGTGATGATTATTTGAATTCAGAACGCGAACGGTTCTTCCCATCGTGCGCCCGCGCATCCTTGACTCCGCACGATCCATAGAAACACGACCATAACAGCGATTTGATGATTTATCGTCATATTGAAACACCTGTTTTGAATTAAACAGATATATATTTACATTTTTCATGATATTTTGTTGAACGACTACCGTTGCGCAGTATTTTATAAACTTTCTACCTTTTTGATAGATTTTTTACTTTCCGCAATTTTGGTAGTTCATTTTCATCATCATTTCAGCCGAAAGACGTCCACTACTGAACATGGCCTATGTTCCCCCAAGTGTTGCCTTACGACTGGTGCTGTGTGTAGTAGTTTGGTAGTTACGGTAGTTGTACGAGTAGTAAAATTTAATACGTAGTAGAACTCAATAAACTAAAAAAAAGTTAGGATACATCTGGTTTTGCTCGCGAATATTTATCATACGACTGCACAGCATGATTTTCTTCTTGTTTACGTCTTTTTAGTTCGCTTCTTAAGCTGTCGGGCTTTTTGATTTTTTAATTAACTTTTTTTATTTACAACAATTTTATATTTTTTATTATGTTCATTTAATCATATAAGTGTTATATATTTTTTAAATCACCTCTACCCCCACACGAAGGGTTTGGAAGAAAAAAAATTGGGCCAACACAATATGGCGCCCAAAAGTTCCCATTTTTTATTTTCCAACTTTAATGTAGCCAGTGACACTCGCAAGGTTAAGACGAATCGATTGAAGTAAGAATCATCAAAATCGATCAACGCGTTTGGTCTCTAGAACACCACTTAAGAACATGCATACATACATAGACTGATAAACACATTACCCTCCTTAGGCAGTCGGGTAAAAATCCCGTATCGACCTACGACAAGTTTAGTTTCGTTTGATTTCCAAATCACAGATTGTGAGGCTTAGTAAAAATATTATGTTTTGATTTCAAGGTGGTTATGTAAGTCCGCATACCCAACGTGGATCACCTTGAGGTTGCGCGTAGATGCGCAGGCGCTGGGTCGCAGTACTTTGAAATTACTAACTACGATTCGAAGTTTAATATTGTTTTGGTTCTGTCCTTTTCTTATAGGGTCTGACAAGTTTCATTCAGAGTTCAATTTCCTATTGCACTCCTTCTTTTTAAGTCAATCTTCTTTCTTAATATTTCTATATTTTGGGCCTCTGTGGCCACGGTAATAGCAGCGTCAGTAACGTTCGTGAGTCCCTAGCACGAGTTAAGTTCTCAAAAATGTAGGCGTATAGCCACCTGTGCCACAGCCTATGAGTCATATTCTGCACAGTGGCACAATTTTCTATAGCACTAGACATGGACTAAAGTAGGCCTCACCAATCGTAACATGTCGTTGAAGTGCCAACAAAGTTGCAAAATAATGCAAACCTTACATTACTCCCAATCTACAATGGATGCAACTTACATCAGTATTTTTTTTCCGAAGTGCGTTGTTTACACATGGAAAGTCATTGTAGCGTAACACAGTCGGTTACCACGTGTTCAACAATACGAAGTGGGTAAGTAATTCTCACTACATGCACGTGGCGTCGTCGCTATGTCGTAAAGACAAGACCTACATAAATGACCTACAGAATGCCTACTTAGTGTTTACAAATTCGAGACAACTGTTGAACTGAGAACTTAGAGTCTTTGAACCTGAGGCCTTTTATTTTTTGTTATCGGGGGAAAACCTTCAAAAGGCGCCTGTACTTTTGGGGACCAGACCAAGGAGACTGGGATTTTTACCTCACTAACCACCCCGGTGATCACCATCAGCATGTAGCCGCGGGGTCTCTTAAAAGATCACCCCGTAACCCCTTCTGTGCAACGCCTGCCTGTTATGACACATCCCTGGGGAAACCGAAAAAGCGTCTCCCCTGAGCTTCGCTGTACACGGTAGCACGTGATCACTATGCCACCGTCTTCCCTAAGGTTACTTAGCTAATGAGAAAATAATGACATAGGTACTCTAATAACTAATTCGGTTAAAAAAAATCCCCGAAATTATCAACTAGGATTTCGTTGTTATTTACTTGATAGAGACCAATGTCGTCCTTTATCAATCATGATTAATCAGAAAACGATAAATTAATTTAATATAGCAGGGTAAGACCATAAAAATAACAATATGCATTTTAGTATTGATTAATATGGAACATGTTTTGTAGAATTCATTTATGTCAATTTTCTCTACAGTTACATACAAGTTAACATTTATCTAGAAGTAGGAAATGACTTGTTTGAGATTCAATTCTTGATTGGCTAGCCTGCCCTTTGTATATTGTATGCGTACAATAGACATATATTATCTCTAACCCTGCCTTGCAATGGGTCCTGAAGCTAGAAACACTGCAGATGAGCCAGCGCTGATATCAGACCCAGAGCTATTAACATAGTCGTCAAACCTGAAGTTTGCTGTATGGTTGGACAGGAGCGGTGCACACCGACCGCTTGTGGTCTGATAGGCTATACGATGCAGCGCATCATATGGTATAACATACCATCCTTACGCAGGTCTTGCACCCTCTTTTGACCAAATCAGTGATTTAGATATTGTTTGATACTTTGACCAATTTTCATCGATCAAGGGTCTTTCTTCCCTCTATATACTTATTCTCCCAAGCAACCAGCTTGATGTGGAGTTTTTATTTCCAGAGCTAGTATCGTTTACAATCTAACGAGCCCTAACAGTTCTTGTTTTGGTAAAATTATTAGGTGGCCGCAGTGCTCTGTCTGCGTTGTGCGTGCAATGGACTTAGCAGATCCCTCCATCTTTCACGTGGGTTTCCCACTGCTCACCGTATAAGGTATTAGAATAAACCCTATGCTCCCACACGCCCGATAGAAAGGCTTCTATCGGGTATCTTATGCCCGTCGCCGTTCTGAGCCAGTTTATACGCGGGTACATGCGCGTGGAACGTTCGCGACGCATCGAAACAATTGCATGTATCCGGGAGGGTGGGGTCACAGTGCGAGAGGTCACGGGCTCACGGCTGTCTTTCGTAGATTGGTCATTTTCTTATCTGTATTGGTTTACTAGCTTCTTCCCTCACTTCACTTCCGTGGCTTGTCCCACTGGATCCGTTCGATTTGGTGAACGTCAGTTTCAATAAGTGCTACCTCAGGACCTCTACACTCTCACTGCGTCAGCGATAGCTTTCTGTCAATGAAATGAAACATTATCGTAATCGGATCAGGAGCGCCAGAGATAACCGTTTACAAACAAACTTATGTAAACACACAAACAATTTTTATCTTTAAGTAAGTAAGCCAAGTTTGAATATTGTACAAACTAATGTTAAGTTTATACAATGCATCTTCAAACTAGGGTTCAAAAAAAACCTTTTTAACAAAAAATTGGACCGTCGAAATAACGAACCGAAAATAAAATAAAACACGTTTTGAGGCGGCGCCAAACAAACGTGTAAATTAATTACCTAAAGCGTAGAATGATTGTTATGGGTTTATTGTTTGTTTGGCGCCGCCTCAATGTGCTAGACTAAAACTTTATTTTTTGGTTTTCAGTTCGTTATTTCGTCGGTCCAATTTTCTTTTTCCGCTTTTCTGTTTACTTTATTTGAAAATTGAAAATTCAGTGGGCAAATTATCAATAAATACTTTTCTTTAGTATTGTATTTTATTTTTCAAATTTAAACGTGACCAACTTTGAGGTACCTATACTCTTTCCAATAAAAAAAGGATTTTTGTAATCGGACCATCTGGTAAAATGTTATGCGTAGTCATACATAAAAAAAAAAAATGTATGTACATGTCGAAAAGAGAACCTTCTCCTTTTTATCGTCGATTAAAAAGCGAATAAGGAACAGCATTTTCAAAGATTTCGTGGCAATTGAAATCGCTTTATAAACGCTATTAATGGTTGTAGAATAATTGATTTGCGATTCAATAGGGAATATATAGTAAGTAATCGTTATCGATTTAGTTCAGCTAAACATTGAACACAACATCGTAATAGAAGGAAACATTAATCTAAAAACCAAATGTATGTACACATAACTGTAGCTTAACGGATGCCGTAGTATTGAAGGAAAGGCAAATAAGAAATTAAAAGACTTCATTTGCACCAGGTAAGACGCATACCATAAAAAGCGAAAAAAATAAAAACTTAAACAAATAAACAAAAATAAGATAATGAAAAACAAGGATTGTTAAAAACTCATCAAAAACTTCATATATTTATACAGAAGCCTTTTGGTCGCTGCAATTGCGCCCGCGCATCTGAATGCGCGCCACTTATTGTTCTAACTCCGCTGAGACATGTTAGCATCGCACATTTAACTGCCACAGCACAGATTGTACACTTGGTACTATGTACGTATCTGTAATGGGTATTGATTACCTTCAAATAGATTCGTATTTTAAACCACATACACCACCTCGTAGGTCCAGTGCTCGCAAGACTGTAAGACATTCTAAGGCACATTTCCCAAGTCAGTTTGAAAGACCACTCGATTATTGTCAATAAATAACAAGCTGTAAGTAACTGCCAATTTGATGATTCGAGGTTCAGTTTGAGACGTCTCCAAACAAGACTGTATTTGGAATCGAGGGGTTAGTCGATGTCGACACTCTTGCCAGAGCGATCGTGGTCATCATGTTGCAATGCCACTTCGAGCTGCCATGATTCGCCTCATGATGCGACGGAACATCTCTGTCGTTTGTAACCCTTGTGCAGTCATGCAATATGCAATGGACCGCCTACTGCAGACATGATCAGGTCGATCCAGCGCATGGGTGACCTGCTGCGCGTTTTGTATTACTTATTTTATTAGTTGCCCGCACACATGTTTTGTTATTCAAGCGTTTCGCAACAATACCCAGCCAATCGTAAAAAAATAACTAAAATTGTTGTTTACATTTTTTTAAACATTTCACTTCGCTTATCGACAGAATTCGTTACTGCGCGTGTTCACTAACTGTTTAAAAAACTAGGTCGACATGTGGTTAATTAATGTACCTATCTTTTTATTACCTTAATGACTTCGAAAAACTGCTGTGTTGATTTGAATTGTTGATTAATAATAACTAATCCAAGTGACGAATACGAAGGCAAAGAAGACAAGAATTCTTTATAGGAATAAGTACACATATTTTCGTTCAAACTAGTTTCAAAAGGCATCATCTTGTTTCCTATTTTCTAATCCTCCGAGATTGTTTTTATTAAATGGGGGTTTTGTGTGATTTTCACTAGAATTTGAGGTATTATATATTTTTATTATGGGCCTGTTCTGTGTGCTGTTAACTGCTGTTCCACTGCAGGAAAAATGCCTCCTTTCCCTCTTCACATTTTGCCGGTCTCCGATTTTAGGCCAGTTCTTTCGAAAGAAGTCGAGCTCTTCCTACCACTTCTTTTCACGCAATTGTACCTACTTAAACAAAATTCATATGAATTAAAATTAACTACCTGTTCTAATGAGGAAAACCAACTAAGCTGTAATATGCAGGTACTAAACCGTCATAGGTAAAACCCCAGAACCACTGATGTCTTCAAAGTTACGGATGCATCTAATAATCTCGTTTTCTCTAGCTGTATCTACTACGGTTTCTAAAATCTTGATCAAATTTCTGGCAAGTTGTTTTAGTATCAACTGATGATGGTACCCAAATCTCTAGTCAAACCTTAGCCATGTGGTCGGCCAACATGACTACGAATCTTGGTGATACCTGTTGTAATTAAAAAGAAGTCTCGAACATGGTTTTTGCGAACAAACAGTAACACGAGGCGAAAATGATCTAAACTCTAGTAGATAACTAACTATAATAGTTAAGCCTATATCAGTCTGAGCTAGAGGCGGGCAAGTGCGAATGGACGCTAAATTAATGTAACACTTACAACTTGACAACTACGGGCATCGTCCCCTTAAGAGGAGATAACCATGTCTAGCACGATTGTATACATCTTTGTGGTTATCTTTAAGAACGACTGCCCCGTTGGTGTACTGCTCCCAAGCGCTATTGTTGAGCATGAGGTTCAATATTCGATTCCGTTCCGCGCAAAGAGCGATCGGGGTTTTTCCTTCTAGAATTTAGCCCGAGATGCTAGTGCTTAAACTTGTGTCCGTTTAATTGTAATAACTCGCCTACTATTACATACTTAGGACTTTTACATCCTAACTAGCAAAATGTGGCTGTATCTGACGTAGCCTTCGGGGAATAAAGGCGTTTTGTTTTTGTTTTTGCTAGCCTGTTCTGTCCCATTCCAGGACAAAGGTGTTCACTTCACACCGTTAATAACCACCTTCCACCGTTAGTTATGTCTTTAAAATTTAATTACAGATGAAAACCGTGGAAGTACTTGGTATGATCAATCGGAGTCAAGGCCTGGTTTGCGCAACGTTGCGCAGGCGCAGCCCTGCTCCACGTGCCAGTGAAAGCCGGTCTTGCACAACCGTAGATCTCAGAGCCAAGTCTCAGCAAAGTGGGAAATTATATGCACTTTATGCATAGTCACTGCTAATTAAAGTGCACAGTGGTTATGTGTAATGTTCCTGGTTCAAATACCTTTGGCTAATCTAAGTGATAGAGACATGGAAACATTCGATGGTTACCTAATCTCTTTTACGATACGTCCAGAACATAGCTGTCTTTGTGATCATGTGTTTTCTATATTATTTATCAGTAAGCTTGTGAACATACACTTACCTTTTCCTTTTTTCCATACCTACATTTATCAAATTTTATTTTTTACAAAATGCAAGCACAAAGTATGGATTTAGCAGTCCCAGATACCTACAAACTCGTGTTCCTATTTAAATCGAACCATATTCAGTAGATACCTATGTTATAAACGTGACAGGTGATCAGATGATCGCTCTCATCTCATACACGTGTAATTATATAAGTTACTTATAAGAAGTTATCGCGTGGGTTCCCTCAAGGTTTTTCTCAGTACCTATCATTCATGAGATAAATATCCAGTATCTAAGCTAAGACTACAAAATATCCTGTTGTAGTCGAAGCTGACATTTTTTTATTATAGATAGGCTCGCGCCTGACCACTACCACCACTTTGTACTTTATGGCAAAACTGACAAAAAACCTGTAGAAGAATTAGGTGCATCGAAAATACCACAGAACAGAGAAGACAGTAGAAGTCGCATATAGCTTCATTAGTATCGGAACCAGCGTACCCAAACTCACACATATACAGATTAATTGTATTTCATAACACTAAGAAATCTTTAGTGTGATTGGTAGTTTAATTTTTAGATGAAAGTAGAAAATATGTCAGTCGTCGCTTATTTGAAAATAAACCACAGCTTATGACCATAGAGTTGGTTTATTGTCTACACGTTTTGAGTATTTATTACTTTTTCCGTTTAAAGCGTACACGGAATAGTTTAATGAGCAAGTTACGCTACCCGCCGCTAGATGTCACTATAATAAATGCATTCAATTCAAAGCCGTATTTCGTTAACGATAAGATTTATATTTGCGAAATGAGGTCATTACTACCCGTCCTCCTGTAGGGATGTACCACTGTCGTTGGCTTATTTATCGACATCCCGTTTTATATTCAAACAAAATACAGTCAATAACTAGAGTCGATAAATATTATTATGTTTGTAATCAAGTTTTTATATAAATTTATTCTAATACTTACGATTTATAAAAAGAATAATTAAGATATTTTATGGTAAACTACTGATCCGATTTTGAAAATGATTGTATGTGGTGTTTTTTCTATCAATAGAATTATAGAATAGAATACTCTTTATTATGTACACCATATAAGTTACAGAAAGTATAGACCAAGAAAACATTACACTGGGTGACACAATGGCGGCCTTATCGCTAAAAGCGATCTTTTCAAGACAACCTTTGGATGGATTTAAAAAATGAAAGGAAATACAGTACTTTAGGTAGTCTTTGGTGTACTATTATTAATTATGCGATAGACTACACTACAAATGCAATACGTCCTACTGATATGGGAAGCTTACGCTTTCGGCTGCGGCTACACTCTTATTATGATTAGCTTGACTAACTCCTTAAGGGCCTACATACGCTTTAGTGCCGTAAAACGGCAACTTTCTAAAGCATACTCCTTAGTAACGGCTAGGTTAAAAGGTATGAAAAAAAAAATTATTACTGATTCATGTACATAATTTTGAACACAAGGTTTTTACGTGTAACTAATAGTTTTGCTTTAAAAAAATTATTAACAACACGATAATTTTCGCAACTTTTGGAAACTCCTCCAAAACGACTTGGATGTTTAAAAATATTTTTACACAGAAAAATTGATGGCTGGTATTTCTTCATAACTAACATAGCATATCGTAAATCAAATAATATTTACAAACAAAACTGTTCAAAAGGAGGTTCAATTTTGATATTTTGGACTCGAGCGGGCGCACGGCCAGTACTGCGTTAGCATTGGGGTGTATATATCGCCTTATCGAACTGTTGAAATTTTGGTCTATACACCAGTAGATCTTAAATTTCAGACTAACACATAAGCCACTTTTTAACTGACTTAAAAAAAGAAAGAGGTTCTATATGTTCATGTGTTATTATTATTGCACTTTGTAGATTTTTAACCGACTTCAAAAAAAGGAGGACGTTCTCAATTCGTCGTAATCTTTACTTTTACACGGCTGCAAGGAAAGGGTTATGTTTTTCGCGCGTAAGAAGATTTTTTCGAATATTGTAAGTTTAAAGTATCGATAACTCATTATCGATATTGGTAATCTCTAATTGAGTAGCTGAATGTGACATGTGCATAGTTGGAATCTTCGAGAACAATGTTTGAGTTTTAAAGAAAGTAGACCTTAAATTTAACATCATAAAATCAACTTTTACTTGTCTTGTTTAATAAAATATTGTTTTTACATTTTTATCGAAATAAAATAAATTAAGACTTGCCGATGGTAAGATATACCTACATTTGATACATTTTTGGTTCTGCTATCGTGTTTATATTCTAAAACAGCACAATAAGGCATTTTTATATTTTTTTCAAGTTTTTGTCACCGTTACGGTTGAACCAAGACTGATGTGCGTAGTGTGTGCGCGGAAGGAAACATATGCAGAACTGAGCAAAACTCGGGGTACGCGGGCCCCGCCCACTTGCGACTTCTATTGTAGTAGGCGTTTTTTTTGTTCTGTGGAAAATACGGCTTCGTGACAAACTTAATAATATGTTTTGTTTTGTATCCTTGATCTTTGTTTCGCGAAACAAAACAAAAACGCGACTTATTTCCACAATGTTTAGGTCCGATCATTGTTTTTTCTACAACCAGCTGTATCTACAAAACTGCTAGGTTTAGCAGTGAATCACAAAGGCTACAATAATGAATAACTACTTATTGTAGTACATGTACCACTTAGGTCGTTGTCTCTTGACGTTGATAAAGATTAAGTATGGTTCATAACTTAACTAAAACACAAGTAAGGCGGCCATATTTGAGGATACGTTTTGTCATTCACTTTACTCATTTCATCTAAAGTAATACAATACCAAAGAAGTAAAATCGATTGTATGTAGAAGGTAATGTCTGCAAATAATAATGTAATCCGATTATGTACAAAATTCGGTCAATGTTTTGCCCGAACACAATGCACAGTTCCTATGAGATAGACCAAGGTAGTGAAGTTGCGAGGATGAAACTAGTTTACCATATTGACTTCCCATGCACTGATGGGCTTCACCTTCACCTCTAACTGTGGGTGCCCGCCAGTGACCTCTGCTTACCCTTTTATCAATCGCAGGCGTATAGATTATTTATTAACGAAGATAGGCATTGTGTCAATTTGTTTAATTAAACAAATAGGTAAGCCGCTGATAACGATGGGCTATCGGATTGATAAGACGCGGGTTAGCTTGCTTATGATGGGCTCACAAACGAATTAGTATTATATGATAACCCAAATATTAGATTTTATCTTTGGAATAATCATTAAACCATTTACTTAATGGACAATATGTTATAAATTACTCATAATTACAGTTTTAATGATAATGTTAGAGAAACATTCAACACCTTAGAAAATCTACCTTAAGTTGTGTATTTTTTTTCACCATTTTTACCGAATGGAGAGTACAACCACAAATCATTGCAGTTGCTGTGATATTCAAGTAAGCCGTCGGTAAAGATTTGTATCAAACGGAAAACCACAAAAAAAACAAATCAGTGTGATAGCAACAACACAATTCACACATTCGTGATCGGGGTGAGCAGACTTCCAAGTATTACTTAGATACCAATACCAGATGTAGGTAAAGAATGTCACGTCGAAAATAGCTTAAGGTTTTTGGCTGTGATAACAATCTACTAATACTGCGGTTTCACTAAATTTGGTGTTTTGTGCATTCTCAGAAATTATGAAATGCAGCAATTCCATTCCTAGAATTGTTGCCGCTCATAGCCTGTTGTGTTTTCCTCGCTGCTCTATTTTCCAATATAGTAAGGCCTATTTTATGTAGCTAATGCTGAAGATAATCTCTTGCCTTTGAAATATTTGTAAGGTAGTATTTTTATCTAGTCAATTAACTCTAATGACATACATAATAAACATTTCCAACAATGATTTTCTTTCGTCAATGCACTCTGCACATCGAACCTAGAGCTATTCTCTGCAGAGGCTCTCATTGCCACTAAGCTATCAAAGCTCTCAAAGAGTGGAAAATTGATAATAATATGAGGAAAATATGTAGAGTTTCCTCCGTGAAACTGCTTAATGTGTGTTATTTAGTGACAATCGTGTCATTATGTAAGGATGAACGTGATTATAATGACTATGATGTCAAACCGCATCGAACGAACTTCGTGAATGTTTGTGTGGGCTATTGTTGTGGTACTTACCTGTACTGACTGTTCTACGTCCCTACGTAGGTGTGCAATAAAAGAACAAAGTACTTAGTTTTCAATTGCAGGAAAATGCTCCGGATTTTCCCGACCCACGACTGTGCTATCCATAGAAATATAAAAAGTGCTATCTCTCTGATTAATCTACTATTATATAATTGAACTCGCCAGAGTTGTAACTAGCAGAGGAAACACCGAATACCGTTAGTGACTTGAGTGTCCGCAGAGAAGAACCCTAAATATTTCTTTATGGTTTAAGAACTTTATTTTCCTCATAAAGAATTAACAATAATTCACTTACTGAGAAAACATTTTTAACATAAAAACATTATCAAGCGTAGGTACAGAAAGTATTTTTTTTTTTAAAAAAAAGTGGGTAAGTGCAAATCTTATGCGTAAACAAGTCATCAGGCGACCCGCTCGCCGTACGAGCGAACACGGATCCAAAGATAATTTACTAGATGTGGCATCGATGGCAGCGTAGTAATGTATTTGTGCAAGAAGTAGTTTATTATAATTTAGGTAAACATTTTTATATCTATATTTAATAGCAGCGTTATTTTACTATTATTTATTATGGTTTAGCTTGTTTTTTTTTTTTTTTTTTGTTTTTTGATTAAAGATTCTATTTTTTAACATAGTATTTATTTGAGTTCAGTATGTAATGAGTTGAGTATGTGTGTATGTATTTGATATATATATATATATATATTTTTAATGAATTACCTAATTGATTATTATATGTTTTTTTAATCGTTTTTTAAAAGCCGAAATATTTTTAGTGTCTTTGATTTCTGATGGTAATTATTATTATTATACTATATAAAACTGCATTACCACTGACTGACTGACTCACTGACTCACTCATTGACATAATTGTTCTCCCAGATGGTGGAGGGGGAGGTGGGTATATTTTGACAGATTCGTAAACAAGTAACTCCCGTGAGTATGGGAAAAGTCCCAAACCTCCCCTTTTCCTCCCCCCTCCTCCCCCCCTCAATCGTATCTCGGAAACTAAGGTACCCGTATTTTTTGTTTTTTACGGATTCGTTTAGAGGAGGCTCGCAAAAGTAAAAACCATTTTTCAAAGTTGACCCCCTCGCCCCCCTTCTCCCCCCCTTTAAGCGGATCTCGAAAGTTGAGAGACTTGGAACATTTCTTTTTTCAGATTCATATAAAGGGGCAATGCTTTAGTCACAAACGAACCAGTTTTCAAAGTTGACCCCCTTGCCCCCCTTCTCCCCCCTCGCCCCCCGATTTGGCGAATCTTTTTTTTTTGTTTTTTTTACGGATTCGTATAGAGGAGGCTCGGAAAAGTAAAAACCATTTTTCAAAGTTGACCCCCTCGCCCCCCTTCTCCCCCACTTTAAGCGGATCTCGGAAGTTGAGAGACTTGGAACATTTATTTTTTCATATTCATATAAAGGGGCAATGCTATAGTCACAAACGAACCAGTTTTCAAAGTTGACCCCCTGCCCCCCTTCTCCCCCCCTCCCCCCCCCCCGTTTTGGCGAATCGTTTTTCTTTGTTTTTTTTACGGATTCAGCGTAGGGATCCCGAGTGGAGCGAACCTACGAGACCGAGTGCAGCGCAGGGGGGAGGTGGCGATCGAAGCGAGCCGGCGACCTCCGTAGCGTAACGAAGGTTGAGTGGGTGAAGCGAAACTCAGTGCCTGGCGAAGACAAGCAAACATTAGGGTTATGTTTTTTGGAACAAAGTGTAGGGTAGGTGTAGGGTAGGTGTAGGGTAGGTGTAGGGTAGGTGTAGGGTAGGTGTAGGGTAGGTGTAGGGTAGGTGTAGGGTAGGTGTAGGGTAGGTGTAGGGTAGGTGTAGGGTAGGTGTAGGGTAGGTGTAGGGTAGGTGTAGGGTAGGTGTAGGGTAGGTGTAGGGTAGGTGTAGGGTAGGTGTAGGGTAGGTGTAGGGTAGGTGTAGGGTAGGTGTAGGGTAGGTGTAGGGTAGGTGTAGGGTAGGTGTAGGGTAGGTGTAGGGTAGGTGTAGGGTAGGTGTAGGGTAAGTTAAGGAATACTTCTTAAAAACACGACGAAACCGCGAGCTGCTTGCAGCTCGCGCACCAAGCAAATACTAGTTATACTATATAAAACTGCATTACCACTCACTGACTGACTGACTCACTGACTCATTGACATAATTGTTCTCCCAGATGGTGGATGGGGAGGTGGGTATATTTTGACAGATTCGTAAACAAGTAACTCCCGTGAGTATGGGAAAAGTCCCAAACCTCCCCTTTTCCTCCCCCCTCCTCCCCCCCTCTATCGTATCTCGGAAACTAAGGTACCCGTATTTTTTGTTTTTTACGGATTCGTTTAGAGGAGGCTCGGAAAAGTAAAAACCATTTTTCAAAAATGACCCCCTCACCCCCCTTCTCCCCCCCTTTAAGCGGATCTCGGAAGTTGAGAGACTTGGAACATTTCTTTTTTCAGATTCATATAAAGGGGCAATGCTATAGTCACAAACAAACCATTTTCAAAGTTGACCCCCTTGCCCCCCTTCTCCCCCTCCCCCCCCCCGTTTTGGCGAATATTTTTTTCGTGTTTTTTTTACGGATTCGTTTAGAGGAGGCTCGGAAAAGTAAAAACCATTTTTCAAAGTTGACCCCCTCGCCCCCCTTCTCCCCCCCTTTAAGCGGATCTCGGAAGTTGAGAGACTTGGAACATTTTTTTTTTCAGATTCGTATAAAGGGGCAATGCTATAGTCACAAACAAATCATTTTTCAAAGTTGACCCCCTTGCCCCCCGTCTCCCCCCTCCTTCCCCCCGTTTTGGCGAATCTTTTTTTGTTTTTTTTTACGGATTCAGCGTAGGGATCCCGAGTGGAGCGAACCTACGAGACCGAGTGCAGCGCAGGGGGGAGGTGGCGAGCGAAGCGAGCCGGCGACCTCCGTAGCGTAACGAAGGTTGAGTGGGTGAAGCGAAACTCAGTGCCTGGCGACGACAAGCAAACATAAGGGTTATGTTTTTTGGAACAAAGTGTAGGGTAGGTGTAGGGTAGGTGTAGGGTAGGTGTAGGGTAGGTGTAGGGTAGGTGTAGGGTAGGTGTAGGGTAGGTGTAGGGTAGGTGTAGGGTAGGTGTAGGGTAGGTGTAGGGTAGGTGTAGGGTAGGTGTAGGGTAGGTGTAGGGTAGGTGTAGGGTAGGTGTAGGGTAGGCGTAGGGTAGGTGTAGGGTAGGTGTAGGGTAGGTGTAGGGTAGGTGTAGGATAGGTGTAGGGTAGGTGTAGGGTAGGTGTAGGGTAGGTGTAGGGTAGGTGTAGGGTAGGTGTAGGGTAGGTGTAGGGTAGGTGTAGGGTAGGTGTAGGGTAGGTGTAGGGTAGGATAAGGAATGCTTCTCAAAAACACGACAAAGCCGCGAGCTGCTTGCAGCTCGCGCACCAAGCAAATACTAGTTATAATATATAAAACTGCATTACCACTGACTGACTCACTGACTCATTGACATAATTGTTCTCCCAGATGGTGGAGGGGGAGGTGGGTATATTTTGACAGATTCGTAAACAAGTAACTCCCGTGAGTATGGGAAAAGTGCCAAACCTCCCCTTTTCCCCCCCCCCTCCTCCCCCCCTCTATCGTTTCTCGGAAACTAAGGTACCCGTATTTTTTGTTTTTTACGGATTCGTTTAGAGGAGGCTCGGAAAAGTAAAAAGCATTTTTCAAAGTTGACCCCCTCGCCCCCCTTCTCCCCCCCTTTAAGCGGATCTCGAAAGTTGGAATATTTGGAACATTTATTTTTTCAGATTCATAGAAAGGGGCAATGCTATAGTCACAAACGACCCATTTTTCAAAGTTGACCCCCTTGCCCCCCTTCTCCCCCCTCCCCCCCCGTTTTGGCTAATCTTTTTTTTTTGTTTTTTTTACGGAATCGTTTAGAGGAGGCTCGGTAAAGTAAAAACCATTTTTCAAAGTTGACCCCCTCGCCCCCCTTCTCCCCCCCTTTAAGCGGATCTCGGCAGTTGAGAGACTTGGAACATTCCTTTTTTCAGTTTCATATAAAGGGGCAATGCTATAGTCACAAACAAACCATTTATCAAAGTTGACCCCCTTGCCGCCCATCTCCCCCCTTCCCCCCCCCCGTTTTGGCGAATCTTTTATTTGTTTTTTTACGGATTCAGCGTAGGGATCCCGATTGGAGCGAACCTACGAGACCGAGTGCAGCGCAGGGGGGAGGTGGCGAGCGAAGCGAGCCGGCGACCTCCGTAGCGTAACGAAGGTTGAGTGGGTGAATCGAAACTCAGTGCCCGGCGACGACAAGCAAACATTAGAGTTATGTTTTTTGGAACAAAGTTTAGGGTAGGTGTAGGGTAGGTGTAGGGTAGGTGTAGGGTAGGTGTAGGGTAGGTGTAGGGTAGGTGTAGGGTAGGTGTAGGGTAGGTGTAGGGTAGGTGTAGGGTAGGTGTAGGGTAGGTGTAGGGTAGGTGTAGGGTAGGTGTAGGGTAGGTGTAGGGTAGGTGTAGGGTAGGTGTAGGGTAGGTGTAGGGTAGGTGTAGGGTAGGTGTAGGGTAGGTGTAGGGTAGGTGTAGGGTAGGTGTAGGGTAGGTGTAGGGTAGGTGTAGGGTAGGTGTAGGGTAGGTGTAGGGTAGGTGTAGGGTAGGTGTAGGGTAGGTGTAGGGTAGGTGTAGGGTAGGTGTAGGGACAACACACGCGAGCTGCTTGCAGCTCGCGCACCAAGCAAATACTAGTTATACTATATAAAACTGCATTACCACTCACTCATTGACATAATTGTTCTCCCAGATGGTGGATGGGGAGGTGGGTATATTTTGACAGATTCGTAAACAAGTAACTCCCGTGAGTATGGGAAAAGTCCCAAACCTCCCCTTTTCCTCCCCCCTCCTCCCCCCCTCTATCGTATCTCGGAAACTAAGGTACCCGTAGAATGTTTTTTTTACGGATTCGTTTAGAGGAGGCTCGGAAAAGTAAAAAGCATTTTTCAAAGTTGACCCCCTCGCCCCCCTTCTCCCCCCCTTTAAGCGGATCTCGAAAGTTGGAACATTTGGAACATTTCTTTTTTCAGATTCATATAAAGGGGCAATGCTTTAGTCACAAACATACCATTTTTCAAAGTTGACCCCCTTGCTCCCCTTCTCCCCCCTCCCCCCCGTTTTGGCAAATCTTATTTTTTTGTTTTTTTTTACGGAATCGTTTAGAGGAGGCTCGGAAAAGTAAAAACCATTTTTCAAAGTTGACCCCCTCGCCCCCCTTTCCCCCCCCTTTAAGCGGATCTCGGAAGTTGAGAGACTTGGAACATTTTTTTTTTCAGATTCATATAAAGGGGCAATGCTATAGTCGTAAACAAACCATTTTTCAAAGTTGACCCCCTTGCCCCCCATCTCCCCCCTCCCCCCCCCCGTTTTGGCGAAATTTTTTTTTGTTTTTTTTACGGATTCAGCGTAGGGATCCCGAGTGGAGCGAACCTACGAGACCGAGTGCAGCGCAGGGGGGAGGTGGCGAGCGAAGCGAGCCGGCGACCTCCGTAGCGTAACGAAGGTTGAGTGGGTGAAGCGAAACTCAGTGCCTGGCGACGACAAGCAAACATTAGGGTTATGTTTTTTGGAACAAAGTTTAGGGTAGGTGTAGGGTAGGTGTAGAGTAGGTGTAGGGTAGGTGTAGGGTAGGTGTAGGGTAGGTGTAGGGTAGGTGTAGGGTAGGTGAAGGGTAGGTGTAGGGTAGGTGTAGGGTAGGTGTAGGGTAGGTGTAGGGTAGGTGTAGGGTAGGTGTAGGGTAGGAGTAGGGTAGGTGTAGGGTAGGTGTAGGGTAGGTGTAGGGTAGGTGTAGGGTAGGTGTAGGGTAGGTGTAGGGACAACAACACGCGAGCTGCTTGCAGCTCGCGCACCAAGCGAATACTAGTTATACTATATAAAACTGCATTACCACTCACTCATTGACATAATTGTTCTCCCAGATGGTGGATGGGGAGGTGGGTATTTTTTGACAGATTCGTAAACAAGTAACTCCCGTGAGTATGGGAAAAGTCCCAAACCTCCCCTTTTCCTCCCCCCTCCTCCCCCCCTCTATCGTATCTCGGAAACTAAGGTACCCGTAGAATGTTTTTTTTACGGATTCGTTTAGAGGAGGCTCGGAAAAGTAAAAAGCATTTTTCTAACTTGACCCCCTCACCCCCCTTCTCCCCCCCTTTAAGCGGATCTCGAAAGTTGGAACATTTGGAACATTTCTTTTTTCAGATTCATATAAAGGGGCAAAGCTATAGTCACAAACAAACCATTTTTCAAAGTTGACCCCCTTGTCCCCCTTCTCCCCCTCCCCCCCCCCGTTTTGGCGGTTTTTTTTTTTTGTTTTTTTTTACGGAATCGCTTAGAGGAGGCTCGGAAAAGTAAAAACCATATTTCAAAGTTGACCCCCTCGCCCCCCTTTCCCCCCCCTTTATGCGGATCTCGGAAGTTGAGAGACTTGGAACATTTATTTTTTCAGATTCATATAAAGGGGCAATGCTTAAGTCACAAACAAACCATTTTTCAAAGTTGACCCCCTCGCCCCCCTTTCCCCCCCCGTTTTGGCGAATCTTTTTTTTTGTTTTTTTTACGGATTCAGCGTAGGGATCCCGAGTGGAGCGAACCTACGAGACCGAGTGCAGCGCAGGGGGGAGGTGGCGAGCGCAGCGAGCCGGCGACCTCCGTAGCGTAACGAAGGTTGAGTGGGTGAAGCGAAACTCAGTGCCTGGCGACGAAAAGCAAACATTAGGGTTATGTTTTTTGGAACAAAGTGTAGGGTAGGTGTAGGGTAGGTGTAGGGTAGGTGTAGGGTAGGTGTAGGGTAGGTGTAGGGGTAGGTGTAGGGTAGGTGTAGGGCAGGTGTAGGGTAGGTGTAGGGTAGGTGTAGGGTAGGTGTAGGGTAGGTGTAGGGTAGGTGTAGGGTAGGTGTAGG
Organism: Orthosia incerta; assembly: GCA_948252205.1. Taxonomy (NCBI): domain Eukaryota; kingdom Metazoa; phylum Arthropoda; class Insecta; order Lepidoptera; family Noctuidae; genus Orthosia; species Orthosia incerta. The sequence goes on along the minus strand of OX411747.1, from coordinate 32,454,440 downwards.
GTAGGTGTAGGGTAGGTGTAGGGTAGGTGTAGGGTAGGTGTAGGGTAGGTGTAGGGTAGGTGTAGGGTAGGTGTAGGTTAGGTGTAGGGTAGGTGTAGGGTAGGTGTAGGGTAGGTGTAGGGTAGGTGTAGGGTAGGTGTAGGGTAGGTGTAGGGTAGGTGTAGGGTAGGTGTAGGGTAGGTGTAGGGTAGGTGTAGGGTAGGTGTAGGGTAGGTGTAGGGTAGGTGTAGGGTAGGTGTAGGGTAGGTGTAGGGTAGGTGTAGGGTAGGTGTAGGGTAGGTGTAGGGTAGGTGTAGGGTAGGTGTAGGGTAGGTGTAGGGTAGGTGTAGGGTAGGTGTAGGGTAGGTGTAGGGTAGGTGTAGGGTAGGTGTAGGGTAGGTGTAGGGTAGGTGTAGGGTAGGTGTAGGGTAGGTGTAGGGTAGGTGTAGGGTAGGTGTAGGGTAGGTGTAGGGTAGGTGTAGGGTAGGTGTAGGGTAGGTGTAGGGTAGGTGTAGGGTAGGTGTAGGGTAGGTGTAGGGTAGGTGTAGGGTAGGTGTAGGGTAGGTGTAGGGTAGGTGTAGGGTAGGTGTAGGGTAGGTGTAGGGTAGGTGTAGGGTAGGTGTAGGGTAGGTGTAGGGTAGGTGTAGGGTAGGTGTAGGGTAGGTGTAGGGTAGGTGTAGGGTAGGTGTAGGGTAGGTGTAGGGTAGGTGTAGGGTAGGTGTATGGTAGGTGTAGGGTAGGTGTAGGGTAGGTGTAGGGTAGGTGTAGGGTAGGTGTAGGGTAGGTGCAGGGTAGGTGTAGGGTAGGTGTAGGGTAGGTGTAGGGTAGGTGTAGGGTAGGCGTAGGTTAGGTGTAGGGTAGGTGTAGGGTAGGTGTAGGGTAGGTGTAGGGTAGGTGTAGGGTAGGTGTAGGGTAGGTGTAGGGTAGGTGTAGGGTAGGTGTAGGGTAGGTGTAGGGTAGGTGTAGGGTAGGTGTAGGGTAGGTGTAGGGTAGGTGTAGGGTAGGTGTAGGGTAGGTGTAGGGTAGGTGTAGGGTAGGTGTAGGGTAGGTGTAGGGTAGGTGTAGGGTAGGTGTAGGGTAGGTGTAGGGTAGGTGTAGGGTAGGTGTAGGGTAGGTGTAGGGTAGGTGTAGGGTAGGTGTAGGGTAGGTGTAGGGTAGGTGTAGGGTAGGTGTAGGGTAGGTGTAGGGTAGGTGTAGGGTAGGTGTAGGGTAGGTGTAGGGTAGGTGTAGGGTAGGTGTAGGGTAGGTGTAGGGTAGGTGTAGGGTAGGTGTAGGGTAGGCGTAGGGTAGGCGTCGGGTAGGCGTAGGGTAGGTGTAGGGTAGGTGTAGGGTAGGTGTAGGATAGGTGTAGGGTAGGTGTAGGGTAGGTGTAGGGTAGGTGTAGGGTAGGTGTAGGGTAGGTGTAGGGTAGGTGTAGGGTAGGTGTAGGGTAGGTGTAGGGTAGGTGTATGGTAGGTGTAGGGTAGGTGTAGGGTAGGTGTAGGGTAGGTGTAGGGTAGGTGTAGGGTAGGTGCAGGGTAGGTGTAGGGTAGGTGTAGGGTAGGTGTAGGGTAGGTGTAGGGTAGGTGTAGGGTAGGTGTAGGGTAGGTGTAGGGTAGGTGTAGGGTAGGTGTAGGGTAGGTGTAGGGTAGGTGTAGGGTAGGTGTAGGGTAGGTGTAGGGTAGGTGTAGGGTAGGTGTAGGGTAGGTGTAGGGTAGGTGTAGGGTAGGTGTAGGGTAGGTGTAGGGTAGGTGTAGGGTAGGTGTAGGGTAGGTGTAGGGTAGGTGTAGGGTAGGTGTAGGGTAGTTGTAGGGTAGGTGTAGGGTAGGTGTAGGGTAGGTGTAGGGTAGTTGTAGGGTAGGTGTAGGGTAGGTGTAGGGTAGGTGTAGGGTAGGTGTAGGGTAGGTGTAGGGGAGGTGTAGGGTAGGTGTAGGGGAGGTGTAGGGTAGGTAAACACGCGAGCTGCTTGCAGCTCGCGCACCAAGCAAATACTAGTTTATTGTATAAAGTTACACCTTCAAATTCTATATTCTTTTTGCCGTAATTAGTTCTGGGTGGACGTGTTATTAGATAACTTGGGTTCCGTAGTTGCTTTTTGTATATTTCATGTTTTTTGGTAAATTTTAGTGATGTATGAATGTCTTGGTTTAAAATTTTACGTATTAGTATGCACGTATAGTATTTATAAGTTTGTGTAATATTCATTATTTTCGTATCTTTGTATATTTTGTCAGTAGATGTACGGAACTTGTAGTTAAATAAGATTTTAATGAGTTTATTTTGCACTTTTTGTATGGGGTCTAAATTTGTTTTGGCTGCAGTCCCCCAGATTTCTATCAAGTAGTCGATATGGGATTTAACTAATGAATTGTAAATTATATAACGGACTTTTTGGGGTAAACATTTTTTTAGGCTTTGGAGAATTCCTGTTAATGCTAATAGTTTTGATCTTATTTTCTCAATATGAGGCATCCAATTTAAGTGAGTATCTAATATAAGGCCGAGATATTTTTCTTTGGTTTTTCTTTGAATTGTTTCATTGTTTATTTTTAGTTCTATATTATTGCCTATTGTTTTATTTTTTGCTGCAAATATTACGTAGTTTGTTTTAGTTGTATTAATAGTGAGCAAATTTGATTGGAACCATTTATTCAATAAATTCAGATCGTTTTGAGCTTGCGGCATAATGGCTTCAGTTGAGTTTCCAAAGTAGAAAAGACTAGTGACACTAGTCGGCGTAAAGTGAAACGTCAGCCTTCAAACCGATTTGGGATATGTTATTTATATAAATTAGAAACATAAGAGGACCCAAAATGGAGCCCTGGGGTACACCAAATGTTACAGGATGTGAATGACTTTGATAGTCACCGATTTTTACAATTTGTTTCCGATTTTGCAAATATGACTTAAATATCTCGAGTGCTTTACCAGTGATACCAGTGTGTGACATTTTTTTAAGTAATATATCTGGACTAATTGTATCGAAGGCTTTTTTTAAATCAATAAAGATACCTAACGCGATTTGTTTTTGATCAATTTTGTTCTTAATTTTTGTTATCAAATCAATTGTGGCCGAAAGAGTATTTGATTGTGGTCTAAATCCATATTGCTTATTGTATAAAAAGCTTTTTGATTGAAGAAATTTTTCTAGACGGTTATAAAGAATTTTCTCAAATATTTTGGAGATCACCGGAAGCACAGATATTGGACGGTAGTTACATGGGTCAGATTTACATCCAGATTTGTAGATTGGTACTACTTTGGCAATTTTTAAGCTATCCGGAAAGATACCTCGTGTTAAGCAATCATTGATACAACTTGTGAGTTCGTTAATAATTATGTCCTTTACACATTTTATTGATTTTACGGAAATGCCATCGATGCCAGAACCAGTATTTGGATCCAAATTGTTTATTATTTTGCCTACTTCATCCGTGGTTGCTGGTGTAATACAATTTAATTCGGTAACGTGAGTTCCTTCTGTGTTTCCTGTAGCTTCATGTACGCCAGAATTATCCTTGATCTGGTCTGCCAAAGATGAACCAATAGTGGAAAAGTAGGAATTAAAAAGTTCACATATCCCTTTTGGGTCTGTAACTATTCCGTTTGCAGTTACAAGTTTTTCGGGTCCTTTTCTGTCTTTTATTTTGTTTTTAGAGAGATCGTTTATGAGTGTCCACATTTTTCTAGGTTTGGTAAAATGGTGTCTTGAAAACGTTTTTGGTAATATGTGTTTCTTGTATTTTCAATGTTATTTGCAACTTTCGTTTTAGCCTTCTCGTATTCTGCTTTTAAAATCAAATCTTGTTTATTTTCTTTATGTTTTAGCCAAATCTTGTTTCTGTTGTTTATTTCCTGTATGATTTCTCTCTTAATCCAATCTTGCCGCGGTCGATTCAATATTTTGATTTTCTTTATCTTACTCTTGCTTAAGCAGAGTTGTAGTTTGTCTTCGAATCTTTTGTAAGTGGGTTAAATATTTCTTTACAAAAGTGAAGGCGTTGGTATTGGTAGCTGGTACCCAAGAGGTTAACTCGTGCATTGAGTTTGCCTAAAGTAATGCTTCAAGTCCAAATATCATTGACCTTTAGTTTAGACCTTACTATTTATATTCATTAGCGTTTTTTACCTGTTCAAGCCTCCTCTTAATGAGGGCACAGTGTGTATACTGCTATAAAATTGGGTCCACTCCTCAGTAACCAAGGCAACAGTTAAAATAAAAGGAGAACAATATACCATTACCTGTAAACTGTGTTATTTACTTTAATATTTAACACGTGTCTGAAACTTCCAAAGAATTCAATTCTTCTGAAAACGGTACTAAACGAGGCAAAGCTAATATTTCAAAAACATATTTATTTATATAGTTGTTCAACCAGAACTACGGGTTTCTTGACGTACTTATTACAAATATGTAAGTACCTAATAATACCTCACACAGATAGGTCTGTGTCCCAGCAGTGATGTTGATGAAGTATCTAATAATTTTGGTAACACCATTTAAAAAAATTAAAACTTAGTGATAATTTCTCAGAAAAGTTGGGGTGTACCTATGACTGGTACTTCACGCCAGAACAGCTGCTTAAGTTGTATCAAGCGCAAGTTCGATCTTGCAAGGAATATTATTCTCATCTCTGGGAAGGATCTACCAAGTACCAGCTTGATGCAATAGAGTCGATCGAAAAATGGGTCAAGAGGCTCATAGGCAATGAGGCACTGGTTTAGTCAAAGCTGCAGAGCCTTGAACATCGTCGACGAGTTGCCAGCTTGTCGGTTTTTTATCTACTGCATTTCGGGGAGTGTGCGATGGAATTGCATGATCTGATTCCGCCTAGCCCGTTTCATCATCGGACTACCAAACGTACGGCGATGTGCCATCGGTACATGGTGGACATCCCTCCCACCCATACGCACTAAACGTTTTGGAAATACTTTCATTACCCTTGTTCATGCGTACAGCTAAGGAATGAAATTCCCTGCTGGAGTCTGTGTTTCCGATAACTACATCCTCGGGGTTTTTATTAAGTCAAGAGTGAATAGGTTTCTTCTAGGCAAACGTGTTACACCGTCCACCACATCATCGCTTACCATCAGGTGAGATAGTGGTCCAAAGCGAGCCTAACAATAATAAAAAACATTAAAAGATAATAACTTTATCCGCAAAAATTTGAGATTTTTCAGACAACCCTGAATTTTCATTGATATCCGTCCAGTCTCTGATATGCCTCAACTATGACTGTTAAGTCAATAGCATCAAAACTGTGACCCATTTAACCCAACGTCCACATTTCGTTTGCCGGAAAATCTCCATCGAACTAGTGTATCTGCTTCTATGCTATTATAACTAACAAAACATTCTCTATATATTCCAGACAGCCGTAGAAGATGGATCACATGGACCACAGCATGCATGCGCACGCCGGGCACGAGGGGCACGACATGGACAACATGCACGATGACCCATGCGCGCACGCGTCGCACGGACATGCCATGGTGGTGAGTATCTGACTCATCATCATCATTTCAGCTGTAAGACGTCCACTGCTGGACATAGGCCACCCCCAAGCGTCGCCACACTTATCGGTCATGTGTGTCTCGAATCCATCAGATCAAGGTCTATCTAGAGGGCGGCCTTCCGACACTGCGTCTTCCGGTTCGCGGTCGCCACTCCAGTATCTGACTACCTCCTGTTTACGTCTTCTTTGCCGAGAGGGATCACTGCAGAGGATCGTGACCACATATGATGATATGACGCGATTCCAGATTTTGAAATATTCTGTAGTATGGACCACTTGGTACATGCTGCCTCCAACAGCCTTCTTTATTGCGTCTGACCACCTTATCGGTGACCTGCTTTGATTTTCTGCTGTATGCTTAGGCTAAGCGAAGATGCGGCTGATTGGTATTTAGAAGTTGAATCCTTAAAAAAACTATTTCGCAAAAAAAATAACAAACTTCAAAAACAAAACACTGAAAACTGCAAAATAACTTTCATTTCGGAAGTCGGTGTCTTTCGTACCTCATTTTATTACGGACTTCCAAAACGAAAGTTATTTTGCACTTTTTAGTGTTTTATTTTTGAAGTCGCCGGTTATTATTTTTGCAAAAAAAGTTTTTTCGCCATGAACCAACACTAAAAATAGAGAAAAACTTTTAAAAACACTACATAGAGCAAGTTCCACAGTCAGGTACCTAAAGGATTGACAAAATACCCATAATAACTCAATATTTATTTATTTATTATACGCTTTATTGTACACCATAAAATACATTAATAAAAAACTTAAGTCTAAAACACATACAATGGGCGGCCTTATCGCTTGCCGCGATCTCTTCCACACACATTTGTGCTGTTTGTCTGTTCGCCTTCTAGATTTCTAGATGATTGTTAACATTTGTTAACTTTTTATTTCGTTTTACATTTTTTATTTTATTTCGTTTTACATTTTTTATTTTATTTCGTACGACTTATTGTCGGGCCTACGTTGTCCCCCCATATCCAAGTACTAATTCTGTAACATGGAAACATTGTAAAACCAAACAAATTTTTAAAAGAGTAACCCATGGAGTTTCTTGCCGGTTCTTCTCCATAGGAAACGACTAACCCGAACCGTGCACCTTTTGTCGACGTTTTATAAGTGCCCGTGTAGGCCTAGGTAAAATAAAAATAAAAAATTGAACAATTTTTATCATAATTCTTGCACGTCCGGTCCTCTAGGATTTTTGTATTTTTTACAGCGAATTCTAATTTTTTCCTTTTCGTTCAAAAGTTTTATTAACGGCCCAGAAAACCATCGCGGAAATGAATTATTGGGTAGTTTGGTAGTTTGGACCGAGGCACATGTTCTTTAATTAAAGTATTAATTTGTTGTTTGTTACCCAATAACATACAATATTTTACTATCTATTCTTGTATGTCGAAGTCAATAACTCCTCAGACATATGTTAGAACTATTACTACAAATACATTGTTGCTATCAGTTCCTTATCACCTGCGGTTTGCGGCGACAGCTCTCCCATAGATATCAGACGTACGGGACTTCGTTCTATACGATAATATTATCGATGGTTGCGGTGACCGGAAGTGATGGATGTATGATAATATCTTTACCTAATATGTTATTTAATGCTGTAGAAAAGGTTGCACGTGCAATACATCCGTCGTATTTATGCTGTGCAAGAATTTTACGACAGTTTACAAAGACAGAAAATGGCTGAGTCTTAGATGTTCCCATCCCAATAATAGCATAGTTTTGTGTATGGTGTGGTTTTCGCTAGTAACACTAGTTAGGGTTTTGTAATAAAACAACCAGATTTATCAGTAAGTAGACAGCACTGAAAAGGACGTCTAAACACCGCTGGTGCGATCTATTAATGAATAGACGTAAACATTGAAAGTGCTGATATTTATTTGAGTATACCACATATTGTAAAATCATTTCCTGTTCACAACAGTTATCCAGTAAATGTCACACTATGTATGTATAGTACAGACACAGTTAGAAACACGATTCATAATGTTTCAGTACCAAAAAGAAAGGTGAAGGTAGACCAGCCACTGAACAAGAGTAGGGCGAGTGCCACACTATCATACAGTGTGACAACACTAATAAGTCAGATATTGTATTTTGTCTCCTAGCAACAGTACCAGTAGATGCAGGTAATATCAAACCTTGTAGCGGCTCGAAACACCCCTCTATTGCTGTGCAGTGACTGGTGGAGTGAGGGCGTGGGGTACTGTGCAGCGAAAAGCAAACTTCATAGACGACATTAAGTTTGATACAACCTATATCTGCACTATTTACGACCAACTTTCCCCATCCATGATCCGAAAGAAAAAGTTTTAATTTACATTACTCGTTCTTATTTTCCTGTCCCAAGTGTTACAAATTGATAACAATTTATGCATATTGTATGCAAACATTGTAATGTAACGCGAATTTCCCGTCTCCATACGAGAACACCTGTCGGTATGATAAACACTCGCATTCCGACACGATTGCACCGAAACTGAGAAATTCGTGTCTGTGTGTCAGTCAATGACGTATATTAGTTTATACAGGATGGCTGGTAATTGGGTTCGTTCCTTGATATGGGATGTCCTAGTTCTGATTTGCAACGATCTTGATATAACTTGGGATTCAATTATGGTTGTATTCGAATTTCAACTTTTAATTTTTTCTGGATATTTATATCTTACAACCAAAACTGCTAATATTGAGAAAACTACTCCACTCAGGCAAATTAACTGATACTTTATTGATAGCTCATGAACAAATAAATCCCCTCGAATGAACTTTGGAAATTGCCCAAATACCAGTCACCCTGTATATCATTGGTGTCAGCGTGTTTGGCTGTCGCGAATCGCAATAGCGCGCGACGATTCCTGCGATTTTGTTTTGGCACCCGGTGATGTTTCCGATGTCTGTATCTGGCATTCAGGCTACGCTTAAAGGGATTTACAGCTTGACTGCTAAGATGAGGAATGAGAGAAAGAATGAGGGGTCAACCTACAAAATTGTACGTCGATATGCATCTTCTCTAAACAATATATTAATCCAAGATTTTTATAGAGTCATCAGCTTTGAAATATTACCCTTTTTATACTTTATTACAGTTTAGTTGTAGTTTTGTATTAATAGTAGATTATGCACCAAGGGGTAAAGCAGTGTCTCACGTCACAGGCGGCATACTGAACCCTGATCGTAACGAGGGACAGCGAGGGAGTTATAATATTTAGCTGAATGAAGCGAGGAGTTCAAGCTGCCCAACATGAAGACAGACTTTATCCCAGAGGAGCATACTCTACATTTCACACCTTCTTCGAGACAGTAAAAAGTTGCTGTATGTATTGGTTTGAATATTGTGTTTGATGCTTATTGTAGATCTGAGCATTGAAAATATGCACCATAGGCTGCTTGACTTTCGAGTTTTTGCTAAATGTTGAAAATAAATTATAAGGACGGATTCCGACAAGGTTTATTTACTTCTACTTGTATTGTTCTCCATTGAATAAAATCGTCCTAGAATTTTCCGTATCCGGTAGTAGATTTATTAATAATCTCTAAAGCGCCTGTTTTGTTAAAATCTGGAGTAGAAACACCATCGCTCAACATTTTTGTCAACACGAATATTGCAATAAAATTCACTGAAAAGCATAGCACCATTACACCGTTTTTGTTTCACATTCTTTGAAGCCGCGCCTTTTATCTTTTTTAGGGTTCTGAAGTCAACAAGGAACCCTAATAGTTTCACTGTGTCCGTCTGTCCGTCCGCTGAGAGAAAGCTCAGAGAATCTAAGTACTAGAAAGCTATAATTTGGCATGGATATATATATTAATAATTCCGACAAAGTGGTAAAATAAAATCAAGGAAAAAAAACTTTTTTGGGGTTCCTCCTATAGGCGTAAAGTGGGGATGTATTTTTTTTTTCGTCTATCCCATGGTGTGCGTATCGTTGGATAGTCGATTCAAAAATATTATGGGTTTGTTAAATCTATTTTTCGATTCAGAAATCCATTTGCGTAAAATTAAGCTTTAAATTGCAAATTTATGTTAGAGTCAAGTCACCCCCCTGCCAGCGAAATGGTTGCTCTTGGATATGTGAAAAAATCACGGCAGTAGTAAATATAACGAAATTAAAAGGAAAACTAACACAGATAAGTAGGCTTTACAAGTTTACGAGTAATAGTCGACCAAATTATAAAATGTACTTGGAACAGTAAAAATTTTGTACAAATGCCATTGAAAAATTACTTAAATAACGTTGTTAGCTGTGTAAAACAGAGTAAATATATGCTTTTGAACCATGTTATATATATACAAAAATAAAATCATAACAGGCTTAACAAGTTTTAATCATAACAAGCTTAGCAAGACAAAAATAATAAATGTATGGTGATTTAGAACGAAAAGGAGCGCGAGAAATTTCATAAACAGGGCTTTGAGAGTATGAGCATCATGAAAAAACTACTGAATGTGTTTGTTTAAAATAAAAATATTTGTATTTTTTAACTGCTAATATATCCCTGTATGACTGTTTTGAAATTTTTTTCTTCTTTTTATGGTATTTATTTCTGCCTAAAGATGCATTGTGCCTCACACGAATTTGGCATTCCAAATCCAAATCACTTTACCCTTTTGGGAGTATCATACAACTTTACCTACGTTGAGATTGCATGATATGTAATTGGACATTGTAGAGCAGGTAGTTTGAAGTAGTATTTTTATCACATCTATTCAAAAAGAGCTAGTGTATTCTTTGTAAACAGGTAGTAAAATAGCTCAGTAATCCCTAGGGACTAAAAATGATTTGAATTTGGAATGTGGATTTTGTTAGTAAATATTCCAATCAGCAAAGAGATGAATCACAAACCACGCGGTTACATCGCTAAAATCGATTACAACGAATGTATGAGTTGAATGGCTAATGAGCGATTGTAATTCTATTTCGGACCGCATGGGAACATTGTATTGAACAAGTGACTGGCTGGAAAACCGCGCGCGAGCTAAATTTAAAAATAAATCTACAACTGTAACGGATGGTACCTACTAAAAAAATGTTACAATGCACTTCTATAATTGTTCAAATATAAACATTAGCTCCTAATTATTTCTATGTTATGTCTTATGGTTCCTAATTTTATGTAAATAAATAAACGTAACGTTCTTGTTCATAAGTTGCACTTAATTATTTTTCCATAGGAGTGATAAAAAGTAGAGTGTCCACCTCGGGAGCAAGTTAGAAAAAGGCCCTATTTTGTCTAAGCTTGGGAGACCTTTCCACCTTACAACTTATTACAAGACTTATACAAGACAATTCTCCGGTATTTTGTGTAGTAGACGTCACTGATGTTCGTATACTTAATCTTTTATTAGCTAAGATATACCAGTTTTGGTGGATTTCTTCAAATTCTTACTGATTGCACTGCAAAAATCAAAGGACTCATCAGATATACTCACAAAATAAAATGGGGAGGGCGCTGACTCCTGTCATACAGCCCACCTAGTTGGGAGTCAGAGGCTTCAAATAATGGCTGTAACCAATTAGGTCAATAAAGGTTATTTGTATTTGACTGTAAATTTTTATTATATGCAGTGCACGAAAATATTTAGACACCAGTGGTAAACTAATTTTGAAAACAAACTTCAATTCATTTGTCAGATTATGGTAGACCTAGGTTTTTCCTGTAGTTTAAACCAAGGAAGTTTACTGCTAAAACAGTAACTTCAGTCGGTACTTAAAGTTTTGTTTTACATAAAATTTTCAGTACCCTAAGTTCTTTATGAAGCAAAAATTATCACTCGATCCGTACCTACCCGAAAATGATCATAACAGTCCGATATACAACAATTACACACTATAGAAGTTTATGAAGAGACGCCAATAATTTTTGAAATTCTCCCATTCCAGTTCCACTCAGGCGTGTGCCAGGAGATCCTGTTCAGCGGCTGGATGACCACTAACGCACTCGAGCTGTTTGGCTCGGCCGTGGCCATCTTCTTCGCGGGCGTGCTTTACGAGGGGCTCAAGTACTTCCGTGAGGCTCTGCACGCCAGGGCCTCGTCGTCCACCGGAGACTCCAGGGTCAACATCACAAAGAGCGAGTGTGGAGCTAATGGTCCTTGTGGGGGAACTGCTGTTGTTAAGTAAGGTTTTGTTTTTGTTGTAGTGTTGGTGGTACGGACGGATAAAAAGTCGGTTAAAACTTTTTTTGTTACAAAAAATCTTGATTAAGAGCAAATTTAAATGTTAATACAATTGGAACAGAAGTAAATTTTAAAATAATACTAAATCTTCTACTGAATCATTCGGTGCCAATTTAGATGATAATGAAAAAACAGTGTTAATCGACTTTTGCCACTGATCGTATTTACTGGGCCCAAAGGCCCAAATAATCTAGGTATCTATCTATCAAGGTAATGTAAAAGTACCAACGACCTGAAAAGAAGAAGAAAAAGTTGATGGATAGGGGAACAGGTTCAAATTGGAGAAATCTTCTCCCGATCTATGATCATAAATGCATTGTCTCATAACGGTACCAGCATTAATCGCCACGCTTGCTCAATGCTAGTTACCGATTTCACACTAAGTATTGTGAATTATTTCATACTTACCTACTATTTGAGTAGTGAGAGTAAGTTGCAGGCCTTGGATCCGCGGCCGAAACGTGCTAATTACACTTGATTGCACTTGATCTGTCTCTTATTGCGTGATCCAGTAAATAGTAGTACGAATAGGTTTACTCGTTGTGCCCCAGTTTCAACAGATCATTGACTGAATATATTTTACAAAAGTTAAACATCAGGACATGGTGGTCTACATAAGTCAACAAAATTGTGACAACGTACCTCGACTCTCTCTACTCTAGCTACGCTTACCATACTTTAGTATTCATTGGTCCCTCTATTAATCTGTAGACACATTGACTAATGCATACCTAAACGGTGATGAAACTCATGAAACTATGTCAGTTTCTGGTCTGCTCCGATTCTTTTATCCACAGCTAATAAAACTTAGATGAGGCCGGTGGCACAGGAGCCAGGCGATTGGCGCAACAAAACCGACCTATGATCAGGAGTGGGGCGAGTCAGGGTGTTAATAATGATGAGATCTAAATTACAGGACAAAAATCAGCACCCTAGTTGTGGAACACGCTTTCTTTCACAATCTAATGTTGTTTAATTATCTAGATGCCATTGATTGTGTGAATTACACACTACTAAATGTAAGTGTGAATGCAGTGCAGTGCTCTTAAACATAAAACTAACTCATCCTTTGCATCTTCCAGATACACAATGCTCTCTTCCGGCCACGTGATACAAACAGTGCTACACTTCCTACAGTCTACGGCCTCCTATACCCTCATGCTGGTGTTCATGACCTACAACGTATGGCTCTGTCTCGCCCTGGTACTCGGCCTAGCTGTCGGCTACTTCTTCTTCGGCTGGCGCAAGAACACCGTGGTCGACGTCAATGAGCATTGCCAATGATGTACAGCACCCTGGACTGGCTTCAAAATCCTCAGACCTTCAGTTAAGAGGTTCTTTGGACGCGACTTCAGACGCGCACTCCATCGTGCGAATATTTTAATGTTAGGACGAAGCGTCGCGCGACTAAGTCGCAAACGTGTGGCCGGTCTAAGTATTGGTCTGTGCTTATGCTTACTCTTTATAAGTACATATTTCTTCAGAAGTTAACCCTTGGTAGTAAACTATCCAAAAATGGTTCTGCATCAAAAATTGTTTTTGTATTATTTGTTTAAACGTCGGTTATTATGATCCATTAATTATTTGATGGATTCTAATATCTCAATAAGAACAACTGTACCACCATTGTTCTGCGTTTAAAATTCCTACGCAGAGTAAGTACCAAGGACCAAGTACGACATTGTCCTAAACCATTCAAATGTCAGCCTGTTTAAGATAGTCCATGTATTTAGAATAAGTTTTATTTTAATGGTAAAGTGACAACCGGATGAATTTAATGACGAAGTCTACGTTATCTTATTTGCAGCACCAGTGTCTAAATAAATAAACAAACTTTTTGTTTAATATTGACTTAGCTAGCTACTGTAAGCTATCCTGTTACAGTTAATTCTGTAAAAACATTGCGATGTCGCGAATTTATTACCTAATAATTTAACATCTAAGGTTGCCTGCGGATTCCATTTTGTATTTGCAATATTAGTAGTTAGATATTATTATTAATTTAAGATTTGAAATTATTTTTAACAATACCGGTTCTTGTTTGGTTGAAAACTTTCTTTAATCAAATGTAGACCATGTAGTGAAAAGTATTTTCCAATATGAATACCATCTTTGATTTTTGTACAAATTATAAAATGGATTTGGATAATTATAAAAATATATAAATGTGATACCTATTCAATTTATATAGTGTAAGATTAGAATATTTTATTTTTAAATTATGTGATAAAAATGTTTACTGATGCTCAAAATTTTGTATATTTATGTACCCGGTCTATGACCTACTATAAAATTATTATAGGTAGGTATAGTACCCATATATCTAATTATGAGACAAACTGAAGTGTTTAAGTTTTGTTGACCGTAACCATCATACAGCATACAGCCACGCTTACTCAAGGCGGCTGGACAAACATAATTTAAAATGCACTGTATTTATAATAACGACCATTATTTAAGTGTTCACATGTCATCAGAGACAATTACTTATTGATATTATTTTGAAAAAAATAATAAGACAATTATATTTTAAGTTTATTATTAAACATCAATAGTTTCTTGCCATGTCTGGTTTACTTTTAAATATATTTTGAGAAAACTGTTAAAATTGTTTATAATCCTGATTTCCTAACACCTTGCTCCCTTTCGTACCCACACATCAGGCTGTCGTCCATTGCTGGAAACAATCCACACCACAGAGTACAATAGGTACCTATAGACAGCATCAGTTTCAGCTGTTATCGTTCTACGGTAAGAATTGTTATTTACTGTCACGGGCCGTCAAATTCTATGAGTGTCACTCACTAACACGCTTAGATTTTATGAAAAGTTTTGACTATGGATAGCTCTAGCACAGAAAAAATATAAAAAAACAGTATGGAAATTACCTACAAAAGCTCGAAACGGCACACTCACACAAACATGCGCATCGACCAGACCCCTAAACGGCTCGCACTACTGACAGCACTGCAGAAGTGCCTTAATGGTCCCGTCGGTGCGTATGTTTGTTTGTGTGAGTGTATCGTTTTGAGCGTGTATAGGTAGTTACCATACTGTTTGTATATTTTTACTGTGGCTCTAGCAATCTCCTTTAAGCTAAATATGCATATGCACTGACAAGCGGCTTGCTTAGCGCCTAAAGCCACACGAATTCTACTCGTACAAGCGTGCATCGCGGCTGGTCGCGAATATTATAAAACGATCGTGCCACTTCGTTTCTCGCTGGCCATGTGAATCGCCAGTAGGCTCTCATGTATCGATAGCGCTTCGCTGTATGTCTTGTAGTCCGGTGATGAAACAGGCTAGGCGGAATCAGATCATGCAATTCCATCGCACACTCCCCGAAATGCAAACGATAAAAAACTGACAAGCTGGCAACTCGGCGACGATGTTCAAGGCTCTGGAGTTTTGACTCAACCAATGCCTCATAACGAATGGCCCGTTTTTCGATCGACTCTAGTGCATCAAGCTGGTACTTGGCAGATCCGTCCCAGAGATGATAACTGTATTCCATGCAAGATCGAAATTGCGCTTGATACAACTTAAGCAGCTGTTTTGGCGTGAAGTACCTACCGTCTCACCTTCGCAAGGATCCCCAACATTTTGGCAGACAGTTGAGCTTTTGCCTCAATGTATGGGCCGAAATCGAGTATGTCGATGTCAAAGTTACGCCAAGAAGCTCAAGATGATCCTTTATGATGATCTAACCGGCCAATTCCTAGATATAAGTTTTATTTCCCATCTCTGCAAGCAGTAAGCAATGATTCTATAGTAGTTAAGTAATAATAATTAATAATAATATGTTCGGGACTATGGACCACCATGTTTTTGAGTAAATCACAGACGCAATCCCAGATGTTTAATCATAGTAATGCAGCCTGAAGAAAAGTATTGAGCAATATATTGATTGTTAATGTTTTGTGGCCGTGCCTTATCGTCATAAAATATGTTTAGTTGATAGTAGGTAGAATCTTCTACCTATCAGCCAATCAATCTACCAAGCCAAGGGGTAAAGACCACAGTATAAATTCAAATTCTTTATTTCACACATGAGTCCATAGTGTTAGGTTAGGAAATATACACAGTAGGTATGTAAAGTACCTACAAACGCTCGAAACGGCACACTCACACAAATATGCGCATCGCATCGACGAGTCCCCTAAGCGGCTCGCACTAGGTACTGACATCACAGCACCGCGGACGCTGCCGTACCGTACCTACTGTTGGTCCATATTTATTCTGTGCTTTTACCAAACATATTGACCAATATTGGCGTCGGCTTCCAGAATAGCCGGATGCAGCTAAATAGGTACTAACGTATTACTTCTACTAAATATCTATTTAATAGGTCTGCCTTGGTCAGCGAACCCATAACTGAAATCGTAGGTTCCTTAGTTCCGAATTTTGCGTCTGGAGGACATAGCAGCAACCGGTACAGCTCATCGGACTAAGAGATTCAATTAGTACCTAGTTATATTAAAAGTAACACCTGCATTCGATAGCATAGTGATTATTAGAGCGTGATTTATTTGATTGGCTATCCCAGTTCAATGACTTGTAGGTCCCTCCTTAATAAGGAAGAAAAACTCCTACATTTCTAGTTCAAACTTTCGTTACGATATTTTGTGTAAACAATTGTTGGCTAACCTAAATAAATAAATAAACACATAGTACCTAAGTAGGTATAATGCTCGCCAAACATCTGGGCCGCTCTGAAGTTGGCTTTGTGCTTAGTGCGAGTTTTTTAACGTACTCACTCGTGATAACGTAAACGATCTCTTATGTCAAAATATATACAAAAACTGGCCAAGTGCGAGTCGGACTCGCGCACGAAGGGTTCCGTACCATTATCGCAAAAAACGGCAAAAAAACCATGTTTGTTGTATGGGAGCCCCCCTTAATTTATTTTATTTTAATAATTATTATTTTTTGAAGAGAATATACAACTAAATATTATGTGAATATTTCAAGCGTCTACCTGTTGCCGTTATTCATATCGAGCAAAAAACGGCAAAAAAATCACGTTTGTTGTATGGGAGCCCCCCTTAAATATTAATTTTATTCTGTTTTTATTATTTATAGTATTTGTTGTTATAGCGGCAATAGAAATTTTATACATCATCTGTGAAAATTTCAACTGTCTAGCTATCACGGTTCATGAGATACAGCCTTTTTATTTTTTTTTTGGGTGGGAAATCATCCGATGACTTCTTCCGCTCTGGGTAAAGCGGGAGGGCATGTCAGACTTTTACTGACTAAAACCCACTAATGATGGGCCAACTCGGGTTAAGTACGACTCGAGTTAACTCGAGTTGAAATTCACATAACTCGCGCAACTCGAGTTAGCAGAACGAAGGAGGTTAAGTTAGAATTAATTATTTATTAGTTATAAATCACTTTTTTACATATTTGACAGATAATTGGATGACTTCCTTGAGAATTGGCGAGTTATGGCAAAACATCGAAGGAAATGAAAGGAATGGGGGAAGCCCCAGGAGTGGGTTATTACAGGCTAAGAAAATAAAATAAGATTAAGTAGGTAGGATTAAAATAATTGAGGTTATTTTTAGTATAAATCAAATATCTGTATTTTTGATTTTAGTCTGACTTATTTTAAACAATTATAATTATATAATATAATCAACAACAAAACTAGTTATACACATACAGCAGCTTTCACAAATTATCACAATCACAACAAATCATTTTGGTTGCAGCTAATACTGACTTTTACATTTGTAGCTTTCGATCGAGTTATTTATTAAAAAAAAAAACGTTTTCTCATGTTTTTTTTTTTATTTTAGTATTTTTGATAGTAACTCGAGTTCGGAGGATAACTCGAGTCAACTCGAGTCAGGCACAACTCGAGTTAACTCGAGTTAGTAACTCGAGTTGCACATCTCTAAAACCCACCCGTGTTTCTTCAGTTGCTTGTGCCAGGGCCGCGGTAACTCTCTTTCAAATTTATCCGCGACCCAGACAGGCATCGGCCCTATCGGACCCCGTCACTTTGCTGACATCTCTTTGAGGCGCGCGTGGAACACTACGCGCCGTAAACTCGGGCTTGGTCCTTATCGGACGGCGAGCTACCCATTACTCTCCGTCCGCAAGCCCGCGCCTACGGTGGCCGGGAATCGGCTCGCGACTCCCGACGCCCGGGGTCTCCTGCGGTTCCTAGGGGCATGAGGGCGTCTCCTTAGCGTCTCCCTCACGCGTTCCGCCTCCTCTTTTGCGAGCATTACTGCTTCGCAGAAGGAGGAGACAGCTTCCCATGCCCTCTCGCTCCGTACCATGGCCTGGACCAGGGCCGGACGCGAGAGGTCGCCACCGCCGATCGCTTCCATGAGGACACGGCGGTGCTCCGCCCAAGCAGGGCAGATCTCCACCGTATGCTCTACCGTATCCTCCGAGCGGTCCACACAATGGTGACACCCGGGCGTTTCCTCCCGGCTTATCTTGAACAGGAACCTCCCGAAACAGCCGTGTCCGGTGAGGACCTGTGTCAGGCGGAAGGTGAGGACGCCGTGACGCCTCTCAAGCCACTCCTCAAAGAGGGGCCTTACCGCCCCCACCATGTCGCCATGAGATCCTGCCGGAGCTCTGTCCGCCGAGCCGCGATTTGTCGCGGCAACGGTGTTTCGCCCCGAAATTTCGCCTCCTCGCGCCACTCCCATATTTGCGCGAGGACTTTTGCTTCCAGATCCCATGGCGGCAATCCGGCAAGGAGGCTCGCCGCCTCACCGGAGACAGTGCGGTATCCCCGGATCAGCCGGATGGCCATGACCCTTTGGGACGCGTTCAACCGGCGGGCTGGTCGCCGCCTCAGGGAACGCGCCCATACCGGTGCCCCGTAAAGGGCCATGGAACGCACGACCCCCGCGTAGAGCCTCCGGCAGGAGGCATTTGGACCCCCTAGATTGGGCAACAGCCGCTTGAGGGTAGCGCCCGCCCGCTCCAGTCTGGGAGCCAAACGTCGGAAATGCTCCACGAAATTCCACCGGCTGTCGAGGACGAGTCCCAGGTACTTCATCGTCGACTCGACGCCGATGTGAACCCCTCCTACCGTTATTTGGGGGTCCCGGCGGTGGCGCATTCCGAGGACCGTGAAAACACATGGCCTCGGACTTGTGCAGGGCCACCTCGAGTCCCAATTGCCGGATCCTCTCGACGATTGTCGCAACCCCGCATGAGATACAGCCTGGTGACAGAAGGACAGACAGACAGACAGACGGATCGTGAAGTCCTAGTAATAGGGTCCCGTTTTTACCCTTTGGGTACGGAACCCTAAAAAAGAGGTTTTGCCTTGCCGTCACCAGACTGCGCTTATCCAGTTTCAATACAAATTGGCGTTAACGTTAACGCGATTGAGCGTGAGTATGAACTCGCACTAAGGCCTTGCGCCAGGCACGAAACGATGCTGTTTTTGTATGAGATTTACTACTGCGCAGCCTTTGTAGTTAGCCAACTTCAGGGCGGCCAAGAAGTTTGGCGAGAACTATAAGCAGATACCTAGGTATGTCTTGATAAATATTGCACCTACTCAAGAAAAAGTAAATAGAAAATAAATGTATAATGAATATTTCATTCTTCACAAGAATTATGGTTTAAAAAGCAGTGTTAATCGATTTTTGCTGCTAAACTGCTAACCGTACCTTCCTAGATGTGAGACTGCGAGACGTGCTAAACGTGGGTGTCAGTATAGTATGGCATAACTGAAGGAATTCAACAGGAACTTAGCGCGCTAATTTATTAAGTAAACATTATTGTATAAACGGGGTCGCCAAAAACATCTGGCATCCGGTTCTAGCGTCTCAATCTGACGATAGCAGTCGGTAGATAATTATAAATCTGAAATAATAATTTAAATCCTGGTTGAGATTACTATTATTAAGAGATTAAACATTGCGTTACTTAAATAATGTATCATATCAATGAATGAAAGTTACTTTCGAGGTTACGCTTGTGTGTGTTGAATGAACTAGATTTGTGAAAGTGTTTGTGTTACGCTAAAATCCGTTCAAAAACTGTTGATTGTTATCAGTACCGATACATCATTTATGAGAACATAAAGAAGTAATAACAAATCAACACACTTTTGAATACATTTATATTAAAAAATAGCTTTGTTTTTATAATAAAGCTATAATTTAGCGATACTTTCAATCTTATCTTTCAAATAGACACAAACATAACTTTCTAAATGGAACATCTGAGCGCAGTTTCCGAACGAAACAAATGTCATGTCATGTCAAGTAAAATGTGACGGGAGCCCCATGTTTTGCCTTTTGTAATTTACTTGTTGATTTTATTATAAGAATTTAATGAGAATTTAGTGAACAATTGTTACATCGCTGCGGGGACAGCTATGTTATAGTTTTATAAGTGAACACAGTGTTGGCGACTCACCGTAACTCTTCCACGGCCGCCGATTGTTCAGGTAACGGGATTTATTTATGACAACGTCGATATTTTCTTGGAAACGTTTACTTGTTTGGTTTTTATTGATTGTAATATCTTTGTATGACCTTTGACTCAGTAATTAGTAGCTGTAGTCGCAAATATCATGTTTGTGTACGACGCGATTGCGTGCTCATATAATTTGGGCGAAACTTCGAATTTCGCGAAGCGGAACTTATGTGAGACTTGTGTACGACAGGCGCGCTCTGATGATATTTGAATAATTCTGAACTTTGTATTCAAATAAATACATTTCTTAGCGCTATTGCCCTTTTAGTCCTGGCAGAATTAATAAAACATTGTTTTTATTTGCATAATATTTTACAACAGCTAGGTAATTAAAATAAACAAGTAATACTACATGTTATTGTCTCATTCTTAACCTAACTGCCAGTCAGAAGTTAGTCATTATCATCCAAATCTTCAGCTTCTTCTTCTTTGTTTGACCACGTGTGGCTTGTAGAACCGGCCGTAGATGTTGTCCCAGAACAACAGCCGCTGGTTGCTCAGTGGTACACTCATCCTCAGGGTTTTGTCAAACTGCAGCAGCGGCACATCTGATATATGGTAGTTTTCTGTGTCAGTGGGCACCCGTTGCCATATCACTGGGATTAATGATGTTGTTAGCGGTGTTGGGTCACTGAAACAAACAATATGTAATTATCTTCAGAAATTCTACAATAAACACCAATGTTTATGTAAGCATCTTATTCTGTTTGTCTGCTATTGTTTAGAAACAGACTTAAGTATTCAAATTCTAATAAGATTCACAGAAATGTGACTTTGGCCCAATAGTACTCATTTAAGAAATGTGGTTAATGCTCTTTACTAGTTAATTAACATTAAACAACTAGAAAGGCCCCTAAAAATCAAAAACTTGTTCAATATTTACTACTTGTAAGTCTTGGTAACATTATGTATCTGGCTCCTAATTTTCCATTGTTAAAGATTAAGTAGTGCTTAGGTAAATCATTGAGTTTACATACCCCAATCTTATGAAATTCTTCAACAGTGTCACCAGTAGTTCAAGAACAATTTCAGTTTGCTCCTCTTCCTTGTATAAATAATCCAGTATAGAGTCAAAACTGGTTGGTACCACATCATGGGATGTCTCTCTTGGCAGAGTGAACTTCATCACATACACAGAATATGTGTTTTTAGCTGCAAAGAGCATCGCCATTTTTATGATTGGGTACTCTGTTAATATGTCATGCAAGTAGTTAGCGTAACTCTGAACCATATCACCTCTAAAGTCATCTTGGAAGTAAAATTGCTTCACGATCTCCCCAAGACCGTGTTTGTCCTCATGTTTCTGAAATTCTAAATTGTTTGGCAGTAAATCATCAAAATTCTCAGGTGCATTTTCAAATTGTTCAGTGTCTATTCCTATGATAGACGCTATGTCTTGATGTGTAAATGTTATTACCATTGGCACATTGTGAAACGTTCCTTCTTTCAGTCTTTTTATAGGATCTGTATCAATGAGACTCAGTGCATAGTCTGATATATTGTCAACACACGGGAGAAACATTTCAGGGATAGTGGACAAATCTTTGGCTGAAGCTTGTTGGTAGAAGGTGTACAATGTTTCTGGTTCATCTGAGCCTTTGTAACCTAAAGATGTGGCACCATTATAAGCTATAACAAAAGGGTCAAACGTCATTGAAGATGGAGACAGAGCTGATCCTGACTCTAGAATAACTCTATGTAGGAGTCCATCAACGAGTCCGGACAGAAGGACCAGCTGTATTGCGGCGGCGCCAGCTCCGGTACCGTATAAAGTGACGTCATCAGGGTTGCCGCCGAACTCCGCGATGTTTCTGTGCACCCAGTACAGGGCTGCTATCTGGTCCTTTAAGCCGGCGTTCCCTGGGGCGTCAGGAGTACCGAGGCACAAGAACCCTAGTGCTCCGAGCCGGTAGTTGAAAGTCACGGTCACGTAACCGTCGTTGAGGAACATGGTGGGAGCCTGGTATGCGCCCCATCTGAAAACAGGTGGTTTCGTCAGACATAAATGTCTCGCAGTCTCTGATCATGATCTGCGTAGCCTTCCCGCAACTGTTGGGTCCGTTTCCTATCTAACTAGGTGTGTTAACCACTGCTAATAAAGTTCTTGATGAGTAATCAAATTGTTTGTCGTTCTTATCTGCGCCAATTTAGAGGATCCGTATTCGATATTACATCCTCTATCTGTGCTAAGGCTGATGGCATGAATTTATTATCGTATTTAAAATGCATTGACACGTACATATGTTTCATAGCGTATCCTAATCGTTATTTATTTTTAGTTTCGGAAATCCCCAGTTAGTCACACAGACCCGTATCGTTTCTGCCTACAAGTTTAGGAGACTCATTTGATTAGAATGTCGTAAAAAATACCTCGACTCTGTTTTTTATTTTGGTTTGTAGGCGGCAGATCTAGACCTTAGTCAGCCGAATCAGTCAGGCCGATGTTTCAATTAAATCTTTATTGAGAAGCGAGCCCTTTTGGTTTTTGGTACCAACTCCACCGTCGACCACATCATCACTTAACATCAGGTGAGATGCTTACCAAACGCGGGCCTATCATTAAAAAATAACTTCTGAAAAGCAAACGTTTCCTAAAGTAAGTCCTTCATACGACCGAATCATATTATTCAAAACGAACGAAGTCACTAGTATCTATCACAATCATTCCATATAAATAGCAGTTATTTAGACTATCACCTAAATATTCTTTACTAGCTATCCCATGCTTCGCTCCCGTCAATGGGCTACCTACCTACCCTACATACATGATTGTTGCGTAACTTAAACCGTTTACGCAGCGCACGCAACGGAAGCTCTCAAAAAGGAATATTTTTGCCCGTTTTTGCAACATTTTTCACTTATGCTCCACTCCTATTGGTCGTAGCGTGATGTTATATAGCCTATAACCTTCCTCGATAAATGGACTATCCAACATATTTTTTTAATTCCAACCATTAGTTCCTGAGATTAGCGAGCGCCCGGTACCCGGCACGTTGGACCCGGCTAACATTTGTTAATCTTTGACGTCGTTACAGATAGTCGAAAGTAAGGCAAGCAAGCCTCACCTGGGCGAGTCGTGTCCCTGTCACGATCAGACATGCAGTCGCTCCTTGTAAAATACTGGTATTCAGCTAATCCGGTTAGACTGGAAGCCGACGCCAACATATTTGGGATAAGGCTAGGAGGATTGATTCGTAATTTGATATACATTACCCGTTCTGGAAGTCTCCGCCATGCACAAACACGAGCACAGGGAGCGATGAAGCGTCTTCCGGAGTGAACACATTGATGACCAGGCAGTTCTCTTCTCCGTCGGCGTTGGGCTGGACGCACTTGATCTTGTGGGTGGCTTCGAAGATGCCATCCCACTCAGGGGGAGGCTCGGGAGCCTAGAGAAACGAGAGTTTTATACCTAAGTGACTAGCTTTTGTCAGTGGTTTAGCCCGTATTCTGGTTTGTAACTATCCCACAAACCTAATCTAGTTTACTCTTACTTTTTAAAAGGTTCCGCGAAACTCAAACTCGGCCATCATTCCATGTCGAAGTCTCTCACCATGGGATGCCCTCAGGGTTCGGTTATTGGTCCGCATTTATGGAATTTAGGCTATGATGATTTCCTCGCGATTCCACTTCCAAGCGGCTGTTCATTAACCGGTTACGTGGACGACGGTCATCTGCTCATTCAATAAAGTACTCGAGCTGGACTCGAGAATTTGGCTGACACTTGCCTACGATTAATATCTTAGTGGGGCGATCGAAACCGTCTGACCTTTGTTCCGCACAAAACTTATCAACTCATTCGGTAATCTTAAATCGTGTCCTATAAAATTTAATACGTTTCCGTAAAAAAGAAGCAGTCCGTGTGCTATCTTGGTCTAGTGTTAGAGAGGAATTTTGCATTTATAGATCATATTAAAATAGTCGGTGAAAAAGCAAAAAAAAACTTCTATGCCTTAACGAGAATATCTAAATCTACGTGGGGTCTGTCTTATTTAACTTTAAAGACTATTTATGGGGCTACTTACTTGGGTTGTATGTGCTATGGGGCACCTGTTTGGGCTGATAGGGCCACTATAGGGGCGGTACGACGTAAGTTACTTCAAAGTCAGCTTTGATATTCTTATGCAAAGTGTAGTGGCACCAACGCCGCCACTTACACACACAACTACTGCATCGCGCAAGCAAAGTTTTCGGCGCGATTTGAACGTATACAACAGTTCGACATCAACCGTCGGGCAGTTGCCCGGACCAGACACAACACCCGTCGGAGGTCGGAGGAACCTCCCTTTTACTATGGAGGTTTGTGGGACTTTACACCCTGTGCCGCATGCTCCCAAACAAAGCATACAGGACGGTTACTACTGAAGCCTTACCGGTACTTGCTGGCGTACTTCCGGTACACCTTGAAGTGAAGCGACGCGCTGCAATGTACTATTCCGCAAGACCACGGACGCGGACTTTTTAACATATTGACGTATGGGAGGAACTTTTATCCGAATGGCAATGTAGGTGGGATAGTTACATCAAGGGCCGACACCTCCACCAATTCTTTCCATCCGTTCGCGAGCGGCTGGCCAGGATGTGACTGGAGGTGGATCACTGTGTTGCCCAATTTCTCACAGGGCATGGTAACTTAAACTTCGACTTTAAAAGAAAATTATATTTTCCTTCAAGCTCGTTGCCTCGCCTATGTCAGTGTTCTACATCTGACTGCGAATATGTACAATCTGCACATCATATCTTATGGGAGTGTTTTCTTTGGCAGAATGAACGCAATGTTAAATGTACAGGCTGCATCTGGAGTTGTTTACTATACGTAGAAACTAGAACAAATTGCCGTGCGTTCAAGCGTTTTTGCCATGCCTAATTGTAATAATTTTTTTTTTAATAATTGCATAAACGTTTATTTGGAACCATTTAGGAATCACACAAAATAAAATGAAACAATTATAGCTACAGAAGTATAAACTGTGGCGCAGCTTTCAGCGCCCGACAACAAGACAGAGTAAAATACAATTTGTTCCAGACTACTATGAAAATTTTGTTACTAGACAGAATAATAATATTTAATGAACTTATATAAAAAATCAAAATCAAGTGAAGTGTATGTTAAGGTGTAGGGGTGTGTTGAGAGTTATGTTTAGTTGCGTTACCACAAGTTGTTCAGCTTCCGAAAGAGTGGGTCTTAGGATGAACATGGACAAAACCAAGGTAATGTTGAATGCCCATGTTACACCCACTCCTATCAAGGTCGGAGACTCTATACTCGAAGTTGTGGACGACTATGTCTACCTGGGACAAACGATCCAGTTTGATAGGGCCAACTTCGAGAAAGAGGTCAACCGTCGAATCCGACTCGGCTGGGCAGCGTTAGGGAAGTTTATTTATTTATTTATTTATTAATTAACACATAGGTACATTTGTTTTAACAGGTAAGACCCTTTTTTTTTTTTTTTTTTTTTTTTCTCGGGGTGGAAAATCCTCATTGGATGTCCTCCGCCCTGGGGAGGGTGGAGGGGTCTGTCAGACTCGTACTGACTAAAAACCACCCCGGTGTTCCATCTCACACCTACGCTGGGGGTCGCGGGAACAACGATACTTCCGCAACCCCCGGCTAGTGCCGGCCCGCCTTTGCGGGCCTCGATCTCGGGTTGGGGGAGGAGTGAGGTGTTAGACTCCCCCCGCGACGTCTAAGAGGGGCGCGCGTGGAACACGACGCGCCGCCACCTCGGGTCCTGACGTGTGGGGGGCGACGGACGTCCCCGAGTCCGTCACCCCTGGACCCATTTAGGGGGGCTGGAAGAGGGCGTTATCCGCCCTCCGCCGACGCCCGGCGCGTCTGCTGCGGATCGGGTGAGCGGATGAAATCTCCCTCTCCCTCTCCGCAGCCTCCTTCTGCGAGACGACTGTTTCGCAGAAGGATACCACCGCGTCCCAGGACTCCTCGCTGCCGACCATAGACTCGACTACGGCCGGCAGCGATAGGTCACTGCCTACTTCTGAGATGAGGGCACGGCGTGGCTCCTCCCAAGCGGCACACTCTGCCAGCGTATGCCGCGCCGTGTCCTCCCGGCAGTCGACGCAGTGGTGACACCGGGCGTCCGGCTCCCTGTTTATGCGACACAGGTACTTCCCGAAGCAACCATGCCCCGAGAGCACCTGCGTCACCCGAAACGACAGGGAGCCGTGCCTCCTCCCGAGCCAGCGCTCGAGCACTGGCCGGACCGCCTCGATGGTAACGAGGCCGGCGGTAGGGCGTGAAAGCCTCTCCCGCCATTCCGCCACTAGGACCTCGCGAAGCTGAGACTGACGCAACTCCATATGTCGCTGCATCAGCCCCTCGCCCCGCGCCCGCGCTTCCTCGCGCCACCGATACAGTGACGCGAGTACCTTCGCCTCCAGGTCCCAGGGCGGGGATCCGGCCAGTGCACAAGCCGCCTCGTAGGAGATCGTGCGATACCCCCTGATGACTCTGACGGCCATCGCTCTCTGCGGCTTTCGCAGAACAGCGATGCTGCCGGCCGTCAGGTCAGCCGCCCAGATCGGGGCCCCATACAGGGCCATCGATCGCACGATCCCCACGTAGAGCCGCCTACAGGCAGCGCTCGGGCCCCCCAGATTGGGAAGCAGCGTTGACAGCGCCCCAGCCGCGCCCAACAACTTGGGCGCCAGCCGCCGGAAGTGGGGGCCGAAATCCCACCGGCTGTCGAGCACCAATCCCAGGTATTTCATGGTTGACTCGACAGCGATTCGAGCCCCCCCGACGACGATGTGGGCATCGGGCGGTGGCGCCCGCCGGGGGCCATGAAAGACCATGGCCTCCGACTTGTTGAGGGCCACCTCCAGGCCAAGGCGCCGTATGCGGCTCACCACCTGTGAGACCGCAGCCGTCGCCAGCAACGCTGCCTCCCTGTATGAACTCCCCCGGGCGGTGACCAGCGTATCGTCCGCGTAACACGTCAGGTCTACGCCCGGTTGGAGTTCGCCCCTCAGCACCCAGTCGTACCCGATGTTCCACAGGGGCGGGCCCAAGACCGAGCCCTGCGGAACACCGCACGACATGCAGTGCTGGTTTTCGACGCCATCACGTCCCACGTAGGTGACACATCTCTCCGCCAAATAAGCCCCGACGATGCGGCGGAGGTAGGGAGGCACTCGATGATACCGCAGTGCCTCCCGAACACAACTCCAGGGCAGGGTGTTGAAGGCGTTGGAAATGTCCAAGGACACCGCCAACATCACCCCACCCCGGGACACCGCTTCCTCCGCCAGGACTCTCACCTGCGATATCGCGTGGATGGTGGAGCGCCCATGCCGAAAGCCAAACTGGCTTTCGTCCAGGTCCGGCCCCTCTCTGTACAAGTGGCTGACGAGGCGGGCAGCGATTATTCGCTCGAACAGCTTACCCACCTCGTCTAGCAGCACTATGGGCCGGTACGCGGACGGCGAGTCCGCAGGGCGCCCCGCCTTCCTGAGCAGGACCAGACGACCAGATTTCCACAGAGTGGGAAACTGGCCCCGCTCAAGGCACGCTGTGAAGAGTCCTCTCAGCCAGGGCTCTAGCTCCTTCAGAGCGAGGGCTAGCACGTGGCCGTGGATTCCGTCGGGCCCCGGAGCCACGTTCTTGGCCCGGAGCCGCATCACGGCCGCCCCCATCTCTGCCTGTGTCACCTCTGGGACGCTGATGGCGTTCTCCTCTGTGGACTCTGCGGCCGTGGGCAAAGCCATCGGCGGCGGAATATGCTCCGCTCTCGCCGGGAAGAGGGCTGCGACCACCTCCTCCAGCAGCTCGGGTTGGAGACTCTCCGTGAGTGGAGGCGCGGCAGCTCGAAGTTTCCCTCGAACCGCTCGATAAGGGCGCCCCCAAGGATCCCGGTCTAGAGTCTCCAACATCTCCTCCCTGGCTCGCTTCTTCGCCTCGCCGATGGCCAGCCGCAGAGTCTCCGTCGCCGCGCGGTACACCTCATACAGCGCGGCTTCTTCGTCGGGGACCCGACGACGTCTTCTCCGGTATCGGGTGTACTGGCGTCTGGCCGCTACGCACGCGACACGCAACTGTGCGATCTCGGCGGACCACCAGTACACCTGGCGCCTCGCTGACTGTGCGTGGACCCGGGGCATGGACGCGTCACTGATTTGCGTCATCGCCCCGCGGAACCACAGCGCCTCCTGTTCGACGTCGACGGGTCCGGTTGTTGTCGACTCCCGGATCCAGGCCTGGACAATGGTGGCCTCCTCGAGAAGTTCCCTGTCGATGCGCTTGCGCGCCCAGCGCGGACCGTCCGTTCGCGGGGCCGGCGTACCGCGGCCGCCAGCGGTCTGGGTGGAGACGTCAAAGCGGATATATCGGTGATCCGATAACGTCTCCACCTCCACGGCGACATGCCAGTCACGGACACGGCTCGCGACAGCAGGGCTAGCGAACGAGACGTCCACTACAGACCCGCCCCGCTGTCGCACGCACGTGTAAACCGAGCCCCGGTTTAAGATGACCAGGCCGGTGGTTACTGACCACTCTTCCAGCGCCTCACCCCTAGCATCATTTACCGGAGATCCCCACGCCGAAGACTTGGCGTTGAGATCCCCTAATAACAGCACAGGGTGAGGGTGGAGTCGACCTACGACGGCGCCTAACTCGACAAGGAAACTCTCGAAGTCGGCGAGACTCTTGTTGGGCGAAAAATACGCACCAACTATGCCAACGCCGTCCACGAGGGCGGCCACCCAGCCACGACCTCGGGACGGGCTGACAAGAGCCCCGCCAATAATGGCCACCAAACCGTCGAGGTCTCCAACCCAGTTATCCCTGGGTGGGACGAAATACGGCTCGGCGACCACAGCCACGTGAATCGACCACTCTGCCATGCTCTGGAGCAAGAGATCCTGTGCTCTGGCAGAGTGGTTGATATTGCCCTGGAGGAAATGGTAGAGCGCCATTATGCGCAATCCATTCCCTCCACTCCATTCCTATGCCGGGAGTCGGTCAAAGAGCAGCCAGGTTGACGGGGGGGTAAAGAGCCCTCGGCAACCCTGGTCCTCCCTCTCCTCTTCTGCTGCGCAGGTGCGCCACAGGCCTTTCCACCCACTCTGTGCGCAGCGGGCCTCCCTGCAGCTGTACAGAGGCTGCAATTTGGCGCCGCAGAGCACTGGGCCGCCTTGTGGCCGGGCTGACCGCAGCGATAGCACTGGTCGCTGCGGTCTGTTTCGGCGGTGCATCGTGCCCTGACATGCCCAATGTCCAGGCAACGATAGCACCGCAATGCCCTGAGTTGCAGCAGCTTGACCCTCGCTGCAACCCACCCCACCAGCAGTCGTCCTCCGTCAGCGACTTTTTTTGCCGCCGCCACCGGGCACCGCACCCAAATCATACCGAGCCCGGAAGCGTCGGCGCGGATCTCGCCCGTCCGAATGTCCTCAGACGTACATCCACCGGCTCGGGCGATGGCCGCCGCAACCTCAGCTGCGGTCGTCGAGTCGTCCAAGCCGTCAACACGCAGCTCAGCGGTCTTCATCGGCCTGGACACCCGGACGTCCTCTGGATTGAGGACCTCCCGCAGCTTGGCGGCCAACATATCCGCCTTCTCGGCGCTTGAGACACCTGACACCTCGAGTAGTCGCGCCCCCGTAATCGCCGACCTTATTCGGAAGCCAGTCGGTGTGCCAAGGTCGGGGAACGCGACTTTGGCCTTCGCCTCTGACAAGACCGCCTTGTACGTAACGCCCCTTTCGACGGCTCCGGGCTGCAGCGTGATCGCTACAGCCGCGGAGCGTGGGGCTCTGACTTTAGGCGGTCTCACGGCCTTCTTCGTTTCCTGTGCGGTTGCTCCAGCGGGTGCCGGCGGCGCCGTCTTCTTCTTTCGACGGCGGCCCCTCTTGACCACCGTCGTCCAGGCCTCCGTGAGGGTGCTAGGCGGGGTCGCCAGGGTCGTAGCCGCCGACCGGGTAATGGGTGCGGACCTGCCCTCCGCGGGCTTGCTGGGCCCCTTCCTGGCACTTCTCGACATCGACGCCGCTGGCTGGGCCGCTGGCCCAGTTTTAGCGGTCACTTCCTGTCTCCGCTTGTCCGCAGCGAGCGGAGGGCGGAGGGTTTCAGCCGGAAGCAATCTCGACTCCATCGCCTCTATACGGGCACCCACCATCCGCCCGCACTGCATCATGCAGATGCGCGCGATCTTTTCGATCTCCGCATCCGCAAGTGCAGAGGCCGATGATGGGGCCGGAGATGGAGCCGACAATGGCGCCAGCGGTGGGCTCGTGACGTTACAAGCTGACGTCTGGGCGGCGAACTGCCGCTTGAGGTCCTCTAACTCTGATCGGAGACGGCCGTTCTCCTCCCACAACTTCGCCGTCTCGTCTGTAGTTGTGCGGTTTATGAGGACCTCAACCGCCTCCTGTATGTCACTCACCGCCTGCTTCAGGGCATGGGTAAATGTGCCCTTCAGGTTGCCAGATTTGGTGGCAACCTTTAGAACGACCTCTAGCCCGTCCGTCACTTGGCGACTGAGCGCCACCGCTGACATGTCCCCACCGGCAGCCAACCGAGCTGAGCGCCGCTCTCGGGCCTGTCGGGCCAACTCGCTGACCTCGTCAGCCGCGACAGCCTGTCGCTGCGCCCGCTTTGCGGCGTTTGCCTCTGCCTTATTCATACCTAGCAGGGACGTGGTGGAGCCACCGCTTTGGTCCGCACTCATGTGCCCAGGGTCACTCTGCACGCACTCTGCAGGGGTAGGCGTTTCGGGCCGAGGCAAGAAGCGACCCCGCACATCGCGTTCCAGCACCCGAGCGGTGGCAACGCTGGACACTGCGCGACCCCGCCCTCTCCGTCCTGTTGACACCTTCGGGGCCGACAGGTTCTCCTCACTCGAGGAGAGAGCCAGCGACCCCGAGTCCCTGCTGCGCGGACGCTTCCTCCACACTTTGGAGGTGCAACGCGAATCCTGGTCGTACAAATTGTCTCCATAGCCTGAGCCTCCTCGGCTCTGGTTGCCGTTGGCGATGGCAAGAGGTACGTCCACATGGGGACTTGAGCCTCCTCGGCTCTTGTTGCCGTCGGCGACGGCAAGCGGTGCGTCCACGTGGCGCAGTCGCTCCTGGTGAACCTGGAGCTCCTTTTCTCGCTCGTGGCTCTCTTGGCGCAGGTCGGCGGTGGTCTGCCGGACCGCGAGACTATTGGTGCCCCCCTCAGATACGATGGGGCTGCCCTCTAGGAGATCGCTAGAGGGGCGGGACTCGCCCTTGCGTTGCGCAAGGGTACCCGCCTGAGGATTTTTTTTTCCGTTAGTCTTTGTTCCATATTTTATATTCCTTTTTAAGGGTAAGGTCCCTTTCCCAGCGCTAGGGACCGGATACAAACCCTCCGGCCATTCATCCCCTCGGCACGCGAGACCTTGGGATTGGGTCCCATCTCTACTCTACGCCCACTCGACCTGCCCTCTGTAAGCAGAGGGGGCAGTAGGCGTTAGATGGCCACCGCAGCGACGGACTTGCCGTCCCGCCTCTAGCCCGGTTCCCTTCACAGACCATCATGGATGATGATCTGTGTTTGGAACCGTGACCTTTCCTCGTGTGTTGAAATTAGCCGTCCGACCCAACTGTCCATCCAACGCGGGTGGGCAGTTGGAACCGACGTTGCCCAGGGTGCGCCGCGTGGAGGCTTTCAACTTGCACCCCAACAGGTAAGACCCAAGCTAACAAAAGTTGCGCGGTATCTTCTCGTCCAACTTACCACAGTGTCTCAAGACGAAAGTCTATGACCAGTGTGTGTTGCCAGTGATGACATATGGCTCTGAAACGTGGTCGCTTACAATGGGCCTCATCAGAAAGCTTAAAGTCACCCAAAGGGCAATGGAGAGGGCTATGCTCGGAGTTTCCTTGCGTGATCGAATCAGAAATTTAGAGATCCGCAAGAGAACCAGGGTTACCGACATAGCCCGAAGAATTGCCAAACTTAAGTGGCAGTGGGCAGGGCACATTGCTCGCAGAGCGGATGGCCGATGGGGCAGAAAGGTTCTGGAGTGGCGACCGCGAACCGGAAGACGTTGCGTTGGAAGGCCTCCCACCAGGTGGACCGATGACCTGGTGAAGGTTGCGGGGATCCGCTGGTTGCGGGACGCACGAGACCGGTCAATGTGGCGACGCTTGGGGGAGGCCTATGTCCAGCAGTGGACGTCTTTCGGCTGATATGATGATGATGATGATGACATGTGTATAACAAGTACAAAATTGGGCCTAGCACACTTCCTTGAGGTACCCAGCTTTCATAGCTTTAGCTCGGAATATGCGTCTTCTTGTCGTATTCTAAACATTCTATTAGTTGTATAGGACTCAATATGTGCAAATTCTGGTAGCATGCGTCTGCGCACTCTGAGCTTGAATATCAGACCCTTATACCAAACTTTGTCAAAAAGCTTGCGCGTTATCTAAAAACACAGTGGCGAATTCCTTATTTTCAAGCGTTTTTCAATGATGTGAGTTATTATATGTACCTGGTCTATTGTTAAGTGTTTTTCCCTGAAGCCAAATTGATGTGTTTAAATAAGGTCTTTCTCTTCATTATAACAGCTCACAATGTTAAGACCCATTTTTTATTTTTATTTTCTGTAGGCTTGCGCTTGGCCACTATCTCACCTGATGGTAAGCGATGATGTGGTCGACGGTGAAGCACGCTTGCCTAGAAGAAACCCATTCACTCTTGACTTAAAGACCCCTAGATTGTAGCTATCGGGAAACACAGATTCCGGCAGAGAATTCCAAGCTGTACGCATAATAAAAGTGTCGCCAAAACGTTTTGTGCGTATGGGTGGGATGTCCACCATGTACCGATGACGCATTGCCGTACGTCTGGTAGTCCGATGATGGAACGGGCTGGGCGGAATTGAATCATGTAATTCCATCGCACACTCCCCGAAATGCAACCGATAAAAAACCGACAAACTGGCAACTCGGCGACGATGTTCAAGGCTCTGGAGCTTTGACTTGACCAGTGCCTCATTGCCGATGAGTTTCTTGGCCCGCTTTTCGATCGACTCTAGTGCATCAAGCTGGTATTTGGCTGATCCGTCCCAGAGATGAGAACAGTACTCCACGCACGATCGAACTTGCGCTTGATACAAGTTGAGCAGCTGTTCCGGCGTGAAGTACCTTCTCACCTTCGCAAGCCATTAATATTAATGATAATTTTTATCCGTGGTGCTAGTGCTAGGTAACTGTGCTTATCCCAGATGTAAACGACCCTTTGTGCCTATTGGCCTTGTTTGTTCTGTCTCCTGCTTGGTATGGATCTACCACGTTGCCAAGCTTCGTTCAGGCGTTAAAGTTAAACCATGATAAATTGACAAACACGATAACGATTCCCACATAAAGATAGGGTAGGAAGATCCTCTCTAGACTGTTTTGCAAGTCGGCTGTCATGTTAGTAGTTACTCTTTTCGTTTCAGTGTTTCTAAACACTTGATATTTCCCCGGTCGACAGTTACCCCCAGTTTCTAAAATGATATTAACGACGTATCACAAACGCAAGTCAAGTGATGCGATTGGCCGTTGAAAATTTAAACAACCAAACGATTAACGCGCGGTTGAGAATGATTGCCAAATAGACAACATTAACGTTGCCATCATTTTCGTTTCTGGAACAGCTGGTCGATTCTGTAACAAAACTCGACATGAAAACTTGGTGAACTCACTCCACCAGTGAGTTGTCTTTTCAATTGATACTAGGGATTGACACTACAAGCTCACTCCACCTGACTTATCATTATCATGCGCGACGGTATGTTTACAGAATAACACCAGGTACTATGCCTATTGAACTGTGTCATGTTGTAAGCATTCCCCTGCTGAATCTAGACGAGGAAGGGAGAACCCTTAGATTGTATTTTTGTCTAGATTTAAATAAAACTCGACCGAAATACAGTAAAGTCAAACAAATAATACCAGATTCCAATTAAACCCATTAACACTAATTGTTAATTAATTGTAAGTAGATAACTTTTTCTTCTATCAAACTATTGCAACGAAGCATTCGTTTGGAATTATTGTGTTGATAGCATTTAATTGGCCATGATCATCTAGGGCATGTCCTGTGGAACTATATTCGTCACCGTTCTTCTGCAGTTATTTAGCTTTAATTCAATAACAGCGATACAGCGGTTTGTCTGCGCATCAACAGAATTTATATACATACTTTAAATACTATGGAATAATAATTTGGGAGAGAGAAAGAACTCATTGGGCATCAAAAAACCCACACCGCTGACATTGGGAATTGGCATTGCCACGTTGAGCCTGAATTGAATATAATCGAGATAGGTACCCGTTACGCAAGTATTAATGAACATATAACAATTAAATTTAAACTCGAAGGGGATCGCCAAACTAAGTAATTACATTATCAGCGGCAGTAACTTTCCCGCGCGATAGCCATCTAATCTACATAGCGCCAAATGGGATCTGCGGCTATCAACAAATGGAGCAGCTGACCTTAAACCTGTCGTGTCGAGTGGGTGGCCGGGCGTAGGGCAAACCGAAGTACGCGAAGTGGGGTGGGTCAGGGACGTAGTAACCGCGGGCCGCACCCTGCGAGGTGGCTACATCCCGGTGAGCCCGCGGCACCGGGGTAGGCCTCCCCTGCACCACACACAGCACCACACTCACAGTACACACCACTCCAACACCCCTTAACCTCATGGCTTTTCAAGCAGAGTGTGTCGTGGCCGGTGATCTAGTTTACGTTTCCTTATCAAAACAGACGGCGTCTAATCAAAACATTGACACGTCAAATGTTGGACTATTTGTGATTGTGACTCAATGTTAGGAATTCCTGGACAGTTTAGTAACAATAGATTGTAAGTACCGATGTATTGGCATAAATCAAGTTACAGAAGGAGTTGTTTTTGCTTGCAATTACATAACATAAGATAATATCACACTTGTATACCCTGGTTCTGGGTTGGGCAGAGGTGCCTCTGTAGTAGGTACACTCACAGTTCGCCAGTAATGTTGGACCTTGCTTAGCAGTAGCGGTTGAGACCACTATACCTACGAGGCCACCAATTAAAACAAAACATTATTTTATTCATAGTTTATTCCAAATAAACCACTTACATTTTTCTAAAGTACATGGCTTTTATTAAGGAGACTAAAAAGCTAAGTATGCAACATAAGTCTGTTAGAAGAAATGGCCAGCGTTTTTAAAGAAGGTCATGAAGAAGACGACTTGAAGGAACAGCACGGTGTAGACGCTGGGGGAGACTCCGACGGCCAGGTTCTCTATGAAGTGCTCGTTGTAGATGTCGGTCCAGAGCCCCAGCCGGCCCACGTGTACGCCTGTCTTCATGGTCGTCTGCTCACCGATGGACAGCATCTGCTCTTCCGCTGCCGTCCCCTTCTCAAACTTGTTCCACTCGATGTCATCGGCTTTAGGCGTCCTGTAATACAATCGGGGTTTTGTTTTTAAATAATTATCATCCACATATATTTGAACTTATTGTAACTCTTGTTCAATACGATACTTAAGTTGGGGCAGACATTTTGGCCACATATGTAGTACGACACATACACATTGTCTTCTAATGAGTGTATATGATGTGTTATTTGTGTCACCAGCTGCTAGAAAATTTTCTTATTTAGTCGAAAACATTCGTTGAACATTTTTATGTTGCTATGCAATGTGTTTTTTTCTTTATTCATATATAAGTCCTTAGCTAACACATAGTATTAGCTAAGCACTTATACTTCGAGTTAACGACAAAACGAATGAAATTAATTGACTAGTTAAAAAAAAAACATATCTTCGTTAAAGTGTATCAAATGGCTTACCCAGTCTTGAGGAAAGATGTCCATAATTGAATCATCTGTTCGATCATGTTCTTCTCCTTCTCACCAACATCAGACATGTCCCCTTCTTGATAGAACAGATAGCCAATGATGTCCCCCCTGACGGCGCCGTCAGCCCGCTTCTCAACAGCGGCCAACTCCCTGTTCAAGTCTCCAACGAAAGAAAACTCGTAGAAGTAAACCGTTGCTCCAGACTCGACGAGAGATCGCGCGGTTCGGAGTCCAGGACCAAGATATGCCATATCCGTGTAATATAGTGTTCGATTTTTCGCATTGTTCAAGGTAATGTCAGCCTCATTATAATATAGAGCTTTCACTTCGCTCCCTACTCTGTCCCTTTCTTCACTTGATCCAAATTGTAAGTCGTTGGGCAGCAGAAGACTGTGGTTCGCATTAATCTGTTCTATGCTAGTTGCTGTATGTTGTAAAGATTCGTGCACACCTGCGTACTCCGCCGAACCTATCATGAACGTGACTTTAATGTCTTCCTTTTGTAACGTGCTCCATGGACTTTCCACCATAAAATGTACTCCATTCTCTGTATCGATTTCTAAACAAGGTCTCCAATGGAAGTCTCTAGCTGCTAATAGCAGTACCTTCATGTCTATAGTCTCCCATGATGCCCATGATCCAGGTATACTGGTAGCCAAAACCGTAGCAGTTCTAGTAGGGGTCCTGTCTATTGCCCAATGTGAGAGAACTGAGCCACTTTCTGTGATAAGTTTATTAACATTACTTTTAGATAAAGGAGACAGAGCTAAATAACCGGCTAAAGCCCCCGCCGTCCCTTCACCACTCACGGCAATATTTTCAGGATCACCACCAAACTTTTCGATGTTTTCTTTTACCCAGCTTAGCGCTAAAGCTAGATCTTTTAAAGCTGCATTTCCTGGAGCCGTTTCGTTTTGCAGACACAGGAAGCCAAGTGGCCCTAGTCTATAATTAGGTAAAACAAGAATAATTTCCTCTGAGACTAAATATTCGGGTCCGTATATTTGTGGGTTTGCGCTTTCATTAATGAAATTTCCTTCATGGATGTGAACGAGGACGCTTGCACCGCTCAGTTCTTCTTTGAATGGTTTGAAAATGCTCAGAGTGAGGCAGTCCACCTCTCCAACCATCTCATCACCCTGAAGCTGCGGACAGCGTTTGCTGTGTTCTTTTTCGTCGTGGATAGAATCTTCGTCCGCTTCGTGAAATACTGGAGCCTGAAGAGAAACAAATATAGAATGAGAATTTAGAATGACGCCACAAAAAATGGTTATTGCCTGATATACTCGTA
This sequence comes from Orthosia incerta, assembly GCA_948252205.1. NCBI lineage: Eukaryota > Metazoa > Arthropoda > Insecta > Lepidoptera > Noctuidae > Orthosia > Orthosia incerta. The sequence goes on along the minus strand of OX411747.1, from coordinate 32,417,191 downwards.
CATACCTCGAAAGGATTATTGAAGGTACCGTATTTTATATCTATGTAACTAATTATATTTGTGGTTTCTCGCCACAAATGTCCAAGAACGCGGCCTGTCGATGTTTCGACAATTGTATCATCTGTATCCGGCGAGCTGGTTGATCCTCCATTTTCCGGCGTGCCGTCTGTGCTCTGATCGTTGCCAGGTCCTTCTGGTCCTAGCGTGGTGGTTGTCTGATCGTTACCAGATCCTTCTGATTCTGTCATACTGGTGATGGTGGTCTGATCTGTTGTCGGTTCAGTTTCTTCTATCGTTGTAGTTGAGTCAGTAGTATCAGCAGCTTCAGTGTCAGTAGTCGTGGCTTCGGTAACGTCGTTTGGTTCTTCTGGATCGTCAGTAACGTCACCGTTAAATATTTGAATACTACGACTAGATCCATTGCCGCTACTGTCAACAGGCTCATTTTCTTTATCCTCACTTGTCGCATTAGCTTTACTTCTAGACTTGTTATCGGACTCAGCACTGTTAGACATACTGCCAGATTTATCATCTTCTTTACTATTTGTTTCACTGGATCTTGAGTACAGTTTCATTATATTGCGAGCTAAGATTTCTCTTCCTTTTACATCTTCTGTTTTCTCGCCTTGAGAACTGCTTACCACATTGACTATATCCTGTTTTGTATTAGTGTCGAGAGCAGAAGGGCTCGTCTGGTCGACCTGAAGGCCGTTTTCCACGGTGAGGTGCAGCGCAGTCGTGGCCATCATCAGCGCCGCACTCATCCATACCGTTGTCGCCCACCGCATTGTTCACATTTGCAAATGGCTGTCGATGTTCATTCCTAGAAATAATGCACTTTATTTAATAACTGTCATGCACACAGTCCATTTACTGAATATTTAATTTTCATAGTCTAATGGAAGAGATCTCGTTTTGCTATCTATGTACTTTCAAACAACTAAATATTAGACCAATCTATTAATGGATATCGCTTTATCGCGGTCGGTGTTACAGGAGCGCGAGCGATAGTAATATTACAGTCATGACTATCCTGATTGATCGCTTCTTATGTTTTGTATAAATAAATTGATGCAATAAGAAATCTAAGGCAGTTTGCTGAAACAACCTCCAACCTTTTAAGTAAATCAGTTAAGCCCTGACATTGCATCTAAACAGCATTACTAAACAAATAAGGGTACCTACTTACGCATAAAAGAAAAGTTTTTAAAACAATAAATTGTCAACAGCGTATCTACGTGATGACTCCTGCTTTGTAGTTCTATAAAACAAATCGAGCTTTGTAACAATTTTGCTAAACTGAGTAACAATATGTTCGCGACGAGGCGTCACGTTGCTTATATTAAACGCCGCCGACGACATAGTGGTCATGGCTGAGACCATGGAGAGCCTCAGTAAAATGCTCGATGATCTCAGTAGAGCTTCCGAAAGAGTGGGTCTGAAAATGAACATGGACAAAATCAAGGTCATGGTGAATGCCCATGTTACACCCACTCCTATCAAGATCGGAGACTCTACACTCGGAAGTTGTGGGCGACTATGTCTACCTGGGACAAACGATCCAATTGGGTAGGGCCAACTTCGAGAAAGAGGTCAACCGTCGAATCCGACTCGGCTGGGCAGCGTTCGGGAAGTTGCGCGGTATCTTCTCGTCCAACTTACCACAGTGTCTCAAGACGAAAGTCTATGACCAGTGTGTGTTGCCAGTGATGACATAAGGCTCTGAGACGTGGTCGCTTACAATGGGCCCTATCAGGAAGCTTACAGTCACTCAAAGGGCAATGGAGAGGGCTATGCTCGGAGTTTCCTTGCGTGATCGAATCAGAAATGTGGAGATCCGCAAGAGAACCAGGGTTACCGACATAGCCCGAAGAATTGCCAAACTTAAGTGGCAGTGGGCAGGACACATTGCTCGCAGAACGGATGGCCGATGGGGTCGAAAAGTTCTGGAATGGCGACCGCGAACCGGAAGACGATACGTTGGAAGGCCTCCCCCTAGGTGGACCGATGACCTGGTTAAGGTTGCGGGAAGGCGCTGGATGCGAGACGCACGGGATCGGTCAATGTGGCGACGCCTGGGGGAGGCCTATGTCCAGCAGTGGACGTCTTTCGGCTGAAATGATGATGATGATGATGACACATTAGTTTGTTAGAAAACACAATCCAGGTGTTCTAACATAGATACCCTAAGGCTATGACTGAAAAACAATACATAATAGATGATAGAGTTTCACCCCGAAAAAGGTGAATACACACACATTTCCCTCAAGTAAACACTTAGAAAACTTGTTATTCGCAGTCTAGCGCTTCTAAGTAACCTAGACTTCTGCCTAAGCCCTCTGGCTAGATAGTACTTATGTAATTCTAGTACATAAAGACTGTTTACTTGAGATATGTGTTTGTATGAACCATGATAGACGTTTCTATGCGTCTGTCAGCGGGCTCACCGCCTTCAGACACACTTGGTGCCTGAAGGGTTGCTGATATGCTGTCAGAGGCATTATCTTCGGCAGCCTGCAGACAGGCGCCTGAATCCAGTCATCATACACTGCCGATATGTGGCTCACTTGATGACACAAGCTCATTTAAGCTGTGAGCAACACACTTTCTTTCCTATTTCGGCCGCTTCCCGGCACCTAAAACACCAGAAGGGCTGGTGATACACCCATCAGGGTACCACCATTCGATAGCCCAGTTCTCTTGCCTTCCCAACCACACTTCTGTAAGGTGCCTAGCTCTGATGGTTGGGGAGACAACCTTGAGGATCGAACCCGGGATTATATTTAATACCTAAGCTGTAAACCTCAGCGACCACGAAAGCGGTAGGAATGTCTTAGAAGAGGAGGAAATAAAATAACTTAGGCTGGAGTCTCCTATCAAACGATATGGCGTCAGCGTAATATCACAGAGTAATTCATAAGTCAAGTGAAGAACGTTTCAAATTAATGTACCACATTAATAAATTGCCGAAGCGAGAATACACCATAAAAGAATGCGACTGATGACGTTATGAAAAAAAGTCTTCTTCCTTAAAGTGGATCATCTCTTACCAAAAAAATACTGATCTAGGGCTAATTTCTCGAACACCAGCAGCCTTATTGCGTAATGAATTCGCAAAAGGCAAAGGGCAAAGAGTATCAATAATCGACCAATCACATAGACGGAAATCCACATCGCGTCATTCAGCTCGCTTGTTGCTCGCGTGTCTTGTGCGGTTGAGGTCAATAAGGCTGCAGAAATCAAAACCAAAATTTTTCCTTTAAATATTTTAGTTTTTAACATAGGAAATTTTGGCACATGGACATTTTATTCCTCGGATAAAAGATACGCAGCAAAACATTGTTTGGGGGCAAATCTGGCCAGAGATCACCCAGGATAGAGAGGTATGAAAGGAGAAAGAGGTGGCCTTTACCCAACAGTGGGCCACTATGTTGGCTAATAAAAAAATTGAAACGTTATAAAAACCTGACCTTACTAACCTTTTCCTGTTGGTGTGTGGCTGGTCGCTTGCTCTGATCACACGCGGCGGCCGCACTGACGAACTCGCGGCTCGGCTGGCAAGATCGATGACACGGGACACTCGATGACAAAACCTATTGTTTATCTAATCGTCTATCCATACTAATATTATAAATGCGATAAAACCGCGTAAATCTGTATGTCTGGCTGTTGCCTTTTCACGCCTCAACGACTGAAAGGATTTGGCACTTGGACCATGACCTCTATTAGGTCATAGGATGTAATTTTATCCCGGTTGTACGTTCCTGTGGGATAATGCAAAACATTACGTGCGGGTGAAGCCGCGGGCAGAAGCTAGTAGAGGCTAAAAATTTGGTTTTGTCATTACACAATAACGTAGTAACATTAGCAGATGTAATGATCGTCATTTTAGGACCATTCGATCCCTGTTCCATAAAACCTTCGAGGTATGGTTAAATATTTGTGTTAAGTTCGGCTTTCAATCAACGGCCTTCCCTTCTTTGAATAGTTAACTTGAGATGGTTCAGAACGACAGCCATCTGACCTCAAAATGTAATAATTAAGGTAAGCGTTTAATTTAATTTTTTGATAAGGTGTATCGCGAATGCAACTAACGTTAAATCACAGCAACTAGTAGTCAGCTGAGACTGTTTAATTTGCAGTTAGGCTTCACATATTCTGGGTAAGCTCACTCCATCGTCGACTCTGTCTCTGTCACCTATGACCTAGGCTAGAGTCAAAAGCAAACACATCACAAATAAAAAAAAAGAATATTAGTAACGTGCTTAACCATAGATCTGCATGGTGTCCTCATGTGTCACAGTAAATAGTCTCCTTTACTGAAATTTAATATTAACGCGATCATCCGTGCGTGGGTGGTGGCCATCCGCCTTGAACATTACGTTAACGAGACGAGAGAATGGATCGTGCAATATTTTAATTAGGTTTCATCGTACTGCCGTAACTTGTTCATTTTGTTAGTTATGTTATTAGGGTTATTAGGGGTTTATAAAATTATTGTCCACCTGGGCGAAAGTTTTTTTTTCCTTTGTGGAACTGTTCACTCTATATTCTTGACAATTCTTAAGCAGCTTATCTGATCAACCAAAAGCCTGGTTTTGGGCACCGCTCAGTCAAGAATTAAGAAAAGTTTATGTGACTGTTGATAAGATTCAGTTTGTTATTGTGTTATAATATTAGGATACTACGCACATTGTTAAAGAGGAAATACAAGAGATTATGACTTAAATAATAAATGTTGGGGCGTAAGTCTATTATTAGTGTAAGCTCCGAACAAACGGCAGCTGTTTAGCTATCTATTTTTTATTTATAAATCAGAAGACATACTTTATATATCGAACACTGCTTAAAATTGTATCAGAGGTGATCTGCGCTCATCATCCCCGTGCCCTTATTTATCCCAATTTATTTGTAGTCGACGTGTCGTATTCTATTGCAAGTTGCAACTTGGTACTGTGACAACAAATGGTTTCACCGGGGCTCGTCGAGCTTCATTACCTCGCCACTTTTCTGATAGTCATCACTCGCCAGTCGCCACTACTGATTCTGACTTTCAGGAGTTTGCGAATAGTGCTGCTCTAGTTCCAACAAAACACTTGTATTAAATTCAAGCTTAGAATATTTTCGGCCTTTCATTGTTGGTGCTGTCAGTACTAAGATTAGGATACTTATCAGAGTTCAGTAATATCATTTTTTTATCAAGCCCTCGAAGCTTTGATAAGGAAAGCTCTGCTGTTTATTTTGTGCTACATCGCTGTAATATATTTTATATGAAAGCTGTAGGTATATGGGGAATTGGGGAAATTCAAGGTATACTTCGAATCCTGGTTATCGAAAAGATAACAAATGAAAACAGCATTACAAATGCCGCCACTGAACTTGAGGTCCTGGTTATGTTTTTCAGGTTGTCGTCAATTTAATAATAGTCTTCAAGTTTTCTGTTTACAATTATCGTTACGATAAGCGATGAAACGGTCGATCCCTTTCAGAGTTGATAAGTGTGCTAAGACCTTAAGTCTTAGCACACTTATCAACTCTGAAAGGGATCGACCCCGTATCAACTCGAGCCGTGCAGTATTATTTGTATGAAACTCTCTCCTGCAACTCACACTAATCAGAATCGTAACGTAATCGCCTCGTCTCGGGACCCTCACGAACCGCGGTGCGGTGCGTGGTCCTGGTCAACTTGCAGTTCCTACGCTTAAGGCTCGTCGTCTGATCTGGTGCCAACCAGATCAACCAGCGGTCGGCGAGCCGTAAGCGCGGCGTCGTCTAGCTGCAGTGGAGTCGATGTACCGGAGGTGCTGATCTGCAGTGGTTACCTACAGTACACCTGTAGGTTGACGCCTGATTGACGGGGAGGCGAAAGGCGATACGGTTACGATACCTTTCCGAGTTGTTAAGTGTGTCTAAACTTATTTTATAAAAAGGTTCGCAAAAGTATATATTACTAATCTGATTACAAAGGTCGAATATAAAGATACACTAACTATTATGTCGTAGGCCTCAGGGTCCATATTTCATAGGGTCCTTTATCCAAAAAAATAGAACAGTCACAGGAAAAAGCCGGTATGAAAAAAACACTCTGTAATTTCCTCGTCGGTCCTTCAGGGCTTGTATTGAAAACTAACTTGATTTTTATTCTTGTTTCAGGTAAGCAACACAATGTTTTGATGTTACGTTCTGCTCAAAGAGCCGGGCATTCACAAACCCTTTTGTCTGCTAAATATTTTGGTAAGGAAGAAAAAATATCGCAAGAACGCTCGAAACTAAATATATTTTCGCAGTAATGAAACTTATATTCTAATTTTGGCATCACATCTGGAGTCTTTGTCCTTTGATCAGTGCGCCCACGCACGACTAGACGGCTGTCGTCACACGCGCGAGGATTACACTGTCGTGATACCACTGAAACCAAACAATATGACGTTAATGAAGCTTTAATAATACGTGGTTTATTTACACATTATATTTGACAAAAAGGCGACTTTGAACCTTATGTCAGTGTAAATATATTAGGTACATACTGTCAACTTGAACGACCCTGCACTTAATCTGTACCGCAAACAACCAAGGCACGGGCGGTGCACAGTGTCACAAAACAATTAAATTATGTCCAAAAGCTTTTAGAGAAAAACGCATTAAATGCAATACTAATGGTAAATAGTTCTCCTATTTTGTCGCACTGCAGTCCAAAGGCTTCACTCTGCCTTGCCCACAATATTCTGTCTTCTGCTAGTGCGGACCAGTCCTTTCGGGAGACTACCATTTAATGTAATCAAATTAGTAAGTACTTCTAGTAGGACTAGTAAGTTAGCCATAGCTTTTAGAAGCGGATTATGAAACCTTATGAAACCGTACTGCCCCACAGCTCAGCAAAGGACTTCTTCAATCCTACCATTAATTATTTTTCCGCGCCACCGCATACCAGCCCACAGGCTACGCGTTGATGACGTGTTTAAAAGCTTTAAAAATGTTATATCTGTCGTTACTTTGCCATCTCGTATAGACTATCGTGGAAGTCCACCATATCTCGATCTTCTGTAGTTATGTTGATGTTATTGTAGATGAGCAACGGTTCCTTGAGCCACTGGTAGTTGAGCTGATTCCCATCCGTCGCCGGCCATTCTGACTTGTTGTCACATAGCGGGTGGCTGGAAAACACAAATTTATTAGAGATTATCGGCACAAAGACTTCTTAAAGCTTCTTCCACATTTTTTTGTTATCCTTTTGGGGCAACCTCCAAAAGTCGCCTAGAGTTTTGGGGAAAACACCAGAGTGGATGGGATTTTTACTAAAACCATCCCACTTCCCACACCCCATGACCCCGTGACCTCTTAAAAACACCGGAACCCCTTTGTGCGATTATACAGCCAAGATTCAAAATATTACCTGCATCGCATAAAGTTGACAAAAAACGTTGTCATCCAGTGCTTCATGAGATCGTCCCTAGTTCTGGGAGGGAACGATTTCTCGTTCTGGTCCAGTATAGAATTGACGCGGAGCACAAACGTCTGGTCCTCAACGTGTGAACCTCCCCCTTCGTACGACAACATACGGGCGGACTTTACAACGTTGAAGTCGCTGTCGAAGTCAAACAGATACTTGTAGACTGGAGCTGATCCCTGCGCAGCTCTCCACTCCGCCAGCTTGAACGCAGGGTACGCGAAATAGGCGTTCGTAGAAGCCTTGATTATCTTGTCCACTGTCACACCTCCTTCATAATATCTATCCATCAAAACCTCTGCAAGCCTAAGCCCCGTGTTTTCAGACACAGAATACGTTATGTTCGGCGGTAGCGCTGCTAAAGGATTTGTAAGTATAAGCCCAACCATTTTCAAATATTCAATCCTTCGTCTAAAGTATTCGCACTCAACGGCTGTAGTGCCCAAGATCATAGGATAATCGTTCCCGCGGCCTCGTGTTATAAGTTTAGCCGGATAATCGTCCAGGATCAATGTCACTCCTGGATGTTCAGATTCAACGACAGGGACGAAGGACACTAGCCCTTGCGTGTATTGAATCATCCTGTTGGCCTCCATGATCTTTTCAAGAGACATTTGTATCAGTTGTTTGTGTATTTCGTCGACGTCATCAGTTGCGTTTATACCCACGTATTTCAGAAACGATGTAGCGACAGTTTTAGCGTAGGTGGGCGAGGTTGTATAGAATCCACCGTTAGCTACACCGCTCATCAATATCACTCTGAAACAAAATATTTATTTATTTAAACTTCATGCACAAAGGTACAATGGCGGACTTAATGCCTTAGGCATTCTCTACCAGTCAACCATGAGTGGTGAATAGAAAACATGGCAAGTGCATTGTTTAAATCGTGGCAACAACAAGTTTAACAAAAAAATATAATGAATTGCTTAAAATACACATGCATACATATTTTATATGATACATACCTAAATAAATACATATATATATATATACTAGCTGTTACCCGCGGCTTCGCTCGCATTAATACAGATTTCTCAATCCATTCTGGTTATCGATATACAGGGCGAGTTTTATATTAGTTTTTGTCAAAATCGGCCCCGTGACTCCTTTGAGAGTTTTCGCTATTCTTCATAGTAAACATTAACGTAAAAACACTTAACTTATTTAATTCAAGACGTTGGGCAATACAGGTAGACGTTAAATAATTACAAAAGGAAACGATTTATACGGAGTTCTGCTTTGTTGCGAATTGAAGATACCACTCAATCATAAATACAGTTAATTGACATTCCTAAATTATGCCGTTAATCATGGGTACAACATTTAGGACGCTGCTATATAGTATGTTGTATGTTCTTCCATTTGGCGCTAACGCATACACATTCTGGACCCTAGATATACGCGAACATGCTACATATAACTAGCCATGTGTAAAAAGCATGGCTTTTCCTAATTTCAAATTCCAAATTGACATAAATCTTTCCTTAGCTAACGTTTACTATCTATAAACTATCCACCTGCCAAATCTCAGTTCATGAAGAGAATTACATATTATCTTAACAACCCCAACTCTGTTTTAGGGGTAGTTAAAAAAAACAAATATGCACATTTTAATTATTTTTGTTATAGAATACACTTCCGCAAAGAAACGAATCGGATGCCATAATAAGAAATTTAATACAAAACTAACCCCTCATATTTTTCTCCCCCTTTGTGTTTTATGAAATAAAGTTGTTTATGTCCTGTCCAGGAACTCAAACCATCTCCATATCAAATTTTATCTAAATCGGTTCAGCGGTTTAAGCGTCAAAAGTTAACAGACAGACAGACATAAAGAGTTACTTTCGCGTTTATAATATTAGTAGATATGGATTAGTATTGGATTTAAAGTTTATTAAACAAAGAAATAAAATTCTTCAAAAAAAACTTTAACTTTCGCTAAATCGTCTTTTGTTTAAAACTAATAACGGCAACCTTTATTGTTTACTTAGGTCAGTATTTTTGGCAAGTTTCAAATTGCCACATTTCCACACAATATAAAAACCAATAAATACACGACTTCTTTTTATCAACCAAGAGCGTAAATCTAAAATTTCACGTTTCCAACTTAAAAAACTTTATATTTTCATACAAACTTTCAACCCCCCTTTTTGGAATGGAATTGAAGAAATGATGTGGATTTTCCAAAATCCTTTCTTAGTGCGCACTTAAGTCACTTGAGGAACCTCCCTGCCAAATTTCATTTTTATACGTCAAGCGGTTTGCGATATTTTGTGATGAGTGACCTTTCGCTTTTATTTAATTAGATTTAATAAAGTAATGAAAATAAGTAAGTAATAATAATATTTTATGAGGCAAATTCAGAATAAGCCAGAGATCTAAATATGAGGGAAGGTAGCATTAATACCTTTTTATCAATCCTACAGAGGCTTTAGACAGTGAGACGAGATGTGCAGCGACCGAGCCGCAGCTCTGTCCGCCCAGGGTGACGTTGTCGGGGTCTCCGCCGAAGGCTCGCGCGTTCCTCTGCACCCACTTGAGCACGGTGACGATGTCGCGCAGCCCGTTGTTGCCAGGCACCGCTGTAGAGTTCAGGGACAGATAGCCGAACACGTTCAATCTGCAAATTAGAACAAAAACACAGTCAAGGTCAAGATAAATACGCACAGTTGTATTCAAAATACGGAAGCAAATAATTAATATTCCATTCCAATATTTTCCAATTGCAAAAACACATTTCATTTAAGTATGTGTTAGACTACCAACCTGTAATTAAAAGTTATGAGAATAACTCCTTTGCTGACCAAATATTCGGGTCCGTGGATGTCTGAGTCACCCGAACCGATTTGGAACCCTCCGCCGTGTATGAAGACTAGGATGGGTAGACCTGTTTTTTGGCAGATGGCTTTTGAGCCGGGGTCGGAGTCACTCAAAGGAACGTGGACGTTGGCGAGAATACAAGACTCGCTCATGTCCACTGGCCTGGCCATGCGTCCGTATATCTCGTCGTATTGGGGACATATAGGACCCTCCTGTGTGGCTAATCGAACCTTGTCCCAGGGTTCCAATGGTTGTAATTCCTAGAATGCAGAATGTAGTGTTGTTAATTTATTACATAATATCACGCCTGAATTCCCAAATTTCGCCATTTATGTTTAAGTCCCATGCAATACGGGTCGAGGCTATTCTGGGGTGTTACTGAGAAATTCCAGATGGAATGAAAAAACTTTATCCTACTTTGTCCGACCTGGGAACCGTACCCAGGGGCTCATGCTTGGCAATAGCGTGGCGACCACTAGACCAACACAGAGGCAGTATCTTTCTGCATGGCATTAACTGCTCAGGATCCGTACGTAGTGGGACCAGACACTGTACCTTGAACCGCAGTTCCTTCAACGGCTGCTGGGCGTAGGGGATGCCCCTGAAGCTGGCATATTTTGTGTCCATCTCCGCCGTTCGGATGGCCCCGCACACCCATCCCGAGTCGATGCGAGTTAGCACGTCGCACTCGAGACTCGTGTCATTGTTCGCTGAGAACGTTGGGCTTTCTGGATAGATTGAAAAAAGTGTCATCATCATCATCAGCCAGCAGTCCACTGCTGGACATAGGCCTCTTCAATTGCACGCCATTTGCTTCGATTTTCGGCAACTCTGATTCAGCTACTACCAGCCACCCTCGAAGTTCGTCGCTCCACCTAGGCTGAGGGTGGCCTACCAGTTCGCGGTCTCCACTCAATAACCCGTCTTCCCCAACGGTCATCGGTTCTACGGCTAATATGGCCGGCCCATTGCCACTTCAGCTTGCTTATTCTGTAAGCTATGTCGATAAATTTTGTTCTCTGCCGGATCAAATCGTTCCGGATTCGATCCCTCAGAGACTCGAAGCATAGCCCTCTCCCTCGAAAAAATGGTTTTGGAAACAAAAATCTTGTTGGAACCAGAAAAATGATGCATCTCTCGTCAATGTAATAACCTAAACATAGCATGTTTCCAAATATTTTGGGAACAAACTAACCGAATGCAAATGTGAGTACCAGAATTTTAACTGCGGCTGTCCACCTGACCTCCATAGGGTCCTGACCCATTATCAAGACTGGTGTTAAATGTTCTAGCTTCTGACTCGTTACGACTGTCAAAGAAGCATCTCTTGTCAATACAATGCCCAACAATGTATTTAAAACTAGTCAGCACCGCGCTTAAAACTAGATAGAGTACGAATATAATTATATTTGTGGTCTTCATGAGACCTTAACACAAACTGACCTAACCCAACCTGCAGCCTAATTGCGTAGGTAAATTTGCAAGGCAAAGGGTTTGACCCCATGAAAGAGTATGACAAATTCACTTCAAATAATTAGGTATTGCCAAAAATTATTAGACGCATTCATTGGTGAAGATACTCTTTTCGAAAGGAATTCCCTGCCGGAATCTGTGTTTCCCGATAGCTACAATCTAGGGGTCTTTAGGTCAAGAGTGAATAGGTTTCTTCTAGGCAAGCGTGCTCTATCGTCGACCACGTCCGTACCGTCGTCATCGCTTACCATCAGGTGAGATAGTGGTCAAGCGCAAGCCTATAGATAATAAAAAAAAAAAAAAAAAAAGAGTCCAATAATTTTTGGCAATACCTAATTATTTAGGGAGTGTTTGACCAAATCCTTTGCCTTGCCGAATTCTTTTAAGTAATTATGCTGCTGGACTAATAGTTAAAAAAACCGGCCAAATGCGAGTCGGACTCGCACACGAAGTTTTCCGTACCATTAGGTATCGCAAAAAACCGGCAAAAAAATCACGTTTGTTGTATGGGAGCCCCACTTAAATATTTATTTTATTCTATTTTTAGTATTTGTTGTTATAGCGGCAACACAAATACATCATCTGTGAAAATTTCAACCGTCTAGCTATCACGGTTCATGAGATACAGCCTGGTGACAGACAGACAGATAGACCGCGAAGTCTTAGTAATAATAGGGTCCCGTTTTTACCCTTTGGGTACGGAACCCTAAAAAGGTTGAAATTGCTATTGAGCAAGCCTTCTCTGTATGAGAAGAAGCCTTTTCCTTCAGTGGAACAGTAACAAGCGGGTATTACTTATTCAGGACACCCAAAATTGAACAAGAAAATACTGTAGCTTTAAGAAGTAAATAAATTGTAGGTATTTAAAACAAAGGCAAGACTCATCGACAAATAATAATTAATTTAATTACACAATTAATATAATATAAATTATTGAAATATACTTATGACTTACCACAGCAGAAGCATGTTGCCAACAAACAAAAACATAAGTAAAGATATCTCATCATGTTAACGCTGGCTTGGAGATTAAACCATTGAGTCTGCCGGACCTTTTTATAACCTGGCACTGGCATGTGCACGTATGCGCACGGACCTAAAGGCTTCTGCACACTGCTCACAAGTTTAGGAGGCAGCTCACCTTGTCACACGATGTTTTTTTATCTGTTTAAAAAAATAGTAGCCAAGGCTGCTATAAAATTTTTTTAATGGCAAATTAATGTAATGTAAAAATATCTTACAATGGTTGACTCTGTAAGTAGAACATAATAAGTCTTTAAAATAATTTATTTTTATTAAAATCGTGGTACTTTACTAGCATTATAATCATATGTAAATCTCGAATAAAACTTGATTAATAATAAGTAATATATTGTCATGTATAGGCATATATTGATTTAATATTCAATCCACTATGTAAATATTACCTAATTAATAGTATGCCCCAGTAACTAAGACCTCGCATTTCGTGCTGGAGAGGTCGCGGATTCAAATCCGGGCAAGTACCATTGTGAGGGCAATAGTGGGCCAGTGCCTGCTCGGATAAAAAAATAGAAAAATAGACGTTTTCTAAAAATGAAACCTAGCTAGATCGATTTATCGCTCCAGAAAACCGCTGCATACTAGATTTTATGTAAATCGTTGGAGCCGTTTCCGAGATTTAGATTATATATATACACTAGCACTTCGCCCGCGACTTCGTTCGCGTGATCCGTATTTAATCCTACAGATAACTTTTTAGGGTTCCGTACCCAAAGGGTAAAAACGGGACCCTATTACTAATACTTCACGATCCGTCTGTCTGTCTGTCTGTCTGTCCGTCCGTCTGTCACCAGGCTGTATCTCATGAACCGTGATAGCTAGACAGTTGAAATTTTCACAGATGATGTATTTCTATTGCCGCTATAACAACAAATACTAAAAACAGAATAAAATTAATATTTAAGGGGAGCTCCCATACAAAAAAACGTGATTTTTATGCCGTTTTTTGCTCGATATTAATAACGGCAACAGGTAGACGTTTGAAATATTCACAAAATATTTAGTTGTATATTCACTTCAAAAAATAATAATTATTTAATTAAAATAAAATAAATAAAGGAGGGCTCCCATAGAAAAACGAGATTTTTTTGCGATAATGGTACGGAACCCTTCGTGCGCGAGTCCGACTCGCACTTGGCCAGTTTTTAGTTTCGCCCTCTTAAAGGATGAATTTCCAAAACTCCCTTCTTAGTGCTCCCCTACATTATTATAAAAAGCCCGCCATCTAAAAGTTCAGGTGTCCAACTTACAAACTGTAGAAATTGTATACAAAGTTTCAACTCCCTTTTTACTTCCTTAAGGTTACACTAGTCGAAAATACTTCCATACAAACGAAGTCTAGGGATTACTCCACTGTTTGACGATGTACGTTCAAAATAAAAAATTATATCAATTTGTCTCATAATTATCTAGCCCTGTATGGAAGCAAGAAAGTAAAAAAGAAAAATGTTTGAAAGTTATGAGCGTTGAAAGTGCCATATTTCAACACTTATTTTAACGCATCTTTGGGGGGCAATAAATACCAGGAAAATTGCATAACGGCCACCATACAGGGGTAGATTAGTATTTCAACCAATAATTTTATTTTGAAAATATACATTTAGTCGTTTTTTCATAATATCTAGACTCCCAAAGGTCTTATAAAAATTCGCGCGCTCGTCCTAAATCATCACCCATCTCGCTAAGATCTTGCAAAAGTTCTAATTCGTACATAAACTAGCTTCTTACTGCTCATCACAGGATCTATGTCTTTCGCACGAGTTGTCGGATGAGATAGCAGGCATTTCAACCCCACGCACAAAATAGTTCGTGCCGTTGACTAGTGTATCCTTAATGATACTCGTAGAATTGACGAAACTAAAAAAAACTCATTGTTTTTTTATTAACCAAGAGCGTAAACCAACAATTAGATGTTTTACCTACTAAACCGAAGAAATTTCATATAAAGTTTCAACCCCTGTTTTATCCCCGTGTACCAATAAATACATGAATTATTTTTATCAACCAAGAGCGTAAATCTAAAATTTCATGTATCCAATTTACAAACAGTGAAAGTTTCATACAAATTTTCAACTTAGCTGACATCTACTAACTATAAACTACCTCCCTTCCAAATTTTAAGTTTACAGCTCAAAAAATTAAAGACTTTCATACAAACTTGCGAGAGCCCTTAGACCCCTAAATCCGGCTATGTCGCAAAATCCGTTCGTAGCTGACATCTACTAATTGTAAACTACCTTACTGTCAAATTTTAAGTTTACAGCTTAAAAAATTAAGAACTTTCATACAAACTTGCGAGAGCCCTTAGACCCCTAAATCCGGCTCTGTCGCAAAATCCGTTCGTAGCTGACATCTACTAATTGTAAACTACCTTACTGTCAAATTTTAAGTTTACAGCTCAAAAAATTAAAAACTTTCATACAAACTTGCGAGAGCCCTTAGACCCCTAAATCCGGCTCTGTCGCAAAATCCGTTCGTAGCTGACATCTACTAATTGTAAACTACCTTACTGTCAAATTTTAAGTTTACAGCTCAAAAAATTAAAAACTTTCATACAAACTTGCGAGAGCCCTTAGACCCCTAAATCCGGCTCTGTCGCAAAATCCGTTCGTAGCTGACATCTACTAATTGTAAACTACCTTACTGTCAAATTTTAAGTTTACAGCTCAAAAAATTAAGAACTTTCATACAAACTTGCGAGAGCCCTTAGACCCCCTAAATCCGGTCCTGTCGCAAAATCCGTTCTCAAACGGTTTTCGATATTACGTGATAGGTGAATGAGTGACCTTTCGCTTTTATGTATATGTATATAGATATATACACGAATTGCTTGTTTAAAGGTATTAGATAGATTAACAACTGCAACTAGCTTCATCTTTTGCTTGACAATTCAAAAATACTTTAATTTCAAGTAGAATTCACGACGATTAACCATGCTAAACAAAATCTTACCACATTTTAATAGTAGATTATTGCATCGAGCACAAAGTAATTTATTATTGCACCGAGTGCCTGATTTAGAGCCCGAGCGCTAGCGAGGGTTCTAATCTAACAGGCACGAGGGCAATATAAATTACTTAAGGCGAGGTGCATAATCTGCTTTTCTTTCAACTATTACCTATAGGAATAGTAGATAAATCACTTTTTTAAATTTCATTCATTTTGAAATCAGAGTTAGCAGCAATTTTTTTTTTAAATTTGGAACAAGTAGGATAGAAATGAATAATACGTACGTAAAAAAAAGTATTGATATCAGCTGGCTGAATAGAGCTAATCCATTGAGATTGGCAACTTTTGGTGCGATTAAAAAAAAACAGTGCAATAATGAAATTTCATACATTTTTATTGCTCTAGAGCATTAAAGACTCGCTTTGTACTGAGTTTTTAGTGTGATTGTGATGCAATTAAAGCATAGTTGGAAGAAAACTTAGTAATAATCCAATTTACTAGGCGATAATTCAGGGTCAGATTAAATTTGCTAATTAAATTTGCCCTGTACAGCAGTGTAAATGACCACAAAACCATTTTTCTAAGCTGAATGTCACATCATTAGTGACCCTAACAATGTGGATACTAAAATGATTTGCCACACATCACCTTCAAATCGTTCGGGTATTACTTTATATCATTAGCCTTTTGTGCATGGAGTTTTTATAACATCGTACGGACATAATAGTTATATTATTATGGTAGCGTGACATCAGCTCAGTAGGTAGTTCTTGCAGCGATATTAAGTACTGTTCGTCTGTCTCGCTTCGTTAAAAAAACTGAAAGTAAATCAATCAATCTGTATAATTACCTTTTTTAACCGACTTTCGAAAACGGAGGAGGTTCTATGTTCGACTTTATGTATGTTTTTAACACGCTTTTATTAGCTTGGTATGTATGTATCTATGTATCAATGTAACGGAATCTTTGAACGTGATTTTCACCCACTTCAAAACGTTGGATTGATTTGAAACTTTGCACACTTATCAAGGACCGATGACTATGCAATAATTTAAACAGTTTGTCCCATTATCCTTACCATTAAAGCGTGTTTTTTAGTTTTTAGAACTACAATTTATTTTTATGTATGTTCATCGATATCTCCGTCAATTGTGGACCGATTTAGAATATTCTTTTTTGTACAAAAAATGTTCCGATATTGGTCCCATTTTAATTTGGTGAAGATCTGATGAAGAACTTCGGAGATATACAACAGAACTCTTCAATAAATAACGGCAAATCTCTCGGGATTGCTGCAATCGCATGTCCGTTTATTGTTTATACCATTTCATAACATAACATCACGCCAGTACGCTCTCAAGGAGTACGCAGATATCTCATTTCACCGATTATGTTCAAGTTTCATGATATTCTGGTAAACTATTTTGGCGTTATAGGTACCTTACTAAACAACCAAATAAAAAGTGAAAATAAAAAAACTTTTTTACAAAAATATACTACCGACTTCCAAATAAAAAAACTACAAAGTGAAAAATAACTTTATTTTTGGAAGTCGGTGTCCATAACGCAAAAAATTGGTACCTATCAAAGACACCGACTTTCAAAAATAAAGTTATTTTTCAATTGAGAAGTCTGTAGTATTTTTTGTAAAAAAGTTTTTTTTTTATATTGGGTTCGGCTTCAAGTCTAACCGGATTCAGGTGGATACCAGATTTAACATTTCATGGCGTGACTGTCACTCTGACCTCTTGAAGAACGTTGGTGTACGTGGCGCGTTTCCATAGACACAATACTATTCTTCGATCTTCTTTTCTCATGTTGAGACAGTCTGTTTTCTCTATACTTCTCTGTTTACTTTGTGATTGTTGCTGTTGTTTCTGTGTTGAATAAAAGTTTTATATACTATTCTTACTAGCAAACACCTCAATGAACGCCTAAATATGATTGCACTGTTTAACACTGAACAACGCTGAAAAAAATGGCGGCGTTGAAACTGGAAGCTCATCCGGGCGATGGCAGCACTGATGTGACACCTGTCACTTTCATTAAACTATAATTGAGTTTTTGTTCAGTTTTATTTAAGAAACGAAACGATTAAAATATGTGTGGGATAGTAATTTAAAAATGGATAGAGAGAAATAAAAGTGCCTGCCAACGGTTAAAGAGTCGATTTAGTGGGAAATTCCTGGCTTTCCATTTTTCCCCTAGCTGAGCTTTCTACTGTTAAAGAGGGGTGTCATAAGTTTGACGTGTGTACCTGTGTGTTTGTGTATCTGTCTGTGGCATCATAGCTCCTAAACGAATGAAATTCGTTTTTTGTTTGTTTGAATAATGACTTTATCGAGAGTGTTTGATGAAAATCGGTTCAGCCGTTCTAAAGTTATGGGCGTTTTACTGTTTGAATCAGAGTGTTTTCGCAAGATATCGTGTCATAATTATGAAAATTACGTGTTCAATAGATTTTCTAAAGAAATAAAAATGTGACTTTTTAATCTTTTTAGGGTTCCGTACCCAATGGGTAAAAACCCTATTACTAAGACTCCGTGGTCCGCCTGTCTGTCTGTCACCAGGCTGTATCTCATAAACCGTGATAGCTAGACAGTTGAAATTTTCACAGATGATGTATTTCTGTTGCCGCTATAACAACAAATACTAAAAATAGAATAAAATAAATATTTAAGTGGGACTCCCATACAACAAACGTGTTTTTTTGCTGGTTTTTGCGATACCTAATGGTAAACTTCGTGCGCGACTCGCACTTGGCCGGTTTTTTTACTTGTATTCTATTAAAGTCGTGACAATCTAAGAAGTCGGATTTCACAGCTATAAGAATACTTAATAGTAATTAAAGTTGATCCTTACGAATGATATCGTCGTCGTATCGTATCATTCGTGTATGGGTAACATAGTCATTCATGGGAATTATGAATTTGATGACGTGCAATGTTATAGCGGCATGTAAAATGAGAAACGTCATCGGACTTCTTAGTTTGTCTCGATTAATAGGTACAAAATTTGTGAAATAAACGGATCCCCGTATATACATTATGTTAGTAACTACATTAAGGGTCAAAACAAATATTTTACGATAAATCATAAAGCTTGTTCACAAATGTGTCAAAATTTCCATAAAAAACGCACCTTTTTTAAATGGTGCCTTGTCTTACCTACCAGTCGACCGTCACAAACAGAAAAAGTGAAATAATATTTATTTTGGACAGGTAACTACTTAATTACCATTTGACGTGTTAATGTATTTTTTTTTGAAAAACATTTAATTTCAAATTGTTTCTCAGTACACAGGTGTTTTTATTAAGAATTCATGGAAAGTTAAACAGTGATTTACAATCAGGATGAACATGCTGTTAAGGTGTTATTTATGATATTTGGCATAAATAACCAATACCTTAAAAAGACAAGAACTCTGGAAAAAAGATAGGAGGTCTACTTTTCTGGGTCTCGTCGAACTTCATTGTATCGGCGATTTTCTGGTCGCCACCGTCGATTCTTGCTTTCAGGAGTAGCAGTGTTTAGGACTAGTGTGGTGAACTTTTCTCATAAATTCCAGTGCGGGAATAAAGAAATAATTTGATAAAATAATGGCCTACTTAAGTAATGCTAACAAAGACGACAAAACATGGTAAGATAAATCTCAGTTTGCCATTCTGCTGCCTGCTCGAGTATGATACGAAGAGTGTTGATCTGGTCTGTGCATGAGTGGCTCGAACGGAAACCCGCCTGCTCCTTACGCAGAAGAGGTTCCATGGCTTCAACAGCCTATCAAGGATTATTTTACAGAAGACCTTAGAGTGGCTTAGAGGAATTCGACAGCAACGTAATGCCCATCTAGTTATCGCAACTAATGTGATCACCGTTCTTGGGCATGGTAATGAAAAGTCCCATGTTCCAGTCGTCCGCGAGTTCTTCAGCGGCCCGACAGCGCAGCCGGGCATCGTCGGAGGTCCCGTGTCGACGTCGAGAGGTCGAGGTGAAGTCAATAAATGTACACCTTATAATTGAAATAAGTTGATTGCACTTGTAATTTGTGCAAAATAGCGTGCGCTGCATTTTAACAATTTTATAACACCAACAGGTGCCGATTATGAAGCCTAGAATGTTAGAGTTAGCATTGTTTTTGCGAAAAAGGGATAGTGCTATTTGTCCGCGTAGCTCCATCGTTTGCAGACTAAAAAGGTGTTAGATGGTACACCATTTCAATGATGACCGTACAGGTACTACCTGTAAGGGGATCATTGAAATGGTTCTCTGGAAAACAATTCAATGTAGATAAACTAAAGAACTCTAAAATGAGTTGAGAGAAACTGCATTTAAACATTTGCAAAAATACAAACACAATCTTATGAGATACAATGACAGTACGTTATTACTATTGTTCCCTGCAGCTTGCTACAAATAATTCGCTATCTCAGCAGCGGCGTAACAGCTTCTAGTGACGAATTTCTGAAAAACAAACGAAGTTAAGTTAAGACGGGCTGGTGTCCGCAACTCCACGTCTAAGCGCGTATTTTGCGTACGGGAAAAATAACTAAATAATTACTTACTAAACTGACTTCCAAAGCAAAAATAACTTTCTTTTCGAAAGTCAGTGTCTTTGGTACTTCTTGTTTTATCATTTTGCAACACCGACACTTTTTATTGTTTAGTAGATCTAGTTGCAGTATAGCTCTTCTTGAACTACAAAAATACTAGTTAATAGTTCTTAACTGTAAATGATGGATTTAGAGATCCGCAAGAGAACCAGGGTTTCCGATATAGCCCGAAGAATTGCCAAACTTAAGTGGTAGTGGGCAGGGCACATTGTTCGAAGAATGGATGGTCGATGGGGCAGAAAGGTTCTGGAGTGGCGACCGCGAACCGGAAGACGTTGCGTTGGAAGGCCTCCCACCAGGTGGACCAATGACCTGGTGAAGGTTGCGGATCCGCTGGTTGCGGGACGCACGAGACCGGTCAATGTGGCGACGCTTGGGGGAGGCCTATGTCCAGCAGTGGACGTCTTTCGGCTGATATGATGATGATGATGAGTTCTTAATGGAACCGCGTTGTATGGAGGTTAAAACATGGCTTTCATGATTTAATCACCTGGCTATCTGGTCTATCCTGTCGTAGAACTCAATCATATCTCGTTGGTATTTCGTCGGCGGTGTGTTGTCGTATACGTAAGGCTTTTTGATGTCTTGATAGTTCAGGAGTCTGGCCTGCACCGGGAGCCAGCCTGGCGTACCGCATGTTGGCTTACTGGAACCAAATCAGGTGATAGCTTTAATATTCTCCTGTGCTTCACTAATTGCGGGGTCTCAATTAGTGAAGCACATTCGGAATTTCATGGAATATTGATCCCTTGACTCTATTAATAACTATCTTAAAATAATTTCAAAGCTATTTTTTCCAAGACTCGAGAACAATTTACATTACTTTAGGTATGGGTTTGCAACGTCACTCACTTGCATCGAATAAAGTTGACCACAAACTCAGTCATCCAATCCTTCATAGCATCGTCTCTGTTTCTGGGCGGGAGAGATTGCTCGCCTCCAAGAACTGCATTAGCTCTGAAGACATAAGTCAAGTCTTCAACGTGAGCGGTACCGTTGTACTTCAGGTTCAGACCTGCCTTCACTGCGTTGAAATCTCCCTCGTACGAGAACTGGTACAAATAGACTGGAGCTGCCTCCATCTCAGCTCTCCACTGCGCCACCTTGAACGCAGGATACACGAAGAATACATCTCTTGCTACATCCAAATACTCATCTATATTCAGCTTACCACGGAAGTTCCGGTCAATCACTTTTAAACCCAATTCTCGAGCCACATTCGGAGGTGTTGTAAACGGAATTCTGGCTGGCAAAATTAAAGCAGGATTCGCTTTGATCTTTTCCAATAACCCTGCGTATAGTATTCTTCTCCTGAAGAATTCACCTTCTTCTGTTGTAAAGCCGATCATTATCGGAAGTTCGTTTCCACGACCTCTTTCTATGAGTCGTCGTGGATCGTCATCTATAATTCTCTCGACTCCTGGGTATTGCGTTTCTACTACAGGAACAAAGGAGACTAACCCTGTTTCGTATTGGAAGGCGCTGTTAGCATTTAAAACATCCTTGAGTGGAGTATTAACTAGTCTGTCGTGGATGACGTCAGGGTTTGTGGAGTTGATGCCTAAAATTGAAAGGTATCTGGCGGCAGATATGGTGGCGTAAATCGGAGAGGCTGTATAAAACGTTTGTTCGGCTGTGCCACTCATCAAGAGCACCCTGAAATCAAAGAGCATACAATTAATATTTGATGTACATAGCTGCAGTGCTTTCCAAAGTGTTTTACCTTTTAAAAAGTCCCTTAGCTGCCTTAGACAAGGACAACAAATGTGCGCAGCATGCGCCGGCGCTCTGCCCCGCGATCGTGACGTCATTGGGGTTTCCGCCGAAAGCTCGCGCGTTCCTCTGCACCCATCGCAGCAGAGTCACCTGGTCCCTGAGACCAGCGTTACCGGGGATCTTGGGAGTGTTCAGTGAAAGAAAGCCGAACACGTTGAGTCTGGATATGATAAAAATATTTCTAGATCAGACCCTCTTATATTCATGAATTAAGATTAAGACATGTGGCGTATCTGATTACTAAAATCAATCAAATCCTTTTCCCAACTGCACATGTTGGGCTCGATTAAAAAAAAACGATTTCAAAATCGATTTATCCGTTTAGGAGCTATGATGCCACGACAGATACACAAATACTCAAACTTATAACACTCCTCTTTTTTCGTCGGGCGTTAAAAATGCAAAAAATAATACCTGTAGTTAAAAGTGATGACAATGATTCCTTTGCTGACGAGATACTCCGGCCCCTGAAGGTCAGTGTCTCCTGATCCTAATTGGAAGGCTCCTCCATGGATGAACACAAAGATGGGGAAACCTTTCTTGCCTGATTTGTTGACGTAACCTGTATCGTCATCATCAGGTCCGTTCGCAGGCAGAGCTTCGAAGGGTACGTGGACGTTGGCGTAGATACAGGACTCGCTCATGCCTCTGTAGGGTTTCACCAGATTTTCGTAGAGCTCGTCATGCTGGGGACAGATGGGACCCTCCTCGGTGGCGTCTAAGTGGTGAGGCCAGGGTCGTGCCGGCTGCAACTCCTGGAATGTATGGATGTAGACTTAGACATATATTTTACAAACACATCATTCAGAGATCAGAACAGAAACAGATAGTGTAGGTAGGACACTTGTGCAGGGTAGGTGACCTGATGGCTGCCCGCGATTCGATTTATATCATATGTAGCGTTTTTTTATTAACCGACTTCCCAAAAAGGAGGAGGTTTCTCAATTCGAACGTATACGAGTATATATATATATTAAGTGTTTTCGCGGATAACTTCGTCGTTTATGAACCGATTTTGATAATTATTTTTTTGTTGGAAAGCAGATATCCCAAGGGTGGTGCCATGATAAGGAAGCCAGGATCTGATGATGGGATCCTAGAGAAATCGAGGGAACTCCTCAAATCGCAATCTTGGCATACATATAGAGATTTTGGTATTTTCATCAATAATGCACTCAGAAAGTATAATTTGGTAAAGTGGAACTGATGAAGAAGACCACAATGGCCACTGGAACTCCGAAATAAAACAATGTATCTTAGTCGTGTTTAGGCTTATTGGAATCATCCTGAGATTTACTTTGGCTATAAATGATTTTCATGTAAATTGGAGCTACCCACCAAAACTAAAAAGCGGAAAATAAAAAACTAAACAAAAAATCTAAAAATCTTTTCAAATTCATTTAATTCAGATAAAAGTGATCCATATTGGGTTAGTATTACAAAAACCTTAAATTCTACCCATTGTTTTCCGTTATGCGACACCGATTTCGGAAAAGAAAGTTATTTTTCGCTTTGAAGTGTTTTGTTTTGGAAGTCGGTTTGATTTTCTGTTAAAAAGTTTTTTATTAAGGAAAAATTTCAAGTACGTCCACATGGTTCACTGCGATGCTTTTCGACCAATTTGCATTTAAAATTTTCTCAGAGAAAACGTGCGTGATATCATCTAAAGACTCAATTTAAAATGCATCGTGCCATCAGGACATGATCATGAAAACATCATGTACATGTGAAAGAATGAAAACGGCGAAATACATGTTGGACTTTACTAGAAATAGGGACCAATTAGTTCCACCAGGTTTCAGACTTCCTCCCCACGTTCTATAACTGAATGATACGATATTTAAAACTTGTATAAAACGCACACTATGCAGGCAAGCATATTATAAGTTGGGGGATTACATCGCAGATCAAAATGCTTGGGTCAATGCTCTACAACCCCTAGGGCGCAAAAACAAGGGATAAGCAGAACACTATTGTTTTGAAGTATTGTTGGACCTGCTGATGACTGTATGAATATATTTTAATACCAACTATAAATATACCATTTACTGTATGTATTTGTCGTTCGTTGACTTGTGCGTGCCCTGGCAGTTGAGGGTGTGTACATGACACACTCATGTGTGTATTAGATCATTCGGTTCCCTTCCTCCTTCATGATTGTTGAGCTAAATGGCGCCAATCCATTCGTCATGTTCGTGAACGGGATCAGTTGGGATTGGTCATAACTTAACTCCCTCGGCCTACTTTTAATTACGTACTTATTGTTTGTTTGAATTGTTTGTTTTACTCTAGACGCTTTTACGTGCACGTATTTTTTACATAGTTCTCACATAATATGTATTTTCCAACAAGAATGATGTAACCAAATAATTGTAATTTAAACTGATAGCAAATAGTGTCCGTGGAGTTTCTTGCACATTCTTCTCCATAGAGACCTACTGACGCTTGGGAATGTCCAACTAGATTCATGTTTTGTTTGACAATTAATATTTTGATTTTAATTTTGACGTTCCCTAATATCTCAGGTGCCGATGGCTGAGATTGAGTGACGAAATTTAGTCTGACGGACGAATTATCTCATCGAATTTTGATTTATGTGTCCCTAAGTTACCCCTGGCTTGCTTACCTTGAATCGCAGTTCCCCCAAAGGTTGCCGGGCATATGGTATGCCTCTGAAGCTCGCGTACTCCACGTCATACTCTCCCTGCCTTCGCAGTCCGCACACCCATCCCGACTCGATGCGCGTACGCACGTTGCACCTTAAGTCACTGGATGACGTAGTTAGGGTAGCTAGAAATGTATTTCAGAAGTATTTTGGTTTGAAAAAATGTTTACTTATTTAAAAATAAATTGAAAACCGACTGTGTAAAAAGTGAACTTTAAATATAAACTGAATGAAAAAACAGGTCCAGTAGACTAGAATTATGTGTATTGTGACTTTAAAAGTCGGGACCCAGGGAGCTGGTCTAGATTTTTATCTCTCTTTTGACCGTCGTCGGGTAAAAAAGAAGCGTTGATATAAAGTCAAAGTCAAATATATTTACTTCAATTAAGCCAGTATATTAAGAATCTCACACAAGACCGATGATCAAGATCGATCGATCGGTTCATAAACGGTCTTATGTATCGACATAAGACCGATGTAATTATTGGAAGACTATTTTTAGTGCATGGTTCGACTATCGTGAATCTTACAAAAGCAACAACTTTTTATTTTTTCTGCAATTTATTTTTGCACACGATTCACTCCTAGAATTCTCAGCATTGCCAGTGGACTTAAAACTTACCAAAAAACACACATTTGATGATTAACACCAAACTATAGCGCCTAATCATTTTGTGTTCATTTAACACCGCTTCACTAAAACGGTTAATTCCTGCGAGCTATATTAATACTATGCGATTGTTAAGGCGAAGAGTAGGTTGAAACTGCAAAAAATTACTTTGAAATTACTACTTCTTCTTTGCCCCGTGTTCACCCAGTCTCAGTACTGTTCTAGTTCTACTTCTTTATCAGCCATTTTACCCGGTCTAAGGCGTCGTGTCGGTCTCCTCGCACCTGAAATACCTTCCGTCCAGCTGCGACCGACGCCTGCCTAGAAATACATAGAAACAAGTAGTGTCGCAGTGACTCGTCGCCTGCTGCTGCCGCCTGCAATCGGCTACGGAATCCCATCCTTTATTCTTGCTTACTTACTTTTGAGTGTGTATTAACAGTGCAAGATAACTATGATATATTTCACAGCCTCATTTCTATACGTATACCCCAGTGTCCTTTTTGGCACCTTGAGCTATCAGTTGCTCAGTAATTGGGCTTTGGAGGTCAGATGACAGTCGCATGCTGTCGCGAATACTCGGTGCAATGTCAAATGTCACTTACTGTGTGCAGCTTGCTTTAACCTTGACCAGATTTTTATACAATACTAGCTTCTGTCCAAGGCTTTGCCCGTGTGATAAGTGTTTTATTGTCCCAGCGGAACTTACTAGCAGGATGAAAAGTATGCACTTATCCAAGCAAATTTCATCACAGGCAACAAAAATTTCAAGATTTACCAGCAAAAGCCTGATCAGCATTAAACCCATTTTATTTACCAGCTTAACCAAAAGCGTTGATGGTTATGATGCACCTTAAATCTAATTTTTGTAGTAGGGTATTTACTAGAGAATAATTAAACGAATTATAACCGCTTCGTGAGGATATGAGTTATTGAGATTTGGCAGAGCGTGTTAACAAACTGAATTTAGGAATGATGTACTGTTTTAATTTTAGTGCAGGTACTTGGTTTATTGGTCCAAGATATTAGTCTTCTGACGTTTTTATGATGTCATTTACATCTACGAATTAAATTATGGCCAAAGGCGAGGTATCAGAATTGACCCAAAAATAAATAAGAACGATTGCTTAAAACGAGCGAAATAACCCTACTCAAGTCACATACTCGAAATCCATGGGGTATCGGTACCTAAAACCCACCGTCCTTTATTTACCCGACACCGATTCTTCTTTACACATCGACATTGTGGCGAAGAAAGAAGCTACCTTTTTATTTTTATAATTGTACCTATTAGCTCAAAATAATAAATAACAATTAAAATGAAAACCTCTGATTTCGGTACTAGAGTTAAGAAAATCCTTAGTAGACAATGATTTTTCATGCATACTTTGTCAGCCTATAGCTCCGTTTCCCCATGGATTTGGGGTCTGCGACTTATGTGGGGTATTTCGCTCGTTATAAACAATCGATCCGCATACAGTTCGTCCCTATCGGTTTCTGGCTTTTTGGTCCAAACATTTTCGACCGTCTCCTTTCAACCTTGTGAATAGAACTCACTCCAGGTAGTGAGCAAGTAAGATGAAAGAGGGCAAGTTCCGCATACTCCATAGAAAAGAGAAGAGCCTGCAAACAAACGGGCGTTGTGTCTGGTGGATAACAGACCTTCCCGAAGGCGCGATGCAATCAATTAAATGTCGATCAAAGCGAAAAAAGTCAATGCGTCGATAAGGGATATCGTGCACGATTTTCATGCAAATTTCAAGCGCAAATCGGTCGAATTGCATCGCATTGCGTCCATGTGTACGTACTTGCAATTTCACTAAGTTAAAATCACTTATCGGTGTGATTAGATTTCTTTATTTGTTTAAACATTGTATACATACATGAGCATGCAAGATATATAGACATCCTGTGAGTCCAATCATGTTTAGCCGTAAGTATCGGCGTACAAATATTTCCATAAATAACATTGAAACGAATTAACAATAAGAACAAAATGGAAACATTACCTAGAAAAGGCACTGACAAAGTTTATCATTTAGAAACTTTATAGATTAGACATTATTTTTATGTTATTATGTCAAAATTCAATATTCATATAAATTTATTACTATTGTCAGGAAAAAGATAAAACTATTTAATCAAACAAATGCTTATTTAGGTAAAAATTCGGCGGCACTATAACATGCTTTTTGCGAAAGAAACATCTTTAAGTTACGCTTGAATGCCTTATCATTAAGCTCCTGCCAACGTTTAGGCAATATGTTAAACATAGTAGGCGCCATGCAGACGATACTTCTGAGCATGAGTGCCGTTTTTGCTGGCTGGCCTTGAAGAATGGTCATATCCCGTCTGCTACGCGATACGAATCGAATCGCGTCGATCTATCAATAAGTGAGTGTTCAAGCTCTCGTATATTATAATATGCTCGTCGCGCAGATAACTGCTTGCGCCATGTAGACTGTGTGACGTCAGGTCTATTTAGTAGTTCGCAAGCGGCGGTATAGATGTCGCTAGGTACAGTTCTTGCACTTCAGACTGCAAGAAAATAATCTTGTTTTGTTGGTTCTTAAACAGCTATTTATTACACAAAATCCTAATCTTAATTTAATTAGCGATGCGGTTCCTGGTGTAGTAGAACTTGTCGTAGATGTCGTCCCACATGCGCTGCGTCCTGCCGTGAGGGTATTCCACCATCTTCAGCTCGGTCCCGATGTCCAGCAGGCGGAAGCTGTCCGCTCTCGTCACCTCCCAGGTTACTTCGCTATCGTGAGATGGGTTTCTGAAAACAAGTTAATTAGTTGTTGCAACGAACACCATTTTCTCGGTTGGCAGTATTAGGATAGGAATAGTCTCTCAGTCATAGTGAATCTAAAATAAAGTAAAATTTTACCATCTGATAATAAGTCTACATATTCCAATTTTGGAGAAAAGGCTTCTCTTCTCTCCTTCCACTTAATGGTGACAGCAAAGTTTGTCAAGTCTGTTATAGACAGTTCAACTCATCTTTGCGTGCGGCACTAAGTGTGGGTAAGCGTGTGTGGGTGGTTGTTTGCTCGGACGACGACTGCCGCGTCACTGCCACACACATGCATAATGTATAATTACAAGTGCACGCACATTTTATGGTAGTGCATACATTTTCAAATAATTTTACACAAATACAAGAATAAGATACACGTTACAACTTTTACTAACTTACAAGTGCTTAACAAAACTGGTCCAGAGCTTCATTAGCCGCCTCTGCACATTTACCTCCTCTCCTTCCATAGCTCCATCATAGAACAAGTAGGCCAGCTCATCAGAATGGGCGGCGCCTGTCTTCGGCACCCCAGGCTCTGACCTGACGCCAAGGTCTCCGGCGTAAGAGAACTGGTAATAGAACACCTGGGCTGTTGAGGAGTGGAAGCGGACGCTGCGGTGGATGTGACTGGAGAAGTAGGCGTCTCTGTTGATGATGGATAGCGTACTAAGAAGTTATTTTCTTTTTAAACAGTGCCAGCAAACAGGCATATTTTAATCTATGTATCTTGACGTGTCAAAACTATGATGGTTCCACTGTTAGAGAGAGGTGGAGCTATACAAGATATATAGTGCTCTTTCCACGACGGAATCATGATGGGCTTGACACGTCATAGTACGGCTCCAGAGCGTGACTTTATACGTTTATATCCATAGTAAGAAAGTTTTACTAACTTATTGTTTCGTCATTCGATAACGTCTGTACAATAATGTCTTGATAACCTTACCTGTGATAAGCTAACACAGAAGCCATGGTAGCATTTTTCTTGAAATACATATCCTCAATCAGCCGTCCTGTTTGTTTCCGTTCCCTTTCGTTTATAAACTTCAAATCGTCTGGTACTAAAAAACTAGCCCCTCTGGACACCCTCCTCAAAACATTAGCTTCTCTCAAAATTGATACAAACACATAAGCTTCATTGTCGTTATATCCCATCATCATTGGAACTGAGTTACCCTTCTTATTCGATAATAAGTCGTATGGTGCTTCAAATAGGAATCGTTCTTCCTTCTTCGAAGGATTTTCAACGCACATTGCAAAAGGAAAGTAAGGGACGTTAAGTTTATTGGCTTGTGATACTAAATCCTCGATTTTGGCATCGACCAAGGACATGACTGGTTCATCGGCGAAATCTGACGTGGTTTCTAAAGCTTTGGCTCGTTCCTCTGCATCATAGTTAAAAGACCAAGGGCATAGAGCACTGCCACTCTGTAAAATAGCTCCATGGTATAGCCCATTGGCCATGGGAGACAGTACGACAGCCTCTACCATGGCCGCGCCGAAACTTTGGCCCCCCACCACGACTTTGGCTGAGTTTCCTTTGAAAGCGATGATGTTATCACTCACCCAGCGTAACGCTAGCACTACATCTTTGACACCGGCATTGCCTGGTATTTGTTCGTCTCCTGAGCACAGGAACCCTAAAGGCCCTACCCTGGAAAAGTCAGAAGGGCTACTTAGATGCCTGGCTCTTTGGAAAAATTTTAGGGCGTCTACAGACGGACTGCTTGCAGCAATCACTGCCGACAGCTTCAAGCGGTCGCTTATGGGCAAACTGCAGTTTATGGCTGCGACTGCAAAGGCGGTTCGTGTATTGTGGACGTCAATTTTATATTAAAACTGCAGATTGCCCAACATTAACCGCTTGAAGCTGCTCCTTGCAGTCCGTCTAAGGAGGCTCTTAGCATAACAAGTATCCTTACCTATGGTATACTACAACCACAATTATTCCCTCCTGTACTATCTTCCCAGGGTTGTAAGGGCCACTACCTCCCGTAACCCACACCAGCACAGGCCAGTTGCCGCCAACTGCTGTGGGCGCGTGGACGTCCAGCTGGAGACAGTCCTCAGCATTGGAGACCAACGAACAGGTCATTGATTTGGAGTTCCTGGTTTCTGACCAGAGAGGAGCTATACCTGCTCGCTGAAATGTTGAAAATGCTAATATGACTAGAATATCTCGTAGGAAATCCTTCCCAGTCTTGAATCACGCAAGAAACCGTGATTCTTCTTTGAGAGTTTTGATTATCTCTAAGCGAAAATATAATCAAAAGTTTCAAAGACAAGTCTTAATGTGTTCAAACTTCCTCATAATTCCCCATAATTAAATCCTAATCTCTATCCACACGTATTCTGGTATCAAGAGATGTGTTAACATAAGCATGATTTATATGTATTAAATGTGTGTGCATAAGGAAGAGGCCAAACGAACGTAATTTTGTGAGTCGCATAAAATGAGTCGCTGAATTTATGTTCAACTGAAATTCGTTGAGGCTGCCACAAGGATGGACGTAATTTCAGTTGCTATTCTACTTTTGTACGGGGCGCTGACGCTTGCCTCGCTCCCCCCTCCCTCAACTCGAGCGCAATTCGGTTGAAATAAAGTGCATGAGTCAGCAGACAACTCATTTTGCGTCGCCGTGTTGTACAAACAGTATGAAACCGAATGTAGCATAAATTCTGCAACGTATTTTACGCGACTCACAAAATTACGTTCGTTTGGCCTCACCCTTAAACCGTTCAATAAATAAATAGATCTGTACTTTGATCCAACTCACCTTAAACCTACCCATTGCCCCCGTGATATTGGCATAAGGTATCCCTGTATAGGACACGTATCCTTGTCTGGCCACTCCTCGCAGCTTTCCCTGGGCGATGCTGATCACTTCCTGTCTGGTCATCAGCATCATTTGTAATATCACCACTAGTTTGTACGGGAGCATTTTTAAAGAATTATTGGATCTAAATTAAGTTTAAACAGAAATTACAATATTTCATGTGTTACTCTAGATGTGGTAGTCAACTGTCCCTTTTGTGAGTTCATTCCGGTCTGTCGCCAATCGAAACAGTTGGAAAACCCAGTATTTTCACACAATGTCTGTATTATTTGTTAGGTTTTTCAATTTTGTAATATAGTATCATATAGATCTCGCCTGTTTATCTGCATCAGTGATTTAGTTTAGGGTCTACACATACTGAGCCTGGCGTAGTCTGACGAGTCCTCTAAATTTGGTAGACTATCGATGTGCCTTGTTATGTCTTTATGCCATTGCATCTGACTTGCCATGCTGATCTTCGATGCTTCACCGTCGACCACATCATCGTTTACCATCAGGCGAGATAGTGATCAAACGGGAGCCTATCGTTAAATAAATAAATAATCTTGTTAAATATTATCTCTTGCTTGGAAATGGTTTAAATCTCCTATGCCTTGTGTTAAAATTGTAGGTCACGATAAATTTTGGAAGAAATTAAATTAAACTTACAGGTAGTTATAACATGAAAGTCATGATATCCAATTCTAAAATCATGTGTTCCTCGATCATTATTAGTTTTAGGCCATTGAGTATCAGCCCTCAAAAAAGCCCTAAAATTAACAACTATAGAAATAAAAATACAATATGCACGTCCGTCCATCGCAATTATTTTATTTGATCATTCAATAACGCCACACGGCGTGCGCACGCGATCACATTCGAGCATTGTACTCTCAGCGTTACACATTAGAAAGTTAAGTATTTACAAACGCGTTGTATCTAACAGTAGAGACTTAAATAATAATACGTTACATCAGTCGCTTCTCTACGGGAATGCCTAGAACTCGCGGCAGATATGCTACACTGAAATGCTGGCTACTCTGAGGCTGTACACAAAAAGTGACATTTTATCAACGAAGACATTTCGAATGATATTTCGACCATCGTCATTGCTGATGACCTTGTCTAAGCCTCTGAAGAGAGATGCGAAGTTAACTCGTGTTAGAAGTATTGTTTGAACAACGGTATCTGTTCCTTGAATGAGAAGAATGAGCCAATCTGTTATGTGCAGCAGTTTCTGATATACTTAATATGCTGTCCGAAGTTATAAAAGTATTTGGGCTTTTTGGAACGAACAGACTTAAAAACCTTTCATCACCCAAACAACATCGGTATTTTTTTTTTACTGCATGCAACCAAAAACAGAATAAAAACTTCACTTTACTATTAAAGCATTTTTTGGATTTTTCAGTTTAGAATTTCTGCCTCGTGATCTCTCTATAAATTTGTACAAATTCATAATCTTTATAAAAAATACTTACATTAACTTAAATATTTGCGGGCGGAATGTAATTTTGTGATCTATAGCCTAGTTTAGTTTTATGAGATCAATTCTCCAGTTTCTCAAAACCTCACTTGTTGTTGCAGGACCACAGTTGAATTTTATATATTATCAGAGCTCAAGTTTTATTACAATTGCTTCGTAAAACGAGACCAGGTCTAAAGACAATCTAGCTGGTACTAAAAAAATCGGCTCTTTACACTGAAACAATAATGTTTCACTTAGGATTCAATACTAAACTACGTCGTCATCAGTAAAACCGACTTCATTTCAAAGGTGTTTTACAGACTATTTAAGAATTTATTATTGCAAACATCATTTACATTGATGAAATCTGCCAAAGTACAATAACACTCCGCTTTATTGAAGAATTAGCCATTGAACTGAAGCAGGCAAGAAATTACATCAGTTACCGACTAGACTTGTGACATACAAAATTACTCTAAATAAATTAATCTTACGTAAAGCACAGAATTAAAACCACCACAACCACATCCCGAAAAATAGTTCCCGACAACATGACTGGTCCACCATTGGAGCCAATATAAATGCATGATCTTTTGGTCCACACACTTTCACCGTTCACTGACTGTCACATATTTACATGTAAGTCCAGTCTGTTTATTGCAGTTCCTTACTGCTGGCCAAACTGTCGAAGAAGGCGATGACGTCTAGTTGTCTCGCTGAGAACTCCTTGCTCTGGATCAGCGTAGGAGACTGGATGTCCTCGTACTGGTGGCCGTTGTCTGCCGGCCATACTGGGTGCCGCTCTTCACAGGTTGGAGTACTGGAATAGATATGATGAAGTTATAAGTTTTTAAACTGTCATGGTCACTAACACTAACATTAACATTAAAAGCGGGATATTTACCATGAACATGGTAAATATCCCGCTTTTAATGTTAATGTTATGATGAAGTTGTTTTTATTGGTGAGGTTTGATACCTTAAAAATCAATTTCTACTTGCACGCCATTGTTACGTCACGCTAGTCGCTTCCCGAGATTTAAGAAAATATCTCAATAGGCTTAAAAACAATTTTAAAAAGATATGTCAATTTGTATCAATTACCTGCACTTCATAAAGTTGACAAAGAAGTCGATCATCCGATTCTTCATTTTAATATCATCAGCAGAAAGCTGGATGGCCCCCGGAGCGTTGAGGACAGAGTTCACCTTGAACACGTAAGTGAGGTCCTCGATGTGGCCGGCTCCCTCGTAGTTCTGCCCCGTGGCCTCCTTGATGATGTTGCTCTGGCCCTCGTACGCGAACCTGTACAGGTACACCTCCGCTCCACCAGTTTCTGCACGCTTCTGTACCAACTTCAACGCAGGGTACTCGTAAAAACCATCTGAACATTCCTTTACGAAGTTGTCCACACTTGTTCCACTGTCATAGTATTTTTTGTCGATCTTATTTATCAAATCCATCACGAAGTTAGGAGGCGTCATCATTAAAGTCTTAGGCGGTACTTTCAAAGCAAGATTCGTTTGAATTTTATCGACCAATTGAAACTCTTCTAGTCGTTTGTGAAATGTCTCACATTCAGCACTCGTGTAGCCTATAAGGAGTGGAATGCTCTTGCCACGTCCTTTGGCAATTAAGATTTCTGGGTCATCATCTATGATGGCCGTGACTCCAGGTAGCGGTGTCTCCACGGTGGGCACAAAGGTTGTTAAGCCAGTATTATCTAAAAGGGCTTTGTTGGCTTGGCAGAGTTTATCTGCAGGCAGCTCGATGAGCTGGCGGTGTATGTCGTCGGCGTCGGTGGAATTGATTTTTAGTTGGGTCAGCAGCTGCCCGGACATGTACTGTGCGAATGCTGGAGAGGGGCTGTAGAATGATGAGGCGGCTGTTCCACTCATGAGGATCGCTCTGAAATTAGAAATTAAAAAACTTGCATCAATAAGTATTGCCATTTATTGTCATACTACCTTTTTCCCACGACTTCGCCCCCGTGGCCCACCCCACAGGACCCGTTAAGTTTTTTGAGATAACTAGTTTGCACTTTTGTTTATCATGTGAATAAATTACCTATGAAAAGTCAATTCTACTTTCACAACTGTAAAACAAAATGATAGTATTTAATCAGTCCAGGATGAATCGAACCCAGAATACAACGACCTTGAGCCGCACAACAATTGAAAGCCGATGGTTGGGGCTTAAAGCTTAGAAATGAACCAACCTTTTGAACAGCCCTTCAGCAGCGTTTGATAACGTGAGCAGATGCGCGGCCACAGCGCCGGCGCTCTGCCCCGCGATCGTGACTTCAGCGGGGTCTCCGCCGAAATACTTGGCGTTCCTCTGCACCCAGTTCAGCAGCGTCACCATGTCTCGGAGTCCAGCGTTACCGGGGATCTTTGCCGTGTTCATGCCCAGGAAACCGAACACGTTCAACCTGGAATATTGACGTTAAGTTACTTATAAACGCGAACTGATGTTCATTCGGATAACCATACAACTTTTGATACTTCTTATTACTGCTCAATGCTGAAGATGATGCTTCATACCTAATTTATTCTACCTGCTTTTTGAGCATGCAATTCTTTCTAGGATCAACATGTTGTAGCAATACACAGTGTTGTAACGGATATCGAAAGCCATGTAAAAGTCAAAATTACCTGTAATTAAAGGTTATTACGATGACTTTCTTGCTGACTAGATATTCTGGACCGTGTAGATCTGTGTCACCAGAACCAAAGGCGAATCCTCCACCGTGTATAAACACCAGTATTGGTAGAGCAGGGGTTGTGACCTCTTCTGGGTAACGTGGTTGGAGCTCTCTGACCAGTCTTCGACCTCCCAAGGGGGGCAGCTCCTTCAGGGGTACGTGAATGTTGGCGTAGATGCAAGATTCGCTCTGTCTCGCATATTGTGTCTTATTCATTATCTTCCCGTACAGGACATCCGTTTGATGGCATATTTTACCCTCGTGTGTAGCATTGCGGACGTCCCAATGCTCTGCTGGTTCCAGCTCCTGAAATGTCGGATAAGCTTTTGAGTTTAAGAATAAACAGATTTTACCGGCGATCTATAATAAAGTCAGTTGGCATAATAAAGGTTGGCAAAATTATCATCATCAGCCTTTTAATGTCCCCACTGCTGGGACACAAGCCTCCTCTTTGTGATAGAGGGAATGGGCCTTAAACCGCCACGCGGGTCCAGTCTGGGTTGGTAGATGTCATTGTCTTCGAATTTTTGGTTCTAGGACATGCCGGTTTCTTCACTGTTTTAGAGCAGTGGTGGGTAAATAATTTACACACAGTAAAGCGCCAGCCGGGGTTCGAACCCACGACCCACGAAACGTAAGTTATGGGCCGTTACCACTGGCATTCAAATTTTTAATAACTTTCTAAGTTTCTGGACTTGCAGACGCTGTTCAGGACTTATTGGCACATCATGATATTAAAAAAACAATGTTTCTTTTGAGTTCTGACATACAAAGCTAGTTTAATTAGAGCTAGTTTTGTAAACACAAAACACTATTTGTCTATCATATTGGGTAATGATTGCCCTAAGCTAAGCTACGTAGACAGAATAATAATTGAAAAAATATCCTCACCTTAAACCTCAGGTTCCCCACGGGCTGCTTAGCGTAGGGCACTCCTCGGAAGCTGGCGTACTCCATACCGTCCTCTGCCACCCGCTTCAGGCCGCAAACCAGCCCCTTGTCTGTCTGTAAGGGGATCAGGTCCCCAGCGCACTTGGCACCTGGTGATGCCGGCGACGCAAGCGCTATGCATGCTGAAATGGAGAAAAGAGGCAGTTAAGTACCAGAATTTGAGTAGAACCTGCAAGTCACGACTAGAAAGTAGGTGTCCAATAAAATGACGAGAATAATAGAGAAAATAAGTTGCACCGATCTAGGTAAACTAGGGTAAGGACAAGAGCAGACAGAAGTGTTGGAGGAGAGGTTACCTAAACCACTAGGAAGTGGTGACGGGCGCGTTATGTGGGATTATATTGAACTTTGACGTGCAAAAAGTGCTAACTCTCAACCTATTTTCAAAAAAGGACTTGATTTTAATTTCTACCGCATGACAACTGTTGGACAAAGTGTGTGCCCAAATTACACAGAGCGACGGCCTGAGACAATGACACGGGATCGCAGCAAGTCACGAAGGAGATGTCGAGACGAATTTGACAGATTCCGTCAAAACAGGAAAGATCGAGCGTAGGATCGTGAGAAGTGGTCGCGGATAAATTTGAAAAAGGGTTGCCACGGCCCTGGCTCAAGCAACTGAAGGAACACGGGTGGGTTTTAGTCAGTAAAAATGTAACACGCGGCAGAATTCATTGAATGATTTAATAACAAAAACAAAAATGATCTTGAGAAGTAGAAAAAGGCAGACTTTTGCTCAGGGATTATAAACTAATACAATGGCTTATTTTTTTTAATACTCGGTGCCTCTCACGGTCCGCGGTCCGCTGACCGCCATAAATAAAACAAAGATAAAAAATCGTAGTAGGTACCGGTAATACATGGAAACAAATGGATGTTTGAGTGATCAAATGTTCTTCCTCATGCTACTCGTAGAAATACATTTAAATATTTAAAACCCGGGCCATTAATAGTTGTAGTTGTAATCTTGATGACCTCAAAGTGAAATGTAAAGAGACAAAAACTGGTTGAGAATGATCATAATATTGAAGAAGATATTCAATCTTTATTTATATATATTTATATATAATTATATATACTGTTATTATACATACAGCTTCCTAAATAGCGGTTTTGTTTATTGATTTACAACTCTTATTAAATAATTAAACATTAATTAGATTATACATACAATAAGCCAATTTGTGACAATAATTAAAACTCAGTAAATTAAGCTTAGAATTTTCACCTTTCTTAGAACTTACATCCGAAAGTTATAAATTAATTCACTAGCTTCAGCCCGCGGTTTCGCCCTCGTGAAAGGTGTTTTATTATTCCAAGGAAACATCATATCCGGATGAAAGTATCTTAAGTCCTTAATCGTTATGGTTTATCCATATCCCAAGTTTCATCCAAATCCATTCAACCCTTAAGACGTGAAAGCGTAACATAACAAACAAACTCACATTCTCATTTATAATTTAGTTAGTTTAGTTAGGATATCGCTTAGTACTTTCTTTGTATTGCTAACATGAATGTCGTTGACCTCACTTAGTGTCGCGCGTCTATCCTAACTCCTTCCGTTCCGCTGTCGCATATTTGGAGCGGAACTCTAAAAATAGCTAGTACTTAAAATTCTGCACACAATAACAGGTTCTACCATATTTGCAACAGATACTTCTATGATGTATTTGCTTAAGAACAGAAACGTAAGTATACAAGACTAGCTTTTCCCCGCGGCTTCGCTCCCGTGGTTAACCCCACAGAAACCAGGTTTGTTTTTTGATTAAAAAGTAGCCTATAGCAATCAGCAATAATGTAAATTTCTATGACTAAAAGTTTACCTACCTTTAGTTTTTAGCGTTTAAAAAGAATCTAAATTGGATTAGTAATTTCGAAGATTATCTTTCACAATAATATGAACAAAGAGTAAATGTTACTAACAATTTGGAGGTATACTAGCACCATTACATTACCTATGTGGCGGCAATTTGGACAGATCTATAAGGTATAGTTAACCCATGTTTGGCCTTGAATACAATGATTAGGTTTAGCTAAATACGGAAAAACAATGATGATTCTATTGATTCCGTCAGTGAGATTTATCATCATCATCATATCAGCCGAAAGACGTCCACTGCTGGACATAGGCCTCCCCCAAGCGTCGCCACATTGACCGGTCTCGTGCGTCCCGCAACCAGCGGATCCCCGCAACCTTCACCAGGTCATCGGTCCACCTGGTGGGAGGCCTTCCGACGCAACGTCTTCCTCAGTGAGATTATCAAATAATATTGTACACGTATTTTTTGCTTTACCAAATCAATAATAATTTACAAAGTTAAAGCGCATCAAAGTTTAGGAGTGGGGGCTTGTGACATCACTAAGGCACTATAAAAGTACTAGCCAGCGTGACGTTTCACGATATTTCAACGCATTATATCGTCGTCACTTTATGTTTACGTGTCAAAAGAAAAATTCGTGTTCATTATTTTTTATTAAACTACCTGACGGACAAAAAACAAATTTTCAGTTAACTACTCTATTAGGATGTCTAGAAGAATTTATTTATGACAGAAAAAATGAATGGCTATTATTTTACTAATGATGACTGCCAAATGTGATGTGGAAGTTTTTAAGCCACTGAGACACTATTGCATAAGTTGGCGGGCGGTAAAAAGTAAGCGACTCTGAAGAAAATGCTCCTGTAAAAAACCATAAAAAGCGTAGTCGCAATGGTGCGACTTTTTCATGGACATATTTCTATCTGAAGAACTATAATGAAAAACTATATAAACGCGTCGTCGCATCGCTGTCGCATTGTCGCGTCGGAACTGTCTGCGGGAACTTAAATGATTTGCAGGACTAAAATAGAGCGTTACTTTTCTATGGATAGTCAAAAATGAAAAATGCATTGAATAGCCTCAACCATCAAAACTTATCACACATATAATATCAATATCAATCATCATCATCAATACATATAATAAATCTGTAGAAAAGTAATTTTTGTACATCGAAAATATTTCCAAAAAAATAGCCACGGTGTAAAGGATAACCAACAGAACCTATTTCCAGCATTTTTGTAATTTTTGTCTGTTTATCTGTTTGTCTGTTTATTTGTGCACGCATCACGTGAAATGTACGAAATCAATGTAGATAATCTTTATACATAAAAAAAAATGCATAACTTGAAGAATTACTTAGTTTTTGTTTCATCACAATCGGTTCACTCTATCAAAAGTTAAATGAATATAAAGTGTTTTTTTAAAAATTTGCCACAGGGATAGATTATAGTCAGGAATAACGCATAATTATGATACTTTCCATCCCAGGAATATGTTCCCTCGGGATAATTTTCGACTTCCATGCGGGTGAAGCCGCTGGCAGAAGCTAGTAAACGCGAAAGATTGTAAGGACGGATTTCTTACACTTTCACACTGAGATAATATGTACTTTAGTACCTCAATGCTCATTCACGCAAAACCTACTAAACAGATTTTGATGAAACTTTACAGTAACATAGATAAATACATCAGAATCACACATAGGCAATAATTTATAAAGATAGAAGTAGGTACCTAATAATTGAACGCGGGCGGCAGCTAATAGATTAACAAATAGCGGAATCACACGTGAGCCGACCGAAATAGCGTCAAGTTTTTTGTCAGCCATAAAACCAGTCGTCGTGGAAGGACCTTGTCGGTTATGGCTGACACGTGTAACTGAATCTGTTAGATGTACTCGTGACACATGTACATTTGTCTGACCTTTATAGGGTCAGCTATGTGTTGAAACAATAGCTAGTTGAAATGTTTAAACAACGAAAAAAATGTTACGTCTACCCCGTAACCTACTGCCCGAGGTGGATAGTTGTCTCGTTAAATTACGCTACTAATTTTAATGTCCACAGTTTGTATATTAATGTTAGGTATTTGAACTTGTAAATAGGGGGCCCAATTATTGCTATTGCATTAGCCGCGGCAAAATATAGAATCTAGACACAAAGAAAGTGCTCAACCTTAAAATTTAACCCAAGACGAAAACTAGAGGTACTAAAAAACAATTAGGATATTTGATATTCGGTTAACTTGAATATGGTCAAAGACGGTGGGATCTTGACAACAGTTTCATCGGTACATCTAAGTATGAACACAGGTTAGGTATCATTATCTTTCAATTAACATGTGTTATGATTTATGAAAACAAATCGATTCCTAAGCTGACTTCAAGAGATAACCTTATTTAATCTCGTAAGCTTAATTAATCAATAGTACTCATATTTGTGGAAGAGCTCGTGGCTAAATGATAACAGCCGCACGGGTCGTTCTTTAAAGTTAATCAACGCTTATCGAGGTCGGTCCGTGGATGGGTGACCATCTTTAAATAGCGAGTTTCTTCCGTACCTCGGCAAGCACGTTAAGCTGTTGGTCCCCGCTGTCATTTGAAGATCTTTGACAGTCGTTACGGGTAGTCAGAAGCTTGAGATCTGACACCAGTGTTGTCAAAAGGTATCGTGTTACCCAGTTACTGGGTTGTGGAGGTCAGATAGGCAGTCGCTCCATGTAATACTGGTACTCAGCTAAATCGGGTTAGACTGGAAGCCGACCCCAATATATATGTGAAAAGGCTAGGAAGAATAGACTCGTATTTGTGGCGATCACGTTATGACTACGAATGATGTCACTATGTTTCTGTTGGCTCCAAGTTTTTAAGATTTCACAACAAAAAACACTAAACTAATAAAGAGATTGGTAAAATTGTATGATTGAATCTCTTTAAAAGGTCATATCTGGAAGTACAGAGCCATATTACGAAAATTATTTTGATGATAGAAAACTTCATTACCGTGGTGTGTCATGGCCTAATATTCGAGAGACTATCTGGGAATATTGCCAGTTTATATATAAATGTAATAGAATATAATTTTAATTTTATTTAAATTAGATTATATGTAAACACATATCAATGATCTCATAAGTATAACAGTTTACATAGAGAAATTAAATGAAATAAATTGTAGTTCTAAAAACTAAAAAACACGCTTTAATGGTAAATTGAACTAAAAAGTCGCTAATCCTGAAGATCTTGGTAAGGCATTTGGGACAAACAATTTAAACGCGCACGGTAAAATCAACTTTTATTACTTGCAAGTTTTTATTTTTGTTTGACTTTCAAAAGTACTTTGACTTTGACTAAATTATTGCATTGTCATCGGTCCTTGATAGGTGTGCAAAGTTTCAAATCAATCCGACGTTTTGAAGTGGGTGAAAATCACGTTCAAAGATTCCGTTACATTGATACATAGATACATAGTTACATACATACCAAGCTAATAAAAGCGTGTTAAAAAGAAACGTATCAAGGTTGTATCAATTTCTAAACCACATTCAAAGCTATTCTAAAAGCAGTGTCTGCTTCTTTTAGTGCAATAACAACATTTTCTATTATTAACCACATAATATTTGGGGACTCTATTTCCAATATCCATAGTTCTAAGCTCCTTTAGTACATTTACACGCACGAAGCGAAGTTACGCTCTCTCGTCTCATGGGCAAGAGATTCGTAGCTCGTAGCCCGTAGCCGTAGCACCGTGCTACGAACACTACGAGACTTAGAATTTTGTCATCATGAGAACATTTTTATTTTTAAATTATTATATTTCGGTTATCGTTATGCGACAATAGTCGTGTTAAGTCATTTACCAAAAAAACATAAAAATATATTTATGATAAATACTATAACAAACATTTAACAAACCATGATCTTTTCAGTTATTTTTTTGCGAATATTGCGCAATATAGATATTACACATGTTTATTTATCTCGACTATATTATAAAGAGGTACAATGTGTATATGTTTGTAACGGTTAACCTCTTGAAGTACTGGTCCGACAATTATTCCCCGATAAAACTATACTATTCCTGAGTATCTTTTTTGTCTGAGTATTTTCTTTTATTTCGTATTCTTGTATCCTTTCTGAGGGTTAAGCTAAAACCGCGAGTAAAACGTAAGTGTTTTTTATTAAAAAAGTCAAGGTAGTTGCTATGAGGTTATAACGAGAAATAAACCGATTTCATACACGCGATATGATGACTTACTTTATCACAAACTACCAACACATAACTGGCAAATGTGACCTCTGTCTGCCTAACCTTTCCGGTATTACGGCGTGATGTTATGGTACCAACGTTAATCCTTACAAACATTACCAATATTTGTCAAAGAAACTGAGAACGCGTGTGTTTTATGAGCACAACAAAGTTTTTCCATAAAGATCTATTAAATGAAGTGATAAATTACGGACATGCGCCAGCTTCGACCGGTAGCCATGATGTCAAAACTGCAAAGTTACAATTCAAGATATCGATTTGTCAGATTGCTTTTCTGCAGTTTCTGGATCGGTTGAAGTTTATTTTGTTTACAAAGTTGTCGTGGAATATTATCAAGAAGCTACATAATTTGATCCGTACCGGGTGCAAAGATGAAGTTAAGTGCAAGGTCGGCAAAAAGTTTTGAGTTTTTGAATAAGTCTGGAATGGAATGGAATTTAAGGTTTTGAAATTTTAATGAAAACTTGACTAATTGATCGGTAATAAAACTATTTGACTTGCGAAATCTTACGTTAAAAAAACTGTCACAAAAGCCACAAAAGCAACAAATAAAAATTATACTCAAGAAACTCGAAAATTGGTTTCCATAAAAGAACACCACTGTAAAATCACAAACTAAACTTAAAAAAATATCAACACAAACTATGTTGTTGTCGTATCACTGCGCGTTATAGTAAACTCACCGTGCAAGGCGAAGGCGAGCGCTATCACTTGCGGAGTCATGTCGCCGAGGTGTCGATCACCACACTGGCGTACATTACGCTTCCCCGCCGTATATATGGCACCGGCCAGCCAGTCAGTATGCGCACACAAGTTCCTTTTTTGAAAAAAGAACAAAGCCGTAAACCGAAAAAAAGGTAGCCATTTTCTCAGGCCAACCCAGAATTGTATTTTTTTAAAGAAGGTTGATTTAAAAATGTTGCAAAATTATGCTTACTTTTCTCATCTTAGTAACAGTGGAAGTTTTCATAACATACTGTTTTTGTGCTGTAATAAGATTATTACATGTTTCCATTGTTGTCAATGATGTATTTACGATCGCGAGATTTTCTAGCGAGATCCTCGCTTGGCACGTGGAACGAGTTAGACTTAACTCATTCATAAGAAATGTTGGTTTACAGTTATTAACTTTTTGCTTATATATGCTACCTGAAATCAGCGGCTTTTATATAAAATTGATATCCTGGCCCCTTATTTATTTAGATTTCGTACACAAAAAGGTACAAAGGCGGACTTAATGCCAAAGGTATTGTCAAGCTCTACAAGTCAACCCTTTCAAGTTT
Organism: Orthosia incerta; assembly: GCA_948252205.1. Lineage (NCBI taxonomy): Eukaryota > Metazoa > Arthropoda > Insecta > Lepidoptera > Noctuidae > Orthosia > Orthosia incerta. The sequence goes on along the minus strand of OX411747.1, from coordinate 32,373,682 downwards.
TTGGTGAGTTTTTTTCGAGTGAAGTTCAACGGCTTTTTTAATTATTCGCAAATTGATTCCCAGTTATTGTGATGTAAAATTGCTGTAGTTTTGTGTCTCAAGTGTCTACGCAACTGGACAATATGTATACTCATTGAAACCAGCGCGATTTAGGTAAAGTGGAACTGAGAATTTACTGTAGTAATGATTACCAAAGCGAAGCTTCCCTAGAAGGCTGACTCGATATATTTACTGACAAATACTACCAAAAGTAATTTATATTTTAAATTAGTAATAGTGCACCTCTATAAATTATTTAATTATAATTATTTATTTAAAGTTAATTAATTGTAAGACAAGCAACAAACATTGTAATTGAACATTTGTTTTTAGTATACTAGTGTTGGTTTTCCCTATAAAAATAAATAAATATAAAAAGTAATAAAACATTTTAATTTACTTCCAAAAACATTGGAATGCGTTAAATGCATCCGCATTCTAATGCAAAACCAATATTTTGTTCAAAGTGTATCAGAAAAACTGAGGACGTAGTTTATAGGTTTTAGAGGCCAAGTCATCGAATGCCCAAAAAAAAAACTAGTATCACATTACTGACAACATACAACCAGCAGCTTAAGAGGTGACTACTACAATCAACGACCGCTTACAATGATTGTTGACAAAGCGTTCCATGCCATCTGAAGTACGCTTTTTTAAAAGTCGCCGTTTGCCCAAATGTTCCTCCCACTATGTTGGCAATAGGTACAAGTTCACGATATCTATCGAACCTTAAAACTTCAGTTAAGCTAGTGAAATTCGATCAGATTTTTGTCTGATATCATCAAACTGCAGTTTAATAGAAACATCCATATTGTAAATGCGAAAGTAACTATCTGTTTGTTATACTATCACGGCTGATCTGATTAAGATGAAACTTGGCATATGGGTAGACCATATCTTGGATTATGAGACACTTTCTATCCCGGGAGTGGCTTCCCTTGGGATAATGTTCATTCGGGCGAAGCCGCTTACAGAAACTAGTCACAATAAAAAGGTCGCTCGTATTTCGTCTGACAGTAATCGACTCTAGACGCCACCTGAGCCGCCCACGTGCCAAAACTTTTCGTAATGGCGCACCTCTATAAATACCTGCGCGTGTACTGGGTGCAGCTCAACAGCTAACGTAGCACGTGGCACCTTCGGAAGCGTGTCAGCGCCTCTGCACTCACTATTATATTTATTTTATTTCTATTCATTGATGGAAACTACTCATTCTACTCGATTGGCGTGTGATACATAGATTTCCGTCTACCTAGACTTATGAACACGCTATGCTTTTCAGGTGGCATTTTTGAAATCACCATCACGGCTGAAGCAAGCGTGGTGATTAATGCTCGCCTTATCTGTAGGAGAAGAGGCCTTAATTTTGGACTTGTAGAATATAATAAACTTTTAAAATGCAGTATTACAGGGGTACCTAGACAAGTGACATTCAATCATCGAAAGCGTGGCGATGGTGATTGGAGAAGCGTCAAAAATTAAAGTTAAGCAACATAGGGCCAAATAACCCTAATCTAACAAATCCTTTGCCTCTAGATCTAGAACGACAGTTATCACTAATGATAAAATTCCAACTTTATTTTCTACGAATTTAGCTGCTACACGTTAATTTTTGCTCCTATAAGTAGGATTACCTTCTGTAATGTGTCAATAAAGTACTGTTGTAAACTAATTGCTCAGGTAAATATGAATAATAATAATTATGTTCGAACAGCAGTCAACCTGAAACATAGCATCGTACATAAAGATTTATTGTCTATTCATGTTTTCACAAGCAGGTACTAACTTTTATGGGTTAGATTTTCATAGCAATAGTGAATTTATGCGCAGCTGTGTCTTCTTATTTTTTCTTATACATGATAGGCTCTCGTTTGACCAGTATCTCACCTGATGGTAAGCGATGATGTGGTCGATGGTGAAGCACGCTCACCTAGAAGTAACCTATTCACTTTTGACTTTAAGACCCCCAGGTTGTAGCTATCACGAAATACATGTAGGGAATAATTGCACTCCTTAGCTGTACGCAAAATGAAAGTATTTCCAAAACGTAGTGTGTTTGGGTGGGAAGCCCTCCATGTACCGATGGCGCATCGCCGTACAATTTGTAGAACGGTGATGGAGGAAAGTGCTAGGCGGAACGGTATTAGATACATCATCACAAAATTTAATGGGTCAAGCTAATTTTTAATTCTTTGGCAATCGTTCATCGTTCCAACTTAACTATTAACTTTCACTATGGGAGTAAATGTGAAAAACAAGAATGATTCAACAAAGCAAAGATTAGGCATTCATTATTATCTTCCAGCCCGTGGAAAAAACTAAGATGTTCCGTTATTAAACTTCAATATCTGGGCGACCAAGCTCTGCATGGATGAAAATAAGTAAAGAAATAGATAGGATTAATCATATCAGAGAAGGATCAGTCAAAAGGATACAAATTGCCGTCCTGAGTAGTAATTAATACGAGAGAATAAGTGTTCTCCAATCCATCTCTCCCTTGCTCTTAATTGTCATAATGTCACCATTTATTGGAAACCGCAAGATAAACTGGCAATATGTAAACTTACATTATAAAGTGGTATTGTCTATTTGTCAGAGGTAATATCTGGAAGTCTTTCACTTATAGAAAGCCGCCATACTGCAGTATTCCATAGACTACTTGCGATAGTGTAGTTCTTTTTTGCGTAAGGAAATCCTCAGAGATGTGCTGCGCCCTGGGGCGGGCGAAGGGGACTGTCAGAGTTTTACTGAATAACGCGAAGGTCATAATCCCTCTGCAAAGTATTAGACCGTATAAGTTCATGAGGAACCCGTCGCTTTGGGCTCCTACACATAACTGCGATGCGATGCAATACGACGCCGCATCGCAGGAACGTGCGATGCGAATTGCTGCGATACGATTTCGTCCGGCAAAGCGTTGGTCATGTAACCATACCTTCAACGGTAGTCAGCCGCATTGGACGTGTTTTTAGGAATAGTGACATGGATCGCAAAAAGATTGTTGCTCGTTGTTATTTTTTTTATTATAATAATATGTTTTATGTTAATCTTAGTAAGATCTGTAATCAATCACTTATTCGTATCTATAAACAATAATGCATTAAATTTTTCAAAATTTGATGACATTTATTTTATTGATTGTTTGTTTAGTTCATTTGAACGATTGTACTAGTTCGGAGCTTTCCGTACAGTGTTCGAGTAAGAGCAAGCTTAGTCTCAGAGCAGACTAAACGTGGCGTCAACAAGTGTGATGTAATATCTCAGGAATGTGCGATGCGAATCAGATTGGAAGTTCTTGCGGTGCATTCGTGCGAGCTCGCAGATATTTGCGATGCATTGCGAATTCGCAGTTTTGAATGGGAGCCCTTTCCGCGGGCGTAGCGTTGCGCAAGCGGAACACGGCGCGCCGCAGTCTTAGGCCTGTGTTTGAGATCCCCAATTCTGTCACCAGCAGTCCACACCATACGGCGGCAAAAAATCATAACGCATGATCCGGCGCCCGATGCGTGTGCTACGTATAAGGAGGTTAAGTGTTGTCACTTCCTCACAAAAGGAGTTCACAAGTACTGCCACCCCTTACAAGCCTCTTCTGGAACGATCTCTCTCGTATTTTAGCCTGCTACTCATAATAACATTGTTCACGACCTTGAACATATTTTGTATTCATATGTACAAATTAATTTACACGCCCATAGTTGTCTCAGCAAATATAAACCGGAAGACATGTAAATTATCTACTTACATAATATTTTTCTACCTAATCCTGAACCAGTTTCGCAAAAAAACAGGTCAATGACTTAAAAAAACTAGGCAAGTAATTATATTAATAAGTAGCCGTAAGTTAAAATGACTGTTTTAATATCCTGTTTATTTTTTTGTGCGTCACTAAAAGACGTTTTCCTTCTCTGATGTCCGTGATGTTCAAGATATAAGTAAACGTGATAATAACGATCTACACTCACAACGTAATGTTCCAAATATGAATTCAAAAAATATTGTATAAACACGTCCTTTACATTCGTGGATAGGTAAAATTAAAAAAAAAAACAACTTTATTGTCCAAAATTTTCCTTCGATTTTCAAACAACTGCATCATAAAATAACTTTACAATGCATGTCCTCGAAAAGAGCGTTTTCCAAGCAGCCAAACTGTGCGGAAAATGTCACTTTTTTTACTAGTGCTTTTTACTTTCCTGTACTTTTTTAATTTTTAACTCCAACGTCAGCCCGCCGCATAGAGTTTTTATTATTTGAGAAAAGTTTTAAAATTAGTTAAGTACAGATTATCATTCATATAAAAAGTAAAACAAAACTAATACGTCATTTAAGGCGTTTTTAATTACTCTAGATTTAGATTTTGATCAATAAATTAATTTTAATTATTCATTAAATATGTTTGGCAGAATTAATATTTTGCTCGTGCCTTTTTGCGTTATGACGTGACAGCTATTGCACATGCGCAGTAGAACTATGAACTATTAGTTAATCTGTGGATATGCTGAGCGCCCTTGAATAAGCGCCATTTTATTAATTTCTTGCTTGGTTCAGATATATGTTTTTATTTCCTCGCACAATGCATAGTAAAATGTTGTATGATACACGTGCGTAAGATGATTTCCGACTCGTGTCGATTTATCCACTAACTCGCTTCGCTCGCTCGTGAATAAAAATGCCACTCATCGGAAATCACCTACTTCCCGCACTTGTAGCATAAATAACTATTACAATGCATGTCCTCGAAAAGAGCGTTTTCCAAGCAGCCAAACTGTGCAGAAAGTGTCACTTTTTTTTACTAATGTTTTTTACTTTCCTGTACTTTTTTAATTTTTAACTCCAACGTCAGCCCGCAGCATAGAGTTTTTATTATTTGAGAAAAGTTTAAAAAATTAGTTAAGTACAGATTATCATTCATATAAAAGGTAAAACAAAACTAATACTTCATTTAAGGCGTTTTTAATTACTCTAGATTTAAATTTTGATCAATAAATTAATTTTAAATATTCACTAAATATGTTTGGCAGAATTAATATTTTGCTCGTGCCTTTTTGTGTTACGACGTGACAGCTATTTGCACATGCGCAGTAGATATGCCCGAGGAACTATGAACTATTAGTTAATCTATGGATATGCTGAGTGCCCTTGAATAAGCGCCATTTTATTAATTTCTTGCTTGGTTTAGTTACATTTTTTATTTCCTCGCACAATGCATAGTAAAATTTTGTATGATACACGTGCGTAAGATGATTTCCGACTCGTGATCGGAAATCACCTACTTTCCGCACTTGTAGCATAAATAACTATTTTAATTTTTATAGCATACTTTTACTTTTTTATTTACTGGCGCTTATGGGCTCATTGACTTACTGTAGAAAAGTAGTGCCATTGTCTATGGAGGCGCGCGCTGAGCATTCATGCGCAATGAGAATGTAAATTGCCCGCCATACCACATATTTTTGCCGTTTCCACTTTTGTTTTATTTCAACTGTATGAGTGAAGATAAAATAGTGTATGCAACGGCATAGGTATTATATGACCATTGCATAAACTACTATTATTGGTTCAAATAAATTATGTTAACAATATGAACCCTGTCACTTAAACTAGGTAGTACCTGTGCTATAAGCAACAGTAACAATTCGTTGTTGATCTATACATATACTTAAAAAAATTAATTGTGCAACAATCCGTTATTATCATGAATTCGTTAATTAGGTCCTACTACATAATTAACTTTACATTTAGAAAATTAAATTTAAATTAAATTGGTTTTGTTTCTTTTTACTCTCTGACCTTTTATTGTTAATTTAATTATTGGTTCTGCTAATTTAATACGCATGATCTTACGATAATGTTTTTCTTTTACTTTTTCTCTAGACATTTGATTTGTTAATGTCCAGGTAGATACACCTAATATTTGTACGCCTCTTGGCATGACATAGCGCTCTATTTTCATTTTAAACGCAACATCTGTATTTTATTACCTATGTGAACAAATAAATATGATTTGATTTGATTTGATTTTGATTAAAAAAATATCCTCCCTCCACATTTTGGGCTTCGATTAACAGGATTTTGTTTTTCATTTTCAGGTAATTGCTGCTGTTTACCGCTTCCAGAGCCTACCCGCCGCACGTACTAAATAGCAGGGCCTACTGACCGCTCAGGTATTTCGTATATCATTATTTCACGCCCGGCCCATGTTCAGGCATGGACCATGGAGCAGCATAAACAAAATCTTCGATATAAGTTTCATTTTTTTTCAAACACACAAATTTGGAAGTGAATGAAGGGTTCACTCCAACCTCTTCCAAACTCGTGCTATGGTAAAGTTTTCTAGTTTTGACAGTTGCCTATCTTGATCTTTGAGGATCAAAGAGCCTGTGGCCAAATAATAACAACCGGACGCATAATAGTTGAGAAAATATTCACACACATTCATTGTTTATCTCGATCTTGACGAAAGAAAGAAAAAAACAAAGTAAGTAAGAAATGTCAAAGGTATTGTGCATGCAATACTGATGCAATTTAAGTTGTTAAATATAGCAAGTCACTATGCGGTTATTGCTGCAATTAAAATTAATTATAAACAATCGATTTCAAAATAACGATAGCACCTCTAACCTCCTCGAGAACAATCCGCTTTGAGCCTACCTCTTGAAGAGATATAGATAAAAACAACATAAATAACAAGAAGTAAACCATTTTCAAATGACCTAAATAAACAGTGTCGTTCGTAACATTTTGTTATCTGTCAGCACGTGTAGCATTACATGTAGGTTAGTAAATTGTGACTCGGAGAAGACGCCACTGTATTATGGCACTGAAAAAGTGCAATATCACTGTGGCGTGCGAAGCGAGCCGGCGACCTCCGTAGCGTAACGAAGGTTGAGTGGGTGAAGCGAAACTCAGTGCCTGGCGACGACAAGCAAACATTAGGGTTATGTTTTTTGGAACAAAGTGTAGGGTAGGTGTAGGGTAGGTGTAGGGTAGGTGTAGGGTAGGTGTAGGGTAGGTGTAGGGTAGGTGTAGGGTAGGTGTAGGGTAGGTGTAGGGTAGGTGTAGGGTAGGTGTAGGGTAGGTGTAGGGTAGGTGTAGGGTAGGTGTAGGGTAGGTGTAGGGTAGGTGTAGGGTAGGTGTAGGGTAGGTGTAGGGTAGGTGTAGGGTAGGTGTAGGGTAGGTGTAGGGTAGGTGTAGGGTAGGTGTAGGGTAGGTGTAGGGTAGGTGTAGGGTAGGTGTAGGGTAGGTGTAGGGTAGGTGTAGGGTAGGTGTAGGGTAGGTGTAGGGTAGGTGTAGGGTAGGTGTAGGGTAGGTGTAGGGTAGGTGTAGGGTAGGTGTAGGGTAGGTGTAGGGTAGGTGTAGGGTAGGTGTAGGGTAGGTGTAGGGTAGGTGTAGGGTAGGTGTAGGGTAGGTGTAGGGTAGGTGTAGGGTAGGTGTAGGGTAGGTGTAGGGTAGGTGTAGGGTAGGTGTAGGGTAGGTGTAGGGTAGGTGTAGGGTAGGTGTAGGGTAGGTGTAGGGTAGGTGTAGGGTAGGTGTAGGGTAGGTGTAGGGTAGGTGTAGGGTAGGTGTAGGGTAGGTGTAGGGTAGGTGTAGGGTAGGTGTAGGGTAGGTGTAGGGTAGGTGTAGGGTAGGTGTAGGGTAGGTGTAGGGTAGGTGTAGGGTAGGTGTAGGGTAGGTGTAGGGTAGGTGTAGGGTAGGTGTAGGGTAGGAGTAGGGTAGGTGTAGGGACAACAACACGCGAGCTGCTTGCAGCTCGCGCACCAAGCAAATACTAGTTATATTATATAAAGCTGGATTACCACTGATCTAGTATCCTCCGCACTGTCCTGCGCACACACTTCATGATGCCACTTGATAAAAACCTTACCTGCCGACGAATAGGTTTTCCTGTTTGTAAATCGGTCCAATGTCGTTCTGCACTAGCTCGACGTCACTATCGTGCACAAAGCTCCCAAATTTACAATAGGGTCAACAAGAACGTCGCAATTTACAGACTTACTGTGCATAAGGTCAAGCAGAGCCTTAATCCATGGTTGTTGTCCCTCAGCTACGAAGAAACAGAGCAGTCGTGCTGACCCGGCCAACTACAGACCCATCTCTGTAACGTCCATACTCTGTAAGAGTATGGAACGCGTACTTAATAGTAAGCTCCTGGCATACCTAGAAGCCAACGACGTCCTTAGCGACCGCCAATACGGCTTCCGCCGAAATCGGTCTACTGGGGATCTTCTAGCGTATGCCATTCACATCTGGAGTGAGGCCATCGAGAGACATGGGGAAGCGCTTGCCGTCTCCCTCGACATCTCGAAGGCTTTTGATAGGGTCTGGCACGAAAGCCTTATTGGTAAGCTTCCTTCATTCGGTCTGCCCGGTGGTCTGTGTGACTGGATTGCAGACTTCCTGAGGGGTCGGTCCATTCGAGTAGTTATCGATGGCTGCTCTTCGGATCTATTGGATATTAATGCCGGGGTCCCTCAGGGGTCGGTACTGTCAGCGACATTGTTCTTGCTGCACATAAATGAACTGCTAAAACCCGGCACCTTTGGGTATGCAGATGACAGCACTGTTGCTGCTCTCAGCAACAGTGCTGTCATCTGCCCCAGTGGCCCGTGCGTTTGACAAGTATCTCTATACTTGTCAAACGCACGGGCCACGGGGGCTCAGGTCCGGTCTCTCCGTGAGGCCATGGTGGAGCGCTTGAACTTGTCCTTGGAGGCAGTCTCCGAATGGGGCGATGCCAATCTGGTCAAGTTCAATGCCGCAAAAACACAGGCGTGTCTCTTCTCCGCGAAAAAGAGCCAATTTCACCCGGCTCCATCTTTCCGAGGTGTAACCGTACCGATAACGGACCATCTTGAGCTTCTTGGCGTAACGTTGACATCGACACTCAATTTTGGCCCATACATTGAAGCAAAGGCTCAACTAGCTGCCAAAAAGTTGGGGATCCTTGCGAAGGTGAGACGGTACTTCACGCCAGAGCAGCTGCTTAAGTTGTATCAAGCGCAAGTTCGATCTTGCATGGAATACTGTTCTCATCTCTGGGACGGATCGGCCAAATACCAGCTTGATGCACTAGAGTCTATCGAAAAACGGGCCAAGAGGCTCATCGGCAATGAGGCATTGGTCGAGTCAAAGCTCCAAAGCCTTGAACATCGTCGTCGAGTTGCCAGCTTGTCGGTTTTTTATCGGTTGCATTTCGGGGAGTGTGCGATGGAATTGCATAATCTAATTCCGCCCAGCCCGTTTCATCATCGGACTACCAGACGTACGGCAATGCGCCATCGGTACATGGTGGACATCCCACCCATACGCACTAAACGTTTTGGAAATACTTTCATTATGCGTACAGCTAAGGAGTGGAATTCCCTGCCGGAGTCTGTGTTTCCAGATAGCTACAACCTCGGGGTCTTTAAGTCAAGAGTGAATAGGTTACTTCTAGGCAAGCGTGTAACACCGTCGACCACATCATCGCTTACCATCAGGTGAGATTGTGGTCAAGCGCGAGCCTATCTATAATAAAAAATAAAAAAAAGAGCAAATAATAGTGACCATCTCGTGAGCCAAATCCTTCCAATATACACGTAGACACATAACCACATACGGGCACACACATACACAACCACACACACAAATACACTCGCTCACACACTCACACACAAACACATTCACGCTGGACTTTGATTTTTATTTTTATTATTAGTTTGATATGTACCTTAGTTTTAATTTCACACTGTTCTGTCTGCATAAGAATTAACTGTAATTCCTCCTCGGAAGAGGGCACTGGCTCCTGTAACACAGGTCTATCACCTAGCACAGGAGTCAGAGAATCCATGTATTTGAATGTTTCTTATGTAAATAAAGTTATTTATTATTATGATTTCCTTTATTCGTTAGATTACTTATTAATTACATTTTTAAATATTTTTATAAAATAAATTAAAAAACAAAAACATTTAAAAATATAAAAAATAGAGGCCCACCGGTATCGGGAACAGAGTCCAAGCTACCGGCGGTCAGGGCTCCAGAGAGAGGAACCTCCTAACAATGCGAGCTATTATTATTAATTCCTTATTATTATTATAATATAATTTGGCGAAGTGGGTGATTATTGATTCATCAAAGACCCACTGATGCGAGTGCGATGTTCCTGTTCAAACTATGTCCCATGTGTTGGAGTGCCCCGAGTGTCCATTGACCTGCGCCATAGATGACCTGAACGATGTCACCGATGTAATAAACTTGGCAACCTACAGGGCGCAAACAGTATAATTATAAAATTTACCGCGACACGAAAAAAAAAAGAAGAAATTAAGACAAAAAAAAATCGAAAATATCTGTATCAAACCAGATAAAAATCAAGAATCTGTGGTTGATCACGTCTGAAAGCGCTAGACTTCAAACATAGTCTAACCTTCGTTGTTATCGCACTATCCATTGCAACATTTTTGTGAATTGACTGGATCCGCGTGAACGTCAACTCAGCACGTATTTTGTCCCGGCGTCCGACCAGACGTGTTTTATGTGGAGACACGTAACATTTTACTGCTGATTCAGGAATTTAATGTACACGCTAATCAAAACACACCTCAATGAGATAAGATCCAAAGAATAGATAGGTATCATCATCATTTTCTTATCTTTATCTCTATTTATCTGTGGTCGGTGCAACACGTTTTTTTATTATTACGCGTTCCGTCTGTCTGTCACCAGGCTGTATCTCATGAACCGTGATAGCTAGACAGTTGCAATTTTCACAGTCGCTATAACAACAAATACTAAAAACAGAATAAAATTAATATTTAAGTGGGTCTCCCATACAACAAACGTGATTTTTTTGCCGTTTTTTGCGATAATGGTACGGAACCCTTCGTGCGCGGGTCCGACTCGGACACTTAGTCGGTTTTTTTGCACGTGCAGTACTTTTCTATTATTCGTCATCTCAATCGTCACCCCTCTAGTCACGTATAAGATACACACCGTCCATCGTTGTGTATCTTCCCCTACTCTTTTAGCTATAGCTATCCACATTCATGCTCAAAACTGTCATCATGTTATTTTCCTAATTGCACTCCATACCGTGACAGCCAATTTCCACATAACTTTTCAGCCACTTTTAGACACATAAAGTAACTGATGTGACTAAAATAGCGCTTAGCAAAGAAAGTTTGCTCCACTATCTTGATTTGGCTCAAGCTTTCAAAAAGATTCGTCGTGAAGCTTATATACTTCTTCTTTTTGTGTGAGGATGTGGCCACCTCTGTTGTCAAGAGTGAATTCAGCCGCCTCCGGGAACCCCACAGGCACATTAATTAACTACATAAGTCCAGGACTATGTCTACCTGGGACAAACGATCCAGTTGGGTAGGGCCAACTTCAAGAAAGAGGTCAACCGTCGAATCCGACTCGGCTGGGCAGCGTTCGGGAAGTTGCGCGGTATCTTCTCTTCCAACTTACCACAGTGTCTCAAGACGAAAGTCTATGACCAGTGTGTGTTGCCAGTGATGACATATGGCTCTGAGACGTGGTCGCTCACAATGAGTCTCATCAGAAAGCTTACAGTCACCCAAAGGGCAATGGAGAGGGCTATGCTCGGAGTTTCCTTGCGTGATCGAATCAGAAATGTAGAGATCCGCAAGAGAACCAGGGTTACCGACATAGCCCGAAGAATTGCCAAACTTAAGTGGCAGTGGGCAGGGCAACGGTTGGTCGATGGGACAGAATAGTTCTGGAGTGGCGACCGCGAACCGGAAGACGTTGCGTTGGCCTCCCACCAGGTGGACCGATGACCTGGTGAAGGTTGCGGGGATCCGCCGGATGCGGGAAGCACGAGACCGGTCAATGTGGCGACGTTAGGGAAAGGCCTATGCCAGCAGTGGACGTCTTTCGGCTGATATGATGATGATGATAAGTCCAGGCTTTCTCACGATGTTTCCTTCACCGTTGCCAGCTTATAAGCTTGAAAGACGAGTATATTGATAAAAAAACTTAAATCGCTTACTATTACCTTTGTTTTTCGCAAAATGGATGCCCATTGAAAATTATATTAATACTGTTAATTAGAGGAGTACCACAAGGTCGCGTCTTAGAAGTTAGGACCGGTCTTGTAACTAAACACATCAACACGGTCTAGGGATAGTTTTAAAAAAGCGAATTACTATCAATGTGACAATTATTTATTTGACATGTACTTGCCGTGTGTGCCCGGGCATTGTCGTGCATGAGCAGGAAATCTTGCCCCATTTGTGTTCTGTGGGGCAAGATTACGGGCCCCAGCACCTGTTGGACGTATCGTTCAAAGACAAAGACAAAGACAAAGATATTTTATTTCAAGTAGGCCACCAAGCGGCACTTTTGAACGTTACATTAAAGTTTATAAATAATAATAGTTGATTCTACCGTGCATTCGGAAAGTAGCTTGTAATGGAGAAGAATGCACAAGAAACTCCATACTTACTCTTTTAAAAAAAAAAACTTTTTACAATATTTAGTACATAAGTACATACCTTGATGAATGAAATTGAGTTTATACAATACAAATATATATAGACAGTCTTCAGAAGGTCCAACAATAATTCAAAACAATAATGTTCTGCATATCACTTGTTTTTGTGCCCTAGTGGCTGTGGAGCAGGACTAGCATTTAGCCAAGCATTTTTATCATTGATGTAATCCCCCAACTTATAATATGCCAGCCTGCATAGTGTGCGTTTTATACAAGTTTTAAATTTCGTCTCATTCAGTTCAAGAATGTGGGGAGGAATTTTATTGTAACATTTTGTACAGTACCCCATGAAAGATGAGGCTACTTTAGCCAGTCTGAAACCTGGTTGAACTAATTGGTCCCTATTTCTAGTAACATAATTATGTCTGTCGCCGTTTTTACTAAAAAGATGTAAATTCTTTCTTACGTACATGATGTTTTCATAAATATATTGACAAGGAACCGTCATGATGTTAGTGTCCTTAAACAGTTCCCTTAGAGAATCGCGCCGGCGAAGATTGTATAACGCTCTGATGGCTCGTTTTTGCAGAATAAAAATTGACTCAATGTCTGCAGCCCTTCCCCATAGTAAGATACCGTAAGACATTATAGTATGAAAATAACTAAAATAGACTGCCATCATATTGCCCCGCACCCAAACGAGATCCGTCCGTCCTCCAAGACGAATTCCTGCCCAAACCATAATTGTTCCTCCTTGGTATGGGTGAACTTCCTGAGGGTTCTGAAGACGGCTCCATCGTCCAGGAACTCGCCAAACACGCGTCCTTCGTGAATCTGGATGGAAGCCGAACCTGGATTCATCCGTGAACAGCACATTGGACCATTGCTCACGGCCCCAGTCCACGTGGTTCCGAACCCATTCTAATCGTCGTCCACGATTGCCTCTCCGTAAAGGTGGGACCCGGAGTGGTCTACGAGAGCGTAGATTGCTTTCATGCAGTCGCCTTCTTACAGTTTGGTCACTCACAAGCACTTGGTGTTCCACTCGCAGCCTTTGGACCAATTGAGTCGCCGTTGCATTTGGTTGAGCTCGCGCAGTAATTACGCTGAACAGACCCAGCTTCCAGCATTCCCACAGCTCGTAACATCTCCGCCCTCGTCAAATGTTGGCGTTGCATGGCTACAATACCTCAATTTTAACTTTATCTTTCGTTTAAAATTGAAAAAAAAACTGTAACTAAACGTAATTCGTATTGTTTTCTAAATTTCGCACAAATGAAAATTCCCTCTCCTACACATCAAGACATTTTTATGCCACCGAAACAAAAGAATTTTCAAAAATTTTAATTTGGAATTAGTCTGAGATAAATTACAAACAAATCGGTGTATAAAAGATTCCAATGCGGCCAGTACTTTTCGAGTTATTTAATTGAGTATGAAATATCCCTAGACCGTGTTGATGTGTGTATTTAACACCCATTTTTATAATCCTTAGAATAACCATTTTTATTTATTTGTTTCAACCTATTTTTTTTGTTGATCAATCACTTTTAATATAGAGTACAACTGCCTTGATTCTACAGTGAAACAAAAACGTAAAGTGATAACGCTAAGATTGGAGTCAAACTCACACAAGATAATGCGTTGCGAACATAATAAACAAAAAAAAATTAAGTACTTCTGGTTTATATAAAAAACTATGATTAAATCAAATACCAAGAACTCGGTATCAGGCAGTGTCTATCGGCTATTGTCCAAGCTCGAGTACTCCAGTTCATTGGACACGTGTCCCGACGAGGCAACGACTCTATCCAGCGGCTTGTAGTTCTGGGTAGAGTGGAAGGAACGAGAGCGCGCGGCAGGTCGCCCATGCGATGGACCGACCAGATTAAGTCTGCAGTGGGTGGCCCATTGCATGAGTGCACACGAATAACAGCCGATAGAGAGAGATGGCGTCGCATCGTTAAACATATTATGGCAACCCGAAGTCTCACTGCAACATGATGACCACGACCGCTCTGCCAAGAGTGTACCGACGAAGAAGAAGAAATCAAATAAAATGCATATTGTATATATATATATATGTATTTGACGTTCACGTGGTTTTCGAAAATATGCGGGTTTCTGCGAGACGCGTCCTTGACCGTCACTGACGCAGAACGCAAATGGGTAGATACAGCCAGCATAAGATGCGCTTGATAACTAGCCAAACGTTGATGATACTTAAGTTGTCTACACTTTTTCTATCACCAGACCTGGTAGCTAATTTAACGCTTTGTTAATTTTAGTATAAACTAAAGATGTGAAATTGCGGGCAAAATATATAATCTATCTACTCGTATAATCAAATTAATTGTTGTGCTTTGTGGTTTATAGCGTACGCGTACCCATAAGTTTTGCCCTACAAAAATTGCTCAACGCGCTATAGAAGTTTTTTTTCAAAAATATTTGAGTCATTAGTTTTTGTATAGGTACATTAGAATGGGTTGGGAATTGGGACTTGATATTATAGTACATTATGGTAAATGTGCAATGTTGGTGATCACCTCTGAGGCGCCATTGAGACCCGAGTCGTAGGTGAGGGTCTTAAGAGAGCCGAGGACGGTAATCATCAATACACACGTGTATCATACGACGTTTTTCAACACACTTGTGAAGAAAATAATACAAAAAAATAATTTTCAACAGTAAAAACGAGTTGTGAAATTTTTTTCACAATGGCGGGCAAAATTAATCAGTTTTCCTATGCGCGCGCATTTAACAATGGCGATCGGCCATAGACTAAAAGAATGAGGTTTCCTTTTTTTTGGCTTTTCGTGGATAGTGTTTTAGCCACGTACAAAATAGGGAATTTCAATATTTCTTAATTACAGAGCAAATAAAATTTATATTTGAGTGAAAGTTTTATTTATTAAGCACGTACAAGTTGAAATTATCTATTTAAATACGAAGTTGCATGAAATGAGCAAGCAATAGGTACATTAATTTATTTGTACTATTGAGCACGATCTTTTATGTATCGAAACTTTTTTAAGAACAAAGCAACTCAACCAATAAATTAAAAAAAAAACTCTATAACTCACTTGTGAATAATAACAATTAAAAAGTCACAGTTTGATAACAGGTATCATTATGTGCCTAATTGCGGTGAAATTAGAGTCACTTTACGAGCAAGTGTGTTAAAAAGTAAGTAAATATCCGAAACCTAGGAAGTAAACAAAACAAAATAGAAAGATCAAACTATGGTAACATGAATGAGCATAATTCTGACTCACAATGCTTGCGATCCTTATCCACAATACACCATCTTAATTAATTTCAACATCATCATTAGTCTTTCAATGTTCTCACTGCTGGGACACAGGCCTCCTTTCTGTGAGAGACGGAATGGGCATCAAATACACAACGCGTGCCCAGTGCGGATTGGTGGATGTGGTGTTCGATTGTTTGGTTCTAGGACATGCCAGATTTCCTCACGATGTTTTCCTTCACCGTTTTCATAAATGTATATAAATAATACTAAAACTAGTCTGTTATTGTGTCTCTGCAGGGCTCGTGCTTCTTCTCTTACAGAGAAAGCACACGCATTAATCACCACGCTTGCTCTAAGCGGATTGGCGATTTCTTATATTAAGTCCAAACAATATTTTTTCAACGCACTTGCTCATAAAGTGGCACTAATTTCATCGCAATTAGGCATATAATGATACCTGTAATCAAACTGTGACTTTTTCGTTGCTATTATTCAACAAGTGAGTTATAGTTTTTTTTATAGTTTCCTGCCTTCATTTTAAATACTTTTAAATTAAACTTATTTTAAAATTGTCACAAATCAATCCAATGAAAATTAATAAAATAAATCATTAATAATAATCCAGGTAAAATTTAAGTATTTTCAATATAATAAAATGTAACACTGTTAATCAATTAAAAGTGTCCCATTCGACATTAATCCCTTTCTATTCCTGTCATGGAAGTAGTACTTACTAATTATCCATAACATGATATGGGTAGTAATTACTATTTCCATGATATCCATTGAATACATAAAATGTGGCATAGCTTCTAGTCAAACAATTCAGCAAAATGCTAGAACCTAACATATTGCTTGCTCATTTCATGCAACTTCGTATTCAACTAGATAATTTCAACTTGTACGTGTTTAATAAATAAAACTTGCCCTCAAATATAACTTTTGTTTCTCTGCAATAAAGAAAACTGGAAATTCCCCATTTTGTACGTGGCTAAAACGCTATCCGCGAAAAGCTAAAAAAAAGTAACCTCATTGTTTTAGTCTATGGCCGATCGCCATTGTTAGATGCGCGCGCATATGAAAACTGATTAATTTAGCCCGCCATTGCGAAAAAAAAAATCACAACTCGTTTTCACTGTTGAAAATGATTTTTTAGTATTATTTTCTTCACAAGTGTGTTGAAAAACGTCGTATGATACACGTGTGTATTGATGATTACCGTCCTCGGCTCTCTTAAGACCCTCACCTAAAGGCTCGGGTCTCAATGGCGCCTCAGCGGTAATCACCAACATTACGCACTTGTACCATAATGTACTATTATATAGCACTAGCTGTTGCCCGCGGCTTCGCTCCCGGGGACCACCCCACAGGACCCAATTTCGGGATTCAAAATAGCCTATGTCACTCAGGATTAATGTAGATTTCTATTTGTGAAAGAATTTTTCAAATCGGTCCAGTAGTTTCGGAGCCTATTCGGTACAAACAAACAAAACAATATTTCCTCTTTATAATATTAAGTATAGAAAAACTGCAAACCTACATTATTACGTAATACAGAAACTACATAACGTGTTAGGTTCTACCAGGTAAGCAGAACTACAGATCACCGCCTGTTACGACCCTAAAACCAAAACATTGTTTTCATAAAGTAAATAATGAATTGCGCTTTATCAAGTTCAAGGCTACAATGATATTGTGCTGACCTGGCGCAGTCGTTGCAGTTTTCAAAACGTTCTCAGAATCAACGATTTTATTGCGATTATACCGAAACTGTCTACTATACAGCTAGAACCTGAGCATTTATATCCAGAATGAATAGGTTACTACGCAAGCGTGTTTCACCGTCGACCACATCATCGCTTACCATCAGGTGAGATAGTGGTCAAGCGCGAGCCTATCAATAACAAAAAAAAACTAAACACAACAGTGTTATAGTCAGTACTCGTATAGTCAAACTGATTTCTGAATTGAGAATGTGATGATTTAGTATTTGTCAATCTCTATCCTGAAAACTTGTCCTGGCATTTAGGTAGGATTTGACAAGTTCTAAACTCCAAAATACTCCATTCAGGAACCGTTTCGAAGACTTCTGCTTTTAAGTTGCCAGGCGGTTTGGCAATCAACTTATGTTCTTATTGGACAAGAAGATGCTTACGTGCGCACGAGCATGTCATTTCGTTTCAATTTATTAATCATGAATCGACAAAAGTGGGTCAATATTAGGATCGTAACCCGGAGAGCGATGTGACTGACTTCAGTTATTCCATTGCCTTGTGACTCTTTAGCGCCGCGTACAATTTGCTATTGAGTGCAAGACTTGATTGAGGTGAGGCGCAAATACGTCATGTCCGTGACTAGTGACTACCGCCGGACCACCAACGCCAATCGCTTCCATATTTGGTAGATAATTACTACTCAACTGGTACTAATTATTACTCGAACAAGAAAATTGGTTAAGGTACTACAGTTCACAGATGATATATTTCTGTTGCCGCTATAACAACAAATACTAAAAACAGAATAAAATAAATATTTAATTGGGACTCCCATACAACAAACGTGTTTGTTTGCGATAATGGTACGGACGGAACCCTACATGCGCGAGTCCTACTCGCACTTGGCCGGTTTTTAGTATTAGCTAGGTTAGTTGTTATAGCGGCAACAGTAATACATCATCTGTGAAAATTACAACTGTCTAGCTATCAGGGTTCATGAGATACAGCCTGGTGACAGACGAACAGACAGACAGACAGACCGCGGATTCTTAGTAATAGGTCCCGTTTTTACGCTTTGGGTACAGAACCCGAAAAAATCAACAAGAGAATAGCAGTTCGAGTTGAATTCCTGGTTTTATTGTTAGTGTGTAAAACGATAATGTTGACTCAGGCTACATAGAAAAGTTATGTTCCAACATATTAAACTTTTCCTATCATAAGCTCAAACCAACTAGAAAATGGATCCGTCCAGGAATTAAGGTCCTCTGACCCTGACCCTTCAAAGGGCTCCTGAAAGGTTAGCTTCCTCGAAGAACCTATTTACTTGGAAGGTTTTGAGTGACCTTTGTCCGAAGCCTTCCAAAAGTTATAAAAATAAGCAATATCAACTTTAAGAGTTTCAAAGCTATTAATTATTTCGTAACTTTACTCAGTATTTTAATGTTTGCTTCATCTATAACCTGATAGTTGTAACCTGGAGATCTTCAAGTTAAGGGCACACCGAGCTTTTGGCGGCAATCGATTTTAGGTATTCTATGCGCTCCGTGTATGTGTGCGTAAGGCACGGACGTGCGCGACGCTCCGCACGCCCATCGACTAGTGAGGTGCTACCAAGTCAAAATAAAACAATTTAATATACATACCTACTTTTATTTAAAAAAAATACAGTTAGAAACATTTTGCAAGATTTCACACATTAATTTACTGTCGGCAAGTAGATAGGTACCTACTCGTATTCATGATCAATGTAATATGAATTAGGTATACTTTAATCGAATAATACCTAATTACCTTTTATGATTATATTCTAAGCACAATATGTATAAACGCAATAATGTAACAAAGAAATAACAAAACAGCTAAATAGGGTAAACATCCAAGTAATCGACCCTTTATTTTCAAACCCAAATTATTTATTCTTCAAAGGAAATCTTTTTGAATGTCATGCAAGACTATGATAATAGGGAACAGGCCTTTCTAGATGCTTGTTAACTTTTTATCTCGTTTATATAATCTTTTTTTTTTAAGTTTCTTACGACTTATTGTCGGGCCTACGTTGTCCCCTCATATCTAAGCACTAATGCTGTAACATTGGTAGGTTCCGAAATATTGTGTGAAAAAATTTGTAAAGTCATTTTAATGTAAAATAGAATAGAATTTTGTTATAAATATCATTAAATTGTATATGAACTTTATTTCGATTTTAATCTGGAGTTTGGTCCATAGCATAATCTTGTGTGCCTGCTTGTAATTGGATGATTATAAGAACTCATCTAATTGTTAGTAGCCGCTCAATGTCAATTGGCAAAAAAGTAATGGATGATGTGCTCACCAGTAAGAAATTGGTACACTGGTCTTTATGTATATTGGATGTATCTCATATCTTTGTATCTGTGTATTCAATTGTTGGTGAGCCAAATAAATAAAATAAAATAACATGGAAATATTGTAAAACCAAACCAATTTTTTTTAAAGAGTAACCATGGAGTTTCTTGCCGGTTCTTCTCCATAGGAAACGACTAACCCGAACCGTGCCCCTTTTGTCGACGTTTTATAATTGCCCATGTAGGCATATTTGAAATAAAAAAAAAATGATTTTGATTTCATGCAAGTATTTTTTTTTGCTAAATTAAATAAGTATTTACTATAATGTAAACAAATATGAAAGTTTTTTTTTAAATATCTTGATCGAAGTTGAAGTTGTGGTTGTAGTTATAAATCGCCAAAGTTGCAAAGCATTAGAAAGAAAAGTCCGTCGTGGCACATGACGTCAGATAGCACGACGCCCATACAACTTTGCTACGTTTTTAAAACCGTACGTTTGCGCAAGCGACACAGTCCCCGTCCAACGGCCGAAGCGGATATGGTGTAAGAGTGGCGGCTCTAGTTAGAATGGGCGGAACGCGCGCCAACTTAGGTATTTCCTTCATATTATTAAAATCAATACACATTTTGAAAACCTAAAACGAAAAAAATAAAAATACGTTATAAAAATATGTAGTTTTTTTATTATTTAAAAGCTGATGACCATCCGTGAAGTTTATACGCCGTAACAGGGTTTTTTTTTAGATTTTACTTTTTTTCCTATCGAGAAAACTACAAGTAATCGTGTTTCTAAAATATATGATTTATAGAGTGAATCCTTAAATGTCTTACATATTAATTTAATATCAAAAGGTCAAGTAATAACGATGCAGGAAGGGATCATACGAACCGAATTTATTATTTCGAAATTACGTATCTTTTCCTCGGTGGGGAGTGATTAGGTTACTTCTAGGCCAGCGTGCTTTATCGTCGACCACATCATCGCTTACCATCAGATCAAATAGTGGTCAAATGCAACCCAACACATTAATTTAAAAAAAAAAAGGATTTTATGATTATACTAGCTGACCCGGCAAACTTTGTTTTGCCATAAAAACACCAAACATTCATCTACCCTACGCCTACCCTTTTCAACCTTTTTAATTGATAAAAAAAAATACAGACAAAAGTTTTTTTTTTTTTATGTATTCTGCTATTCAGGGCGGAGACAAATCCAACGAAACAAAAACCATGAAAATTGATCCAGCCGATCTCGAGTTATAAGTGTAGTAACAAACCCGTCTTTGTTTTATATATATATATAATAAAGAGTATTCTATATTGGCTGCAAAAAAGAACAGATTTCTGGTTTTGACACATATTATTTAAAAATCATAAATAGATAAAGATTAATCTTTTGTCATTCTTAATAAAATTAGGACATGATTAAAATTTCGGGTATTACCAAGAACAAACACAATCTTCAAGTGAAGGATTACGAAATGCGCGAAATCAAATTGTAAATATAAACATACTGCCAAAATTTAAATAGCCACAGGAACAACTTGCAACTTTGAACTTTAATCCATCAAGATGAGGTTCAAATTACAGTGTTCAAAGTAAAGCTACTAGTTGTCAAAGCTATATTTTATTTTATTTAGATTTTATCGTGCGGTCAATGTCGAGTGTTTCAGCGAATGTTTTAAAAGAGATAAAAAGTGTGGGAGCTACACGTGGCACGATTCGCACGTGGACATCCCGACCTTGGTGAGAGGAGTCTGTCTTACAGACGCTAACTTTATTATTGATAAAGTTATCGAGATGAGAAAGCTTGTGACCTACATTTTGTGCCGGGTTTCAGTGGTTCTCTATTATGCAATGTCCTCGCTAAGACTCATTTGTTTCGGGTCGGGGTTTCACTGAAGGTGCTGAATGGTATCTGCATCTTCTGCCTAGCCTTTCTCCAACTATTGGGATCGACTACTGAAAAATGACAGGTAGGTTAGCAAGAGTCGTTAGATGCGCACAAGTCGTTTTTTAGGTCTCCTTGGTTATCAAGCAGGACGCAGGGAACGTTTAGCACCGTTGATTGGTTGGTCAGTTGACACAAGGATTGACTGATCAATCGCGCCGCGTCCACGTTCCGTTCGCTCTATATACTTAGTGGTTGGTCAGTTCGCGCACTATGCACGAACTTATATCCACTATGCCAAAACCCTGCCAAGTTTCATGCCGGGGTCTGTAATATTTTAATTTAATATTTTTGCCAACAACGCGCACATACAAAGAAGAAGATTCGCACCTCTTTAACGATTCTTCATAATTCGGAAACGTTTCTTAATCACTGCATTTCCCACACATGGGTTGGTGGAGGGTGAATGGAAAACCTCATCATTGATTCACAATCTTGTATGCTATCATTAATAGGTAGCATTGTAATCGTAGCTTTTCTCACCTTATGTTCCCGGATGAACAGCTGATGTTATCTATCTTGAAAACCTTTATCTTATAAAAATAAATTACCTATCCGAAATTAATAGCCCCAGTATCTCTCGCTATCGTTTCAGTTTTTATTATATCCCAATATTTTGGCAATTTTGCATTGCCTTCCGATAAGTATTGATCACAGACTAATTAACTCTGCAAATATACCCCACTTCAGATAACTTGCAGTGAGAGATAACTGCTGACCCGTGATCAGCTGTCGCTATGCGGAAAACCGTTATCGGGTGCATCAGACTAATGGCCCCATCACTATCGCTTCTGTACTTCGTAGACACAATGGCTCCTAATAATATGATCCCCTAAACTAGCCAATCCGTTTCTCGTCTATGATATTCCAAACCAGCTTTAATGCAGTGTCCAATAATATATCAATCTGTTAGCTTAACTAGGCAAGTAAACAAAGTAAGACGCTAGAAATTGGAAACATCCACATAGAGTACCATAGTATGCATGAGTTTGCAAAACTAGAGTTTGAATGACTCACTTTACTTAATGTCCTACGTCTCCTGGATGGGGCAAAGGGCCACATTGGTCCTCCATCGCTATCGGTCTTGAGCTTCACGCTTCACCTCGGTCCACGTCATACCGATGCTCGTTGCTTCCGCCAACACGGTGCGACGCCAGGTTTGACGGGGACGGCCACGTTTTCTTTTGCCTTGGGGATTCCGATCCAGCGCTTGCTTCAATATATGATCAGAATCCCTTCGCAGCGTGTGGCCAATCCAACTCCACTTGCGACGCTTGATCTGTCGGTCGATCGGGCTCTCGTGGCATTGCTCCAACAGCTCTACGTTGGTGATGGTCTCGGGCCAGTAAATTCCGAGTATGCGACGAAGACACCGGTTGACGACGACTTGGATCTGGCGTGAGTTGTCTATTGTGACCTTCCACGTTTCGCACCCGTAAAACAGCACGGATTTGACATTAGACCCGTAGATTTTGAGTTTAATCCTTCGGGTCATACTGATACGGACATACTAGATGGCAGCTTGGAATTGGCATATATCCAGCGATGGCTGGGTTGATTGATTGATTCTGGTCACTTTTTAATTTTATTTATTTATCTCAATTACCCAATGCACTCACAGTTTGACCCAACACGTGCAGAGAGTCAACAATTTACTATTACACATATAACATCAACTATTTGTCAGAGGATTAAACGATACAAACATTAACTTAATAATCAATAAAAAACAATACAATGCCTAAATAATCAAAAGTACATTAACAATAATTAAAATTCATTAGTAATATAATAATATAATTATTACGAATAATTTAATAAACAATAATGTAATACAAATAATTTAATAATATCCATAATACAATAATTTAAATTTTATAATAAAAATTATTTAATAATTCAAATTTTATAATAAAAAACGCTTAGAGACAATCAGCAATATCTAGGTGCTAAAGCGTTGAATATGTCGACCTCCGGATGCTGAGCAGTTAGGGTATTGAGCAATGATACCGCCTGTTTGGTAGTAGCATATTCCGCGGTACGAATCCGGACTTTGGGAGCCGCGAGCGCAGTCGCGTGTACTGAGCCGGCGTGGATAGTCCAAAGCGCGACAAGGCCGTGGGGTTGTCGATTTTTCCGTTTAACAACAGAAAGGAGCGCACATTTATGTCTCAGCTCGAGAGTATCAATACCTACCATTCCTGAGACGAACAGAGAGGGATTTAAGTAGGGGTAATACCCATACATTTTTTTATACAGATACCATCAGAATTTACACTGTACGCGCTCTAATAGGAGGTTGTACTTTACCTCGTGTGGGTCCCACACAATGGAATTAATCTCAAGCCCGCTGCGAACAAACGCGAAATACAGGGCAACAATTGCATGTTTGCTGGTAAACCGACTGCCTCAAGACGAACTCGAGGGATTTGTGTGGTGATGGTAATGGTGCCTTAGTCAGTGCATTACAGTTTATTTCACTGTCTGTCTAAGAGCGATATCTTCGTTCGGTAGCGAACGTGGTGGCGTAATGCATTAAGCTAATCTCTAGTAGTAATCTCGGTTATTGCCAATAATAGCTGTCGATATATAAGGGGGTCGCGGGTCAGCACTTAATTAAGGTAAACGAAAAGTTCGATAAACAGCGACGTGACCTCTGTCATGCGTCTAGCAATATGCTCGGGTGCATAGATTGCGCTGAGCTTCGTGTGGGATGGGAACATGAAGGAGATGACTATCTAGTCTATGTTGTCCCATTGCTGGGTAAAGGCGTCCACCATATCTTTCCAGCCAACATTGTCTCCTGCCTTCACTAGCAGGAACGAGTCCAGATCGTCTCGCCTGCGTTTTTTAGGCCAGCCTCGGTTACGACGCCCGTCTTCACTCTTCAGGTAACCACTGTGTGGCGATCCTGATCCGTCTTTCCCCATAAAGCCTGCAAATGTGACCTGCCCACAATCCCGTGTTAGCTTCGCAGACTTGTCTCCAACATCATCAGGAGATGACTTAATTTTGAGAAACAAATTTATCATATCCTTTGTCTGCATAATGCATTGTGTTCCATATATAGTTAACCCCATTCTCCAGCCTGACTTCTATTTTATTTATTTATTTTTAAACACACTTTATGTCACAAATTACTAAATATCAATACGGCTTTATGAAGTCTAGATCCATAAACGTATATCTGATTGTCTCGATTCTCGATAAACATGTCCCAGTTTACATAGATTTTAGTAAAGCTTTCGACAAAATTGACCATTCCCTTCTTGTTAAAAAACTGGCTCAACTAGGCATAGACGTTACATTGATTGGCTGGTTTGAATCGAACAATACATAATAGGTATTCTAAGGTCTCTAAAATATACTAAGCTACTTCTGGAATTCCTCAGGGATCGCATTTAGGAACTATTCTGTTTAATATTCTCATAAACGTCATATGCTTCAAACATTCAAGATTCTACTTATTTGCATATGAGCTTAAAATTATGAAACCCATTCTGAGTAATCTGGACTCTAAAAAGCTGCAAGCAGACTTTTTCAATGTACTAGGCTTTGTCATACGGCATTGTAAAGAGTTCCAACGATTTATTATTTTTATTATGAGCCCGTTACGTCCCACTGCAGGGCAAAGGCCTCCCTTCCGTCTTTCCATTTTTTCCGGTCTCTTGCTATATCTGGCCAATCCTTCAGATAAACGTCTAATTCGTCACGCCATCTCTTTCTGGGCCTACCGCGTCGCCGGTTCCTGTTATTCGGAATCCAGTCAGTGGTTACTTTTGCCCAATTCTGTTGCGACATGCGGCAGATGTGGCCTGCCCAATTCCACTTTAGTTTGGCGGCTGTTTTGCCTACGTCTGCGATTTGTGTTTTGGAACGAAGTATACTGTTCCGAATGCGATCTATGATTTTGACTCCGAGAATACTTCGTTCCATCGCTCGCTGGCAGACCCCGAGTGCAGGCTTTTGACGTTTCGTTAACGACCACGTTTGCGCTCCATAGGTGAGGGTAGGAAGGATGCACATATCCATGAGTTTCCTTTTTAGGGAAAGTGGAAGTGATCCTTTCATTAGGTGTTTCATCGACCAATAGCTCTTCCATGCGTTTTCGGTGCGTCGAGCAACTTCTTTATCTTGCCTCGCCTGGAAAGAGACTATTTGGCCGAGGTATATGTACTCATGGACATTTCAACCTCCACACCCCCAATGTCTACTTTGCGTTTCGTGCTGTTCGTCATTAATTTCGTTTTCGTCATATTCATTTTGAGTCCGACCTCGAGGCTGGCGTGGCTCAGTTGTTCCAGCATAAGGCTTAACTCAGCCGCCGAAGATGAGAAAAGGACAATGTCGTCGGCGAAGCGTAGATTTGTTAATCTTCTGTCTCCAACGATAATGCCCTTATCCCGCCAGTGTGCATCTAAATTTTGGAAGACTTCTTCAAGCGTTGCTGTGAAGAGTTTTGGTGACAGCGGATCCCCTTGTTTGACACCTTTTCGGATTGGAAAGGATGGGCCAGTGGTATCTAAGCGTATGGCAGCTGTACTATTAAGATAAATTCGTTCCAGTAATTTAACATAAGTGGGTTCTATTTCCTGTTTATAGAGTGTCGTAAAAATGGCTTTATGTGATAGACTATCAAAAGCTTTGGAATAATCCACGAACGCAAGGTACAACGGTAAGTTAAATTCTTCGTGCTTTTCTATCATCTGGTTCAAAGAATGTAGGTGGTCGGTAGTGGACAAGCCGCGGCGGAAACCAGCTTGTTCAGGAGGTTGGTGAAGGTCTAGTTGATCGGAAATACGATTTTCGAGGACCTTGATGAAAGCTTTGTACAGATGTGAGACAAGGCTAATAGGACGGTAATTCCCAATATCGGATTTATCTCCCTTTTTATGAAGCAGAATTATGTTGGAATGACAGAAGTTACTTGGAAATATGCCTGCTTTTAAAATTGAGTTAAATAGATTACAAATGTGTGGTAATAAAAATTGCTCTCCGACTCGCAGTGCGTCTGTTGTGATACCATCTTCTCCTGGGCTTTTATTGTACTTCATGCTACTGAGAGCCTTATGAACTTCAAAGCCAGTTATCATTGGGACATCATCAGAGCATGAGTAGACTTCATCCGCAAGCTGGAAAGTTGTGTCGTCGTCTGAGTATAATGCTTTGTAAAATTGAGTACAAATTTGGATTAATTTTGTCCTATCGCCTTGTCTCACACCATTACTGTCCTTTAAGTGTGTTATAGAGGATCTCCCTGCATCCATCCCACGCATGGCTGACCTTAAAGAGCGGTTATTCATTAAAGCGGAGTGAGCAAGTTCGGTGTTGTAAAGTCTTATATCTTTTCGGATGCTCCGCTTTACTTTTCGGTCCAGCTCTCTGTATTCAGAG
This sequence comes from Orthosia incerta, assembly GCA_948252205.1. Classification (NCBI taxonomy): domain Eukaryota; kingdom Metazoa; phylum Arthropoda; class Insecta; order Lepidoptera; family Noctuidae; genus Orthosia; species Orthosia incerta. The sequence continues at coordinate 32,346,566 of OX411747.1, read as the reverse complement.
GACTGATATGGTAGATTCTGTCTCTCCTCTATAAGGTGAACTGTTTGGTTAGTAAGCTTTTTCTGTTTGTTCTTAAGGCACTTTATGTTTTGACTAGCTGTTGTGATGACATGTTTGACGTTATTATACTGTGTTTGTATATCTTCTGAATTTTTAGAGTCAAGTATGCTGAAACTATTCTTGATTTGTATATTAAATTTGTCCTTATTTGCAATTAATGTTGTTTTATCAATCCGTTTTATTGTTTTTCTAATCATTTTGTTACGATGAATCTTCATGTTGAAACTAACTACAACTCTAAGTGGACGATGGTCTGAACTAAATTTTAGACTGTTAAGTATTTCAACATTTTGTATTATTTGTTTATTCGAGGAGAGACAAAAGTCAATTTCATTCTTCGTGTGACCGTCTGGAGAAAACCAGGTCCAACGACGTTGTGGCTTTTTGGGGAAAAAGCTGTTACTTACACTTAAGTTCTGCCCAAAAGCGAATTCTAGCAGGCGTTGACCACGTTCATTCCTATCACCCAGACCGTACGGTCCTAGAACGTTCGTGCTATCGGATGGTCTTCTTGGACCAATTTTGGCATTGTAATCGCCCATAATCAGTGTCCAAGTCCCTCTGTGTTCATCGCATGCTCTATTGAGTAGGTCATAGAACTCTTCTGCCTCGTCGTTACTATGCGAAGATGTTGGAGCATATACCTGGATTACTGTAAGTTCAACGATTATTAACAAAAATAAAACTCTTTAACACCTTTGTTCGTCCGATTTTGGAATATAGCTCAGTTATTTGGAATCCACACTACGATATCTATGTTAGACGCTATGGCTAGGCAGATAACGAGTTATAAAGATAGGTTGAAATTGAAACATTACCAAATTAAAACTTTGTCGTAGGGAATTAACAGATTTTATATTTTTACATAAAATTATGAACGGTACCCTTTATTGCTTCGAACTCTTGAACTCCATAAAAATAAATATACCCAATCGCATTCCAAGAAAAAAAGTGGTCAATTTGTTAGAAATACCATATTCCAGAACCAATCTCGGTCACTACGCCGCTGTGCACATACTCTGTAGGCATTTTTATGCCCTGTCTAAAATTCGTAACATCGATATTTGTGAGTCTTTACCTAAATTCAAAAAATCGTTGTCTGCTGTTTTATAAATCAATATTTCATTATTTTTACTTTTTTTAACTTATAATTTTTTCATTATGTATAATGTTTTTATGTCAGTGGTTATTTTCAAGTGTAAAATTTTGTCATTTGTAACAAAAATAGATTTTGTCTCAGATACAACGATTACTTGATAAACTGGCTATACATACATATGTCATGTTTTAGTTTTTGTTTTGTTGAGTTTATATTTTAATTTTAGTTTTGACATAGTTGTTTCATATTTAGAAGCATACTGTGATATTCTATGATTGAAGGAGATAAGACATTGTATTTTATGTGTTTATCTTTCGTTGAAGGTCCTAAATAAATAAACAAACCAAGATTAAAACGGGCAATTGATATCCTTAAAATTACTTGATTATTATACTTGTTGGACGAAACTAAAACTAGATTGACAGAATCCGGAAATATATATATCCATTGATGTCATAGGTTTAACTGTTTTAACCTTTTAGTTGACTACAATTACAGTTATTTCTAGGAAATCTATGAATTCCAGTTTTGTTGCCATTTTAAATTTACATTAGATTAGACAAAATGCAAAATCAGTATTATTGTTATACAAATATTTTAATTGTAATGCATTGATATTTATTTTTTAATACCGTATTAATTCGTTTTCGTTGTTGTGTTCTTTTAATAAAATATCAACTATTTTAATAATATTGGAAATTATGAGTTAATTTTTGAATGGATAAATTTTAGGTATTGGAGTTTTAACTGTTTTAGATTTAAATGTTTATAAGAGAATGTGGACCATGCCTGTCTGAAAATAAATAATTTATTATTTATTTTAATACCTAAGATCCCAAACAGTATTAGTATCAAGGATGGGAGTGATGGGACTCTTATGAAAAAGCCTTGCCGCATCATTTGATCTATTCATTTTCTATGAACTATCTTAATTTTCACGTAAAGAACCGACAAAGCGGAACCTTCAGTGCAAGTTTATCAGGAACTCGAACACGAGGCATCTCCTAAGCATGACGCATTAGCAGGGTCGCGAACTAGCCACGGCTGGCATGCAGACACAACATGCTGGTTGCAGCATAACAGTTGTGTTATCATAACTGGTACAAATTCTTTCAAAGGTGGGAACTTGGGAACACGCGCCGGTAATTATTTAAGATTGTTATTCTGGTTTTTGTTTTGTCTCGAATACTTGATCTGTTGGCGCGGAGGACGCCTTAGCGCGTCTGTGCGCTCCTTACATAATAGAGATGGCTATGAAATAGATAAGTGAAATGCTTTCTAATACTATTCCTCTATACTAGATAATTGTTTAATTTTGCTTTACCCGTCAGGATTCATAACTGTTTCTGTTATTTATATTTCCCACATGTATGTACGCTACGGATGAAATAAATTTTGATTTGGTTTTTAACTCCCGACAGAAAAAGTGTGTAACTATGTGTTTGTGTATCTGTTTGTGGCATCATAGCTCCTAAACGGATGAACCGATTTTGAATTAGTTTGTTTTTTATGAAAGGTGACATTATCGGGAGTGTTCATAGTTATGTTTGATGAAAATAGGTTCAGCCTTTCAAAAGTTATGGGTGTTTTATTGTTTGAGTCGGGGTATTTTCGCAAGATATCGTGTCATAATTACGTGTTCGATAGATTGTTGATGGAAGCGTGTCTACTACTAGATGAATTATGTTGTTTAAAAAGTATGAAAAAAATTGGTTGTCAGTAAAGTCAGTTTACGGACGATAGTTAAACGTGACAACGTCATAACAAAACATTGATGAAATGATTGCATACTTAACGATACAATTAACGTCATTGTAACGTTACGATTATAACGTTACAATGAGCGTAACGTTACATTGAGTCATCCTTTTTCGTACGTGCAGCCGGCGTTCATCGATTTTGTAGACGTTGTCCGTCAAAAAATATGTCGGGTATTTTGGAAATTTTAAATTTTTACTTGTAATTGAAAGAATGTCTCGTGCAACTTGTAGATTTGTTACGTAGCGAAGTGATTTCTGATATTCTCGTTGTCTTTTTACAGAGTGACGATTAATTCATTGGCAATCTTTCAGAGGACGAAAGAATCTTGGACAACTTTGACTATGGGATCAACGCTGAAATATTAAAAAATCTGCTGTTCAGTACATTTTTAGGGTTCCGTACCTCAAAAGGTAAAAATAGAACCTTTATTAGATAGAGATCACTCTCTTCTCCGTCTGTCCGTCTGTCTGTCCGTGTGTCACCACCGATTTTCTCGTTGAAATTCAAAATCAGATGTATAAAAACCAATTCAAGTATCCCTATTAGGTAGAGTAGATATGATAGGTAGGTAGCCAGTTAAGGGGAGCGACGCCGTGGGGTTCAGCTAGTTATAAAATAAACTGGCAGTATAGTAGACTTGCCAGTTCACCAACCATTAGGTCATCACAAAAAGTAGTTTCAAACTACGATGATCTATTCTTAAACTAATAACTTATCGGTTATTTTTATGGCTTATGATTTAGCACATAGTCTGACCTTAGCTGGAGTATAAACCTCACCAATCACGGTTGAACGACCTGTGAAATAAATCTTGATCCGCTATTATAAAAGAGAAGTGTTTTTCTTCAAACAAATAGATAATTTATGTATCTTTGTTTAATTAGGTACAAATAACTTTGTGAAAAATCTGTTTCTCTTCATTATTTATATTTTTAGCTGAAGCCAAGCAGAAAACATGACGTAAAAATCATCTGCATAATTTGGTAGTTCATGGCCGTATCAAGGGCCAGAGCTTGTGCTAAACGAGATGCACGCTTTTCAGATTCGATTGCCGAACTCATGTGAAATATTTTCATTGTTTCCAAACGGAACGTTTCGTTTACGTATATAAGCGATGTACCTACAACACTTTGTTTCAAAGCGTCCGGGTACATCAGGATTTAGGGCTCACCATGGTAAAACTAACTCCATAAAATAGCTGGCATCCAGCTGCATCCTCTTAAACTGGAAGCCGACCCCAAAATAGTTGGGTGAAGGCAGATTGATTGACTTATTCCGATATATATTTGTAAATCTTTATGTTTGTGCACTCCGACCCTTGGAAAATCAAATGATATCGTTAATTGGGACAGTCTTGCTAGGCAATTAACATTGCAGGCAGGCAGAAGCCTGAGACAAAGTAGAGACGAAGTAGCGCCGAACAAGTAGGTTGCGGTGCCGCTTGGGTGACATCGCAACTGAGGCGGGTCGCGATATCTTAAGGGGCCTCCCATATCCATACGATATCGCGGCTAAGGGTTGGAGGCCGCGGCGGGAGAGGAGTGCCGGTATTACGGTGCGCCGCTCTCCCTACCTTCCGCGGCCTGACGGGGTCGCCACTAATGATAAATGATTTTATTTCTGTAAGTTGGTTTGTACAAACATTTTTACATGTCGATCATATTTTTAAAACTAGATGAGGTCGGCGTTTCCTATCTGACTACTCTGAGAAGAAAGGCCGAAACAAACTCAGAGGTCACAGTCTCTTTTAAAGTCCAGACAAAAATCTTAGTTAGATCATGTGAAGACCATGTAGATTGATGTCTGAAATGGTCTTTTGAGGAAAGAACCAGCCAGATTGAGTGGACCTGTCCAGTCAGTGCACGCATTTGTCAATAACCGAGCAGCTCAACACAGAATTTAAGAAGCTCAACGATTCGACGAACAATACCAAAGAAAGGACATTCGGGTAGCCCGCAAAACTACTCAATCTGCCAGACCACGACTAAAAACTAAGATAAATAAAAAAAAATAAAAAAAAATTGTCCACACGAGTCTTCACATTCACAATAATTAAAATAAAATAATAATACTTTAAAAAGTAAATATTCTTGTCATTGCAAGAAAACCCAAAAAAAAAAAAAATTCACGGTGGTAAATATAAAAAATCAAAATTATTTTTTAATTGGAGCAGCTCAATCCCAAGCCTTTTTGTCCTCAACGTAATCTTTGATGGTAAAACGCTTTCTGGCACAACTTACGTTTAATGAATGATTTGAATTTATTAAGACTTAGAACTTGTACGTGGCTTGGAAGCTTATTATAAAAGCGCACACGTTGACATCTAAACGAGCCACCTATTTTCTTGAGCCTTGTTGTTGGTACTACAAATTTGTGTTTGTTCCTAGTATTTATGTTATGGATATCACTGTATTTTTTAAACAATTTTATATTTTTATGGGCATACAAAAGATTTTCATAAATATACTGAGAAGGCACAGTCATTACATTAATCTCCTTAAATTTCTCTCTGAGAGAGTGTCTCGGGCTTAATTTATAAATTGAACGAACAGCTCTTTTCTGCAAAACAAAGATAGTCTGGATGTCGGCGGCGTTTCCCCACAACAGAATACCGTACGACATTACACTATGAAAATAGCTAAAGTATACTAAACGGGCTGTCTCTATATCAGTTAAATTACGAATTTTTCTAACAGCATATGCTGCGGAGCTTAGTTTTTTTGACAATTTATCTATATGTGGGCCCCACGGTAGCTTAGCATCCAAGGTTATGCCTAAGAATACTGTGCTATTTTCAGGATTCAATTCTTCGCCCTTTATCAACACATCAGTTTTCACCTGCCTGACGTGAGGCAGGGTAAACTTAATGCATTTGGTTTTTATTTCATTAAGAAGTAAATTGTTAACATTGAACCAGTGAACTACTTTTGAGATCGCGCTATTTACATCGTCAGTAACCAGCTGCTGACGTTTAAGTTTAAACAAAAGTGAAGTAAGTAGTAAAAAAATAATATTATGATTTACTAAATTACTGTTGTACCTTGTACCTACTACGGCCTCGTGGTGCACTATCTTTAGTGCAGTATTGACTTAAACAATTAGCGTGGCGCCAGCGTGATAACTAGATATTGATATAACTACAACTCAATATTTGTATAATCACGCTGACTGTTATGAAGCTACTAATTTACTGAGCTTTTGATTACCAAAGGAATAAGTAACTAATTATCATCAATAGAAATAAACTTAACGACGAAGTTAATCCTTCTCTTATCAGTCACTTATCAGCTGCGTACGATATCATGACTCATAGTCGTAGGTTTTTCATTGCCTAATCTTCTGCAACTAAACTTTTTCTTTTCAAACACAGACTATCCATCCTCGTCGATCAATGTCTGACTGTATGTAGGTAAAAAATGTACATAATGTGACATGCCTATTTCACAGTTCAAAAAGGATAATTATAGAACTCCATATGAAGCACTTCTCACGCGGCTTCGCACCCGTCACCTGAGGCCTTAGTGCGAGTTTTTATTCACGCTCAATCGCGTTAACGTAAACTACAATTTGTATTGAAACTGGATAAGCGCCGTCTGGTGACGGCAAGGCAAAACCTCTTTTTTTGTATAAATTTTGACATAAGAGATCGTTTACGATATCACGAGTGAGTACGTTAAAAAACTCGCACTAAGCACACTGGTTACCTACCTACCTACCCTACATACATGAATGTTGCGTAACTTTAACCGCTTACGCAGCGCACGCAACGGAAGCTCTCAAAAAGAAATATGTTTCCCGTTTTTGCAACATTTTTCATTTAAGCTCCGCTCCTATTGGTCGTGGCATGATGTTATATAGCCTATAACCTTCCTCGATAAACGGACTATCCAACACAAAAATAATTATTCAATTCCAACCAGTAGTTCCTGAGATTAGCGCCTTCAAACAAACAAACGCGTGATGGATTATGGCCCATTCCCTCTCACAGAGAGGAGGTCTGTGTCCCAGCAGTGGGAACATTAATAGGATGATGATGTGATGTGTGACGTGAAACAAACAAACAAACTCTTCAGCTTAATAATAATATGTATATATTATATACTAGCTGTCCCACGCGGCTTCGCTCCCTACCCTACATACATGAATGTTGCGTAACTTTAACCGCTTACGCAGTAATTTTTTCCCGTTTTTGCAACATTTCATTTATGCTCCGCTCCTATTGGTCGAAGCTTGATGTTATATAGCCTATAACTTTCCTCGATAAATGGACTATCCAACACAACCACCACTCTGGAGAAAGCCCAATAAAACTTGGCCAGTCAGTCTCAGAAGTTCGTGCACCTGACTGAAACCGTTTCAAGGAACCAGTAGGTTTGCCCCTACACATACACGTGGAAGCTGCGCAGGCTTGTTGCTGCGGGTAGTCGCACATACATAATTATGTGCCTACCCACAAACACGTGTAATGCTCAGACAGATCTTGCGTAACGACTGTACTACAGATTTATCTGACGAACTGCAAAAACAATGGCCGAGATTATGTAATACACGTGCTAATAAGTTGTGAGGACATTTGTTATGTTTATGTTTTATTTGCGAGTTGCCTTGGAGCGGCGCGTCTAAACAATAATAGAGTTATCTCGTTAGCTTTAATATTAAAAGCTAATAAGCGGGTGTTAAGCTGTTACAGGTTAAGCTTTATAGAAAGCATCCCAATTGATATATCTGCCTGACGTTAACAGCGGGTTTCTGAATTGAGTAGGTATTTCATCTTAAGAACGCGTCAAACCAAGAAATTTAAATGCTATTTTTTTACAGTTTCCAAGGAGAAAGTAGAGTTTGACAAATAATTAACTTCGAACTCTTAAATCTGTAATCGGAGGTAAGTCTATAATGTTAGATTAAACCTGAGTTGTTTTTTTTTCATGTTCGATTGACGATTAGTTTGCTCGTCTCCAGGAAAGTAGTGCCAAAATTCAAACTCCTTCGTTGGATAAATCTGGAAATCTGTGACAGGTGGACATAAAGTGATCTTATAATGGCTCCGTTTTCCCTAACAGGTCACAATTAGTTTACCATCCCTTCCTTTACTAACATCTTCTACTATTGAATAAAAATAAGTATACCATCGCACCAACTAGGGAGGTGTTGAAACCTATATATTAAATTAAGATCGTAAAGCTATGTTATTTTTGGATCCCCCTTCATTGCTCAGCCACGCATCAGTGCATTTGGAAAACTTCCCATCAAGTGGGTCACATTAACAACCTAGATAAAATCGATTTGTACTATGCCACTATTTCAAGTTCCTATTGCACCGTTTGTTTTAAAAAGTGTAAGTTTACTCCATTGGGAAATAGAAATAAGAAGAACCTACATTTGCGCTCAATATTTGCTTACCTTTGTTAAACAACCAAATAAGTGTGGGCTGAAAGTTATTTGTGTTTCTCAAGTGATTCGTGAAGGAACTTATGTGGAATCGACGCTCTTTGAGCTTTTGAAAAGCCTACATATTGAAATGCAGTGACCGTTTATAGGTAACAACATATCACCAATAGAATAGAATATACTTTATTATACACCAATAAGTTTCATATTTCTTTTACAAAAACCTAATTTCTATGGGTACAATGGCGGTCTCATCATCATCTCTCATCTCAATCGCTGACAGCGATATCTACCAGACAACCTGGCTACCCATGCTCAGCGATGCACTTTTATCGAGTTGTTTCAAAAAAGCTTTAAAATTCACTGAAAGCTAGAAACACCATTCTGACTATATAATCCACAATCGCACAGCATGAGAGATAAATACAAATGTACCGAGGATACCTCACGGTTTCACTGGAATCAAGAAAAATCAAAGCTAATAAAAAAGACATCAACAATCTTATCTTTTATATATTCAACTGATACGACTACTTTCAAAACTCATTACGTGTGTAGATAGAGATACATCACATTTAATGGCGTACACACGCTCAGCAGATATCTAGACAAAAACAGGCGAATCTCGCTAATAGCTTAAACAAATAGTTATCTGGCACGTGCATGGAAATTCTCGGATCATAACAACTACTTGAAGGATGCACGAGCTACTGACTCCGACATGTTATCGCATGTGCCCTATCGGTTTGTTGAAATTGCTAATAGGGATAAGCGGGATTTACAGTCTTAGACGGCAACAGCTGAAGGGCACGTTGACACGAACGACGAAGAATTTTACTTTCTAAAAGCGCTGTTGGTATTTTTTTGCAAGCAGCTTTTATTGAAAAGCTGTTGCTGTCCCAACAGACCTACTAAGGGATGATCAAAGTTCAATTTAATGACCACGCAGAAAATGTTTTCATAAATGCAACTTATGCATGCCCGAATTTGGATGTATATATTAAATAGAAAAAGCATAACTTACCTTATCGTACCGCAAAATGCGTCCACTTCGTCATGATCAACAAGTCAGGACGGATTTCGCAGTCCACTGCAGGACATCGGATCGGACACAAATTTATTTTATGTTACGCGCGCCAGAAGGCCTGATTTTCCACCTCCGTATCCAGTCTGCATCGGCTTACTTGCCTCCCCAAATTTTTGTGTGTCTTTTTTTCTGCAATGAATCATCTGTAATATCCATGACAGATATATGACATCTGCCATGCGATATTAGCGGTGTCGAGACATACAGTCAGTTGAGTCAATTATTCCGACGACGCCGATGACGTCGCGGGCCGATTTGCAAAGAGCTATGGTTGCGCCGACTGAAACGGTCGTCGATTACAACTTGAAGACGCCCAGGCAGCATAGAGACACAGTTGTAGTGGAGGCTAGCGAATTCCCTGGTCTACTGACCCCTCCTGAATAACACCTAACAATTTCCCAATCAAACTCCCAAGGCCCAACGCAACCAAACCCGAACCAACACCTTGTGTAGTAAATAAATATAGATTCATATATAGATCAATAATAAATAAATAAAGATGTATTGTAATTTAAAGTAGCGACGTGTTATAATACATATAAATATGATGGGCTCTCGTTGACCCAAGCGTTTAATTAAGATCAAATGTGCAATAGGAGCACAACTGTATTTTAGCTCATAATCGCCACTTGCACGTGGAGTTGCCCACAGCAAACCTTATAATAAAAATAAAATATTTTTACAAATAAAAAAATCTTTTTTTAAACAAGCTTTTCAGCTTACCGTGCATTGTCATCCAAACCAAACGTGTTTACAAAATTTCAACTTATTATTATATCTGCTATAAAATTCAGTTGCAAGATTTGACCCGAACACATACATTGCAAGTTAATAAAAAGCTTGTAATAAATAAGGGCACGGACGCTACGTCTGTGGATAAATTGTAAGGTAGGAGTGGTTTTTTAGTCGGTAGGCACCTAGGTGAGTCCGACACACGATGTCCACGAGGATTTCCGGTTTCAGCCGAAAAAAAAACATCTGCCCAGCTTTTTCTCAACATACTTGGGGTTGACTGCCAGTACTTCTGCAACACTGTTGCGGTAGTGTCCTGCAACAATGCATGAAACTCTGCTAATCTTACATAATATTATAAATGTGAACATTTGGATGTGATTTGTTACTCAATCACGCCAGAATAGGTGAACGGGTCTGGATGAAATTTGGCACAGGGATAGATTATAGTCTGGAATAGCACATAGGCTACTTTCATCCCGTTATAACATTCCCATTGGATTTGAAAACACTTTTCACGCGGGCAAAGCCGCGGGTAGAAGCTAGTAATACCATAATTGTTGAAGTAACTTCTCTTGGCTCCGTGATCCCGCAGGGCTGGGTCAGTGTGTTTCACGGCTAGCTTTGGCGCCAGCTATCAGCCGAGACATGCGCCTCGTGGACCCGGCTGCTAAATATAGCCGAGAGGACAAACAAACTGATAATCAATCAAGTTGCGCAATATTATCTTTCGCTAATTATTGTTTTCTGTTCATCTGTTGCTACGCCGCCGCCGTTTGCTTGACATGTCCTGACTTTTATCTTGCATTGTTAATGAGTGAAGTAACAATGTAAGTATGTTCTAATATTTGCGTACCGTTTTTCAGTGTTCTCTTTTGGACTCAACTAAAAGATGTGCTAATTTTTAATAAGCACCTATTAAATAAAACTACAACTGGCCTTAAATAAACAACTTTTATATAGAATTTTTTTTTTTGTCAGAATAGCATCGAAAGAAGCATAATTGGGGTTAAAAGAAAAGATAAACTGATTAAAATTAATCAAGAACTAAATTTAAAATGTAGAAAGATGTATAAATGTTTGAAATGGGAAAGTCATTTGATGAGAGAGAAGAAGGAAAACTGGACGAGATTAATCACGGAATGGTATCTAAGAGATGGAAATAGAAACAAAGGGCGTCAGACTACACGATGGGAAGGCGAAATAAATATAACCCGGTCCAGAATTAATTTATTTATGGACAAAATTAGCAAAAGACAGAGTATAATGGCAATATTTGGTGGAGGCCTTCGACGAAAGACAAGCTAAACCGGTTGCCGATAAATTTAAACAAATAGTAATTGTTAGTAAGATAATAATGAATTATTTAAAGTTAACTAGATGTAAGGCATGTAGAAAAATATTGTATTTGTATCAGAAAACATGTCACTTTTCAATACACATCCAATGAGTCCAAACAACGATAGTCATAACTTGCCTAGTTGAGGTGTTGCTATAGTCACTTTTCGGCTCTAGAGAGCTCATGAGACCAATTCGAATTCAATGTTTTCAAAGCTTCATAAGTTCGCCAAGTTTCAGTTTAATCGGATGCCGGACAAACGTATGTAAGCAAGCTAATATAAAGCTTGTTAAACCAATATAGTTTCTAATATTATATTGATCACTGAAAAAATCGTTTTGAAATAAGTACGTTGTTAGCGCCAGCCATTTTTGTAAACGTTAGGATAAATATTGCTTCATCGACAAATGAGTTTTCAGGAGCAAATAGACGTCCACTACTGGACATAGGCCTCCCCCAGGTATCGCCACATTGACCGATCCCGTGCATCTCGCATCCAGCGCCTTCCCGCAACCTTAACCAGATCATCGGTCTTCCTAGTGGGAGGCCTTCCAACGTCCAACGTATCGTCTTCCGGTTCGCGGTCGCCATTCCAGAACTTTTCGGCCCCATCGACCATCCGTTCTGCGAGCAATGTGCCCTACCCACTGCCACCTAAGTTTGGCAATTCTTCGGGCTATGTCGGTAAACCTGGTTCTCTTGCGAATCTCCACATTTCTGATTCGATCACGCAAGGAAACTCCGAGCATAGCCCTCTCCATTGCCCTTTGAGTGACTGTAAGCTTTCTGATAAGGCCCATTGTAAGCGACCACGTCTCAGAGCCATATGTCATCACTGGCAACACACACTGGTCATAGACTTTCGTCTTGAGACACTGTGGTAAGTTGGACGAGAAGATACCGCGCAACTTCCCGATCGCTGCCCAGCCGAGTCGGATTCTACGGTTAACCTCTTTCTCGAAGTTGGCCCTACCCAATTGGATCGTTTGTCCCAGGTAGACATAGTCGCCCACAACTTCGAGTGTAGAGTCTCCGACCTTGATAGGAGTGGGTGTTACATGGGCATTCACCATGACCTTGGTTTTATCCATGTTCATTTTAAGACCCAATACTCAATACATTTATTGCTTCCACATGTGAACTTAGATGGTAGGTAAAAATTTAGACCACTGTGGACCCTGTCGGGCACTGCAAAAGTAGGAGAGAGGAAGAGGGCTTTTATTTGACAAAGTATATATGTATTTAGTAGATTAAAATTAGTTAAATTGAAAATTTGTTATTTAAATATTCACTAACATAATATAATAGCATTTAATTAACCGTTTTTTATTTATTTGTTATTTTAATTTTCCATTTTATAATTTTTTTATTTATTTATTAGATTGCAATTATTTAAATTTAGAATTTATCATTTAAATATTCATTTACGTTGTAATAGCATTAGCTAATAGAAATTGTTTTAATTTATTAATGAATGAATTTAATTTTTGTTCTCCTTTAATTATTTCTGGTAATTTATTATATATTTTCATTGACATTACTAATGTACTTGTTGAGTGCATTTTTAGCTTAACCCACTCTTTCGGAAGCTCAATCTAGAACCTTGAAGACATCCTCCAGCGCAGCAGTGAACAGTTTCGGCGAAATGACGTCTCCCTGTCTCACGCCGCGCTGGAGAAGGATTGGTTTCGAGGTCTGATCCTGAAGACGGACTGACATAGTGGCGTTTTTGTACAAACACTTCAACACCTCAAAGTACCGGTAGTCGATTTGGCACCGTTGGAGAGACTGCAGTACAGCCCAAGTCTCGATCGAATCGAAGATTATCGAAGAAACCTGCCGCAGCGTATGTATGTGGTCTACGGTGCTAAAGCCTTTTCGGAATCCGGCTTGTTCGGGAGGCTGGAAATCGTCAAACCTGCGCGCGAGACGATTCGTGATGACTCTTAAAAACAACTTGTAGAAATGGCTAAGAAGTGAGATGGGCCTATAGTTCTTCAGCCGGGCATTGTCGCCCTTCTTGAAGAAGAGTACCACCACACCCGTGCACCATGCCTGTGGCGTTTTGCCCTCGAGTATGACGGAATCAAACAGCTTCTGAAGGGCCTTAAGGACCGGTTTCCACCCGCCTTCAGGAGTTCAGCCGTGATTCCGTGATCACCCGGCGCCGCGCCAGCCGTTTTTAAGCTGTTTCAGAGCCATCCTAATCTCGTACAGGCTGACGTCTGGAATATCTTCGGTATAGTGTCGGGTCAATCTATATCTTGAGTCGTTTGCTAGACTCGCAACGGGCTTGCTGATTTATGTGTACAACTACCTAGAGATGGGTGAATTTTGGACTAGGTGCACCTAGTCAAAGTCCGTACAAATACTCGATCCAAATACCTGTTCCACCTAGTCAACCTAGTCCATGAAATACGCATACTTTATAGATGCTTAGTCTTAGCGTACCGCCGATACGTGTAGATACATACGTACGCAGTAATCAATTGTAATATTTCCTTCATACTTTACACAGGACTGTCAACGAAAAGATTTCTATTAATTTTTCAGAGTACTTAATTAGTTTTTTTTTTTTTTTTTAATACACTACTTCCTTTGGGAAACCTTTTTTAAAACGATAAACACATGTATTAATGTCGTAATAAAAAATAGATAATTATATGTTCTTTAACAATTTATCAAAATTTCGTTACGAAAACCGATCACACTAAATAGTTCCGACAGTAAGTGTTTGCGACGTCTAGTAGGTATCAATAAGTCAAGCGAGATCACATTTGCACGAGTCCGTACTTGATACTAGACTGCATCATATAGTCTTCATTCGCATCGAGTATTGTCAAAGTACCTATTCTATAAAGTCTGCCTAGTCTCGACAAGTCTCGAGTCTCAAGTATTGACAGACAAGTATGGATGGATTGCGGAATAGTGTAGTTAAAAAAGGACAGGATATATTCTAGCAAAACTTAGTGCGCGTTGCGTTACTTTTATGCCATTGAAATATGGGTCAAATTCAAGTGACTAGCTCACGAATTATTTATGTAAACACTAGTGCGCGTCGCGTCACTTTTATGCACTTTGAATTAGGGTTCAAATTCAAGTAACTGACACACGTATGATTTTGGCAAACATTAATGAGCTACGACTATGATGCTATCTCTATTCGCCACGTCGTAGGCACAGTGAGAGTGTGAGACTAGGTGGATCGAGTATTATAAAAGTTAGAATAGGTGCAGCCTAGTCTCTTTAAATACCTAGTCCCTGGATCTGTTCTAGTATATACGCTACTGCCCATAGAATGTCTCAATCTCCCTCAGAAGCTCCGGTTTGGCGGATACGATCCTGCCATCGTCGGTCTTCAGTTTCGTGAGCTGGCTTTGGCCAATAGCCAGATCCCTTGAAAAAACCTTGAAGCCTTTATTTTGCTCAATAGCGTCTTTAATACGCTCGGTATTAAAGCGGCAGACCCCCGCCTTTTCAAGGATTTAGAGATATGTCTATTGAGCTGCCGGTATTTGTACGTCTCATCTGAAGACTGCAGGATCATCTCACGCCTCTCCTTCATAAGCTTGAGGGTATGATCAGACAGCTTTTTGTTTCTATCTGTACGACGGGTCTTGAAAAACTTAGACCCGACCGAATGGACAGCTTCCACGAACCCGTCGCTGTATTCGTCCACGGAGCTCCCTAGGCACTCAAAACGATTCTGGAGTTCGAGCTAAAAGCTCTCGGGGTTTTGGAGCTGGATCTGTGCTGGACGGAGCGTGGACTTCATCAGTCGAGACCTTTCAAGCTTAATATTGATGCTCAATGTGCCTCTTACCATGCGGTCATCGCGCCCGGTTTTTACCGAATTGATCACAGAGACATCATTGAACATTTGCTTCTTGGTTGACATGATGAAGTCGATCTCATTTTTTGTTGCACCATTGGGGCTCTGCCAGGTCCACTTCCTGTTTTTATGAAGAAGGAGTTCATCATATAGAGGCCCTCCTTCTGCATAAAACTGGCCAGTAAGTGACCCCGGTGGTTCCGTCGTCCAACTCCAAATTGCCACACTTGCAGCTCATCCTCGTCTCGTTTGCCCAGTTTCGCGTTGAAGTCCCCCAAGACAACGGTAAAGTGAGTTTTGAAACCATGCATGGGTCTGGAGATATCCTCATACACGGTCTCTACCTCGCCGTCGGGGTGTGCCGAGGTTGGGGCGTAGACCTGTATGACCTTCAGCAAATATCTTGAGGATATTCTGAGTATAAGACACGCCTGGTCGACACACTCTCGATCTTCACCACGTTGTTCACAAGGGACTTGTGGACGATTAACCCGACACCACCCTGGGACTGCCGGTCACCCTCTCGGAAATAGAGCAGGTTACCGGATTTGATTATTTCAGATAACCCTATAATACTCCATCGTAACCTGCTCAATTTCTCCTCGAGTTCGGTGATCTTCTCGTCGGTCCGAAGTGTGCGCGTGTTGTACGTTGCCAGGTCCAGTCGTCGGTGATTGTTTGGGTAGCCGGATCTCGTCCGGAGATTCTTGGCACCCCTTGCCATGCCGTAACCTCGACCGCTACCGTAGTCAAGGGTAGGCAGGCTCCGGGCACTAGGGGCCATTTATTATTTGTGCTATTCATGGGGGGGGGGGGTTTTGCCATAATTGCCACGCTTGGCAGGCGGGTTGGCGATCGCAGTATGGTTGTTATAAAAGCACAGAGAACGCTGCTGCCCATTCTCTGGTTTGTCCCTTAGTCGCATCTTACGACACCCACGGGAAGTGAAATGGACATGGGATGGTGAAATTCTTTACGTCCGGCACCATACGGAACCTAATACTACGGAATAGTACCTAATAACATTTATTGTAAAACCACGATTCGCGGCACGTATCTCCGACAACAACAGAACACTTCAAGAAATTTGCTGTCATGTATTGAAGATTTTTGTTGTTTATATCCGAAGTTCTTTATCAGACCTTCACCGAATTAAAATAGGACCAATTTGGGAATATACTCTTTCAAACAAGAAAAGAATATTCGAAATCGGTCTACAATTGACGGAGAAATCGGTGAAAATACACCAAAAAAAACATAAAGTCGAACATAAAACTTCCTCCATTTTGGAAAATCGGATAATGAACACACCTACTTGCTTGCTGACGCACAGTGACAATAATTATTCTGTGACTGATAAGAACCGAAGTTATGCCGATTCAGCAGACAAAGACAGCAATAACAGCAACAGCGCGATCGCTTGCCGTGACGTATTGACATGCGTGGCAGTTTAACCCGTGTTTGTACGGTCCTGGGTCAGCCGTGACGTAACGAGTGCATAGTGTGTAACAATGTGTCATTATTGTACATTAATCACAATCAGTAAATATGCTTGTGCGGTGAAAGTTAACAATGCTATGATAAACGTGCTGAGTCTTTTTACAAATGTATCAGATACTAAGCTATAATAAACTACTTAAAACAAAATAAGGGCCACACGATAAGTTGCAATATAAATATTAATAACTTTCTTTCCTAATCATATTATGTCAAATGATATTAAGTGGGCACTCATAACTTATAACGGGTTATTTGAAGGTACTTAAAATTTACGCCTTATTTTGCAATTTTCAACCAGTGATTCTCCTACTTTTAATGCAAGCAGTGTATAACGCTTTTTAATCGCATAATGGCACGTGTGTTAGGAGACATGGACGCAAATTCAGCCACAAGGGCTGTCACCATCCAGCAGGGACACAGTCAACGCGCAGTAGTTTAATGGTGTGATATTCGCGACGAGCGCTTCAAAACGTTTGGAACCGGTACCAGGAGATGGTTAATGTTACCAGAGATAGCTCAAGAAGATCAATTTACATCGCACTATTCATACAATATGCATTATGCCGATCTACATACACACGTGTGATCAACCAGACCATTCGGAATCGACTCCATGAAGACCAACAATACTCAACAAAACGCTTACATACATTACGCACACACACTTTGTCATTCACACACTTTTACACACACTCACACTCAGATCTTTCTTATCCACAAAGACAAAGACAAAGACAAAGACAAAGATATTTTATTTCAAGTAGGCCACCAAGCGGCACTTTTGAACGTTAAAATAATAATAATTGATTCTACCGTGCATTCGGAAAGTAGCTTGTAATGGAGAAGAATGCACAAGAAACTCCATACTTACTCTTTTAAAAAAAAAAATACAATATTTAGGTACATAAGTACATACCTTGATGAATGAAATTGAGTTTATACAATTACAAATATACTTATACAGTCTTCAGAAGGTCCAACAATAATTCAAAACAATAATGTTCCGCATATCACTTGTTTTTGCGGCCTAGTGGCTGTGGAGCTGGACTAGCATTTAGCCAAGCATTTTTATCAGTGATGTAATCCCCCAACTTATAATATGCCAGCCTGCATAGTGTGCGTTTTATGCAAGTTTTAAATTTCGTCTCATTCAGTTCAAGAATGTGAGGAGGAATTTTATTGTAACATTTTGTACAGTACCCCATGAAAGATGAGGCTACTTTAGCCAGTCTGAAACCTGGTTGAACTAATTGGTCCCTATTTCTAGTAACATAATCATGTCTGTCGCCGTTTTTACTAAAAAGATGTAAATTCTTTCTCACGTACATGATGTTTTCATAAATATATTGACAAGGAACCGTCATGATGTTAATGTCCTTAAACAGTTCCCTTAGAGAATCGCGCCGGCGAAGATTGTATATCGCTCTGATGGCTCGTTTTTGCAGAATAAAAATTGACTCAATGTCTGCAGCCCTTCCCCATAGTAAGATACCGTAAGACATTATACTATGAAAATAACTAAAATAGACTAGTCTGGCGGTATCCACATCCGTTAACCGACGAATCTTTCCAACAGCATAAGCCGCCGAACTCAGCCGCCCCGCAAGGGATACCAAATGAGGACCCCATTGCAACCCCGAGTCTAGCGTGATCCCCAGGAAAACCGTTTTATCGACGAATTCTAGCTTCTCCTTGTTTAATATAATGTCACAATCAGTACTTTTGACATTCGGCAAGGAAAATTTTACGCACTTGGTTTTTTTACCATTTAAAACTAAATTATTGGCAGTGAACCAATCCTGAACCTGCCGTAGCGCGTTATTTACGTCGTCAACCTGACAAGTACGTCTATTTATTTTAAAAATTAAAGATGTGTCATCAGCAAATAACACCATGTTAAGTTTGTTTTCCAATAAACGGGGTAAATCGTTAATGTACACTAAAAATAAGAAAGGACCTAAAATTGAGCCCTGGGGTACACCCATTTTAACGTTTAACCCGGACGAATTCACACCGTTTATTTGAACTAATTGCTGTCTATCATTCAAATAAGATTTAACCAAATTTAACGCTGATTGACCTAGCCCGTAATGCTCAAGTTTCAGAAGTAATGTTTCATGATTAACGCAATCAAACGCCTTCGACAGGTCGCAGAAGATACCTATGGCATCCTGCGAATCTTCCCACGCATCAAAGATGTGTTTTAATAGAGCGACACCAGCGTCAGTTGTACAACGTCCTCTGGTGAAACCATACTGTCTATCATGCAAGATGTTATTCGTATTAAAATGAATGAGCATTTGATTTAGCATTATCCTCTCAAAAACCTTGCTGAAAACCGGCAACACGGATACTGGTCTATAATTATTTGTGTCTTTACTGTCCCCGGATTTAAAAAGTGGTATAACCTTACTATATTTCATTAGATCCGGAAAAACGCCTTGATCCACACACAAATTGAAAATCAACGCTAAGTACGGCGCTATAGTCTGAATTATGGAGGTACAAGCTTTGATGGACATTCCCCACAGATCTTCAGTCGGTTTGATCTTGATTTGCTTAAAAGCTTTTATTACTGTCATGGGGTTTATATGTGAAAAGTTAAATACAATCGGGCAGGCTGAAACGTTCGCGTTTAATAATCCAAAAGCAAGCGAGGGCGAAGAATTTAAAGTTTCAGTAGTTTTAATTGGGATGTTGGTAAAGAAATTAACAAATTCTTGCGCAACTTTTTTGTTATCTCTAATAAGTCCGTGTGTGGTCTCAAGCGTGTAATCACTACTATTTCTTTTATTCCTATTCGTTTCATTGTTTATAATCTTCCAAACCGTCTTGATTTTATTTTCTGCTAATTTAACCTTATTGCTAATGTACAAGACCTTAGCTGCCTTGCAAGTATTTTTAAAAATTCTTGAGTAAGTAGCAACATACTTATTAAACGTTTCAGTGTTAATACAGGGCTTAAGGCCATATAGCTCGTAAAGTCTTTCCCTACTTTTTCTAAGTCCTGTAGTCGCCCAGTCACTGAATAAAAACTTAGGGCATATAGTTTTAGTTTTCTTCTTAAAAGTGTTATTGAACTCTTTTTGAACCACTGAGAAAACTTCATCATACAAAATATTACCATCATTCACTGTGAGGTCCTGGTTGCTTAACTTACTGATTAAAGTGCTGTTAAATTTATTTAATTTACCGGATGTTATTGGTCTTGATTGAATCTGCACTTGTTTTATTAGCATAATGGACTCAAAGGCTACCAGTAGCCCACTATGATCCGAAGGCAGATAATTTATAATGGCCTTGTCCAAGTAGTTGCAGCTACAAAAAACATTATCAATACATGTAGCAGAAGTCAGTGTAGTTCGGGTTGGTTCCATAAACACATGTGACAAATTAAATGATTTAAAGAGATTTACTAACCTACTGCTGTCTGAATTATCTTCTAGAATATTAATATTAAAGTCACCACAGACAATTATTAGTTTATTACCCATTGCAAGTTTTGCCAAAACATCTTCCATCACTGACTCGAATATAGAGTAGTTCTTATAATTAGGGGGTCTGTAAACGCACACTATGACATGCTTATCCAGCTCAACACAGGACAGTTCAACACTATGTTCAACTGATAGGTCTACTATATCTTTACGAGGTTTTGATTTAATACCATTTTTAATTAATATAAGTGAACCCCCACGCAACATAATATTTCTGTTAAAACAACTGCCCACAGTATAATTTTCATAATTGATTAACATTGCATAATCTTTCAGCCAATGCTCAGTGAAACAAACAATTTCATACTTAGATTTTTCTAAAAACAGTTCGATTTCCAATTCCTTCGAAGAAAAACCCTGAATATTCTGATGGAATAATTTCAGAGAATTCTGCTCAGACCTTTTTTTCAAATTAAATTTTTGCGAGCAAGAAGGTACCTTTTTGATGGTGGATATACTCGTAACTACTCCGTTATTGGTACCCTCCCTTGTCCTATCAACTAGTTTAAAGAATAAATATTAATAGCATTTTTGCTAACGTTATTCAAGGTATTGACCATATTTAAATTAGTACTATTACTAATATCAATAATAACTGGATACTTCGACATACTACTTATGTCTGAGTTTAATGTATAAGATAATAGCCGAGCTATTTGATGTCTTACCCTAAGAGGCAGATACAAAGTATCGCCTGTCGACTTTAATTTACCAACAAAAATGTTGATGTCAAAAAAAACTAGTTTATCACTATAGTGACTCACAAGAAAGTGCAGATGCTTATTAAGCATGTGAATGTGATTATTTTGTCTATTTGACAATTTATCCAAGTAAGGGAAGGCACACAAAATAATTTTATTGTAATTTAACTTTAACATCTCTTTTACACACTCAGTGATGTCATCTTTTTTTACTTTTATACTGTTACCTACAAAAACAGTTATTTTGGTATCTGGTTTGTATATATTCTTTGTCACAGATTCCATTATTTGCTTGTATGATGACCCGGGCATGCAATAATTAAAAGTGGAATGACTCTGATTGCCATTCATTAATTTACCTAAACCTTTTCCAACACCATCCGAAAACATAACCGAATGAAAACCTTCTTTTCTATGACTAGATGAAAAGCCAGCACTTTCAGGCCGGTCTAATTGAGGCAAATCTTGTGCTACATTAGAACTGTCTTGTGCGAAGACAGTGTCTTGAGACACCCTCTCAGCTTGGACCGGGTCCTCCGCAGCATCAGGCTGTACACAATCTTACATACCCACGCATACACATGTCTATCTTATATTAATTTATTGAAGGATTCAATAAATTAATATAACGGATCACGAATCGTCTCGCGCGCAGGTTTGACGATTTCCAGCCTCCCGAACAAGCCGGATTCCGAAAAGGCTTTAGCACTGTAGACCACATACATACGCTGCGGCAGGTTATACAGAAGACCGAAGAGTATAACCTGCCTCTCTGTTTAGCGTTTGTGGACTACGAGAAAGCCTTCGATTCGATTGAGACTTGGGCTGTACTGCAGTCTCTCCAACGGTGCCAGATCGACTACCGGTACATTGAAGTGTTGAAGTGTTTGTACAAGAACGCCACTATGTCAGTCCGTCTTCAGGATCAGACCTCGAAACCAATTCTTCACCAGCGCGGCGTGAGACAGGGAGACGTCATTTCTCCGAAACTGTTCACTGCTGCGCTGGAGGATGTCTTCAAGGTTCTGGATTGGAAAGGGCTTGGCATCAACGTTAATGGCGAGTACATCACTCACCTTCGGTTTGCCGACGACATAGTGGTCTCAACCATGGAGAGCCTCAGTAAAATGCTCGATGACCTCAGTAGAGCTTCCGAAAGAGTGGGTCTTAAAATGAACATGGACAAAACCAAGGTTATGGTGAATGCCCAAGTTACACCCACTCCTATCAAGGTCGGAGACTCTACACTCGAAGTTGTGGGCGACTATGTCTACCTGGGACAAACGATCCAATTGGGTAGGGCCAACTTCGAGAAAGAGGTCAACCGTCGAATCCGACTCGGCTGGGCAGCGTTCGGGAAGTTGCGCGGTATCTTCTCGTCCAACTTCCCACAGTGTCTCAAGACGAAATTCTATGACCAGTGTGTGTTGCCAGTGATGACATATGGCTCTGAGACGTGGTCGCCTACAATGGGCCTTATCAGGAAGCTTACAGTCACTCAAAGGGCAATGGAGAGGGCTATGCTCGGAGTTTCCTTGCGTGATCGAATCAGAAATGTGGAGATCCGCAAGAGAACCAGGGTTACCGACATAGCCCGAAGAATTGCCAAACTTAAGTGGCAGTGGGCAGGGCACATTGCTCGCAGAACGGATGGCCGATGGGGCCGAAAAGTTCTGGAATGGCGACCGCGAACCGGAAGACGATACGTTGGAAGGCCTCCCACTAGGTGGACCGATGACCTGGTTAAGGTTGCGGGAAGGCGCTGGATGCGAGACGCACGGGATCGGTCAATGTGGCGACGCCTGGGGGAGGCCTATGTCCAGCAGTGGACGTCTTTCGGCTGAAATGATGATGATGGATTCATCTGTATTAAACATTATTTATTTATTTATTCTTCAACAAATTTACATTTGTGTCGAACAGTGGTTTAACAATAGATATAACACAACAATCAAACAATCATCTTAAAGCTAGGAAAAAACAAACACTACATTCCACATTGGTCCCAACATTATAAGTCTTAATATAGTAATACAACAATCCAACAAACATCAATTCAAAATCAATATAAATTAATTTCAAGAAATGTTTGTCAATAAAATATTTATTTCATTATAATATTTTAATTCTTAATATTTTAATAATAATTAGATTTGTTTTGATTTTGGCTTTGATTTTTAATAATAGATTTTTATTATTGATAGTAAATGTTTGCGTATTAGTTTAATTTTTAGTGAATGGCATAAAATCAAATGTTTTTGTTCTTTAAGTGTCGTACTTGATTTTGTTTTATTTTAAAAGATTGTATTTTAATTTGTAATTCTATTTTATCTATAATTTTAATTGTAACTTTATTTTTGTTATGTTTTGATTTGTAATTATTTTTTTAATTTAATTCTTAATATGTATTTGATTTAATTTGTATTTTGAGTGTAATTTTGATTTGAGTTTTTATTGATTGTTTTTTAATGTTAATTATTTTTTGTTGGTATTTATTTTCTTTCTAATAATTTTGGAACGTTGTCGTAACGTCTCCCTTCTGGAGGTGGGCGTTAATGGCTGCGACACAGTCTCACTAATGCGGCCATTTCCGTACACAATTAATGTAGTTTGTATACATGTTTTTGTTCCAAATAAATAAATTAAAAAAAAAGTTTAAAGATTCTTCAAGATTAAGCTGCAATGCTTTTTACCGATGAGTGCAACATTACATTTTCGAATGACGATCGACGTGTTAGAGTCTGGCGAATATCTGGAGAATGGTTTCAGATCCCTGCATCCATGAAACAGATCGTTTTGGTGGAGCCTATGTTATGGTCTGGAGCGGTATAACTTTACGACGCAAAACTGGGCTCGTAATTATTAACGAGGATACTTTATCGACCCAATAAAAAAAAAATAAGTTAAGAATATGGTACAACTCCACATTTTCTGTGTGAAAGCAGGTCCAAGGTTCATATTGTTGCAGGATAGTGCTTGATCGCATACGGCGCGACTAACAAGGCAAACAGTAGCTGACACAGAAATTGAGATGTTACAGTGGCCAGCCAGGATTTTTGGAATCGGTTATAAAGAAGGATAAAAGATAGTTACAATCTCATCAACACTCAGCAGCCAAGTTAAAAACGTTTTGTATCGAATCTCTTTCTACAATTGTTAACGCCTTCTATTTGTATGGTCTGACCACGTGACTTACCCGATGTGTCATTCCCAACACAACATTCAAGATTGATTCGTTTTCTACTAGCGTTATCGATTGTAGATTGTCAACTTGGCTACAGGTGCTGGACATCATAAATGCTCTAAAAAAAACCAAGCTGGCAGAGGATTTCTGAACAAAGTGTGCGGTCTTTTAATCGAGAGCATCTCTTCTCGATTAAGGAAATGCGTAATGAAAAGTGAAACAACTTGCAAATTTGAAAACTTGTTTTTTTTTTACGTTTTCGTCAAACAATTTCTAATTTTTCATTTAATTTTGTTTTTTTTTTAAACAAAATGATTGTAAATTAAACAAATTTTCCTTATATTATGTCTAAAAGCACGTAAAATTAATTAATTTCAGTCTGTATCAATCTACCTACCTAGCCTTTTCTCAAATTCATTGGGGTCGGCTTCCAGTCTAACCGGGTTCAGCTGAGTACTAGTATTTTCAATGGAGCGACTGTCTATCTGACCTCCACAACCCAGTAACTGGGTAACAAGATACTCCTTGGCAAGACTAGTGTCATGTTTCAGGCTTCTGACTACCCGTAACGACTATCAAAGATCTTCAAATGAGAGCCGGGACCAACGGCTTAACGTGCTTGCCGAGGCACGGAGAAATCTCGCTATGTAAAGATGGTCACCCATCCACGGACCGACCTCAGCAAGCGTTGCCTCTCTTTGTCCAACCCTCTTCCCAGTTCAGCTGGGGTCGGGTCTCCTTGTACATCTGCGCCAGAGAGCTCTGTTCTGGGTTGTCTGAGTGCTCAGGTTCTCCTTCAGGACCTCTTTCTGCAAGTTTGACCACCAGGTGGCGGGCGGTCGTCCCCTTCCTCGTGGTCGATCGGGGATATTTAGGGCCTTTTTGATAGGGTTGTCATCTCCACGTCTCAGGATGTGGCCGTACCAACGCAACCTGCTTTCTTTGACCTTCTCGCTAATCGGTGTTACTTTGAACGAACCCCTGACATACTCGTTTCGCACTTTGTCTAGGCGGGTTACTCCACCTGCCCATCGTAGCATTTTCATTTCACTCGTATGCAGTTGTTGTTCGTGTGCTTTCTTGAAGGTCCAGCACTCCGCTCCATAAGTCATGGCTGGTCGCACTACCGTTTTGTATACTTTGCCCTTAACACGGATGGGCATTTTGCGGTCACAAAGAACACCTGATAACGATCTCCACTTGAGCCAGGCGGTTTTGATGCGATGGTCTACATCCTTATCCACATTTGCGTCAGAGGTAAGCACCGAACCTAAGTACTTGAAGTGGTCCACTTTGGGTAGTGCCCGGTTGTCTATAAACATATCGCACCCCGTTTCTGCTGTCCCTCCGTAGTCACACTCCAAATACTCAGTTTTATTTCGGTTTATGCGTAGCCCATGTTTTTCTAACTGTGTCACCCAGTGAGTAAGTGTTTCCTGCAGATCTGATGCCTTTTTAGATACCAGGACTATATCGTCCGCATAAAGCATACACTCCGGTGCCGGCTTTTGTATGTCCCGTGTGATATAGTCCATGCACAAGTTAAATATTAGTGGACTCAGGACTGATCCTTGGTGGACTCCTACCTCCACGCCGAATGGCTCACTGAGGCCCGCTGGACTCTTGACGCGCGTTTTAGTGCCTGTGTACATATCCTGGACTAGTGCCACGTAGTACTCCGGGATATTTTGGGCTCTCATTGCCTGCCAAACAAGGTTTCTGGTTCCTTTTCTAAGTCGATGAATAGGAGGTACAAATTTTCTTTATTCGCACGGTGTTTTTCCATCACCACTCTTATTGTCTGAATGGCATCAATTGTCGACTTCCCTGGTGTAAATCCGTATTGGTTTTCAGTAATATGGGAAAAGTCGTTTATGCGTGAGGCGATAATTCTTTCAAAGACCTTTAGTGTGTGTGATGTGAGCTTTACCCCCCTGTAGTTGCCGCATTCAGCGATGTCCTCTTTTTTTTATATATAGGGCATAGGGTGCTATTTCGCCAGGATTCTGGGATCTTACCGTCCTTAATAATGCGATTGTATAACTTGCTGAGCCATGGTAGTGCGGCATCTTTCAGATTCTTCCAGATATCTACCGGAATCTGGTCGGGGCCGGTGGCCTTATAGTATTTAATTTTTGATAAGGCCTTCCTCACCTCCTCCACTGTTATACAATTTAAGGGTCCTTCAGCAGGTGGCATATGGGGCATTGTATCCCTAGGAAATTCTTCATTCATCAACTCTTCGTAGTACTCCTTCCATCTTCCGTTGATGTCCTTATTCGCTGTTAGTAATACACCCTGGATGTTTTTGATGTATTTGTTAGATTTAACATCGAGAGTAGATCTGTAACGTTGTCGGGCAATTTTGTAGATAGTGTTCTCATCTTCTGCGTTTTCCAGTTTATCATAAAAATCTTCTCTTGATTTTGCCATGGATTGTGCTACTGCAGATTTTGTTATCTTCTTGAGTGCCTTATACTCCAGGCGGTCTTCTTCTAGTCCCGATTTTTGCCACGTTTTAAACGCATCTCTCTTTGCTCTTATTAAATCTCTTACACTTTCATTCCACCAGGGTGTTTCCTTACTTATGCTTGGCGGTCCGCGTGATACTCCCAAAGTTGCTTTGGCTTTCTCTAGGCATAGTTTCTCAAAATCAGACCACATGATGTTAGCAGTTTTTTCAGTCTCTACGTCTTCCGTCACATAGGTGTGGACCCATTCCAAGAGCTCAGCAAGCGTTGCCTAACCTTGAAGAATAAAATAATAATAATTAAAGTATTAATATCAGTCTGTGTCATTAGAAACATTTGGATAATATTGAAAAAAAATATGAATTTCAGGTCTCCCATATTTGGCTAGAAATATTGATTTTTCAACAATCCTATAATCAGTGGTGTCTCATCCCCTACAAAGAAACCGAGCCGACGTACTGTACTGATTATTTTTTTGTACATCGATCGCGTTCGTTCGGTTCCGTTCCACGGATATAGATGGTGATCGTAGAAATGTATCGAAGAAGGGGTCTTTCCATCTAAATTAAAATTGACCATAGTCATTCCAATATTTAAAAAAGAGGATAGAGAAAATATGAATTGTTATAGACCTATATCGCTAATACCTGTCTTATCGAAAGTTTTTGAAAAAGTTATTTATAGCAATCTATATAATTACTTCGAAAAATACTACATTCTGTCGGAAAAAACAAATGGGCTTCAGGAAAAATAGATCGATTAACAATGCATTAAACACTTTTCTGAAAATGGTACTAAAAGGTATGGATGATAAAAAAGAAGTCACAGCACTCTATATGGATATGACAAAAGCCTTCGACTGCGTCAATCATGATGTGTTCTTGAATAAATTGGAAACGTGCGGAATACGAGGCACGCTAGAGTGCTAGAGATCTCATAAAATCATACTTAAGTGGCAGAGAACAACAAACTGAAATATGTAGTTTTTATACTTATTTTTTGGTGAAAATCTTACCAGCATGTGGGTGCACTTGGATCCTTCTTTTCAATAAAGCTACTTCATTCTTTTAACCTTTTAATTTCTCCAACATATATTTAAAAACACCACTGCATGAACGTAACTAAAACCAGCTTATAAAAAACATCCTTCCAAAATAAAACAACTACTTCATAACATTTCAACTAAAAGAGTGAAGCTACATTTTTCACACACTGACAGGTCTCAACCTTTGAAATTAGTTCCTAACAAATCTTTCTCATAAAATCCCATAGACTAAAAACCAGCTGCCAGTAATTTATCATGAGTTGGTTGATAGCCGGTCCGGACCCACATGTGTTGAACCAATAGTGACCATAGACTTAACTAATGACACTCTTAATAAATGCAGTTTATTTACTAGTAATAAAAAAATTAAAAAATATATTAAGATTAACAAGTTAATTAGAAAAATTAAAAAGTCACTGAAGGGACAAAAACTGAACAAATTAAATTTAAAACTAAGACAAAAAAATGTAAATATAATGCAAGAATTAAAAAAATGTAATACTGATTTAGAATTATGTAGGATCAGGTATGATGCTGACTGTCAGAACCTTCAGGATGAGTTGTTTGTGAGGGAATGTGCTCTAAAAGATATCTTTAGCAAATATGAGGCTTCTCAACAAGATCTGAGTAAGCGCATGCTGGAGGCCAACGAGCTGGTAGACTTGGTCAGGTGCAATGCAGAGAGGTATGAGTCCCTGACCAATAACTTCTCTTGTAGCTGTGCCTGCTCTCAGACACCAGATCCTCAGCATGTCACACCCTTAATGGCTCAACCAGTAGTTAATAATAATAATATTTTAAATAATTCAGCTTATGTTTTTTCAGATAAATTTGGTCAAGGTTTTGGTAGTATTCTTAGTCAGTGTTCTCAACAGTATATTGTAAATCATTGTTTACCCGGTGCCAGTTTTAGCCAGTTAATTAATAGTCTTAAATTGACTAAAATAAATCCCAATTCAACTGTAATATTGTTATTTGGGGATAGCTTAGCTGTAAGAAAAAAGGATTTAGTTGCATGTTTTAATTTAATGCTAAAGCTCCATGAGTCTTATAATTGTAAATTTATTTTTTCTGCTTTGCCTTACTCTGATTGTTTGTCGGATGAGCAAAATAGGCATATTTATAATCTGAATCTGCTGATGTATAACAGGACTTGTCGTCACAGGGACGCGATTATATATTTTGATTGTAATAGTTTTATTACAGATTACAGACTCACTGATTGTTCCATGTTTTTGCCAGCTAGTTGTAGGAGACGGATTGCTAATCTTTTAGCATATACTTTACACGTTTACACCGGTACTTATACTGTACCTACGTTTACTGTTAGTGGTGACACTAACATCTCTATTGATACTATTAGTATAGATACTAATATCACTTTTGATTCTGTTGGTAGTGATACTAACATTGCTATACACACACCTAGTAGTTTAAACTGTTAGGTTCGACAACGGGTGAGTCGCATATGTTGAATGTTGTACATCAAAATATGCAGGGTTTGTCCGGCAAGGAATTAGAGTTAAGCTTGTTTATGGAGAATTATGATGTTCATGTGTTATGTTTAACTGAACATTGGCTGAAAGAGCATGAAGTAGTGTTTATCAATGATGATTTATTTTCTGTACAGAGTGCATTTGTGAGAAAAACTGCTATTCGCGGTGGATCTTTAATTCTTGTTTCAAACAAGTTAAAATGTAAACAACGGTTAGACCTAGTTAATCTTTCCATTGAGCGCACTATCGAGTTGTCTTGTGTTGAACTTGAGCGGTACATAATAATTTGTGTCTACAGACCCCCTTCAGGGGACTTTACTAGTTTCGAATCTGCAATGGAGGATGCACTTAATAAGATTAAATGCAGTAGTAAAAATATAATTTTATGTGGAGATTTTAATGTTAATATTTTAGATGTTACTCCACTAAGTACTAGGCTTCTGAACTTATTTAAATCTTTTAATTTAGTTAATTTGTTTTTCGAACCAACTAGGATCACGGCGTCTTCGTCGACTTGCCTTGATAATATATTTTGTGATTTTGATGCCGACAATAAATTGGTGTTAAGTGATTTATCATCAGATCACTGTGGATTAATGGCTAGCTTCCCTATGCCATTAAGTAAAAAGCCGCGCAAAGTAGAATGCAGGCCTTATACTGTTAGTCGTTGCAGTAAGTTTAAAAATAATATAGCTCTTAAAGTTATACCGTCAATAATAGAGTACGACAACCCAAATGAAATGTACGAGGCCCTTTTTGATGTTGTGCAAAATGAGTACAAATCCGTTTTTAAAACTAAAACTATCAACATTACTGGGACTTCCGCTGGTTTCAACCAATGGGCTACACCAGGCATTTATAAAAGCCGAGCGAGATTGTATGAGTTGTATGGTCTGAGACAATACAAGTTTGATAACAATTTTTTAGAATATGTTAAAAATTATTCAAAATTATTTAAAAAGATTTGTCGTGTTGCAAAATCAAAATTTCTAAGTGAGACTATTAAAAATTCTAATAACAAAGTAAAAGCCACTTGGAAAATCATAAACAAAGAAACGGGTAAATCGGTTAAAAAAGAAAATCAACTCGAGATCATGGTTGATAACAAATTAGTTAATAAAACAGCTGACGTAGCTGAGGCGTTTAATGAGTTTTTTACGAGCATACCTGCAACGACGACTTGCTCCTTAAGTTCGTCGCCGTCTAAGGCTGAAAACCTATTGCATAGTAGCGTCCCTAAATGTAGTTATGTATTGAGATTCGAGCATGTAGCGCCTCGTGATGTAGTTAATGTTTTTAATTCTCTTAAATCTAAAAACACGGGTGATTACTGGGGCATATCTACCAAACTTTTGGGTAATATAATAGACATTGTGGCCCCCTATCTTGCTGTTACGTTTAACAAATGCATTGATTTGGGTACTTTTCCTGATCTCATGAAGTGCAGTAAAGTCATCCCTCTATTTAAATCCGGTAGCAAGAATGATATTGGTAATTTCAGACCAATCTCTATTTTGCCTGCATTCAGCAAAATATTTGAAAAGTTAATTCTTAAGCAGTTACTCAGACATTTTAACTTACATAGCCTCCTTCACAATGACCAATATGGGTTTACGAAGGGTCGCTCGACTACAGATGCGGGTGTTGCTTTGTTGAAGCACATATTTGACGCATGGGAGAAGTCGCGAAATGCAATTGGTGTTTTCTGCGATCTTTCTAAAGCCTTCGATTGCGTTCACCATGATACGCTTTTGCGTAAACTACGCCATTACGGTGTTCAAAACGAAGCCCTAAATGTAATTGAGTCATATTTACTTAATAGATACCAGTGCGTAGACGTTAATGGCGCTAAATCTTCCAGGTTACCTGTTGAGCTGGGTGTACCTCAAGGCTCAATACTGGGTCCGTTTTTATTCCTGGTTTATATTAACGATCTGCCATTCTATTTAAAGGATATTTGCGACGTTGTACTGTTTGCAGATGATACTTCTCTGATCTTTAAAGTAGATAGGAATAGACAAGTTTTTGATGACGTGAATAACGCACTATCAATGGTCACAGATTGGTTCACAACAAATAATCTTGTTCTTAATGCCAAGAAGACTAAATGCATAAAGTTCGCTTTGCCCAATGTTAGAAATCTGGGTCCCAACATTGTGCTCGGCAATGAGAAGCTCGAAACTGTTGATTCAGCTGTGTTTCTGGGTATAACAGTAGACTCAAAAATTCAATGGGGGCCACATATATCAAGCCTAGCGGGTAGGCTTAGCTCGGCCGCCTACGCCGTTAGAAAGGTAAGACAATACACTGACGTTGATACAGCAAGGTTGGTCTACTTTAGTTATTTTCACAGTATCATGTCCTACGGTATTCTACTGTGGGGCAGAGCCGCTGATATTCAAAATATATTTGTGCTTCAAAAACGAGCTGTTCGTGCCATTTACCAATTAGGTGCGCGTGTTTCTCTAAGAGATTTTTTTAAAGAGATTGGTATTCTCACAGCGGCTTCACAGTACATATTCGCCAACATTTTATATATTAGGCAGAACATTCATTTGTACAGTAACAATAGTGATATTCACAACTTTAACACCAGAAACAAGGACAAATTACGAGCTCCCTTTCATCGACTTCATAAGGTGCATAGTTCATTCGTTGGGGTTGGTATAACTTTTTACAACAAGTTACCGTCTTCTTTTCTAGATTTGCCATTTAACGCATTTAAAGCAAAGGTAAAAGCTAATCTCTGTTCTAAGGCATACTATTCTATTAATGATTATTTAGATGATAAGCATAGTTGGTCGCTGTGTTGAACTCAAGACAATGTTCGTGTTCTTTTATCAAAATTAGCTTGCTGTCAGGTTAAATATTATTATTTTTAATTTCGTTTTTATGTGTATTTTTAAAATTTTATTTTTTGGTAAGACTGTCGTAGGTATCGTTTACTGTTATTGTCGGAGCTGATGAAGATTGCTACTATCTTTGCATTATATAGAGTTAATCTTTCTAGTATTATATAGCAGCATAGCCAGCATTGTGTGAGTACCATGTACTTCAGAGCTATCATTGTCTAGATACCTACGTCTTCTATTGACTTGAATGACTCCGGTGGTTGAGAGTATGTCATGCCCACTCAAATGTCTCGCCGATGGTGGCGCGTGTGTCGGATCATTTAGCTCCCTTCAAAATGGTTGAGCTGAATGGTGCTGATACATGTGTCATGTTCGTGAACGGGCGCTGTCGGTTGGGACTGGTCATCTCTTAGCTGCCATGGTTTATTTTAATTGATTCTAATTTTATTTCTGAATTGTCTTTTTATATTTACTATGGACACTTTTAACTTTCTACATCGTTCTCACATAATGTGTAATTTCAACATGAATGATGTAACAAATGATTTGTAATAATTACCTAATTGAAAAAGAGTGTCCATGGAGTTTCTTGCCCGTTCTTCTCCATAGAGATCTACGCCTTGGAATGGGCATCTACGGTACTTTCACAGTTATTATGTCTTGTGACTGGGACTGTAGCACCATAATTTTGTAATATTTTATTTTGTCTTTTGACAATTCAAAAGTGCCTGTAACTGGCCTACTTGAAATAAAGTGCTTTGACTTTGACTTTGACTTTGACTTTAATAAACATCAAATTCTATAAAGCCAATTCCTCAACATCCCCTCTGAATTTTATGTTTATTACAATTACAATAACAAACACACAAACATATACAAAACTACCATCAACTCATTTAAAAAACCCAACTTAATTAAACCCACCCAACTTAACTAAAAACTACAAACAAACTTTTGAATTAATTAACCTAAAGACCTTACATAACTAACTTACATCAAAATTTCAAATTAATTACCAAACAGCCTTATACTCTAATAAACCTACATAACACAAAACACAACTCATCACATTAAAGAATGTCCTTTACTTATCACTCACTAAGCATTGTCTCAATCTCAAAAACTTTGTTCTGTCCAGTGGTTTAGTTAATATATCAGCCAAATTATCTTTAGTCGAACAATAATTAATTTCCAACAAATTTTTATCTATCTTTTCCTTAATAAAATGATATTTAACATCAATATGTTTGCTTCTTCTATTTAAAATTCCATTTTTAATCAACACTATAGCAGATTGATTATCAACAAACAATTGTGTTTTCGGTAATTTATTTGTCAACTCGTAGATCAGACTCTGAATGTACAGTAGGTCTTTTATACATTCGGCTGCAGAAATATATTCAGCCTCAGTACTCGAAAGAGCAGTAACTGACTGTTTACGTGAACACCAATGAATTGGACCACCACCATAAAATACTACAAAGCCAGTCGTACTTTTCCTAGTGTCTGGGTCGCCTGCGAAGTCCGCATCACAGTAAGCTTTTAAACTTGTGTCGTTTCCACGTACATACTGTATGCCACTACTAATTGAGTTTTTAATGTATCTAAAAATATTCTTAATATTTCCAAAATCATTTATATTAGGATTTTCCTGATGTCTACTGCAATAACCTACATGGAACGCTAGATCCAGTCTTGTTTTATTTACTAAGTATAATAAAGAACCAATTAACTGTCGATATTTATGCACATCATCAACTCCACCTTTCCCCTCTTGATGTGTATTAATTAAAATATCAGGATGACAACTATCTTTTAAGTTTTCATATTTAAACTTTTCCAAAATTTGATTTATATAACTTTCTTGATAAATCTTAATATAGTTTTGTTCTATTTTAACATCAAACCCTATAAACTTTTCTGTTTTATCGAATTTACGCATTTCAAATTCCGTTTCTAATTTATTAATAATTTTATTTAAATCAATTTCATTTTCACCAATTAAAATACCATCATCTACATAAATAGCCAAATAGATTCCTTTATCTTTATTTACAAACACACATGGATCAGATTTCAATTGAAACAAACCCAATTTCTTCAAAAACTCCGTTAATCTTTTATTCCACATAAGTGGTGCTTGTTTTAATCCATAAAGACTCTTCTTTAATTTACACACTTTGTTTGCTTTATCTTTTATATCATATCCTAAAGGTATTTCCATAAAAATTTCTTCATCTAACTCTCCATATAAAAATGCTGTCATTACATCAAATTGTTTTATTTTCAAACCTTTTTGCGCTGCAATCGCCAACAACAATCTAACACTCGTAGTATTAACCACTGGACTATATGTTACTTTATAATCAACGTTATGCTTTTGAAGAAAACCTCTTGCCACTAATCTCGCCTTATATCTTCCACCAGGTTTTATAGTAAAAATCCATTTATTTGAGATTATCTTTCTATTCTTTGCTTCAGTCCTGTTAACAATTTCCCAAGTTCTGTTTCTTTCCAATGAGTCTTTCTCCTCATTCATTGCTTTACGCCATAAATCTTTATCAAAGCTATTATAAACATCTGTATACGTTAAAAATGAAGTCTCTAAATCATAATCTTTCAGCCAAGACGGCAATTTTCTTTCTCGATTTGGTAAAATTCTCCGTCCAACATTAATTACTGGTTCAACTGCATCTTCAAACTCATCACTAGTCTCAACTCCTGTGTCATTTCTATCTTCCCCTCTCAAAGTATTATTATCTTCAACATCAAATCCAACACCAGTGTCTTCAACACTAACTCCAACATCTTCAACATTATCTTCAAAAATCGTATTATCTACAACATCTTCACCACTAACTTCAACATTTTCAAAACTATCTTCAATCACCTCATTATCTTCAATATTTCCTTCACCACCAACAGCTCCATCAACACCTTCATTACTAAAAGCTTCACCAACAGGTACGTCATCATTAACTTCACTACTAATATTACCACGAATAGCATCATTATTACCTTCACTACAAAAACCATTATCACCAATATCAACACTCACCTCTTTAAATAAATTATCTAACTCACACTGTTTCACCCTACAATTACACAATTTCAAATAATCCGCAACATCATCTTTCTCATAAAATCCCATAGACTAAAAACCAGCTGCCAGTAATTTAATAAACATCAAATTCTATAAAGCCAATTCCTCAACATTTATTCGTTTTATTGTAATATTTTGCACACCTCTGCATGGTAGGATATGGTCTAAAGAACTTATATATAAATGTCACCGTAAAAACTACCCATATTTCGCAAATAAATGATTTGATTTTGATTTTGATCTATCTATCGCCGTAGAACGGAACCGTACGCGATCGATTTACAAAAAAATATTCGGTATAATTAGATAAAAAACGCTAGTTACATCGGCACGGTTTCTTTGTATGGGATGAGGCATCTGTATACTAGTATTATATTATCTGTGCTATAATGCAGTTTTAGTTTTCATCACAATCGGCCTCGTGACTTCTTGAGTGTTTTTAGCTATTCCTCTTAGGTTCGGATTTGGGCACGAACTTGAAAAACTCACCCTGTTTATTAAAACTCTAATAGATCACTGATAAATCATAGGAGTCACCCGAAAATTCTTGCTCTGACGCGGGGTGCTCAACATTTTCGAGCTCGCTTCGCTCTCTGTCGCATTCCAGACCTGATTTTAATTCTGAAGTCTTTGTGCATAAATCAATACCGTCGAAGTTTTTTGTTACGAGTAGGTGTGTTTTTTTTCTATATCACCTTAAAAAAAAAAATTCACGTCCCCTCTGAGCGAAAACCTGGATCCACGCCTACTCTATAACCTGAAATTCTATTTGCTTGCAGTTTTCTTAGTAATCGAAACTTGCAGTGTATGTAATTTTGGAAACTAAAATAATAGAGTCAGTACTTTATGCCCGGTTTCAATGAGAGTTTCAACATCTTAAGCCATTAGAAAAAAGCAACCTTAGAAAGCTAAACTTTTGCATATCATCCCTTCATTTACTCACATCATAGACTCTTGCTTCCTTAAACTATATAACCAAATATTCACCTAGGTCAACGCTAAATCCACTTGCCACTTCCTAAGCCACTTGTTTGTAATCGTACGGCCCGTAAGAAAGTTTGTTTACGAGCCGTCGTTAGTAACTTTATTTAATCTCATGTTTATTGCGAGTCAAGTTCAGGGCTGAAAAGTGCCACGTGTATATCGAACCGTCACGGAAAATATTGTCTCCTTGTATAAATGGGTCACGCAAGACATTTACGAATGACGTATGCTGTAAAAATATAATATAATAATAATAATATATATGCTGTATTATTATTGTAATATATGTCAAGGAGTTATCTGAAGCAAGATCAGAATTTGTCAAAACATATTTTGAAAACAAGGAATGCTTTCAAGCTTAGCGTAGCGGTTAAGCTTATTTATATACAAGTAAAAATTTCCAAAACACCCAACAAAACTTTTATATTTCATACTTTTTAACCTACATAATTTATCTATTAGTAGACACGCTTCGATCAACAAACTATCAAACACGTAATTATGACATGATATAAGTATGGTTTCCTTTTTCTTTTTATGTTGGCACTTTGTTTTTAAACATACCTACATGAAAATTGTAATAATTTAATTAAGATTTTGTGTGTTGTGCTGTGTCTTTTGTGTGCACTAAATAAATGATTTATCTATCTATCTAATCGCTCAACCACTGCGCCAACCGTGCGCCCAAACAGACATTCAAACAAAAACTCAATCAAAATCGGTTCATCCGTTTAAGAGCTATGATGCCACAGACAGATACACAAATATACAAATACACACATACACAAACACACAGGTACACACGTCAAACTTATAACATCCCTCTTTTTCCGTCAAGAGTTAAAAAGTATCGAGAAATTTGCGCTGAAAAAGTAGCTGTTTTCTGTTTTTATTTCGTGAAACTTGTAGGGAATCTTAACTCTTAGCAATTGTTGCACGTAATACAATACTAGAAGGCATTTTTTATACACTATAGGCTCGCGCTTGACCACTATGTCACCTGATGGTAAGGGATGATGATTTACTTAAAATATTACAACGAAGTCTTGGTAGGTAGGTTTTTCTATTGTTTTTGTTTGCAGCATATTATAATATTTAATGTCTATTTTAATATATTTCATTATTTCCTTAAATAAATATGTCACCTAACAATATCATTATACTGGCGCATTCTAGATTACTTCACAGAATTCAATAAATAATACCCTATGGTCGCCGCCAGATAACAAAAAAAATCAATTAACGTCTACCAATGTATTCCAATATTTCAAAACGATACGAAAAATGTAAAGGCAGTGTCGCTAACACGATCAAAACTTACGTAACACGTAGCATTCAGTAATGAGTTATTATCTCATAAACGCGTGGACCGACTGTGCCGATTTTTCAATAGTCTGAAAACTTTTACCTTTACTGAGGAATAAAAATGGCGAATATATCAAACGGCCATTTTTATTCCTCAGTTAAAAAACTATTGAAAATTTGGGCCTTAAACGGAGATAATGGTTCAACGCCTATACCTTTCATTTGAGACCAAAATTATCAAAATATCTCTTTAAACAAAAAATCCTGTTTTCAAGTTACAAAACTGAGGGCGGGTTTCTGATTTGAGTATTCGACGCTAAGTATGTGCTGGGGGGTGACCATAAGCTCTTAGAGCGGTATCAATTTGAGATCGAGTAAGTGACAGATGTATACACGTCAGATACATCTGTCCCTTATTCGATCTCAAATTGATACCGCTCTAAGGGCTTATGGTCACCCCCCTGATCTCGATTTAAGCATCTGTCACTCTTGATCATCTGCCACTTTAAGTTTTCTGCGTTACTGAGCAAGGTTTGAGTATTTTAGTCAAAGTCATGCCAAAGTATACCTTATGTCATACAAAAAACCTTAATTGACGTTCAATTGGGTTTCTCAACTGAGAAAAACACATTTGATCATTCTCAAATTCTCAAAGTTTTCTCGAGCCGTTGTCAACGTTACATCAACAGTGTAGCCAGATTGGGCGACTTTTTGCCATTTAGGCTACTCGGAAGGGTGTCGGGGCGACCAATTTTTGCGAGTGGTGGCAATTAGGCTACCTCAGAAAAAAAAATGGGGTGATTTTAGGTGATTTCGGAATCTAATACAACATTATCTGAGGAATGATGAAAATAACTGGAAACCAAAATGCTTTTAACTGTTTATCACTATTTTACATTATACTTCAGTCGCGACAACAAAGGAAAAATAGAGAAATGCTGATGTTTTATAAATGTTTTATATGGAACCTATAATGATTATTGTGTCTAACGCATTGAAGTTTCGAAGAATGTTTCGTGGTTTTAGTGAATAATGGTCGACTTGAGTTTTTTATAAATGGAAAAACTAAATTTTTGCCGATTTGGGGCTCGTCGAATCTGGCTACACTGGCTACATTTGGCAGTTGATAGTTGACAAGCCTGTGCTTAAACGGTGATCAAGCGAAATAAATACGAAATAATATATAAACTTATAAAACGAGTGACGAAGATACATCCTTGTCTTCCTTGGAGATTCCTCAACGAAGACTGATGCGTGGAAGAAGAGTGTTCGCTCTGAATTATCGAAAACATAAGATTGGATGCAAATATTTCACGCCTGATAAATCTCAGATGCTCGAAGAACGGATGGTCAATGGGGCTGTTACGTTCTGGAGTGGCGACCGCGTGGTGGAATACGCATTTAAGGCCTCCGTAGACCGATGACCTGGTCACGGGAATCCGATGTATGAAAGACGCACAGGACCGGTTGTTGTGGTGACGCTGGGGAAGTCCTGTATCCAGCAGTCTTTCGGCAGAAATTATGACGATGTTGAGTGAAATCTTCAAGAAAAATATTCAAAAAGTGCCAGTTAATGTGTTTGTGGTCGCCAGTAGCTTTTCCTGCGCGAAAACCGAGTCTTGATCAACAGGAACTATGTGAAAAGTGATGCGCGATAACCAAGGGACATGGAGAAAAGTGACAAACTGGTACACAAGAGATGGTAAAAGAAGACGTGGAAGACGCGAATGAAATATGGGAAAGACCGCTGGTCCAAGATGTAGGCAAAAAGAGTAAGCGACGGTGCGCTGTGGTGTTGGCGAGTAGCTCAGGACAGACCCCAGTGGAAACTGTTAGTGGAGGCCTATGCCAAGAGGCATACTAAGATTAGGGATATTTTATAAACTATAAACATTTATTGTATAGATTACAGTTTAATATCTCTGATTTCTGAATAAAAGACTTTATTATGCCGTGTATTTATTATTAATCTATTTTATTATATTAATTTATATCCTAGGTTCTAATTCTCATCATTGTGTAATTGTTTTCCAAAGTACACACAAATACGTTCAATCATTAAGGTGTGATTAACAAATAGCCAAACATACAGACTTTCAAACCTATATAGAATAGGTATAAGTAGGATCCACAAGACAAGAAGATGTTACAACGATGAAATTGTGTACAGAATTTGGCTTTTGTATGATATGATTTTGGTATCAGAACAATAAAAGATGATAAAAACAACATGATAGGTCTTATTTATTTATTATTTTACAAAATAAGTAGGCAGATAGTGTATTGTTTGTTAACACATATTAAAACACAGTCCTTCATAATATCCGACACATATCCAATGGCACCGACCCTGGCTACTACTCTTTTTCTTCGGAGGCTCTTCGATAGGCTTGCTAGCAAAGCCTTTGATCTTGAAAACACAGGTCACTCATTAAAAAATGCATCACAATAGTCCATTTTTGTTAGTAAATCACAATTGCAACCAGATGCCAATACAAATGAACAAGAGGCACTTGAGAGATCTTGTGAAATTCTGAGTAAAATATTCTGTAGTTCTATGAGGTATCACAAGAACCAGCAACTGCTCGCTCTGAACACATTCACTTCTAGTAATTATAAGCTTAAATTCTTTATTTTGGCAATAACAAATTATATTAGATATTATTTTCTTTCGATAAGACATCATTGACAAAACAAATACGGTTGCCATGACAATCTTGAAGTAATTGACTAGTGCCTATGATCCATTTCATAGTTTCATAATAAGGTTGAATAGATTTCAAATAGATATCTTTGAAATTGCTTAAATATGAAAAATCAAGTTATTAAAGATCTTCAATAACTTGATTTTTTACTCTTGAATGAAGTAATATAATACTATTGTACTTTTTATGGCTGTATAAAATTTATAAATAATATTTACGCAATCTTGTGATGTCTCGGATTTCTTTTGTAAAATGGAACGTAAGGGTGAAAGAGAAAGTGAATGAAACTTTGGCAGGTCTATACATAAGTAGGTACTTACTTAACTGATCTAGGTAGATTCTCAATTGTGAAACGTAAAATACTCAAACGCTTCCTAAATTATTTGACAATACTCAACTGATTATTGCTGCTTTACTTAAATCAGAAACCGGCCATGAGTGTTTAGTTTTACTGATGAACGAGTTCTATAAATAAGGTATGTGGTCAGAGATTATGAATACTTAAAAAAGTGATTAAAAAATGTATGTGTTTGTTTCACTTATTATTTCGCTATCAAAGTTAAGCTTATCTTGGATTTGTGCTAAAATAGTAACATAAAAGTTTTACGATAAAATAAATTGTATCATCCCCTTGTTTTGGGTGCCATATTTAATAACTATATAGCCTAAGTCACTCCCCCAATTGAGACGAATCCAACGTCAACATCAAAATCCGTCAAGCCGTTTGGGCTGTAGAGCGTGCTATAGAAATGGACATACAAACGCTCGAAATCCTTACCGTCCCGCAGTCAGTTAGTTACCGAAAAATGCAGCTTTGGAAGGCATTCCACAAGGTGAACCTATGACCTACTGCAGGCCGTAAGAATCCGCTGAACGAGTGCCGCTTATGACCTGGCAACGCTTGGTCCAGCAGTGGACGTCTTTCGCCTGAAATGATGATGATGATTGAATTACTATGTCAATCTCGAGAAGATTATTTAATTTTAAGCGGCTAGGACCTATATAGGTATATGATAATACAAAGGCATACAATCAATCTGCCTAGCCTTTTTCCCAACTCTATTGGGGTCGGCTTCCAGTATTACCGGATTCAGCTGAGTACCAGTGTTTTACATAGAGCGACTGCCTATCTGACCTCCACTACCCAGTAACTGGGTAACCCTTAGCAAGACTGGTGTCAGATCTCAAGCTTCTGGCTACCCGTAACGACTGTCAAAGATCTTCAAATGACAGCCGGGACCAACGGCTTAACGTCCTTTCCGAGGCACGGAGGAAACTCGGTATGTTGAAATGGTCACCCATCCCACGGACCGACCTCGTCAAGCCATGCCTAACCTTGATGATAGACCAGTGCGGCTGTTATTATTTAGCCACGAGCAAAGGTAAATAGTTTCTGAAGTTTCATAAGTGTCCATCCAGGTTCATCCCATTCAGGTAAAATGTAAAATAAAATATCCTGAATTTTGAAATCTAAAGCAGTAGGTAACAAGGCTGACTTTACAAAAAGCACATTTACAAACATGCGCACTAAGTATCGGCACTCGTGGAGGCTATTACAAAACGTGTCACCATTAATGAGAGTGAACGTAATTTACCGAATAGGCAAGAGCAAAGGTATCCGATAACACCGCTAATCTTTAATGCTATTTAACCTTTTCACATTGGAGCTATATATTGCTATATAATACGGTGATGACCATTCAGGGTGCATGGTTTGAGGTACCTTTGGCGTAACCCTTCTGTAATAGAAGCCATTAACGGGCTCATTAGAAACTAATTACATGATGTTTATACTCGTACGAGTATGATAGAGCTTAGAGTAAACATGCTGGTTGCAAATCTTCTAATGCGAAATATTTCCAATAAAACAGAGCCAGAAGATTAGTGTTTAGTTAGATATACCGTCCGTATCAGTGAGACCACACTGAGAGCTATATGACATTGATTCTTGCCTAACATTGTTCTAGGTCAACGGGAAGACCCCTATAGGTTTTGATTCCCTTGCGAGTAACAGAAATATACGGCACTAGCTGATGCCCGCGGCTTCGCTCCCGTGGACCACCCCACAGGACCCATTTTCGGGATTAAAAAATAGCCTGTGTCACTCAGAAATAATGGAGCGCTCTATTGGTGAAAGAATTTTTCAAATCGGTCCAGTAGTTTCAGAGCCTATTCGGTACAAACAAAAAAAATCTTTCCTCTTTATAATATTAGTATAGATAAACGGCCGTATCTTTTGATTGCGTTGATTTAGAAGTTTGATTTTTTCACAGCTCCAAGGGATTGCAGACCTTTAATTGATATTAATCTCCACGCGTTCCTTAGAAAAATGTTCGTGACAGATAGTCAGAAAACGAAGTAATCTGTGGTCATATAGTTAGTATCAGTAGTAAAGTATCTCAAATTCAACGCAGACCAGCAGACGAAACCGAATATGTGAACTATAGTTGATCAGGTTACATTAATACGATGCGCAAACGTAGAGTCAGAAATTGCATGTAAGCGGATTGAACTATATTATTAAAAAAGAATTCAGTATAACAATTATTCATTGACAAGGCTCCCTAATCATGAGGCAATGAAACTAGAAAACGAGGAAACTTCTAATGTTGCATCGGTTTGTTAACTGTTTACATTTTAAACTGAGCCTTATTAGAGAATAATGTACAAACTTCAATGATTGTATTTTCAGTCCTGAAAAGCACCTCACCATAATCAAAGAAGATAATAGCATCATGTGCAACCTATGGGCATTCTGACGACCGTTTCCTCAGTTCCTTAGTGCATCATCTCTATCTCCGGCCCGCGTGATGGATTTCGGAAGAACATAACAGTCTTTGTTCCAGTTGGTTTCGAAACCAACTGGAACAAAGATTCAAGGTCAAGAGCATCACAAGATTAGTGATCTTACGAACCTGAGTACAAAAGTATTTTCGGTAACACTAATTTAGGTGCTAAAATAGCTACATATCTATCAGCTTCTCCATGAACCGTAATCAGAGCAGATACTCGTAATAAATAAATCGGTTTGCATATGGAAATATTAGCGAGTATTGTAGGCGAGAGATATCCTCTGACCAGCGCCATGTTCGGACTGTAAATCTACCATTCACTGTTCCTATGTGTCGTTCGTTGACTTATGTGTGCCCTGGTAGTTGAGTGTGTCATGCACTCTCTAATTTGTCTCTGATGGTGGCATATGTTTTGGGTCATTCGGTTCCCTTCATGATGGTTGACATGAGTAGTGCCGATCCATGCGTCATGTTCGTGAACGGGCGCCATCAGTTGGGTTGGGATTGGTCATAACTTAGCTGTAATTTTTTTTTATTGTTTGTTACTCGAGACGCTTTTACGTACACGTCTTTTAACATCGTTCTAACATATATGTTTTATTTCAACAAGAATGACGTAACCATCATTTAGTCAGAGAAGCCTTCACTCATATTTAGGTCTCATCTGCCTAAGCCTTTCCTATCAATGTAAGGGCGCCAGCCCCTACATAGATAGAGCAATCTAATCGGATGCACAGCTTTAT
Organism: Orthosia incerta; assembly: GCA_948252205.1. Lineage (NCBI taxonomy): Eukaryota > Metazoa > Arthropoda > Insecta > Lepidoptera > Noctuidae > Orthosia > Orthosia incerta. The sequence continues at coordinate 32,302,890 of OX411747.1, read as the reverse complement.
ATCATAAATTGTTTAATTTGTAATAAGTACAAATGCACTTAACCGCAATCAGAGTTATGAAGTGCAACAATGTCACAATTTCTCCGCAAGGTCGTTGCGGATACACAGAACGTCCGGGTCGCCAAAAAAATGTTTTCGTTACTACGATAAATATTTGATAATAATGAAAGTTGCTGGTTTTTTTCTACGTGTTTGCACGTTATTCTTTGAATAACAAGTGTGAAGTGGACTGTATTTGGTTGTTCGTTGGAAGAATGAAAATACTGTCGTGATTCGTATCTTCAATTTTATTCCTTATTGTTATTACAACTGTATGTTATTACAATTGTAGAGCTGAAGACTGACTGTGTCCGACTGTGTCTCTGCCTCCAAACGGTCCGACCTTTATACTCAGACCGCTAGGCGCGAACAATGGCGCCCCTCTCTCTCAATGGCGCTCGGGTATGGCGTCATAGAAATGCCGTAATTATCAATATTATCTTACTTAAATCTACACAAATTATACATTTCCTTAATCTACATACTTAATTCTACCTAGGAAACATATAAAGCTGTAAAAAGGTCAACACAAAAATCTTATCTAACCTAGATTCCTCCCTACTTATGAGCTATCAAAACATGCATAATCTTACCTAATTATCTACGTTTTCTCTAGTTCTTATATGTATTACAGTAGTTCTCATATGTTTTGTACTCATACTTTTAAACTCACATGGAACCTACATCAATTATATTTTAACATTCACGTGTTATTTTTAGTACCACGAAAAGAGAAATTTACACTAACTAACGGGATATCATATTTTCTCACGCAGACCCCGGTAATGTGTTTTGGGATAACAACAATAGTCCATTCAAGGTTTTATTAAGGCGGCGTACGGGTCTGCAGACAATAAGCATTTATAGTTATTTATTTTTCAAAGCGGTAAACCTTTGACAAACAAGGCGTTCACCGTTACGGAGCCATTAAACATGGATTGTTTCTTTATTTTTACAAAATGCCGACAACGGTCAGGGTTATTGCTTCATTCAAAGATTCGTTAAAAAGACCCAAACACATGTTCGCCATAAACACCGTTATAGGTCTACGTGGGAAGCCCTTATGCTAAAAAATCACCACGCAACGTACAAAGCCATGCGTCCGTTACAGTTCTCCCCCCGGCGCAGCTCGCGTAGCCTCCTTTGTTGACACGACGACGAGCTTGCTCACGGGGCGTCGGAAGGTGCCAGTCCTGGTGCGCACCTCGACGACTCTGATGCCGCCATCCGGTCCGCGATGCGTGCGCTCGACGATTCCCATCGGCCATGTGTTCCGTGGCAGCGTGTTGTCGACCACGAGGACCACGTCACCGGCTTGAATGGGTCGCACGTCGTTCCGTGGCTCGCCGCGAGGTACCAACGTGGGCAGGTACTCGCGTAGCCATCGTCGCCAGAAGTGGTCAGCGAGCGCCTGACTAGCTCGCCATGTCCTCCGGTCGTCCTCTTCGCAGGGTCCTGTCGTCGGCAGCCCCTTAGACGACCCCAACAAGAAGTGGTTGGGGGTTAGGGCCTCGGGGTCGCTGGGATCCACACTGACGTGTGTCAGCGGTCGCGCATTGATCGAGAACTCAGCCTCAGTGAGCAGAGTCCTCAGTACTTCTTCCGCCGGCGCCTTCTCTCGCAGGGTCACGCTGAGCGCCGTCTTCACGGAGCGCACCATACGTTCCCACGCGCCACCTTGGTTGGGCGCGCCGGGAGGGATGAAGCGCCACTCCAAGCGATGCAGTAGCCCCTCATCTCGCAGGGCAAGCATCCACTCGGCGTAGGCGTGGCGTAGCTCCTGGTCGGCCCCGCGAAAGTTAGTCGCGTTGTCGGAGTACATCACTCTCGGCCAGCCTCTGCGCGCGGCCATTCGTCTCAGCGCCATGATTGCTGAGTCGGTGGAGAGTGAAGCGACAAGCTCGATGTGCACGGCGCGGGAGGTGAGGCACGTAAAGAGTGCGCCCCACCTCTTCTCTCGGCGGCGTCCTACCTTGACCATTATTGGCCCAAAATAGTCCACCCCACAGTTGGTGAACGGGCGGTGAAAAGGGTCAAGGCGGGCGTGTGGCAGGTCTCCTGTAGCTGGGGTTTGCGGCCTCGCCCGCCTCGTTTTGCAGAAGGCGCAGCTCCTCTCGACAGCGCGTACCGTGGGTCGCAAGTGAATGACCCAGTACCGCTGTCGCAGGTCGTTCGTCACACGCTCCCTATTGGCGTGGCCTGCAGCGCAGTGCTCCCGCAGCACGAGGAGCTTAGTCAGCTGATGACGGCCGTCGAGTATAATAGGCCGCTTCATCTCGGTCGGGGCGGGAGAGGCCTCGATCCGGCCCCTCACTCTTAGGACGCCGTTTTCCAGCACTGGATCCAGCCTGTACAATCGACTCGCCCTCGTGAGCGGGCGAGCAGACTGGATCTTCTTCATATCTTCCCCGAAGCTGTCCTCTTGTGCTTGTTTGATTAGTTCAGCCTCGGCGCGCTGGATATGATGATACTCCATCCTTGTTGCTCTTCGTCTGCAGATATCAGTGAAAGCGATCGCTCGAGCGACGGCTCTCACCAATACCTCATACTTTGAGAAGCGGGCCGGGTTCGGTAGCCAGCTATCTCGCTCCGTTTCTTCTCTCGTGTGAAGGACCTCCTCGTCCTCCTTGTCATCCGTCGACGTCGTGGGCCACTGCTCTTCTGGCAGGAGCAAGAAGTCCGGTCCTTGAAACCATCTATCCGTGGCGCAGATGGGCGTGTCGATGAGCCGAGTGGCGTCGTCCGCTACGTTGCTTGCAGTAGGCAGCCAACGCCACTCTTCTTTCTGGGTCAACTCTGCGATCTCTCCCAGCCGATGCGCAACGAATGGCGTGTAGCGTCGCACGTCGTGATGGATCCAGTGCACCACGGTAGATGAATCGGTCCAGTAGGTCGTCTGGCCGATGATGACTCGGTGCTCCCTTCTTATCGTCTCAGCGAGTCTTGCTCCAATCACTGCGGCTTGTAGCTCCAGGCGCGGTATAGTTTGCGCCCGACGAGGCGCCACCTTAGCTTTGGCGGCCACCAACACGACGTTCAGGCTCCCATCGACGTTTCTTATTCGCCAATAGGCCACAGCTGCGTAGGCTTGCTCGCTGGCGTCGCACAGTATGTGTAAGTCGACGCGTTCATACTTTTGCGTCACGTAACAGCGCGGTAGTCGCAGCTGAGCGAGTTCAGTCAGGCGAGCGAGCCAGGAGGCGAAGAGCTCGTTCTCTTCCTCGGGGATTTGCTCGTCCCACGTCGTCTGAAGGCGCCACAAGCTCTGCAGTATGATCTTCGATCGTATTGTGTAGTGGCTCAGCAACCCAAGCGGGTCGTATATGGACATCACGGCGCTGAGGGCTTCACGCTTAGTCGGGGCGCGCGTTCTCGCTCGTACTTCAGCCGGGACTCGGTTCATAGATGTGTTGAACCCCAGCTCATCGCGCTCCGCGTCCCAATGCAGCCCCAGAATCTTGCTCTCAGGCTGCTCACCCCCCAATTGTGTAGGAGAGGTGGCGTGCAGCTCGGTGGGCACGTCGCGTAGCACCGTCTTGTTGCTGGAGCTCCAACCTCGCAGCGTGAACCCTGCGTGCGCGTGCACTGCTCTGGTTTCCTCTACTGCCTTCCGTGCTTCTTCAGCGTCTTCATAGCTGGCCACCAAATCGTCCATGTAATGACTTCCTTTGATGGCCTCCAGCGCCCGCGGGTACTCCTGCCCATGTACGTCTGCGTTGTGGTTGCGAACGTAATGGGCCATGTACGGGGAGCTCGCGGCGCCGAATAGCATACTGGTCATCTTGTATTTCCTCGGCGGCTCTTGTCGGTCGTCACCTCTCCACAGGAACTGTTGCGCTGGTTGGTCCTCCGGCCTTATCCTGATTCTCAGGAACATCTCCTGCACGTCTGCTGTAATCGCTACCACCTTCTCTCGGAACCTAAATAGGATTCCTGGCAGCGACAGCAGTAGGTCGGGTCCCTCCAACAGTTCGTCGTTTAGGCAGACGCCGTTGCTCTTCGCTGCTGCGTCGAACACTAGCCTATGTTTGCCGGGCTTGTTCGGGTTCTGCACGGCGAAATGTGGCAGATACCAACAGATGGCATTCGCTCGCTCCGACCCGTCGCATGGCGTCGCGTACCCTTTGTCCAATAGGTTGTTAACCTGCTTGGAGTACTCAGCCGCGAACTGTGGGTTGGCGTCCATCTTCTGCTCGATCTTCTTCAGCCGGCGGAACGCTTGATTGTAGCTAGGCGGCATAGTGACCTCGTCTCGTCGCCATGGCAGCCCAACCTCGTACCCGGTGTCAATCTTCCTGATTGTCCTTCCGACTATGTCGATGGCCCGTTGATCGCTCGCCTTGACTCTCGGCCTTCCTTGTATGCCGAGCGCGTCGATCCTGAAGTGGGCTTCGACTAAGTCGTGGAGTTCCTGGCTGCATGCACCCGTAGTTCGGTTGGGCTCGTATACATGCAGCACGTTCCCTTCTTTGATGATGGTCTTGCGTGGTGCGGTTCCGTGCACCACCCATCCGAGTTGCGTTCTTGATGCTGCCGGTTGGTTAGGGCCGCCGATTCGGAGCTCGCGGGACACGATGCACTCCCAGTGGTCTGTACCCACTAGAAGCCCGGGGCGCGCCAGTTCGTAGCACACCTCTTCTGGGGTCAGGTCCCTCAGGTGCTCGTAATCCAGCAGCGTGTCGGGAATGGACTGTTGGTGAAGCCGGAGATCCTTCATGGTCCTCGCTCTGACCCTGTAGCTTTCGTCACTCTTCAGTCCCTTCACGTTGATATTCACTACTCGGCTGTCCATATCTCGCTGCGACATGTTGACCCCGCTCAGGTGGAGCGGCCGTGATGGCCCTTCTGCCCCGACGCTCGCCGCCAGTGCTTCGTCCACTAGGGTGATCGTGGCCCCTTCGTCTAGGAGTGCGTAGGTCTTGACCTCCCCCCGTGGTCCGGACACGATGACAGGGCACATCTTGAGCAAGACTGCCCGTGGCCCGGTAGCGGGTTGGGTAGCCACAGACAGGACCGCTTCCTCCTTCCGTGGTTCAGCCTTCCCCATGTCTTCCGTCTGCGCTTCGCGTACCGCTTGATGGAGAGTCGCATGATGCGGGCGGCGACATTGATCCACGCCGCACAGCTGCGCCTTGCAACTTATGCGCCTGTGTTGCTTCTGGGCGCATTTGAAGCAAATCTTATTAGATTTAAGAAAGCTCCATCGCTGCTCTACCGTTAGCGCCTTGTACTGCGGACACCGCGTCAACAGGTGGGCTTGCTCGCACTTAGGGCACTTGTCCTTTTCTTCTTCCCTTCCCTCGGTCGTAGTGAACACGCTCGCCTTCTTCTTGAGTGTCACGATGGGTCGAGTTTCCTTTCTCGGTGCGGCGGCGCTTGTAGACGGAGCGTACGTATATCGTAACGCTCGGTCCGCCTCTCGCATTAGAAACCGTGACAGCACGACGATTTCCGGATCCGTTGTCCCTTCTTGATCGTAGGCGTAGTCACACCAGCGGGATCGGAGATGCGGGCTGAACTTGTCCAGTACTTCCCGGGTCATAAAAGGGTTGAACAAGTAACCTCTTCGATCGATTGTTTGCAGTACGCAAATTATGTTCTGTAGCTTGACAGCGAAACTGTTGAGTTCTGTGGCCGATGTACCAGGTTTTGGAAGCTTCTTGAGGTCATCCAGTGCCCGGTCGATGATGACTTCCGGTCGTCCGAAGCACTGCTCAAGAGTCTTCATAATGACGCCTGGATCAGTGGCCGTATGTAGAAGGGCGGCCACGGCGTCTCTTGCTTCTCCTTTGAGGCAGCTTCTCAGCCTTTGTACGTTCTCGGCTGCTGTAACCTGGTACATATCTGTCGAATCTCGTACAGCCGCCTTGAATGGCAGCCACTCGTTGGCCGCTCCGGAGAATGTAGGTAGCTCCGTGTGCCTAGGCCTAGGTCGGGCCATTTTTTCTAGTGTTGCTGCCAAGTGCTCAAAGCTGTCCTTTGCTCTTATGGGGGTCGGCGATCTCGTTCTAGACACGAAGCGTATCTGTTTGGATTCTCTTGGTCCCTCCTCCCCCCGTGAGTTGAGGGGGTTCGTCCTCAGCCATTCATCCACCATTTGATGAGGCTCTTCGCGTGGACGAGAGGGCTCTTGTTCCTCTTGTACGCTTTCTTCATCGTTGATCGCTGACACCTCCACTGCTAGTCTCTTCTTGACTAGCTCTTCTTCCAGTGCCAGTTTCTGGGTCCGGATGGCTGCTAGCTTCTCTGCAGCCTCCAGTTCCGCTATCCGTAGCCTTGTTGTGACGCTTGTCGTCGACCGTTGCGACCTCATTGTCCTGGTCGGTGACGTCATTCGCTGTCGGATCGCGGTGTTTGTCGTCTGTGCACTGGAAGGCCCCGCTGCGCTGTTGTGTGCCATTCTCGGAAATGGTGATGCTGGTGGGTCCGGTGAGAGTCTTCTTCTTCGCTCCCGTTCGATCAGCTCCGCTTCCTGGCGGCGCGCCTCCTCTTCTTGGACGCGTCGCGCTTCCTGTTCTTGGATGCGTAGCTGTTCTTCTATCTCGGTTGCGTCTCCCTGGCTCCTTGTGAACACCATCTTGAGTATAGCCGCACGTTCAGTTTGGCAAGGCGGGTTAGTACCTCTTCGGTTCGGTACTTCAGGTGAAACCGGTCGGCTCGGTTCGGTAAGCCGGTCGGGTTCAGTTGTGTTGAAGCCGGTCAGGTTCAAGACCGGTTAGGTTCGAAACCGGTCCTGTTCCGTACAGCTTTGTTCTTACCGCAGATCTTCTTACTTCGTCTGCAGCTCGGTGACAGCCGGGTTCCTTTCTTCGCTCTTGTATCCGCTGCTTGATGGACCAGACTGTAGTGGGCCTGGTTGCCGCTGGTTCTTGGTTCTTTATCCGGGCTCGTAGGACCAGACTGAAGTGGACTTGGTTGCCGCTGGTTCTTGGTTCTTTATCCGAGCTCGTAGGACCAGACTGAAGTGGACTGTATTTGGTTGTTCGTTGGAAGAATGAAAATACTGTCGTGATTCGTATCTTCAATTTTATTCCTTATTGTTATTACAACTGTATGTTATTACAATTGTAGAGCTGAAGACTGACTGTGTCCGACTGTGTCTCTGCCTCCAAACGGTCCGACCTTTATACTCAGACCGCTAGGCGCGAACAATGGCGCCCCTCTCTCTCAATGGCGCTCGGGTATGGCGTCATAGAAATGCCGTAATTATCAATATTATCTTACTTAAATCTACACAAATTATACATTTCCTTAATCTACATACTTAATTCTACCTAGGAAACATATAAAGCTGTAAAAAGGTCAACACAAAAATCTTATCTAACCTAGATTCCTCCCTACTTATGAGCTATCAAAACATGCATAATCTTACCTAATTATCTACGTTTTCTCTAGTTCTTATATGTATTACAGTAGTTCTCATATGTTTTGTACTCATACTTTTAAACTCACATGGAACCTACATCAATTATATTTTAACATTCACGTGTTATTTTTAGTACCACGAAAAGAGAAATTTACACTAACTAACGGGATATCATATTTTCTCACGCAGACCCCGGTAATGTGTTTTGGGATAACAACAATAGTCCATTCAAGGTTTTATTAAGGCGGCGTACGGGTCTGCAGACAATAAGCATTTATAGTTATTTATTTTTCAAAGCGGTAAACCTTTGACAAACAAGGCGTTCACCGTTACGGAGCCATTAAACATGGATTGTTTCTTTATTTTTACAAAATGCCGACAACGGTCAGGGTTATTGCTTCATTCAAAGATTCGTTAAAAAGACCCAAACACATGTTCGCCATAAACACCGTTATAGGTCTACGTGGGAAGCCCTTATGCTAAAAAATCACCACGCAACGTACAAAGCCATGCGTCCGTTACAAAGTGATAAACTTTCGTATGAATACCTACCCTTCTCATTCATATCTATCCTCTCTAGATAAGTTTTCCGCAATTTATGCTTTGTCATAATTTAGGACAACGAACAGTGTATGAAACATCAAAGGTATTTGGAAATACAAATGATGCTATGCTGCCTAAAGAAAGGGGCTACATTTAATAGAGAAAGGTTTATACCTCCTGGTATAACGCAAAAAACCTTACGTGACATTACTTTTTTTTTATTTTTATTTTTATCTATAGGCTTTTTCGCCTGAATCACACCTCCCAAAAGTCTCTTTAAGGAATTTCGTTTCAAAAATATAATTTGGATCTCATTTCCTAGGAGGTAGAAAGGGAAGCCTTTGCCACTACAGGAGTGGAACAGACTGAAAATAAAATAAATAAAATCCTACTTGTCAACTTCTGAACGGAAAAGGGCAGAGAATCCACTTAGTGCGTTACCGCCTCCCCGTGGTATCGTTTTCGACGTTCGCCGTCAAAAGCTAGTATTATATAAGGGTATCTTTTTGTAATTCTACCTATACTGAAATCCCCTCACATGCTTACATTCTATTGCCCTCTCATGTAATTGTAATTCTTCCATTCTAACAGCAATGTGTTTGTCTTATTTGTAGGTGAGGCGGCGGCATGGAGGACGACGTGACGTTCCTGTTCCAACTGGGCGTAGTACGGGACGCGGTGGCTGCGCCCGCACATCTGCTCACCCTCGCACATCTCAAGGACCTTGCTGTCAAGTTTGTGCATGACAAGGTAAGGTTTGAGGGTGCTGTCAGGAATAAAAGTTATTTGGAGTCCTGTCAAGTACAATGTGGCTAAGCATTCAAACATAGTATCCCACATTGACCAAACAGAAGAAGTCGTAATTAACTATTATAGTTTGGAGGGGAAACAAGGATATCACAGATTTTTTACTAACGCAGTTCAGTGCATCCATCCACGTCTTGAACGATGAAACTCTTTTTCCGCTGCCTGCAATTACCTATCCAGTTAATTCAAGGTTGGCGAAAACATTTTTCTCCCTTCTTCCCTTCCCTTTGAGCTAAGAAAGTTTCTTCCTGCTATGGAAGGCATCAAATTGACAAATTAAATGGGCAGTAAAGAGACGTATAAACGTGAGTGAAGCAAAAGCAGTATGTAAGGATCTTTTTTGTTGGTCTGAGGTAAGGAAGGCGTTCTGCAGTTTCTCCCTACCCCCATAGGAAAAAGGCGTGAGTTTATGTATGTATGTATTCAAGAGACCTAAGGAAAAATTAGATTGTAACTTCAAATCAAAACTCCCACTTGATCTTCTATGTCTATAACGGGTAACACTTCCACAGATACCAGACAACGGCCTAAACCGGTTATCGGACCGGATCCTGCTGTTCCGGCACGACTACTGCTCTCCCAATGTGCTGCAACTCATCAACTCCGCGTCTGACGTCACCGACGAGACCCTCGTCGAGATCGTGCTCACTGCCAACCGTGAGTATGGATGTCAGTAGTTCTCACTACTATGACCGTAAAACATTGTATGAAACGAAAATTGTTGGCAAGAATCATAGATTGAGATAAATAAACGTTACTTAAAACGTGCTATGGCTAAGCACCATTACTGTCTCTAACGCGCTACTTTCAAGTACAAGGGCAAAACAGAGTCAGCACTATAAATATCTAAATAAAAACAAATGCTTCAGTTTCACCCTGTAAAAATGTGACACTTATCCTAAATCAAACTTCACCTAAATCCATATTAATTGGCATGAGAAGAGAAATTGGATCCCATACATAATGTTAACATACATACCTAATTCGTAAAGTTTGGGTGTCTCATCTCTCTTCGTAACAATATACCTATTATATGTTGTTCCAGCGCTGCTATGCGACGGAGGGGCGGAGGCTGCGCCGGCGCCGCGGCCGCACGCGCTGGCCGTGCACTCGTACAAGGCGCCCACCTTCTGCGACTTCTGCGGGGAGATGCTGTTCGGACTCGTCCGCCAGGGGCTCAAGTGTGAAGGTAAGACCCAGCCGTCCGCTATTATAGTTTAGTCAAGCCAGTGAGACAAACTTGTGTCTGTAGCTGACCGGAGGCTACATCCAGTTAGACTACCAACGTAACTAGGAAAAGCTGGGCAGGTGTTTAAGTGCTCAGTAAATACTTAGCTGCAACGAAAGTCATGTGACTTAACTACGGGATGACTGTAAAGATGACAGCCGTTGCATCGGTTTGGGGTTTCATCTTTACTTGATTTTGTTACGAACTGGGGCCGTCTCTTGATATGCCATCGAGTGCTAATATTTATTATGCCTTTGGGTATGACCGTGAATGGATATTTAAGAAGCAGAGGAAAAATTAAAAAAGGACAGATGGAATGTTTAAAAGATCTTATGGTCAGAAAGGGGTTAACACTTAGCATTAAACCTGTATTCGCCGAAGGGTTTGGTAGATTCTGGCAAACGAAAGTAGACACTCGATTTATTTGCAAACTTTTTATATGGCAATGCTATACTCGTACTAATGTCAACCCCAATTTTCAGTATGACGAAATTACGACAGAAAGATTAAGAATTAAAACAAAGTATCAACTATTAGGTTGATACTTTGTTTTAATTCTTAATCACTATTTTCATCTTTTTGTAAAAATTATTTCTCTATTTAATAATTTAAAAAGTGTCATTATTAATGTAGAAAACAATGATTCCTGTGACTCTTATGAATCTATTCACACGGAAGTTTTAGATTCAGATTTTGATTAATAGTGAATAAACCAAAATTATTATAGAATACTGTTGCTTTTTTTAATTCAGATATATATTTCTAACTAGTATTTGCTTGGTGCGCGAGCTGCAAGCAGCTCGCGTGTTGTTGTCCCTACACCTACCCTACAACTACCCTATACCTACCCTACACCTACCCTACACCTACCCTACACCTACCCTACACCTATCCTACACCTACCCTACACCTATCCTACACCTACCCTACACCTACCCTACACCTACCCTACACCTACCCTACACCTACCCTACACCTACCCTACACCTACCCTACACCTACCCTACACCTACACTACACCTACCCTAAACTTTGTTCCAAAAAACATAACCCTAATGTTTGATTGTCGTCGCCAGGCACTGAGTTTCGCTTCACCCACTCAACCTTCGTTACGCTACGGAGGTCGCCGGCTCGCTTCGCTCGCCACCTCCCCCCTGCGCTGCACTCGGTCGCGTAGGTTCGCTCCACTCGGGATCCCTACGCTGAATCCGTAAAAGAAAAAAAAAAAAAAATTCGCCAAAACGGGGGGGGAGGGGGGAGAAGGGGGGCAAGGGGGTCAACTTTGAAAACTGGTTCGTTTGTGACTATAGCATTGCCCCTTTATATGAATCTGAAAAAAGAAATGTTCCAAGTCTCTCAACTTCCGAGATCCGCTTAAAGGGGGGGAGAAGGGGGGCGAAGGGGTCAAATTTGAAAAATGGTTTTTACTTTTCCGAGCCTCCTCTAAACGAATCCGTAAAAAAAAACAAAAAAAAAGATTCGCCAAAACGGGGGGGGGAGGGGGGAGAAGGGGGGCAAGGGGTCAACTTTAAAAACTGGTTCGTTTGTGACTATAGCATTGCCCCTTTATATGAATCTGAAAAAAGAAATGTTCCAAGTCTCTCAACTTTCGAGATCCACTTAAAGGGGGGGAGAAGGGGGGCGAGGGGGTCAACTTTGAAAAATTCTTTTTACTTTTCCGAGCCTCCTCTAAACGAATCCGTAAAAAACAAAAAATACGGGTACCTTAGTTTCCGAGATACGATAGAGGGGGGGAGGAGGGGGGAGGAAAAGGGGAGGTTTGGGACTTTTCCCATACTCACGGGAGTTACTTGTTTACGAATCTGTCAAAATATACCCACCTCCCCCTTCACCATCTGGGAGAACAATTATGTCAATGAGTGAGTGAGTCAGTGAGTGAGTGGTAATGCAGTTTTATATAGTATAACTAGTATTTGCTTGGTGCGCGAGCTGCAAGCAGCTCGCGCACCAAGCAAATACTGTTGTTGTCCCTACACCCGCGTGTTGTTGTCCCTACACCTACCCTACACCTACCCTACACCTACCCTACACCTACCCTACACCTACCCTACACCTACCGTACACCTACCCTACACCTACCCTACACCTACCCTACACCTACCCTACACCTACCCTACACCTACCCTACACCTACCCTACACCTACCCTACACCCACCCTACACCTACCCTACACCTACCCTACACCTACCCTACACCTACCCTAAACCTACCCTACACCTACCCTACACCTTCCCTACACCTACCCTACACCTACCCTACACCTACCCTACACCTACCCTACACCTACCCTACACCTTCCCTACACCTACCCTACACCTACCCTACACCTACCCTACACCTACCCTACACCTACCCTACACCTACCCTACACCTACCCTACACCTACCCTACACCTACCCTACACCTACCCTACACCTACCCTACACCTACCCTACACCTACCCTACACCTACCCTACACCTACCCTACACCTACCCTACACCTACCCTACACCTACCCTACACCTACCCTACACCTACCCTACACCTACCCTACACCTACCCTACACCTACCCTACACCTACCCTACACCTACCCTACACCTACCCTACACCTACCCTACACCTACCCTACACCTACCCTACACCTACCCTACACCTACCCTACACCTACCCTACACCTACCCTACACCTACCCTACACCTACCCTACACCTACCCTACACCTACCCTACACCTACCCTACACCTACCCTACACCTACCCTACACCTACCCTACACCTGCCCTACACCTACCCTACACCTACCCTACACCTACCCTACACCTACCCTAAACTTTGTTCCAAAAAACATAACCCTAATGTTTGCTTGTCGTCGCCAGGCACTGAGTTTCGCTTCACCCACTCAACCTTCGTTACGCTACGGAGGTCGCCGGCTCGCTTCGCTCGCCACCTCCCCCCTGCGCTGCACTCGGTCTCGTAGGTTCGCTCCACTCGGGATCCCTACGCTGAATCCGTAAAAAAAACAAAAAAAAAAGATTCGCCAAAACGGGGGTGGAAGGGGGGAGAAGGGGGGCAAGGGGGTCAACTTTGAAAATGGTTTGTTTGTGACTATAGCATTGCCCCTTTATATGAATCTGAAAAAAGAAATGTTCCAAGTCTCTCAACTTCCGAGATCCGCTTAAAGGGGGAGAGAAGGGGGGCGAGGGGGTCAACTTTGAAAAATGGTCTTTACTTTTCCGAGCCTCCTCTAAACGAATCCGTAAAAAAAACTGAAAAAAAAATATTCGCCAAAACGGGGGGGAGGGGGAGAAGGGGGGCAAGGGGGTCAACTTTGAAAAATGGTTCGTTTGTGACTATAGCATTGCCCCTTTATATGAACCTGAAAAAAGAAATGTTCCAAATGTTCCAACTTTCGAGATCCGCTTAAAGGGGGGGAGAAGGGGGGCGAGGGGGTCAACTTTGAAAAATGGTTTTTACTTTTGCGAGCCTCCTCTAAACGAATCCATAAAAAAAACATTCTACGGGTACCTTAGTTTCCGAGATACGATAGAGGGGGGGAGGAGGGGGGGGAAAAGGGGAGGTTTGGCACTTTTCCCATACTCGCGAGAGTTACTTGTTTACGAATCTGTCAAAATATACCCACCTTCCCCTCCACCATCTGGGAGAACAATTATGTCAATGAGTCAGTCAGTGAGTCAGTCAGTGGTAATGCAGTTTTATATAGTATAATAACTAGTATTTGCTTGGTGCGCGAGCTGCAAGCAGCTCGCGTGTTGTTGTCCCTACACCTACCCTACACCTACCCTACACCTACCCTACACCTACCCTACACCTACCCTACACCTACCCTACACCTACCCTACACCTACCCTACACCTACCCTACACCTACCCTACACCTACCCTACACCTACCCTACACCTACCCTACACCTACCCTACACCTACCCTACACCTACCCTACACCTACCCTACACCTACCCTACACCTACCCTACACCTACCCTACACCTACCCTACACCTACCCTACACCTACCCTACACCTACCCTACACCTACCCTACACCTACCCTACACCTACCCTACACCTACCCTACACCTACCCTACACCTACCCTACACCTACCCTACACCTACCCTACACATACCCTACACCTACCCTACACCTACCCTACACCTACCCTACACCTACCCTACACCTACCCTACACCTACCCTACACCTACCCTACACCTACCCTACACCTACCCTACACCTACCCTACACCTACCCTACACCTACCCTACACCTACCCTACACCTACCCTACACCTACCCTACACCTACCCTACACCTACCCTACACCTACCCTACACCTACCCTACACCTACCCTACACCTACCCTACACCTACCCTACACCTACCCTACACCTACCCCACACCTACCCCACACCTACCCTATACCTACCCTACACCTACCCTACACCTACCCTACACCTACCCTACACCTACCCCACACCTACCCTACACCTACCCTACACCTACCCTACACCTACCCTACACCTACCCTACACCTACCCTACACCTACCCTACACCTACCCTACACCTACCCTACACCTACCCTACACCTACCCTACACCTACCCTACACCTACCCTACACCTACCCTACACCTACCCTACACCTACCCTACACCTACCCTACACCTACCCTACACCTACCCTACACCTACCCTACACCTACCCTACACATACCCTACACCTACCCTACACCTACCCTACACCTACCCTACACCTACCCTACACCTACCCTACACCTACCCTACACCTACCCTACACCTACCCTACACCTACCCTACACCTACCCTACACCTACCCTACACCTACCCTACACCTACCCTACACCTACCCTACACCTACCCTACACCTACCCTACACCTACCCTACACCTACCCTACACCTACCCTACACCTACCCTACACCTACCCTACACCTACCCTACACCTACCCTACACCTACCCTACACCTACCCTACACCTACCCTACACCTACCTTACACCTACCCTACACCTACCCTACACCTACCCTACACCTACCCTACACCTACCCTACACCTACCCTACACCTACCCTACACCTACCCTACACATTGTTCCAAAAAACATAAACCCTAATGTTTGCTTGTCGTCGCCAGGCACTGAGTTTCGCTTCCCCACTCAACCTTCGTTACGCTACGGAGGTCGCCGGCTCGCTTCGCTCGCCACCTCCCCCCTGCGCTGCACTCGGTCTCGTAGGTTCGCTCCACTCGGGATCCCTACGCTGAATCCGTAAAAAAAACTGAAAAAAAAGAGATTAGCCAAAACGGGGGGGGGGGGAGAAGGGGGGCAAGGGGTCAACTTTGAAAAATGGTTTGTTTGTGACTTTAGCATTGCCCCTTTATATGAATCTGAAAAAAGAAATGTTCCAAGTCTCTCAACTTCCGAGATCCACTTAAAGGGGGGGAGAAGGGGGGCGAGGGGGTCAACTTTGAAAAATGGTTTTTACTTTTGCGAGCCTCCTCTAATCGATTCCGTAAAAAAAACAAAAAAAAAAGATTAGGCAAAACGGGGGGGGAGGGGGGAGAAGGGGGGCAAGGGGGTCAACTTTGAAAACTGGTTCGTTTGTGACTATAGCATTGCCCCTTTATATGAATCTGAAAAAAGAAATGTTCCAAATGTTCCAACTTTCGAGATCCGCTTAAAGGGGGGGAGAAGGGGGGCGAGGGGGTCAATTTTGAAAAATGCTTTTTACTTTTCCGAGCCTCCTCTAAACGAATCCGTAAAAAACAAAAAATACGGGTACCTTAGTTTCCGAGATACGATAGAGGGGGGGAGGAGGGGGGGGGGGAAAAGGGGAGGTTTGGCACTTTTCCCATACTCACGGGAGTTACTTGTTTACGAATCTGTCAAAATATACCCACCTCCCCATCCACCATCTGGGAGAACAATTATGTCAGTGAGTGAGTCAGTGGTAATGCAGTTTTATATAATATAACTAGTATTTGCTTGGTGCGCGAGCTGCAAGCAGCTCGCGGCTTTGTCGTGTTTTTGAGAAGTATTCCTTAACCTACCCTACACCTACCCTACACCTACCCTACACCTACCCTACACCTACCCTACACCTACCCTACACCTACCCTACACCTACCCTACACCTACCCTACACCTACCCTACACCTACCCTACACCTACCCTACACCTACCCTACACCTACCCTACACCTACCCTACACCTACCCTACACCTACCCTACACCTACCCTACACCTACCCTACACCTACCCTACACCTACCCTTACCCTACACCTACCCTACACCTACCCTACACCTACCCTACACCTACCCTACACCTACCCTACACCTACCCTACACCTACCCTACACCTACCCTACACCTACCCTACACCTACCCTACACCTACCCTACACCTACCCTACACCTACCCTACACCTACCCTACACCTACCCTACACCTACCCTACACCTACCCTACACCTACCCTACACCTACCCTACACCTACCCTACACCTACCCTACACCTACCCTACACCTACCCTACACCTACCCTACACCTACCCTACACCTACCCTACACCTACCCTACACCTACCCTACACCTACCCTACACCTACCCTACACCTACCCTACACCTACCCTACACCTACCCTACACCTACCCTACACCTACCCTACACCTACCCTACACCTACCCTACACCTACCCTACACCTACCCTACACCTACCCTACACCTACCCTACACCTACCCTACACCTACCCTACACTTACCCTACACTTACCCTACACCTACCCTACACCTACCCTACACTTTGTTCCAAAAAACATAACCCTAATGTTTGCATTCGTCGCCAGGCACTGAGTTTCGCTTCACCCACTCAAC
Source organism: Orthosia incerta (assembly GCA_948252205.1). Lineage (NCBI taxonomy): Eukaryota > Metazoa > Arthropoda > Insecta > Lepidoptera > Noctuidae > Orthosia > Orthosia incerta. Next base: position 32,286,006 of record OX411747.1, on the reverse strand, counting down.
CTTCGTTACGCTACGGAGGTCGCCGGCTCGCTTCGCTCGCCACCTCCCCCCTGCGCTGCACTCGGTCTCATAGGTTCGCTCCACTCGGGATCTCTACGCTGAATCCGTAAAAAAAACAAAAAAAAAAGATTCGCCAAAACGGGGGGGGGGAGGGGGGAGAAGGGGGGCAAGGGGGTCATTTTTGAAAAATGGTTTTTACTTTTCCCAGCCTCCTCTAAACGAATCCGTGAAAAAAAACAAAAAAAAAGTTTCGCCAAAACGGGGGGGGAGGGGGGAGAAGGGGGGCAAGGGGGTCAACTTTGAAAACTGGTTCGTTTGTGACTATAGCATTGCCCCTTTATATGAATCTGAAAAAAGAAATGTTCCAAGTCTCTCAACTTCAGAGATCCGCTTAAAGGGGGGGAGAAGGGGGGCGAGGGGGTCAAATTTGAAAAATGGTTTTAGCTTTTCCGAGCCTCCTCTAAACGAATCCGTAAAAAAAACATACTACGGGTACCTTAGTTTCCGAGATACGATAGAGGGGGGGAGGAGGGGGGAGGAAAAGGGGAGGTTTGGGACTTTTCCCAAACTCGCGAGAGTCACTTGTTTACGAATCTGTCAAAATATACCCACCTCCCCATCCACCATCTGGGAGAACAATTATGTCAGTGAGTGAGTCAGTGGTAATGCAGTTTTATATAATATAATGTATTACCTACCTAAAGTACCTACCTATAGTAATTTTATTCAGACGAAGTAATATAAATAATTCTAAAGTATCAAATTAGGTTATTCCAGGTATTTCATACTAGTTTTTGGGGTTGCAATGCTGATATTTTTTAAATATGCCGCGTTGTTTCAGTCTCTACTTTCGTTAGCCAGACTCTAGAAGTGCTCCTATAGTACCCCCACTGATGATCATTTATCTAGCTTTCTCTTTGTGTTTAACCAGGATGCGGCCTAAACTACCACAAACGCTGCGCCGTGAAGGTGCCGTCAAACTGCACGTCTCCCGTGACCCCGGGCGCCGGCAGCCTCGGCGGTGCGGGGGGCACGCGCCGCGTGTCGGGGGGGGCCAGCCAGGCCGGCGCCGGCGGGGGGCGCAGTCCCTCCCGAGGCTCTACGCACAGCCACGCGTCGCACGACGACTCCACGTCGCTGGTAAGGCGCCTCGCTAGGCTCGTCACTGATAAAGACTAGGAAGAGTGAATAGGTTTCTTCTAGGCAAGCGTGCTTCACCGTCGACCACGTCATCGCTTACTATCAGGTGAAATAGTGGTCAAAAGCGAGCCTATATAAAATAATATAAGGAGGGGACGGATTTTGGGGGGTGTAGGGAATCTCTGATGAAAGAATTTGTGGTTGAAGTGGAGGAGTTATGGGTAATTATATGAGGTAGAAGTTGTTTTTTAAAAGTATTGAGTACAACGGTCACCTAAATTATAAGTAAAGCGACGGCGATAGACCTGGCTGATATTGCATTTCGAATATAACGGTCGCATAGCGCTTTTGGGAGAGCAATCAAAGATATTCAAATCAGAAATAGTAGTGGACGATCTTTAATACTCCTCTTTTATCAGGTGCTAACATATTTTTATCGTCAGTGGCAGAAAAGATAATAAATTTTAAAGGATGCAAAGCGCAAGTCAGGGAGGAGACAATATCTGAGTTCACGAATAGAAAGTTTGTCAAAAGCAGAATCTCTGTAACAACTGTAGTATAATTATTGTCACAACTTACAATGTAGTTAATTATTATAACAAATATTGATGATGTGATTGACTCATCATGAGTAAGAAATAAGTACATCTGTACTGAAGAATATTTCTACATTAATTGCAGTATTAAATACAATATCTATTTTCAAATTATATGAATATACAATGTAGGACTAACGAATGTGTCAAAAGTATTACTTCGCACAATAATATTTTAATAAATTTTATTTACACACAAGTTACATTCGTTTTGTAGATCTAACTTTGTTGTGAAAACTAAAACAAGTTGACTTGTCACAGTCATCCAAAGGAGGCGCTATCGAATCTCAAATGTTTTAATATTATTTTACTAGATGTAAGATAGAAGAGCATTCCAGAAATAGTTGTTGTTATTCAAATCTATAAATAAATTTTCAGTGACAAAACTGATTTTACATCAGTAATTTGATTTGTATTTATTACAATTTCTAGACACAATGAAATATTCTATTTAGTTAAAAGAATTATGCAACTTGATATTATCATAACTGGGTTTATCTTATGGACAGTTAAAATTAACCCTTTTAGTTTTAACTGTCCAAAACTAACATGAAAATGATTTTACATTAGTTTCTAAATATAAGCTAGACATTAATTAATAAGGTCATTTTCATATCTTAGATCTAAGGAGAAAAATTTAGTTGATTATATTTTGTCTATGCAAATGATGAAATCGCAGATTTAGTTAGCATAATACAATGAGTATTTCAGAGTCTTTAATTTTATAATACTAAAAGTATTAATTTTTATACAAGCATTGTTCACATTTTACTTTATTTTGTACAACTAACAAGAATCGGGTGGTGGGTAGCATTTGTGGAAAATATATTTTGGTTTTTAAATAAATGACATATTTTAATTTATTTCGTTTTATTTTCAATTCCCATGTTACCCATCATCCAATTCGAAAATAGCTTAAAAACTCAAGGGCAAGTGATTTAATTTGGGCTCTAAATGGTGAATCGATTAAACGATAACATTAACAAAGAAAAACAACAGAATTTTAATACTAATAAACATATGTAGGGGCAGAGGTCTTGTGGGCTCGCCTTGGATAATTATATAATCAGTTAATTTAAAGGCTGTAAAACATAAGCACATATATTTCATACATTTATGAAAATCAATTTGAGCGAGAAGATATTGTAGACACTAGACATTTATCTAAAAAGCTTTGCCAAATTAGTACCTACCTATCAAGAGTATCTCAGGAAAGAGCAGAGGTTTTATTGATCACGAAAACGAAACTTGCAACAGCAACATCTTGACACGCCTATATCGCCTTTCGATAAAGTGCCGAAGGCTTGGCAGCAAGCTAACGTACAGCCCGTGCCCAAGAAGGGCAGTTTTGCTGATCCGGCCAACTACAGACCCATCTCTTTTACGTCCATCATCTGCAAGAGTATGGATCGTGTGCTCAACGGTAAGCTCCTGACATACCTAGAAGCGAAAAATAGCCTCAGTGACCGCCAATACGGCTTTGGCCGAAATCGGTCCACTGGGGATCTTCTAGCGTATTCCATTCACATCTGGAGTGAGGCCATCGAGAGACACGGGGAAGCGCCGTCTCCCTCGACATCTCGAAGGCTTTCGACAGGGTCTGGCACGAAAGCCTCATTGGTAAGCTTCTTGCTTCGGTCTGCCTAGTGGTCTGTTTGATTGAATTGTGGACTTCCTGAGGGATCGATCCATCCGAGTGGTTATCGACGGCTGCTCGTCCGTTCAGTTAGATATCAACGCCAGAGACTGACCCTCAGAGGTCAGTGCTCTCGGCAACATTATTCTTGCTGCACATTAATGATCTGCTAAAACCTGGAACCTTTGGGTACGCAGACGACAGCACTGTTGCTGAGAGATACGTGTCCGGCGCACGGGCTATTGGACCTCAGATTCGGTCTTTCCGGGAGGCCATGGTTGAGCGCTTGAAACTTTGAGGGCGGTCTGCAAATAGGGTGATGCCAATCTGGTCAGTTTCAATGCTGCTAAGACCCAGGCGTGTCTTTTTTCCGCTAAAAAGAGCCAATTCCACCCGGCTCCATCTTTCCGTGGTGTAACCGTGCCGTTAACGTTACATCGACCCTCAACTTCGGTCCATTCATTGAGGCGAAAGCTCAGTTAGCTGCAAAACTGTTGGGGATTCTTGCAAAGGTGAGACGGTGCTTCACGCCTGAACAGCTGCTCAACTTGTGTGAAGCGCAAGTTCGGTCATACATGGAGTACTGCTCTCACCTCTGGGATGTATCTGCCAAATACCAGCTCGATGCACTTTGTGTCGATTGACAGACAGGCCAAGAGGCTTATTGGCAACGATGCACTGGTCGCGTCAAATCTCCAGAGCCTCGAACATCGACGCCGAGTATCGGTTTCATTTCGGGGAGTGTGCGACGGAACTGCACAATTTGATTCCGCCTAGCCCTTTCCATCATCGAACTACAAGGCGTACGGCCATGCGCCATCGGTACATGGTAGAAATCCCTCCCGTAGGCACAAAGCGTTTTGCTAATACTTTCATTGTGCGCACAGCTAAGGAGTGGAATTCCCTTCCGGAGTCTTTGTTCCCTGATAGCTACAACCTCGGAGTCTACAAGAGTGAATAGGTTTCTTATAGGCAAGCGTGATTCCCGTAGAACCCATCATCGCTTACCATCAGGCTAGATAGTGGTCAAACGCGAGCCTAAATATTAAAAAAATAAATATAAAACCAATTTAATCTATATCAGTCTGTATTTCAATAGGGAACTATCCGCAAAGCTGCGCTCAGATGGCGCCACAGGTTTCTGCGTAAACAAACTAGAGAAGGGCGTTTTCGGTTTTTTGCGCAAACGGTTATGTATGTGTTTTCATATCAATATCGAAAACGGTTTTCAGATATCGATATCAGTAGTACAGTTTGCAAAAGTTAAAATGTTATTTAGATGAGCAAACTAACAACGAACACGAAATAATACTTAGAAAGATAGGTAGCGCATATGGTTCCTAACGTTTGTGAAGTTTGCATTTTGTTCGTAGTTCGTACGTTTTCGCATTGCTACGGTTTGAAGTTTTGAATTGTTCGTTCTCACACGCTAGTAGATAGATAGATAAATCATTTATTTAGTGCACACAAAAGACACAACACAACACACAAAATCTTAATTAAATTATTACAATTTTCATGTAGGTATGTTTAAAAACAAAGTGCCAACATAAAAAGAAAAAGGAAACCGAAACAAAAGTAAAAGTGACACCAGTAACATTAATTTTGACAATCAGTTCAGTAAGGTTTTTATTAGATACAGCTTTTGTAATATCGGTTATTTTGATATCGATATGATATGATATCTAACACATATCCGATATAAGTTACGTTTAGATACATCGAACACATCTCTTAAAAAAAAACTGTCAAAGTCCAGCGACAAAATTTCGCAGTTTATGTTTATCAAATCAAATCAAATCATTTTTATTTGCTCAAACATGAGTACCATACATACATAACAAATTGTCAGCATGAAGAGATGTTAGGATACAAAATGAACGTCATGTTTACCTTGGATAATGGCATGCAAATATTAATTTAGAATACAAATTAAAATACATAAAAGAATGTCATATTTAGTAATAATAAAAAATTAAAATAAATGTCGTGCAAATGTCAATAAAATAATACAAGTCAACATTATGCTGCTAGAATGTCAGAGTAAAATAATAAAAAAGAATAAAGATATTAATAGTTATTTATGCTACAAGTGCGGGAAGTAGGTGATTTTCGATGAGTGGCATTTTTATTCACGAGCGAGCGAAGCGAGTGAGTGGATAAATCGACACGAGTCGGAAATCATCTTACGCACGTGTATCATACAACATTTTACTATGCATTGTGCGAGGAAATAAAAAAATATATCTGAACCAAGCAAGAAATTAATAAAATGGCGCTTATTCAAGGGCGCTCAGCATATCCACAGATTAACTAATAGTTCATAGTTCTACTGCGCATGTGCAATAGCTGTCACGTCATAACGCAAAAAGGCACGAGCAAAATATTAATTCTGCCAAACATATTTAATGAATAATTAAAATTAATTTATTGATCAAAATCTAAATCTAGAGAAATTAAAAACGCCTTAAATGACGTATTAGTTTTGTTTTACTTTTTATATGAATGATAATCTGTACTTAACTAATTTTAAAACTTTTCTCAAATAATAAAAACTCTATGCGGCGGGCTGACGTTGGAGTTAAAAATTAAAAAAGTACAGGAAAGTAAAAAGCACTAGTAAAAAAAAGTGACACTTTCCGCACAGTTTGGCTGCTTGGAAAACGCTCTTTTCGAGGACATGCATTGTAAAATAATAAATCAATTCAAAATAATCATTCTAGAATGTCAACTCAAAATTATTAAAAAAATGTCAGGATATTAAAATATTGAATGTGCAAAATGCAAATGTCGTGAAAAATCGTGCACATTTCAATAAATAATACTTATCAAGGATGTGATACTAGAAAGTCAGAGTAAAATAAAAAATGTAAAGATATTAAAACAATAAGTCAAAACACAATAATCAATCCAGAATGTCAGAATAAAATTTTATAAGAATAACCATACCATCTAAACAATAATATAAACATTCAAGCATTCAAAAGGAGTCTGTCAAAAAGTCATTTATATTATAATAACACTTGTCTGTTAGTAAATTTCGAATCTTATTTTTAAATTGATTTGTTGTCATAGCTTTATATGACTGTGGTATTTTGTTGTATATTTTCGGGGCCATACAAAAAAAGCTTTTCCCCATGAGGGCAGTTTTCGCCGAGTGCAAACACAGTTGACTATTGTCACGTCTGTTACGTGGAAAAGTGTCAGATAGTCGTGGAAAGTGATGGGGGTTAGACTTTACAAACGATGCAACTTCAAAAATATATAAAGAGGGTAAAGTCAATAATTTGTATTTTTTAAACAATGGTCTGCATCTTTCTGTCATTTGTAATTTAAACATAGCCCGAATACACCTCTTTTGAGCTTTAAACGCTATTTCTCTGTCCGTAGAGTTACCCCAGAATATTATACCATAGCGCAGAAGTGATGACACCAATCCATGGTAAGCTGTCACTAAAGCATCTGGGTTAAGTTCTGAAGACAGTTTGTACATGACATACGCGGATGAGCTCAGTTTTTTGCTTATATATTCAATATGCGCTTTCCAGTTCAATTTTGCGTCTATCATAACACCAAGAAATTTTGTGTCGTCGACTTTATTTAATACTGTGCCATTGTAGAGTGCTTTAATGTCAATATCAGCATGCACCCGTTGACTAAAATGCATTATCGTCGTCTTATCTAAATTAATTTTAAGATTATTCCTATCTAACCATGCTATTATTGATGTCAAAGTTTCATTAATGTCATATTCATAAACGTCCTTATTATTACATGTTATAGTCACGGTGCTGTCATCTGCGAATAGGGTCATGGGGTGGTCAATAGCAGCAGGCAGGTCATTGATATATAGGATAAATAGTAGTGCTCCAAGCACGCTCCCTTGTGGGACACCGTAAATAGGCGTTCGTTCGCCAGATACGTAAATTTCCTCTCTTTTTGTCTTAGTATTTATTTTTGTTATTTCCGTGTACTGTTTTCTGTTAATTAGGTAAGACTCTATAAGGTTAAGTATATTTCCTCTTATGCCATATGCCTCTAGTTTCTGCAGTAGAACGTTATGGTTTACATAATCAAAAGCTTGCGTCATATCACAGTAAATAGCGCATACTGGGATTCTAACGTCCATCTTTATCATTACCTTATGCAAGAAGTCATAAATAGCCATATTGGTTGTCCTGTTTTTCCTAAATCCCTTTTGCTCATCGATTAAAATGTGTTTCTTCTCAAAGTATGAGTACATCTCCTTATAAATATATTATAAAATATAAAACAAATAGTGAAAGAAAAATGAAGCTAACTAACTGTTCCAATATTATTATTTGGTTTTTGAACACAAGTTATCTTAAAAACAGTAAAAAAGAGTTCGGTAACCACAAACAGTAGTAGACGCCATGTTGTTATGTTTTTGTTTACTCAGAGCCGTCAAGCGCCATCTGGCGGGAGCATTTGGCAGTAATGTTCCCTATTCGCCTAGGTCCTCTTGGGTTCGATTCGCAGGTCGGCCAGTGTTGATATCACTATCAGAATTTTCTCAGTAATAGGGTCCCCTATTACATAGGACTTCGTAATTGGCGAAATTGTGGGTATTACTATAAACTGCCGGTCAACCTTTCGGAGAGTTCAGACCACTGCAGCTCACGTCCAGGCGGCAGGTGTGATAGTTTTAGTTTATCATTCTGTGATTTTGCGCTAGTTAATATAATTCGACCCATAACAACCCGAAAACTAGGAAGAAGGTTGGACCAAGAAGAGGAGTTATAATTGGACCCTCCAACCCTCCACAGCTAGGCAAGCACTCGCGCTCGCCATCCCGCACGGGCTCGCTGGGCGGCTGGAGTGTGGGCTCGGCCGCCAGTGGCGCCGCCATCCCGCACACGTTCGAGGTGCACTCGTACACGCGCCCCACCGTGTGCCGCCACTGCAAGAAGCTGCTGCGAGGGCTGTTCAAGCAGGGCTTCCAGTGTAAAGACTGCCACTACAACGCGCACCGCAAGTGCATCCCCTTCATACCGAAGGACTGTAACGGAGAGATACGCGACCAGCATAGTGAGTGTGGTAAATATTGTTTTGATGTGTTTCTGCATGGCTTTAGTGGTTTTTGAAATTTAAATCGAAATAGTATAATTAAACTATTCATTCGTTGCAAAAGTTGTTCTATTGAGTAAGAGCTACCGCTGAGCATGAGTCCTGGATTCGATGCCCGGGTACGGCAAAGTGTTATTCCATCTAGAATTTCTCTGGTGAAATCTTCGATCAATAATATACTAGATAAACAATCCCATAAAAAACTTCTCTTTAAAACTGATTCCAATTGTGTTTAGGTAATTCTAAGAATTCTAGTTGAAATAAATATACATTAATGCAAATTCAACCTTAAATGCAATGTTTAAAGTTGCATTCACAAAACTATGTACCTAAAAAAGCAATTTTTTTTTTATGAGATTGCTTCGCTGCTCAACATACATCAAACCAAATATAGTCTTATACGCATGTTTTAAAGCCTAAATTACAAAGTTCCGAGACAGTCGGTGTTTTTCACAATAGTCGGCACGTTGTCGACGTAAACGTTGGTCAAACAATCATAATATTTGGTAATTGATTCATATTTATTATTTAATTCGGTTTTTACTTTATGAAAAACACTCAATGATATAAACTTACTGAAAAAAAGATATTCCTTACAAAATCAAGGTATTACGGTAGTTATTTGCACAATTTTTGAACGCACATTGTGTCATTTTTAATGTCTTAATGTTGGCTATGATTGGACCATACTAATTTGAAATAAGACCACAAACGTATTTGTGGCCATATTTTTCGGCCCGTTTTTGAAGCGCTGGCCGGGCCATCTAGTGTATTATTGATCGAAGGGCGAAATGAAATAATATATTTCGCCAGGCAGATAAAGCATATCCTTAGCTCTTCAGGACGCTTGAAAACACCCACCCACTGCAGCTTAAAAAAATCGTAGGGCTTAGTGCTAGTTTAAAAAAAAATACAAATACATATGAAAAATTCTAAAACAAATCCATTTTCATTATTTTCGTCAGATGGCGCTTATTCAGTTTAAGCTGAAATTAAAGTTTACGTTAGCGCGATTGAGTAAGTTAAAAAAACTGGCCAAGGGCGAGATGCACTCGCGCACTAAGGATTCCAAACCATTATCGCAAACACGGCAAAAAACACGTTTGTTGTATGGGAGCCCCACTTTAATATTTATTTAATTCTGTTTTTAGTATTTGTTGTTATAGCGGCAACAGAAATACATCATCTGTGAAAATTTCATCTGTCTAGCTATCACGGCTCATGAGATACAGTTTGTAATAGACGGACAGACAGACGGATCGTGGAATGTGCTGACAGAAGCTAGTAATGTGTAAATGTGTAGGTGAGTACCAGGACAGCAGCGCCGGCAGCGAGCTGTCGGAGTCTGCGCGCCTGCCCGACGACGAGTCGGACGATGGCGGGACAGAAGCCGCGGAGAGCGCCGCCGGGGACGACGGTGAGGTAAGCAATAAGAAGCAATAACACCAGGACTGTTTTTCAATAAACCTTGTCTTAATGATACAAGGACTGTTTTTCAATAAACCTTGTCTTAATGATACAAGGACTGTTGTTCAATAGGGTAGATTCCTGAAAAAATATATTAAGTCCATCAGTTAGATTAAGTTCCAAAAAATATTGGTCATATGTTTTTTCTTTTGACGATTAAACAAAAAATAATGACGATACAGTACACAGTACATAAACATTTCGCGTGACGTCACTCTTTAGTATACTTATACCTAGAAGTTTTGAAATGGTGGACCAACGTGACGGAGCTCCTCAAGAAGATGAAATTGTCTGAACCACCAATCCTCGACAGAACGTTTTGATGCCGTGATATAAGGAGAGCCGACCCCACCTAAAGTGAAGGCTAGGCAGAAGAAGATTGATTTAATAAATCCCTAAGACGACTCACTGTCCCAAAAAATACGTGCCTATTGTCTTTGATAATATGACTGATAGACCAAATCGTTTCTTTTGAGTCCAGTAATTGAGTTATCATTTTACATGTGCAGGTGGAGCTCCGGCGCGGGCGGCGCTCGGACGAGCCGCAGCGCGACACGCTGCCGGAGCGCTCCGCCAGCCGCCCCAGCAGGTGAGCTAGCCTCTGTACGCTAGTGTGTGGTGGTGGGCCGTGTCGCTGTCTCTTGTCTCTTCCTACTGTCGCTTATCTTAGCTAGGTGTTGGTTATGTCACCGGATTATTGCAAACTCTACTAAGTTTATGAACTATCTAGAGACACTATAAAAATTTGAATGAAAATTTCGAATAGAATAATACGACCAATCCGTGAACCAGTCTGCAATCTATCTGTTATGGTGTGAGTGTGATAGTTAAATTGCAAACACGTCTAGGAGTCTTTAAGTCAAGAGTGAATGGGTTTTTTCTAGGCAAGCGTGTTTCACCGACGACCACATCATCGGTTACCATCAGGTCAGATAATGGTCAAGCCCGAGCTTACAGACTATTAACAAAAAATATGTCCCTCATTGGTCGGTTTGGTACCAGAACTTACAAAGCTCACTTAAATGCCATGGTGATCATGGTTTATTGATGTAATGTTATAAATTAAATGGACCTCCCACAGTCGATAGTTCCATTTTAAGGGTTAATGTTCATAATACAAAAACTGACTATAGAAACTCGGTCGGCTCGGTTAAAACTGAAATAATATGAACATAATGCTTACAACAATAAGGTTCTTAGTTGGTTGAAACATTTGATCATATTCGCTTTTAATCAAAATCATAATAATCATAATCATTGCTCAAACATGAGTACAGTACACACAACAAATTGTCAATATGTAAGAGATGTAAAAAAAAAGGTAAATACAGAGCGTCATGTTTGCCTTAGTTATTAATGGCATGCAAATATTAATAATAGAATATAAATCAAAATAATACAATTCAAATCAAAATAATAAAATGCGAAACATTATAATAAAATTCAAATCAAAATAATAATTCCAAAATGTCATGTCAATCGATGATTTAAAAAAAGTGCAAATATTAAATTATCATTCTAGAATGTCAGTAAGTTTATTAAACATGTCAAAATATTAAATACAATTACGGCATTTATTCTAGTTTGTCACGTTTATTCAAATTTACCAGTTCAGTTAGGTGTACCTCAAGGCTCAATACTGGGTCCATTCTTGTTCTTAGTGTATATCAATGACTTACCGTTCTTTTTAAAGGGTATCTGTGAAGTTGTACTATTTGCAGATCTTATTTTTAAAGTTGACAGGAATAGACATGATTTTGACGATGTTAACAGTGCACTCTCAATGGTTACGGATTGGTTTACAACAAATAACTTAGTTCTCAATTCCAAGAAAACGAAATGTATAAAATTCGCTTTACCGAATGTTAGAAATCTAGGACCCAACATCGTGTTAGATAAAGAGGTGCTTGAAACTGTGGGCTCGGCAGTTTTTCTGGGCATAACAGTAGATGCCAAACTTCAGTGGGGCCCACATATTTCAAGTCTAGCGGGAAGGCTTAGCTCGGCCGCCTACGCTGTCAGGAAAGTAAGACAGTACACTGACGTTGATACTGCTCGATTGGTCTATTTTAGTTATTTCCATAGCGTTATGTCCTATGGCATTCTGCTGTGGGGCAAAGCCGCTGACATTCAAAATATATTTGTTCTTCAAAAACGAGCAGTTCGAGTAATTTACCAGCTAGGTGCCAGAGTTTCTCTAAGAGATTTTTTTAAAGATATTGTTATTCTCACAGTGGCATCACAATTTATCTTCGCCAATATCTTGTATATTAGGCAAAATATACACTTTTACACTAAAAACAGTGATATTCACAATATTAACACCAGAAATAAGGAAAAATTACGAGCTCCTTTTCACCGGCTTCATAAGGCTCATAACTCATTTGTTGGGCTTGGTATAACCTTTTATAACAAGTTACCCTCTGCTCTTCTAGATTTGCCTTTTAATGCGTTTAAAGTTAAAGTAAAATCAAACCTTTGATCAAAGGCAACTATTCTATTAACGACTACTTAAACGATAAAAATAGTTGGTCGCTGTGATTAACTCAATACAATGTTTGTGTTCTTTCTCCAGTATTAGCTTTCCTACTGATTACTTATTACTGGTTATATGACTTATATAATTGTTTTTTTATTTTGACAGTTTATGTCAATTTATTTTAATTTAATTGTCATATTATTGACATAATCGACTCACTACAATGTTTTTTTTTTTTGTATTGCAATATGTGGTTAGCTAGCGACCTCGACAGTGGATCATATATTATTCTTGCCTAACTGTTGATTAATTTTTACTTCGATGGTCCTAGTTTATCATAATTATGTGACTTCGAGTTACAGCTGTATTAGCTATATGCACGCCCTTTTTTCCTGGAGGCTTTATAATTCGGGTACTAAGTTCCGTTTGCGTTTTTATTTTTAGTTTTTATTTTCGCTTGAGTTTAGATTTCGATGTTTTTGTTGGTATATTGGCGTGTGCTAGCTGTCATTATGGCAAATATATTTTAATTGAATTTTTTGTGTTGAGTAATGTAAATTATTTGCATACTATTGTATATAATCAAGTTTTTGTTTTTTTTCTAACTGAACAGACAGCTGTGCTGCTGGGGAGTTTGTTGCGCCACTTCTTCTTCCCAGCAAAAGCACTAGGAAGTGGTGAAGGGCGGGCGTTTTTGGGGGACTGTCTTATGTAATTTTGACGTTCGGAAAGTTGATGATTTTCAGCCTAGTTTGAATAAATGACTTTTGATTTTTGATTTTTTTGAATTTTGAATATGAATTAAAAATGACGTTCTAGAACGTCAGAACACAAAAATTAAGTATATAAAAAAAAATAGAAAATAAAAATAAAAATGTTAACATAATAAAATAATAAATCAAATCAGAACAATCAATTGTAGCAGTAAATTATTAAAAATATCAAGATTATAAAAAAAATTCATTTAAAAACTAATTTACGTTATAATAAGCTTTATCTGCTAGGAAATTCTTAACTTTCTTTTTAAATGCTAAATAATTTAACTGCTTCCAGCTTTTTGGAAATTTATTGTAAACTAGCTGTGCCCGCGGCTTCGCTCCCGCGGCTGCCTACCCTACTTACCTACCTACCATTTTCATTTCTATATCTTTTCCGCGGAGAATCTTAACACCGCCATTCAGAAAATGGCTTCAAATGCACAACGCCATCTATCGAATATCGAGTTCAACTGTCCGAGTATCTGAATTGCGTGTGTTGTGATAATTTTACTTCTTGAACACTTTAAATTCATCTAACTTTTGATAGAGTTAACCGATTGCGATGAAACAAAAACTAAGTAATTCTTCAAGTTACGCACATTTTTTATGTATAAAAGTTATGTACATTGGTTTCGTACATTTCACGTGATGCGTGCACAAATAAACAGACAAAAAATCCAAAAATTCCGGCAATTGGTTCTGTTGGTTATCCTTTAACACCCTGGCTATTTTTTTGGAAATATTTTCGATGTACAAAAATTATTTTTCTACAGATGTATTATATGTATGGATTTCTGGAGCCATGCAAAAGACACTTTTACGCATAAGTGCCGTTTTGTGCGGATGTTGACAAATTTGAGTATTGTCCGTCTGTTACGAGGAAAAAAGGCATGGCAATGTAAAAAATTGTGTTTTAGAAAATAAGGCTTGCAGCTCGTAGTGGTTTCAAGTTTAAACATCGACCGAATGCACGAATTTTGAAAACTAGTTGCCTATCAGTCGAGTTACCCCAAAAGATGATGCCGTACCTTAAGATGGACTCCACTAGGCCGTAGTATGCAGTGAGCAAAGCATCAACACTAACTACTGCAGTGAGTGTATACAGAGCATATGCTGAGGTACTTATTTTCCTACTGACAGTCTCAACATGTGCCTTCCAATTTATGTTTTTGTCAATGTTAAGTCCTAAAAATTTTATTGTATCTCTTTTCAATTACGAACACTATTCAGATACAAATAAAGTTCTTAATCGTATGGAACGCTAAGTTAAAATTCCAAGTACGCTCTTTGAACTTCACCCTCAGTTGTAAATTTTAAACTTACCTTCGTCGGAATAAAGTTCGAAATACAAAAACTGACTCGAAGTCCAATTTAAGAACACATTTTATAGTGAATCAGTAAAGGATCTTTGATGAGCTTATGTAACTTTTTTTGTACGTTAAGTTTCCCATTTCCAGTCAAATACCTACGCTTGGTGTTACTTTGTGACGTTTCTACTATCTTGTGAAGGCTAAACAATCTTGGCTTTGTCGGATTTCGTGCTTTAAACGCCGCCGCTTTTTGCTTTATTAATGTAAATGATATGTACTTTGTACATGGCACTGAACAATGTACAAGTAGACCGATAAGGTTCGTAAACCTACACACTAGAGTGTCAGTATAGTGAGAGAGTAGCTCAGAGAGCTTTAAATAATGTGCAGAAATTATTATGAAATGTTGTATTGAATCAATACAACGACTTTTGGCAAGTTTCTATAAAATTTAATTTATAATGGATTCCTTTGATAACGTTACAATTCGGTCAAAACACCGCACTCAATCACTGACAGATATGTCAAGAACAGCTGACAGTAATATTATGGATCATAGTAGTAGTTCCATCATTCTGACGATAGATGGCAGCTCCAACAGCCTTCCAAACATATCCATCGGCGAAAGTGACTCACAGATACTGGAACTTAGAAGTGAGGTAGACAGACTAAAACTCGAACTAATTTCTGCTCATGAGGAGATTAATAGACTATCGTTAGAAAATATGGATTTAAAGAATACAGTTACAAAGCTTAACACAAAGCATGAGTTAGTTAAAAAAGCGACGAAAAAATTGGCAAGCGAGACTATAACGCCTAGCAAAAAGAAATCCTTGATTGCAAAAAACAACAACAATCACTTTACACCTAAATCGCAAAAAGAACAAGCTATATTTCATGCAAAATCTCATAATATATCGCATACTTCGCCAAAAATATCACCGTCTGTGCCCCCTTACACTAAAACTATTACAAGCCGAACTGCAGGCAAGCAGGAAATAAATAAGCTTTGCATCATAAGTAGCAACAATAAAAATAAAATGCTACCAATAGCAGAAAACATGTTTCCGAACTATCAAGTATGTCACTATCTCACACCGAATTGTGGCGTCGAGATTTTAATTCGTAACATACATGAAAAACTGACCAACTATACTCAAAAAGACTACTGCATCATATTCATAGGAGAAGAAGACTTTCACGTACCCAAAAATTACTGTAATCTTATTGCCAGTATCAGAGAAACATTAAGTATAATACAGCATACGAACATTGTAATTTGCCTACCTACATACAAACACAGTGAGCACGAAATTCTTTTAAATTGGAGTGTAGAGACGTTCAATAATATGTTGTACATTGATATCCAATCTTATCAATACGCCTACCTTTTAGATTCCAATTTAGAATTAACATTAGAAATGTTTACTGGCTTAGATGGTAGAATAAGCAATAAAGGAATGAAAAACATTTACCATAATTTGAAAATTTTAATTAATGAGGACATCACATATACCCATGACATGACTGTTGTTAACATGACTCCTAATAAAACACAAGTTGACTCGAGTGATTCAGATCAATATAACAAGGAAAACCATTTTTTTCTTTTATAATAATATACGGATACTCCATCAAAATATTGCTGGACTCCTGAACAAATCAGATTTGCTTTCAATTCATCTTCAAGAATTACCCATGAGTCAAAGGAATATAGACGTAATATGCATATCTGAGCACTTTATCATGCTTGGGCACGAGCATTTACTAAATATACCAGGCTACAAGCTCGCTGCTTGCTATGCAAGACGTGAGAAGAAACGAGGAGGTGCCTGCATTTTGGTAAACAAATCGCTTGAATACACAGAACTTCAAAATGTATCGCGATATTCAATAACAGGTGTAATTGAATGTTGTGCTGTTGAGCTGGTTAAGCAGGGCTTGATAGTCATATGTGTTTATAGACCGCCAAAATTGAGTAACTCACATGTTTTTTATGATAATTAGGATGTGGTCTTAAAATTGTTATGTGTAAACCCTAAGAAAAAAATTGTTATATGCGGAGACTTCAACATTGACCGGTTAAAAAGAAATAATATTAGTTTGGACTTTGAATGCTTTCTCTTGGGCTATAATCTCAATCTAGAACTTGACCAACTGACTCGACTGTCTAGTAATAGCTGTTTAGATAACATAGCACATAACTCAAAATTTCAATGTAAATGCTAAGTGATAGACTTCGCCTTGTCTGATCACACCGCACAAATATTTGAAATAAAAGTAAACAAAATCTGTAGACTAAATTCATGGCGTGTAAAAAAAAGGGACCTTTCATTGGAAAACTTAAATAATTTCAACAATTGTCTAAAATGCCTTTCTTTTTCAGAAATATATGAAACAGAAAATGTTGATGAAGCATATAATAAATTCTTGGAACATTTCTGCATGTTGTATAATATTTGTTTCCCTTACAAGCTTATTACTATAAAACCAAATAAAAAAATTAAATGGATTTCTAGGGGTATACGCGTCTGTAGTAGGAAGTAACGTCATCTTCTATGGAAACGTAGACGTAGACCAACAATAGAAAATAAAATAAAATTAAAAAATTACTCGCAGCGTTTTAGAAAAATTGTAAAGTTGACTCAAAAAGCTCAAAACAATTATTTCATCAATACGTCACTTAACAAGTCAAAGGCATCTTGGCAAGTCATAAATAATAAAATACATACTAACGAACCCATTTCCCAGATCAGGGTACACAATGCAATTATTGAAAACCCCAAAGAAATTGCAGATGCATTCAACGACTATTTTATTGATCAAGTTGAAAACTCTCCTAAGGCATCAATAGAAACGAGTAGTTTACTCGAAAATCCAAAAACAATGTTCATGCCTCCGGTAATCCACCACGACGTACTGAAGGCAATAAAGTCATTGAAAAATAAAAACAGCTTTGGATATGATGAAATAGCAACCAAAGTTATAAAGTTTGTTGCCAATAATATCACCATACATCTCAGCCACATTGTTAATTTAGCCATCAGCTCCGGTTGTTTCCGAACGGTCTAAAAACAGTTATAGTCAAACCACTACACAAAAAAAATTGCAAGAAAGATATGGCAAACTACAGACCGATAGCTTTAATTCCCGTTTTTTCAAAAGTGATAGAAAAGATAATTTGCCAATCTATTGATAATTTTTTGACAAAACACAATATATTATGCAGTGAACAAGCAGGCTTTAGAAAGAACAAAAGCATTAATACGGCAGTATATGATTTGATCAGTGAAATAATGTTGAATGTAGATAACAAAACTCCCATCTGTGCCATCTTTACAGATATGACAAAGGCTTTCGACTGCGTCAATCACAATATTTTAGTAAACAAACTAAACAAATATGGTATCAGGGGAAACGTGTTGAATCTCTTGGAATCCTACCTCAGCAACCGCACACAATACACGGAGATATCCAGTATTTGTTTTAAAACTAAACGCGAAAAAAAATACCGATCTGAAGGCAAAATAGTTAAATTTGGTGTACCACAGGGTAGTGTATTAGGACCACCCTTATTTTTGCTGTATACAAACGATCTGCCTAGTCAAATAAAGCATCCAATGGTTTTATTTGCCGATGACAGCACAGCACTTGTAAAATGTACCGATATTACTCGCTATGCACAAAATATCAATGATACTTTAAAAAATATTATAAATTGGCTTGATAAGAATAACCTAGTTATAAACTTACACAAAACTAATGTTATGCACTTCCACCAACGTACAATTCCACCAAATGTAAGAGTACAATACAATGGCCAAAAGATCCATGTAGTTCAGGTCGCAAAATTTTTGGGATTGTTGATAGATGACCAATTAACATGGAAACCACAAGCCGAAGAAGTATGCAAAAAGCTGAACACTGCAGCATATGTAATTTGGAATTTATCTAAAAAAGTTGACATAAAAACCGCTTTAGTAGCATACCACGGTTTGATCGCTTCGGTTTTGAGATTCGGAATATTTTTTTGGGGTAATTGTAGCCTAAGGGATAAGGTGTTTAAGGCGCAAAAACGATGCGTAAGAGCAATGCGTAGTCTTAAGTCCACAGAAAGTTGCGAACCTTTGTTTAAGTCTCTTAAAATTCTTCCCTTTCCATCATTGTATATTATGGAAATGTCAATTTTTGTAAAGACTAATGCACACCTGTATACTAAGGTCTCGGACACCAGAAAAGGCCCAGTTAGAAGTCAATATAAAAACCTTTTGAATGTCGGTAGCTTTAAAACAGCCCTATTAAAAAAAGTGTTATTTGTATGGGACCAATAATATTTAATAAATTACCAGATCATATAAAAAATAATACATTTCAACTTTTCAAAAAAAAGCTTAAAGATTTTTTACTGGAAATGTTATTATTCGCTTAGTGATTTTTTGAACGACCGACTTTAATCCTTGACATTTTGTTTATTAATTTGATTGAATGCCGACCATTTTGTATTTGACTATGATGATTTTATTAATTGTATTTGACTGTTTTAATGATTTGATTTTATTTTGTAATTTTTAATCTATTTGACTTAATTTATTTTATTCTTTCAACATGATATTTATGAATTCCGATTTGACTTTCTTGATTTGTATATATTTTTTTATACAAATATTACAAATTATATTTTTTTAATTTTTATTATAATTATTTTTTTCACCTTATTTTTATTAATTGTATAATTATGTTTGTTTTATTTGTTTAAATTTTGCATGCCCAATTTTGGGCAGAATGTATGGCTCAACTATTCTAACAACCCAACATCTTATTTTGTATACCTTCATTCTAGTAAATAAATTATTTGATTTGATTTAAATAACGTGCATGTCTGTGATTATTTTCTATGTGTTCCGATTTCAATCACCTTCCAAAACTGAATAGTTATCTGTTACCAGTCTTATAATAGGTAAGGAGTTTGCCTCTAATAGGTGAAGAGTCCTCACAGTATCCACAGTACACAAAGTATACATGGCATTGCCCACTTTGCGCGAGAATACACGCCGCTCCAACTTACGCCTGTGTCCCGTGGGAAGCTTGCCATTTAATGATGCGCGTGTAAGCGAGTCCGATGTCTGTGGATACTGTACGGTTCGAAGAAGAGTGAGCTTGCTCGTGGCGTGTGCTCATGCGAAATAATATGCTTAACGCGGCGCAACTTACATTGTACACGATATGAGAACAGAGCCTGATTTACCCACAGACTAACCAGGCTGTAATCTAGGGCGCGAGAATATAGGGGGCGCCAAGCTATAGGCAAGCTTGGCGCCCCTATTAGATATTCGATATTCTCCATCACTCATTTACAAAATAAAATTTGTATACTATATAAAGCACGTACCTATGTATTACATTGTGAGTGACAGACACAGTTTCTCGGACATCTTTGCTTCCTATCTATCTAGTGCACCGCTTATTACACTAGTTCAATTAATTGACCGCGTTCTACCCCAGTCAGTCGCGGTAGCGTATTTACTCTTAGCCATGGCGGGACACAGCGAAGGCTGGCGCAATCCAGCCCTATCAGTCTAGCATATTTTTTTGAGACAAACACTACTAAGCTTTTCTAGCCTGCCGCCTCGTATTCTTGTCTGCCGAAAGAAAACCTACCTTGTAGGGTAGATAGGGGGAGTAGGGCAGGTAGGTAGGTAGGGTAACAGTTAGTTAATATGATAAACTAGCACTCCACCCGCGACTTCGTTCGCGTCACCCGTATTTTATCCTACACTAGCTGACCCGGCAAACTTTGTTTTGCCATAAAAACACCAAACATTCATCTACCCTACCTACCCTCCCTACCCTACCTACCCTACCGACCCTACCTACCCTACCTACCCTACCTACCCTACCCTACCTAACCTACCATACCTACCCTACCCTACCTACGAAGCAGGATCGTGAGGGAGTTTGGGAGAGTTTCTACAGGATCATTAATAGGAGCGCCAACAGGCAAGAAGAACTGACCCTTTGCAGCGATGGTGCATTCCTCAATCTGAGTGAATCGGCCGCCCTACTAGCGTATACGTTCTACCCCGAAGACAGAGTAGACCTCCTAGGACAACGCTGACCACAGGCGAATAAGAGAAGCAGCCAACCGAGTAAATGAGTGGGCCCATGATAAACATCATGATCCTCCATTTACGACGCTGGAGCTGAAGTCCGCCGTGGGGGGTTTCAATCCCAAAAAGGCACCAGGAGGGGATGGACTGACTTCTGATATCTGCAGTCGAGCGATCCACCAGGACCCGGACGCTTTCCTTGCCCTCTACAATAAGCGCCTCGAATTGGCACACTTCCCGACCACCTGGAAGGAGGCTACAGTCGTAGTCCTCAGAAAGCCGGGCAAGGATAGCTACACCACCCCTAAGGCATACAGACCAATCGGTCTACTGCCTGTTCTGGGGAAGGTCCTGGAGAGGATGGTCGTAGCGCGTATAAAATATCAGCTTGTACCGCGGTTTAGTACTCGTCAGTTTGGCTTCATGCCCCAGAGGACCACCGAGGACGCCCTCTATACGCTATTGGAGCACGTACAGGACAGGTTGAGGCTGAAGAAGCTAATTGTCCTGGTGTCATTGGATATAGAGGGCGCCTTCGATAGCGCCTGGTGGCCAGCCATAAGGGTCAGACTGGCTAAGGAAAAGTGCCCTGTTAACGTCAGGAGGCTGATAGACAGCTATCTCGACGGTAGGAAGGTCAAGGTTCGGTATGCCGGGGAGGAATACACGTGAGAGACTAGCAAGGGCTGTGTCCAGGGGTCGATCGGTGGTCCAATCCTGTGGAACCTCGTTCTCGACCCACTACTGCAGGACCTTGAGAGCGTGGAATTTTCGTGCAGCCGTTCGCGAATGATATAGTCTTGGTCGTGGATGGGGACACGGTGACTGAAGTCTCAAGATCTGCCAATGCTGCCCTCGCCCATGTTTAGGGTTGGGGCGTCTGAAATAAGCTGAGGTTTGCACCGCACAAAACCTGTGCGATGACCATAACCAATAAGCTTAAGTACGACACTCCAATACTGAACATGGCCGGGGTCGACATCGGTATATTCAAGAAAATAAAGTTGCTGGTTCTTACCATAGACGAAAAGCTCAATTTTAATGAGCATGCCGCGAACGTCTGCAAGAGGGCAGTCTCGTATACCACGTCTGTCCCTAGCCACAAAGGTGAGCTGGGGATTAAACACGGAAGTCATACACACAATTCACACAGCAACGATTGAGCCCATAGTAACGTACGCAGCCGCAGCCTGGGCACCCGCTACAAAAAAGTTGGGTATACGGAAGAAGCTAGGCTCTGTTCAACGAAGATTTGCTCAGAAGCTCTGCAAATCTTACCGTACTGTCTCTCTCTGAACTCGGCACTGGCGCTGTCTGGGATACTACCTCTAGACCTGCGCGTACACCTATAGATAGAATACCGAAGTGATCCTCAAGCGGCAAGAGGCGACCTATGGTTTGTACAGCGACTCAATGTCCGCATTGCATACGCTTGCAAACCATGGCTCCTCTCCATCCCCTGGCGGTTCGCGCGCGCGCCAATCTGACTCACGTCCTGGGCCAGAGCAAATCTCTGTCTTTGTTCTGGATCAAGGCCCACGCGGGCCTGCCGGTGAATGAGTGAGCGGACGAGTTGGCTAAAGAGGCAGCATTGTCGTTACGGAGGAAGCCGGACTACAATCAGTGTCCGGTTTCATTTATCAAGCGACAGATCCGTTTGGAATCGCTTGATGAATAGAATCGAAGATATGTGTCGGGCGAGATTGCTTCTGTGACGAAAATGTTTCTTCTGGATGCAATAGCGGCCTTCCGTATTGTACAACAGGTGCGGCCCGAAGGCGTCCTCACGCAAGTTTTGACGGGGCACGGTGGGTTCTCTGAATACTTGAATCGCTTCAAGTGTAAGGAGAGCCCATCGTGCGTCTGTGATCCAGGCGTGGCAGAGACTGTCCAGCACATACTTGTAGAGTGCCCGTTATTTATCAGGGAACGCTACCGACTTGAATGTGAGCTGGACAGGAAAATAATGAGGGAGAGCCTGCATGGGCTCATGGACAAAAAATATAGGCAAAAGTTTTTGGAATACTGTATTAGAGTAACCACAGGGTTAGTATGAGGAATGGAAGTACGAGAGGCATAAAATATTTACCGGAATGACTGAGGTTAAGCACTTAAGGCACCAATTTCGTTGGTGGGAATTAGTGTTAAGAAAAAAAAAAATATATAAACTACCGCCCTGCCCAATTTTAAGTTTGTAGCTCAAAAATGAAGGACTTTCATACAAACTTGCGAGCGCCATTAGAACCACTAAAACCGGCCCTGTCGCAAAATCCGTTCTTAGCGGACGTCTACTAAATATAAACTACCTCCCTGCCCAATTTTAAGTTTGTAGCTCAAAAATGAAGGAGTTTCATACAAACTTGCGAGAGCCATTAGACCCCCAAAATCAGGCCCTGTCGCGAAATCCGTTCTTAGCGGACGTCTACTAACTATAAACTACCTCCCTGACAAAACTCATCTTTATACGTCAAGCGGTTTTCGATATTTCGTGATAGGTGAGTGAGTAACCTTTCGCTTTTATTCAATTAGATATTTGTAAAATTACGAATAAATACTGGGTAAACTAGAAAACCTATCAGAAAAGAGTTACCAAAGAGATCACAACCCACCAGCACACACAACTTTCTCCTGATGATGCCTCCCCAACCCCCCGGCCTAGTAGATCTGATTCGTCTGCACGTTACAGCTCGTCTTCCTCTCCCAGCGCCAACATCCCGCTCATGCGCATCGTGCAGTCCGTCAAGCACACCAAGAAGAGGGAGGGCCAGTGGCTCAAGGAGGGCTGGCTGGTGCACTTCACCAACAAGGACAAGACCGTGAGTACATTTATAGAAGGCATGAATGCCATAGTAATGGAGTTGTATGCTAGAAGCTCCGCCGCGAGAGACCGCTGAGTGTTTTTCACTCGTCAAATTCATTTTGAATAAAAAGGGACCAATCGGCTATGACAATATATGACACTTACCACCATCTCGCGGCCAATCTTTAGCAAGGAATTCAATTACCATGCCAGTGAATGAAAGTACCAACGCTACGCGGTTTTTTGCCCATCAAAGATACACAAGACATTGCCGCTTGGTCCCTGCGACGGCAACGTAATAACTTACTAATAAATAACTTTTCGCTATGATGTCGAGTTCTTGTTTATCTATAAATCTCTGTTATATGACAATTAAATTGAAGTCCTGATGTAATGTTGCAGCTAAAACGTCACTACTGGCGTTTGGACAGCAAGTCCATCACGCTATTCACTTCGGAGCAAGGCAGCAAGTACTACAAGGAGATCCCGCTCAACGAGATCCTAGCCATCGACACGGCGAGGCAGCCGCATGCAGGCACAGGTACACTTTCTTACTAGTTTAGATGCAACAAAGATATTAATCTTAACATAAATAACCTCAACGTTATCGTAAAAGGTTTTATTTAAATTTAACTTTTTTTTGTTTACTTTTTCATTGTTTGATCAAAGAGCGTTATCAGACAGCATGACCCACAGTTGATCGATCTGGTCAGTCGATCAACCGCATCACATACAGTAGCTGATGTTAAAAAATAAATAATGTCAAAAATTTAGAAATTTTATGCTTATGACTACGATCTTTTGACAAGTCGACTTTGTCCAAAAAACTTTTTAGGCAGGCGGTGGAGGAACTACCAACAGAAAAAAATCGGATAAAAGTTGTCCACGGTTGGGAAATCATTAACTTTATATTACTTATGCCAGATGCGCGCCGAGACAAGGCGATTCCTTGCAAAAGTTGTAAAGCACAATTCCGAAAGGGTCAGATCCTTGAGAGCTGCTGTTACCCTCGACGGAGTGGAGTCGGTTTAGGTATGCGTTTGGGGTAAGAGGTCGTGTGTGTGCGTTTGTGTGTCTTTTACGTCTATTAACATTTTCCTTCGAAACTTCTGAACCATCGCGATGCGGTATTTTGCACTTCATAGGGCAGTTTCTAGTCTGCCGATTACGATTAAACGAGCCAAGCGGCTGCAGTAAATGTGTCAAAACTAACTAGTATATATAATTTATCTAGTTGGTATTTATAAGTTTGATGTTTAACATGCACGGGCTTATGCTTATGACGAGCCTTAAACTTAAAATTGTTTGAAATAAGTTCTTACATGTCTTCAAAATCTACGAGGCTGGTGCAGAGCAGAGCAAAAGAACAAATGCAGAGCCTGTCAGTATTGCCGTATCGGCGCAACTACAACAGTTCGTCAATATAGGTCTTACAAGAAACATCTATAAGATTGTTAGATATTCCTTGTCTGCCTCTACTGTAAAAAAACAAATGAAAGATTTGATTTTAAAAATAATATTAGGTAAATATCACCTCGCCTAACCATCAAAGTTTTTTTTTGTGTTTCGTTTTGTTTTTTGTTTAGTTTAGTTGTGTGCTTGATGTTTTTTTTACTTTGTTTTAAGTTTTACCTTACATTAATGTTACAATACATAAAAATTCAATGTCAAATATAAACTTACAGAACAACTATTTCAGTTGTGTGCTTGATGTTTTTTTTACTTTGTTTTAAGTTTTACCTTACATTAATGTTACAATACATAAAAATTCAATGTCAAATATAAACTTACAGAACAACTATTTCAGTTGTGTGCTTGATGTTTTTTTACTTTGTTTTAAGTTTTACCTTACATTAATGTTACAATACATAAAAATTCAATGTCAAATATAAACTTACAGAACAACTCTTTTCTTAATGTCCCTCGGCAAACTTCGTGTTTCGTCAGTTGTATCGCAACTCGGAGTCGGATTTCTATCAGTTGCCCTGTGCACTTGGTGAAGAGTGTGCAGATGCTCTCAACCAACTTGGAAGTATAATAAATAAAATTAAAAAGCCATTTATTCTACTACATTAAATTATTCATGCATAACACTTTTAAAAATAAAATTATATTGTAAAAATTATATTCAAAAACAATAAAAAAAAAATGTAAAACAGTCCCAGTTCAGTAAATTACAAACCGATAATAATTCAATTTCAATAAAAAAAAAAAAAAACAAACTATTTATTTCCACATGCATTCATAAAATTTTTACATAGTAAATAACGCTCAATCTTTTTGAGGCAAGATTACAACTAACTATGTATGTACTTTTAAAATTTCAACATGCATTGTAACTATTTGACACAATTGAAACAGTAAAATACAGAGCTGTGGTAGGTACAAAAATGGTTTATGCTAGTGTAATAATTAATTGTATAAAAATAATAAACATGTTAAAATTGCATAAAACATAACTAAAATAAAGTAATTTATTATGAAGATTATGTAGTAGTCGCCTCATGGGCGTAGGCCTCCCGCATTTCTTTCCAGTAATACCTGGCCTTGGTCATCCAGTCCGGCCCTTACCTTTGTATGAATAGATCTGCCCATCTTTTCCTTTGACGTCCTCGTGACCTTGTATCATCTCTTGGGATCCATTCTATAATTTTCTTGGTCCATCTGTTAGTTGTATCGCAACTAGGAGTCGGATTTCTACCAGTTGCCCTTTGCACTTGGTGCAGAGTGTGCAGACGCTCTCAATCAACTTGGAAGTATATAGAGTTGTTAATACTCTTTTAATTTAATGCAATTTATTTAAAAAATGGGCGAAAAGCAGCTAAGGTCGCAGGTATAAATAGTTTTACAGTTCTATACAGTTCACGCGGCAATCAAGACAAAACAGCTATATAATTTAGCCTTTACTTGTCTTGCCCAACATCCTTGTTTGGTCCACAGACGTGATGCACTGCTTCGAGGTGCGCACCGCCAACGTGGACTACCTGGTGGGCGTGGAGGAGGCGTGGGCGGGCGGCGCGCCCCCTCCGCCCGCGTCGGGGCTGGGCGCCTACCTCGCGCGCTCCTGGGAGACCGCCGTCCGACAGGCGCTCATGCCCGTCACGCATCACTCAGGTAAGCATTTTCATTCTTAACCATTCGGTATATTATTTTCCGGTTCGCATTCATTTTAGTCTTATGTAGCGAGATGCAGGGTTTATCACGTACTTAACAGAATCGATTGACTTTGTTAACCTAATTTAGATAGGCCGATGACCTGATGAAGATCGTGGAAATTTGCTGGATTAACACAAAACCGGTCAATGTAGCCAAACTTGGAAGTACACAAAGCAAATCAGATAGGTTTGCAGGGCACACCAACATAGATGTTCGTGTGCGTAAAATCAACAGGTGTATTACTTCGCCTATTTGTTAGTGTTTGCGTCACAATATATATGAAGCTAAGAATATTAAGCATAAATTTTGCTATGTAACTAACTGGTCCCGTGGCATGAGTGTATAAGCATTCGGCTGGTAAATCAAACGTCTTAGGATCGAATCTCACCAACGCGTTAACTTTTTGAATTATTGAAAACCATTTTTACACAGAACATTATTGAAGAAAAATATATTGAAGTAAAAATTATAAGAAATCAAAAATATTTATTGACTAGGTTTTTTTTTAATTATTATTACAAATTATAAAGTTGTGTGCATGACAAATATTCTATGTTTTGTAAAACGTCCAAGTAACCTTGACTGGTATTGCGACCCCCTACTGCACTAATTCACCGACCCATTGATGATATCCATCCGCAATATCCAAAGTAATGCGGGCATTAGACCTGGATGGAAGATTTTTTTTTTATTAAGTCCTTACCAACTTTTCGCCACAATATTTTGAGACCATCCTTGTCTAACTTAAAACATTTTTCATCCCTAAATATAACTGTATTATTGCACCAATCGAAATCCTAATATTCTATTGCGAAGCGTACCCGGTTATGCTGTGAATATCTGTAAAATTTATTGTATATATTAATATATTCCAACCCAAATATAAAGAAAGACTTGCTAATAGTTTAGCAATGAATTGAACAAACATGTACAATATTTTATTAAAACATACAAAACACATTAGCCGTCGGCAGTCGGATTCAACCAACTTGGAACTATAATAAATAAAATTAAAATGCCATTTATTCTACTAAATTAAATTATTCATGCATAACACTTTTAAAAATAAAATTATATTGTAAAAATTATATTCAAAAACAATAAAATAAAAAATGTAAAACAGTCCCAGTTCAGTAAATTACAAACCGATAATAATTCAATTTCAATAAAATTCCAATTTAATTTAATTTCAGTTGCAACATACAAAACACATTAGCCGTCGGCAGTCGGATTCAATCTTACGGCGCCCGGGCGTAAGATATTATATACCGCACGCTCGACTAATGCGCCACGGAGACGATTGTTACACCGGCTAAATGTATGCTTCATGTTCCCCGCAACCTTAAAGTGACAAGAAAAAGCATGTGTGTGCATGGACAACGGATTATTGTGAATCGAATACTAATAAATAGAAACACACCAACACACCCGTTGATTTTACGCACCCTAACATCTATGTTGGTGTGCCCTGCAAACCTATCTGATTTGCTGTGTGTACATGGCTGATAAATAAGCACAATTTTTTTAAACCGTACTAAATACATGGCAATCTCTATGTTAGCATAAAACCTGACAAACTTGGGTATCGAGTTGGATACTTTCATAACTTCAAATTCTCAGTCCAGAAACCGGACGTTAGTCGACTTAACCCGATTGGGTCTATCATAATCATCCCGACGACAAATTGAGAATATTCTTTTTTTTTCTATAACTTCCCCTTTTGTATCTACATCATGTTTTCACCCCTATTTTAGCCGAGGCCCGGGGCTGTGCGGTGGCGGAGGCGGAGGGTGAGGGCAGCACCGAGGAGAGGGTCACGGACATGGCGCAGCTGTACCAGATCTACCCCGACGAGGTGCTGGGCTCGGGGCAGTTCGGCATCGTGTACGGGGGCCTGCACAGGAGGTCCAAGAGACCCGTGGCTATTAAGGTACGTGTCTCATGCAACTTTCCGGATAGGTGCTTAGTAAATGATCTGTTGCGATATTATCATTAAGTCCGCTTCTGTACATTTGTGTTTGGGAGTATGTGGAACAGGGTGTAAAGTCCCACAAACCTCCATAGAAATGGGAGGATCCTCCGACCAGACGGGTGTTGTGTCTGGTCCGGGCAACTGCCCGACGGTTGTTGTCGGACTGTTGTATGTGTTCTAATCGCGCCGAAAACTTTACTTGCGCGATGCAGGATTTGTGTGACGTCATGTCATTAGTTCGTTAGTGGCGGCGCTGGTGCCGCTACAAAGTATTATATAAATACCCTGAAGGAAAAAAATAATCGAGACCTAGAAGGTCTTGATACATTTCTTAACCCGAGGAGTGCTTATGACGTGGATACACGCGAGGCACAATTTTCTATTGTTTCGGTAATAACGGGCACAAGACCACAAAAACTCACGCAGTAATTTGCTTGAAAATACTATAAGTACGAGTGGCACGATCAAACAAACTCTGATCACGTTATATCCAATTGGTATGTTGTAAAAAACGATAATATAGACCTATGAATCACAATAAATAATTCTGGTACAAAAAAGCTCTTTCATAGAATGGGAACTGCTGCTCAAGTCTCAAAGAGTATTCTCATTAGAATGTTGCCGCAAAAATGTGCGAAAAGAGATCTTGCTATTTTAGACTAGATACCATCATAATTTATTTTCTTTCTTTCCCTACCCAGGTGATAGACAAGCTCCGCTTCCCAACGAAACAAGAAGCCCAACTGAAGAACGAAGTGGCTATCCTCCAGAACCTGTCACATCCTGGCGTGGTGAACCTCGAGCGGATGTTTGAAACGCCTGAGAGGATCTTCGTCGTGATGGAGAAGCTCAAGGGAGATATGTTAGAAATGATCCTGTCCCATGAGAATGGAAGGCTGACTGAGAGGATAACCAAGTTTTTGGTGGCACAGGTATAGTGGCAAACATGTTATAAATATCTCTCCTCGAAACTTGAATAAGGAGCTATAACAAACATTTGAAAATATTTTTTTAAGTTCTATCCAAAGAGTAAAACGTCCAACACTTTCTTTCACAGGGCTGGATTGTTTTTTACCAAATTAAAAGTATCCAAATCAAACATAAATAAAAAAATAACATAATTAAAAAATTAACTCTAA
The DNA here is from genome assembly GCA_948252205.1 of Orthosia incerta. Taxonomy (NCBI): domain Eukaryota; kingdom Metazoa; phylum Arthropoda; class Insecta; order Lepidoptera; family Noctuidae; genus Orthosia; species Orthosia incerta. Next base: position 32,256,358 of record OX411747.1, on the reverse strand, counting down.
AAATTTTAAGAGGATGTTCGGTATCGATAAACAAAATGAAGCAAAAAAACATATTCAAAATTATTAACAAATTTGATTTTGTACACTAAAGATTGCCCTATGGAGCAAGACCAACATGTTGACAAGGATTCAAATCAAAATCAAATCAAATCAAATAATATTTATTGACATAATTATTATTTGATTTGATTTGATTCTTATCTTGAATATAATCATCTAATTTGTATTATGTTTGTTTACAAAGTGTGCTTTTAACAAAAGTTTTAAATTTTCTTGCATTTAGTTTTAATATATCACAATCAATCAATTTCAATTATTCACAAAAATAAAATTAATTGAATATTTGGTATAAGTATTTTATTTAACGCTAACCGTATGCTGGCGCATGCATGCCACCTGCGCGGTACAACGTGACCTAACAATCGACAGTCGGCCAACATCAACCGCACGGGCAGGATATGTCGCTCTGTGGCATTTTGTAACTTTCGCGCGTTCGCATTATCAATAATGCCGTTTACCAACACTAATCGCGAGTACTTGGACATGATAGTGTGTTATATGAGTGCATTCGACATTTTTAAAAGTGACAGGGACTAGGAACACGACAGACGCGCAAACTTGCGCTAGCGCTAAATCTCACCCAGCTGGTCCAAGGGGGCAACGAGGGTGCTAGATATTGATTCGCACACAGCCAATTGCTTGGACCTTCTGCTGACAACAGATCCAGACCAATACTCAGTGTCGATATCTTCACCTTTGTGTAGTTCCGACCACTGTCTGGTGAAGTCTGTGTCCGTCTAATCCCCGCCCGATACCAGCCCAAGAGGCACCCGGCGGGTATGGCGGTACATGTCAACAGATTGGGATGGGTTGCGATCTTTTTTCGCATGCTATCCTTGGCAGCCCACTTGCTTCTCTTCGGACGATCCATCGTCATGCGCTGACGCTGTGACTGTTGTGTTGCGTCGGGGGATGGAGTACTATATTCCATTCTCTGACGTAGCAATGTCTAACGTCGACCGACCATGGTTTGGAGCCGAGTGTAACCACGCCAACGCGGCTAAACACAAGCGGTTAGATACCAGCAATTGTACTTAAAAAACCTGTGCGCCTGAATTGTCTCCGATCTTGACACGCCTATATCGCATTTCGGTAAAGACTGGTAAAGTGCCGAAAGCTTGGAAGCAAGCCAACGTACAGCCCGTGCCCAAGTAGGCCAGTCGAGCTGACCCGACCAACTACTACGGCTAACAACTAGACCCATATCTGTAACGTCCATCCTTTGTAAGAGTATGGAACATGTGCTCAACGGTAAGCTCCTGGCATACTTAGAAGCGAACGACATCCTCAGTGACCGCCAATACGGCTTCCGCCGAAATCGGTCCACTGGGGATCTTCTAGCGTATGCCATTCACATCTGGAGTGAGGCCATCGAGAGACACGGGGAAGCGCAAGCCGTCTCCCTCGACATCTCGAAGGTTTTCGACAGGGTCTGGCACGAAAGCCTCATTGGTAAGCTTCCATCCTTCGGTCTGCCTAGTGGTCTGTGTGATTGGATTGCGGACTTCCTGAGGGATCGCTCCATACGAGTGGTTATCGACGGCTGCTCGTCCGGTCAGTTAGATATCAACGCCGTTGTTCCTCAGGGGCCAGTGCTCTTGGCAACATTATTCTTGCTGCACATTAATGATCTGCTAAAACCCGGAACCTTTGGGTACGCAGACGACAGCACTGTTGCTGAGAGATACGTGTCCAGCGCACGGGCTACTGGGCCTCAAATTCGGTGTCTCCGGGAGGCCATAGCGTTCAACGCTTGAACCTGTCCTTGAAGGCGATCTCCGAATGGGGTGATGCCAATCTGGTCAGTTTCAATGCTTCTAAGACCCAGGCAGACACGACTAAAAAGAGCCAATTCCACCCGGCTCCATCTTTCCGTGGTGTAACCGTGCCGTTAACGGACCATCTCGAACTTCTCGTTGCTACGTTGACATCGACCCTCAACTTCGGTCCATTCACTGAGGCGAAAGCTCAGTTAGCTGCAAAAATGTTGGGGATTCTTGCTAGGGTGAGACGGTACTTCACGCCTGAACAGGTGCTCAACTTGTATAAAGCGCAAGTTCGGTCATGCATTGAGTACTGCTCTCACCTCTGGGATGGATCTGCCAAATACCAGCTTGATGCACTTGAGTCGATTGACAGACGGGCCAAAAGGCTTATTGGCAACGCTGCACTGGTCGCCTCAAAGCTCCAGAGCCTCGAACATCGGTTACATTTCGGGGAGTGTGCGACGGAACTGCACAATTTGATTCCGCCTAGCCCTTTCCATCATCGGACTACAAGACGTACGGCCATGCGGCATCGGTACATGGTGGACATCCCTCCTATACGCACAAAGCATTTTGCTAATACTTTCATTGTGCGCACAGCTAAGGAGTGGCATTCCCTTCCGGAGTCTTTGTTCACTGATAGCTACATCCTTGGGGTCTTTATGTCAAGAGTGAAAAGGTTTCTTCTAGGCAAGCGTACGTCACCGTAGACCACGTCATCGCTTAACATCAGGCGAGATAGTGGTCAAACGCGAGCCTATAGAAAACAATAATAAATAAAGAACACATTGATAAGAGTGAAAAGCAAAATGAAAATTCATGGAAACTTGTGCGTTAAATAAGGTGGTTGACCTAAAGGTTTAACACTTTTAACACCGTTTATAAATAAGGTAATAGTAGTTTATGATACTGTTGCACTTAGATGAAATAAAAAAAGGTAGATAGCGCACTTAGAACAGAAAAATGTAACCACTTTTTGAACTATGTGTGAGTCACTGCGGTGTTGCCACTTTTTAAAAAAAGTCCCTCAACTTATTTAAATGGGTTTAAATATTAATTTCATAATTATGGGTAAGTACTAAATATGCGAATGTGAAAGGAAATCTGTCTCTTTGTTTTTAATAAACGCGTGCAGTCGCCCCGGTCGTTGACATGTGAAGCTCGTGTGTAAGAGCACCGAGCAGCTCAGAAAAAGTTATTTTACTTAAAAAGACAACAAAGATTATGTGAAACAGGTTTATTACAAAAAAAAAATACAAAAACAACCATTCCATGGAATTAAAAATATACTTTTTCAGATGAAATGTATAAGTATTTAAGTAAGTACAAAATAGAGCATTAACTTATAACAGAATGCTAACAAACTTAGTGAACTTTAAAAACCGGCCAAGTGCGAGTCGGACTCGCGCACGAAGGGTTCCGTACCATTATCGCAAAAAAAGGCCAAAAAATCACGTTTGTTGTATGGGATAAAATTATAAAATTAAATATTTTTTATAAAACTATAAAATTAATTAAAAATAAATTAGTTAAGAACTAAATGTTTACCTTGACTTTGATTTATGTAACATACATAAAATCATGTGATTTAATAGAAAATAAACATTAATTAGATCAACTCTCTACTCAATTATTTTTCATTGACTTTGCCTACAATTTAATTACCCACATTTTGGGTAATTAGAAATAAGAATTACTGGTTACACTCTCCCAATACGTCAATTTCGGGAAAATAACATTATCTGTTCCGAATAACCTCAAGATTATGTTGGAAAACCAAAAAACAAATAGTTTTGTGTGTAATTACGTGTGAAACGATACTCCTAAAGACTTTTTGTTCAATATAGTGTTGTTTTTGCACCACTTGACAACACAGGACGGCATTTTTTAGGCAAAGTTATTGCACGACGGTCCGTGAGATACTAACAAAAATCAGCGTAGTTTTATTGCTTGTGTGTGCGTGAGCGCGTGTGTTTATTGAATCGGCTGAGTTTTGTTGGCTTCACATAAACTATAGGCCGTGCGCTATCTACCTTTTTTTATTTGATCTGAGCTGTTGCATAATAAGGTGTATTAAAACATGAGTGTGTGCATGGTATAATAATATACTCCGTATACTTCGCCTGGTGGCTCTTAACAGGATGGCCCAAGACTACGTCACGATACGTGTTACCATTGATTGTCCTTATCAGAAAATTTTGGTACTTTTCATTTAGTTAATGAAAATAAAATAAATTACTAACTCGCTTAACTATTTAGTAACTCATGTGATTCATCTATTTAGTGTTAAATTAATTTATATATTGAATTATTAGTTCATAATTGCTTTGTTAAGTTAAAAAAATGCATTTTGCTCGGGTAATTCAATCACACACAGTAGCAACACATCGAATTGACAAGTGTCATACTGATAACTCGCCATTTCATCGCTATTGTCGTGTCACTTACACCTATAGCGTTGTTTCGCTCGGTGAGCAAAATACTGTGCCTCCCAAACATTTGTGATGAACCCGTGAACTATGAAAGATATACAAGTAAAATTATTAATTGTTCCGTACTAAACTGTAAAAACAAAAGTATAAAATGACGGTGTAATAAGGTTTTTTTTTCCCAACGACGAGACGCTATCATATGCGTGGCTTCAATATTGTAACTATAGTTACCAGTATTTTTTGTTGAAGTTATAACTTCAACAAAAAATACTGGTATGTATTCTGTATTCTACATATTATTTGATTTATCTACGCGTTGTAAATTCCATAATTTAAGGCTTAATAGTGTCAATACGGCTGTACGCCCGAACTTTAACCTAACCTAATTAGTTTTTCACTTATTTTAGTCAAGTCAAGTTATGTGGTTTTCGTCCTGAACTAAATTAAGTTGGTCTATTTTATCACGACGCAGCGTGTGACTTTTACAACATTTGAGTTGTCAGAGACATTGTATACCTAGACCTCAGTTCAAATAAAAAACCAAGATGGAACGTTGCAAACAAAAAGGTGATGGCGGTTAAAACTAGGTACGCCTTGCCGTATGACACAATGATACGTACAACGAAACAACGCATTAGCTTGTCGGTCGAGCTCTCAGAACAAATAAAAAACTCGACAGACAAGCTAAGGCGTAGTTTCTTTTCGTTTCTCAGTAGCCGTGGCTTGTTCACCCACGGTGAAGCGAAGAGGAACCCGAGGAGAGGCCGCTCGTCAGGGCGTTGACCGATTAAGACGACGACGTAGCGGCCAACAAGTAGGTTGTGATGCCGCTTAGCAACAGGTGGCATTGCATCTGAGGCGAGCCGCGATGTCATATGGAGCGTCCCATACGATATCGTGGCTGAGGGTTGGAGACCGATGCGGGCGAATAGTGCTGGTATTACGGTCGCCACCGTCTGATTGCGGACGCGATGGGGCCGCAGGAGAGGTCCCTATTTACTGCGGCCGATGGTAAAGTGGTAGGTGGCGGAGCCACTGACCTGTCCCGTCACAGGGGGACCAAGGGTGCCATACACGGGGTCGTCTGGTGCCCATGTGTTGGTTTGGTCCCTGGGGTGGTCACGGCGTGCGTGATGGGAGGTACACCCCAAAGGAGGGTCCGGTGACGGACAGCCGCGGCGGGTTCGCGGTGAGTGCTAACGTGTGCCCGTGTTCCCGCCATAAGCGGCACAGGAGGACACCGTGGAGTTGTAATGGGTTGGAGTCCCACATAACTGCGCTATCTCCCCGTGGTAGCATAGCATGCATGAGCATTTCCCCAGGCTAGAAAGAAACAAAATTAGTAGCGGTGCCTGTGATTGTTTTTTTTTTTATCGAGGGGTAAACTGATTTACCCCTGCAAAGAATTGATCAGGGTTGCTGATATAATGGAGAAACAATTTTATCAATACCACGGTCAAACGATGCACAATGAAAAATTCATTTTCACAAATTTGACTCGGATAGTTCATGATGCCACAGAGGACTTGTAGTTCAGCATGAAACGAGAACCTATCTAAAAGTCATCATCATCTTCCTGCCTTCGCCCCATGTCACTTGGGGTCGGCGCAACACGTTTTCTTCTTCCATACCGTCCTGTCCTCCGTCACGCCATCACTCATCATCAATCTATTTTTTGGGTTTCCCCTCCTCCATCCATCCACGTTTATATTCATAACACTTTTAGTAACATGTTCATCACATTAACATACCAGGACAAACGGTTTCCTTTCAACTCTTCTGTCACTGGCGCCACTTTCATACTGCCTCTAATATACCCATTTCTCACTGCATCCATTCTCGTTACTTCGCACATCCATCCAATATCATTCTATCTACGCGTGAGGAAACTTAATAAAACCATAAAATGCAATCAATTAAAAAAGAAGCAAAGCAAAAATATGCAAAAAGTATCAAATATGTAGCTTTATTAAAAATGATAAAAATTGTATTATTTTTATCTTTTTCCCCACAAAAAAAAGTTTGAGAACCGCAACACAATTGATGACGTAGTCTTGGACCAATCGCGTGACCCAGCTGTCACGTAAAGAGAATACCATGTTTTATTATACCATGAGAGTATTCACACGAATGTTTTAATACCTAATTATGTGCAGTTTCATACACTACTTTATCTACACTCATACATTTTGGGATTGAACCTACTAAATACCTTTTTTTTTCATAAATGCATCATATAATAATCTCAACTTTGCTGGTAAGAGATTATGAGTAATTTCCTTCGTCGCATATAAAATATTTGGCGTAGTCAAATTTTCTTCACATTCACTAATATCAGACATTTTAAGCAAGAATTTAAAAAATCTCATGAAATTCAGTACAGCGAAACCTGCAAAACAAAACGTATGAATGGCGCCAAAACCCAGCATATCGCCGCATTATCGGCGCATGCGCTAAGGCTTAGCACACGCACTGCGTTATTTATTCGCGAGAATTTTTTCTGCCCATTCTGCGACGTATGGAATTGTATGAAGCTGCCCGCATTGCGGTAAAAAAATCGTGCGGCAATAATACCGTATGAAAGCCGTGTTTTGGAACAGAATCCACCGCATCGCGGCGCAAATTTAATTCGCGCGAATATTTTGAGCTCTTTGAACAGATAGAAAGAGACAAAATTCGCGCGAATTTAAATCGCAGTGCGTGCTAAGCCTAAAGCGGGCATTGTCACAAACAATTTAAAATTGGAATCAAAACTTTTTATAATAGGTACTAAAATGGCATTACAAAAAAAATATTGATGGAAACTCCTTGATTGATTAACTTCTTGGATTTGTCCTGTATCGTACCTAATAGAAAAAAAAAATTGTATGATAGCATTATTTTGTTAGAGAAATAGTGTTTTTAATATTAACTACAAACTACCTACTTATATATACTAATCTATACTTATAAGATTATAAAGCTGGAGAGTTTGTTTGTTTGTTTGTACGCGAATCTCAGGAACTACCGGTTGGAATTAAAAAATTCTTTACAATGCATGTCCTCGAAAACAGCTTCAAAATTTTTACTAGTGCTTTTTACTCTCCTGTACATTTTTAATTTTTAACTCCAACGTCAGCCCGCCGCATAGAGTTTTTATTATTTGAGAAAAGTTAAAAAAAAAATTAATACAGATTATCATTCATATAAAAGGTATAACAAAACTAATACTTCATTTAAGGCGTTTTTAATTACTCTAGATTTAGATTTTGATCAATAAATTAATTTTATGTAGAAATGTGGGATTTGCGGGGCAAGTAAAATGCTAAACAGTTTACTTTTGGTTTTTATTTCACACGACACAATTAAAATCTTCAAAAATAATTTAGAACGTCCTCTCGTCTTAGCTCTCAAACTCCAACACACAGTCTACTGACATTTTACCTTCTGCCTCTTTCTCGCACTGTCATTCCTTCTCTCTCACCACGTTGCATTCCATTCCTCATAGATAAACACTAATCCTACATTTAAATATTCATTAAATATGTTTGGCAGCAGAATGAATATTTTGCTCGTGCCTTTTTGCGTTACGACGTGACAGCTATTTGCACATGCGCAGTAGATATGCCCGAGAAACTATGAACTATTAGTTAATCTGTGGATATGCAGAGCGCCCATGAATAAGCGCCATTTTATTAATTTCTTGCTTGGTTCAGATGTATTTTTTTATTTCCTCGCAGAATGCATAGTAAAATATTGTATGATACACGTGCGTAAGATGATTTCCGACTCGTGTCGATTTATCCACTCACTCGCTTCGCTCGCTCGTGAATAAAAAATAAAATACCCCTCATCGGAAATCACCTACTTTCCGAACTTGTAGCATAAATAACTATTTTGTGTTGGATAGTCCATTTATCAAGGAATATTATAGGCTATATAACATCACGCTACGACCAATAGGAGCGAAGTATAAATGAAAAATGTTGCAAAAACGGGAAAAAAAAATCCTATTTAAGGCCGTACCCTGACCAAAAAATTACAGTAGTGAATACGCCCAGATTTTAGAATAAAATCATTATAAAATCGAATATTGGTCTTTGGAAAAAAATTAAACTTACAAAATGTTCGTTATCAAATTGTCTATCCATTAGTGTTAGTACAAAAAAATAATTAATTAATACTTTACGAGGAGATGCATGCTATCAATAATTATTTCTCATTTTTATGGTGTTGTTAGCCTTCTAACAACAGATTAGTGATACTTACATCTCTTTAAAAAAAAAAGTGTACTACCATTTTAGAATCAACATTATGTAGAAATTTAATGTATGTTTATTAATTGATATTTCTTTTTAAATAAAGAGTAGATAGCTCTTAAAAACTGCACAAAAACGACTAGCGCGGCGTTTTGCTCGGGGAGGCGCCTTAATAGCTTTCGTTGCGTGCGCTGCGTTAGCGGCTAAACTTACGCAACATTCATGTATCTACGGTAGGGTATTTAGGTAGCCAGTTGACGGGAGCGAAGCCGCGTGGGACAGCTAGTAGTTAATATCTACGTTCGCACATTCAATCATTTACCCGTAATGCAAATTATTGCATACTAGCTTCTGCCAGCGGCTTCGCCCGCGTGAAAAGTGTTTTTTATCCCATATATCCATCCATCCAAACAGACTTTGGAACGATTGCTTTTTAGCCGACTGCAAGAAAAGGGTTATGTTTTTCACACGTATCTTGATTTAACACACTATCATGTCTAAGTACTCGCGATTAGTGTAGGTTAACTGCATTATTGATAAAACGAGCACGCGAAAGTTACGAATTAACATGGAGCGACAGACACTTCCCGCGCGACGGATTTTGGCCGAGCGATGGCTGGGTGAGGCCCGGGGAGGTAGCCCGGTGGTACGGTACGCGTAAAATATTTTTTTTAGCTTATTTTTGTAAAATATTAAAATCGTTTTTTTGTTTGTTGTCGTTTTATTTATCGATACCGAGCATCCTCACGAAATTCTTAGAGTTAAAATATTAACACCTTATATGTATAAAAGATACGTGTTTTTTTGGTACAGAAACCAAATGCGACTCGCACTTGTTGAGTTATTTATTTACGATTACACAAGTTATCAATGCAATGCAATGCAAGAAGATCATAATTGACTGGTTAAAAATATTAACATACGAGGAAATTGAACAAATATTGATCATCACGGTCTGATTAATAAGGAATACATCAAACAGACCACTGAAACAAACATGCACGCACAAACAGACACACACACACACACACATTCACACACACACGCACACACAAACAAACGCACACACACATACATACACAATTGAGCTGTTATCTTGACAGTTTCATTTACCTTCTTCTTCTTCGTCGTATCGATGATTCCAAAATTAAATATACTTTGACCAGAATTCAGCCACGCCAACAGCGTTGTCATTTGCCTCACAAAGGTCTTTTAAGGTGCAGGTGTTTTTGCACAGAGAGCAAGACAAAAGATGAGGCATTGTTTGGGACGTGGCTCCGCAATCGCACTGTGGGTCATTGGAGTACCCCCATCTAACTAGGTTGTGCCTGCAGCAACCCACCTGGCTTCGTAGTTGGTTTAGAGATTTCCAGGTGGGCCAAGACAGTTGGTGGCCCGCAGGGAGCTTTTCTGCAGGCTCAATATAGTCAGCTGGAGGGGGGTGTCTGAGGAGCCATAGATTTTTCTTTGTTTCCCTTAACTCGTTGCCGTCAATTGATTTAGTGAACGACAGGAAGCTGTTTCGACTTTTTAATCTACCCCTTGGCTTCTCCACGTTATATAAAGGATGTCGTTTGTCTGTCTCTTGCTTGTGTTTCTCTGAATAACATGCCACTTCTCTTCGGACATCCATCTTCATTTACCTTATACAGGGTTACTGGTTAAGTCGACCTAGATCCATTAAGAGGTTATAGTTCCCATCATTTCTGACTAATTTGACTATGAAACACCCCAGCCTAAACCTAACCGTTTTTGAGATATTGGACTTAGAAGGTTTTTTAAAAAAATATGCCAATTTCTTAAGAATTGGCATTTTTTTTGTCTTCTATGGCCTTATTTTTTTTCTAATTCCGATTTTTGAGTACTAGAGAAGTTCGTTTATTATTCTAAATGCAAAAAGTCCAAATATCTGAACCATAGGAGTCATAGTAGAGGACTGAAAGTGTAAAAAAGAAATTAATTAAAAAATGTATGGCAGTTGTGCTGCAGATATGCTAAATAATATCTTTGTTCTATTAGCTATCCAACAAGGTATAACAAGCTAGGGATCTTATCACAATTCTTAGAAAAAACATTAATAAAAAGCTCACAGGTAGAGACAAAAAATGAAAAAATGGGACTTAAGATCAAACTTATCACCTGGGTCAGAAAATGAAATAAAACAATCCAAATAGTTATAAAACAACATTTATTGTTATTTTTACAAGTCCTGTTCCACATGACCGCCTCTGTTTCGCACACACACTATCATTCTGTGTCTCAGTCCACTTTTTACTACAGCAGTAGTTAAATCTCTTCTTATTTCGTTTGCTGCCGCAGTTATTTTCCGTCTCAACTCCCCAACAGATGCAATCGGATGATTGTCTTCGTAGACTAAAGTCTTCATGTGGCCCACACATAAAAATCCATGGGGGTCAGATCAGGACTTCTCGCTGGCCACGGTATGGGTCCACCTCACAGAACAGAGAAGACAGTAGAAGTCGCATATAGCTTCATTAGTATCGGAACCAGCGTACCCAAACTCACACATATACAGATTAATTGTATTTCATAACACTAAGAAATCTTTAGTGTGATTGGTAGTTTAATTTTTAGATAAAAGTAGAAAATATGTCAGTCGTCGCTTATTTGAAAATAAACCACAGCTTTATGACCATAGAGTTGGTTTATTGTCTACACGTTTTGAGTATTTATTACTTTTTCCGTTTAAAGCGTACACGGAATAGTTTAATGAGCAAGTTACGCTACCCGCCGCTAGATGTCACTAAAATAAATGCATTCAATTCAAAGCCGTATTTCGTTAACGATAAGATTTATATTTGCGAAATGAGGTCATTACTACCCGTCCTCCTGTAGGGATGTACCACTGTCGTTGGCTTATTTATCGACATCCCGTTTTATATTCAAACAAAATACAGTCAATAACTAGAGTCGATAAATATTATAATGTTTGTAATCAAGTTTTTATATAAATTTATTCTAATACTTACGATTTATAGAAAGAATAATTAAGATATTTTATGGTAAACTACTGATCCGATTTTGAAAATGATTGTATGTGGTGTTTTTTCTATCAATAGAATTATAGAATAGAATACTCTTTATTATGTACACCATATAAGTTACAGAAAGTATAGACCAAGAAAACATTACACTGGGTGACACAATGGCGGCCTTATCGCTAAAAGCGATCTTTTCAAGACAACCTTTGGATGGATTAAAAAAATGAAAGGAAATACAGTACTTTAGGTAGTCTTTGGTGTACTATTATTAATTATGCGATAGACTACACTACAAATGCAATACGTCCTACTGATATGGGAAGCTTACGCTTTCGCCTGCGGCTACACTCTTATTATGATTAGCTTGACTAACTTCCTTAATGAACTGATGAAATTTAGGTCTATACACCAGTAGATCTTAAATTTCAGACTAACACATAAGCCAGTTTTTAACTGACTTAAAAAAAGAAGGAGGTTCTATGTTCATGTGTTATTATTATTACACCTTGTTGATTTTGAAGGCTGTTGTCTTTTTAACCGACTTCAAAAAAAGGAGGAGGTTCTCAATTCGTCGTAATCTTTATTTTTACACGGCTGCAAGGAAATGGTTATGTTTTTCGCGCGTAAGAAGATTTTTTCGAATATTGTAAGTTTAAAGTATCGATAACTCATTATCGATATTGGTAATCTCTAATTGAGTAGCTGAATGTGACATGTGCATAGTTGGAATCTTCGAGAACAATGTTTGAGTTTTAAAGAAAGTAGACCTTAAATTTAACATCATAAAATCAACTTTTACTTGTCTTGTTTAATAAAATATTGTTTTTACATTTTTATCGAAATAAAATAAATTAAGACTTGCCGATGGTAAGATATACCTACATTTGATACATTTTTGGTTCTGCTATCGTGTTTACATTCTAAAACAGCACAATAAGGCATTTTTATATTTTTTTTCAAGTTTTTGTCACCGTTACGGTTGAACCAAGACTGATGTGCGTAGTGTGTGCGCGGAAGGAAACATATGCAGAACTGAGCAAAACTCGGGGTACGCGGGCCCCGCCCACTTGCGACTTCTATTGTAGTAGGCGTTTTTTTTTGTTCTGTGGTCCACCTCTTCCGATCCAAGCAGAATATCTGCATATTCCTCGTTCGTGAAGGTTGCCATCTTCAACAGTTCCAATCACAAGCACAAATCAAAGTGCAGTTAACAAGCACAGTCACAAATCGTTGAAGAAATACAAGCCAAGTCGAGTAAGAAATCAAGAGCACTAAATATCGCAATCACGGAAGCAGACTAAAAATACCATAACAACAAAATGGCCGGGAATAATTTATCTCGCTCGCACTTGCACAATTTGTCCCGCTCGCACGCATCACAGCCCCATGGAAGGACAATAGGGCAAAAGAACCCTTATTTTTACTACTACCTGTGAGCTTTTTATTAATGTTTTTTCTAAGAATTGTGATAAGATCCCTAGCTTATTATACCTTGTTGGATAGCTAATAGAACAAAGATATTATTTAGCATATCTGCAGCACAACTGCCATACATTTTTTAAAAAAAATTGCTAAAAGAAAAAAAAATTCTTTATAAATTAATTTCTTTTTTACACTTTCAGTCCTCTACTATGACTCCTATGGTTCAGATATTTCGACTTTTTGCATTTAGAATAATAAACGAACTTCTCTAGTACTCAAAAATCGGAATTAGAAAAAAATAAGGCCATAGAAGACAAAAAAAATGCCAATTCTTAAGAAATTGGCATATTTTTTTTAGAAAACCTTCTAAGTCCAATATCTCAAAAACGGTTAGGTTTAGGCTGGGGTGTTTCACAGTCAAATTCGTCAGAAAAGATGGGAACTATAACCTCTTAATGGATCTAGGTCGACTTAACCAGTAACCCTGTATATATCATAGTTTTTAATTTGCATTCTGTTTTCTTTTCTTTTGTAAGTTTGGTTTATTAGTCTCCATTATGTAAATGTAAAATAGGGCAAGTAGCGAGTCGGCCCCAACAAAAGTATTATTAATAACTTAATGGGGCTGCCTCATAATACACTTATGTTATAATTTTGGAACAATAAACAATTTATTTCTTATTTATTATCAATATCGATAAATAATCGATTAACATAATGGTCAGCATTCTTTTCCAAAAAATATGAACAAACAATACGCAAAAATATTCTAAAACTCATCTCACAGTACTCCATATAATAAATACAACACCTTTCTGTTCCTCGTCCTCTTCAGATCCTGGTTGCCTTAAAGCACCTGCATGAGAAGAACATCGTGCACTGCGACTTGAAGCCGGAGAACGTTCTGCTGTCCACCGACGAGGAGTTCCCTCAAGTGAAGCTGTGTGACTTTGGCTTCGCCAGGATCATCGGAGAAAAGTCGTTTAGACGGTCCGTTGTTGGGACACCCGCGTATCTTGGTAAGTGTTCTAGAACTGCAGTAAGGTTCAGGGTTAATAAGAACATTCTACTGAGCACCAACGAGGAGTTGCCGCAAGTCAAGTTCTGCAACTTAGCCTTCATGAGGATCATAGACGAGAAGTCTTTTAGGCGGTCCGTTGAACGTCTTTAATGAAAACGTTTAATAACAAGACATCTAACATTTTTCGCATGTGACAACCAAAATAAAACTTACTTTTTTGTGTTGATAATAACCTATAAGAACATAAAACATTCGTCGTGCCCGGTGCCACAATGTATAACATTCCCCCCGCATCAGCCCCCGAGGTGCTGCGCAACAAGGGCTACAACCGCTCGCTGGACATGTGGTCGGTGGGCGTCATCATCTACGTGTCGCTGTCGGGCACGTTCCCCTTCAACGAGGACGAGGACATCAACGAGCAGATCCAGAACGCCGCCTTCATGTACCCGCCCACGCCTTGGAGGGAGATCTCTGCTGAAGGTTACTCATTATTTATGTTTTCTTAACCAAAAAAAACGCTTACAGTAGTCACAGCGTATATTTGTGTCTCTGAAGTTTACCATCGAACAAGAAACAGTTTGTCATCTAGTTTCTAGTTACTGCATAAAGTAAACGAGAGAGGATGATGCGATAAACGTAAGTGAGTGAAAGAGGCAGTTATACAATGCTATCTTCTACTTCAACATTGACACAAAAATAGCAACTGCGCAGGGTCTTGCAGCCAACTTCCGAGACAAAGGTCCGCTGTGACTACTATACACGTCAAGTCTTGGGAAGTGGGGTGTTATTTTTGCTAGGATATTACCGAATAATTTTCATCAAAAATTAGTTTCATACTAATACCGACTGTGAGAGCGCTTGGTCCCGCGGAGGGATTTCGTGCAGTTGTCACTCCGTCAATGCAGCCGTAGCCGACGGCATGCATCACCGAGACAGATTCACTAATCGGTACGCGTGGTAGAAATTGAAAGAACCCGTTTGCTCGATTGTTCGTGCCGTTGGTGTGCATGTATCGGTGCGGTAGTTGTATTCATGTGTATTTGTCTCATTTGACACGTTTCTTCGCGTGTTTAGCTCCATTTTGACACATTACTGAGACTGTCCTCTTTTATTCTGTGCAGCAATCGACCTAATCAACAACCTGCTACAAGTGAAGCAGCGCAAACGTCTGTCAGTAGACAAGTCAGTGGCGCACGCGTGGCTACAAACGCGCGCGGCGTGGCTGGACCTGCGCGCGCTGGAGGCCCGCGTGGGCGAGCGGTACCTCACGCATCCCAGCGACGACGTGCGCTGGCAGCAGCGCTGACTGTGAGTACTACACTGTACGTGTGACTAGTGACTACGTGCTGCCGCGCACGTGGGCGAGCGGTACCTCACGCATCCCAGCGACGACGTGCGCTGGCAGCAGCGCTGACTGTGAGTACTACACTGTACGTGTGACTAGTGACTACGTGCTGCCGCGCACGTGGGCGAGCGGTACCTCACGCATCCCAGCGACGACGTGCGCTGGCAGCAGCGCTGACTGTGAGTACTACACTGTACGTGTGACTAGTGACTACGTGCTGCCGCGCACGTGGGCGAGCGGTACCTCACGCATCCCAGCGACGACGTGCGCTGGCAGCAGCGCTGACTGTGAGTACTACACTGTACGTGTGACTAGTGACTACGTGCTGCCGCGCACGTGGGCGAGCGGTACCTCACGCATCCCAGCGACGACGTGCGCTGGCAGCAGCGCTGACTGTGAGTACTACACTGTACGTGTGACTAGTGACTACGTGCTGCCGCGCACGTGGGCGAGCGGTACCTCACGCATCCCAGCGACGACGTGCGCTGGCAGCAGCGCTGACTGTGAGTACTACACTGTACGTGTGACTAGTGACTACGTGCTGCCGCGCACGTGGGCGAGCGGTACCTCACGCATCCCAGCGACGACGTGCGCTGGCAGCAGCGCTGACTGTGAGTACTACACTGTACGTGTGACTAGTGACTACGTGCTGCCGCGCACGTGGGCGAGCGGTACCTCACGCATCCCAGCGACGACGTGCGCTGGCAGCAGCGCTGACTGTGAGTACTACACTGTACGTGTGACTAGTGACTACGTGCTGCCGCGCACGTGGGCGAGCGGTACCTCACGCATCCCAGCGACGACGTGCGCTGGCAGCAGCGCTGACTGTGAGTACTACACTGTACGTGTGACTAGTGACTACGTGCTGCCGCGCACGTGGGCGAGCGGTACCTCACGCATCCCAGCGACGACGTGCGCTGGCAGCAGCGCTGACTGTGAGTACTACACTGTACGTGTGACTAGTGACTACGTGCTGCCGCGCACGTGGGCGAGCGGTACCTCACGCATCCCAGCGACGACGTGCGCTGGCAGCAGCGCTGACTGTGAGTACTACACTGTACGTGTGACTAGTGACTACGTGCTGCCGCGCACGTGGGCGAGCGGTACCTCACGCATCCCAGCGACGACACGCGCTGGCAGCAGCGCTGACTGTGAGTACTACACTGTACGTGTGACTAGTGACTACGTGCTGCCGCGCACGTGGGCGAGCGGTACCTCACGCATCCCAGCGACGACACGCGCTGGCAGCAGCGCTGACTGTGAGTACTACACTGTACGTGTGACTAGTGACTACGTGCTGCCGCGCACGTGGGCGAGCGGTACCTCACGCATCCCAGCGACGACACGCGCTGGCAGCAGCGCTGACTGTGAGTACTACACTGTACGTGTGACTAGTGACTACGTGCTGCCGCGCACGTGGGCGAGCGGTACCTCACGCATCCCAGCGACGACACGCGCTGGCAGCAGCGCTGACTGTGAGTACTACACTGTACGTGTGACTAGTGACTACGTGCTGCCGCGCACGTGGGCGAGCGGTACCTCACGCATCCCAGCGACGACACGCGCTGGCAGCAGCGCTGACTGTGAGTACTACACTGTACGTGTGACTAGTGACTACGTGCTGCCGCGCACGTGGGCGAGCGGTACCTCACGCATCCCAGCGACGACACGCGCTGGCAGCAGCGCTGACTGTGAGTACTACACTGTACGTGTGACTAGTGACTACGTGCTGCCGCGCACGTGGGCGAGCGGTACCTCACGCATCCCAGCGACGACACGCGCTGGCAGCAGCGCTGACTGTGAGTACTACACTGTACGTGTGACTAGTGACTACGTGCTGCCGCGCACGTGGGCGAGCGGTACCTCACGCATCCCAGCGACGACACGCGCTGGCAGCAGCGCTGACTGTGAGTACTACACTGTACGTGTGACTAGTGACTACGTGCTGCCGCGCACGTGGGCGAGCGGTACCTCACGCATCCCAGCGACGACACGCGCTGGCAGCAGCGCTGACTGTGAGTACTACACTGTACGTGTGACTAGTGACTACGTGCTGCCGCGCACGTGGGCGAGCGGTACCTCACGCATCCCAGCGACGACACGCGCTGGCAGCAGCGCTGACTGTGAGTACTACACTGTACGTGTGACTAGTGACTACGTGCTGCCGCGCACGTGGGCGAGCGGTACCTCACGCATCCCAGCGACGATGTGCGCTGGCAGCAGCGCTGACTGTGAGTACTACACTGTACGTGTGACTAGTGACTACGTGCTGCCGCGCACGTGGGCGAGCGGTACCTCACGCATCCCAGCGACGATGTGCGCTGGCAGCAGCGCTGACTGTGAGTACTACACTGTACGTGTGACTAGTGACTACGTGCTGCCGCGCACGTGGGCGAGCGGTACCTCACGCATCCCAGCGACGACACGCGCTGGCAGCAGCGCTGACTGTGAGTACTACACTGTACGTGTGACTAGTGACTACGTGCTGCCGCGCACGTGGGCGAGCGGTACCTCACGCATCCCAGCGACGATGTGCGCTGGCAGCAGCGCTGACTGTGAGTACTACACTGTACGTGTGACTAGTGACTACGTGCTGCCGCGCACGTGGGCGAGCGGTACCTCACGCATCCCAGCGACGACACGCGCTGGCAGCAGCGCTGACTGTGAGTACTACACTGTACGTGTGACTAGTGACTACGTGCTGCCGCGCACGTGGGCGAGCGGTACCTCACGCATCCCAGCGACGACACGCGCTGGCAGCAGCGCTGACTGTGAGTACTACACTGTACGTGTGACTAGTGACTACGTGCTGCCGCGCACGTGGGCGAGCGGTACCTCACGCATCCCAGCGACGATGTGCGCTGGCAGCAGCGCTGACTGTGAGTACTACACTGTACGTGTGACTAGTGACTACGTGCTGCCGCGCACGTGGGCGAGCGGTACCTCACGCATCCCAGCGACGACACGCGCTGGCAGCAGCGCTGACTGTGAGTACTACACTGTACGTGTGACTAGTGACTACGTGCTGCCGCGCACGTGGGCGAGCGGTACCTCACGCATCCCAGCGACGACACGCGCTGGCAGCAGCGCTGACTGTGAGTACTACACTGTACGTGTGACTAGTGACTACGTGCTGCCGCGCACGTGGGCGAGCGGTACCTCACGCATCCCAGCGACGACACGCGCTGGCAGCAGCGCTGACTGTGAGTACTACACTGTACGTGTGACTAGTGACTACGTGCTGCCGCGCACGTGGGCGAGCGGTACCTCACGCATCCCAGCGACGACACGCGCTGGCAGCAGCGCTGACTGTGAGTACTACACTGTACGTGTGACTAGTGACTACGTGCTGCCGCGCACGTGGGCGAGCGGTACCTCACGCATCCCAGCGACGACACGCGCTGGCAGCAGCGCTGACTGTGAGTACTACACTGTACGTGTGACTAGTGACTACGTGCTGCCGCGCACGTGGGCGAGCGGTACCTCACGCATCCCAGCGACGATGTGCGCTGGCAGCAGCGCTGACTGTGAGTACTACACTGTACGTGTGACTAGTGACTACGTGCTGCCGCGCACGTGGGCGAGCGGTACCTCACGCATCCCAGCGACGATGTGCGCTGGCAGCAGCGCTGACTGTGAGTACTACACTGTACGTGTGACTAGTGACTACGTGCTGCCGCGCACGTGGGCGAGCGGTACCTCACGCATCCCAGCGACGACACGCGCTGGCAGCAGCGCTGACTGTGAGTACTACACTGTACGTGTGACTAGTGACTACGTGCTGCCGCGCACGTGGGCGAGCGGTACCTCACGCATCCCAGCGACGATGTGCGCTGGCAGCAGCGCTGACTGTGAGTACTACACTGTACGTGTGACTAGTGACTACGTGCTGCCGCGCACGTGGGCGAGCGGTACCTCACGCATCCCAGCGACGACACGCGCTGGCAGCAGCGCTGACTGTGAGTACTACACTGTACGTGTGACTAGTGACTACGTGCTGCCGCGCACGTGGGCGAGCGGTACCTCACGCATCCCAGCGACGACACGCGCTGGCAGCAGCGCTGACTGTGAGTACTACACTGTACGTGTGACTAGTGATTACATACATTTAAACATATAAGTGTGAAGTATTTATGAAATCACCACTTAAATCCCTAAATTTTGATACCCTACACGACGGGTATGAAAGAACAAAAAAACCCCACAAAATGGCGCCCAAAAGATGCCATTTTTTCTTTTCAAATTTTAATTTAGCTGTGACACTCGCAGGGTTAATCAATCAATCAAATTATTTATATGCAACGAATGTACGTTACATTGAATTACAGGTGGAGTAAATAGGAGTGAGCCATGTACATTCTGCCTAGAAATAGGCACGAAAAAATTCACAAAAATTGTTAACTAGGTAGGTACATAAAAATAAAATTACAAATTAAAATGTCACAGAATTATTACAATTATACATACATTAATCAACATTGAAAAATGTCAAAATAAGATGTTCCTTCTGAATAAAAATATACACATTGCTGATTAAAAAGTTTTGTCCATTAAAAAATCATTAATCGAGTAATAACATTAGGA
Organism: Orthosia incerta; assembly: GCA_948252205.1. Lineage (NCBI taxonomy): Eukaryota > Metazoa > Arthropoda > Insecta > Lepidoptera > Noctuidae > Orthosia > Orthosia incerta. The sequence continues at coordinate 32,236,488 of OX411747.1, read as the reverse complement.
AGGCCACTATTTTTTATTTTATCTACTCTCATATCGTAATATTCGAATTATAAACTTCAAAACGAGTTTATATTGACATACTTTATAAACACAATGCCGAAATTTAAAAATAGAATCTCATTATAACACTATTTCTCTAACAAAATAATGCTATAATAGTACATTGTGATACAAGGGTGGAAAGTAGGTTATTGCAAACGAGCTGTCATTAACAAATAATGGCGCGTTTTTGCAACTGGACATATTTTTTTACAAAGAAAACAGCCTATACAGACCATTAGATTTTTGACAAACGTTGATGTGAAAATAATTAACTTAAAACTGGTAATTAAATATATTAAACAACTATTAAAAAAAAATGACAATTCAATGCTAAAACGTACGGAATCATTAATTTTTCCTCGTATAAAATCGTATCCCATTTTATTCTATGTATGAAAACTCCTTGCTACTAAACTTTTTTAAATTGACTTATGGCGCGTTTTTGCAACGGACATGTTTTTTTTCAACGAAATAAGCCTATTCGATTTTTGACAAATGTTGATGTGAAAATAATTAAATTAAAACTGGTAATTAAATATATTAAACAACCATTTAAAAGACTTTTGAGTGTTCAATGCTAAAACGTACGGAATCATTCATTTTTCCACGTAGAAAATCTATCCCATTTTATTCTATGTTTGAAAACTCCTTGCTACTAAACTTTTTTAAATTGAATTATAAATTTAAAACTAAACTGCAAACATAATGATCGAGCTCGTAAACAAAAGTCACGACCGCGTAACTGAAAGATGTCTATGCGTAAGATTTAACTTTCGAATTATAATTATAGCCTCTGAAAGTACGCCATGTTTAACAACTGTATTGAAAAACAAAAAGATTTTTTACGAGGAAAAATGAATGATTCCGTACGTTGTAGCATCGAATTCTCAAAAGTCTTTTAAATGGTTGTTTAATATATTTAATTACCAGTTTTAATTAAATTATTTTCACATCAACATTTGTCATAAATCGAATAGGCTGTATAGGCTGTTTTCGTTGAAGAAAAAATGTCCAGTTGCAAAAACGCGCCATTATTTGTTAATGACAGCTCGTTTGCAATAACCTACTTTCCACCCTTGTATCACAATGTACTATTATAGCATTATTTTGTTAGAGAAATAGTGTTATATTGAGATTCTATTTTTAAATTTCGGCATTGTGTTTATAAAGTATGTCAATATAAACTCGTTTTGAAGTTTATAATTCGAATATTACGATATGAGAGTAGATAAAATAAAAAATAGTGGCCTTCCTAATGTTATTACTCGATTAATGATTTTTTTAATGGACAAAACTTTTTAATCAGCAATGTGTATATTTTTATTCAGAAGGAACATCTTATTTTGACATTTTTCAATGTTGATTAATGTATGTATAATTGTAATAATTCTGTGACATTTTAATTTGTAATTTTATTTTTATGTACCTACCTAGTTAACAATTTTTGTGAATTTTTTCGTGCCTATTTCTAGGCAGAATGTACATGGCTCACTCCTATTTACTCCACCTGTATTTCAATGTAACGTACATTCGTTGCATATAAATGATTTGATTGATTGATTAACCCTGCGAGTGTCACAGCTAAATTAAAATTTTAAAAGAAAAAATGGCATCTTTTGGGCGCCATTTTGTGGGGTTTTTTTGTTCTTTCATACCCGTCGTGTGGGGTATCAAAATTTAGGGATTTAAGTGGTGATTTCATAAATATGTCACACTTATATGTTTAAATGTATGTAATTCTACCTGTGTGGCAACCCCCAAAATGTCAGTTTAATCTACGAAATAAAAAACCTGAGATTTGAATTTCTGACTGCTGGCAGATCTATCCCCCTTAGACAAGACGATACGAAAGCAGAAGGTAAATGTACGGATGATCTAACATGCGTAAGACCTTTTTTTTTTTTTTTTTTTTTTTTTTTTTCGGGGTGGAAAATCCTCATTGGATGTCCTCCGCCCTGGGGAGGGCGGAGGGGTCTGTCAGATTCGTACTGACTAAAAACCACCCCGGTGTTTGCACCCCCCGCAACGTCTAAGAGGGGCGCGCGTGGAACACTACGCGCCACCACCTCGGGTCCAGATGTGTGGGGGGCGACGGACGTCCCCGAGTCCGTCGCCCTAGGACCCATTTAGCGGGGCCGGAAGAGGGCGTTGTCTGCCCTCCGCCGACGCCCAGCGCGTCTGCTGCGGATCGGGTTAGCGGATGAAATCTCCCTCTCCCTCTCCGCAGCCTCCTTCTGCGAGACGACTGTTTCGCAGAAGGATACCACCGCGTCCCAGGACTCCTCGCTGCCGACCATAGACTCGACTACGGCCGGAAGCGACAGGTCACTGCCCACTTCAGAGATGAGGGCACGGCGTGGCTCCTCCCAAGCGGCACACTCTGCCAGCGTATGCCGCGCCGTGTCCTCCCGGCAGTCGACGCAGTGGTGACACCGGGCGTCCGGCTCCCTGTTTATGCGACACAGGTACTTCCCGAAGCAACCATGCCCCGAGAGCACCTGCGTCACCCGAAACGACAGGGAGCCGTGCCTCCTCCCATCCCACAATTACCCAACCCAACATTTCCTAGTAACACTGAAATTATCCCCTTTTATAAGCATCAACTAATTTCGTTTTCCATGTACCAGATCGCCACCCAAGCCTCCCGAGGAGGCACCACGTGCGGGGCGGCTGCGCTGGAAGAAGCTACTCATCCGCGTCAGGTAGACCTTCACACCCTCACACCGTGACGCCACCTCATCATAACTATTCAGAAGCTTAGTGGCATCATCAGACTTATTATATCTTAGAGAATTTAATCACGAACAATCGAACTCGAAAATACTAACAAGTGAAATATATGCTTGCTTCCTTAAAATGTATTAATAAAAACTTTAGTGTTCTGGCAAATCTTACTTACACTGTGTGAGTGAGGTGGATTTAAAGACATTTCAGAATTTTAGTCTTGCCAGTTAAAGAAAATATTAAGGAAATAAATAGGACTATAATAATTCACGAAGATGTATTTTTTATCGAAAATAGCAAAGTTTACTGAATAGTAAACAAATATGTTTTTATTATAAAGAAGCTTTTCCTGACAATCAAATATACCTGATAATAGGTAGAATGAAGCATGTTGTGGTTAAGATGTATTTTAAAGATGTTTTATTCGAGAAGTGAACATGGAGATCTTTACGTTAATTCTGTATGTTGGACAAACATAGTTCTGTCACAAAATGTACCATTCAAAGGTACTCCACAATGGTTGTCTAATAACTGCATTCCTATAGTAAAATGTTTTTTAACCTATTTTTTATTGTTTTTAGCTATTTTTTTAATTTATTAGTGCGGAGGGTTTTCTTATATAATTTAGTTTAAATTAATGATATTAACATTTTGCGTTTATATGTTGTGAACAAATATTATTTTAAGTTAATTATTTTTAAGTGTTACGTGGAAAGGGCTTTTGCCTAATACTTTAATGTCACAAATAGATATGCTAGAAAAAATTTCTTATTGCGGTGGATCGATTAGGTTTCTGTGGTAAGAATGTTAATACTTTTTTATATAACGTATGTCACAAATCCATAGAATACAGCGTTTATATTTTAATAAAACCTTTAACGTTATATCTAATCTACGCACAACGTGATTCCATACAGTAGTTATGTCAAAAGGGTTAAAAAGTATCGATATATTCTATGTAAAATATACAGATAGTTTTCGCCAAGCCTACCGCACAGTCATCATCGATTAAATAAATCATGAAATTCAAAACAATTGAGTAGATTATTCTTCTTGTATTAAAGTAGCTATGAATAATTACTTTTAGATGTAACTCGGCTGAACTCACAGCTACCTACAATGAGTTTAACTTTACTGTTTCTAACTCACTTCTATTCTTAAGCCTACTCCTAGTCTATAAAAACTTGAACTTTATCCTCTAAGTGAACTAAACTACTATTAGAACATTGATTACGTTGTTTTTTTTTTTAATTCGCTATCTGAACGCTAGATTCTAATTCTTAACTGTTTTATTCTGAACATGAACGAGTAAAACGTATAGAAATCCAGGTTTTTTATTGTATATCGTGTTTTTTCATTACACATGAGTTCTGGATTGATAAAGTTGATGATAAAAACATGGTGTATAATTCCAACTAGAATATGCACAAAACATCACAATAACTTTAGCCTTAGTTTCTTACGGTCTAATAAATCCCATCTCATATTAATGACCCTATGTCGCAGCGGCCAAAATGTTATACTCTACTCTAAATTAGTTAAAATTCTGTAGACACTTTCATTTTGTTTTTTGAAGGTAGTCCCACATATGATGCGCACATGAGAATAGATAATTAAATATTTTAAATAAATTATAAATCTATTTTATCAACTAGAGTGACAAATATACAGTAGTGCCAACATTTTACATTTTTACCACGCACATGAACATTTTGTAAGTAATATACCATTTTGTATAAGAAATGTATGTAAGAAAAATTACATTAAATCAAATATTTTAATAAAACTTATAAGTAAATGCATTTTAATATTCAAATGGCAGTCTTCCTCATTTTGTTACTTAATTTACAGATTATACTATATCGATAAGTACAGTCAAGTAAAGTACATTAAAATATTAGAATCATAATGCTGATGAATCGCTGCAAATCTAAACCTTTTTGCTCCGTATAGTATTTTACAGGATATCGATAGTTTTGACGCTCTTATCACATCACTATTTTAAGAATATTTAATTGTAACAAAAAATCTATAATTCAATTCGGAAAAGAGCGATCATCAGCATTATGCGTTGTATATTTAAAATGAGTCTAAATAAATGTCCTGAAGACTAAAAGTGACAAGACATGTGTGATGTGTCACACAATTTTATGCAGCTACCCGCGAGATCTGACTCTGACAAAATCCGTCACATGTGTCTTGCCGCTACGGTGCGGTACTGTGCTAGATACGATAGAGAGAGGAGGAGCTAGAGATACGCGACAGAAGGGACCTAAGTTAAGAGTATACGTCGTGTTGTGTTTGTGTATCTATATGTCATAATTATTGTACTGTTATTGTCTCGAGCCGTCATTCCAAGAGAGAAGCGAACCGGGGCGGTCTGACTGGATTTGGCTTTAGTCCGCCGACGAAACTCGCCCCTTCTAGTAGAAATATTTAATAGTAGCTGAGCAGTTTTCATTGCATATTATGTTGTAGTGATGAGTTTTGTGCAATTACTATCCATAAATTCATGTGACTTTTTTCTGTACGAGTTTACCATTCTGATGCCCGGGGCATTTTTTGCAGCTCAAGTTACTTAGCGTGTATATTTGAATATACACAAATATATTTTATAGAAAACTAAAAAAAATCTAGACTAGTTCCCGGTCGCACACAAATGAAGCTGTGATTTTTATACCTTTATTTTTTATTTTTATACACTTTACATTTTGCATTACAAGCTTCCATTTTCTGTGATCTCTTTACGGCGTTACGTTACTCGCAGCTAGCTCATGAAATATTATTTTTAATAATTAATTATACATTATATATCTAGGTGTATGTATATGTTGTCTGTGTCATGTTTAATGTGTTAATCTATATTAATACTTTTAATTATGCAAACTTGCGAATTTTATGACGTATTCATAATTTTATACTTTGATATACTTACGTATCTTTATATGCAAGTTTGTATACTAAACTATACATTTCAATCGTCAATTCTGGCCTGTGACTAAATCCTAGTAGGTGCTGGTTGCTTTACTTTAGCGTTTTATTGTGAATGCATAACAACACGTACTGTATTAGTATTATTATTTTCGTGGCTTTTATTTATTCGGGTGTCTGTTATTATGGAACATCAACTAAAATTCGTGGTACGATAATTGCTGCCACAGCAGACAATAATGTTTACAAAAGGAATATTTTTATTCTTTTGTTTTTTTTTTTATTAAATAATCCATAAATTACGGCAATTTATTTTATTGCATCTTTGTTTTTTTTATATAAAATTGTTTCAAAATAACGAACAGGCCAAATGAATACCGATGTAAATTTTTTATCTTCGACTCAACTGTATCTTTATGTTAAAAATGGTGAATTTTGGACCAAACCCAAGTTTGTAGTGTATAGTGTAAAATTGTAACATATTAATATATCATTCAAATATGTGAATCGTCCAAGTGTGTTAGGGCGAACAAGAGAGTGGTTTCGCAAAGGGAAAAGTTATAATTATGCCAACATTGTGCCACATTTTTATCTACATTTTTCCCTCCTTGGTACTACAAGCGCTATAGAAGTTGTGACTGTAATTTCATGACTGGTTTCTATACTATTCTATTGTTATGTCGATTGTTGCGGGACAGCATTGTTACCCCATTTTTTTTATAATGTAATTGCAATTTACTTCAGAAAATAATAGTGATATTAAAAACTTCTCATTAACAATTTGAATAAACTTAAAAATAAGAATCCTTTGGGATACCGTATATATGTTGTTTGAATCAGTTCTCCTAACACATTTGGACCCATCGGTGGCAAATGTAAATTTAGTACTTAACAAGTGTCAAACTGAATGATGATCGTGTGTGTCTGGTTCAAGTCTGCCAGTACAAAATGGTCTTTGATGGCTTTATAATACGATACTCGAGATATTTCAATTTGAACATTACGTGACTGGCGCTAAATTCAAAGTTCAAAACTCAAGCTTTCCTGAGCTAGGAATCCTGAATTGGCCTAGAGCTATGGTGTTTTTAACGTTAGTGCACCATGGACCATTGTGTACTTGTGCTAGACCTAAACCATGACAATCATTTTGTGTTAAGGGCACACCTAAGTGAGTGCTTGTTTTATGCTAGGAGGGGTGTGGTGTGTTGTGCTCGTAAAAAGGTCATGGTTTTCCCTGAAAATTGTGAGATTCTGCATCGTGGTAGCATTGTGCTGGTAAAAGGGTTTGCAAATCATTAGGTAACTGATACTAGTATAAAAGATAATTAGTAGTAATACTATTGCAGAAAGCTAAACCCTAAAAATAATCCTAAGAGAATCCGCTGATGTCTGCGCTTTTATTGCCTTCAAACAAATGTGCCTATTGATGCAAACTTTTGTCTGATACAAGGTTTGCTCGGCCTAATCTGAAATTCCATGCAATGCCAACAATATCACGATCGTATCATCAAAATTGGAAAAGGGTATCCACAGAGTGTGCTTAAGGCGAGCACAACTCACTGTCTCCGATATGTTGATGTTTTAGCTGTTAGCATATAGAGATTAATATTGTGACAGATCGATTTACAAATTATGTTATTATTTAAACAATAAATGCCGTTTTAAATATATTTTTTGTTTTCATTTATTTGTTACACATTCCCAAAAAATAAAAAAAATATTTTCACCTAAAGATTATTTTTTACTATTTTTTTTTTTTTCTGTATCTATTTATATTCGTTGTGGTTGTCTTAAAGTATTATAAACCGACAATCATATGATATATATCACGTCACACTTACCAGAATTATATGGTAAAGTGAGTGAAGAGAAATATCTCTTCTTCCTCTTTGCCTCATCCCATTATTTGTAGTCGGCTCTCCTCGTCCTGATGCGCCAGAATGGTCAGTCCTGGGTTGTCGGTCCAAGTCGCGGGTTACTGTAGACCACCATATGGCTTATGGTCTTCCTATATAGCGATTATGGTCTTCCTCTTTTCTTCTTTGTGTTCGGTAGTGCCAGGGCTTGCCAAACCACGTAGTTTTTAGGACGTATCATCACGTGGCCATACCAACGTAGCCTACTTTCTGTTTGTCTGTGATGTGTTCATTTCGCACTTTAGTCTTGTTACGCCCGCTGCCCATCTCAGCCACATGCAGCTTCTGTTCATGCACCTTTTTTATGGTCCAGCATTCGGCACCGTACATCATTGCGGGTCTTTCAGCTGTTTTGTAAATTTTGCCCTTAACTTTGATCGGCATTCTTGTGTCGCAGAGGACGCCTGAGAGAGATCTCCATCTTTGCCTTGAGGCAACGTTGACCCTATGGGTAACGCCGATGTTACCATCAGCTGTCAGCATGGCTCCGAGATATTTGAACTGAGATACCTTTGGAAGTGAATCTTCTTCGATAGAAATCGTATTTGATAAGGTGGTATCACCACCACAGATGAATTCCAGATGTTCTGTCTTGCTTCTGCTGATACGAGTCAAATTGCTTTCCAGGGCGCACCACCATTGCTCGAGAGACAGTTGCAGTTGTTGCGCACTTTTGTCAATGAGCACGATGTCGTCTGCGTATAACATACACCAAAGTAGGGAGGCCGATATCTTTGGTAAGATAGTCCATTACCAGATTGAAGAGTAGTGGGCTCAACGCAGAACCTTGATGAACGCCAACTTTAACTTCAAAGGCTTTGCTCACTCCAGCCAAACTTCTCACTTTTGTGCTACTCTTGTGGTAGGTACATGTCCTGGACTAGAGCCACGTAATATTCCGGTAGACTTTGTGCTCTCATCGCTTGCCATACCAGGTTTCGTGGCACCCGGTCAAACGCCTTCTCAAGGTCTATGAATATAAGGTGTAAATATTCACTGTTGGCCCTATGCTTTGTTGGCATAGGGCCAACTTGAAGTAAAGAGAAATAACTACAAGACTATTTTATATATTTTCTAAATTTTATTGAGACTATCAAATCTAGTAATTTTACATAAAATAAAAAAGTGTAAAATATAATACAAACATTTTCTTTGAAAAAAACTGCTTTTTGTTGGTTTTCGTTTAGTTTCACTGCTGTACATCCATCCAGTAGTCCGCCATCATATTATAACGTCCCAAAGCACTGACCTCTATCATACAAGTACGCCTGGACTACATAATTATATTAGATGAAATGACAGTTTATTTTTGTGCCGAATCAAAGCGCCCCACTCGAGGTTCTCAGGAACTAAAATTGACACATTTAGAGATAGGTTAATACCGATATTTCTCAAGATTAGGTAATACTAATATATTCGCCTGGAAATATTATATTATTTTAACTAATACGAGTATATGAGTATTAGTACAAAATATTTTTGAATTACACTAATATCAAAATAGTAGACTTGGCAAGGCGTATCACTCATCTACTGTATTGACTTCTCATAGTATGTTGCAACTAAATATCTCATATTGGTATTAGTGATGAATGTTATAGGAATGCCTAATAATCAGTAATAATATGTTAAAAAGCAATGTGTAATACTAAATTCTGGAATCATCATCATGATCATCCACTGTCCGACTTCGCCCACTGCTGAGCACAGGCCTCTCTCTTCTTGTATCAATCACCTCGTTCATGTCTGGAATTAATTCTGGAATAATATCATGATAATTATAATTGTATTAACAAATGTTTTTAAGTCAAACAATTTATATCTGCATCTGAAACAGAGTTGAAAACTGATATAAGTCTTCACGTCGCTGGAATGCGATGTCACTCTTATTTGCACCTTAACACTACAGAGACAGGATCTGAGCGATGAGAGCGAGAAATATGTCCGTTGTAAATTATTATCCATCTCATTCGTACGCAAATATTTGTATGAATGATGTTCCAACCGAGTGAATCCAAACTATTGTAAATGTAAATATTAACTAACTAGTATACTTGAGCGAGCAGATACTTGCTCAAATATACTAGTTTTAAGGATAAGTTGTTAGCCTATCCCCATATTTAGATCTCACTGATCTGACAGTAATGCGCTATAACTTTAGTAGCACGCAATCCACTAGTTTATAGCTTGCAATCTGATTGAAAGTATTTTTCAGTTAACCTTTACAGCAAGTTTTCTATTAATTAGAAATGAATCTCAATTAAAATAATTGGGATTTTCTTGTTCTCCTAAGTATTAAATAATTCTCACGTATTTTTATACCGACGGCTATGTCCCATCTCTAATATTAGTTCCATGGAATCTCACGTTAAGTCACGTTGCTATCAGCGCCAAAATGGCGAAAATCAAATGTCTTAATTTTGTCATCTATAATATAAAGTCCAGCGTACTTGTATATTAGAGGTCAGTGTCCCAAAGGCATTGATATCTTCATGCCATCTTTTTTAAATCTTGATGAAACCTTTCACCTTTCTCCTTACTGTAATCGCCTGATTTTTTTTGGGTTAAGATCAATAAAAATATGAAACTTAAAAAAAATATTTTCAAACTCATATTACAAACTAAATTTTTATAGGTGATTTGAAATTGATGAAATTTCTTGGACAATCTTTTTATAATCAGAATCCTGAGATTAGTAAAATAGACTATCAAAAAATTGCGAATTTACCAATACATATTTTTTTTAGATAAAGGTAAACTATGGAATCTATTATTTAAATATAGGTACGCCAGTAAAAATATGTGACGTACCGAACAAATTAAAGAAAAGTTCATATTTGCAATATTTAGTTCCACATTTACCAGTTTCATATAAAAATACTCAAAAATCTTTTTCAATGCAGACCTGTGATTATAACAGAAAAAGTAGTCTGAGAGAAACTCGAATAACCCGGTATTTAGTTATGTCTCAATGACAATTTCTAGAAAATAGGTACATAAATGAAATCAATAAGCAGTGTTTCCTCGACTCGGTAAATCATCCTCTCTAAATAAGAGCAAATGCTATCATCACCCAGTAACACAGAATCACCCAGGCGTGACATTACAAGACGCCGCGCGCCGTGCAGCAAGTTCAAATGTCCTCAAATTACAAGTGTATGTATGAAAGAGGTAGAAAAACTTCACGGCTCGGTTGATGGGTGCCTCGCAGACCAAGCGCGTGGAGCGGATAATAGTTACGATTAGCGTGTCATATTAACTACAAACATTTTGTAGTGCGAACATTTGAATGTTGAGGTTTTAACGCATATAGGATGTCATTTATTTCTTAGTGTGTGTGTGTTGGTATCTGTAATCAGGCCGTACCTGCTATTCATAGAATTTTTAATAGCATTGCCGTACCTAGTCCATAATCTTGAAAAGTTATTTACTTTAATACTGTTTACCTTAATTTTTCTACCGAGACGGCAGTTCTGAACTTAAGAAACAAATGTTGTCTTTAAGGTTTCCAGTAGAGCACCCCTGACCTAACAGTACCTCAATAAGCGAAGCGCGTCAAACGTCACACGAGGTTTCACATTCAAAAAACATCTCGACAATGACACGCATACTAACACTGCTCTTCATCACGCAAGCCACCGCGGAGTGGGTTGAAATCTCACAGCAGCATTACCGGAAACCCATCAGGATCCACAGCCCCTTAACTACACTAGACAAAGTCATAGATGTTGAGGACACCACTAAACCCTGGAACTACAACAATCGAAGTGTGACTGAGTACAACTGGAACAAGACCCCTGCCAGAGCACCAAACATCGGAAATGTGAAACGTGTGCAACATGTTGGGAGTACCGTAAAAACTATTGAAAGAGTTAAAGAAGAAGATCATCTTGATCTACATGTCGATTTCAGAGATTATGAACTTAAACCGAATTTTGGACCAACGCGAGCAACTATAGAATTACATGAGAAACAAAAAGGTATGATTGAAAGAGTTCCAAACGTTGGTAATATTAAACGTGTTCAGTTGAATGATAGCCCTGTAAAATCACCCACTATTAATTTTAAAGAAGACGGAGAGAATTTCTCGAGTAATCGACATGAGAATAGCCCGCTTGAGGACGATCATCATACTGAAGTAAACGAGTTCAAACATAAAAAGAATTCAGAACCGTATAGAAGAATTTACGTAAACAAAGTGAAACATCATCATAGTACTGAAAGAACAGCTACTTTCCCGCCAGTTGATGACGAGGACGATCCATCAGTTAGTAAAACATCTACTGTTAACACAGAAAGACCAAAACAGGTATACAAAAATCATACCACTGTAAGGGATTTTTACTCGACGACACCAACTTTTATTACTGAATCGGAAGATTTGACCAGTTACAAAACACAGCAGAATAGATTTTATAAGATCACCGATAGTAAATATTTCGAAGGGCCTGAAAAAACTAATGTTTTCATTAAAGAAATTATTGATACCGAAGAAGAAGAAGCGACAACAAAAATTAGTCCAAAACGAGCAAAGCCCGTAACAGCGAAAAACAATGTTAATAAAAAAATTAATGATTTCAATGCAGAATCACAGGAAAATAAGATCCATATTTCCAGAAACGACGAAAAACAACCAAGTCCTATGTCCAATGACCATAAAACAAAACCAAAAGATAATAAAGACCAACAAAAGCAAGATCATGTACACGAAAAGGAAGATGTCAAAGAAATCAAAGACAAGAAAGATAAAGCACCAACCACCACCAAAACTGAGAAGAATAAAGTGAACACAATGGAGAATGTTATAAAATTCATGAGAGTTGTCGCTGATACCATAGCTAAGAACTCACGAAGAAGTTTTGGCGGCAAGATACAGTACTTACAGGAGCTAAAAGAGTCTATCCTAGCCAATATCGGTAAGTTAAATCAGTAATTTTGTAAATATAAAGAACGATTGTGGTGGAAAGTTCCTCAGGGGTCTGTTCTCTCTGCAACTCTTTTCCTGCTGCACATCAATGACCTACTTCTGCCTGGTATTGTTGGGTACGCAGATGACAGTACTGTTTCAGAGAGATACTTGTCCAGCGCAAAAACCGGCGGGGATGAAGTTCGTTCCTTAAGAGAGGCTATGGTGGAGCGTACTGATTTGACCTTTAGTCTTGTCTCCCGTTGGGCTGATGACAATTTGGTCTCTTTTAACGCCACAAAACACAGGCATGTCTTTTTACCGCAAAGAGGACTCATTTCATCCAAACGCCTACTTTTCGGGGTGCATCTGTTCCTGTAACTGATCGGCTCGAGCTCCTTAGCATGGAGTTGACATCCAGTCTCAACTTCGGCGCCTCCATCGAGTACAAAGCCCAAATTGCGGCAAAGAAACTGGGCGTCCTAAACAGAGTGAAGCGATACTTTATGCCTGGACAGCTATTAACTCTTTACAAAGCGCAAGTCCGATCCTGCATGGAGTATTGCAGCCACCTCAGGGTTGGCTCAGCTAAATATCATCTTGCCGCGCTTGACTCGGTGGAACACAGAGCTAGAACTAATTGGCGACGTCAAATTGGTGGATGCCAAGCTTCACAGCTTGGCTCATCGCCGTAAGGTTGCCTGCTTGTCGGTCTTCTACAGACTGTATTTTGGCGAGTGTGCTCATGAACTCCACGACCTCATCCCACCGGCCCCCTTCTACCATCGGACATCTAGACGCACTGCAAGTTACCATCCTCACCTAGTTGCTATTCCACCAATTCGCACCAAGCACTTCCAAACATCCTTCATAATGCGCACAGCAAAAGAGTGGAACTCACTGCCTGCGTCTGTGTTTCCGAACGCATACAACCCGAATCTCTTCAAAGTTAGAGTGAACAGGGGGGTGACCATAAGCTCTTAGAGCGGTATCAATTTGAGATCGAATAAGGGACAGATGTATCTGACGTGTATACATCTGTCACTTACTCGATTTCAAATTGATACCGCTCTAAGAGCTTATGGTCACCCCCCTGGCTTCTTCTGGGTAAGCTCACTCCATCGTTGACATTGTCTCTGTCTAATATAAATGTAGTTTGTTGATAAGTCAGAGATGACATAATAGATAAGGCAGTGACAACAATACTTACTGCTAGAAAGCATTCTCTGTCTTGGTCCTTCGTGTTCCATTTTTCTTTTTTGGTAATTAATAGTCTCGCGTTTGATCACTATCGCTCGATAGAGTAAAAATTTTCTGTGTCATTATCTCACCAAATGGTAAGCGATGATGTGGTCGGCGGTGAAGCACGCTTAAGGTCCGTTTATATCTACAGACGCTGAGCGTGCCAGACACGTGCCGTGGCAGACATAATAATATTCTTTTATACAGTGTCTATTAACGTATTTATATCTATCGTTACACGGCCGCGCAGACACCAACAGACACGGGCCGTGCGCGGCCAGTATTCACGGAAAGAATATTTTGTCTGTACGGTTCATGTATGTACAGTCTGTGGCCAACAATATTGAACCCACTTTCTAATAGCGAATTTGAACCTTACCGCGAAGCATTTAGATAAATGCATGTTGTTAAGCGATTGTTATCATTATATTGTTGTCGTTAAGGTTGAAAAGCTAATGAGTAAAACGAATACTAAAACTAACCAAGGCGAGGGTGGAAGGAAAAAAAGTATCGCGCATCAAGAACACTAAAGTTAACTGTCTACGGATAATAGCTAATGCCGTGATTGATTTTAACAGCTGCTTGTATTTGTGCGATATTGAACTTTAAGAAAATAAACGATTGGGTTCAAATTCTTTAGAATATTGTGTTTAGCATTACAAGTAAGGTCAAATTTCAAAACGAAGCATAAGTGTTCAGTTGGTCTTGTGGTCACTAAGGCATATCGACATTTAACCTTTTCTGCGTTCGAAACCAGGCAGAACCCTACAATAGCTTTTTGTTCACAATGTTTTGTTTTTAATTACTATCTTTTTTTACCTTTCTTAAACGTCGTTCTTTAAAGAAAAGTCAAAAAAAGATAATATAAGTCGGGAATTATATTTTTAAATGGACAGTTTGTATGGAAATGAAACAAAATCATTGCAAGTTACGAAAATGTTTATTTTTTCACTAAAACATACTTAAGTGTAGTTTATTTCATCAAAATTAAGTAATATAAAGATAAAGTAAATAAATGCTCATAGTTCAAAATTTATATACATTTTATTATCATTTATAATATTCAAACCTAACCTCATTTATAAACATTTTAAAAAAGGTATGCTTATGCTTGGAAGTTTTTATCAAGAAAAATTAACTAATTTGTTAAATATTTTACAGATATATAGCTATAAATGTAGTGAATCAACATGCTATTTAAATAGAAAATGCATTTCCATTTATAACAATAACATCACCACAGAATCTGCAACATTTTGACGGTTTAGCATTCATTCAATTAAGCATTTACTTACATAGGATTTTTAAATATACTTAGATTGGTTGTTCTATCTCACGATGACGGGTTACGTGACTTTTATGCCGCCGAAATAAGATTCATTTTGCTACGATTCACCCGTCATCGTGAGATAGAACAACTTTAGCGCACTGTCTCCTTCTATAACTTGCTGTAAGCGGCTACGCATACCGCACAGGCGCACACCATGTTCCAACACAAATCTTTTCCTCTCATGTGCTCACAAAGATTACGACATTTTCTTCCCAATTGAAATTGAAAAAAAATTGAAATATGGGCAAAACGGACCCTTTCTTGGCGGTGATTTTTGTGCCGGTTTATAATTTCTAATCCCAGCAGCATGTAAATGCTTTCTCACTATTTTCACTGAAATATTGTGTTCAATTGCAGTAAAATGAGTAGGCATAAATGGATTTTGAACATTGCTTGAAACAATGGCCTGGTGGCGTTCAGATTCGGGACTATACATCATGAGTTTTTCGCCTGGACGATTTCGCTGAATATTTTCAGTGTCTCCAACGTCTTAGCCGTATTTGTCTATAACAAAAAAATATATATCATTTATGGAAATGTGTAGAATGTGTATGTGTAAACTTGTAAGGAGTGGGTGTAATGGGAAAATAGCCAAATACACGATCACTAGGTTGTAAGAAATACTTATTAAACGTCTTTAAAAAATGTTAGTTGTTAGTCTTTACTTAGTAAATTTTAAAGAGTTTAATAAAATAGGTATTAAAGCACTTACTGTTATATTAAGTCTACGACCAATCTCTCCGATTCCAACATTCTGCTCATATATAAATATTATTTTATATTTTGTATAGTCACACGTGACATGACGGTTTGATTACACCAAATTTATTAGTCTTTCTTCACCAAATTTAGTTAGACGTTTTACGATTTACGATGTTTGTGCGCAGTCGCTGCTATTAGGCGTAGGTAGACTGACTTTTGTCACTTAGATCAATTTAATATCCATCTACCCCACGAAGTAAACATATTTAACTTCGAATCTACTCATCTGTGGAAAAAAAGTTTTTTTTTGTTTACCCACCTGTTTACAAGATAATTTTTAGGCAAAATAATATTGGTCGTTCTATAGCAAGAAATATTGTAGAAATCATAAATGAAAACAAATTAAAAAAGAAACTGATAATAAGTGGAGTGTGTTTCCGAACCCGCATGTCGTTCATCGCCAATCCAGCATCGAACCGCGAGGCCACGATAACTTCTTGTGAGCACTCGAAATTAAAGATTAGATAGTAATTATAGCCCTGTCACTTAAAAGCCTTTCAACTTTAACGTCAACAAGATAATGATTAAAATGGCTTAACAAGATATGTCCGTTGGTCAGGCAATATTGGGTAGGTCAGTCTATTTTCAACTTTAAAGACAAATGCATAATGATTAAAATTGCTTAACAAGATATGCCGGTGGGTTAGACAATTATGGGTGGGTTATACAATTTTGGCCAGGGACTGTACGTGTCTACTGTCTGTAGCTACCTACCGGGCAGCGTGACTGTGAACAGAGCATCGGAACCGGGCAGACGTCTTTTGTTTCCTTTACCTGTCGGAATCGCGCAGCAACAACGCAATTATGCATAAATCTTCCACAGAGAAGTTTCTGAACATTGTGAAAGCTGTTCATAAACTGCTTAAAGATAAATAAACGGTGTCTCTCGGTGTCTACCCTGGAATATGTCTGACACGCTCAATGTCTGTAGATATAAACGGACCTTTATGTTTGCCCGCTACCAACAGTGGCGGATTCTTTACCCGAAACCAATTTGTTTTTTAACTTATGAAATCATCAACTTCCTTCCCTTGTCCCATTTTACGTATGAAATCAATCAATCTGCCTAGCCTTTTCCCAAACTCTATGTTGGGGTTGGTTTCCAGTGTAACAGGATGCAGCTG
This sequence comes from Orthosia incerta, assembly GCA_948252205.1. Classification (NCBI taxonomy): domain Eukaryota; kingdom Metazoa; phylum Arthropoda; class Insecta; order Lepidoptera; family Noctuidae; genus Orthosia; species Orthosia incerta. Next base: position 32,219,511 of record OX411747.1, on the reverse strand, counting down.
AGTTATAGTATTTACATGGAACGACTGCCTACAACCCAGTAGATAACTGGGGAACACGATAACAGTTGGCAAGACAGGTGCCAGATTTCTTGACTTCTGATTTTCCGTAACGACTGTTCTACAAATGTATGAATTAATAAGTTTAAATGCATAACTTTATTCCAGAGGAGCGCATAGAGGCAACATGGCCGGATGATGACAGTGCAGGCGCGCGACGTCGCTCGCGATCTGCGCACGCGTCTCCACGCGGCCATGTGCAGTTCCCTTCATCAGAGAGCGCGCTCATGACTATATCCTTCCTTACCTTCGCTGTTTTTCTCATCAAGCTGGTGTTGGTAAGTGTGGCTACGATAAAATTTAGGTCGTTTATGTTCATCCTATCCTGTCCTTAATTCATTTTATAATTATGTATTTTTTTTATGTTTTTGAATCCATCACGCACACCTCAACGGCTGAATAGATTTAGAGTTTTGAAAGCAGGTAAAGCATGGCCTGGATTAAGCCGTAGGTGCTAAATATTAGCTTGTTGTTTTAGATTTTACGTCCCTGGCCTAACGGAATAAAAAGTATACTTACAACTAATGGATTAAATAAATTAAAGGAGGGAATGTTTAACAATCCCAGTAAATCTTACCTTACAACTTCATTAGCACCATTTGTTTATCTTCATCCAATTAACTATGAACCTGGTAACAAAAACAACAACTTTGTTGTTATCTTATTTTCGAAGTCTGTCCAGGGAATTGACATATCATGCCCCATGAATATTGGGATATATCTCATGTAAAGAAAGGGAAGTTTCTTCAGGATATCAAGAATCAAAAAATCTTTTTTACAAAAAAATACAACCGACTTCCAAAAAATAAAAACGCTACAAAGTGAAAAATAAGTACAATTTCCGAAGTCGGTGTTCCTGTTTTCATTTCTTCGTTTTTTGACACCGCCTTCCGAAATTGAAGTAATTTTTCACTTTGTAGTGTTTTTATGGCTTTTTTTTTTAATCTATGGGCTCGCGTTTGACCACTATCTCGCCTGATTTTAAGCGATGACGTGGTCTACGGTGAAGCACGCTTGCCTAGAATAAACCTATTCACTCTTGACTTAAAGACCCCAATGTTGTAGCTATCAAGGAACAAAGACTCCGGAAGGGAATTCCACTCCTTAGCTGTGCGGACAATGAAAGTATTAGCAAAACGCTTTGTGCGTATGGGAGGGATGTCCACCATGTACCGATGGCGCATGGCCGTACGTCTTGTAGTCCGATGATGGAAAGTGCTAGGCGGAATCAAATTGTGCAGTTCCGTCACACACTCCCCGAAATGTATCCGATAAAAACCGACAGGCTGGCAACTCGGCGACGATGTTCGAGGCTCTGGAGCTTTGTGGCGACCAGTGCATCGTTGCCAATAAGCCTTTTGGCCCGTCTGTCAATCGACACAAGTACATCAAGCTGGTATTTGGCAGATCCATCCCAGATGTGAGAGCAGTACTCCATGACCGAACTTGCGCTTTATACAAGTTGAGCAGCTGTTCAGGCGTGAAGTACCGTTTCACCTTAGCAAATCCCCAACCTTTTTGCAACGGCATCTTGTGATTGCGTCTCGAACGGTTTGCCCAATCAATCATCAATACATATAATAAATCTGTAGAAAAATATTTTTTGTACATCGAAAAAAATTCCAAAAAAAATAGCCAGGGTGTTAAAGGATAACCAACAGAACCCATTTCTAGCATTTTTGGAATTTTTGTCTGTTTGTCTGTTTGTCTGTTTATCTGTTTGTCTGTTTGTCTGTTTATTTGTGCACGCATCACGTGAAATGTACGAAACCAATGTAGATAACTTTTATACATAAAAATTGTGCGAATCTTTAAGAATTACTTAGTTTTTGTTTCATCGCAATCGGTTCACTCTATCAAAAGTTAGATGAATTTAAAGTGTTCAAGAAGTAAAATTATCACAGCTCACACAATTCAGATACTCGAACAGTTGAACTCGCTATTCGATAGATGGCGTTGTGCATTTAAAGTCATTTTCTGAATCGCGGTGTTAAGATTTTCCGCGAAAGAATGACCCTAGAAAAAAAAATTGTATGTATTATATATATTTTTTAACCGACTTCCCAAATAGGAGAAGGTTACATGTTCGACATTATGTATGTTTTTTTTTTTTTTTTTGTGTATGTTCACCGATATCTCCGTCAGTTGTAGACCGATTTCAAAAAATCTTTTTTTGTTTGAAAGAGTATGTTCCGAAATTGGTCCCATTTTAATTTGGTGTAGGACTGACGAACCAATTCGAAGATATACAACAGAACTCTTCAATAAATAACGGCAAATCTCTCGGAATTGCTGCAATCGCATGTCTGTTTGTTGTTTGAGGTTACATGTTCGACATTATGTATGTTTTTTTTTTTTTTTTTTGTGTATGTTCACCGATATCTCCGTCAGTTGTAGACCGATTTCAAAAAATCTTTTTTTGTTTGAAAGAGTATGTTCCGAAATTGGTCCCATTTTAATTTGGTGTAGGACTGACGAACCAATTCGAAGATATACAACAGAACTCTTCAATAAATAACGGCAAATCTCTCAGAATTGCTGCAATCGCATGTCTGTTTATAACATCACGCCAGTACGCTCTTAAGGGGTACGCAGATCTGTCATTTCACCGGTTATGTTCAAGTTTCATGATATTTGGGTAATATATTCTGGCGTTATACGAGTAGGTAACTTACTAAACAACTTGCCTATTAGGTAGGTACAATACGCAAAATACGCGCTTAGTCGTGGAGTTGCGGAAAACAGCCCGTTTTAACCTAACCTAACCTAACCTAGGTAGGTACATCTAAAAAGCGAAAAATAAAAAAAAACTTTTTACAAAAAAATACTACCGACTTCCAAATAAAACTACAAAGTTAAAAATAACTTTATTTTTGGAATTCGGTGTCCATAACGCAATAAACTGGTACCTACGAAAGACACCGACTTCCAAAAATAAAGTAATTTTTCACTTTGTAGTTTTATTTGGAAGACGGTAGTGTTTTTTTTGGTAAAAGTTTTTTTGAGTATGTGGAGTAGGCAGGCAGGCTGGTAAGTATGGTAGGGTTGGCAGGCAGATGACGGGAGCGAAGCCGCGGGCACAGCTAGTCCAGAATAAATGGATGCGCATTGTTATGGGCGCTCACTAACATAGTTTATAAGCAATGTACTACATATCGTCAAAAGGTATTCTTTTGACGATATGTAATTTTTTTTAATTTTAATGTTGTTTTAATGTATATAATTTAGTTTAATTTTTTAATAATCTAATTTGTAATTCTATGGTTTAACTTGTGTTTTTATTATTCAACTAGCTGTGCCCGCGGCTTCGCTCCCGTCATCTGCCTGCCAACCCTACCATACTTACCAGCCTGCCTGCCTACTCCACATACTCAAAAAAACTTTTACCAAAAAAAACACTACCGTCTTCCAAATAAAACTACAAAGTGAAAAATTACTTTATTTTTGGAAGTCGGTGTCTTTCGTAGGTACCAGTTTATTGCGTTATGGACACCGAATTCCAAAAATAAAGTTATTTTTAACTTTGTAGTTTTATTTGGAAGTCGGTAGTATTTTTTTGTAAAAAGTTTTTTTTTATTTTTCGCTTTTTAGATGTACCTACCTAGGTTAGGTTAGGTTAGGTTAAAACGGGCTGTTTTCCGCAACTCCACGACTAAGCGCGTATTTTGCGTATTGTACCTACCTAATAGGCAAGTTGTTTAGTAAGTTACCTACTCGTATAACGCCAGAATATATTACCCAAATATCATGAAACTTGAACATAACCGGTGAAATGACAGATCTGCGTACCCCTTAAGAGCGTACTGGCGTGATGTTATAAACAGACATGCGATTGCAGCAATTCTGAGAGATTTGCCGTTATTTATTGAAGAGTTCTGTTGTATATCTTCGAATTGGTTCGTCAGTCCTACACCAAATTAAAATGGGACCAATTTCGGAACATACTCTTTCAAACAAAAAAAGATTTTTTGAAATCGGTCTACAACTGACGGAGATATCGGTGAACATACACAAAAAAAAAAAAAAAAAACATACATAATGTCGAACATGTAACCTCAAACAACAAACAGACATGCGATTGCAGCAATTCCGAGAGATTTGCCGTTATTTATTGAAGAGTTCTGTTGTATATCTTCGAATTGGTTCGTCAGTCCTACACCAAATTAAAATGGGACCAATTTCGGAACATACTCTTTCAAACAAAAAAAGATTTTTTGAAATCGGTCTACAACTGACGGAGATATCGGTGAACATACACAAAAAAAAAAAAAAAAAACATACATAATGTCGAACATGTAACCTTCTCCTATTTGGGAAGTCGGTTAAAAAATATATATAATACATACAATTTTTTTTTCTAGGGTCATTCTTTCGCGGAAAATCTTAACACCGCGATTCAGAAAATGACTTTAAATGCACAACGCCATCTATCGAATAGCGAGTTCAACTGTTCGAGTATCTGAATTGTGTGAGCTGTGATAATTTTACTTCTTGAACACTTTAAATTCATCTAACTTTTGATAGAGTGAACCGATTGCGATGAAACAAAAACTAAGTAATTCTTAAAGATTCGCACAATTTTTATGTATAAAAGTTATCTACATTGGTTTCGTACATTTCACGTGATGCGTGCACAAATAAACAGACAAACAGACAAACAGATAAACAGACAAACAGACAAAAATTCCAAAAATGCTAGAAATGGGTTCTGTTGGTTATCCTTTAACACCCTGGCTATTTTTTTTGGAATTTTTTTCGATGTACAAAAAATATTTTTCTACAGATTTATTATATGTATTGATGATTGATGATGATGATTGATGATGATTGATGATTGATGTTTTATTTTGTGTATGGATTGACATCTGAAATAAATCTAATAATAAAATTTTGCAGCTAATTGAGCTTTCGCCTCAATAAATGGACCGAAGTTGAGGGTCGATTTGCCTTCTTCTCAGCGGAGTGGGCCAGTGACCCGCCAGGTTTCAGCAGTGGTAGTGAGGGGCGACAGAAATTTGATTCGACCGACTTAGCCAGGGACCAAAAAGCTTTGCTACCCGCTGGGTATGAAGCAAGTTTGTTCCCGATTCTGCTAATGTGGTCAAACAGTGCTCTTCACATCACCTTTTTGCAGGACTTGGCAGCCGTGTTAAAGGCTCTCTTCTTCTGACTCACGTCGTTTGCCTTGCGCGTTCGAGCGTCGACCCCCCGACCGGTGGGTCGACGCTCTTTCTCGAAGTTGGCCCTACCCAATTGGATCGTTTGTCCCAGGTAGACATAGTCGCCCACAACTTTGAGTGTAGAGTCTGCGACCTTGATAGGAGTGGGTGTAAAATGGGCATTCAACATCACCTTGGTTTTGTCCATGTTCATCCTAAGACCAACTCTTTCGGAAGCTCTACTGAGATCATCGAGCATTGTACTGAGGTCCTCCATGGTCTCAGCAATAACCACTATATCGTAGGCAAACCGAAGGTGAGTGATGTACTCGCCATTGACGTTCATGCCTAGCTCTCCAGTCCAGAACCTTGAAGACATCCTCCAGCGCAGCGGTGAACAGTTTCGGAGATTCGACGTCTCCCTCTCTCACACCTCGCTGCAGAAGGACGGGTTCGGAGGTCTGATCCTGAAGTCGAACTGACATGGTGGTGTTTTTGTATAAGCACTTCAACACCTCGTTGTACCGGTGCCAATTTGGCACCGTTGGAGAGACTGCAGTACAGCCCAAGTCTCGATCGAATCGAAGGCTTTCTCGTAGCCCACAAACGCTAAACAGAGAGGCAGGTTGTACTCTTCGGTCTTCTGTATGACCTGCCGCAGCGTATGTATGTGGTCTACGGTGCTGAAGCCTTTACGAAATCCGGCTTGTTCGGGAGGCTAGAAATCGTCAAAACTGCGCGCGAGACGATTCGTGACGACTCTTGAAAACAGCTTGTAGACATGGTTAAGAAGTGAGATGGGCCTATAGTTCTTCAGTAGAGCATTGTCGCCATTCTTGAAGAAGAGTACCAACACACCCCTGCACCTTGCCTGTGGCGTTTTCCTTTGATTATGACGGAATCAAACAGCTTCTGAAGGGCCCTAAGTACTGTTTTTCCACCCGCCTTCAGGGGTACGGCCGTAATTCTGTCATCACCCGGTGCCTTGTTGTTCTTTAGCTGTTTCTGAGCCATCCTAATCTCATACTCAGGCTGACATCCGGAATGTCTTCGGTGTAGTGTCGGGTCAATCTAGCTCTAGGCTCATTCGCTAGATTCGCTACGGGTTTACTGGGTGACGTGTACAACTGCCCATAGAATCTCTCGATCTCCCTCAGAAGCTCCGGTTTGGCGGACACAATCCTGCCATCATCGGTCTTCAGTTTCGTGAGCTGGCTCTGCCCAATAGACAGATCTCTTGCAAAGACCTTGGAGCCCTTATGCCGCTCGATCACGTCTTTAATATTTTCAGTATTAAAGCGGCGGAGGTCGCTTTTCAAGGACTTTGAGATCCGTCTATTTAGCTGCCGGTATTTCAACGCATCGTCTGAAGACTGCATGGTCATTTCACGCCTCTCCTTCATGAGCTTGAGAGTAGGATCAGAGAGCTATTTGTTCCTATCTGTACGGCGGGTCTTGAAAAACTTAGACCCGACCGTATGGACAGCTTCCACGAACCCATCGCTGCCATCGTCCACGGAGCTCCCTAGGCACTCGAAACGATTCTCTCACGCTTTCTAAAGAAGGAGTTCATCATGTAGGTACCCTCCTTCGCCATAAAACTGGCCAGTAGGTGAACCCGGTGGTTCCGACGTCCAACTCCATATCGCCCCACTTGCAGCTCATCCTCGTCTCGTTTGCCCAGTTTCGCGTTGAAGTCCTCCATGACAACGGTGAAGTGAGTTTTGAAACCATGCATGGCTCTAGAGATATCCTCATACATGGCCTCTACCTCGTCGTTGGGGTGTGCCGAGGTCGGGGCGTAGACCTGTATGACCATCAGCTAATATCTTGCGGATATTCTGAGTATAAGGTACGCCACCTTGGTCGACACACTCTCGATCTTCACCACGTTGTTCACAAGGGACTTGTGGACGATAAACCCGACACCACCCTGGGACTGCCGGTCACCCTCTCGGAATGTATCCCCATCGAGTCCTCCCCCTCTCTTCGGACTTCCGATAACCCTATAATACTCCACCGTAACCTGCTCAATTCTTCCTCGAGTCCGGCTATCTTCTCGTCGGTCCGGAGTGTTCGCGTGTTATATGTCCCCAGGTCCAGTCGTCGGTGTTTATTAGGGGAGTACTATGACTTCAGAATCGAAAATGGCCGGTTCTCTTTTTACCGCTCGTGATTCCAGCCTAGCTTCCTCATGATTATAATCTCCTGGTACTTAAGTTAGTCTTTACCGGTACCGGAATGCTCAATTCTTCCTCGAGTTCGGCTATCTTCTCGTCGGTCCGGAGTGTTCGCGTGGTATATGTCCCCAGGTCCAGTCGTCGGTGTTTATTGGGGGAGTACTATGACTTCAGAATCGAAAATGGCCGGTTCTCTTTTTACCGCTCATGATTCCAGCCTAGCTTCCTCATGATTATAATCTCCTGGTACTTAAGTTAGTCTTTACCGGTACCGGAATGAGCTGATAGCGTATAGAACTTTCTCTTTAATTGTTTTTGTAGCTAATATTGCTGTCTCCCTCTTCTTTATTTTTCGCCTTTCTATCTTATCTACTTACATATCTCCACGTTTTAAATGGTAATTACTTATTTAATGCATTGCTTTCCTAGATTCAAGTAATATATATTATTAACTTCGATAAATTTTTCATATTATTGCTGAGGCTAGCACAACTGTACTTTTTACTTTTTGTTCTCTAAAATATGTGCCAATTGCTTATTACATAATTTTGGAGCATTCGATTCGCACACCAATAAATTAAATTAGTCCGTTTTTTTTTTTTATTTAACTCTTTTTAGTTAACATTTTTTCGAAATAGGTACATTTAAACATATAAGTGTTATATATGTTTGTAATTGCGTCTTAAATCCCTTTATTTTGATACCCCACACGATGGGACTGAAAGAAAAAAAAATTGGGCTCCCACAATATGGCGCCCAAAAGCCGCCATTTCTCTATTTTCCAATTTTAATGTAGTCAGTGACACTCGCAAGATTAAGACGAATCGACTGACGTACGAATTATCATAATCGGCCAACGCGTTTGGTCTCTGGAACGCCACATAGGAACAAACATACATAGACTGATAAACACGGTCTATAATAAACACATTACCCTCCTTCGGCAGTCGGGTATAAAGGGTCAATTCGCACAGTTCGGGCGAGTTAAATTCGTGCGAATCGTCCAATAAACCGTGTTTATTTAGAAATCGGTGGTAGTTTTTTATTTTTCTCTTTTTAGTGGTACGTAATGGACAAGTTCTTTAGTAAGGTACCTATAATACCCACAGTGATGGCAGAATAGACTACCCGAATAACATTTAACTTGTACATAACCAGTGGAATGAGAGTGTACCAGGGTGAACTGTACACATCGGCGTACCCGTTTAGAGCATACTCTGATGGTATGTTATGAAATGGAGTAAATAATAAACAGACATGCGATTGCAGCGATCCCGAGAGATTTGCCGTCATTTATTGAATAGTTTTGTTGTTTATCTCCGAAGTTCTTCATCTGATCTTTACTAAATTTAAATGGGACCAACCATTTAAATTTGGCTAATTTTCGAACAAAAAAAGAATTTTGCAAATCCGTTTGACCGAGCTATGCCCAAACATAGGTACATTAAAAAAAATATATAAACATCCGAATTGAGAACCTCCTCCTTTTTGGGAAGTCGGTTAAAAACGATGTCAAAGAGAGAGAATTAATTATTTACTTTATTGTTTGCAGCAAGTGATCCAGACCTATAAGCAAAAGGCGATGATGGTGGCACCTCTCATGGTGGCTTCCGGACGCAAAGTCTTCACACATCACGGACATCATTGACGAAAATAATATTGTACTTCGATTTGCATTTTTTTGATATAAGTATTTATATTTCTTCTCATGATTATTTAGCTACTCTCACAATCACGTTTGTTGTACGAAATAAATAAACAATGAAAAATTTAATAAAAACTTACTTTGCTTTTTGTAAATTCCCGCTTTTGCAAATAGTGAGTGACTGAGTGAGCGAACGTGAGTAACTTAAAAAAACAAAAAGAAAGCGTCAGTTCGTTCAGAAATAAAGTTTTATTTTACGTTCCATTTTATTTTAATCTGCACCATTAATATCACTGCAATAGGTATATCGTAATAACTTAGATTGCTGTGTCACTAAATATAATAAAAACCAGTTAACCTAGTTCAAGCCCATCTAATACGGAAAAATAAACGAAGTGTATCTCATCAAAGTTCCTTTTTAGTTCCGAACGAAATGACATAAGTTGCATTCCATTCAACATTATTCATTCACTGATCAGTCAGTCACATTCACTCACATTACAGCTTAATGATGGGCCAACTCGGGTTAAGTACGACTCGAGTTAACTCGAGTTGAAATTCACATAACTCGCGCAACTCGAGTTAGCAGAACGAAGGAGGTTAAGTTAGAATTAATTATTTATTAGTTATAAATCACTTTTTTACATATTTGACAGATAATTGGATGACTTCCTTGAGAATTGGCGAGTTATGGCAAAACATCGAAGGAAATGAAAGGAATGGGGGAAGCCCCAGGAGTGGGTTATTACAGGCTAAGAAAATAAAATAAGATTAAGTAGGTAGGATTAAAATAATTGAGGTTATTTTTAGTATAAATCACATATCTGTATTTTTGATTTTAGTCTGACTTATTTTAAACAATTATAATTATATAATATAATCAACAACAAAACTAGTTATACACATACAGCAGCTTTCACAAATTATCACAATCACAACAAATCATTTTGGTTGCAGCTAATACTGACTTTTACATTTGTAGCTTTCGATCGAGTTATTTATTAAAAAAAAAAAACGTTTTCTCATTTTTTATTTTAGTATTTTTGATAGTAACTCGAGTTCGGAGGATAACTCGAGTCAACTCGAGTCAGGCACAACTCGAGTTAACTCGAGTTAGTAACTCGAGTTGCACATCTCTATACAGCTTGCTTGATAGATGGAGAAGCTGTAAAATTTTGTGTTGATGAAATAATTGAAAATGAATACTGAAAGTATATTTATACTAAATCCTGACCCGAGTGCGTCTTCAGCCTCTACGCAGAGAATGGGCGCCCTGGTACCGTCGCCCTACTCACAAGTTAACCTTGATAGTGAGTAACATAAAACTGTTATTCTCAAAGTATTGTTTGTATTCTTTTCATTTTATAGATTGCTGAACACTTCGCAATCCTGCTACTCTGTAAAAAACTCAATAGAATTTTTATTATTTTTATTTCATCTTGCCAACCCATGGCAAATCTCTGGCCTGTAAATGTTATCTCTATCCTGTGGATGTGGTTTTACATTCAAGTAGGATACAGATTACAGATAATAAGTAATGTTTTGTATAAGAATGTGTAATTGTTATAGAATTGCTTTCAAAAACAATATGATTAGCCGTTCTTCGTCAATGAAGCATAGTAGGTAGACGATTCTTGTATAGTAGTAGGGACTCCCGTTGCCGCACTTAGACTCTCATTCAGTACGTTGTACGTAGGGATACTGGCTAACATAGCCAGCCTAGCTCCGTCCAAAAGCACAGAAGCTTCGTGGGTGGCTTCACGGAGCAACCTCACTGTTTCGAGGATTTCTTCACGTTGAGATGCCACGGCCCTGCATTCCAGGATTACATGGGTGGCTGATTCTTCGGTGTTAAAAGAGCCCCTTCAAAGTGGGCTTTCTCTGGCTCCTACGTTGAAAAGATGTTTGTTAAGGAGGGTGTGTCCCGTTATTGTCCCTATGATTATTTTTAGTTTCTTTCTGCTTAGGCAGAGAAGATTTTTAGTTAGATGCTGGTATGCATTTGGCAAAGCCCTTTTTTGACTGTCTACAGTCTGTTGCCCGTGACCATCTGTTATTCTTGTATAATTTCTACAATTCTATTCTACAAGTAAACGAGTGAAATTTAAAAAACCCCTGTCATATTTTTATTGCAGTTATACATAATTTATCTAGCAGTAGACACACTTCGATCACAATCTAATGAAAACATAATTGTCACACAATATCTTGTGGGAGCAGCCCAATTCAATAAGTGAAGTGCTAATAACTTTTCAACTGCTGAACAGATTTTCATAAAACATAGCTAAGAAAACTCTCGATAAAGTCACCATTCAAACAAAAAAACGTAATCAAAATTGGTTCATCCGTTTTGGAGCTATGATGCCACAAACAGATACAAAAATACACAAACACACAGGTACATACATCAAACTCACCTCTTTTTCCATCGGGGGTTAAAAAAAATGTTTTTAACAATAAATGACATTCATTAAATACATAGAGCTATTGCTAAATTATAGATAGGAAATCTAAAGTATTTCTTGAACACTACTGATTGTGCTGTTGTTTTTAACAATAAATGACATTCATTAAATATATAGAGCTATTGCTAAATTACAGATAGGAAATCTAAAGTATTTCTTGAACACTACTGATTGTGCTGTTGTTTGCAGATGTCAAAGACTTCTCACATGTGTGTCGGACATGCGCCAGCATCACAGAGTTTGTTATGCCCATTTACGCTGGTGAAGGGCTGCAGAACAACTTGGCTGATAAAATAACTAAACACTTACCAATACAGGTGATTATCAATAAATTAGTGTATAGTACCTGTACGTAATCATGATAACTATAATTAGAAAAACAAAACTCCCTTCTTTTTGAGTTGATGGTTACACTCTTTAGATAGGTTTTGGTACAGTCACCTACCCCGAACCCAACAAACCTATCTAAAGAGTACTCCACATTAATATTAGCATTGGTGGCATTCACCCAAACACATTAATTCAGAATAATAGCTTTTCTTTGTCTGATGGGTCCCTTTACTACCAAAGGACGAAGAACCCATATGGACGTAGCTGGTCTGGATGAAGATTTTTATGTTTGCTTGCCCTAATCCAGTCTGAATCATTATAAACCCATAGTAAGTCATGGTGAGAGCAAGTTTATGAAAAGAAACAAGAAGTGTGCATGAAGTACTTGTTTCTTATTCTTTTAAACCTTGCTAAATCTTAAAATCACTTAATTTTTTATTACTTTTTATCCTCGTGGTCCATTCCATCTATGTCATATGCCTGGCGACTTTAGTTTGAAATGTAAATAACATATGGCTTGGCGACTGTGACTGTTGCCAGATTTGTATACTCACCCCCCATTACACATGTATTAACAAAAACAAAGCATAAGTGTATGTGAGTTTATATGTTTGTAAACGCACCCATGATACAGGAGAAATTCCTAGTGTGGGGCAACGTTTTTTTAAAAAAATTAAAAATGAAAAAAAAATGAAATAAGGAGTGCCTATGTAAGGATGAAGCAGGTGGAGTTTATTATACGTTTGTTATATTTTCTGCCTACCCCCTTGGGAATGAGGCATGAGTGTTTGTATGAAAACCATCAAAGTAGCGTTTTATAGATCCTTCTTTTACCAAATATGAGCGCTGTATGGAGCATGGCCCATTTCTTGGAGTGCTCCAAGTGTCCATCCATACACCTGCACTTTTGAAGATTTGATGAACGCCACTGATGCTGATATAAACGTAGCCACCTGCTGCTTCTAAGGGTTAAATCACCATCGACTCAAGAAGAAGAATCACCATAATTCTTTAATATGTATCCTCTGTCAAACAACTATGTTTCCTATGCTCTTCATCCGTGTGTGTCCAGGTAACCGCGAGTGATGAGCTACCACTGGTGGTGTGCTACCAGTGCGCAAGCACCCTGCTGGCATGGCACGAACTGGTGAAGTGCTGCGTGCAGGCCGACTCCGCCCTGCGCGCTAAGCTTCGCTCTGTCCAACGGGTATGTATTTCGGTAAATATAACTCGACTGACTTAACTATGCACCTCGCTGAAATGCGAACCTTCTCCGCGCGCGGGGTGGGGCGTAGTACCGGTAACATACTGGCAGAGTCACGGCGCAAGGTGCACTATTAAATCGGGTTGTGCGATGTTAACATCAAATTGCATTTTCACACAGTAAAAGTAGCAGTAGTAAGTAGTATTTTTTCTTATATCTTTATTTAGTAAATTATTCTTAAATTACATAATATTAGATATTTAAAAGCTGAGATGAAGTCTTTGTTTCCTATTGGACAACATCTAAGAAAAAACACTGCTGCTCTAACTCAGAGCAGCAATGCACCAATACAGTGAGCCCCCATATAAGATAGTTCAAAGTGATTGAGGTGACTTCACATGAATACTTTAAAATCAGTCGTACTCTCATCATACCATCATGGTACCACTGTGAGAGAGAAATGGAACTACATGAGACAAATTGCGCTATTCCTTTTACACATTGCATAGCACGGCCCCAGGTTTAAAATAAGTAAAACTCAAGAATTGAATATATATTTGATGTGCAATGAAACATTACATTATTGCTATTTGTGTAGTTTTGACTGGCCATTAGGCCAGAATGCAAGTTCTGACATAGACACAAACTTCATGGAGCATTCACTGCTTTCTTTGCTGTTATAATTAGAATTAAATTTTCCATGACTTGTGTTTGAAATAGGTATCTAAAATATTTCATAACCTAGCCGATAATTTTGATATTTTTTATTTTTCAGAAAAATAGACTGATCGTTAGCATTAAAACATCTCCAAGTATAGAAGAGGAAGCAGATAAGTAAGTATATGACATTATCTTAAGTATTGTTGCTCTGCAGAATTTGTCAGTCATGTTCCTATTCCAGGTTATTTTACACCAGTGTCAGAAACGCTCTCGTTGACTTTCATATTGATGTAGACGAAGAGGATACGGATATCGTTTGCCAAAAGTGTGACACCAAGCCAGCACTGACCACTGTGTGCAGCCTTGCTCACCATATCCGACATGACCACTCTCCTGAAATACTCGACAACAGTGTTAAAGCATTCATCACTGAACACGTAACATTTGAACAAGTGTTAGCAGAGGATTCTGACAGAGAAACAGTATCAGATACAAAAGAGAAATCTCCGATAGTTCTGCCGTCCTTGCGCTGTCCATTTTGTTCGAGTGTGTTCTCTTCGGCCACGCGGCTTGTGTACCATCTGAACAAGCACGTGGAAGTTAGCATGGCGGATGGCGTCATGTGCTGTGACGTCGTCTACAGCGACAAGAAACACTTCGTGCTACACTTGCAAGAGGCGCACGTCGACAGAACAGCCGATGAGCAAGTACAAGTGTGCGTTAGCTGTGGTTTCACGACTGAGACAGTCGACGAATTAAAACAGCATTATAAAGACGCGCATAACGATGCAAAAAGTACGAAAGAGAAGAAAACAGAGAGTCCAAACAATCAGAAGTACATCCCGGCGGTGTGTCCCGAGTGCAACAAGACGTTCTCCAACAAGTACAACATGTTCGCGCACATGCGCAGCCACACGCGCACCGACGTCTACCCGTGCGACAAGTGCTCGCGCACGTACCGCAACCAGGGGAACCTCACCCATCACAAGAAGCTTGCGCACCAGGGGATACTTAAGTTTATATGTGTCGAGTGCGGGGAAGCCTTCCCCAGTCGATCAGAACGCGACATACACGCGCGTATACACTCAGGAGAGACTCCCTACAAATGCCAGCACTGCGGCAAATCATACCGAGCAAAAAACACGCTCACACGACACCTAGAAATCCACGCAGACATACGCAAATACGAGTGCGAGATCTGCGCCAAAAAGTTCCGCAAGAAGAGCCACCTGGACTACCATGTTAAGACGCACATGAAGTAACAGCGGGCATTATTTGTTGCAGGAGCCCCTGCGACTTGCCCGAGGAGACACGCACTGCTTCTGAACTCTCCGAGCTGTCAGATGACGAGCCGCTGTCCACGTTTGCCACCAAAAAGCCTGTAAATCTCTATACCAACTTCTATAGAGCTCTTGTGAACTTTAGAGATCACTTTGTCAATGATCAACATCATGAGGATTACCCTGATTTCACAGACTCCAGTGTGTCTGATGCAGAGGAGAATGTTGTGGACAGGTTCGACGACCTGACGCAGAGCAACATGCGGCGAGACAGGCTGGACGAGGACACGCGGCGGGAGCTGAGTGCGGTGCAGCACAAGGTGGACAACAAGACGTACTACACGTGTGCGCTGTGCGGCAAGCGGCTCAGCTCGGCGCACACCTACGTGTTCCACAAGCGCATCCACACGGGCGAGCGGCCCTGCGTGTGCCACGTGTGCGGCAAGCAGTTCCGCGCGCCGCACGGCCTCACGCGCCACCTCACGGAGACGCACGAGCGCGTGCGCCGGTACAGCTGCCACCTCTGCGCCAAGAACTTCGCCAACTCGCAGAACCTCAAGCAGCACCTGCGGATACACACCGGAGAGAAGCCTTTCGTGTGCTCGCACTGCGGGAAGAGGTTCACCCAGAGTGGTTCGCTACACGTGCATCTGAAGACTCACAGTGAACAGTTTCCTTACGAGTGCGCGGAGTGCGGGGCTAAGTTCAGGCTGCGCTCGGGGCTAGTGCGGCACAAACTGAAGCACACGGGCGAGCGGCCGCACGTGTGCGCGACGTGCGGCAAGGGCTTCCGGCAGCGCCACGAGCTCACGACGCACACCGCCGCGCACAGCGGCGCCGCGCCGCACGTCTGCGCCGCCTGCCCGCGGGCCTTCCGCCAGCGCCGCGCGCTGCGCCACCACGTCAAGCGCGTGCACGAGGCCGAGCCGCACGAGCCGCCTGAGCCGAACGAGCCGCACCAGCCGCACGAGCTCGGCTACAGCCACGTGGCGCACTACTAATGTACCACAATATACGTTACGAACTTATATGACAGTATCATTACAACGACCCCATCCTTTCCCTTTCCAGAACGGTAATGCCGGTAGAAGAACACGTCCAAGAAGACGACCAAAATAAAATTGAAATCATCGAGAAACCAGAGTTTACGATTAGCGAGAATGGAAAGCGTTACGCGAAGTGTGGCGTGTGTCAGAAGAGCGTGTCTGTGGACGGCTGGACGCGGCATGCGCGTGCGCATCGCGGGGAGCGGCGCCACAGCTGCCACACGTGCGGGCTGGCCTTCAACGACAGCGGCAACCTGGCCAGGCACACCAGAGCTATACACTCGAAACAACGCCCACACGCTTGCCCCACCTGCCCGAAAACATTCTCCCGAAAATCTCACCTAGAAGACCATATCAAGTCCCACTCTGAAAGCAGAACGTTTGTTTGTGATATATGCGGGAAGGGCTCCAAGTCCAGCGCAGCGCTGCGCATGCACGCGCGCACGCACGCCGCGCTGCGCTGGCCGTGCGCGCTGTGCGCCAAGCGCTTCAAGCGCCGCGCCGAGCTGCGCGCGCACGTGTCCGTGCACACCGGCGAGCGCCCGCACCACTGTCGCTGCGGCAAGAGCTTCCGGCTGCGCACTCAGCTCACAGCTCACAGTAGACTGCATCCGGGAGCAGGGGAGCAGGAAATGGGAGACCTAAGCAATGACACCAATTTACTAGAACTAAGCGAAGAGGAGATTCAATAATTTTCGTCTTCATTGGCTGGGAGACAAAGTAGAATAAAAAAAATAAAAAGTATTTTTAAGGAAAATGGTCGTAGGTTAGCAAAGCTGTGGATTTGAGATAAGCTGAATTGGCAATCTGGCATTACTATACCGAAAAAGACAATAGATAGGGCAGACTTGCGAAGGAAGGCAGCTGGGGTATACGCAGATAAGATCTATCCTGGAGGATGCTAAAGGAAAGAATCCTCGAACAACAGATTCAACAACAATAAGGTACATTTTTAAACTATTCACTTAGCGTAGTTCTTAGTAGTTTCATCTTGCCCACAATGCAATAGAGCCGTTTGTTGCAGGCTCCCGGAGTACAGCGAGTGCACGTACTGCCCCACCTCGCACCCGGTGGCCTTCTACAAGCAGCACCTGGTGCAAGTCCATGGTGACCTGCTTTTCCACTGCGAGGTGTGTGACCTCTTGATTGACCGCAAAGAATTCATCCGCCACATGTCCTACCACCACACCAGCATGTACAACATAGAGGAACTTATCGAAAAAATGAAGAAGAAAAGAGAAGCTGCCAGCCAGAACCCCAGACCAGTGCAAACTACTCCAGCTCCTGTTCCCTTGTCCACGCCGAAAGTAGAAAGTTCACCACCCGTTAATACTTCGTCCATACCGAAAGTAGAAAGAAAAAGTACAGCCGTTAATAAAACCTTGTCTACACCAGAACTTGAAAGAACACTACCAGTTAAAACTTTGTCCGAATCGAAACTAGAAGGAGCAATTAGTACACCCGTTAATAAAACCTTGTCTACACCGAAACTAGAAAGAACAAGTACGCCCGTTAATAAAACCTTGTGCCCACCGAAAGTAGAAAGAACAAGTACACCCGTTAAAACCGAAGACAAAAAGCCCCCGGTGGTCGTTAAAACCAAAACGAGTGTACAAGAGAACGAGTTCTCAGACCACAGCGATATGGATGACTTCGGACCCCTGCCCGAGTCCGTGTTCGATGCTATCGAGGACTCTCAAGACAATCAGCATTTACAAGATAATTCGACTCAAACGCCGGATAGTAACCGACTCAGTGACGAATCCAATAAATCATCCGAAAATAAAAATTATTATAATCCGGCACAGTGTGTGGAAAATAATAATAACTTTACAAGTAATTGTTCAGTAGTTTTGGAACCTATCGATATAAATCGCTGTGCCGAAGCCAGTAAAACTTCCCAACGCGAACATTTAAATTCAAGTATTCCGGCACAGTGTTCGGAAAATACAAGTAACTATAATTGTTCAGTACTTTTAGAACCTATCGATATAAATAGCAGTGCCCAAAATATGAATATAGTCATTAAAAATAATAATACAAACAATCTAGCTCTACCATCAAATGAAACTCCATCAAATACTTCTGACAATAGTGATAGCCTCCCGAAAAACAAAGGCGGGAAGAGGAACAAGATACGCAAGTGTCCCTTCTGTCCTAGAGATTACAAGGCGTCTTCCAGCTACTTCTATCACTTGAAATACTTCCACAAAGGGAGCAAAGAGCACGAATGTGAGGTGTGCGGCAGAAAGTTCGGGACTAAGTCCTGCTTGACACAACACATGGTCGTTCACAGAGATCAGTATGATTTCCAGTGTAAACAGTGTCAGAAACAGTTCAAAACTAAGACGAGCCTGTACATCCACGAGCAGACGCATAGTGGAACGAAGTCGTGGTCGTGCAGCCAGTGCCAGACGTCCTTCAGGTGGAAGACGCACCTGCTGCGCCACATGAAGAGGCACGCGGCCGAGAAGGGGCACGTGTGCGACACGTGCGGCCGCGCCTTCAGTGTGCGCTGCGACATGCTGCGGCACGCACGCACGCACTGCGCGGGGAGCTTCTCCTGTGACAGGTGTGGACAGACGTTCGCTCAGCTACGATACTTGAAAGTGCACCTTACGAAGCAGCACGAGATCAATGATAGGCAATCTATGTAAAGGTTTATGCACTATCCCAGCCACCCACGAGAGTATCGTCGGTACATTATATAAGGCAGAATCATTTATTTAGTTATAAGCAAAAATTGTGCTCTGCCTCCTAAATTAAGACTGAAAGTCGAGAATAATTATATTAATTTATTTTTGTCGTAACTTATTGCATATACTGCACATTGAGAGTAGCTCAAATAAAAAATAAATAAAAAAAAAAACAAATACACACAAAGGATCTAACAAAAAAAAACACAGACTATGACAAAAACAATACATAAATTAGTTTTTAAGAAAAAGTAACTATCAAATGGTATCTTTTTTTAATATTCAGCTAGCAAAATCTGCTCAAAAGTTGTCAGCATAAAAAAAACACCTGCAATACCTGGTTAACAACTAAATCCAGGATTATCAGAAGATAGTAGGGTATTTGGTTAGCTAAATAATGTATATTGTTTGTTAAATAAATAGCCAATACGAAGTTATTATTTGGTCAGCAAGGTTTTACAATCGGTGATTGTAAGCGGTGGCGCTTATTTACTACTAGTTGTTCCCCGCGGCTTCGCTACCGTGAACCACCCCACAGATGTCACTCAGGAATAATGTAGCTTTCTATTGGTAAAAGAATTTTTTAAATCGTTCCAGTAGTTTCGGAGCTTATTCGGTAAAAACAAACAAACAAAAAAATCTTTCTTATATAATATTATTAGTATAGATAATATTTTCTCTACCTTCAACTAATTAGTGAAAGAGCAAGCGAAGCGAGCTCGGGAACTAAGGGCGGCCCGCTATCCATGAAAATTGCGAAAGTTGCCAAAACTGCTTGCAACATTGGGCACGAAACGTATAAATAGAAAACAACTTTTACTAATATATTTGCTTAGTAGGATAAAATTGTGGTCTGCAGGCTGGTAGTTTTTATACTGATCTACAATAACCAACCGAAAATTTTAGTTTTTACATTTATTTTCTTACTGATAAACTAAAGAAAAGAAACAAGCTATCCATGATAGTTCATTGGTGATGAAACCTATTTTCTATTTAACTATTTAAGAGATATTTTTTCTGCGTTCTTATAATTTAACTTCAATTTTAGGTAAGAAACAATATATCTATAAGTATAAAAGGGTCAAACCTAGCAAGACAGATTAACAACAACAAGTTGACGTTTTTAAACGAATTCAAAAAGGAGGTTCTATATTCGATCCGTGTGTAGGTATGTTCACGATGTTCTCAAAAACTACAACTAATGATCCAATTTTGAAAATTCGTATGGCGGCAATTTTGGAAACTTTTCTGGTAAGTTTCCGAAGTATTTGGCAATTTTCATCCTTAGCACCGACACGTTTATGTTAGGATCGAATGGGATGTCGGGAGCTAAAACGAGCGAGCGAACTAAGCTTCCGTCATCTTTTTCATATATATTAGGTACCTAAGGCTTCGTCGACTTACCTTACAACCGTAATTCAATTCAAATTTGATAAAGCCGAACCAATTTGAGAGAGTAGCTGCTCCATTACTAATATTGCAGCTCAATTCACTTGTTTCCTGACAATGTCCATTTTGTAGCTGACCAAAACCTTTTTATCTAGCTGACCGATTAAATTATAGCCGTTTTTAAGTCATTAGCTAGTAAACAACTTTATATCACGTGTACCTCGTTGTCTAATATAACGTATCATACAATTATTGATTCATTTAATTTATAATTAGAGATTTATTCAATTATTTAGCAATTTATTTAATGAATGAATTTTGGCAATTTTTACATCTGTAGACGATTAGAAATACTTTATTATCAGATTGACAAGTTTTATTATGAGAAATCTTGTATTATGTTCATGTCTACCTCCATGGCACACGAGACTAAATAGATTAACTCTGATTGGGTCTGTCCAACATTTCATAGTGTTTTTAAAGTCATAGGTTAAGTTAACTTTAAAATAAATTGTGAAGTTAGGATTAGTTTCCAGATGATAATAAAACTGATGGTGATTTCTTGATTCCTTTATTTGTTTCAATCGTACCTATCTTATTGTTAAATATAAAACTATTTAGTACAATAACATTACAAAAATCAACAATAAGTTAGTAAGACGGACAATACGTTAGTAATGTGGACACTATCATGTCTTACATGTACAGATTAAATTAACTAGAAAAACATCGCAGAAGTGACGGGTCTAAATATCTAATGAGGATAAATCAATCTATACCTCTCGCCAAACTTCTTGGCCGCCCTGTAGTTGGCTTTCCGCATGCGCGAGGCACGAAAAGGTGCTGTTTTTGTACGAGTTTTTCTACTGCGCAGCCATTGTAGCCAACTTCAGGGCGGCCAAGAAGTTTGGCGAGAACTATAACTAGTCATATCAATCTGCCCAGTCTAACTGGATTCAGCTGAGTACCAGTGTTTTACATGGAGCGACTGCCTATCTGACCTCCACAACCCAGTAACTGGGTAACACTATAGGCACCTCCTCTTTCTAGTAATTACACAATAACCGACCGCTTAACTGACGCCATTCTGAAGTAGCTGCGCGGTACGGAAGGAGTTATTTATTTATTTACTAGCACTTCGCCCGCGACTTCGTTCGTGTGATCCGTATTTTATCCTACATATGACTTTAGTTTCTCCCCCTTAAAGGTTGAATTGCCAAAAATCCCTTCTTATTGCTCACCAACATCATAAAACCCTGTACAGTAAACTTCTTCAAAAATCTTTTAACATTAACACTTGTTAACACAAATCGACTTAGTAGTTTTGAAAAACTAATAATGAAAACCTTTACTATTTACTTAGATTAGTATTCATGCCAAGTTTCAAATAGGTACATATATAAGCCCAACAAATTTTCCACCTTTTCACCTCCTTAGGGGTAGAATTTCCAAAAACCAATAAATATATGAATTCTTTTTATCAATCAAGAGCGTAAATGTAAAATTCCACGTGTCCAATTTACAAACTGTATAAATTTAATACAAACCTTAAACCCCCCTTTTACCCCTTTAGGGGTGGACTTTCCAAAAATCCTTTCTTAGTGAGCACTTACGTCACTTGAGGAACCTCCCTGCCAAATTTCGTCTATAAACGTCAACCTTTCGCTTTTATATATATAGATTAAAAACTCATGCAACATAAAAGTTCATGGTGGACTGAGTGTCGCCGCGGGTGTAGTGATCTGTCAGTCGAAAGTTCGCTGATGGGTGTCAACATCTCTCTTGCTACATTAGGTACCTACGGTCTCAGTTAAGCGGTCGGCTTAAAGATAGAGGCATGTGCCTTGCCCTGCTGTGGAACAGAACAGGGTGAAAATAAATAAATACACCAAAGCCCGTGTAGTCGGCTATCTTGTGTAGTTTCTTATTGTTTTATTGTCTTTAGATATTGATAAACACATCACGTCTGCGAAGTTTCTCTAATTACTTAGACCCTATGTTTTTAAGTTTCTTTCATTAATTAATATATTCAAGTTTTATAGGACGTATTATATAAATAATTGTAACAACACATTCGCAATTGCATTTAATTAAAAATGAAGAGTAATTAACGAAATTCAAACGCTTCCTTAAAAAAAGACGTGATTAATACTAAAATGATAAGTCTTATCCCAGATATAAATAGTGAATTATTTCGTAGTTTGTTTGTGATCAACGTCTAAAAGCATTAGTTTGTACAAAATAACTGAAAATTAAGTTACTATCACATTGTTAATTATATAACAATAATAATTATATTTTTTACATCATCTTAAGGCAGTCTTCCCAAACATAAACAAAGAGAATTGGAACAAGCATTACCGTCACAAAATTCATTGATTGCTTGAAAGATACAAAGCGAATGTGCGGCGAATACAATATTTCCATGGACCAATCAGAATTCTAGAAAAAGACAACAAATGGCTGCACAATCGCTTTGTCTCTATTTCTGACCGTATTTGCTTCAAATACAGAAAAGGAATACTAATACTTTGTCCTTGTTCCCAACTATGATGGGTCTTGACTACCAATTCATTCCTATAAATAAAATTTGATATACTTATTAAAATTAAATGTGTAATTTGACAATATAAATTACATCTGCCTCATAGTTAGGTAGACTCTGTGAACACTCATTTTCAATTTAATTGAACATGGATTAAACACCCAAATTAACAATTTATTATTTAACTTATCCAATTTTAAATAATAATTTTCTAATTTTGTGCGTCACAAAAACGATAGAAAGAAGGAAAGTACGAGTAACTTCCCCCTCTATTAATTTTGTTATTTGACGTTTTTCCTGTTTACTATAATATTATATAATTTTAATATTACGAGGTCTTAAACTGGAATGTCCACAGCCGATATCAAAACTTTACAGTTATCTCCCTGCCTTATTCCACATAACAATTTATCACCAGTCTTACTCCACTAAAGGCTAAATTACCTCTTTCTAATACATAACAATCAGTTCATTATCATCATCAGCCTCTGACATTAATTCTGTATCATATGTACAACCAGATTATTACAAACACCGTAAGATTGTCATAAATCTTGCAAGATGATAATTTATCGATATACTGTGCACCAATAATTTCAAATACAATTAATACCCATTCAAATTCGATAGTTTCCAATGTATCCGTAACTTTTTGGGAAAAAAGAGTTTACAATCTTACACGATTTATTATAAACTAGCGGTTTTTGAAATAATCCAGTGACATAAAATGCAGACATAAAGAACTGGACTGAGTACTACCATCACAATATTGACTAATATGAGAACATAGCGAATGTACGGCTTTCTGTAGGTCTTAGTTACGAAAGTGGGACTGGCAGCCAGACTTTGACCAATCAAAATAATAGAAAAAGACAACAACAGACTCTGACATTTTCTGACTGTTGACTCACTTGAATTCCAGATCCGAAACTCTTAGTCCAGTTCTTTATGTAGTATGTTTATAAGCAGGTCAGATAGGGAGTTACTTCTTCTATTTACAGTTCCATTATAAAATGAAAGAAATTTTTTGACAAGATTCTGCTAGATAAGGACAAGATGGGTTAATAATCTCGCATAGCTTATCTGTTTTAAATAAATAGCCAGTTAATTTAGTTTCAAAGTTTGTACGGAAAACTGCACGTCCATGGTAACAATTTGACGTAAACAGCACCCTTTTTTCCTTGTAATAAGGGCGGTTTCAGTTCAAGCGTTACTAACACAGAGAAGGGAATCACCGGCAGCGACTAGAAGCACCATTAATTATAATATTCGTGTACGAGTAAGTTTCAGCTTTCACAAGCATAGTTTAAATCGTCAAGGGCAATCAATTTTTATCTGTAAACACTTCGATAATCGAAGAAACTTGGATACGCTTGGTTTGTATGAAATGTCATCTCTACGAGCTTTATTGAGTCGGCGCTTTTCTGGTAGTCGTCACTGTTGATTCTGGCTTCCAGAAATAGCAGTGGTTGTGAATAATGAAACCATTATCCAATAAAACCATCTCTAGCAGCCGTTGCCGAGACACCTTACTCTGTGGATCCTCCTGACGTGCAATTACTGTACGATATACAATGTTAAGATTACACATTCCTAGATTATTTTCTTAGCCAATGTTCCTCATACATACTCTTGTGGTGGTGTTCTAATGCGCGATGACGATTGGTGGCGTGGACCGTCCGTCATATGTGGTGGGGGACCCGCTTTCGTTCACCAGCCTCTGTCTCTCGCGGTACATCGACACCTGGATGTTCTCGAGCTGGTGGTAGCGGCAGACCTTGATGGTCGAGAACACTGCCAGGCCGACCCATGTTGCGAATGCTGCCCAGGTGCCAAACTGGTGGACAAATATACGTTAGCAATTTAGCCATGAAATAAGTCATTCAACAGCCAGACTTTATAATAAGCCTACAGTTTTGAAGAGTATGGCAGACAAACTGAAAAGTTATGTACTCGTGATGTAGTTAATGTTTTTAACACACTCAAATCCAAAAACACTGGTGATTACTGGGGCATCTCCATTAAACTTTTAAGTAATATAATAGACATCGTAGTCCCCTATCTAGCTGTTACTTTTAATAAATGTGTTGACTTAGGAACTTTTCCTGACCTCATGAAGAGTAATAAAGTCATACCATTATTTAAATCAGGTAATAAAAATGACGTTGGCAATTGCCGGCCTATTTCCATTTTACCAGCATTTAGTAAAATATTTGAAAAGTTAATACTCAAGCAGATGCTAAAACATTTTAATTTAAATAGCCTCCTTCATAATGAACAATATGGCTTTACAAAAGGTCGTTCGACTACAGATGAGGGTGTTGCTCTGCTGAAACACATATTTAACGCATGGGAGAACTCGCAAAATGCTATTGGGGTTTTCTGTGATCTCTCCAAAGCTTTTGACTGCGTGCACCATGACACGCTATTGCGTAAACTGCGTCATTACGGTGTGCAAAACGAAGCTCTCGATGTTATAAATTCTTACTTACATAATAGGTCCCAATGTGTAGATGTTAATGGTGAGAAATCTTCCGGATTACCAGTTCAGTTAGGTGTACCTCAAGGCTCAATACTGGGTCCATTCTTTTTCTTAGTGTATATCAATGACTTACCGTTCTTTTTAAAGGGTATCTGTGAAGTTGTACTATTTGCAGATGATACCTCTCTTATTTTTAAAGTTGACAGGAATAGACATGATTTTGACGATGTAAACAGTGCACTCTCAATGGTTACGGATTGGTTTACAACAAATAACTTAGTTCTCAATTCCAAGAAAACGAAATGTATAAAATTCGCTTAACCGAATGTTAGAAATCTAGGACCCAACATCGTGTTTGATAAAGAGGTGCTTGAAACTGTGGGCTCGGCAGTTTTTCTGGGCATAACAGTAGATGCCAAACTTCAGTGGGGCCCACATATTTCAAGTCTAGCGGGAAGGCTTAGCTCGGCCGCCTACGCTGTCAGGAAAGTAAGACAATACACTGACGTTGATACTGCTCGATTAGTCTATTTTAGTTATTTCCATAGCATTATGTCCTATGGCATTCTGCTGTGGGGCAAAGCCGCTGACATTCAAAATATATTTGTTCTTCAAAAACGAGCAGTTAGAGCAATTTACCAGCTAGGTGCCAGAGTTTCTCTAAGAGATTTATTTAAAGATATTGGTATTCTCACAGTGACATCACAATTCATCTTCGCCAATATCTTATATATTAGGCAAAATATACACTTTTACACTAAAAACAGTGATATTCACAATATTAACACCAGAAATAAGGACAAATTACGAGCTCCTTTCCACCGGCTTCATAAGGTTTATAACTCATTTGTTGGGCTTGGTATAACCTTTTATTTAGCTTACCTACTGACAGGTTATATGAGTTATATAATCGTTTTTTTATTTTGACAGTTTATGTCAATTTATTTTAATTTAATTGTCATTTTATTGACATAATCGACTCATTACAATGTTTTTTTTTTAATGAGTTGTATTGCAATATGTGGTTAGCTAGCGACCTCGACAGTGGATCATATATTATTCTTGCCTAACTGTTGATTTATTTTTTACTTCGATGGTCCTAGTTTATCATAATTATGTGACGTCGAGTTACAGCTGCATTAGCTATATGTAGGCGGGCACGCCCTTTATACCTGGAGGCTTTATAATTCGGGTACTAAGTTCCGTTTACGTTTTTATTTTCGCTTGAGTTTAGATTTCAATGTTTTTGTTGGTATATTGGCGTGTGCTAGCTGTCATTATGGCAAATATATTTTATTTAAATTTTTTGTGTTGAGTAATGTAAATCATTTGCATACTATTGTATAGAATCAAGTTTTTGTTTTTTTTTTTGTAACTGAACAGACAGCTGTGCTGCTGGGGAGTTTGTTGCGCCACTTCTTCTTCCCAGCAAAAGCACTAGGAAGTGGTGAAGGGCGGGCGTTTTTGGGGGACTGTTTTATGTAATTTTGACGTTCGGAAAGTGCTGATTCTCAGCCTAGTTTGGATAAATGAGTTTTGTTTTTTTTTTAATCAAGTCAGAAGAAAGAGCCATAGATATTGAGAATGGACTGAGCAATGCACACACAAAATTGACCAATCTGTAAAAAGAGACAACTGTCTAATACATGCCTCTTTTCAAATTCCTCATGATTATGCGCAGAACTCATCTGCTCCTGCAGGCAAGACCACTACTGGCCGCACAATAGCTCTATCTCTCTTACACTTTTCTACGCTCTACGCTCAGTGCTTTCTCATCTCATGTCTATGAGAAGAACTAATTAACAAAAACATTGGAGTAATATAGAATGTGTTCTTACCTGTGACGATCCAATCTCCATGTAGAAGTGAGTGGTGGTGATGTTATCTTTCTTGTCTATTTTCTGACCGGCTGCGTCTTCACAACTGAAAATAAAACAATATCAGTAAGATTCAAGATTATTTATTTGTGTAGTTTACTCTTTCACCTTGATACTCCAATGAAATGAATGAATGATCTTTCAACATCATTGAGCAAATAAATATATCTTTATCTTGCCACTATGCTGCCAAAATATATTTTTCACTTCTCATGCTCTGAAATTGCTTATTTGTGCAGGATATAGGCTGCACAAAATCGATTTTTGTGCACAAGTGCATTAACGTATCTACTTATAAATGTATCTATATTAAGGCAAAGAAAATGAGCCATACAGCCAAAAACAATAAAAAGTTCACAGATAGAATTTGTTATTTTATAATATTTACTTTAATTTATTTGCCATTTATGTTTTTTAAGACAGAGATATTAAAATTAAAATACGGTAGGTTATTTAATTAATTTAAAAATATATATTACAAAATTAATTTAATAGTAGGCTGTATAGGTCTGCAGCCCAAGCCTAAGTGCCTAATATCAATGACGTAAGATTTAAAAAAAAGCGGCGGGAAACAGGTCTTGTTTTTTCGTGCGTTTATTAATTTCTTCAAATTTGCTAAAACTAATTTTTCTTTGAATATTAATTAAAGAAATGTTATGTTATACTACCTACTGTTTTATTTCCTCGCAATCGAAATGAAAAGCAGAGTTTATAACTCGTCCACAAAACCATTTTATCCTCGACATTACTATCAGCATGCTAATAGTCTCGGATTAAAATGGTTCGTTTTGTGCACTCGTTGTAAAATCTACTATTTCTACTCTAATTTTTAAATAAGTGACACTAAATTATTCATTTTCTCAGTAAACCCTTTCATTTGATACCCATATCATGGCAGTGCACAAAAAATAACTAGTCCGCATTATTGGATAGAGAATGACGTGACTTAGCTAACCATGCATTGTCATTAAATATAAACGTTTATGCAAAATTTCATCTTTTCGGTGGAGGATAATTACTGCTTTAAAATTCAATTGTAAGATTTGACCCGAACACACTTACATACATACATTGCAAGTTATTTATTACAAGTACCTGGGCGACCGAGCTCAGCTCGGGTGAAATTGAGAGAAAACGAAAGTTTTCTAAAAATTAAACCTACCTAGATCGATGTATCGCCCCTGAAACCGCCTGCATACTAAATCTCATGAAAATTGGTGCAGCCGTTGCCGAGATTCAGATTATTTATATACATACTGGAAGTTGGCAGCAGTATCGTCACAACGCTAATGTTTTTTAATTATTAATCTAATATTACTAATGTTTAAGTATGTCTATATATTTAGTTTATTCTTTTGAGTATATATGTTGTAATTATATAGTATTTATAGTTTATATATATGTTTGCATAATCCTTATTCGTTTAACTGGCAATATTGCACCTACCACTAGTTGTCTCTGCATCACCCAAAGGTCGACTGATAGAAAATGCCTAAGGCATTAAGTCCGCCTCTGTACATTTGTGTGCTTGAAGTATTAAATAAATAAATAAATACTAGCTTCTGCCCGCGGCTTCGCCCGCGTTCAAAGTTCAAAAAAAATGCTCCGATCGCCACCAAACTTACTGACTGTCGGTTAACATTCTCGGCACCCATCTTGCGGAGACTTTTCTCATATTCAAAGATGTTTCAAAATGGATTGAATACTTCCATATGAAATGCCCGTTTCTTGAATTAAGTATCGGATGGTAACTCTTCGATCGCTCAATACAATTTTCTCGACTTTCGCAACATTTTCTTGGGTGACTGACGTCGATGGACGGCCGCAACGATGTTCGTCTTCCGTGCTCGTTCTCCCTACTCGAAATTGAGAAGCCCAACAGTGGTATACGGCGGAGCAGACTCTCCTAATGTTGCCTCCAAATCGCAATGAATCTCTTGCGTAGTTAACTTTTTTAAACATGTATCTGAGCTATGCCTGCCAGTATTTTTTTTTCTTACCAAAGAGTATGTCGTTATCACTACTTTTTGAACCCTCCTAGTATATGGATTCTTTGTAAAGTATCTATTTTAAAGCCGCCGCCTGAACTGATGTACATTTAGGATGTAAGTTTTTAGGTTTAAGGGCATTTTCATGACTTCTAAATGCATCTATCGATATGTTCGTCACTTCTAAAGGCCGTTTATATGAGTCGAATTGGTTCTTATCAACCCAGCATGTCATCCATGCGGCCGCATGCAGCCGTGCGGCCGCCGCGCGGTTGCCGGGTCTACCTATCCGGAAAGTTGCTACAGCAAAATACGCTCTATTTATTTTACAGGAAACCCCATAAAAAGTGTTGTACTAACGCTACCGCCCGGACTATTTACTTTGTTACGAACCTGGGGAACCTCTCGACGATGTTCTCGCACCAGGTCATGAAGCCCAGGGTGACGATGACGGCAGCAGCCACGGTCAGCCCGCACAGCATCATGCAGCCCACAGTCTCCAGGAAAGCCGACAGGAAGGAGCTGTCGATACCCTTGTACATAAACATCGACATCCTGCAGACAAAAATAAAATGGTTAATAGGCTAAAACTGATATTGTTTCATGCATGGTGGTGTAGTTGCCAGGCAATATCGTGGAGGAAATCATACGGGCAAAACGTTTAGTAAATGTTTTAACTTTTATGGTAAAACCACAATACCGATACCTAGATATTTGGTTTTACGGCTTACACAGTTAGTCGACACTGACGTGACCACCCTCTATGGATACATTGCCCTGGAACAATTTACCACTTCTCGCGTCAAAGGCGCTGTCGGCAGCGCATTACAGTACGATTCAAAAATAAAGGCGGCTCGGAACACCAGGGGGGTCGCGATAAAGATTGAACCTTTCTGTAGCTATGACATACACTGCAATCATCATTTGAGGGTTAAACTTTACTTACTGGACCGCTGAATGAAGGGTTGGGGGAGGGGAGACGATTTTTTTATTTTTTTTTCATTTCATTTACTCTTACGGCTCGCACGGGCGCCCGTGGATTGTCACAGCGGGCGGCTGTCCTCCCTCCGCGCCTCCGAATTTGCAAAAACACTCTAGGGGTGTAACAGACAAGACTGCTTGGAGTCGGGGTCAACAGATTCGGATCTGTGACAGACTTTTGAACTTAAACTATTAGAATATTTATTATTAAATAATGAATTAAGATCAAAAGAAATGAAAAAAAAATTTTTGTTGGCTGGCAAGGTTGAAACAAAACGCAATAGACATCGATTTTTCAAGATTTTTAATCTAAAACTTTGCAGAAAGTATCCTTATACTAAGACCTTTCTGCCATAAAATTACGGTTATCCACTTCAGCGGTCCAGTAAGTAAAGTTTATCTGAACTGTCTTTAGTTTTGCCTTTTAAGGCTATCATATTCCAACTTAGGAAGTTTTTAATATACAAAATTATCAAATAAATTTGCAACATGAATGAAGATATAGCAAACAACAAATGAGTCACACTAGTGTTATCTATGCACAGACAGACATGTAACAATGTCAACACTTGTGTTGAACGAGTGTGACTCAATGTTATGTATTAACAACAAAATAAAACTGTTCATTAAAACTTAAAAGACTATGACCCTAATGTTGTCTTATTTTTAAGTATTGCAGTACTGTATGGGTATAAAATTAATATATTGTAAAATTACAGATTTGCTATAATTAAAATGCTTGGTCTTATTTAATGCATTTCTGCAAAGGAATTTTCTGCATTCATAACAAAAATGTGTGGTGACTTTGTAAAATAAATATATTGTGTATAAAAACCTCCACTTGTACTCTGAATACTGTGTAAGTATGTTCAGAACAACGTGGAGCCGGACCCCTGGCTAAATATTCTGCTTTAATCAGGGCTCTTAAGAAGGGACCACCATAAACTTTTTTGATATAGACAAGCATCAGACCACTATTTACCAACACAGAGAGAGACTGTATTTAGTGAATATGTGTAGTAAATACTATTTACCTGTAGATCTGAATGCTGCATGCCATGAACATGATGACGCCAACCACAATGACATAGTCACAGTAGGCTCGGGAAGCCCATGAGACATTGAGCTGACCATCTGTCATCCATTCACCATGAGAGAAGAGCAGGCAGTGACCCCTGCAATAACAATACTTTATAAAAACCTTACCATTGTGATCTCGTATGTATGAGTAACTGCTAAATACATTCTCATTACATCACTGTACAAAGTGTACATTCTATGCCAAATGTACAAACACAGGTGTTTTGTAAAATTTTGACTATATCTTCTTGTTTATTTGCTTTGCTTCTAAATGTGTCACATAGCAAAATTGTGTTAAGGAAAAGCACCTAGTCATTTAAATTGCAGAAATACACAGGATAATGTCAAAACATACTAATTGGGTGTTAAAATAAAATACCACAGAGGAGGGCAAATACAATTTATTCCCGAGTACAATTGTATTCCCAGGCAATATCCAACATGATAATGATATGGAAACAAATAAAGATAAACAATATTATTCATTCTTTCAACAATTTGTCACAAACCAAAACAGATTTATTTAGTTTTTATTTCTTTATAAGGATAAACTTTTTATAAAGATTAGAGTAGGGACAAACCAAAAATTATTGATGGATTGTGTGTGTGAAAGATGATATTTATGGCGATAAAGTATCACCTACTTGATGACTAGAAAAATACAAGCTACGCCGACCACGAGTAAATTGGGCAAGCATGATGATCATGAAGATTTATGAACGCTGATTAAATAAAAAGGTCCAGCTTACTGGAATTCGTCCTGATGCATACTCATAGGCACTATGATACATAAGGACAGTATCAGCCCGATCACATAGCCTGCTATTTGACTCAGGAGCAGCACGTTCGTCAGAGGCATCGTGTAAGCTCACTAATACCGTCACAGATTTAGCACACTATGTTAATTGCCCAAACAATCTGGATCCGAAAAGAAAAACACTAAATTAATGACAGACAGTGACAAACAAAGCTATTTTATCATTCGAGACCTTCGCGTTCGCACAAAATCACAAATTGAAATGACATTTCATTGACAATGACATAACACTGATAACAGTGTTGCAATTCGTTTTTGCGATTTCCTTTTTCAGAATCGATTCCCAGGTGTAACAAATATTACATTGAAGTGAACACGTTCTTTTTCGTTTCAATACACGCAGTTTCAGCTTTTTTATTTTGAATAATGTTTTAGCTTTCATAAATCTGACTGATCTATCTGATCTGAACTGACAGTGAATTACCAAATGATCTACTCAATAAGTTCAATGCAGCCTTACGAGTCCATACAAGTTTCACGAGCTAAAAACAGAAAACAGTTACTTTTTCAGCGCTACTTTATACCTTGTAATTATTGAGAAATTTTCGCTGAAAAAGTAGCTGTTATCTGTTTTTGTCTCGTGAAACTTGTAGGGACTCTTAAGAATATTGAAAACCACGAATATTTAACTCGTCTCAGTATGTAAAGTAAAGAAACGTAAAACACAAACACATTAATGGTCACCCCAGTCATGTCACAAAAATGACAACATGAAATGTCAAATTGCGACAGATTGGACGTTGGTGATGTGTTTCAATCAGTGGAATCAGAAATAAATCGTGTTAATTAAACATTTTATTATGTCATTGCCTTCCCATTAGACTGATAGTAAAGAAACATAATGAATTTCAACGCTTCCAGAAACGGTGAGTGTTTTTTCTATGTAAACAACATAGTCAACTGTTACCGACATGCTCTGGCTGTATCTAACAAATTGCTCATAAAGTTCTTATTAGATTCAAGTGTACTGATCGCACTTTATCTTTCTTAACACCTTCTACACATTCAGCTTCTCAACTGACCTAAATTTTATGGGTATAGTCTAAATTTACTGATGCATCACAAACCTTGTTATAAACTGAGTAACAGCTATCAATATTGTTGCCAATTAACTTAAACTGACTTTATTTGTTGTCTTCTTACTTACAGTGTACCATTAACCCCTAAACCATAAAATAAACTATTAAAAATTATAGTTATTGCTATGTTTGTTTGCAGTGGGCCAGGCGGGCGGGATCCGCAAGGCGAAGCGCGTGAGTGACGTAGCGGCGATGGGGGCGCCGTCGCCAAGCCCCGCTTTCAGCCCCGCAGCCCCTCCAGCATACGCCCCTGGATTCCAACCTGCAGGACCCCCACCTCCATACCAAGAAGGAATCCAATTAGATCCCGCACAGGACTTTGGGGCACCTGCTCCTCCAGCTGGAAGTAAGTTTAGTTTGTTTAGTATTACTGTTAAAGTAGAATTAAGTACTTTGGGATTGAATAAAACCAGTTACTATAAATATACGAATATTATTGACGTAAACTGTAGAAAATATTTTAGTCAAGTACAATGATGACATAGATGACAGTCAACAGCCTTTTTCCTTGCTATGGTAACAACTCAGGCTGGTGATAGATATCAAAGGAGTATCTATTCCTAACAATTACTACATTATTATAAACCAGCCCAAACTCTGAAAATGTTAAATTTGTCTGACTGAGTTTCTTACAACAAGTATTACAGCTGTGAGTCAAATTGCCAGCAATTAATATCTTCTGTAAAGAAGATTTGAAATTTACAGCACTGAAAAAATTTCAGAATATTTTAGTTGCCTTATGCATACATTTCTTTGTTCAATATTATTTGATATTGAATCTATACATCAATATAAATATTACATACTTATAATAAATCTGCAGAAAAAAAATTTTTGTACATCAAAAAAATTTCCAAAAAAATTTACCAGGGTGTTAAGGATAACCAACAGAACCCATTTCCAGCATTTTTGGAATTTTTGTCTGTTCGTCTGTTTATTTGTGCACGCATCACGTGAAATGTACGAAACCAATGTAGATAACTTTTATACATAAAAATTGTGCATAACTTGAAGAATTACTTAGTTTTTGTTTCATTGCATTCGGTTCACTCTATCAAAAGTTAGATGAATTTAAAGTGTTCAAGAAGTAAAATTATCACAGCACACGCAATTCAGTTACTCGGACAGTTGAACTCGCTATTCGATAGATGGCGTTGTGCATTTTAAGTAATTTTCTGAATCGCGGTGTTAAGATTCTACGCGAAATAATGACACTAGTAAAATATTGGTATGTAGGTAAGTAGGGTAGGCAGTAAGGTGACGGGAGCGAAGGCGCGGGCACAGCTAGTTCTTAGAAGAATTTAATAATCAACAAATATTGTAAACATCAAAGATTTTGTACACATGAAAGATTTAATAAAGTATATTTTTACCCTCAAAATTATTCTACTTTAGCAGTACTATGAGCAGATGAGATGAAGTCCAAAGAGAATATAAGTAATAAGTAGTGTAGTGGGCCTTATCAGAATATCAGCGCAGTGTGGAAATCATGCTGTGCTGATATTCTGATTTTTGGGTATTGCTGCACATGCTGAGATAGGAGCCTTTTTGTTCTAACACGGAGTTTTATTTTTATTTCCTTTATTCAACTCTTTTCTTATTAATTACATTTTAAATATTTTTAGAAAATACATACAAAAAAGAAAAACATTTAAAAATATAAAAAATATAAAAAATAGAGGCCCACCGGTATCGGGAACAGGGTCCAAGCTACCGGCGGTCAGAGCTCCAGAGAGAGGAACCTCCTAACAATACGAGCCGTGTCCAGCAGTACTGCTTTCTGGATCAGGCCCTTGACCCAGCTGCCTAACCAGAGCCTCCTAAGATGTTGGTCGAGGCTCGCGGCTATTGAGCCATTGGCTGACACGACTATCGGTACAATGATCGCTGTGTCCACATCCCACATCCCGACAACCTCGCGAGCCAAGTCAAGATACTTGATTTGTTTATCTTTCTCGGCTTTCACGAGGTGCCCGTCATGCGGGACAGTTATGTCAACAATCATTGCACGCCTCTCGATTCGGTCCACCACCACTATATCAGGCTTATTGGCTACAATAGGATCCCAGTACAATGTGATATTGCCATTCTCGAGAACTGGGTCGGGCACATACCTGTAGTATGGCACCTCCGTTGCCACAAGAGTGTATTTCAGAGCAAGTTGCTGATGGATAATCTTGGCTACAAGGTTGTGCCTATGCAAGTACTCTTCTTTAGCTAGACGAGAACAACCAGAGATAATGCGGCGGATCGATTCACCCGGGCGGTGACATGCCCGACTGAT
Source organism: Orthosia incerta (assembly GCA_948252205.1). Lineage (NCBI taxonomy): Eukaryota > Metazoa > Arthropoda > Insecta > Lepidoptera > Noctuidae > Orthosia > Orthosia incerta. The sequence goes on along the minus strand of OX411747.1, from coordinate 32,184,267 downwards.
GTCAACCGTGCTATCCTTCACAATAAATGTCCGGTAGTTATTCGTCATGATAACTTCTTCCATAATTGCACATACAAAACCTTCGGTTTCCCCAAAGAGGTCACCGAAATGCAGCCAGCCGAAATATTTTTATTATTGTTACATTTTTTGTTTTTGCTTAATTCTCGTGTCTCCTGTGTGGGTCACAAATAAATAATATTCTCCCTTTTAATAATGTTAAAATAAAATTATGTTTCAGATTTTGGTTACATGGGTGGATACCCTCAGTCTCCAATGCCCAACCCAGCACAACTAGGTTCCATGCTACATCAACCTATTGTACAGGTAACTTGCATGTTTTAATAAAGTTAAGAACTGTCCGGTTATATCCAGAATAATTAAATTGCCATCAAAAAAGTGGATGTTGTAAATATTTGATTTAAGGTTACACTAGTCGAAAATTCTTCCATACAAACGTATTCTAGGGATTATTCCACTGTTTGACAATGTACGTTCAAAATAAAACGTGATATCAATTTGTCTCACCATTATCTAGCCCTGTATGTAAGCAAAAAAGTAAAAAAAGAAAATATTTGAAAGTTATGAGCGTCGAAAGTTCGACATTTCGACACTATTTTTAACGCATTTTTGGGCGCGAATAAAAACTATAAGAAGACGGAAAATTGCAAAACGGCAAATAATTTTATTTTGAACAGATAGATTTAGTCGTTTTTTCATGATATCTAGACTGCCAAAGGTCTGTTTATAAAATTTCGAGCGCTCGGTTTCGTCCTAAATCATTATCCATTTCGCTACAAATTTACAAAAGTGTGTATTCGTACGCGAACTAGCTTCCTACTGCTCATCAAAGCATCTATCTCTTCCGCACGTGTTGTCGGTTGATATAAAATGCATTTAACCCCGCGCACAAAATAGTTCGTGCCGTCGACTAGTGTACCCTTAAAAAGTATGAATTATGAATGCGAAGCTATACAGTTGATTGATTAAACAAAACAATCAACTGAACCAACCAATATAATAGATTTACAACAGAATAAATTAGATATCAATTTATGCAGACAGTGTTATGCTTTAGTAAAAATAATATTTTACCGTCGCTTTCACTAAAGTCCAGCTTTGATACATCAATAATTATAAAATAGTAGTCCTAAATCATATTACTAATATTCATACATTTCCATAGGTCACAGAATGGGCGGAAATAAATTCGCGCGAATAAAAATCGCAGTGCGTGCTATGCCTTAGGCGGTTAACACACTGCCACGCAGCGTAGCGCGTTAATGCATGTTAAGTCTCCGTTTGTATAGAAAAAACGCACGCAATACGCGCGTTGGTGCGTTTTCACGCAACATGCAGCGTGATGCGTGGCAGTGTGATAATCGCCATAACATTATACAGAGTAGGCAATTGAAAACGCAATAATAAAATAAATGAAAAAAAAACAAAATGGAATTGCGCTTGTGCGATTTATGCGAGTGGATTTCGAGTGTGTGTGAGTGTATGTGTGCGTTAGTATGTATAATAGTGTGCAATCACACACAAATTGTTAAATTCGTATACATGCAGTATTAGCAACAATTAATTGTAAACAATGTTAGTTAAACAATACAAAAACAAATGCTGACGTTTCGAAATGCTCGCGATATAGCATGGGCTGACGAAGTTGCTGGCAAAGTCCTCAAATCACACACTGACATACCTACACACACTTAAGCCTTCTTCTCAAGGGGGTATGTAGAAATATGTCGGTGGTTAAACTCTTTAGATAGTTTGGGTCCAGTAGGTCGCCACATTAAATGCAGCATTGTGGTTGTGGCATTCATTTAATCCTCTAAAGTGTGGTTCATGTTTTGGATAGGGGCACCACACCCACATAGTCCATAAAACGCGCCATGCCACCTTCTTCGTACTCGTACCCGTAATATAACGCTCCCAACCCCCCCACTAGTCTATTAGCCTCCCCCTCCCGCAGGACATGGCGCTGCAGTACGGCAACCAGCTGGCGGCGCAGGGCCGCGAGGTGGTGCAGCGCGAGATCAACAAGTACGTGCCGGTCTCGCGCCTGCGCTACTACTTCGCCGTCGACACGAGATACGTGCTCAGGAAGCTGCTGCTTATCATGTTCCCATATACACATAAGGTTGGTATAGCTTTGGCTACTTCTAAGCAAACATGGTGGTAGTGGTAGGGGTCAAACATGAGCCTATAAATAATAAACCTACTAGCTTAGATTAGCCGTCTCCGTGAGGTTTATTCTACAAGAATTCTGGATGTGTCTGGCAAAGAAGATAGCCTAGGGCACTCAGCAATAGAGTACTTTTCTATATGTAAAAGATTTTCGTAATCTTTTTTTTTTTCTTTATAATACGAAATCGGATCGGTACTTGAGATTACTCCTTAGAAATAAAACAATAATAGTATATTATGCAATTAGTGAATAAATGACGGTTTTAAAGCGAGGGCCATAGATGAATCACGACACGAGCATAGCGAGTGATTCATGGCCCTCGATATAAATCCGTTTTATTCAAGAGTTGCATACTGTGAAGTTTTCTTCAGAAAACTTTGCCGTGTTATTTGTCGTAGATATAACGCATACAGACGAGAAAAAATTAAATATATTTTATTAATAGAGTCAAACTTTATGGTTCCGTACCCAAAGGGTAAAAACGGGACCCTATTACTGAGACGCCGCGATCCGTCTGTCTGTCCGTCTGTCACCAGGCTGTATCTCATGAACCGTGATAGCTAGACTGCTGAAATTTTCACAAATGATGTATTTCTGTTGCCGCTATAACAACAAATACTAAAAACAATATAATAAATATTTAAGTGGGGCTCCCATACAACAAATGTGTTTTTTTGCCGTTTTTTGCGATAATCGCGATAATGGTACGGAAACCCTTCGTGCGCGAGTCCGACTCGCACTTGGCCGGTTTTTTATTCAACTCTTCAATGAATTTTCTTGATTGTTTGACGCTGTCAATATAAAATTATCCTTCCTATTAAGTAATAAAATATATTTGTTCTCGTCTGTATGCGTTATATCTACGACAAATAACACGGCAAAGTTTTCTCCAAACTATCGTTTAACCACGCTCTGCTACCATGTGAAGTTTTCTCCACTTCTGCTTTGTAGTCCATGAACTTTTGTAATACTTCACGTACGGCTCAACGCTTAGAGATCGTACACAGTGATGTCTGTGGTCCATTCAAACAACCCACACTTCATGGGAATAGATATATTGTCAGTTTCATCGACGTCGAGTATATTTCATTAAAAATAAAATGAAGTATTACCTACAAAAGTTCATTGACAAATTCACACATACTATATTTTATACCATGACTACGAGGAAAAGAAAGATTTAAGCGAAAAGTACAAGGAATAATATTAAATAAATGGTTTATTACCTTAAAATTTTACAAAAAATGTGAAACCCTGACCCCTGAGCTAGGTAACAGCACCTGTGTTTCAGGGGCCAGTGACCACCTTCGTTACGTTACATAGTTATATTATAATTAATGAAAATTAATATTAGAATAAAATTACAATCCAAATAAGTATTTAATAAATATCATAAACTAAAATCGAAATCATTATTAAAAGCCTAAATATAAACAAACTCAAAATTAAAATCGAAGAAGGAGTTTGAAAGTCGAGTATTTTTTACGCAAGGACGTTGTATAGCATTGAGATGGAGGTCGAATATATTGGTGTGTTCTAAATTCAAACACAAAAACAGTGATTAAAAGTGCTTTTGATTCACTGTTTTCCGTGAGTAAAAAATCTTTTTTGCAAAAAAATACTACCGACTTCCAAATAAAAAAAGTCGGTAGTATTATTTTGCAAAAAAGTTTTTTTATTTTTCACTTTTTAGTTGTGCCTAATAGGCAAGTAGTTAAGTAAGGTACCTATAATGCCAGAATAGATTACCCGAATATCATGAAACTGAACATAACCGGTGAAATGAGAGTGTACCAAGGTGAACTGAACAAGTGTGTTGAAAAACGTCGTATGATACACGTGTGTATTGATGATTACCGTCCTCGGCTCTCTTAAGACCCTCACCTAACGGCTCGGGTCTCAATGGCGCCTCAGCGGTAATCACCAACATAATGTACTATTATAATAATATTACTTTGGTTAGAAGACAGACATAACATAAATGTGATTGCATTAGTGCCAGCATTAAGCTCAAGGCTTGTACGCTAAAAGAAAAAGCTTCATAAAACCAACTATAGAATCACTTTACTGTTATGGCTATCTCTCATTTCCTGCCGTGCAGGCTGTTTGAGAACTTTATTATTAAAATAGTTACTAACATAAGCTAATATTTTCCAGGAGTGGATGGTGAAATACGACCAGGACACGCCAGTGCAACCTCGGTACGACATGAACGCCCCAGACCTTTACATACCCTCCATGGGTTATGTGACATATGTACTGCTCGCCGGATTCATGCTAGGTATGTGATGATGACAGTGCAATCTTACCAAGGTACCCAATAACTGGGTTGTAATGGTCAGATAGATAGTTGTAATGCTCTATGTAAAGTGCTGGTATTCACTTGCATCTGGTGAGATTGGAAACAAACCTCTAAATAGTTGGGTAATGATGATGTACTGGTAATATCCAGAGATCCATAATTATGTTCAGCACTCCTCTGGGCTATAAAAGTGTGTGATGCCTGAAGCTGCATATTCATTATTGTAACTTTACTTAAATGTTATCACGACAGGAAATATCACGGCTCAGTGTTTGATAGATAGAGTCAAAGTTCACAATACTACATAAAAAACGTTATTATCAAAGTGTAGTTATTTATGAGAATGGGACAGCTCAGTGTTTAGAGGCACAGATGATCCGTGGTCGCGGGGTTCAAGACTCGCTTTTATCTTGTAACATCTAATATAGAAATCCTTTACAAATAAATAAAAAAGAAAATAGAAACAAATGTATGTCATAATATAAATCATAATAAACATACTGTATGAAGTAAGTGATAACAAAGTAATAAATGTATTGTTATCACAAAGTACATAATCTTTATTCTGCAGATTTATGGTACTACACAAATATGCTATTGTAATATTATATCAAGTACTGTAGTTAGCGACCTGGTACGGATTTGATCGTGTGCGTTTTACTAATGATACGCCGAAATAAAGACACTTAAAAAATTAAGCCACAAAACGTTCTACAGCCTCGCCGAATGTATTTAATTTGTGGACAGCAATATTTTGTCCTGTGATATCTGACTAAATCGTCACTGTATTTAAAGAATTCAATATTCACGAATCTAGTAAACCCTTTTACTTGCAAGTCGCTGCTAACACCATCTATTGCCGTGAAACGGGATCGAACGCGATTGATGTACTTACAAAAATAACAAGATTAATCAGATGAAAAACGCTAGTTACGTTGGCACTGTTTCTTTGTATGGGATGAGGCATCTGTATGCTAGTATTATATTATCTGTTATATGAAGTAAATAATGCAAGGGAAACAATCCGTACCCTCTTCTTCCTCTTCTTTGAACTTACACTAAGATTGCGGAATCCGCAGAATGCTAGACGCACAGGACCGGTCAGTGGCGACACTTGGGGGCAGGCCTATGTTCTGCAGTAAACGTATTTCGGCTGAAACGGTGATGATACAATAACTGGATAACCTTCTTCCAGGTGTCCAACACCGCTTCTCCCCCGAACAGATAGGCATGCAGGCGTCCTCCGCACTCGCCTACATCATCTTCGAGATGATCATGTACCTGGTGACGCTGTACGTGACCAACACCAGCACGCACCTCAAGACGCTGGACCTGCTGGCCTTCTCGGGCTACAAGTACACCGTGATGATAGGCAGCCTGTTGGCCGGCCTCATGTTAGGCAAGACGGGGTATTACTGCAGTCTGGTCTATACTAGCTTCGCGTTGTCATATTTTTTGGTGAGTGATTTATAATTTCATAATTAGTTTTAGCAGTAGCATTACGTTTGTTTTCTCCGAAGTGATAGACATTGATGAACACACATACATAAACGACCGCCATATCTCATAGCTATTTACCTAGGCCGAGATTCTCACCTCTAAATTATCGAAGAATTAATGTGACAAATTGTCAAGCACGCGTTATCTGTTGTGATTGGTTGAATGAATTTTCAACAGCCAATCACAGTAGATAACCGGCGATTATTCGTCGATTACGTTAACAGCCCGATAGTCGAGTATTGAGAAACTGGGGGTTAGACTCTGGATTGCTACTGACAATTTCCTTCCACATTGTGAACACTAGTCTAATGAGGAAGTTACCACATTGTGTTTTATTTATAACTAAATGAGATTTCTAGTCTGAACTCAATCAAACAGTTCAATACTCTACTTTCAGTACAAAATTACATAAGCCTCCTTTCCAATCAATTCCAGGTAAAAACCCTCCGCCTACAACTGCTATCAGGGCCGCACGCACCAGAGCAGCAGCAGCAGCAGCAGCAGCAAGCAGCGTACGGCTACTCGCCCAACCCGTACGCCGACAGCTGGAACAAGCCCACAGCGGGCGGCACCAAGCGGAGAGTGTACTTCCTGCTGTTCGTGGCCATCACGCAGCCCTTACTGTCCTGGTGGCTCACCTACCACCTGGTGCCGTCTGACGCGGCGCCTGGGCCCGCGTAGCAGGCACACTGAGCGGACACTTAGATACTTAGCCGACGGTGCGGGTTCTTACTAGTCTTTGTAAATACTTTAATCATTACCGAACCAATTAAAAAACCATTGTGTCTCGCGAGGATCCACGTTTCGGACACTCATGGGGTTAATGTTGCCTCGGAATAAAACAACGGCAAAAAATGGCCACGATCATTGTATTTTTATTGGGGGCAAATTGGCTTAGGAAGTAACGGTAATTTTTGTTTTAGGCAATGGCAACATTAAATTCCCAGTGCTACCAGCTTATTCTTAATTTCACAAAAAAATCATGTCTACTTTATTTAGCAAAAAAATATGAAAGTTGAATTTTTAATATTACAAACTAATATTTGTGATTGAAGGAGTGGAACAGGCCTTTGCCCAGGCGTGGAACAATACAAGCTAACAAAAAAAAATACGAAATAGTTGGAACCCGCTGCTGTACAAGTAATGCTGACACATAGAGTTACATTCGTAACGCATTGACTTGAATCGCATCGAAACGGAACGAACCTGTGACCCTATGCGTCAGCATCTAGTCTGAAACAAATTGTGAGAGTTATGTAAATACGAATATTATATTGATTTTGTAACTGCTTCACTTTCCCAAGTTGGGTTTGTAACGTTTTCTACCTCTCAACAAAAAGAAAATTGAAAGACGATGTAAAAAATAGTATATTTTACGAAGCATCTACAAAGAAAAACATTTGGTTAGGTATGTTTTAAAGTAACGCTAAGATACTCAAAATTAACCTAATCTGTGTAAAGATAAAGTTTCAAATTAGCTTAAATAAAAATAATGCCTATAGGTCATACGACAATAATCATTTTAAGAATCTCTAGATGTTTACGAGGGAAAGAAAATGTTACATTAATCAACTTGCGATATGATGGCATTCAATACAAACGAAATGACCAGAATAACGTGATCTTATACAGTGGCGTTTATTGTTAAAGAAAATTTGAAAATCCCCGTTGTATCATATCTCAAGTAAATCTGGTCAGTCCGTAACGTACCTACCGCCTCTCCTGGCAATTAGTACCATGTAACAATAATACCAAACACAGTATACTTCGATTCAAACTAAATGACGACTCATGCAGTAGCAAAATGTGACAGCGGGGCACTTCAAAGCCGCCATAAAGTTTGAACAGACTTATACATGGTCATAAATATGGCACATTGAGTATTAGTAAAAGCTCACTCATACTTGTGTGACAGTCTCCTAAAGCTCGACGTGTCATAACGTCCGATTACTGTCTACCGGGATATTTTTTTAAATAAAAGAGACGTAGCTGCCTGCTTACCTAGTGACACAAATAAAGAAACAAGATATTTGTATCATAGTGCCAATATTACATTTATTGATATTATTGCCTAGCAGCAGTATGTATGGGTCCTAGTAACATAGTTTTAAAAAGCAATGTGTACTTTGTGCCGATGTTGAAATAGGTAGTAAGTTACATAAGAGCGCACCCGTGGTGCTGGTGGGGCAGGGTGGGATGCTTGCCCCCACCTTGACTGAAAGCATTTTTTTTTTGTTTGCCAAAATATGGTAAAACGCAATTTTGAATAGTACGTATTTAAAACGAAGGCCTACATTTTTTCATACTTTTCAGCATGAGTCGACACAGCATCTCCTATATATTTTTGAAAGTTAGGTCGGTAAACCTAAATTTCTACCCATTCATTGTACCCATAGAATTAAGTTTTTATAAAAGAGATGTGTAACTTTTATGGTGTACAGTAAAGTGTATTCTAAAGAAGTCAAAGACGCTCCACTCGCTCTTTTATGTTGACATAAGGAAAAACCTATCAGAGACGTGTACAATTTTATGTGGGCCCAGAATTTGAGTTTGCTTCACTCACTCTTTCATTTGACTTTGCCACTAAAATTCCTACAAAACAAATGGTAGGGTCGCCCACTGTGGATAGACTTTTATTGACAGAATTGAAACTAATTGAAAGATAATACGATAGATCTGACGTCCTGATACATAATTTTAAAGGAATTTAAGACGGAACCACACTTACGTGTCGTGGCGTGGCGTGGCGCGTTCTAACGCAGTTGATTGGCTACAAAACTCGTTGTGTTATGACGTTGACTGAAAAAGAGTCGTTTGATTGGTAGATCCCGCGCCACGCCACGCCACGACACGCCACGACACGTAAGTGTAGTTCCGCCTGTTGATATCCTTGCTTGTCCACACTATTTCGTACAAACTTAAGATCTTATAGGTTAACACAGTCAATTAAAACAGCTTAAAGATATTATTTTTTAAGTATAAAAATACTTAAAAAAATAATATCTTTAAGCTATTGTCACGTAGGTAAGCAGCAAGCTACTAGTAAAATATTCACAAGTTCCGGCAAACCTCCTAAGATATTACTTTGTGAAAGGGCTTATAATTATGAAAGTTATAATTTATATGAACGTCCCCTGCGGCCGCGGCCGAGGCTATTCCTTGTCTTACAGCTAAGCTGTATGCGTGCAATGAGCGTGTATTTTGTACTAATTCAATGCAATATTAAAGGCTAGTTTTATATTACTTAATGTATTTTATTATGGTTCTTTATCCCTTCATATTAATTATTATTATTTATTTATACGAATACCTAAAGGAGGATCTTTGCCCACCTGTGGGACAGCATGACCATAAAAACCCTCACTAAGAATATACTAGATAATGCAATATTTTATCATTTAGGGCCAGCTCAGACCGGGAGATGTGAAGTAAAACACGCTTGACAAACATTGCTATAATATCTTTATTTACATTCATGCAAGGTTAATATTAGATGGCCAGTGATGAAACGGTCTGCGTTGAACTGCACCAGATGTGCGCCGGCCCTTTTACGACAAAAAATCTATGTTGCTCTTTTAGAAATTGTATCTCCAGTATCTACCGCAAAATATCATACACACTTACACAGCCATATGGGATTTCGACTATATACTTATCAGTAGGCAAGTGGTTGTAGAATAAGTTATCTATGGTTTGGTCTATGGAGGGTTAGACAAGAAAAGATGGCGAGTGAGCGCGGTGTTATAATTGGTGAACGTAAATAAACGTACTTTAATATCATACAGTTGTTTCTATTACAATACAGTGGTTATAAAGCAAAGACACGTTGTTACCTGCACGTTCGCGATGGACGTATTTGGCAAAGTAAACAGGTACTTAAAGCAGGTGGGTTGAGACGTTCGTTCTCAAAATACTCATCCACTTTTTTGGGTGTATGGACCATGGACACTACCTAAAGCGATTGTACATACCTAAATGCATGAATACATGTCAAATGTAGAAACGACATTATTTAATTCTATTTGCCCATCGCACACTCCCAAAAATGGTGTCCTACCTAATTAACAAGTAGTTATTGGATTTATGAGAAAACCAATCAATTTGTAGTTTTTAGGGTTCCGTACCCAAAGGGTAAAAACGGGACCCTATTACTAAGACTCCGCGATCTGTCTGTCTGTCCGTCTGTCACCAGGCTGTATCTCATGAACCATGATAGCTAGACAGCTGAAAATTTCACAGATTATGTATTTATGTTGCCGCTATAACAACAAATACTAAAAACTGAATAAAATAAATATTTAAGTGGGTCTCCCATACAGCAAACGTGATTTTTTTGCCGTTTTTTTGCGATAATGGTACGGAACCCTTCGTGCGCGAGTCCGACTCGCACTTTGCCGGTTTTATAAAATACTAGCTTCTGTCCGCGGCTTCGCCCGCGTTCAAAGTTAAAAAAAATGATCCGATCGCCACCAAACTTTACAGGATTATCCGCTGGGTCAATCTAAAAGATTCTCTGAAAATGTCATTAAAATTGGTCGAGCCGTTTCGGAGTCTATAAGGAATCATACTTACATACTTTCTCTTTTATATATATAAATGATTTCAAGGAAGAGGTTTTCGTTGGGATTGAATTTTTTAATGGTTCTAGCTAAATAAACCCCTTTACATCGCTTACGTAAAGAGAAACTGTTATCAAAGCAGGTGTTTATGATAGTAACATACTTACATAACGAGCTCGTTACATCGTTAGTGGATGAGCACAATGAGGTCGCGCATCGCACGCGTTCTTGTGAAACAGTTTGCGTTCATTAACAGCCATACATTGCGCTAGGTGTACACTTGCGATGACACGACAACGATGACGAGGAATTTTTGAAAATTGAAGCATATTATATAGAAGACGGCTTCGTCTGAAAGTAAGAAAGAAAACTAGTTTGGTTAGTCTGCGTAGCATTTGTACTTCGAATACTTACTTGATAAATTATTGGTACACCGTACAAATTTCCACCCCCACAGATGATTCCCGGGATAAAAACTATCCTTATGTTCTTCCCCGGCAGCCGAATTGCGTAAGTGAATACGGCAACGCAGACAGAAATCCACATCGCGTCATTCGTCTCGCATGTGATTGGTCGATTGGATAGCGGTCAAACTCTTTGCGTTGCAAATGAATAGGTATGGAGATAGTTTGAGACCCCGCGGTCTCAAACTATCTCCATACCTATTCATTTCAGTTACCTTCGCATTTGGTAAGGTATCTACAGTCTACAAATATTAACTGGGGGGTGACCATAAGCTCTTAGAGCGGTATCAATTTGATATCGAGTAAGTGACAGATGTATACAAGTCAGATACATCTGTCTCTTAATCGATCTCAAATTGATACCGTTCTAAGAGCTTATGGTCACCCCCCTGATGTATCAAATCAGCACCCCAGCGTAAAACACTATCCATTGAATACTGTTAAATTGTCAAAATGAAAGCGTGTGTGTTTTCAATAAAGTTTGATGTATAATCAAGTTTTATGCTTATTTGGATTATTGTGCCTACCTACATTGTTTAGCTGCTTTTCTGGTCCGTAGGAAGCCTAAAAAGGGTCACATGGAGTGTAGGATGACCGATGGACGCGGACGGACACGGCGAAGCTTATTTAAGTGGGTAAAATTTAGGTATGAGATCATTCGAAATGCACTAGATACTAAAACATTTCATTTATTAGGTAGGTAGGTTTTAAACCTACCTACACTATAATCGTTAGGTCAACTAGTATCTTCAAATCTTATGTAAATCTACACACGTATCGTGTCATCTAGATTTAACGAAACAATCCCCAGCCCCAGAACACAGCCATTAGCCGAAATTGGTTTGATTGCGATAATTTGGCAAGTCAGCCCACCGGCGTGTTCCGTGACTTGTTCGACTGGGCTGCCACGCACCGCGCGCCGCCTGCGTGACTTCGTGCGGCGTGGCACTCCACACGAAGAGGCGTGGCACGCGGGCAATCACCACGAGGTTGGCTTGCTGTCTAATGGCTTATGGAATGTTCACACCACAGAGTATAATTAAAGTTTGAAATTTTATTGCGGAAAGTTAGATTTTTTGGTAGCACCTTTATTTTGAGAGGCGTTAAAGTTTACACACTTATGTTATACAGGTTATTTATAAAGTAAATATTTATCCAGCTGCATCCGTTTTGAGTTGAATTCGAACCCAACATGGTTTAGTATTAGGTACTTTCCTCCTTCAGCAATTGATGATGTCGAATATTCTGCCATCGTCAGGGGGGAAAAGGCTAAGAAGATGATGCAAAGATTGATAGTGTAAGTAGCAGATATCTAGCAGGACAGTTACGAAAAGAAAGTTCATTAAAAAATCAAAAAACCCGACTGCTTAAAAATCGAACTAAAAAGCCGTAAACAAGTTTGTGCAGTCGGAGGATACTCGTACATATTCGCGAGCTGGCTTGTCAAAACCAGATTTTTTAATGAACTTTTTTTATGGTTTAGTTATATTTAAACATATTAGTGTTTTATATTTTTGAAATCACCTCTTAAACCCCTTTATTTTGATACCTCACACGATGGTATTGGAAGAAGAAAAAAATTTTCCCCATATTATGGCGCCCAAAATCCGTCATTTTTATATTTGCCAATTTTAATGTAGGCAGTGACACTCGCAGGCTTAAGACGAATCGATTGACGTATAAATCATCAAAATCGGACAACGCGTTTGGTCTCTAGAACGCCACACAGGAACAAAAATACATACATACATAGACTACAGTCGGGTAAAAAGGCTACTTCCCAAAAAACGCGAATAAATACCTAGACGTGCCGAAAAATACTAAATGCTCGCTGATATTTTTTCATTTCAGCGCAAGCGTGTTGAAAAACGTCTTTTAATATGTGTGAGTATTTGTAATTGCATTCTTGGCTCCATGACGTTAAATGCAAACTGAAATGACAAACTTCGCCCACTTCTATTAAAGTATGATCTTAATAGTAAATGTCTTCAGAAACAGACCGATAGATAGTATTTAATATACTTAAAAAGTTGTTATCTTGAAGCGAACTTATTTAACACTTAGGTAATTCGAGGTATTGTTAGTACCTACATTTGTAAAATAACTTCGATCGCGTTGCTAAGTGCTAAGTGGCAGCCGCTCTAAATACTAATTGGTAGGTATTAATTATTACAGCCATTTGCAAATGTAAGATAACTTTGTTTTCGAGCTCGATAATTTGCTTTCTCTTTTTTGGAACATAAAAACATTTGTATAAGCAATAAGTGGCAATAGACTTGCCCTCTATAACATGGGACTTAAAAATAACTAGGGAAATATGGGTGCCTTACACCTCTGCTTACCCCTTCAGGAAATACAGTCGTACCTACTTGTGATGTGTCAAGTAATTAAATAACAAAATAAACAATTTAGGAAACTACTAGGATATATTGTACTGTATTATAGAAAAAAAATATCATCCGATTTTATTTATTATTTATTTAAATGCCTAATCTGTAGATAAACAAGCGTGAGCATAAAATACCTACATATTTCAGGGGGTCTACCCTGAAATATGTAGGTACTGTACAATACTGCCCATCTGTAGGTATGCTTTAGCTTTTTTCTACAGTACAAACTAAATATTAGCATTTATTTATCCGTTGGAATGGAATAAACAGATAAAACATTACTATTATCATTCGTTTCCAATTTTAGATTAAAGATGGCGCTAGGTTTACCCGCAATGCGCTACCTAGGAGCTCTGCGGCAGAAAATGATATAAGACTCGGCAGTTTCCAACTCCAAATAAAATATCATCATACTTAGCTACTTAAAACACTCGCTAAGACAAAAAGTATTTGTACATAATAAAGCAAAAAAAAAAAACATTTTGACATGCCATTGTAATTGCTTGTCTAAGTTGATTTTGTACGCCATTTAACGGCAAAACATAGGGCATATATTTTAGACAAATACTCTCTGTAACTGTAACGATACCTATGTTTTACAAAATAAATATTAATAATAAATAAATACAACATTAAATAAGACGTTATTTCCTTGTAGGTACCTAACGTTTATGGACGAATTTTCGAAAAAGGTTTCACTGGTTGGTTGATCCAGCATATAAAAGTTCCCCATTCCTATATGACCTAAAATTCTCTTGATCTAGTTGCAGAAATGAGACAGAAATAGTTACCTTGGTCCTTGACCTAGTTTTGAGCTATTTTCCTAGGTCCATAAAAGGCGGCAATTTTCAAATGTTACGAGAAGCAAAAGGTGTAAAACCTGTAAAACCAATTTGAAACAAAAAGATGCTACAAATAGACAGTAAACTTGAATAAAATGATCTTTTAGTTTTAATAGGTATTATATTTGGCACTATTTAGTGAAAATCCATTAAACAAATTGTATTAAAATACTAAACAACGACTCAATAAATGAGAACACTATGTTGAAGTTAACTAGTTACTATAAATTAAATGTTTTACAATAAAAACATCATGACTTTTTCAAAATGGAATCGATATTTTCGACATATTCATGTACTTATTTTTTGAAAGTCGCGCACCTCTTTACGGCTTCCAACAGTAATGAAGTTTGTAACGAATGTTGATTGGTCCCTGAACGACCTTGGCGCAATATGTATTTATAGTGTTGTGCAGCTTGTTTAAAAAACTTAATCGATAATTAGTATTACACACCGTATGTTCTATTCGAAGAAGATTAAATAGTAAAGTTGTAAACATGAGCACAGGTCCAGTCGATGTGGTGACACTTGCCATGTTTAGCAATGGACCTGTTTCGGCTAAAATGATGACGATATCAACATGCATATTGAAATAAACCCTACTTCAACAAAATATTCTTTGATACAGCAGGGTAAGTATGTTTTAAATTTTTGCTTAAGTTTTTTCAAAAGTATCGATAGGGCACCATATCCCATCGATAGTTTTAGAGAAATGTCTGCGTACGGCACTATCACAATCAGCTGGTTACTGTCATAATACAGTTTGGCCAACATAACGGCGTGACACCTGCAGCTAGCTTCACGTTCGCTGTGCGCCACAAACAGCCGCAGTATCGACAAACGTTCACAAAACGTTTAGACGTAACAACCATAGTGTCACTTCTCTTCTTATTTCATTAACTACACCATTCAAAACTTCAATCTTCCTTCGTTTCTAGTTGTATAAGTGTTAAGTGTTACCATTATTATGTTTAAATAATGCATAGTGCCGCATGATCGTACATATTTTGAAGCAATTACGTAATGGGAATTATGCTAGACAAGTTTAAAGTTTTGCCCTGAAATTCAACATGGCCGCTGACACAGGGATGGATACTTGCCCCAGTCCGGAAATCACGGACTCGAGGAAACGGCCGCTCGACGGCGACTCGGAGAATGGAGACGTAAAGAGATCACACTTTAGCTCGGGTGAGTAGCACACTATTTACCTGCACACTATACATAGTTTTGTAGTTTTGTCTTTACTTCATTGCGTATGTACTTGGCAAGGCGGGCATAACATTGACACAGCGAACTTGTGGTCGATTCAGCCGCACGCAGCTGGACTCCAACTAGATTCTTATCAGTACACACTGTTGTTATCATTTTGACCTATTTTTCTGTGATTGTGAGGTCATAATGTATCGAATTATTAAACTTTAAAAAAGTGTTGTTAGATAAAATGTACTGAGTAGTTAATGCCATTTTATTGCTGTAATATAACGAGTATAATTCCGTTGATAAGTTGAAGAATTATAGGCACAAATTATCAGAGTGATTTCGCCGTACGTTTGATAAGACAGGGGGACGGCCGGGCCGGCCGCCTCGTGTATAGTTTGAATTTATGCAATGTTAAAAGATAGTCGTTGTTTTTTAGTGCAAGACTTGGTGACCGCATTGCCTCTGGCCAACGGCCATGGCAATATAACGTCTCATTTCGGTGAGTCGACAGTCTACGCATATGTTCTCTCATCGGCTTTGTGGTTGTTGCGGCGCGCATGCCTCACGCGCGCACTCCTCGCTCTCATCACCTCTGCTGATGTCCACCGCCTTCATGTACTCACTCACATCACCTATAATAGACTCCCTAACCATTCATACAAGAATCTTATTAGTCACCAATAAACCGATTGACCTATTCTGTAGCTACTCTCACTAGATTTTTAATAGATAGTTATAAAGGCCACACCAATTTGATTAGACCTCGAATGTTAAAGTAGACCCTAGAGGCCACATTAACAGCTGTAGTTACAATGTTGAGCAATGCAGGTCATTGACTAATCAACTAAAAAGTGTTAGTATTTTTTTCATAGAGAGATGTGAATGATAATAATATTAATAAATCATGCTTGTAATATTGTGCAACATCATTAATATTATGGTTAAGAAAAAGGTTATCAATTTTTTTTTTAAATTTAAATTATTACAAATAATATTGGCTTCTCAATTAGATATTGGCTTACATAAATTGAAATTGTTAAAAAATGTGTGTTATTGAGTATTAATGTATGCTAAATAGTACAATACATCAGCAGAGTGTGAGCGGGCAGCGTAGGTGTTAGCATTTATCGTTAAATCGTCCATCGTGCACAGTATACATCGCCTCGTTGTCGTGAGCCATGTCGTACTTAGCCTCACAGCGATCCACCCATCGCTTAGTCGTTGCATCGTTGGTGTGAACATCCACTTCAAATGTACAGAATTTCTACCATATTATTATTTTGGTGTATTCTTCTCATTCTTCTTCTTCTTTGTCAAAAAGTGTTTATTTTTTCGCTTTGATTTTTATTGGCTTAAACAAAAACTAACAATTGGAATAAGTAACATTATTTATTTTGCATTATCAGATCATTAAAATTGATATACACAAGTAATATAGATTGGCACTGTATCACCATCATTAAAAAAACTAATTAGCTTAAGTTTATGATTATGAGTATGCTTGCTATCTGGAAAAGCAAGGCTGTAAATTGTTTATCACTGACTTGATCATGCAGTAAATGTGATCTACTGCTACCTTGAGCATCTGTAATCTATTGGATGGTAGAATGGCGTCATGTTCACTATTATAAGGCGATCCATAACAGCCATCCAAGCCTGCGAAAAAATACTCCTCTCGTTATCGCGAGGTATTCCGCTTTTTAGGCAGATTTTCAGAACATTCCATGGACAGGGACACTGAGGGACGCAAAAGCATTCCGCTTTACCATTCCGCAGCATTAGTTGTTAGAGTTTTTACGAAGGGGTGGCATATATGTGCCCTTGTTCCTTAATTACGGGCGACGGTATTGCCCCGGTCAGAAAACCCGGCCATTGTGCCACCCGGCGAGTTTTCAAGAGCCGTTTAACCCTTGAATAATGGACAGATTATATAGAAAATCTTCCGCACTTAAAACGACGCGGAAATGCGTCTCTATTGCGATATGGGACAATTACGTTAGCTTGCACTTTGCTGATAAAATATTTGTCGTGTTGTCAACCACAAGACTTTCTAGGATATTACGTTCTACTATAAAACGAGCATCAATTTCGGCTTCATATTTGTGGGAAAATATTACGGAACTTTCCCCAAATTTTTGCCAAATTAGTTCTGGCAGCAGCATCGGTAAATTTCGATAGCCAATCTATTCGGCCTTCGTTGACACACTAGATTTTAGAAAAGAAATCTTTATGAATCCAAAGAATTATGTAATATGAATCTTAGTAGAACCTTATTGCTTCAATCGTGTATTAAAAACAATAAAGTTGGTAACTATGTGAAGGTCTTGCTGACACCAAATTGATGACAAGCAAGGTCATTACCGGTACTGAATGCATATTTTGCGTTGCCGTTTGATTCTCAGTTGAATGGCTTCGTGTTTAGAGTCTATTGTCTATCGTGGAGCCTATGATTAGCCTGAAGGTTGGCAGCAATTTGTCAAGTGTTGTCTCTCGGGTTCCGTGTCAAATGTTTACGCAGTGTAAAGTGTTGGTTTAGATCGTGTAGACGGGTAACTTGAACTAAATGCTTGGGTAGGACGATGTTGTGGTCTCATACACTTCATTTCATTCGCTCAGAGAGTGATGGAGAAGGTTTGGCTCAAGTATTTTTAACACTATTCTTTTTCAACTTTTTCAGTAGTCAATGTGCAGTTCAAACAGCAATTTGTCTCATAAAATCGTTTTATTTAAACATCATCAGCCTATTAATGTTCCCACTGCTGGGACACAGGCCTCCTCACTGTGAGAGGGAATGGGCCGTAATCCACCACGCGGGCCCAGTGCGGGTTGGTGGATGTCACATGTCTTCGAATTTTTGGTTCTAGGACATGCCGGTTTCCTCACGATGTTTTCCTTCACCGTTTTGAGAGCAGTGGTGATCAAATAATTTACACAAAGTAAAGCGCCTACCTGGGCTCGAACCCGCGACCTAGACCTAGTTTATTTATTTAAACAATGAACTAAAATTGAGTGTGCAGTCCATCCCGCTCACAAGCACATTTAATTAGCACGCTTTTAATGTGCGGTAATGATACTCCATTAATTAATTTTATAAAACTAATGCGCTCACCACAACGCACACAATTACCGCACTTCCCGCGGAGGTTCGTCGACAGCGCCCGAGGTAACCACACATACTAAATGTCAAGGGAATTGTAACCTTTTTGGTTGCACAATTAATCACTGCACGGTTAGATAGACGCACACGTAATGATTTGACATGAAAATTTAATTATTTATTAGGCGTGCGTTAAATAAATAAAATAACATTCGACCCGACCAGAATAAATAATGATTAGACAGGCATACTTAATATCTGTCCAAATGTTGTCAGAAATTGTTTACATATTTTCTCAATCATGACGAAACCGTTGGTCTGATTTATCGACACATTCATAATTTAATTATTCGGTCTATTTTTCAGTAGAACTTGTACAGTACATTTCTGTAATTGTATATCTCTTCGCCTACAAAGACCACGGACCATTTTAGACAGCATGCGATGTCAAAATCAGTTTCCGTATCCCTTTGGGACACCCTAACATTTGACCCGGATCAAACCGGTCCTTAATAAACATTTTGTATTCAAAAAAAAAATCAAAATCAAATATTTTTATTTTACATAGGCCTACATGGGCACTTATAAAACGTCGACAAAAGGTGCACGGTTCGGGTTAGTCGTTTCCTATGGAGAAGAACCGGCAAGAAACTCCATGGTTACTCTTTTAAATTTTTTTGTTTACAATATTTCCATGTTACAGCATTAGTACTTGGATATGGGGGGACAACGTAGGCCCGACAATAAGTCGTACGAAATTGAAACAAAAAAACAAACAAAAAAAATAATGCACGAAATAAAAAGTTAACAAATGTTAACAATCATCTAGAAATCTAGAAAGCCTACAATGTTCACACATTCACAATAGGTAAAAGAATCTATACGAAGGTAAAAAAAAAACACAACACTAAATTTAACATGTGGCACAAATACTGTAATCAGTGCTGTAACTATTCTTAGCAAAGGGCTATAATGATGATTGAAAAATATTGTAAAAAGTCTAATTAAAAGAGAAAAAAAATGAGATTGAGAATAGTTAGAGATATCCATATATTTGTGCCGTTTATGAGTTACCAGGGAAGCCGCATGCGCAGAGGGTGTCAAAGCCAAATTTTTTATCTTCAACGTAGTCCTTGATTTTATAATATGCTTTTTTAATAAGGACACGTTTGATGTAGTTTTTGAACTTTCCATCGGTCAGTTCTATAACTGACTTAGGCAACTTGTTATAAAAGCGTATACTGTTTATAAGAAAAGACTTGCTAGTTTTCGTTAATCTGAATTTGGGTATTACAATTTCGTGCTTACTGCGTGTATTTAAATTATGGAAGTCACTTCTAGTTTTGAAAAGCCCTCGATTTTTGCGGACATACAAAATACATTCCAAAATATAAAGTGAAGGTAGAGTCAGTATATCGATCTCTTTAAATTTTTCTCTGAGGGACTCGCGAGGACCCATTTTATAGATCGCGCGGATTGCCCTCTTTTGTAAGATAAAAATTGAGTCAACGACTACTGCTGACCCCCACAGCAGAATGCCATAAGACATAATACTGTGGAAATAAGCATAGTATACTAGTCTAGCTGTGGCTACATAGGTTAACTGCCTTATCTTCCTTACTGCATAGGCAGCCGAACTTAACCTGCCCGAAAGAGTTCTAATGTGCGCGCCCCACTGCAATTTTGAATCGATAGTAATCCCCAAGAATACAGTTTCCGTTATTATTTCAAGATTTTTGCCGTCAAGATTTAGATTTAGGTTACGTTGAGGTACATTTGGTAAAGAGAACTTTAGACATTTTGTTTTTTTCGCATTCAGTAAAAGATTGTTAGCTGCGAACCATTCCGAGAGAACAATTAGACTTTCATTGACATGTAAGACATCCGTATCTTTCCTATCTATTTTAAAAATTAGCGAAGTATCATCAGCAAATAGAATTATATCCGATAATTTGGCCATCATAAAAGGGAGATCATTAATGTAAACAAGAAAAAGGAAAGGGCCGAGAATTGAACCTTGGGGCACGCCCATTTTGACTAGAGACCCGGAGGACGTCGCCCCATTAACATTTACTAAGTATTGGCATAGGGAGAAAAGTAAAAGTAGTTTAAATGAAAATGTTAATTAATTGCAGTTTTGTGTTGGCGGTTTTCCCTCGGTCCTCTAAATACCCTTGAGTTTTCTTATTAAAAACTTAAGGTTTTGCTTGGTGACGGAACCTCGTTAAATTCGTATATACAGAAACAGTTTTATCTCTAACCGCAGTGTGGCTTGCGTGTTATTTATCCCTTCGCAAAAATTAACGATGTCGTGATGTGCCTTAACTTCCAACTCTGACTAAAGTATACTTTCAAGTTTTTATTATACATTTATCGCATTTTTTATGATATCTTCGCAAACTTTACAAAGGACGTCAATGGGGGATCCCATCCAGCAAACGATCTATTATGTAGTCCGAAAAGTTGTTTAAATGCAAACGAACAGACCATCCGTATTTCCGGATTATGAACATCGACATCCGGCTCGCTTACGGCAGGGTAAACCGCACGTTTCCGAAATGCCGAACTGATGCGGTTAAAGTCAGGTTGGGGAAACCGAAAACCGATCCCATTTCCTAGCTGTAGTATCCAGCTTGAAGATCTCAAATGCTTCAACCTTCCTCTATCTTTAAACGGAGAGGGTTAGTTGGTAACAAAGCAGCGTGAACACAAACCTAACTGCCAATTAACATTAAACAATTAACGACGTATGATAAACACAAGAGCCCGTATCATAAGTTCTTAACTACGTGGAAACAGGCCGCTGCGCTGTAGAGGTATTGTGTCGGAATAAATATTTGTTTTGCTCGCAATTTGTCCGTGGGTCTTTCAGCGGGTATCTCGAGGGAGGCATGAGGCCCTTAAAAAAGAAAGGACCATTGTTTGCACTGTAGCCTGATGCTGAATTGTTACTTAGTTTTTGGTCTTTCAAAGGGTGTTTAGTACACCACGAAAGATGAAAAACTTGAAATTCGTAGCGTCGTGATGATCTTGTTTCGATAAATTATCGTTTATTTGACGCAGAATACCCAAATCTGATAACTCCTCGAGAAAAAGGTAGTCTTCCAATATCAGCAGCGACACACCAACTTGTAACTCCGCACTTCTTAAGCCACCCTATTTAAATAGTTCCAATAATATTTGTGTTTGCACAGGTTTCACCACGAACTCAACTGAATCAATATTCGCATCTTTCCGATCCAATGGTATATGTCCAATAGCCGAAGAAATACCGCAGGATATACATTTGTGGCCTATGTATAAGTTGTATGATTTACCTCATTGTGAATGTTTTACGCAAAAGTTTTGTAGCCAGAGGCTCAAAGCTTGTCTCCGTTCAGTCCCACAGAATTCTTGTTGATCCAATCATAAATATATTTAAATAAAGGAATACATCATCTTGTTATCCTCTTGTCCATGTTTCTTCGTATTTTCGTTCTATTAGCATGTACTGAGTTGTCGTTTCTTGTCCAATTATTTTACTGACTATGTCTTGGTATACAAATCATGCCTTCGGAGGAATTTAGACAAGAGTATTTTCCGAAATATGTGACAGCAATTATGTCTATTTTCTTTCGTTGTTTAACAATACTACTGAATAACCATTTTCACGGTACTATTACTCCTTTATCCAACAAATTCTATAGATTCGAGTCCGTTTACGAGGTATTTTCCAGATTTACCCGTGCACAAAAACTCCCATTGAATTTCTATTTCAGAGTGAATATATAAAAATTTATTCACGTACTAAATGTCTTGTTCTCAGCTGGATAAAGGAATAGTTTCGCTAAACAAATACAGCATGTATGCTCAAAGGATTGCGCCCGGGGATCACAAAAAGACCGCGGCGACTGGGATATGTTGAAAACAAAAGCGTCCTTTGTGTTATTTTTATTAAAAATAACTTTGTAAAAGCTTGCTTCGCTCTATGAGCGTAGATATTCTACGTAACTATTTAATTAATTTTACAAAATAAACTAACGAAAGTTCATAGCAGAAAATTTCGTAAAGTAATTTCGAAAACAATTTGATTTAGTCTAGGCATCAAGTAAAACAGCCTTGCCCAACAACAGTTGATATCTAGAACCTAAATTACATAAAGCCACATAGACGCTTCCTACAGATAACAGTTACAATATTTATCAATACGATCCAAGCTGATAACGAGCTCTCATATTATTCTACAATTTACCGATAGACTCGCTGATAACACTATCTTATCAGGGACCTGTAAATTGATTGGTAATTACGATCGCCTAGTCTAAAATGCATTTTAAACGATAATTAATTTTATATTGGCTCTGCCGCCCAAGTTAAGCTAGCTAGGCGGCAAGACGCAAGAAAATTCTTATGGGGATAGGACTTTCGTATAAGATTTTATCTGATAGGAAATCGCATTTTTAGCTGATGGTTGAATAGTGGATAGTGCATTTGGATAGTGTCATTACATAATCGTGTCGGCATGAGAATAGCTCCTCACGGTATGGGGAAACACCTAATTCTTAAAAAAATAAACATCTGCTGTAAAGGTGCAATTTTGTCCGAGTCTGAATCTGAATACTTATTATATTTCAGAATGGTCCTTTTAATGCAAAAGGTTTCAAATCGATCCCGGCTGGCTGTTTAGCATTCTGAACGTCGGTTGTTGTTAGTATTCATGCTATTAAAGCTGAGAGAGGTACGTACACCTCGACGGATTTGTGTTTTGTGGCTAGAAACTTCAAATTTGTACGAAAATATTGTTGTTCTGGAGTTTTGCATTTTGTAAGGCTGTTGGTTGATAAGATTTGGTTTAGCTAAACTAATTTTGTACGTAAGAAAGCATTGAAGAAGCTTACTTAGATTTATGACTTGTTGAGACTGAAAATATCTCAATTTTGAGCTCAATCACTCGAGATAGTTTCTTAGTCGCCGTAATAAATGTAGTTGTATTTATACTAGTAAAAATACATTCAACAATTACATTCCGTAGTACAAATACACATCTAATAAAGCAATAATCGTAACATTCACTTTGTTTATCATAACAACGTTTTATCTCTACCCACACAATCAATCGAATTTCAGCCGAGTGTTAATGGTTTAGAACTCACTTTTCGACGTAAGAATAATAATCTAAAGTTTTTATTTTATCGGGAGCGTTTATCAGTGGTAATCGATGCGCATTACCAATGGAATTGTCACAATAGACATGCGCAGACGCAATCGCTAGCTGAATGACAATAAGCGACCATTTTGATTTGTTCGTATTAGTTGTGAGTACTGACTTTTGAAATTGAAACAGCCATGTATTGTTCGTGATACGAATTGAGTCTGATTGGGTTCATATTGCAATTTTGCTATCATAAGGAACACATGGCACGCCAATCATTACACACTTTCTGAAAACGGCCAGTACCTGCGATTTCTACTTAATCGTGTAAACTCTATCAAATTACAAGAAGCTTAGCAAGTTAGCGATAGTTAACTTTAATTACTTTTTGTAGACGTACGGCTATCAATAAAGGCATAAAATGAACTAACTTTGTAATTTTTCATGTAATCTGTTACAAGCAAATTTCACAGACTACCACAAGAGCCTAATTGAAAAAAAAAATGAAAACAATAGCTGAAAATGCGAAATGAAAAACGAACGTCAAAACCTTGTCGACTCATCAAGCCAGTCACACCGTTGAAATAGTCGAACGGGGCATTCGGAAACAAAAACTAACAAATTACCCCCACGCGTTCTGAACTCGATTGTGACTCTCATTGACCTATTAATACTCGACGCAGAAATAGCACACGACAGCTGGCAGTGTTACGTGTAGCTGGTGACAGGTCTTCGAGAACTACGACATTGAACGGTCGCAGGTCACCACGCACCATGGCGTTTCTAGCAAGGTGCCTTTTTTATTATTGATTGGCGATGTTGTGGTCGTCGGTAAAGCACGCCTAGAAGTAACCTATTCACTCTTGACTTAAAGACACCCAGGTAGGTATCAGGAAATTCCGTGGGAAATACAGACTCCTGCAGGGAATTCTACTCCTTAGCTGTAAGCACAATGGAAGTATTTCCAAAAAGTTTGGTACGTGTGGGTGGGATGTCCATCATGTACCGATGGCACATCCCATTCGCCGTAGGTCTTGTAGTCCGATGATGAAACGGGCTAGGCGAAACGTTTGAGCGTGAAAGTGTTTGTCACTCTCTTTCAGTCACGTCCGACCATCAAATGCAGCCATTAAAGTCTACGCAACTAATGCAGTTCCAGATCTTAACGACTGGTATGGAGTTACACGCTCAGCTGCACAGCGGTTACTCATTCAATGTCACCGGTCCAAAGGTGTTCGTGCGGCAACACAACCTATGCGGTAATATTCTACCGGCATCGGCGTGACATTGTAACCAGTTTCTCAGCTCGAATCTGCGGCTCCCACGTGTACTCTTGCAAAGATTTGAAATTTAGGTAATATCTTTCAACCTAATCCCACCGGGTTTTTGTCAATCGGATAAGTCCGACGGGTCGGCGATAGGACTCGGCACCTGTCCCGATGCTTGTAAATAGGGGTACGGTACTCATAAACATTTACCGCATGATATTTCGTGACGATATGGTCCCCAGCTATGAATTTATACTCCGTCCTTTCCGGTGGGCGTCGACTAGGGGGCTATATCAAGTACCTACTCGTATTTATCGGCAAGATCTAGCAAAACTGGTAACGCAGCGAATGAACTAAAATCATATATTTCAATTAAACCATTAAAGGCACTTTTGAATTGTAAAGGAGTCGGTCAGTCCCAAAAAAATTAAGCTAGTTGCACAGTAATAAAAGCGTAGGTAGCTCTCTATAGAAAAGAACGTGCAAGAAACAAAAACCTTAATGTATTGAGATTGAAAGTGAGAGGAACCGCTCTGCTTAGTATGTATCTGCCTCATCAGCATTGATAAATGATCTCCAGCTTTCTAATACATCCATACGATACAAATATAAGAGATATTTATGTACCGAATACAAAATTATATTCCAAAAAGCTTCGTTTATGAACCCCGCTCACGTTCCCAGGACCAATAAACAATAGTTCTGATTATCGGGTTGATATATCAGGCCGTAACTGTCGTGTCGCTATAAAAGTTGCATGCCAGTTGTAATCGTCCAAAACTTGCGGATTAGTGCCAGGAAAACTTTTCTGTTTCGATATTACAGGAGCATAGCGTTCTTGGAAAACGCTGTTCTTTATAACAGATGAGATGAGGCTTCTGCGTCTTTACTGACGAGTCTTTCTGTCTTAAAATATGACTAATTTTGCATCAGTAAAAATTTAGTTAGTTTTCATCATGTTTTTACAAAACACCTATACTTCGTCCCCTGCAATCTTTCTACCACCATATCAATAATGCCCTCCAAAATTAATTTTAAAAGCGGCTTTTGGCAGTCTTGATAAAAATGCTTCACCTTCATCAAAATCCTATGGTTCCTGACCAGGTACACGTATCTCAATTCAAAATACATCGATACACTTCTCAGATCGTCACAATCATCTTGACGATCGCCCGATGACACTTGTACCTATTTGCGTCACACCCGCTTTATTTCCTTAACAACATAAACTAAAAATAGACAAGGCAGTGTCGCAAAACGTGCCGCGTTGACCCCAGAGCGAGTAACCTACTTGATATGCTCTATCTTATCAAGTGCTTTTGCCACTTTATTTGCGCTCACTGGCCAAAAATACTTCTAATATTTGCTTTGCGATATCCTCGTTTACTTCCTATTAATTGCCAATGAATAAATACATGGGTAAATAATTATTTTTGTCCCCATATGAGGAAAGGACCACTAACTAAGTTGGAGGAAAGTATTTGGGACATTTCGGGTCTGAGGAAAAGCTTTTTAATTTACATCGTGGGGATTAGAAACATTATATTGTCTTCATAATCAAGTAGGAATGATGTTTAAATTTAATGAAGGACATGATTGAAATGTAACATCATGTTTAACTTTTCTTCTATTATAGATATTAAATATTAGTAAGTTTTGTTCATAAATTGCCTTGGTTAACATCTAGGACCACAGATGCCGCCAAAGTCATAGACTACAAAATACCTTTTCTCTTTGAAGCATAGAAAATAATCTTTTGATGATACAACATGTACAGTAATAAAACCCCGTTCTCCACTTAAAACAAGTATCAGAAACAAGTACACAATAACTACTACACTGCGATGTAATTTATCGAACACAATAAGTGTGTGTTAGAGCCGTTTGGATGCGCAAGCGCGCTAGGCACTTTCGTTTTTATCCAAGTGTACACTTACGCAACTATTACACTATGGCTTAGAGGCCTACATTCTTTTTTTGGAGACTTTCACTGACAGAAGGTGTAAAGTTTCTAATTGAAGAGTTAAAACTGAGGCTTTGTTTTAAGGGCGGACTGAAATCGGATGCTCTGTTGTTTTCGTTTCAAAGTTAATTCAGTTATTTAAGCAAGTTGCTAGAACTCCCCGGGCACTCCAGCTTTGCAGTTTTCGTTGTTAGATTATTTTGTAAATAAATCTTACTTCTGACAGATGTTTGTCTCAGATTTGGCCAGAATCCGCCCCTTGTATCTACATATACATATATAGGACACACATTTCGTACTTACAGAAAGCAAACAAATAGTAGTTTTGCACGCTTGGGTTTATTTAAGGATCATCGACCGTTTGAATTCGTGAGATATATTCTTGCAAACATGTAAGTACATTCCTTGCGTTTGCTTTGATCTTGCTGATAGAACTATTCGAATAACATTCATCATAGGCGGTAATGTGTCTATTGCGCTATTTCAATCAATATAGCGCAGTCCACTTATGTTGCCAGCCTGAAACTCCCTCCACGGTCACACAATGGCCTTGCGTATCAATAATTGAACGGATAGTGCAGTACACACTGAGTCGCGTGTGGACTGTGGGCCGCCCACGGCACGTTTATGTTGTGAAATCCTAGCATATCACGGAAAGTGCATTAAGTCAGCCGTGTCACGAAACTCCACTGATTCCGATCAGCTATGTGACTCAGATTCGGGACAAAGATTTAGGACATGAACAACTCCATGCGGACGACTCAAGACAAAGTTACGTCACGGCAATCGATGAAGATGCCTCCACTGCCCGGTACTGGCACCTATCCATGTTTTTCGCAGTTTTGACAGCCTAGTTCAGCTTCCGACGAAATCTATCCAGGAAAGTTTACCCCAACTCATCCCATTGGACACATTCGTTTGCAAAAAGGTCGAAGCTCATTCGGCACATTTATTTGTAGCCGTAGATATCGGCCATCCTATATTTTAAGTTCAAACAACTCTTCAGATATAATAAAAACACTCATTCACGCATGAGATATAGAGTTTATCTATTTTTACATAATCATACGCGACCTCAATACTAAACTAAACTTATTTTTTGTGGACAGTAACATAAATTCGTTTTACGCTACAATTAGAACGGGAATTAGGACGTGAATTGCAATTTATTACAATTGTATTAGAATATCTTTACTACAGACGGTACAAAGAATATTTAAGATTTTGCGCCTAATGGCCATGTCGAAATGACGTGAAATACCGCTGAATAAAGAGGTAGTAAACAAGTTAGTGGTTTTAAAGTGATGTAACAAAAGGCACGTCCAGGGCTGTTGACGCTATTGTGCTGGCGGTACGCTTGTGCCGATTTTGAGCTTACTTTGTTCAACTTGTACAGTTTTGAGATAAATGTTGCTGAACATATTGTTTGTACCGACCGAGAGAATTTGTGATGGATCTGAAAGTTTAGATGCCTGTCATCCCCAGCGAAAGCTTAAAATAGCAGTTTTCGATGTGCAACTTTTAAAGCGTGCTAGATCAAATCTCACAAATAAAACACGTTTCAAAAATCGTTGACACAACATGACACGAGCATCCACCTATATTTCAAAACTGGTGTCCGATCACCGATGTGCACTTCACCACGGCCACGGAATCAAACTGTAAGCCTTTGACAAGCACTGAAGTAGGTCACAGCGAGTGGATTGAAGCACCCACTAGAGGCACACCGCTATTTTGTGACCGGTTTTTTCGAAGAAATTCAATGAGAATACAATATTTTCTACAACTATGTGTCTTCGGTCCTTAGAGACAACTGGTTTTACGGTCGCTGTACTTCATACGTGAACAAGATTCAAGGTTTAAGGCCCAACACGTGATTTAAATAGAAACGAGGCGTTAAAATTGTTTTACATAACTCGTCACGGTGTGAAATTCGTAGTTAGGCGAGATACTGCTAGTGGTAGAGTAGTCACAGTAGGTGAATCACTCGCACTAATGTTTGATATAAAACGAGGTAATCGCTACTTATCGCACAAAATGGGACGCTGATAGCAAAGATAAATTAATTATTAACAAGAAACACCCAAATGGATATCTCCAACGGTGCTTGTTACTTAATGATTTCAAAACTTAAGACGAAAAATAACTTCAACAGAAGTTGAGATTTGCGCAAAGCGCAGAGCAAATACGTCAATGCGGGATAATCGCTAGCTAAACCGCCATATTTGAATGCCGATGCGAGCATCTGTGAAAAGCGTTGATGAAGCTAAAGAGCTTGTCAAGAGCTTCTCCAGAGCGACTTTTTATCTGGCACAAGAGCCCAAAGGAAGTACGCCCTCGCCAACGAATAAATGTAGGAGCATTTCTCTATAAAAATACCCTGCATCTCACCGACCGTAAAGTGTAATTGAATATGTAATGACTGACATAAAAGAGAAATGAGATACACGAAATGAATTATCTTCATTTTATTATTTTAACAGCGTAAAGTTTGATGTTTTATAGGAGAACTAGAACTCTTTGGAGTCAGACCGCAATAAACGTCTATACAATAAAATGCGAGTCGCGATTCCTTGTGAGAAACTTAAAAATTGTATCTTAGGTGTTCGTAATCTCAATTTAACAATTTATTGTTAGTGTTTATTTGGGTCGTTGATAAATTGTTACGTTGATTAAGTTTATTGGCTCAATGTGGGATATCGCGCGGCGCTTCCGTGTGCGGCGCCAGTCCTATCATACTCCAATTTGGTTGAGTGCTATTCTAATCTGAAGAGAGATTGGCTATTTGTACACAATATTCACCGATATGGGCGTAGACCTTAACGAGGTTGAACGTCATTCGGGTTCGGGTTCTTCGATTGAGATCAAAGAGATTAGGGCGTTTTAATACCGCGAACGGATTTCACTTGCACGACGAGTTTTATTTTCGGAATACATTATTCGCAAATCTTGTAGATGTCAATTCTGATATATAAAACCTGACCTATAAAATATCTAATTCCTTATCTGCTTGTTTCTATCCGAGTTTTTCATAACTTTTATCTACGTCACTTCGTTGAATTATAATATCTTGTTTATTAATTAAAAGATGGGCATCTGAACGACAGACATTTTCAAACTATGTTTTTAGAAAATCGAAGTGCTTCGGAAGTCCGCAGATTACGAACTAATAATCGAAATGAATGCCTCTAATAACGTTAAACTATAGTCATTAATCATTTAGTCGCATTCATTAAAGTCTGCCAACATACAACATGGCTCTATTACATTTAGTTTCTTGCTAAGTCTGCTCGAGTCGTAAATTTCGATGTCAATTCATATGAACATGCGAATAAAACAGGTTATTGTGAATTGTTTCGACGTCGTAACGTCGTGACAACTGGGTGCCTCACTTGTGTGTGCATTGGATGTGCAATCTTGTCTGATCTTGTTTTATTTGGTCGCTATTAGCTGTTTGTTTGCATTTCACTAAATGGCTCTATACATAGATGTTCTTCTTGGGCTCTGTTTTGTGAGACGTGCCATTATAAGTCTCGAGCCAAACTCCAACTGGTTATTTTAGTATATCGTCAATTCTTTATTAAAGTTGTCGGGAAAAATTATACCGTAGCATTCTTTAAAGCTCAGTTCTGCCCACTTCTCTATTTACCGTTGTTTTGGCTAGAGACAATTTAAATAAAGCAATATAAAATTCATGACAATAATAATATAATTTCTACAAAGCTTTCTTCGTTAAAGAAAGGTCATGTCTGGAACCTCCTAGAAGCTCTATAAAGTCGACTCGACGGCTCTTCGATAAACTAAAAGAAAAATTCAGGTTAAAATTTAAAGATCTTGGCGCAAAAAAGACGGAATGTAAAGAAAGGAATCTTTAGTTTATTTTATAGACAATTAATTATAAGTCCCCGCCCTCCAACATCTTCGACTCGATCGATAAAATATTTGGAGCATCTCATTTGTTTTTTTTTAAATTTAGTTGCTAGGTTACGAGACAATTCGGAGTTAATGAATTATTACTGGCTCTCGCAATATCTACAAAAGAAAAAAAATAGATGACCTTGTAAGGTTGAAATATCTGACAGCAAAACGACAGAAATTCAGACGTGATTCGCTTCTGAACATGCTCAGTATCAGTCTATAGGAAAAATTAGCAGAAGAAAATATCAGGCCATATTTAAATAAGCAGTGCTGAGAAGGCGTTTCTTCACGTAACGTTGATCATGAATTCCACGAGCTACGTGTTATACATTCAGATATAGACGTTTCAGTTTGCTGAGAAGGTAAATGTAACTTTGATTAGAAAATTGGCCGTGAAATTACGACATTTGTTGCCAATTTCAGTCTCCAAGTCCATAAATATGGCTTCTTCCACATAATTCACATAATAGAAAGTTAACGAGCGTAAAAAGTCCTCCAGTCCTACGAATTTGCGGCAGACGCCGATAAGTTTTATAAATGAGGTATAATGGTTTTCCGATTTTACATTTTCCAGTTAGAGGGACTCTCGGGAAGGGACGCGTCTGTTTTTCAAAGCTGCCTTTATACAGCACGACGGAGTTATTGACAGCTGTATCCGAGCCGGGACCCCTTCCCTCCCCTCTTGCGTCATTTCCGTTCGTATTCTACCTTCGGAATTTGCATTACTTCGGTTAGTGTCCTGAATTTGGCCGGCCATTCCAGCATTGTGCCAAATAGCTGTTCTAACGCGAAGGGTTTTAGACAACCCAAAACTTCGCATAGTTCCACCGAGTTCTGAAATAGCTGTTGTCCTGTTTATATTGTGTAATTTAGCGTTTCAGATTGTTCGTATTCTTGAGTGTTTAAGAGCTTGCTATGAGGATATGTCAACGAAAGTAAACTTAGATGAGAAATATTCTAAGTATTTTCAATAGATTATTCTGTAACCTCAATATGTCCATATTTTGTTTGTTGTGGTAAGTAGGTTGGATAAATTTCATGCATAATGCATGCTTGATGCGCAAGCGGGCTATCGTTGTGTCGTCATGGGCCTTTTTTAGATAGCCGGAGATAACCCCAGCCCCGCGGGACGGGCGGACACGCCGAGTGATCGGATCACGCGTGATTTATTACAGCCATGCGCGGCCATTTTGCTAAAATGCGGTAAAAATAAATACCTACGGCCGTACGTACCCGCTTTAGACAAACTTTAGGGAAGATTAAAACGTTTGGGAAGTTGCGCTGCCAACTTGATCCGGGAATTTATAAAGCTTATTTCTTTGTTGCTGATTATTACGCCGCAATGTCTTAAGAGCTTTAAAAATGTTGTCGGAAACATTCTCTTTTGGATTAGTAATCACTAATTACTCTGAGGAAAAAGTTGCCAGCTATTCAACGCTGTAAGGAGGTATAAGGCGAGAGACAAAGTCGTCATTAATCTCGCTGCAGCTCAGATCAAAGCACGAAGATGAAACGCCAGCAGCTTTGTGCTCAGAGTAGGAGTACCTTCTGGAATGGGAACACGTCGAGACCCATATTTATGTAGGTACTCGATGCTACTTTAATCTTGAGCCAGTTATAACAATATGCGCATTTTTATGGGTTCCTTTAATATCTGCGTTGGATTTATCAATGTGAAAATATGGAAAGTATTTGAGAAAGCTAAGCTACGTTGCTGCTTTACCAGGATATTCTTGGTATACATTTTTATACATAAAACGTAGACCACCCCACAGGACCCGTTTTCGGGATAAAAAATTGCCTACGAGTATGTAACTCAGGAATAATGTAGCTATCTCTTGGTGAAAGAATTTTTGAATACGGTCCAGTAGTTTCGGAGCCTATTCGGGACAAACAAACAAATAAGCAAAAAAATCTTTCCTCTTTATAATATTGGTATAGACAAACATAAAAAACATCCTGTCAAAAGAATACTCATAATTTTCTACAAAACAAAATAAATTAAAATCCAACAAGTATAAATTTGAAATTTCCTAAATCCCCGATTTTTTTTTATTTCATACTTTTTAATCTTACATAATTTACCTAGTAGGTAGTAGACACGCTTCGATCAACAATCAATCACACGTAAATTAAGAAACGTATCTTGCGAAAATACCCCGATTATAAACAGTAAAACGCCCATAACTTTGGAACGGCTGAACCGATGTTCATTAAACATAGCTAAGAACACTCCCGATAGTGTCACCTTTCCAATAAAAAAGAAACTAAATCAAAATCGGTCCATCCGTTTAGGAGCTATGATGCCACAGACCGATACACAAATACACACAAACACACAGGTACACACTTCATTATATCTATGCTTCAAACTTATAACTCCCCTCTTTTTCGGTCGGGGTTTAAAAAGATTAGAGACTCCCTCGAAACCTAAAAATTCGTGCTTACCGCTTTGAAATTGTGTGTAGGAGTAAAAAAAATTGAATACACAGCAAATTCGATCTTAGCTAGCGACCTGACAAAAGATTCCTATCTATTCGGCCTACATTCACCCAATGTTGGGTAAAGGCCTCTCGTGCCTTCCGCCCTCTTTTAGGCCTTGTGTCCGGTCTTTAAAAAGAACAAAAAAAAAAAGAAAACCGGGACGCCAGTCGCCACTGACACAGATTTGAGTTTAGCATATTAAAGGGGCAGTTTGCAGACGTTGAAAGGCAGTTTGACGTCAAAGCGGATTGTTAGTTGCCAGTATCGATTGGTCTTCAAAGTCGGGTGCTCGGTTAGAACAATCAGTTGCCTGTCAGCAATAGTCAATGGTCTTCTGTAGCGACTGTTGCTAGTCGAAGCTAATTGATTGAACAGATGTGATTGCTAGCTTTCTATGCTGTAAATTGACAAGTTTACATGCTGCTTTGTAACGTGGTTTCTCTTAAGCGCTTTTACTGGATTGCCATAGTTTATATGTGGTTTGTTCCATACTTCGTGGTCTAATTGTAATGATGATTCTGCAGTATCTTCAACAGTAGCTCTTGCTACTTAATGAGCAGTTCCTATAGTCACACGGATCTTGGCAATTTTAGAAAACGAAACACGTATAATTCATCACAACCTTTAACGAATGTGTCTACTGATTCGCAAATTCAGTGCGTTTAGAACCTTGACGTTAAAATAATGAGTAATTTGAACACAAAGCAGAGAATATGACCCGTCAGAGCTTAGAGTTATCTTACAACCATGTTGTAGTGTTATCTATTGTGGTCAGTGGCTCGCAACAAATTCTCATTACCTACGTTGTATTTCTGTTGTACAAATGAATGCACATTGCTCAGACTAACAAGGACACTAATACTATGAGAGAATTGCTAGTTTTAGCGTTGAATTTATCTTTATGTAGAATACTACGGGTTTCAGGCAAATTGGGTTCAAATTGTTTCATGATCCCATGTGATGAGGCATATTTACATCGTAAGTAACATACGAGGATATTAATCCCGGAATAACAGTCACGAAGTATTAATCCTGGGCTTTAAAAGTGACGAAAAAGAGAAAAACAAATACTGTCAGTTCTAGTACTACTAAGCCAATTAAGAACATCTTCACCCGTCGGATTTCGTTAGACGTAACATCGGTTACATGACCGTATAGCGAAAGCGATATATTCGTGTCGAAAAGCTTGCAACGCCAAACTTTTAAAGGCTTAGCGTTGCCAAATGCGGCGCTTGGCAACGTGTGCGGCGTGTCCGTAAGGTCGCGACCTAGAACACGGCAGAGGTGCGGCACCGGTGCGGCAAACTCACCTATTTATAATCCTCAGATTTCTATGATGAGCGACACGAACAACTTTCTAAGGAAGACAGCTATTAAAAAATAATTGATGCGAAAAAATGAGAACATTAAGGAACACGAGCGTGCCATTAAATAAGCCCCTTTGTCAAAGAGCGAGCTGACTCCCGAATTCGAGCCTATTATTATTTCTAAACAGAAAAAATCTTTTGTCAGAAACGTCCCGAAAGCTACTGTAACGGACGCATGGCTTTGTACGTTGCGTGGTGATTTTTTAGCATAAGGGCTTCCCACGTAGACCTATAACGGTGTTTATGGCGAACATGTGTTTGGGTCTTTTTAACGAATCTTTGAATGAAGCAATAACCCTGACCGTTGTCGGCATTTTGTAAAAATAAAGAAACAATCCATGTTTAATGGCTCCGTAACGGTGAACGCCTTGTTTGTCAAAGGTTTACCGCTTTGAAAAATAAATAACTATAAATGCTTATTGTCTGCAGACCCGTACGCCGCCTTAATAAAACATTAAATGGACTATTGTTGTTATCCCAAAACACATTAAGCCGGGGTCGGCGTGAGAAAATATGATATCCCGTTAGTTAGTTATTATCTGTAAATTTCTCTTTTCGTGGTACTAAAAATAACACGTGAATGTTAAAATATAATTGATGTAGGTTCCATGTGAGTCAGTCTAGTATGAGTACAAAACATATGAGAACTACTGTAATACATATAAGAACTAGAGAAAACGTAGATAATTAGGTAAGATTATGCATGTTTTGATAGCTCATAAGTAGGGAGGAATCTAGGTTAGATAAGATTTTTGTGTTGACCTTTTTACAGCTTTATATGTTTCCTAGGTAGAATTAAGTATGTAGATTAAGGAAATGTATAATTTGTGTAGATTTAAGTAAGATAATATTGATGATTACGGCATTTCTATGACGCCATACCCGAGCGCCATTGAGAGAGAGGGGCGCCATTGTTCGCGCCTAGCGGTTCTTGTATAAATAACGGACCGTTTGGAGGCTGAGGCACAGTCGGACACAGTCAGTCTTCAGCTCTACAATTGTAATAATATACAGTTGTAATAACAATAAGGAATAAAATTGAAGATACGAATCACGACAGTATTTTCATTCTTCCAACGAACAACCAAATACAGTCCACTTCAGTCTGGTCCTACGAGCCCGGATAAAGAACCAAGAACCAGCGGCAACCAGGCCCACTACAGTCTGGTCCATCAAGCAGCGGATACAAGAGCGAAGAAAGGAACCCGGCTGTCACCGAGCTGCAGACGAAGTAAGAAGATCTGCGGTAAGAACAAAGCTGTACGGAACAGGACCGGTTTCGAACCTAACCGGTCTTGAACCTGACCGGCTTCAACACAACTGAACCCGACCGGCTTACCGAACCGAGCCGACCGGTTTCACCTGAAGTACCGAACCGAAGAGGTACTAACCCGCCTTGCCAAACTGAACGTGCGGCTATACTCAAGATGGTGTTCACAAGGAGCCAGGGAGACGCAACCGAGATAGAAGAACAGCTACGCATCCAAGAACAGGAAGCGCGACGCGTCCAAGAAGAGGAGGCGCGCCGCCAGGAAGCGGAGCTGATCGAACGGGAGCGAAGAAGAAGACTCTCACCGGACCCACCAGCATCACCATTTCCGAGAATGGCACACAACAGCGCAGCGGGGCCTTCCAGTGCACAGACGACAAACACCGCGATCCGACAGCGAATGACGTCACCGACCAGGACAATGAGGTCGCAACGGTCGACGACAAGCGTCACAACAAGGCTACGGATAGCGGAACTGGAGGCTGCAGAGAAGCTAGCAGCCATACGGACCCAGCAACTGGCACTGGAAGAAGAGCTAGTCAAGAAGAGACTAGCAGTGGAGGTGTCAGCGATCAACGATGAAGAAAGCGTACAAGAGGAACAAGAGCCCTCTCGTCCACGCGAAGAGCCTCATCAAATGGTGGATGAATGGCTGAGGACGAACCCCCTCAACTCACGGGGGGAGGAGGGACCAAGAGAATCCAAACAGATACGCTTCGTGTCTAGAACGAGATCGCCGACCCCCATAAGAGCAAAGGACAGCATTGAGCACTTGGCAGCAACACTAGAAAAAAATGGCCCGACCTAGGCCTAGGCACACGGAGCTACCTACATTCTCCGGAGCGGCCAACGAGTGGCTGCCATTCAAGGCGGCTGTACGAGATTCGACAGATATGTACCAGGTTACAGCAGCCGAGAACGTACAAAGGCTGAGAAGCTGCCTCAAAGGAGAAGCAAGAGACGCCGTGGCCGCCCTTCTACATACGGCCACTGATCCAGGCGTCATTATGAAGACTCTTGAGCAGTGCTTCGGACGACCGGAAGTCATCATCGACCGGGCACTGGATGACCTCAAGAAGCTTCCAAAACCTGGTACATCGGCCACAGAACTCAACAGTTTCGCTGTCAAGCTACAGAACATAATTTGCGTACTGCAAACAATCGATCGAAGAGGTTACTTGTTCAACCCTTTTATGACCCGGGAAGTACTGGACAAGCTCAGCCCGCATCTCCGATCCCGCTGGTGTGACTACGCCTACGATCAAGAAGGGACAACGGATCCGGAAATCATCGTGCTGTCACGGTTTCTAATGCGAGAGGCGGACCGAGCGTTACGATATACGTACGCTCCGTCTACAAGCGCCGCCGCACCGAGAAAGGAAACTCGACCCATCGTGACACTCAAGAAGAAGGCGAGCGTGTTCACTACGACCGAGGGAAGGGAAGAAGAAAAGGACAAGTGCCCTAAGTGCGAGCAAGCCCACCTGTTGACGCGGTGTCCGCAGTACAAGGCGCTAACGGTAGAGCAGCGATGGAGCTTTCTTAAATCTAATAAGATTTGCTTCAAATGCGCCCAGAAGCAACACAGGCGCATAAGTTGCAAGGCGCAGCTGTGCGGCGTGGATCAATGTCGCCGCCCGCATCACGCGACGCTCCATCAAGCGGTACGCGAAGCGCAGACGGAAGACATGGGGAAGGCTGAACCACGGAAGGAGGAAGCGGTCCTGTCTGTGGCTACCCAACCCGCTACCGGGCCACGGGCAGTCTTGCTCAAGATGTGCCCTGTCATCGTGTCCGGACCACGGGGGGAGGTCAAGACCTACGCACTCCTAGACGAAGGGGCCACGATCACCCTAGTGGACGAAGCACTGGCGGCGAGCGTCGGGGCAGAAGGGCCATCACGGCCGCTCCACCTGAGCGGGGTCAACATGTCGCAGCGAGATATGGGCAGCCAAGTAGTGAATATCAACGTGAAGGGACTGAAGAGTGACGAAAGCTACAGGGTCAGAGCGAGGACCATGAAGGATCTCCGGCTTCACCAACAGTCCATTCCCGACACGCTGCTGGATTACGAGCACCTGAGGGACCTGACCCCAGAAGAGGTGTGCTACGAACTGGCGCGCCCCGGGCTTCTAGTGGGTACAGACCACTGGGAGTGCATCGTGTCCCGCGAGCTCCGAATCGGCGGCCCTAACCAACCGGCAGCATCAAGAACGCAACTCGGATGGGTGGTGCACGGAACCGCACCACGCAAGACCATCATCAAAGAAGGGAACGTGCTGCATGTATACGAGCCCAACCGAACTACGGGTGCATGCAGCCAGGAACTCCACGACTTAGTCGAAGCCCACTTCAGGATTGACGCGCTCGGCATACAAGGAAGGCCGAGAGTCAAGGCGAGCGATCAACGGGCCATCGACATAGTCGGAAGGACAATCAGGAAGATTGACACCGGGTACGAGGTTGGGCTGCCATGGCGACGAGACGAGGTCACTATGCCGCCTAGCTACAATCAAGCGTTCCGCCGGCTGAAGAAGATCGAGCAGAAGATGGACGCCAACCCACAGTTCGCGGCTGAGTATTCCAAGCAGGTTAACAACCTATTGGACAAAGGGTACGCGACGCCATGCGACGGGTCGGAGCGAGCGAGTGCCATCTGTTGGTATCTGCCACATTTCGCCGTGCAGAACCCGAACAAGCCCGGCAAACATAGGCTAGTGTTCGACGCAGCAGCGAAGAGCAACGGCGTCTGCCTAAACGACGAACTGTTGGAGGGACCCGACCTACTGCTGTCGCTGCCAGGAATCCTATTTAGGTTCCGAGAGAAGGTGGTAGCGGTTACAGCAGACGTGCAGGAGATGTTCCTGAGAATCAGGATAAGGCCGGAGGACCAACCAGCGCAACAGTTCCTGTGGAGAGGTGACGACCGACAAGAGCCACCGAGGAAATACAAGATGACCAGTATGCTATTCGGCGCCGCGAGCTCCCCGTACATGGCCCATTACGTTCGCAACCACAACGCAGACGTACATGGGCAGGAGTACCCGCGGGCGCTGGAGGCCATCAAAGGAAGTCACTATATGGACGATTTGGTGGCCAGCTATGAAGACGCTGAAGAAGCACGGAAAGCAGTAGAGGAAACGAGAGCAGTGCACGCGCACGCAGGGTTCACGCTGCGAGGTTGGAGCTCCAGCAACAAGACGGTGCTACGCGACGTGCCCACCGAGCTGCACGCCACCTCTCCTACACAATTGGGGGGTGAGCAGCCTGAGAGCAAGATTCTGGGGCTGCATTGGGACGCGGAGCGCGATGAGCTGGGGTTCAACACATCTATGAACCGAGTCCCGGCTGAAGTACGAGCGAGAACGCGCGCCCCGACTAAGCGTGAAGCCCTCAGCGCCGTGATGTCCATATACGACCCGCTTGGGTTGCTGAGCCACTACACAATACGATCGAAGATCATACTGCAGAGCTTGTGGCGCCTTCAGACGACATGGGACGAGCAAATCCCCGAGGAAGAGAACGAGCTCTTCGCCTCCTGGCTCGCTCGCCTGACTGAACTCGCTCAGCTGCGACTACCGCGCTGTTACGTGACGCAAAAGTATGAACGCGTCGACTTACACATACTGTGCGACGCCAGCGAGCAAGCCTACGCAGCTGTGGCCTATTGGCGAATAAGAAACGTCGATGGGAGCCTGAACGTCGTGTTGGTGGCCGCCAAAGCTAAGGTGGCGCCTCGTCGGGCGCAAACTATACCGCGCCTGGAGCTACAAGCCGCAGTGATTGGAGCAAGACTCGCTGAGACGATAAGAAGGGAGCACCGAGTCATCATCGGCCAGACGACCTACTGGACCGATTCATCTACCGTGGTGCACTGGATCCATCACGACGTGCGACGCTACACGCCATTCGTTGCGCATCGGCTGGGAGAGATCGCAGAGTTGACCCAGAAAGAAGAGTGGCGTTGGCTGCCTACTGCAAGCAACGTAGCGGACGACGCCACTCGGCTCATCGACACGCCCATCTGCGCCACGGATAGATGGTTTCAAGGACCGGACTTCTTGCTCCTGCCAGAAGAGCAGTGGCCCACGACGTCGACGGATGACAAGGAGGACGAGGAGGTCCTTCACACGAGAGAAGAAACGGAGCGAGATAGCTGGCTACCGAACCCGGCCCGCTTCTCAAAGTATGAGGTATTGGTGAGAGCCGTCGCTCGAGCGATCGCTTTCACTGATATCTGCAGACGAAGAGCAACAAGGATGGAGTATCATCATATCCAGCGCGCCGAGGCTGAACTAATCAAACAAGCACAAGAGGACAGCTTCGGGGAAGATATGAAGAAGATCCAGTCTGCTCGCCCGCTCACGAGGGCGAGTCGATTGTACAGGCTGGATCCAGTGCTGGAAAACGGCGTCCTAAGAGTGAGGGGCCGGATCGAGGCCTCTCCCGCCCCGACCGAGATGAAGCGGCCTATTATACTCGACGGCCGTCATCAGCTGACTAAGCTCCTCGTGCTGCGGGAGCACTGCGCTGCAGGCCACGCCAATAGGGAGCGTGTGACGAACGACCTGCGACAGCAGTACTGGGTCATTCACTTGCGACCCACGGTACGCGCTGTCGAGAGGAGCTGCGCCTTCTGCAAAACGAGGCGGGCGAGGCCGCAAACCCCAGCTACAGGAGACCTGCCACACGCCCGCCTTGACCCTTTTCACCGCCCGTTCACCAACTGTGGGGTGGACTATTTTGGGCCAATAATGGTCAAGGTAGGACGCCGCCGAGAGAAGAGGTGGGGCGCACTCTTTACGTGCCTCACCTCCCGCGCCGTGCACATCGAGCTTGTCGCTTCACTCTCCACCGACTCAGCAATCATGGCGCTGAGACGAATGGCCGCGCGCAGAGGCTGGCCGAGAGTGATGTACTCCGACAACGCGACTAACTTTCGCGGGGCCGACCAGGAGCTACGCCACGCCTACGCCGAATGGATGCTTGCCCTGCGAGATGAGGGGCTACTGCATCGCTTGGAGTGGCGCTTCATCCCTCCCGGCGCGCCCAACCAAGGTGGCGCGTGGGAACGTATGGTGCGCTCCGTGAAGACGGCGATCAGCGTGACCCTGCGAGAGAAGGCGCCGGCGGAAGAAGTACTGAGGACTCTGCTCACTGAGGCTGAGTTCTCGATCAATGCGCGACCGCTGACACACGTCAGTGTGGATCCCAGCGACCCCGAGGCCCTAACCCCCAACCACTTCTTGTTGGGGTCGTCTAAGGGGCTGCCGACGACAGGACCCTGCGAAGAGGACGACCGGAGGACATGGCGAGCTAGTCAGGCGCTCGCTGACCACTTCTGGCGACGATGGCTACGCGAGTACCTGCCCACGTTGGTACCTCGCGGCGAGCCACGGAACGACGTGCGACCCATTCAAGCCGGTGACGTGGTCCTCGTGGTCGACAACACGCTGCCACGGAACACATGGCCGATGGGAATCGTCGAGCGCACGCATCGCGGACCGGATGGCGGCATCAGAGTCGTCGAGGTGCGCACCAGGACTGGCACCTTCCGACGCCCCGTGAGCAAGCTCGTCGTCGTGTCAACAAAGGAGGCTACGCGAGCTGCGCCGGGGGGAGAACTGTAACGGACGCATGGCTTTGTACGTTGCGTGGTGATTTTTTAGCATAAGGGCTTCCCACGTAGACCTATAACGGTGTTTATGGCGAACATGTGTTTGGGTCTTTTTAACGAATCTTTGAATGAAGCAATAACCCTGACCGTTGTCGGCATTTTGTAAAAATAAAGAAACAATCCATGTTTAATGGCTCCGTAACGGTGAACGCCTTGTTTGTCAAAGGTTTACCGCTTTGAAAAATAAATAACTATAAATGCTTATTGTCTGCAGACCCGTACGCCGCCTTAATAAAACATTAAATGGACTATTGTTGTTATCCCAAAACACATTAAGCCGGGGTCGGCGTGAGAAAATATGATATCCCGTTAGTTAGTTATTATCTGTAAATTTCTCTTTTCGTGGTACTAAAAATAACACGTGAATGTTAAAATATAATTGATGTAGGTTCCATGTGAGTCAGTCTAGTATGAGTACAAAACATATGAGAACTACTGTAATACATATAAGAACTAGAGAAAACGTAGATAATTAGGTAAGATTATGCATGTTTTGATAGCTCATAAGTAGGGAGGAATCTAGGTTAGATAAGATTTTTGTGTTGACCTTTTTACAGCTTTATATGTTTCCTAGGTAGAATTAAGTATGTAGATTAAGGAAATGTATAATTTGTGTAGATTTAAGTAAGATAATATTGATGATTACGGCATTTCTATGACGCCATACCCGAGCGCCATTGAGAGAGAGGGGCGCCATTGTTCGCGCCTAGCGGTTCTTGTATAAATAACGGACCGTTTGGAGGCTGAGGCACAGTCGGACACAGTCAGTCTTCAGCTCTACAATTGTAATAATATACAGTTGTAATAACAATAAGGAATAAAATTGAAGATACGAATCACGACAGTATTTTCATTCTTCCAACGAACAACCAAATACAGTCCACTTCAGCTACAAAGGCTTGTAATCTTTGATAAGTCGACGTTATTGGAATGAAGAGAATGCCAAATTGAGTGTGAAATTAATCTTGGCGAACCCTATCGAAATAGTTGGTCAGTGGTCGCTGCGGTCAGGCCGGTCTAGATTATCAGCTTCCGAGCGGGTCGGATAAGCCTCAGATCTCCATTGTTAATGTGGGGTAGGAAGAATAAGCCTTTTCGCCGTCCTCCCTCCTCCGTTATCCAGATAATGACGAGATTGTACATAGAAATCTTTCTCTCGGAAAAATTATTTGCCATTGTCCATGTTACCTACAGCTCGTAGATGAAAAATATTCCGAGTATTGTTCTAATTTAAATTAAGTATGAGCAATTATAATGGGCTACGCCACCGGAGCGCTACATCTCTGGTATCGCATTTTTTCCCGAGTTAATTAATGAAGCTTTTCCTGTTGTGCAGAA
Organism: Orthosia incerta; assembly: GCA_948252205.1. Classification (NCBI taxonomy): domain Eukaryota; kingdom Metazoa; phylum Arthropoda; class Insecta; order Lepidoptera; family Noctuidae; genus Orthosia; species Orthosia incerta. Next base: position 32,141,309 of record OX411747.1, on the reverse strand, counting down.
ATTAAATAAAGCAATTTGTTTTATAGTCAAGTCGGAGTTCCCTAAAGTTAATTGGATATTTTGGTTAGATGAAGTTCGTACCTATCGTTTTTGTTGATGAATGTATGTCACTAAGATTCATTGATAGCCATTACGTTATAATAGCCAATTATTGTCCGTGATACAAACGGTAACGATGACGCAGATAAAGCATAATAATAAATTCATCAGTGCGGCGTTTGGCTACGTCATGAAGACCTATAAATCAATGACAACCCCCTTTTTTAGGCCACGATGTTTGAAAAGAGTATGATTTGCAGCACTCGCTGCTCGCGATCTAAATCGTTTTAGAAAATGATTCTCTAGAAAAATATATTTTCATTGTTCTTGTCGTTGAAACGTATTTTCTCCTTTAGGAGAATATTGGATCGCAGGCACTGTTATTATCTTTCCATCTCAGACTCTTACGATACTCCGTAACGTTATTTTTACTGGAACCGTTTTTGTTAGAATTTTCTCGCTTTACTTTGGAGCAAATTTTTGATGTTTAGAAATGCAAGCAGTTTTCCAGATCTGTTTTATGTAGCGGCTTGTGTAGTCTACCTCCTATCTTTTAAAACCATAAATATTTTTAATTACAGTTTAAAACAATGAAGTATGTATGTACAGGTACAATTTAGATAAAGCTCGGATGTAATAATATTGAATGCACAGACTACCGCAGACCGACCGCACTCCCGGCAAAGTTGTGAAATTTCTCTCGAATTTAACCGCCAGTTTTTCTCAGTAAAAAATAGCCTGTCTTTTGCTGACGTAAAACTTGAAATATGATGGAATAGTTAATAGATTGTGGAGAAAATAGTAGTATTGTCGCTCATATCTTGCGGGGCGAGATGTGGCAGGTGAACTGTCATGCTCCATTTGAAATGAGGTCAAATGAGACGCGCCGGCAGACGGTGGGATGCCACTCAATTGAAACATATTGAATGTAGGTGGCACACTAGTTTCTTCACATTGTCATGCATAACTGCGCTTCGTAATACCTACACCTGATTAATGAATGACTCTTATCAAAAGCCACGAGGCGTCCCTCAAGATCTGCTCCAAAATTACTTTTTGATTGAATTATTGCGTTCAAAAAATTCAATTATAACGCAATTTCTTTTTAGTGATTAGAGTGTTTCATTGTTCTACATTTTGGTTAACTAACTTTCTAAGTGGAACGTGCCCAGCGGTTTGGTGCGTAATTTGATATGAACCATGAAAACAAACAAGTGAAACTTATCCTGTACTTAGTTTGTCGTTCTGCCAACTTTTGTCCATTCTCTTTGTCAAATTTAACTTGTTTATCCCTCCGGGAAATATCAAAACTTCCAAACTTTCTGGTCTACACTTGATATCTTTCTTCAAAATGTTTCATGTACGGGACTAGATTTCACCACCCATTCTTTCTTAGCCGAGTCTTCGAAGTAGGGATCATTTTATTTCTCTCATCAATCATTTAGGCTTCTTCGTCGTATTCTCCATTTGTGTTAGATCTAGCATTAATCAGCGAAATAAATTGCATGTTAATAACTATACAATTAAAAGCTGTACCATTTGCCTTCAAATTAAAATAAAAAGCATTAAAGCAAACACATCTAACACTGGCACGTTGGAACTCACATATCGTGCCAAAACAAACTTACGAAATTAATTCGTCACCAAAAATGCTACTGTTGGTGCTAATTAATATAATAATATATTTTTGATGTTGGCTATTGAATCTTCATACACCGTCATCGACTGACATAGCACAGGTCCCGCAGGTGTGGTTTACAATACATACAGTCATAATAATGCACATCACACTGTCATGCGATAGCTGTACCAGAACCTGGTGCTCCAAAGTTCGGACTCAAGCTTTTGATCACCAGCCTTTGCGCTGAAATATTTTACATATAAATTGGGATTTCATGGTCGATATCAAGTTGCAGTATCCACAATCCCATGAAACCTCATTTAAATGTAACCGAATGAATCTGAGCACTGTGTTTTATTGTTTAGACGTTATCTCCGGATTCATTTATTGGTTGCCTTTTCAACGAAGCTAGTCAATGTATTCAACCCTTTGCACATTTAACCGTGGCTGTATTTTCTTTGATTACCTATGTAAATCCCTGGTTAATTTATATCGAGATCTGGGCACAGAATATTGTTCAAACCAATTAGTATAATCCGGTGTTCCGCCTAATCTTCAAAGGGGTTTGGGCTGTAAAGCCATCGTATTGATTTATTACCAAATCCCAATTGTATCTAAGTTTATATGTAATTTGAAAGCCGTAGTTAAAAGCTTTCGGTCCGAATTTCGACATTGTGTAGGCGTCTCAGAATATAGCGTCCTACGCAAACATTTGCTCTCCCAAGTTCTTGTTTATTGTTAATGAAAATTATTTCGTATTTTTCTCTAATTAATTCTTCTACATAAACAATTTCAACAAACGTTTTTGGGTTGTACCAATACTAGCTTCGAAATTAGATTTTCTTTGCTTATTTATTTTTCGTAACGAAACGCAGTGCTCAGGTTGTGATGTTAAGTGGGCTCTTCTAATTATGCTGCTTATGTCTGCAGCCGTGGAGCCGACATACCACTTCAAGGTGCTGGTGCCGTCCATGGTGGCCGGCGCCATCATCGGCAAGGGTGGCGAGACCATCGCCCAGCTGCAGAAGGACACTGGCGCCAGGGTCAAGATGTCCAAGTCCCATGACTTCTATCCTGGTAAGTGGAAATATATTATTTGTCTTATTTTTAGCGAAATTCTCAACTTAAATCTACAGTGTCGAAATTGCTAAACCAACTAGACCTTGATAGCCTTTAAAAATAAAATCAACTGGATATTTTTACAGAAAATAAAAACGATTTCCTTGCTATTTTAATAAAATGGGCAAAATTAATAAATAGATACAAAACAAACTCCAGCCTCAACATTACTCACCCAAACCACCGGGTCTCATTGCTAAGAAAGAAAATTTGGTTCAAATAAATCTCACTAGATGGTGCGATGTGTAGGTACCTATCTGTTATGGAATGTGTGTAAAATTAACATCTTCTGGAATTAAACATAAAAATTGTATGTTCTTGTTAATCAACTCGCCTAGGTACAAAATTATGGAATATTGGGCTCTTAATTCGCATTTCAAAGATTATTTGAACGGATCATTTAAAATTGATGCCAATAGATAGCGCATTTTTTAATTTCTGAGGCATTCCACTAGATTGTTACAATTTGCATTGTAACACATTTTGGTGCAAAAAAACTGTATAAACGTGCAAAAAATACTATAAAACGAACCTTCACTTTATTTAAAGAAAAAATATTCACGAACCTAGTAAACACTTTTACTTGCAAGGCGCTGCTAACACCATCTCTATCACCGTGAACCAGAACCGAACGCGTTCGATGTACAAAAACATATCAGATTAATCAGACGAAAAACGCTAGTTAAGTCGGCACGGTTTCTTTGTATGGGATGAGGCATCTGTATGCTAGAATTATATTATCTGTGCCCAAACTTAAGATCCGCCGACTTTCTCATAATTTTCCATTTACGGCGACAGTAGTCGTACACAATTGTGCCCACAACAGTTTCAAACGTCGGTAATCAGGCTAACAAGAGCTGATAGCATCGTAAGGTCCATTCGACTTACATCATGCGAGATTTTGGCTTCAAATTGTTTAGGTGTGTCAAGGTCTGAGACGTGTGATCAGATTTACACAACAAAGAATTGAAAGAAATAGAAGTGTGCTAGTTGGTGTAAATATACAAAGAGTTAATGCAAATCTTAATGCTATGGATAATTGTGGATTAGGAAATTTTGAGTTTATGGACGGTGAAGATCATGATCGAAATGAAAGAGATCTTTCAAGCAATGATCCTACATACACGAATTAAATATCTAAAAAAACGATCGTACATGTTTATCCTCACTATACAAACACAGCCTGGAACCAAGCTAGGAAACAAACACAAATTTGAAACAATAGAAGGTCCTTTGCCTCCATGCACCCACGACCAACAAAACAGCACACAGCACCAGCTTTACTACAAAACGTAACATAGGAATAATAATGCGCAATACGACACAGCAGTACGCGTCATTACAATGTAGGTCACAGTGTCAGGTTCGATTTCCGAGCCGGTGCCTCGCAGCGATGCGCATAGTCAAGCGGGTCTGATTGGACATGTCGCTTTGCTTCGTGCTAATATTGTCATTTATGTAAATTCATCTATTGTAGCGATGAAAATGGATGCTAGTGTAGTGAGGAATAGAAAGAAATTCTGATTGGTTGGTTTGGTTCACGACAAAATTCTGCACCATCCGAATATATTAGTTTTGAATCCATATTGGCTGGGATCAGACTATTTTATCAAGCTGAAACAATTTAAACCTTGAGTAATTTATTCAGCTGCAAATGATCTTATAAAAATAATGGGTTGCGACACTTTCCAGCGCAACCAATTTTTTTTAAAATTCTAGAAAAATTATCCTTCATAATAGCTCAGAAAATCTATCCAGTAATTAGTTATTATGTTCCTCTTTCCTGTCAAAATATGAACTAATGAATTACCTGCCTACAATTTTAACATATTAAGATACATGTAGTCTAGACTATTCTGCTAGGACGGTCAAGATTTGCACAGACTAAATATAACCACAAACAATAAAGTAGATTCCGTGTGGGCAGGCCACCATTATTGTATTTATTGCATAAAGGATAACGCCTATGCGTGCATCAATATATCGCACCAGTACATTTACGTGTATTACGTCACTCGGCACTATTTCCGTGGCATTGTGTCACTGATTTAATTATGTTTAATAAACGCTGTAGTTTCTTTTACTTGTTTGTTGTTTTTAGCTTTAGTACTGATTGGGAGGAAGTGACTTGTTTCAATTAACGAAATAACTACATCATTGACTAGCTGTCGTAGCTTTGTTCCCGTGACCTATATCCCTCAGAACCCGTGGTGTTTCAACCCCAAGTACTTCCAGAGGTTACCCATTACAAACTTTAAAAAAAAGTTAATTCAAAGGATACAACAGATAGATACAAGAGGATAAATCTGGTTTTGGTCAGCCAACTCGCGAATATTTATCATCCGACTGCACATCATGATTCTCTCCTTGTTTACGGCTGTTCAGTTCGCTTCTTGAGCAGTCTGGTTTTTTTTATTTTAAGGGGTTCGTACCTTAAAAGCTAAAAAAGGAACCCTTATAAGATCACTCTCTTGTCCGTCTGTCTGTCCGTGTGCATTTCATTGTGTGTTTGCATTTCTGCATTAATGACAAATGCCAATTTTACCGATTGTGTTTGATAATAATGTGCCAAGACCCCGGATAGAAACCACAGTGAATATACTTCTGAAGTTGTGACTCATGCTCATAAGCACACAGTCAATAAAGCACCTATTGTTTTGTTTACCTATGTTTCTATTTTCGGCTCTCTAAGTATTTAGCTTTCTTCACGGTATTGTAGTCCTTGAACATTGATTTGCATCTTAGACGGTATAGCGCAGTTGGTTGCTCGTTGATTCGGAATTCGGTTATAGTCATATACCAGTGTAGTACCAATTATGTGGTAAACATGTTCATTTTGTAAAATTTTAATTCTGACATTATTCAAAAACAAAATGAGAATCTAGATTCCCCTAATGAGACTGCTAAATAGAAAGATTATTTTTGTGATAAAATAACGTATGTAGATGACATGCTGGCATTCTCTCAACATTCATTTCATTTTTAAAACCCAACTATATTTGTACACATAATATCACAAATGCCATAATTATGACGAAATAAGTCGCGGGGGCATTCTATTTATACTAACGACATTATCAACAAAATAGTCGAGTAAAAAATAGCAGTGACCAGCACACGCGCAATGAATGACAAATAATTATCCTGACCGTGTCCTGTGCCAAATTGGTTGATGTAGTTTTGTCAAAAATGTAGGTTAACTGGTTAACTCCTCTCATTTGCTGATTGGCTCGACTGGAAATAAACTAATACACTTATTAGCGGATGCTGCGGTGCTTTTAACGGCAGAGGAGTGTGTAGTGGTTGGCAAAAAAAAACTATCTGAATTATATTGAGCACAATCTTCGCCGGTAACAACAGGACCACAATACAGCTGGTTATAATGGTTGGAAACGGTTTCATGGCCTAGTACTAGAGCTCTCAGTACTATTCTCATTTAATGCAAGTACACCATTATGATGCAATTTTACAACATCTCCAAGAATTATACGACTGAAATGCTTTACGTCCTCATCTTGTTTCATATTTTATCGAACAACCTGAAATTGTTTGCTAAGACTTATAGAACGGTCTAAGATGTTTCGGTCATCAAATATCCAATATTGACTCTATTTATTGACACCAACCATTTACTGACCGAACAAAAGTCCACAAGTGCACATAAAGTGTAAGGATTGATATCCCCTGTTTGCTTTGATGTTGTGAGTGATGTCAATGTCGAAGCGATGTGCTCTACGTTGGTTGGGCGTCAACCTAATAGTGCTCGCTCGAGTAGGCGCCGATAGAATATAGACTAAACAACCCACCAGTCGGTTTGTTAGTGATATTAGTGCTACAGAAGAGAGGACACAGATATTGTATCATATAATTTATTGGTGGAACATTAAGAAGATTTATTGAGTAGGAGCTTGTTTTTATAGTCTGTTACGGATTGTTCTGTAGGGGTTTTCCTTTTCTTGGGTTTGCTCAGTAAGCAGTTTTGTAATTGCAGGGCTCTGCTTACCTTTGCCAGACGGACATAAGTGCCGTTACTTATCATTTCGCCATAAAATATTAAGTAGTGCCTCCAACTTTCGTCGATTGTTTTTACTATGTAGTCCCACTGCTGAGCTAAGGTATCCCCCATAGCCTTCAACTGTGCCCGATGTTTATCTTTTCCGATCTACTTGTCTTTTTTTTTCGCAGTATATCCGGTAAAAAATATGCCTCCTCCGTCGCATTAATTTCGACCTAAATGGCGCAATGGTGTATGTCTGCTCCATGTCGTGAATTTTATTCCCGCATCAGATTTTTTTATGATCCTACAGAGTACAGATGTACATTCCGTGCATGTTTGTGTACGTGATTTGTGCTCGTAACGACACCCACGAGGCACGGGATAAACCCGCTGTAGGCTATGTGAAGTGTTTATGTTGATAATAGTGCCACTGTTACTCAACCCTTAGGACGTGTCTCGAGCAATTGACAAATAATTATTCGTTTCATAAGATTAGTTAGAATAAGAGACAATGAATTACAATAAAGAAACAGAGACGCACAAGAATGGTCGATGTAGCTACACTTGAGAAGGTCTATGTTCAGCAGTAGGAAAAGGTGGCACGATAGGAAATCTTTCGGCTGAAATTATGATGATGACTGAAAGGGTGTTAAACTTTTGTCAAAATGCAACTCACAATTATTTCAACAGGTCTATTGAAAAACGTTCATATATTTCATTCTAACACCCGTAACAAGTATGTTAGATTGCAATCTCAGCAACATACGATTTCTAAACAGTGCAAAAACTCAGACCTTCAAAACTTGATACACCTTTTCCTTGCTCAACACACGATATTAACTGTTTAATAAATTCATAATTACCTCGGCCTGGCCTTGACTGACGCTAAGCGTGTGTAATCTGCTGAGCTTGGAAAAAACAAGCACGACTGCAGTTAGACCTGGTGCATATCGGCGGAGTTGCCGTGACTAGCACTCGTTGCACACTGCCTTTATTTATACACTAGGGCTCATGTGAGTGGTGTATGATGACCTGCGATCGATTATGTAAGCACGGCAACCTGAGGACTACGAATTGGGGTAGTTTGAAGAAGTAGTTTCGAAATGGGACATATATTTTTCTATAGATGCTGCAGAACGAAGGACTGGAAGCTATGTAAATATTCATGAGTCTATAGATTTATCTACTAGATTTACCAGTTTTGTAAATTCGAGACTGCTCAGAATGAACCCGGAAAGTCGCTATGCATTAGCAACAAAAACTGTGATAAACAACATGCAGGAAAACATTCAAACAAATATTATTATCGAACAGTCATAGGTATATATTATTCTGATAAACCTCTGGTATTCAAGATTGAAGGTGGTCTAACCTCGACTACAGCGATGTCATCAGTGCGTCACCTTGTGTGCCTGGGAGCTTCGCTACAGGCTCCTCGTTAGCGATGCTTAGGTTAAAGATAGTGCTAATACTTGTGTCTTTATGACACATTGGTGGTTTTTGGTGGTTGGTTGGTGTCCAGTCTAAACAGACTATACACCAGATTATATTCGCCAAAGGAATGTTACCGTAATCATAAAAACGCCTAACATCGGTGTGCCGGGTATTCGTGTTGCTTATCCTTAATGTAGTAGTATTCATTTTTTGTAAGTCCATATTCAAATTGTACCTTAATTTAACAGAACTCAATGTAGCTATGTCAATTGAAACTATTCACTTTCACGAGTTGACCGTGGTTTTAGCGTGCGAATTCATGGTCAGAGTTCGAAAGTGTCGGAGTAGATTCCGCACCAGTTGAGCTTCAAAATTATTCCGAAAACGCTCACATACTTGTCTCTGTTATAAAGTGCCCCGTTTTTACATAAAATTCCAGTTCTTTAGTTGTGGGCTGTTTGTCGACCTTTCAGACCATTTGAGAGTACAAAGAGAAATATTTCTCTTCGTTAAAGCATTCGTATGTTAAGCAAAGATTAAAACATAATTCGTCTGCTCTCGGGTCAAAGCAGAAATGTTTGAAACAATCCTGACTAGTTGTAATGTTGCTGACATTTCGTTTGCTACCCTTCTCACGTCCAACTGTGTCCGACCGTGTTTTTATTTAGCAAAATAACTTGGATAAAGTATTTCACGGTAAAGGGAGACTAAGTAGAGACAGTCAGATTAGTGTCAATCACTGTGATAAATTATTGTCTCCTTAGCCCTACAAGACAGCTACAAAACCGACTATTTCAAAGGCATGTCTGAATTCTGCCGCTATCTCTATCTAATTTGACAGACATAAAGGTTCCATTCCATTTTGGTTCAACTTAATACACAACTTAATAGCTGAGCGATAACTTCAAGCTTTGAACAGCTATTTATATTCAAAACACTGCAAGTGCAAATCCAATTCAACAAATACATAGTTGGCTTGCCCGACTTAATCATTTTGTCGCAAATAATTCCCAGTTGGCCTTGCAACTAGTTAGCAGTGACGTTACAGCAACTGCCGTTATAACTGGCGACTATGTAACTAATGGCGCGCAGGCGCACGGTATAACGCTGAAAGGGAAATCAACATTGATTGATAAAGGCGTTAGTCGAATGCGGTAATAGATAAAACGTGTTCTGTTTGAACCGGTCTTCGTTCCTTTACTGAAGATTCTGTTTGTAGGAGTAATGTTTCTTCATCTTTCTTTTTATGTATTGGCCTTTAGAATATTTTCATTATCAAAATTAGCTTGTCGTCCATATACGAAATTCTTATCATGATATGTGTTTTTGTTATTTTGACAATTTACTTCACCATCGACCTTTCACCTTTGACTGGTCCGATGCTATCGTTAACAACATTTATTGTATGGTTTGTTTGTGGACTCAGGCTATCTCAGTATCTAATTGGCACTTCTAATAATACTACCATAATAGGTATTTCTTCACTATTTACCAAAGACACAACATTTCTTAGAACGTTGTATAAAAGTAAAAATCTGTCCATCGATCATAAATGTAAATGTAAACACAAGTTCTGACATTTAAAATATTCTTTATTCCAATCCAATAAATGACTACACTCATCATCACTTCACATTTCTCTGCCTTATTGCCTACTACATAGAGATGGTAATCGCCTGTTTCCAACAAGCGCACAGATTGTATAAGTGGTAGGTTTTTGTGTAATTTAATCGAAATGTATTCGCATATCGATAGAGTTGCGTCACAGTTGTCACGAGCATTGCTCGCTCGGTCCTTGAACAATGTTATATTGCTCCCTCTAACTTCACTATTGAAGATAACTCTGCTTTATTACCGTATCTTTTTGTTGTACATTTTTCCTTCTTTTCAATTATTGTTCATTTTCTTTTCGTCTTCATTTCCCTCAGTAAAGAAGACTATGTCAATATAAATTTGTTGTAGACAAGAAAATTACTAAAGTGTACTTTTGCGCCTCAACATTTTTCCCAGCATTTGATAATTATAAAAAGAACACAGCCAGAGTAAATGTAATGCTAACAGACGAATAAGTAAAACATTATTAACATTTTCCGTTTCGAGTCGTGTAACTTGAAAAGCCACTTTGAATTTTGACGTAACATTAACCTAATTAGGAACACAAAAGAATACGGAATGTTAACTGTACTTCATTTGATATTATGTAACATATTTAAGAGAAGCTAAAGCAATCATCCAAGTACACGGCACATTTGATTCCGATACAGACACATGTAGTTGCGTCATCATTCAAATAAACCAGCACCGTGTGAGAATTATTGAGGCTTCCACCAACATTGTAACAGAAAAACGTTTACTTATTTTGTGCATTAATTGGCCACAACTAGTGGTGGTTAATATAACGTAAAGCTACTTAAAGCAGCGTGCTTATTATACATAACATAAAGCTAACGCTATCGTGGCACTCACTTGGCGCTATACGCTATTTGCATAATTCGTTATAACGAAGTATCGCGCGCAATGCAAAAACGTAAATAAAGCATAAAGCGGGCGCGACGGCGCGACGCCGGCGGCGGTCGCCTGCCAGTCGTTGCATGCTAGTGATAGCTATCGGTCGCACGCGTAATTTGCGATCCCGCGCGGCTCGCGTAATATACTTACGCTATTTTTCTTTGTGCTTTTTAGTGTAAGCACTTAACCTATAATTATAGACAGTCCTAAGCCTGGAAAGTATGAAGGAAAGTTCATTGTTTATTTTTTACTGCTCCATTTTATCGTTATGAATTCATAAACGCGATGTAATATTTTAAGCATGCTGTCTGTCCAACGAGCCCAACGCTAGGGTAGGAGCTGCGAGTTAACAGTCACCGCGCTTGCTTTATTCGTGCCCACCCCGCGCTTGTGCGTTATAAAAATGCTCGTTATAATAAAGCTTATAAAATAACGCGTTTAAAATATAAAGCTTATAGCTCTAAGCAAGCTATTGTCATATAGCAACTTTGAACACTACTAGCCACAACCCAACGCGTCAAAAAGCTTTTTGAATCGCCGTTTTAAGATACCGTTCCAATTCCAATTAATATGATCCAATTTTCTGAAACGAACACGCAGCACTCCGACATTCTACTCAACAATATCAATTTATTCAACCAGCGAAAATAACATCCAAGAAAAAACATTTACGAGATTAAATAATAATAATTAAGGTTGACACGTCCGTTATCCATTAAAAATAAGTTTTGGCGTTAGTAAGTGCTCGTTAAAATTCGGATTTGATCGGATTGATCCAATGCGAATAAGTGCGAGAGTTATCTCCAGAGATCACCGCTTTATTACTCCTATTCGTACAAGTGTTCCCTCCGAACTAACTGTGTTTCAAAGTAAGTGAGCCATTAAGGAGATGACGGCGGACTTAAGTCATTACGGGCTCCCATGAGGATTACGGGATCTGAGACATCTTTATCCAGCTCCGTGGTTTTAGAAGAAAATTATGTGTCGAATGTTACCCTAGGAGCGTTTAAATTACTGTAGTTTTCAGACATTTTGTGGCACTTGTGGTTTTTGGGTTTCAACGAAATGTTTCAAATTCTGACGGCAATGTCGGAAATTATTTTGAAGTAGGCCTTTCTGGTTGGCATAGTTTAGCAGTCCGGGAATTTGATTTTTTGAGTTGGATTACGGGGGCAAAATTCTAATAATAATTTATAATTCACATAGTTTACCTTGGTTTATCTCGCGTGTAAATCGGAAGAATGAATGAGGAAAATGCTTGCAAATATGTGCATTGGACGGACCGTCAGACCGTGCATTCTTACCGTGAATTCTGTATAAGGGTTACTCATCTGTTACTTCATTTCCAGTTGATATTGTAACGATTTTGGAAATGAAACCTTCTGTGCAGAGAGATTATTTTACCAATAACCACACAATGGGATATCTGGAATAGGCCGGAAATATACTCGGTTGATTTCATTCGTGTGTATTTCCTTTCCTGTTTACGTCCGATAAGACCTTTTAGTTATTGCCTTTACGAAAACCATGACAAGCTTCCCAAATATGAAAATTCACTACAAAACCGTCAGTCAATCGCTTGTCCAATTTGTATAATCCCTTTGAACCCCCCTCTTGCGACACCACGAATAATGGAGATGAGCTCTAACCCACACGGCGCTAACGAAGACACATTACAAAACTTATTTCAGTAATAATGCAGAAATCTTATATGCGAGGGCCATTCTAAATACTGCAATCTTCCAATGAAGAGTCAAGGCGAGGCGTGATACATGACACTGATGTCACCGTTGCTAAAATAAAAGTGAATACATACCAGCATACCTGCTAATGCTATCTGTAATAGAAAAACTTTTAAAAATGTCCAAGACTTGCCTGAGAGTGGTTTGTGTTGAGTTTCGTCATTTGCAAATGGCGAAAGAGATTTGACTTTTAATTCGGCTAAGTGGCTTTGACTCAATAGTTAAACATGTTTTTAAACGTCTGTTAGTGGGACGTTGTTAATATTACCTACGTTTCTGCGTCTTTGTATAAAATATGAGGAAACATAAAGATAGTGATAGAGAAGGGAAAAAGTGCCAAGCCATCTAAGTAGAAGGGAAGAAGAGGATAGAGGACCAAGCCAGAATAAAGGCATATCAAGGTCTATCCACACACATCAGGGCCGTGCCCGGGACGTGGACGGACCATGCCCCGTCAGGGGCTCAACAAATATCGGTGTGTACATTTTATATTTAAACTCGTTCACACACGTCCGTGCACGGGCCAGTGACGGAGCTTCAATGCCTGGGCCTGGCCCTGTCACGTCCCGGGCACGGCCCTGATGTGTGTGGATAGACCTTTAGGATGTTCTTTTACAAATCCATATAGTCACACGATCAGACACATCAGACTTGTTTTTAGTATTTTTTTACAAAACTATGCATCTGTCAAGTAGTATCTCCACCGAATTTGGATGACTGGTAGATAATGCGAAATGCATTAAATCCACCTATGTATCTTTGTGTTGCATGTAGTTTTAATAAATAAACATTGCAAATGCAACCTTCATCAGATTGTCAAGTGTTGTAATCATAGCAGTAGCAATAATTCCACTTCATTGTACTTACCTTCACAATGATTAATGCACATCTCACTACCACAATCATCATTAGCTACATAACTACAATCAAGTTTTTTCCATCAGTGTTGCCTGTAATGACATTAGAACTCGTTCGAACAATAAAGGTTAATCACAAATTAATGTTGCATCGTGAACTCGACGATATGTTTGTTCCATTGTTTAGTCGTCGTAAAAAACTAGATGGTTTACGTCGAAGCATTTTTATACAGGTTGTTTTGTTTTATGTAGGCTATAGCTGGCTACTAGTGTCCAACCGAAGGCTGATTTCTGGCCGAAACCGAAGCCAATTAATCGACTATCGCCACAATTTTTGGCCGAAGCCGAAGGTTCCATAAGTCTTAACTAATTCAGTTTAAAATCGGCAACCTTTTTCATTTAGTGTTTTGATTTACTTGCTAGAAACGTTCGGCTTCGGCCCATTTTGCAGAAGGTGGTATTGAAAGCCGAAGCCGAATGTTCGGTCGTACACTACGGGCTACAGAGCCATCAGTGTTACATAAAAGCGACATTGGATCTGATATCTTTTGTCATGCTTGGTCGGAATGAAAATGTAATCATGCATGACAATAAGGGATTATCCTCGGCCCTATAACGCTATTGGACAATGCTGGCCTTAAATGGGAGGTAAAAGGGTTGAGAGTAGTGGCCACAGGCCTAAATTGTGACTAGGGCTTATCCTTCCCGAAGGACATCCTTGTCCTATCATCACTAACTCGGGATTAGAGAAAGACAATTCTAGTGTTTACAGGTAAAAAAACTAGGCTTATAGGAATGAAGACTTTCTGTATTAACTTTATATTTTCATGTCTTTTTGTTAATTCTATGCTGAAGTTTCTGTTTTCAAAGGAAGTTATGAAAACTGAACTTATATTTTAAACGCAAATATTCTATAAATAATTTGCATTGTTGTGTATTTAAATTCGTGCAGGCATGTAAAAGCGGGGGCGAATTGTGGTATTTGTAGAGTATTGTTTAACAGAAAAAGGCAAATGGTCTAACCTCGAAAATATGTTGCCCTCTTTTCTTTTAAATTGCTCCTTCTTTTGGTTGGTAAGGTGTATTTCTGTTCTGTGGGTAAAACATAGGCCCGTAACTTATAAATTGTTATAAGTAGTTTTTTGCTAAGTTTTCCTCAAGTTTGAGCGCGATAACAGCTTACAATGTAAAACTGTCGTTTTCTTCTTGGCTTTTTTCTCAGTACTGTTTGAAATAAATAAACAGTAAAAATACCTATATGACAAGCGTTTTATAAATATTTATTTTTATTTCATTGTAGAGGCTTACGCCAATGTTACGGAAGACTGTTTTACGATGAAATAATGCACTCTAGTACACATAAACTGTATAAAACTATAACATAAATAATATTTATTTTAATAGCCTCGTCCGGTGCTGACAAATGACGATGATGACGTTGTCAATGTCATAGACGGGCACATTTTATAATATCTGGTCACACTATAAATCTTGCCAGCTTCCTTGGTCATAGATTCACAATATCCCTGAGCTAGACTTCCAGCGTCGCTTTCTTTATTATTATTCAAGTTCAGTTATTATTATTCAGATAAATGTCACAAAAATTACAACATTCTAACTCTCCGACAAGTTTAAACTAATAAAAATATTTAAATTGGTATTTACCGAATCACCTTGACCGAACATTCAAATGAGCATAAAAAAACTAAAATGTTCTCAGCTCGTGCGACTGTAGTAAAGTCGTCATTCGTCAACGGACTTGTCATTTGCGCGTCGAAGAAATATTAGAATATAGAACTGCAAGTTGGCTGCTGACTTACTTTTGAAGAGACCTTGACCCAAAAATAACAAAACACATGTCTTGACACCGTGACATCGAAGTCTAGAATACTTTTTGTTCGCGATGTATGAGTGCTATTGTTCTGCTGCGGAGATCACTTTCAGTTTTAGCTACCAGGCGAGCATGTAGCAGAGGCGTTATGAAACAACGTCAGCGCGTGACGCGGACCACTGCGTCACATTTCATGACATTTTTGTTCCTACTGTATGGGTAGCTTTGGTTAGCTATGCAAATTCAAAGACAACATTTACACTCGATATTCAGATCGCCAATGAATTAGGATTGGTTGCCTTGATCTCTTTTTGTGCCACAATGAATATGGGACCGTATCTCATTTATTGAGTTACCAGTCGTATTCTGCTTTCCAGTCGATTGCAAATAGACCCGAATAGCTGTGTTTTTTTAAACAGGTTTATTGTGTACAATATGATATGACAGGGCATATGATAAGAGAGAAGAGGGAGAAATGGACGAGACTAATAACTGAATGGCAACCACGAGATAGCAAAAGAAATAGAGGCAGACAAACTAGAAGATGGGAAGACGACATCAGAAAAATAGTAGGTCCAATATGGACTCGCATAGCGAAAGATAGAATAGAGTGGAAATCTTTAGAGGAGGCCTATGTCGAAAGACAAGCTGCAACGTAGAAACGACCGTTTACCGATACCTAATTTATGGAAAAAATAAATCTACTGTTATAAAGTAAACATATTTGTAAGAAAATCATTGTATAATAAGTACAGCAATAAAGGCTATTTTATTTTATTTTATTTTATTTATTTATTTTATTGTGTACAATATCGAGGATTTTATATATATCAGCGTGGCATGTGCTGCCATCTATTGATTGACTTAGAAATAATAGAACTAACAAGTTTCTTGCATGAAGCAGGAAATATTAACATAACCTGTAAAAAAGTAAAATGTAATAAATTTAAAAGAAAAATTCTTCGGTGAAATACCAGTTCAAGCGACGTTTGACATTGCTCACGGTAACTATGAAAATAAAAAGCGTTCTGAATAGCTGACCTCAATAATGTGAGCGTAACAAATGATTTATAGCAAAGCAAAGCACTTGATATTCGAGTGTTTCATAACGGAGTGTGTAAACACGCGGAATATCTTCGCGCGAAGTACTACAATAACTCAATAGCATGTATAATTGCATAATAGTGATAATCTTTCTTTATGGCGGTGGCCTTGCGCTGACCGTGCGCTGTGCTACCCGACCGACTGTGATAACTTCACTCGCACACAAAACACGATGCAACTGCAGACCATCACAATTTAGCAGCAATGCACCTAACAAATGTTTGAGCCAAATGCGGCGACAGATTCATTTGGGCCAACGCAGTACCAACCTATCTAATCAAACTAGGTACCTACAGTATTTTGGCCCACTGTTCTCAATTATTAGCATTGGACTAATACCAAGAGATAATGGCATGTCCTAAACGATAATAGTCGCTAAAGTTTTAACATTAGGCTATAGAATTGTTTGTGTTAGCTTCCAATGTTTCCAAGGTCAAGGGAGTTACTCAATAAGACCGGTTGTGTATGACACTGTCAGTTCGTTGCATAATTTCCCGCGGTTTCTGTTCACGACACCAAAGATGTCTCGACATACTCGTTTCTGTATTTCTTACATTATACGAATCTATAAAACTGTTTTTATGCGCGACTGCTTTTAGTTTTTCCTATTTGAATATGGCGGATGTGACGCAAGCGAGTTATGCTGAGGTCCAGGTTTTTTGCGGGTGAATACTGAATACATAGATATGTTAATGTGTAACTGTTTGACAAGTATAAAAAGGCAGTAAAAAGTATTTGTTCTAATGTAACACAGTAGCCGATGGCGATGCCTCCTAGCAACGGCCTTGGTACAACAGTTATTACTGTATGTCGTCAGTCGATAACATTGCACTTTGTGTTATCGATTGGAAATCTGCACGGTATTGTTCGGAAACAATAACCGTTGTGGCACAGGAAATTTTCTTCGTTTCCGCTAGAAGTAAAGAAAGGACGCCACTCTTTTCCCTGTTCTTGGGACTCCGGAAAGTGTTTGGCTCTTTTACTTCTGCTCATGATGCCAAAACAAAATCTTCTAGGTCCTTGTTCTTAATTTTGAATCTTAGGAGACCTAATGCAAAACGATTAAGCCCTAACTATCCCGGAATGCTTAGTTCATCAAGCAGGGCTTCTGCTATTCATGCAGGATTATGACTTACGTTAATAAATAATAGAGTAAATCCTAACCCTAATGGAGGTTAGGTAATAAGGGCCATATCTACAAGGAAACAAACTCATAGCGGGACGATTAGTATATATGTATTATTCCAAAGTCGAGAACATTACGGCTCCATCAAGGCGCTCGAAACAGGAAAATATAAATGTTAATTCGGCCATATATCGACATTCATAGACGCTATCAAGGTAATTAACTAATTCTAGCAACATTTGATTATTATATAATAATACCTAAGCTAATAATACCACAGTTATGATTGCATTCGAGATTATTATTGTTCTCTGAATGTCATCTCTTCACTAAATAGTATAAGAAAAAGTAGTTGTCTGCTTCTGTTTGTTTCGCCGCTAACTTCTAAACCACGCAACGGATTTTGATGCGGTTTTCACTGATAGAAAGAGCGATAAACATGGAATGTTTTTGTGTATAATTATTCCCGTGCTAAGCCGAGGCGGTTCGTTAGTAAGACTACACGTCTTTGGAAGTCGCATGCAGAGTTGAATTTGGTCAAGTTATGTATTAGTCCGGGGATCAAGAACACACTGAATTATTTTAACGATTTGTTTTTATCCACAAACAAAAAGCCCATTAAATATAATGATTCAATCAAAGTTTATTTAGTAAACGACAGAAAATTGCAGCAAATTGCTCAAATTAAGTTGCAACAAGCACCGTCATTGATATTCTAAGCAAGTTGTAGTAACAGAAACACACGTTTACACGGCACTCGCACTCGCAGGTGTAGCGTGTAGCGTAAGCGTTGCATCATCAGGAGGAACAAATTAGCTCATCACCCAGAAATATTGAGAAACACGCCCGTAATGTTATTAGTATTGCGATGTGATACGATTCATTGATCAGCTACTGTTGATAATTCCTTTGTTAGGAAAATACCAAAATAGCGCAAAGGAAATGAAATGTTCGCTCGAGTTCCCATATAACAACCATTCAGGACGCCTGCAAAGGTCGCCAGACAAAGAATAAGTATTAAACTCAAAAGCATTTATCTCTATCATAAATTCGAAGGGAAACATTAGTTACAAATACCATTAATCTTCCATTGAACTTAGCGAAATGAAGTCTTGATAAAATCACAATAAAACTTTGGCACAAATAACGCGTGTCGGTGGCCTATTCATTTGGGCTGTGCGCTGGCCCGCGCGGCCCGGCCCGGCCCGGCCGCCGATCAATAATGCCGAAACACCGGGTGCCGTTCCCCATAACCCTCCAGCGCTGATAGGCGACCTCTAAGCCTTGATTAGTTCGAACCTCCACAAAAGGGAATTGGAATCTGAACTGTAATTGTACGATTTGGAGCACCCCGAGGCAATTGATAATATGTATTTTATTTAAGTCAAATTTGCCCTTTTATGGTTCAGTAAAATGCCGAATGGAAATGGATTGTTTTTGTCTGAGGCGTGTCGCGATTGAAATTCGGAACAAAGAAAAGGCGGTGATAGCTTGCAGCCGTCAATAATAAATTTTGTTTGCTTCATTTAACGTTAACTCGTTAGTATAATTCGAGAATAAATCTTGAACTACGGAAAAATAATGAAAGTATAAAAAGGTTCGATTAGAAGTTTAGCGTGGCATAGAGAGATGTAATTAAAAATGCTCAATGAAATAAATTACATCACATCAACATTCCTTTAAATTAATGTCAAAATAACCTCTTTGCATATGAAGTGTACCAGTTCTAATGGGCGCATATAAGTCAGCGCTGCACGCTCATCTCTCGGTAGTCTGCCAGATTCTGGCGAGCGTTTGATCGCTATCCGTCATTTTTGGGACTATTTATAAATTGGAGGTAAGTGTTCTATTTCTGGAAAGCGCAGTTTCGTAAACGTCCATGGAATGATCGTTTAAAGAAACAGAAGGATCTGCAGTTTCAACCTTTCGGGGTAAAGTTTTAGGACTAGAGTTTTACCGGTCTTGGTGGTACCAATGCGATTCAATTACCCCAAATGTATTCCCAACTTGCTGAATGCAGCCCAGAATTCAGGGAACTTTCTGAATGGAAGCTACATGTAGGCTGAGATGTTAAAACTCTGAAAGCTTCTCATTTGACTTTAAACTATTTTTAATCCTAGATTGAAACATAAATTGATTAAAACTTACATCAAGCGAAACATTAAAAATGTTTATGATCGAATAACCGTTCATATTCATATTCGTTTATTCCATTTCATAGAGTTATTTCACAGAAATAATATTTAAAACTGATACCGGATAATTTGAAGCTTTCGCTTGAATACAAATAAATCGTATATTCCCATCACAATCAACAACATTACGTTATTTATATACAAGAGTGCTTCACATTTTCTGCTAGTTGAACACTGAAACATTCGTTTTGATACGAAAATAAGCTACTTAAATAAAAAAAAACGTGTTTTATTTATCCTTGAATTTAATATTTAGAGTTATGCGGTATACATCGATGATATTCTGTTTGCACAAGAATGCCTCTGATTTTGTAGAAGGAAAATGTATTTATTTAAACTTCAAGTACAATATGGTTATACATAGGCGGACTTACTGCAGCTAGGCAAAAACGGTAAAATTCTTACTTACCTCCAAATAAAGCAAAATTTGCTTTAGACGGATAAAGCAGCGTAATTATTAACGCTTATCTCACCATCCGGCCCTTTGCGAACAGAAGGACCAGAAAACAAACCGGTTGTTTTATCCTGTCCGCAGGAACATATCTTTAGATAGCGAACAATACAAATCTGATTAGACGGTGTTGCTTGAATCTGTAGTAAACAAAGCATTTGAACATGGTCTTGTCGGTGAAGCAATTTCCATCTTTCTGAATAACCTTGTCTGTAACCGTCGCCTGTCTCTTTTCAACAGGCACCACGGAGAGAGCATGCCTTATCACCGGCTCCGTCGATGGCATCATGGTGGTTTTGGACTTCATCATGGACAAGATTAAGGAGAAACCAGAGCTGGTCAAACCCTTCCCGGAAGGCGTCGACACCAAGATGCCTCAGGACAGGGATAAGCAGGTATGTCTGAACATATTTCATAGAAGGAAGGCGAATACAAGATGCTTTGTAAGAAATCGATATAAATTTGTAAGACAGTTTCCTGCTGCAAGGAATACCGCCAAAGAAGTAAAAGCTAATGTGCGACTTTGAGCATCTTTTTATGATTAAGAGTTCAAACTCCGGCAAAGTTTTACAGTGAATGTTTGCTGGTGTGCGGTCGTCCCGGGCAAAATTTACTAGGATAAGAAAGAGATATCAAAAACTGTTTTCGACTCTTCGGTACCGGCAGCCTTTTACATAATGACACCGAATATAAAGGCAGATATTCTTGCAACAAAACATTAAGGGTCACTTTGGGTATTTTAATGTACGGATGTGACCTTTTTGCCGTGCATAAATTAGACAGTTTCCGTCCTGTTTTTCGACTTAGATAACCCCCGCCCCCCTCCAGAACCATATTTGATAATGTAGCAGCGTAAGCAAAAACTGGGGTATCTTCGGTCTTCAATCATCGCATTACGTCTGTCATGGCGTCCGCATACGGAACGGGAGTGGCGCATAAATTGTGAGCAACGGCACGGTACGTGGTACGCAACCGAGACAAATGGCCAGCATTTACACGAAACCCTTAAATAAGTGTAATGTTCGGCTCGTCTCGCGTATCGCCCATTATTTCATACGGATTTCGGATTCAGGAAGTGTGGAATATGTGGGTAGCTCCGATTTTATTCGTCTCGTTTATGGAATAAATTATGCCTGTAAAACGTTTCTTTATACTGCTCTTGCTTCTATTGGGTCCTTATAATATCTGACTGCTACCAGTAAAGTTTCGTCATATACCTACTCTGTTAACTCCACCCGAATTTTAACGTCTCCTAATTTTCCATGTTTAGTACTGCATAAAATTTCTCATACAATGTAAAGGGTTATAAACATCTTGTAATACACCGAAACGTAAAATACACAGCGTAAAAAAACAGCGGAACAATTGTACCGAAATTTAACAGTTATGTACTTATACCCGTTCCCGAGTACTGCGCCTTGAATGCTGCCGCGCTGTGCCAAAACTGTTATATTTACATATTTGTTCAGCCTCTTCGTTACATTGTTGTGAGTACTATGCGCAGCGTACTATGTATGTCAGGGCGGTAGATACGAGCCAGAAATTCGGTTTCGGTGAAGTCTTTGTGCGATTGCGTGTAGTGATGCTCTTCGCTGTACCGTAACGTACGCTTATGCATTGGGATAAATACTGAAATTCACAACCTATTTTGCCAAGAATGGTGCTCATGACAATTTCTACAACATCTGATTAGATTAAGTCATGGACTTCAGCAATCGTCTCAAGTTTTTCATTACCGTTAATTATCTTCCGCACAGTTACATGAATATCTTCAGTAAACACATTATTCTTGGCTATTCAGCAACAGCCACTATAAAACAATTAGTTTCAAGTGAAACAGTTAATTCAGCGCAGGGAAACTTCCACAGAGCCGTTTAAGCCAGGGATGCTCAAGTGACAGGGCAGACCGGCTTGTCCGTGCGGCAAGCGCGGCTTTTCACTCTTGAAATTTTAAGTCATTAACGCCACTATTACTCGTAGTTCAGAGGGTGCTTCTTGTGCACATTTCATATAAACTATTATCTTAAGTATCTTTTGAACGCAACTGCAGCGTTGAGAATTCAAAAGTTAGCCTTTATATTAAAATAATGGATCAGGAGTAAAAAATTAAATGTAAAATGAACCTTGATTTAAGCGGAAACTAAATCCCCTAAAGAAAAAAAAAACACTCATCAAGTACATTTGAGAATTGAGGAAAAGAGAGCCCTTTTCACGCTCCAAATTTCGTGGCATGAAAATTTTATGACTACTAACGAAATTTCGGCTATCGACAAGAACACTGTGGTCTACATTCCAAGAACACGCTATCGATTAACTCATAATAGACGCCTATTAAACATTAAACAAATTTTCTTCACGTTGTTCCAACGATGGCGTGAACGATTTTAAACGGTATCAACGCTGGCATATTAAATTAGTGCAGACCGAGGGCGGGCCACGTGCTCGCAACACGTGCCTAGCTTACTGATCACAATGATCAATAAATCATAATTGGACCGAGGAAACATTGTCTTCTAAACACTTTTTATAGACATTGTATTTGCTCTACATATAGAAACCTCTCGTGCGAACGTGCATGCCATTAATAAAGGATGTAATAACGAAACAGTTAGGGGGATATGTTTGTCACGTAAAATATTAAATTAGAATCTGATTAAATATTGCTAGATGAGAATATGAGATACTAGGTAGATAAACAAATACGGGAAGGTTTGCGATCTGTGATCTGGGTTGATTCGAAGCGAGCGCTGCACCGAACACTTGGGTAGTATGATTGTTGCCACTGTTGGTCGCTTTCAATTAACGCTCGGCCAGAACAAAGGCCGTTCGAAACTGACACCAAATTTCTGTAATATCGTGACCGACCTTTTCAATAACGACCGTTCAAAACGTGGACGATATCGTCAAAGTCGCGGGAAACTGGGATGTGGGATGCACAGAACTGGGCAGTATGTCAGAAGAAACCTTTTATTTTAGAGTTTGCATTCTCATGAGAAACAAACATTGTGGCAAATTATAGCTCAATCAAGCACCAGCAAGAAAGAAAAATTTCACTTGCAAGTTTTGATTACATAGAAACAGGGGACTGGACAGGTGAAACTAATGAAAAACTTGTAAATAAGCGCGAAAAACATAACCCTTTCCTTGCAGGCGGTTAAAAAGGGGAGGCAGTGGGTGATGGCTCAACTGTTGATGATGATGAAACCTGAAATACAGTAGAAGTTGAATATTTATAAGGCATCATTTTAGAGCGAATAACTCGCAAGTTTAATGTGCCGGCACTAACGAAATAAACGATGTTTTAACGTTAGTAGTACAGAAACAGCAGTAATTTCATATGGCGAACATAAAATGAGTTTATGTTAGTGCAGCTTATCTACAACGGCACTGTTGCATTAGATAAAATTAACAGTCGCCTTTTTACTACATATTGTGTGCTTCATCAATTTATTTACGGACTTCATTAACTCGAACTGTTGCAGTATATAAACAGCTGGCTATAGTTCTTTACCAAATTAATTCTTTTTCACCAGGGTCTTGGCTTTCCTCGTCTAATACGAATGTTGGTCTACCAGACTCTTTGCGCTCATGACTTATTGCTAATCTGATGGGTAAAGAGTAAAGATCAATCCCTAAAAAGATAAAAAAAATATAACACTTGTCTATGTGTTGTCTCTTCTGTCAATCGCATGTAGGATATTCGACACAGACACAACTCAACAAAGAGAAGAATAATTCAAAAATGTTCTAAAACTTTGGCCATTGATAGTTGTCACTATAGTTTAGACCATGCTCCTAAAGCTAAACTCATGCCTGTATCTCTCTTGCAATCTATGTACGCTCGAACACATTGATCTGGGAAAAGTTGCTGAGCAGCCCTATAATCCACAAAATGTCGCTGACATCTCAATCTGTACATAACAGGTAATTTGTATCTTGCCTTAAAAGGAAGGTATCATTTTACGCTACGGAGGAAGCTGTGACTATATCCTAACGAAAGGAAAAGCCTCGGATACGCGCGCGCCTCCAATATAATAATTTCGTTGAGTTGTATCGGTAACGTCGGAAAACGACGAGGGAAATTTTATTTGAACGAGGTTAGCTTGAGAGCTGTATCAACACTTTACATTAAGTACGAATAATACTTCTCATCTTCGAAAACCGCTCCACTTTCTCGTATAATAACAAATTCAATTCTAATCGGTGAACGCATAACCGTTAATGTTTCTGTTCCATTTATCGGGCTTAGAGCCAATGAAAAGTGATTACGCGCAGTAATTTGATATGAGAACATTATCCTGTGTTCGCAGCAGGTTAGCTAAATGAAAATCAAATTGTGATTGTAAGCAGAAACCGTTAGGCCTCCATATCTGGACCATTTGTATGCAAATGGTCGCCCGCAGTTAAGGGCCAACTTTGTATTCATAGAGAAGAGTATTTTTCTTTATTTATTGAGGTAGAACACTTTTTGTGCTGGACGGTTTCGGAAGGATTCGATGCCGCAGCCACTATTCACCAAAAATATTATTTTTCATTCCTCAGTGTAGCTTTTCCCGATATTTTCCGGATAGGCATAGAAAAGGCAAAAGTAGGGTTACAAAGGCTTTACTGTGAAACGAATGCCTATCGGATGACCTTTAGGAAGTTCCATGGTAACGAATTTTCAGTGGCACGTGTACGGGTCTACTGTGGCTTTACGAAAAGCTTTTAGGAAATTTTCGGTTTTAAGTCTGAACCCGGTAGTCAGAGTTAGGGCTTTTAGAATTAGATCCATCAGTCTATAACCAGTTTAGTCTGGCTTTACATAACTCTCCAAAGCTCCTTTTGAGAACGAATTTAGCCATAACATTTCGCTAGGAAACAAATCAAAAGAAGTATTGTAAGAATCATAGCAAGCAGCGTTCTGTATTTTCTAATTACCAGGGCGAAAAGGCGTTGAGGTTATGATTGTATGTGTACTTCGCTTGGTAAACATACTGTATTGCAGAATGTTGTTAGTACCGCACATCTGCTTTCAACCTTGTTCCATCGACCGTTTGGTACAGGTAAACATCGTCAGCCCATCATTTCTATACTAAGGCCTACATAACCCATAGATTGTTCATTTGCTTTGCCGATATATAGGATAGCGATGCACAGAAAAATGAGAATTGCTACGCCGACCACAAATACATTGGCATCAAGGGCAGGTGAATGATGAATATTTCAGATAGCTTCAACATTCATCAATGATTGCTCAAAATGTTACAGCCCACTCCCTCTCACATAGACGAGGTCTGTGTCCCAGCTCTGAACATTATCAGTTAATCACAATCCAAACCATTTCAATCAAAAATAAAGTTACGTCAGTAATGAAGACAAACAAAAACAATTCTCAATGGTTAAAGATCAAGCCATCTAAATAACAATTTTCTTCACTCCTGATCTTTCAGCGCAGAACTTTTAACACAAACTTCTATTATTCAGTCTAATCTGTGAAATACCGACAAAGTTTGAGCACTTGGGGGGTGTAAGGAGGTCAGAGCCTCAATATAACAATTTGGAAGCAAAGCATCGCGTGAAAACCTTCGCAGACGGAATCGCATCCATCACGAGTGATTTATTATTACTGCTGCTATACTGTCGTTATTATCGAGCCCGGGGAACATTGTGCGAGTGTTGTGATCGTTATGGGAAAATTACGCTTTTCAATGCTGAAGGTGTTGTGCCGAAACTTGGGCGTTTCCCATTTCTATGAAATACGCGATCATTATCGGTTGTACGTAGGAATAAAGAATAGAAAACATTTATTCGACATAGACACATACAACAGCATCAATGATAGGGGAGAAGAGATAGTAAAAAACCGGCCAAGTGCGAGTCGGACTCGCGCACGAAGGGTTCCCTACCATTATCGCAAAAACGGCAAAATAATCACGTTTGTTGTATGGGAGCCTCACTTAAATATTTATTTTATTATGTTTTTAGTATTTGTTGTTATAGCGGCAACAGAAATACAACATCTGTTAAAACTGTCTAGCTATCACGGTTCATGAGATACAGCCTGGTTACAGACAGACGGACCGCGGATTCTTAGTAATAAGGTCCCGTTTTTACCCTTTGGGTACGGAACCCTAAAAAATATCTAACCAAAAAAATTAAATAGGAATCCATCATTGTTTTCTTCTACTTACTGGTCAGGGGCATAAAAACCATGTCAATATCTACTGTACCAAAAGACTTTGTTTCAATCTATTTGTCATTGGGAGTAAACATCTAACATTTTTGTTTATTGTTTCTACACGTCTGTGATGTGGAACACGTTAACAATTTTCTATTTTAACTAAAAGGAGTATAACAATAATTATCATTTAAAGGGAACAAATCAAAATAAGCCGCTACAATTAACTCTCAACCTTTCCCTAGTTTCAGTGAAGCTCCTAATGATAATTTACATAGAACGTGACGTGTTATCTGTTACCTTATCACTGGTGTACATAGCCGTGCTCTTTATATAACTGAACATATATGTGACTGCTAATCAATACTACCCACTCCAGAGTTATGAGCGTGATGGAAATTAGAGAAGGACGGAGATGTGCCAAAGGTTAGATTTTAACATTTCGTAATTGGTATTCGATTGGTTTTATTATTCACCACTATTAATCAATATACAATTCTACTGTATTATATAATGTATTATATAATAAATTTGTAGAAAAGTAGTTTTTGTACATCGAAAATATTTCCAAAAAAAAAAAAAAACGTGTGAGAGTGTAAAAGGATAACCAATAGAAGCCGTTTACAGCATTTTTGGATTTATTGTCTGTTTTTCTGTTTAGTTGTGCACGCATCACGTAAAATGTACGAAACCAATGTAGTTAACATTTATACATAAAAAGTGTGCGTAACTTGGAGTATTACTGAGTTTTTGTTTCATCGCAATAGGTTCACTCTATCAAAAGTTAGATGAATTTAAAATGTTCAAGAAGTAATATATTACAACACGCAATTCAGATACTCAGACTCTCAGTCTCCATATTCTATAAATTGCGTTGTGCTTTTGAATTCATTTTCTGAATGGCTTTATAAGATTCTCCGCGGAAGAATGAATCTAGAAAAAAAATTGGTAGGTAGGTAGGTAAGCCTAGGTAAGTAGGGTAGGGTAGGCAGTTGACAGGAGCGAAGCCGCGGGCACAGCTAGTATTCTAATATTTCAAATGACAAGTCCGTTGACGAATGACGACTGTACTACAGTCGCGCGAGCTGAGAACATTTTAGTTTTTTTTATGCTCATTCGAATGTTCGGTCAAGGTGATTCGGTAAATACCAATTTAAATATTTTTATTAGTTAAAACTTGTCGGAGAGTTAGAATGTTGTAATTTTTGTAAGTAGGGTAGGTAGGTACGTCTAAGTAAGTAGGGTATTCATTTGACGGGAGCCAAGCCGCGGGCACAGCTAGTGTTTCAATAAGTGTCGTTAATTAATTTTGTCAACGTGACCCAAATTCTTATAGCTTCAATAAATAATTATATATCTCGATCTCGAACTTTATCTGCTGGTTTCGCCCCCTTGGCCCTTTCCGTAGAGACCGTGCTTTTTACTGGGATGAAAAAATACAGTTAGTGGTAGTGTGTAGTTTTCTAACAGTGAAGGATTCGGATTTCGGATCAGTACTTCTAGAGAAACATATAAATATATTTTTTTCCTTTATATAGGCTATATTATTAGGTTAGAAGTTTATGTGAAAAAAGCTGTCAATCCACCATTTTATTTCTGCCAACATTTGTCTCTGTATTAAAAATTCGGCCATAATTAAGCAATCAAAAATATCTACATAAAACTCATCAAAAAACCACACCATTAAAATTAAAAGTACTCACAAAATTAAAATGCTATAACAGAACCGCAGTTCTACGTCACAGAATTAAGTCTGAATTATGAAGTAAGCTATGTGCGCTCGTGGAACCACTAGCTGCATATTTATGTTATACATGAGCATTCGTTTAGCTTGCGGGAGAAAAATACATAAGTCACGTACTAAGGGACACGTCCAATGGCCTGTGACTCTATACCTAAGTGTCGTGGGGTGGATCCCATCGAACGATCATTTATCGTATTGATAAATGCTTGTACCGATTTTATTTGCGCTGTCAAATGGAAATGTTCGGTGAAATGATGATAAACTTAATGTCATAATCACCACTTATTCTTTTTCTTGCCAAATCATCATCATTTCAGCCAAAAGATGTCCACTGCTGGACATAGGCCTCCCCCAAGCGTCGCCACACTGATGGGACTTGTGCGTCTCGCATACTATTATTATTCATATTACTCTTTAGATACTTTGAGCCAATGTCAATGCGGTACCCCCAAAGCTGCAATAATCAACACTAGCAAGTAGCAACAAAGCATTCGTTTCCGAAAAAGATATTGATCCAAGTCTTAGCGTGTAGAAATGTCTCAAAAGCGGCACTTCTAGGCTCCATACCAAGCTAGAGAATAATGAACAGGCAGAAGCAGAACCAATCTCTCAAATATCTAGCCCAAAACTTAGTAAAAATGATCATAAAACTCCCGGACCATTGCACCTAAACTGCAGTACATTCTAACTGCACTAGAACAAGTAGTGCAAGCTAAGTGGTCGTCGCAAGGTCAGACGCGGGCGAATCACGTTCCGGCACTATCGGCGTACGTAATTCATTAGTGCGACGCGATAAACACCTCTATGTCGGTCTAGAAACAACATATAAATGCTAAACCATGGGCAGCTTCAAACAAAAACTTTAAGAGTATCCCACTTGAAAAGGATATTCAACGCATTTGTGGTACTCCTCCTTCTGTCAATAGGCAGCGTGGACCGCTAACCCTCAGATGGGTTACTCTTTGGAAGTCTACAGAACTGTCTTGAACATTTTCTCCTGCTGCTCCCAGGGTCTTAAGACATTAACCAAAGATCAAAAGCCCGACGTCTTAGAAAGATGTTCCCCAAGATATACGATCTCTATCCCTAAGTACGTTGTGTGTTCTGTCGCATATTTACTTGAGGCTCATAACTCCTCGTAATCCTTGAAGGGTCGGGAAACGTATGGTTCTGTACGAATAGACGTTCATTCAGTTGCTTGTTCTATGTATCTTGTGACATACAGCAGCGCAATCGATGTTCAAAGTCCAAGATTCGACAATTAATATGCAGAACCAATATGACAATCTGTCTACTGATAGGTAAACACAATGTTGGTTCTTGTAATCAGATCGCCATATAAGTAGAAAGATGCGTCTAAAATGGTAACATTCTTACCGTGGTCAATATGTGCCGGGTCGGTACGGCCAATACAGTTTTGCACTTCTCAATTATGACCCTCAGATCAAGTAAAATCAACAGTCCAGACCATTAAAAGTACCCATTACACCATAACTTAAGCAATAAAGTTTTTTTTAAACGTTTATCTTCACGGCTGATTAGCGTTAGCGGAACAGTGCTCGATATCGCCAGTGTGCTCGACCACGTGCGGTGCAGTGACGTGCGGATGTGCAGGGTCATAGATCAATATCGTGTGGGGAAAGGTACGAGTGCCTGGCTGCACAAAGAAAAACGAAGACAAGATCCCCAAGAACTCACTAATGCAACCGCACTTGTGTGATACTCAAAAGGCGTTTGGCTGCCAGTGCAATGAATCCTGTACTATTGATGTTCTAAGTACAGATACTTCAATTAAGATGCAGAAGACAAGACATATTTACTGATAATCTTGGACATTCTTACCATCTGTGTGTTTTACACTTACCAATTAACACCCTTAAACGTGTAAAATCGCTGCACAGATCATTAAAAGTTACCATTACACCATAACTTTATGTAACTTGAGAAATAAAATTTATATTAGAAGACAAGACCCCTAAAGAACCCGAGTGTTACTGCATACAAGCTTGCCTGTATCGTTTGTATGTACGAGTATAGCTAGAGCTACTCTTTAGTTTTTTGGCGATGCGATGCGGACTCTGCGGTCGTTACATCATCTGTGGGAGGGACCTGCTGTGGGCACTGCGGATGTTAACTTTAAGAGTAATTGCGAGTGCGACCCCAATCTCGAAAAAGATTGTAATTATTAGAAAAATATTCTTTCCTATCCTACTTATTGTTATCACACTAATATTATAAAGGCGAAAATTTGAACGGATGTATGTTTGTTACACAATAACGCCAGGATGGCTGAACGGATCTGAAATTGGCACAGATAGATTATAGTCTGGAATAGCACACGATTACTGTTCTTTTCACGCGAATGAAATAGCGGGCAACATCTAGTATTGTAATAAAGAAAGCAAAGAATAGTTGTCCAACATTTGGACTAGACTGGATACGCATTGTAAAAAGCTGTGTCATACTAGCGCTAAATCATTTCGCAGCCACAGCTGAGCACAAGATCAAGGAGAATACATTTGCTAAAGATGGCCTGGCCTAGACCCAATTAAAATCTATTACAACAAACACACATAGTAGGTACACAGCATCACTTTACTGGCGTAAGTCTTACCCATTATATAGCAGATCGTGTGTCTCAAGACTATTAATTAACGACTAACAGCCACCGTAACTACGGTAAGAGAATATGTATGGAGGGATTATATCAGTGTATTATTACTGTAACACTGCTAACCACTAATGGTTTAGGTAAACGCTATAGTTTGCTACCTGTAGATTGTACCATAGTCGAGATATCGCCTTCGTAAATTTTTCTACTGAAAATTTCATTGATTCGTAAATGTCAAGCAAATTAATTTGTTCAGTGAAATCTAAACAAACAACCAATTATGAAGTTAGCACTTGTAGATCTGCCAGTCCTAGTAATTGCGTAGGGCGAATCTTTCAACTCGTCGTGCTTGCCCTTAATGTTCGTGTTCTCTTTGTTTTAACCACCAATTTTTTGTAATGGAATTGAATATTAGGAAATCACTGGCGTATTAAATTTTGTAGACAACAAAGACTGTGGTGGTAATAACGCCAGTAAAAAAACAATCGGTATCCAATCTTTCGAGACCATCAAATGACATTCAGAACTGCTAAATAATTCATAAACAGCAATTAAGAATGCCATATAAAATTCAACAATGCTAATAGCCACGCTCGTGGCAACGGCGGCGGATCCTTCAAAATTATGAATTCTCAGCAATATTGCCTGTTTACGTAAATGCCATTTAACATAAAATCAAGTTTACTGTGTATTTAGCTTTTATTCACCCTTTGTTCTACCGTACCTTCCATTTGAGACTATAAAAGTGAAGCTGTTCAGCTTTAAGGCCTACATAAAATTGAGTTTAAAACGCCAGGCTGTGGCGTTCGTTTTATTCTAGCTCGTTTGGACCGTCGCGTCGTAGGAAACTAACGTAATTAATGGTTTCTTTTAGAAAAAGCTGAGATTAGCTAGCGGAGATTCTTGAGTGCGATAGCACACTGACTACCTCAACTATTTGTCTTAATCTTTACTTTGTACGCCATCCAGTAACCTTCCATTTGATAGGTTTCTTTCTATCTTCGCATTAAGTCACGCAATCGCTTGTATCGTTGGGTCAATTCGCCGGTTCCACTCACGGTCAACCAACATTATAACACAGCAAGTTCACGTCTTCTCATTCGCCTCTTAACATTTCCATTACCACAGCCACGTCTTCTTTCCAGGTGAAGATCCTGGTGCCCAACTCGACCGCCGGCATGATCATCGGCAAGGGAGGCAACTACATCAAGCAGATCAAGGAACAGAGCGGCAGCTACGTCCAGATCTCGCAAAAGGCCAAGGAGCTGTCGCTGCAGGAGAGGTGCATCACTGTGGTCGGTGAGTATCGAGGTACCAGTAACACCATCATCATATTATCAGATCAATGCTCCATGACAGGCTTTTACGAATACCACATCGTCATACTCACTTTGGTAAAGGATCGGTGATCGTCTTTTGTTATTAGCTGACGGGAGGACACTACTGCCACGGCCTTCGCCTTTAAGGGAAAGGGGAAGGAAGGGTGCCTTTAATTATTGTAATGAAGTGGGTGCTCTGCCCAGGTGAGAATAGGTGCTCAATTAATTAAATATTAATGGACTGCGGGTGGATATCTGGGATCACGGCGAGCCTCATTAGATAAGCTGCCTAGCCCTTGAAGCGTTCATTTGCAATTCACCGAATTATCCTATCTTTATTATTCACTGATAAGTGTTTGTACCTTACCCCCTTATATAAGTCCTTAATTGGAAGGGATTAGTTAAGACCTTCCCGCCTTGCCACTAGCAATCCTATTTAGTGTTATGAAACTATTGTGTTTCGAGAGCACGTTGAACAGAGGGTCCCGGTTATGACACGGATAGCTATGGCAATGACAGTCGTTACAGACAGTTATATAAGCCGGGAACTTTAACTACGGTTCGCACTTTGGAAAAGCGGTATCCGCTTGTAATTTGGTTGCGCAAATTCGAATGGCTCGTTGCCTTTACTTAGGGAACTGAAACCGTCACTTTGTTTTCAGAAGGCTAGGCTGATTATGGTAAAATACAATGATAAGAATCTGGTTATACCTATGTCATCTTCAATATACATTTAAGGGCACTGTACACATCATATTATTTCGATAAATGTCGTCATAAAATTTTGTATCTTTCATATCAACCTGCTTTGACATACTTCTTTGTCGAACCACGCTAAGCTTTACATAACCTTATCTTATCCTATCTAAAATTCATCACTTCTGTCTCACTCACAGTCAATTCCTCTATATTGCGTCTAAATATCCTATTTGCCTAGGCTACGAAAAAACAGGCAATGAAATAGTAGGCCCAGACCGGAGATTATACTGACGTATAGTAACTATAAATAAAAGTTTAATGCTGGAGCTTTATTCTGAACTATAAGACTTGATCCATATCTTGAATGTTAAGGCTGCTTTTAGATTGGCTTATTAGGAACGTAAATCTGCATTGTACGACATATAGGACTCCTGTTAGACCGATATAGAGAAAGATCTCTTGATAGAACTCTGCTAATGTTCCAAATAAGTTATCAACGCGTCACAAATTAAACGCAAATCAAGTGATGCGATTGGCTGTTGAACATTACAACGGGTGTTTGCCAACTTGTCACATTCATTTTGAGATTATTTTCGTTCCCGAAATTGGGCCTTAGGCTTGAGTAAAAGTCTCTACATTTTCGAAATGAAGCCCGTCCGTACAACAAACTGAGCTTACTCCACTTTTAAATCCATCCTTGTCCATAATTTAAAGGTATTTTTTTGTAGATTATTTCTCCTGATTACACAAAAGGAACTTCCTTCCTGTACTATTCAATACACAGGCGACTGCAATTCTCAATTAAATTTTCGTCTCTTTTCACGGACAGCCATTGCAGTTAGCCCCGGATGTTTCTAACTGCGTCATTGGACATCGGCGCCCAGCCAAATGTCCGTAGTAGCGACTAGCGACACGTAACACCAACGATCAATAATACTTACGATTACACTTCATAAGGGAAACAGACGGATTCGCTCCTTGAATGAGCTTCGTGGCGGAAGTAGTGGGGGACTTACATCCTTGTAAAGATGATTCCAGACGATGATTGGGCCTTTTCCAATTAGTATTGACAGGATTAGGAAAGCATAGTGTTCTTTATGTACTTCTTTCCTAGAATGAGGTTTTTTACCAGGGCCTTAGGTGTCACAGGATCGATCAGTATGGCGACGCTTGTGGGATAAGGCCTCCCACAAGCTTTCAGCAGTGGACGTCTTACGGCTAAAATGATAATGATGATGAAAAACTATTATTGTCATTTATTTTAGCCGGATTTAGAGGACATTTTAGTGATCAGTTTATTTCTTAACCTAGTTATATGCTATCGGTAACCAAACAAAAGAGAAAGTATTAAATATTCGTAGTTTTATTACCCACTGTTATGTTAAACCACGGATGGTGTTGCAATTGTCTGCCAAATGTGTCCGCGAGTGAGAGGATGTATCGGCTTACACAATCGCGTCTAGTCCACGGTTCATGGATCAGTGGCTTTGCTTTTTTAAAAGCTTTGATGACTGTAACTTAACGCTTTTTGTGACACTTTTGAGATGGAGGAAGTCAGTTTGGTGCAAAGTCACTAGATTTACAATGGTAGCGTGTTTTTTTTATGAATTTTTCAACTTTGATCCGAAACCGATCTGGACTCGTTCCTGCCGGATTGGTCAGAGAAGACAGGAGCAAAGTTGGCTGGAAAATTAGGGGGAGGCCTGTGCCCAGCAGAGGGACAGCATAGGCCAAAATAAATAAAACACACTTATTTAACAAGCTGTTTAGCTTATCGTGCGTTGTCATACAAACCAAACGTTTGTGCAAAATTTGCGCTCGGTTGGGATAACTGTTTTAAAATTCTGTTGCAAGATTTGACTTACACATCCTATTATATCAGTAAAGGGAATTTAAATAAAAACTTGTAAAATATGAGGATACAGATGCTTTATAACATCGTTTTGTGGGTCGCAGTAATAATATACTGCTGTAACTGTAATTCATTGAGCCGATAAGCTGTAATTGTATAATTAGTAAGCTGTCACCAACACAATGCCGCTGGTTAAGTAAACATTAATTTGCCAACCTTTGAACGCTTTATTAGCTAAATAAGCGATTATCCTATGGGCTCGACGCAATTCGATGTATATCTCACTGATAAGCGATTTATACTGATGGAAATAGTAAGTACTTTCTCATAGACGCAATACGATGCAATTCAACTGATTTGCACTTGTTGTTTTTTTTTTTTTTTGTTTTTTCTATATTGTTGAGCTTGACCACTATCTCACCTGATGTTAAGCGATGATGTGGTCGACGGTGAAGCACGCTTAGAAAAAAACCCATTCACTGTTGACTTAAAGACCCTTAGATTGTAGTTATCGCCTATCGAAGGTCCAACCAAGGCTATCAGTAAGGTCCTTTAGAGTTTCATAATAAAAACCTTACATCACTTTAATGACATCACGAAAACCGTACTTCTTTTTTGTTTAAAGGGCGAACTCCTAGAAAGTTTTTCGGCTATTGAGTAGTGCCCTTCGTGAGTGCGAGGTCACATTGAGAATTGAGGCCCTGATTATAATACAGTATCGTTTTTGTTGCCGACATCATTATTTACATATTGTATGCTACGAACCTTGATGGTATGGATAACTCTCGTTTTTGATGACATTTTGTATTGAGTGTGTAAAAAGTGACGTCGAAAAGGTAAACTACGGAAATTTTCTTGCTGGGGTACAGATAGTTGACTTATATTTTAGTTTATTGGTGATAGGCTTGCGTTCGAACACTCACTTACCTGATGGAAAGCAAATATGTAGTCCACGATGGAACTGCGTGCTTCATCGTGCCTAGAAAAATCCTACATAATCAAGTCTTACAGACGCCCAGGTAACAGCTATCAGGAAACACGAGTGTACGAACAATTTGCAAATATGAATTACATATTACAATGATTTGATTCATGTATTATAGAAAATCAAATACATTTTCTGCTAAAAAAACAAGCATTTTTCAATCACCCAGCAACTCGACGATAAAACTCCTCGATATTTGCCGATACTTTAAAACTTGAATAAAACGGCTGACTTGCTGAAAGCCAGATTATCTGATATTGGATTTGCGGCATCCATATCGCGGCGGTTCGGATGCGGCGGAAATTGTGCCGGATAGGTAACCGCGCGGTATAACGGTTAGCCGTTACCGCCGCGGGCACTGAATTTGTTACCGATAACATGAAACGGTAACTGGGGATAAGAAAAATATGTTCTGCAGTTTTATCGAGTAAAATTGCGGGTTCACACAAGATTTTTGCAGTCTGGAAGTATTTTTGAGATT
This sequence comes from Orthosia incerta, assembly GCA_948252205.1. Lineage (NCBI taxonomy): Eukaryota > Metazoa > Arthropoda > Insecta > Lepidoptera > Noctuidae > Orthosia > Orthosia incerta. The sequence goes on along the minus strand of OX411747.1, from coordinate 32,105,434 downwards.
AAAAAACAAACACCGCCGTAACCGTATTGCCGCCCAAAGTTTTAATTTGTAATATGATTTAAAATAAATTTGAATAGGTTAGAAGTAGGCCTAGATTTGAGCCTGAGTTTTTACTCGTTAAAGGCAACAATGCATCTGCCATGTTATTTCATCCTTCACCACCCTTGGTCAACTGGTAGAGAATGCCCAAGGCATTAAACCCTCCTTTGTGTGTTTGTGCATGAAGTCTCAATGAATACATACGTTTTAGGTAAGTCTTTAACCTAGCGACATACAAGTGGGGATGCAGAAACAATTTATAGATTTAATTTTTCGACGTCGGTATTCAAATTCTTGTAGATCCCCAAGTACATAACTCCTGCGTTCGGTTTAAAGATATTTATTTTCTCAAAGAACAAATTACTGTTCACTTATAGATAAACTTAACTAAATTAACAGTAATAAGTAGTTTATATTAGGACATTCAAGATATCGAAGGAACTAAATATCAGAGTGCAATTTATTAAAACAAAAATTGATCAAATAACAAATCAGTTTTAATTAAAACTCACGTCTAATAAAAAAATACCCAGGTTTTTTTTAATGTTGTAAAGTTGGTATACTAGTACACTTTCTGACCATTTTAGGTAATTTATTGTATAACCTACCACCCTCACATTGGATAGCTTTCTTGCCGTACAGGATTCTCACACTTGCAATTTCTAAGTCATCTTGATTTTGAGGTTTTTTTTTTTATGTTATAGGCTCGTGTTTGACCACCATCTCGCCTGATGTTAAGTGATGATATGGTCAAAGGTGAAGTACGCTTGTCTTGAAGACAAGCCGAACAACGGTGGCAGGGAATTCCACTCCTTAGTTGTGCGCACAATGAAATTATTTTCAAAACGCTTTGTACATATTGGTGGGATGTCCACCATGAACCGATGGCGCATTGCCGTACGTCTTATAGTCCGATGATGGAAAGGGCTAGGCGGAATCAAATTGTGCAGATCCATCGCACACTCCCCGACTTGTTTGCATCCAAGATTCTACAGTTCTAGTAATTAAAAAAAAAACCGGCCAAGTGCGAGTCGGACTCGCGCACGAAGGGTTGCGTACCATTATCGCAAAAACGGCAAAAAAATTGTTGTATGGGAGCCCCACTTAAATATTTATTTTATTCTGTTTTTAGTATTTGTTGTTATAGCGGCAACAGAAATACATCATCTGTGAAAATTTCAGCTGTCTAGCTATCACGGTTCATGAGATACAGCCTGGTGACAGACGGACAGACAGACGGATCGCGGAGTCTTAGTAATAGGGTCCGTTTTTACCCTTTGGGTACGGAACCCTAAAAACACCAGCGGTCGCTTCGCGGTTTCACCCGCGTAGTATTCCCGTGGGAATACAGGGATAAAAAATAGCCTATGTCACCCGGGGATAGGGTAGCTTCCCAAAGGTGAAAGATTTTTTGAAATCGGTCCTGTAGTTTATATAGATATCTATTAAAAACTCGCTATTCCACCGACAGGCACAGCAGAGTTAAAGGTCATATCGCGACGTGTGGTGACAATGACTAATGACATATTCCGATATTTATCCAAGGTTGTAGTCCTATTTGCCGTTGTTCAAACATATTTACTTTACGATTCTATAGATACAGTTATGGTTGGAAACGCTAGCTTTTTCACGCGACTTCACTTACGTAGCTTATCCTTTAGGAACTGTCCATTTTCAGGATAAAAAGTATCCTTTGAAGCTTAGCAATAGCAGTGGTGTTTCATCCCATACAAAGAAACCGTGCCGACGTACTGTACTGATTATACTGATTATTTTTGTACATCGGTCGCGTTAGGTTCCGTTCCACGGATATAGATGGTGATCTATCTACCGCGAACGAACGATTTACAAAAAATAACGGAACCGAACGCGATCGATTTGCAAAAAATAATCGGTATAATCAGATGAAAAACGCTAGTTACGTCGGCACGGATTCTTTTTATGGGATGAGGCATCTGTATGTTAGTATTATATTAGCTGTGGCAATAGTGTTACTTTCTTTCTCTCACAGAATCTTATTTGGTTAGAGATTACCACACATAAACAAAAAAAAAAGTCTTTAATAAAATTATATTTTGATATAATAAAAATAAAATAATGGCTAAAGTGAATATTTAACCTGGAAGGTCAAAAATAAACGCACAAGGGCATTGGTTCCAAGCAAACATCCTGTCCTCTTAAAACTATTGTTTTCTTGTCGGGATAAAATACGAAGAACGTCTATTCTTTCGTTTATAATAAGACTAGGTCTGTAGGGTGCATAAAAATAGCCGCACCACGTGTGGACACCTTAAACAGAGGTCAAGCTTACACTGGGCAGTCAGCCGCGCTGTCTAGCAAATATGTTTGGCATGAGCTGTTCTTATTTGGTTCTCAGTAAACTAGAAAATGACCTTGGGCGTTATTAGATGATTTTATTAGGAACAGGAGGCAGTTCAGAGCCTTGATTTGTGATTGGTTGATGGAAGAAAAAAGAGATCCTGAGAGAGAACCTGAGCACCCCGAAAACCCAGAACAGAGCTCTCTGGCACAAACGTACAAGGAGACTCGTCGTTATTGTCGTTTAATCTGGGCAGAGGGTTAGACAAAGAAGAAAAGTAGAAACTTCACAGACTTATTGTGGGTGTACCTGGACACTATAGACGGTGTCCCGCAATTAGAATACACGTTACTAAGTGAATCGCTTAGAGCAGGGTAATTTTCTCTGTCAATACGCCCCTGCATAGTTAGTCTGTCAAAGTTATATTCTGAGTTAATCACAAAAAGAAAATAAGAAGCCAGTTAGCCAGTAGTATGTTATAGCTACTCAGTAGCTAGCTAAGCCCGGGTGTGAACAGAGACATTAACAGAAATAATGCATGAAATAGTGCAGAACTTGGCTGGCGGCCCGGTTGCACCACGCTATAGGTGCTTCTTTACGAATGGCTAATTTATATCGGTTTATATACGGCGCGTGTAACAGCTGATCTGTACCTACGCGTCTTTATATTTGTCGCGATGATTTGCATAATTTATTTAGTTTAAAACGGAATAGAAATGAATATAAGGAGAATCAAGATTTCGCAGTCTTCTTTGTTCTCTTGAGCGTACATTTACTGTTAAAAATGGGGATACTGTTATAGTCAGCTATATTATGAATTATGAGTATTATGACTCATCTTAAATTATGGGAAGCAGCTTTATCTTTGTTGAGAAGTTTTAAAAGTAAAACCTTTGGAAGTAACAGTGTAACATGCAATTGAATTTGAATTCCTGAAGAATGAGAGTGCAGCATCTTTAGTTGTAAAAATATTTCTTACAAATATTCTGTAGTGCGATGACAAAAGAGTTAACTATTCCTTTAAAATTGTGGGTGCTCTAAACATTACCGAGTTATACTGATGTGGTATTATTGCATGTTCCTAACATAGCAGCAGCTTGATAGCTAATCCAATAAGTACGAGACACTAATGCCTAATAATTTATAAAAACCAAAGCCTTCTTTTATTTACTGATTGCTAACCAGAGTATGTTGAAAACAGTTTTTAATAATAAGTCTTTGCAACAATATCTTCCATGCATTTTTACTACTGCGTTCAAGTACAAACTTACTCATGATATATTCTTCCTTACAGGCGAAAAAGAGAACAACAAGAAGGCCTGCCTGATGATCCTACAGAAGGTCGTGGACGACCCTCAATCCGGCTCCTGTCCGAACGTGTCGTACGCCGACGTGGCCGGCCCGGTGGCCAACTACAACCCGACCGGCTCGCCGTACGCCGTGCCCACCGCTGAGGTGAAAGAGGTGACCTCTCGTACACGCTCCTTTGTGACCTGTGACCTGTGCGGAGCTTGCGGGGGCGCTCCATGCTAGCATTGCCTTGCCTAGGCAGGAGCTGGTGATACTGGCTCTTAATTTGTGTGGCGTGTGCTGTGTTGGTTTCAGAGGCATTATGTATGGCCAAGTGTAGTTAAATGGAAGTTTTAAGAACTTTAAAGTCTTGTTCATGTTTTCGGGTCGATGCATAACTCGATAAATATTTTGGCGACGTGGTGTAACCAAAACATTAAAAATACACTCAAATTTATCAGACCAATGAGTGTTCACCATTATTTAATGGGATTATGATTGTAATGAATAAAATAATGGTTTTGACTGAACCGATTTTTAAGAAAACGGTTCGAGTTGAGAACCTTTTCATTTTTTTGAAGTCAAATAAAATGATTGTTGCTTATTTCGCTTAGTCGTCTCTTACAATAAGAATAGATTTAGTATACCTATGCACTACACCTGAAACCACTTGCAACATGACCACCACTATCACCATGAAACAATTGATCTAATTTGGAATAAGTAATGCGTAGAGCGCCGCCCCTGTGTGTTAGGCACGTGATGACGTGAGCGTGTGCGCGTGGTCGCGCCGGCTAGCGGCTCGCAGCTAGCGGCTCGCAGCTAGCGGCTCGCGGCTAGCGGCCGACCGACTCGCTCCACACGCCACACTGCGCGCCTGCACTGGCCCACTAGCCTATCGACTTGATTCATTACTGTTTGCCATGTGCTGTGTCATTGAAGAACCAGCAGTAAGAAACGATGCCAACTGACTTGGCTAATTTCATGCTCATGACTTATGCCCATTTTAAATAACACTGTGCGATACTTCAATAGAAGCACATTTTTGCACTGCTAGACATTTAGGTGTTCCTAAGTGTTGGCGAAAATGGGCATAGATCATTTGTATGAAAACATGAAAAATTATGAAGATAATTTAGCGTGCTGGGCCAGTGTATGGAGTAGCCAGTGACACTGACACTAACCGCTTACACTATGTGTACACTAGTACTTGTACACTATACTAACTCTTATACACTGCTTTGGGTTTAAAACTATATTTTTTTAAATCTAAATCAACAAGAAAAAAAAAATTAAGACAAAATTAATTATCCTTACAAGGTTTTTAGTATTTTTCTAATTTGTTTATACATGATACACGAAAACATAAATGTCTAATATTGTTTGAGAGAAACCAGTGTTGTGCATGATGCCTCAGTAGCAAGTTGGATCCAAATAGTATTTTTGTTTTCCTATAACAAATATCTTTTTCATAATAAAAAAAAACTTGCCAGTGAGCACTGTGCATAAGACTAACTCTGTCTACCAGTGCTATGTGGGGTAGCTAAGAAAGTTCTTTAATGGTATTAAATTATTTGTATTATTTACCTTGGCTGCCTCGCCTAGTACTAGTTACTGACTAAGTGCAACTAGATTGCGTGCAATCACAAAAGAAAGGAAGATTTTTTTAAACTCTGTAAAGTTGTAAACCTACTAATTTAATTTAGCATAAGCTGAAATCATAAAGCTGTTATGAGACTTTCAAATATTAATTGGTCGAACCTTGGGCTATGTTCACCGTGGCGTGTTTCGACTGAAATTATGATGATGATGTATATACGTATATCTAGACTGCACTAGTTGCACCGTTTCCCTTTTAGCAATAAACGCGGAGTAAAGTTAAAAACCAGATATCTTCAGATTTGCCTTATATTTTCGTAGTCTGAGTTTTGCATATCTTTTACAACGCGTTTTAAACCTCCTCCAAACAGGAGGAGGTTCTATCTTCGACTGTATGTATTCCAGTTGTGAACCGATTTTTTAAATTCTTTTTTAGTTTTGACATTACTTTACTCCTCGTTTATTCAACTAGGGATTAAACTATTAGCGTCTCACATTTGTATGTAATCCTATTAACAAAATTCATGTGTTGTTGTACATTTCATTGTTGTGTATTCATCCAACCATCGCCTCCTCCTACAGGGCATGGACATGTTACAGAACCACGGCCTGGGCGGCGGCGTGGGCGGCGTGCTGGTCAACGGCGGCGGCGCCGGCCTGGGCTCTCTGAGCCTCAGCCTCAGCCTGGCGCCGCCCGGCAGCCAGCCGCCCGCCCCCATCACCCAGCACACGCTGGACCATATTAAGGTATAGCAAAACAAGTATTTTATCTTTTATACAAGCTTTTATATTAAAAAAATCATGTCACGGGAAACAAACGTGTGTGCAAAATTTCAGCTCAATCGGACACTGGGAAATGGATCAAAGACAAACATTCTTTATTTCAACTAGGCCATTAAGAAGCACTTTTGAACGTAAAATTTTTTAATTTAAAAGTAACAATTGATTCTACCGTTCATTCGAAAAACCAGCTTATTATGGAGAAAACGGACAAGAAACTCCACACTTACCCTCTTACTAATAAACGTGGTATAAAGTTATACCAAGTATAAACCTATTAAAATGTATGGTTATTCCTTTGTTATACCTGGTATAACTTTATACCGCGTTTATTAGTAAGAGGGTTAATCAATAAAAAAAGTATTTAACAACATTTTCCTACATGCATAAATGCATATACGTGAGGACGATGCGTCCAGCACTACTATACTACGTATATGTATAAAGTATTACAAGCACTAACAGATATATTAATTCATTTGATATTTAGGAACATGGTTCTCACATACTTACAAATATTGCAAACATAGGTAAAATACCTAATTCAACAACAACGGAACAGTGTGCGAGTCAATTTCTTGAACAAAAAAGAGAAGTTAAAAATAGAATAAAGTATTACTATAATTATAATATAAATTAGCCAGTTTGATTTTGTCTACACGGAAGATTGCCCTATGGAGCAGGGCCAGCATGTTTCCAAGCATTATTATTTTGAATATAATCATCTAATTTGTAATACGATTGTTTACAAAGTGTTCTTTTAACAAAAGTTTTAAAATCTCTTGCAAGTTTTGATTACAGACAAGTGACAGGTGAAAATAAATAAAAGCTTGTCTCACACATTATTATATGTGATTCTAGTTGTCAATAAACAAAGGTAGATTGTTATGGGGAAGAATGGATTCATTTCCTTCTGAAACAAAATAACCAATCAATCTGCAATCAATTTCCTAACTATGTTGGAGAAGGCTTCCAGTCTAACCAGATTAACCACCAATTTCTCAACACTATGTATATCAATCAATTCAATTATTAATCTAATATTACTAATGTTTAAGTATGTCTATATATTCAGTTTATTATTTTGAGTATATATGTTATAATTATATACATAGTATTTATAGTTTATATATATTTTTGCGTAACCCTTATTCGTTTTAACTGTCAATATTGCACCTACCACTAGTTGTCTCTGCATCACCCAAAGGACGACTGGTAGAAAATGCCTAAGGGATTAAGTCCGCCTCTGTACATTTGTGTGCTTGAAGTATTAAAATAAATAAATATCGGGCTGTTAACGTAATCTACGAATAATCGCCGGCTATCTGCTGTGATGAGCAGTGGTGGCCCAGTGGTATCGGCCGCGACTTACAAGTTGTAGGTCGTGGGTTAGAGCCCAGGCAGGCGCTTTACTTTGTGTAAATTATTTCATCACCACTGCTCTCAAAACGGTGAAGGAAAACATCGTGAGGAAACCGGCATGTCCTAGAACCAATAATTCGAAGACATGTGACATCCACCAACCCGCACTGGGCCCGCATGGTGGATAACGGCCCATTCCCTCTCACAGAGAGGAGGCCTGTGTCCAAGCAGTGGGAACATTAATAGGCTGATGATGTGATGTGATCTGCTGTGATTGGCTGTCGAAAATTCATTGAACCAATCACATCAGATAACGCGTGCTTGACAATTTGTCACATTAATTCTGCGATAATTTAGAGCTGAGAAACCAATCCTCTTCTATGTACCAGTATTTTATATGGAGTGACTGCCCATCTGGCCTCCACAACTCACGAGACTCCCGAGGCATTTCGGTGTGTAAAGATGGTCACCCATCCACGTACCGACCTCGGCAAGCGTTGCTTCACCTTGAAGATCGACATGTGCGGCTGTTATTATTAAATAAATTTGCAATTCCCTCCTTTTTTTATGCCAGAAAGGGTCTGAATGAAATTTGATACATAAATATAGTTTATAATCTGGTATACGTGGGCTATATCCCGGTATAATGTTCCCTTGGGATGAAAAAACAAACTTTTAACGCGGGTGAAGCCGCTGGTAGTAGCTAGTACAGACTGAATATAAGTGGCCCTTCTCCTGCCAGGTGGCACTCCGCCAAGCTGGCTACAGCGAAGCCGGCATCAGCGAGATCGGCGCGGCGCTGGCGCTGCTGGTGAAGCACGGCGTGCTGGGGCTGGCGCTACCCGCCGCGCTGCCCGCGCCGCAGCTGTCGGCCGCCTACTTCCCGCTGCCGGCGCAGGAGTCGTCCGCCGTGTTCGGGCCTATCGGGCAGGTCCCGCTCGGTATGTACTCAGGTTCGGACACTCTTAGTATCTATGTAGACTAATTATATCTAAGTTTAGGGATGAGGCTTGTTTCAGGCACCACTTAGCACGAAGCGTTTTCTGTATTGAGGATTCGGCCAGTCCGAAAGATGCAGCTGTCGACCCAAAGCGTAGATCTCTATGAGAATTCATTCCTTGTATTTTTGTGTCAATGACATAAATAGGTTCAAATTAAATTAGCTAGCGAAACGCCGCAGATTTGATGGCTATCGATATCTAAAGACGTGAAACCAAAAAAAAACAAAACGTATAATGTCAAGTTGAACTAGGCCAGCAGCCGCGTGCCGACTGTACTTACTTGAAATTATGAGTTATTTTTTTTGTTTGTCTCACCGTGATATAATATCGTCGCTTTCACATCTGCGAAGTTAACTTAATTAGTTTGTATATTTCGTCCAAACAGTAGGTGGCGACTCGGCCCACGCAGTCGTTCGCCTCATTCGACAGATGGCGCTTCTTAACGCAGAGTCTAACTGACTAAATCTTTCACCAGGATTCGTAAACTCAAGTAAATAAAAAAACTAAATAAAAGCTAGTAAAATAGAAAATATTTCAAATTTTCTAAAGTCGTGCTCTGAAATAAGCCTCAGACCTCGTTCGCGGTACCTCGAGCTAACATGCCAACGGCGTACACATCAAATAAAAACGCTGTTATGTCGTGCTACACGACTTGAATCTGAAAAACTTTTTAAGCCTCTTTAAATAGAATTTAACAACAAAATAAATAATAAAATCTTTCCAACTCTTTTTATAACCCTCCTCTGAACCAAATATACTAAAACTTCCTCCAAAAAAAAAAATATAATTACTAAAAGTAAAAATCCTTTGTTATTGTAATGTAAATAAAACACAGTTCCTAATTAGAGCAAACATAATAAAACTATATAATCTGGCATTTAGTTGGCACCCGAACAATATGTTATACAATGTAATATTACAATTTATGATGTATCTTGATAAGACCAGTAATTATGTAAAGTAATTACTATAATACTAGCTAATTAGATCAGTCTAACTAGACCTTGAATTTAACCGCGTGTTTACGGCAAACAATCATTTTGAACTGTGCTTTGTTACTGGTTTTAGCAATTAATTTATATTCTGTGGAGAATATTTTTAAAAGTTTTTAATTAATTATATCAAATTGAGTAACATCCTAAGGGTCGATTTCACCAATCAAATTAATCGCGATTAGTTCAACTTAAGTTAGTTTATGCAAATACAGCGTTCTGATTGGTTGAGACCGCTGAGAAACTACCAATCAGAATCAGAATGCTAAGCCCTAAGTCCTAAATATAGGGTGTAACGAAAAGTTATTATTTCAAAAACAGCTTTTGCTCATGCAAATGAACAACTACTAGCATTGCTTCAAGAAAATCATAGGCAATGCCCAATAAAATAAAATTGGTTTTTCTATACAAAGTTGTCGTTAGCTGAGCAAAATTTGTATGGCAGATAAAATTTATTTTTGAGAATTGACTTTGAATTCCTTGAAGTTAGTTGTTCATTTACATGGGCGGAAGCAGTTTTTAAAATATGATCACACTTTTTGATGATTTCTAAATAAATATTCTCAACAGAAAACTTGAAAAATATGACATTTGATTTTGAACATAATAATGATAGAAATATACTGAAATCTGATCATTCTCATTTTCACCCAAAATGACTAAATGGCCAAAATTTCATTATATCTCTACCCAAAATTCCTCTTTGAACATTTTGAACAGTATAGTTGAACCAAACTTTTCCAAAATTGATTGTGCCCGGGCCGGCGCAAGCCCGGCTAGCGCGGGATGGACCACGACGTGTGACGTCACCGCCTGTGGTACCATACCTCACACATCGCTTCCAAATTCTAAATTTCACTACGCTTGTCATTGTCTTGGTATCTGATTGGCTATCTTGACTACAATAACTTTCAATTATGCTTATGTTCTCACTCTGCCGTGTTTTATTTCAAATGAGAAGTTTTATTTTTTGTTATCATTGTTCCAAAACGAATCAAAAAGGGTTATTTAGACTGAACCTATTGATTGAGCGCAATACAACTGCATGTGATCCAAATGAATAAAGTGTCCGCATCCCGGCTGCGGGCTGACGCTTGCGCAAGCGCAACAAGACCCGGAGCGTAGGAGTCTAATACGCAGACGTTTTTCAGGTGTGGATGTGATTTCAGATTACACACAGCAAATGATGTGGGCCTATAAGTGTTACCAAAAAGACTAAAACATATCAGGCATCTTGTAAAATCCAGTGGGGCGTGATGTAATGACTTTTGAAACGAAACACGGTTTATTACTAAGAAAAGACTATGTATACTATATCGTTAATTGCATGCTTAGATACTTTTTATGGTGTTTCAAGTGTTGTATTGCTGATCCAAATAACACAATTGGCTTACAGTTTTATTTTTTGTTTATTTAATATCTCTATCTGAAGTTTTTCCAAATTCTCTTGACCATCGCTTTTCCATACCATTCTATCGGCAATACATAACATGAACTTGTGTTATGGACGGACGTTATATTCAAATTGTTGACCTGAAATCCATGACTAAATTAAACTAAAGAATGGATACCAAATTGTGTACATTTAGACTGCAAAAATAGAAATAAAATTATTTTCACATTGTGACTGTTCAGTAACAGTGGATTTTGGATATGAATGCAGACTGCATCTTTCACTAGTACACTAAACTTTAAGCAGTGTATTGGCACTTGCCACACCAAGTCCGTTCCATGACACAAATAATAGAAAGAACAACTTTAGAGTAAAATGTTCTAAATTAGAACAACGTTCTGTAAACTGAAATGTATTTATTTAAATTACTTTCTGTAAAAAAAAGCAATAATACAACTTTATATAACTTTTTATTTGAATAGTTTTGTCTAGATCTAGCGAAATTGTAAGAAAAAAAAACAAATGTAAGTAAAGTTAAGTTTTTTCTATGAAACACCAGAAAATACGGTTGTCGGTTAAAGTTGTTCTTTTGTGTTGTATCATGTATCTTCTCCGCGACAGCGCCACACCGCCCACCGCCCGCGCCGCACCGCGCTACGTGCTATGTTAGCTGTCACGACACTCCTGATGCATGACAGTACACTATACGTAGCATCATTTACTCACTATTCTTAGAAATGTTATATTTCAGCGTGTACATACATGTAAATGAAAAGTTACAAACATAATTTTTCAATACAGTTGTTAAACATGACGTACTTTCAGAGGCTATAATTATGATTCGAAAGTTAAATCTTACGCATAGGCATCTTTCTGTTACGCGGTCGTGACTTTTGTTTACGAGCTCGATCATTATGTTTGCAGTTTAGTTTTAAATTTATAAGTCAATTTAAAAAAGTTTAGTAGCAAGGAGTTTTCAAACATAGAATAAAATGGGATAGATTTTCTAAGAGGAAAAATGAATGATTCCGTACGTTTTAGCATTGAATTCTCAAAAGTCTTATAAATGGTTGTTTAATATATTTAATTACCAGTTTTAATTTAATTATTTTCACATCAACATTTGTCAAAAATCGAATAGGCTGTATAGCTGTATAGGCTGATATCGTTGTAAAAAAATAAGTCCAGTTGCAAAAACGCACCATAAGTCAATTTAAAAAAGTTTAGTAGCAAGGAGTTTTCATACATAGAATAAAATGGGATACGATTTAATACGAGGAAAAATGAATGATTCCGTACGTTTTAGCATTGAATTCACAATATTTTTTTTTAAAGTTGTTTAATATGTTTAATTAACAGTTTTAAGTTAATTATTTTCACATTAACGTTTGTCAAAAATATAATAGGCTGTATAGGCTGTTTTCTTTGTAAAAAAATATGTCCAGTTGCAAAAACGCGCCATAATGAAAATTTTATTTTTTGTGAATAAACAAATCTAATTCTTTGATTTGTTTTTACTGTTTCTCACAACTGTATTGAAAAACGTCGTGTGATACACGGGTGTGTAGGTTATTGCAAACTCGTGTCATTAAAAACCCTCGCCTTCGGCTCGGGCTTGTTAATGTCAGCTCGTTTGCAATAACCTACTTCCCACCCTTGTATCACAATGTACTATTACTTTCTCCTTTAGAAGTGCACGTGCATCTTTGTACATTTTTGCACTATTGGCTTTTGTATATTTTGTGTCTAAGTAATATTTAGCCGAGATCGAGCCATCTTGTCGTCGTCAAATACAATGACGAATTTTTTCAAGATTTATTTGTTATCCAAAATTTTTTTTATTTAAAAAAGAAAATTTTAGATCTCCATAATCCTAAGAGCCCATTTGGTTCTTTACTCGAGCAAATATTTTTATTGTTTATTCTACTTTAATTGATAAAGCACGCTGAAATATTCATATTTCAAATATATTTCGAGTAAAATTTAATTTGGTAAAGTAAATCACAGTCGGTAGAGCAACACTTTAGAAACACGTTTGTCAAAGAGAAGCCATAGTTGTCGCGTATTGAACCGTAGTTAGGTAAGGTTAGGTTAGGTTAGACTAGCACGTGCGGTGGATGTGCGGCGGCGCTGCGCGGCGCTAGCTGCTGACGCTAACACGTGACTCTGTCCGCAACAGCGCGAAACGTTCTAATGTAAGGTCGCTGGCTCGCGCCGGGCCGGAGGTGACGATGACGCGATGACGCGGTGACGCGGACACGCGATGACGCGGTGCTGACGTATGACGCTCGCAGGCGGCGCGCGCGGTGGCTCCTTAGAGCGTTTCGCGGAGGTTGCATTCGAGGCGCTTCGCCCCCCAGCCGTGGCGCCCATCTCGCTGTCGGCCGGCGTGGGCGGCGTGGGAGGCGTGGGCGGCGTGGCCGGCTTCCCCTCGGCCTCGCTGCTGCCGCTGTCCAAGAGCCCCACGCCCGCCGACGCGGGCGCCAAGGACTCCAAGAATGTGGAGATCGCTGAGGTCATCGTCGGGGCTATACTAGGTTAGTATACCACATTTATACCGATAGATACCCCTCACCACTGTGAAGTTTTGCCAAGTAATTGACCCAGTATTTTAAAAATATTGTGAATATATTTTTGCCTTCTCTGAATTGACAACTTAAGATCACAAGTGACAGTCCGAGCCGACATTCCCACATCTCTCTTTCCAATTCTCAATTTACTACCTTGGCATACGCCAAGGTAGTAAATTCTGTATTCAGTTTAGTCCACGTTCTGGTAGAGCAACCCAATTTGAAAAAAGCAAAAGCGTCTTGTGTCCATTGCTGAGCTGTGTGTTATCGCACGTTGCAGGCCCCGGCGGGCGCAGCCTGGTGGAGATCCAGCAGATGTCGGGCGCCAACATCCAGATCTCCAAGAAGGGCACGTTCGCGCCGGGCACGCGCAACCGCATCGTCACCATCACGGGCACGCCCACCGCCATCTCCAACGCGCAGTACCTCATCGAGCAGAAGATCCAGGAGGAGGAGCTGAAGCGCACGCGCCACAACGCCATCTCCGGCCTCATGCAGTAACACACCGGTGGCCCCGGTACGCACCAGCTCCACCCGCTCCACCAGCTCCACGAGTACCGCCTCTATTTCGTTGTAGCGTAGTTTCTAGTTCTAGTCAAACACTGTTGGATCACAGACGCTGCCTGCGCCGTCGCCGCACTCCGCCCGCCGCACTCCGCACTCCGGCGCGACTTACCTGACTCTAGTTAAGAAGTTTTGTTTTGTTTTATCTGACGGAGGATATAATTTATGCAGCTCTCGATATGTGTCGCGCTCAGACGCGTCGGCTCGGCCTGGGCGGCGACACATATCGACACATAGTTACCTATTTACAATAATACAATTTATGTATATTGATTTTATGCATGTAACATAGTGTTGACGTGGCGGGGATATGCCCTCGCTCACTGGTGGCTCAGAGCTCTGTCGAGCCGACTGCTGCAGTCCTCACGCCACACTGGAATGCAATAATACTAAAGTACAATGACACTAGTGAGTACGCCCGGCGTAGCTCCCCGCCACACTATATTTTACGTTCTTATCGTGATGACAAGTAATTATTTTGTTCTGCCTAGCAGACGGTTATTGTTGATTAAGATATAATAATAAAATATTGTGATATCTCCTATCACGGAAATTCCTATTCCATACACAAATATTATTTTTGTATATTATTCACCACAGCATACATTTTTTTTATTTACAAAGTTGATTTCATTGTAAATGTTACCATTGATAAGTTATTTTTCTTTAGTTTATTAGGATTAGTGATGTGGTTATTTGATAAATCTATCGACATAGTTACGTCTCGCTGGGAGACGTTTTCGATATCCTTCGCAACACTACGTGAGTTTAGGAGCTAAATCCTACCAAAGTTGTTTTATTTACTGACATATTATATGACAAGCATCGACTTGAGTACGGCCCTTATACTGTAGATTCGAACTTGACAAGCCAGAGTGTGGTGCTGTAGAAGAATTTGTTTGATTTTGAACCTAAAATAACATGCTTATGATTAGTTCATCATCAGACGTACCCTATTCTGGCTTGTTCAGATTTGAGTGAATCCAAATAAAGCTGGGATGCCTGTTCTTGCAATAGAGTTTCGTGTTATTCGAATAATTCCCAAACAAGTTGAGGGTAGTCGTCAAGCCGATGTGCACAAGTACAAGATCGAACGTTTCACCGCACGCCGTTTCACTTCACTTAGTTCAAGTGTCACCCTTGTTTCATATCTTCTTCTTTAGAGTTTTTCATTCCTGATTTTCTCTCGGTAAAGATCTTTATTTTTTTATACGTTTTATAAACAAAATAATCTAATCGTTTTAATATTTTTTTTTCGTTATTAGGAAAGTTTCATAGCTGTTCATTTGTCGTCGGTCTAAATTTGTCTTACGATATAAGTACAATTTAAATAATAATAAAAATGCATGTCCAGAATAGTAGATGAAAAATAATAAGAAAATATTTTAAACATTTTAAAAGCAGATTTCTATATATCGAGATGACAATATAAATGATATATTCTTATTCACAGTTACTATAATATGATTGAATATTTTATTTTTTGCGCCGTCGTTTAACCAAGACGTTCTTTTAGTGTCTGTTAGTGTCCGCACGCCGACGACTTTTAGTCGTATAACTCAGTCGCATCAGCGTCGTGTGATTCCTGTGATCGCGCAGAAGCTGATCGACTAATAGTTGTTTAATAAATAAAACATTAATGATACTTTTCGATTAACTTTGTTTATTCTAGAAGTCGTTTGCGTGCGCCGTACGTTAGATTTACATAATATTATAAACTGTGATTGTTTTCGTCGACATTGTCAAGGTACTACGTGTCAGTCTCCACTTAGTGTAGAAGTCGTTCGGTACTTCGCCGGAAGGTAGTTATAAGTTGTGTTCGTTTACCTCAGAAGTGCCATCGTTACAGGATTAGTGAGGTGAGCCTCTTCACATCTTCAGTGATCATACAGACGCGGTGCGTTACGTTTGATTGTGACTCGTCACAGCGGGGACCCTTGATTTAATATAGTAGCTTTCACGAACATCTCAAGCTAATCGACAGTTGACAATCAAAAGTAACAACTACCCGCAATAAAAGTGTTTTCGTGTACATCTCCGGCCCCGCGTTGGGCGCCAACGCGCTGACGGTTACAAGTACACGCAGATACTAATGGGTGATAACTTACTACGAAGGCGGTGACTACTATCAAATGTGAATTAACGTATTAAGTACAAAAGAAAACGTAATCATAATAAAAATATAATAATTCGAAATCGGCTTAATGATGAAAGTTAATGTACGATAGTGTTTAAGAAATCGGAATTGAGAGACAGTTTCTCAGCTAATTCATTCACAATTACGCTATTATAAATAATAAAAGGAATATAAATATTTTTAACTAATTAATTATTAGGGAAGTGAGCACGCTCGATTCGCCATAACTTCGTACTTCCGTGAAAAGTGAAATAATAGTTATTATAACGTTGTTGTAAGTTTTCTCCGAGCGAGGCGCCGCCCGTGCGCGCGGCCGCGTACGACTACCCACACAGCAATACTGTCCGCGTACGCGTACCCGCCCCCACGTTACCGCAGTACGCGAGCCGCGCTCGCAGCGGGCGGACGCGTCGCTGTCCAACGACATCTCGATGATACAAGTTGTGGATATTGTTAACTGATCTATTACATATATACGTGTGTTATGTAGTTAACATTGCGCAGTGTAGTGTGGCATTACAGTAGCTAGTTAATATATATTCAATCTTTAAAGTGTTTAGGTAACGCTGTTGGATAAATTTCCGGTGTTTTTCGATTTTTTCTCATCTAAACTATGTATATTGGGGGTAGGTACAGATATCGTCTTGTGTCAATTAATAAAAATGTCAGTTTGTGCGTTCGCGGTGGCTAAAGTATGGAAATAAGTTAGGAACTGAATGGATACTTCGAAGTAAAAGGAAACGTACGTTTCAGACTATGCTTAAGAATATAATCGAGTAGAAAATGATTAAGGAACTGATTTTTATGGGACGGATTGTGAATTGTTGGTGTGTTTAGGTAGGAATGGTAGTGATACGGGATGGACATGGCTCACATGGCCACCTGCGAGTAGTGGAGTAGTGATGGGTGGTGTGTGCCGAGTTAGTGATCGCGAACACACAAGCCACGGCCGTGTCGGCCGCAGCCTGAACGCGTATCGCCTGTCACGTCGATTTAACAAGCTCAATTTTATCGGAACTAAATCTCGATTAGTCGGTACGTATAAGTCAAATGCGTCAATTAAACGAAATGTACGGTTTCCAAAGAAAGATATATAATTTCACGGTTCGGGCGAGCTCTGGGGGTAGACATAGTTTCCGTCTCGTTTCTTCACTTTCTCTCTCTCTTTCTAAGTTCTTGCCTCTATTGTTGCTCGGGGCGATGTCGCCGTGTGTCGGACGCATTCCAGCTAGAGTTAATTGTTTCTCGTAGAGGGCGGTAGTGTGCGAGTGTCGCTCCACAACACTTACTTTCTTTCTTTTCATGTTTCGAAGGCAGTAGACACTCACAGAGAGACAGTCGCTGTCCTCACATGTAATAATTTAGTTTGTGTCCTCGAAAGCGCGTCTCTGCCGACACATCACGGCCGCCGCCCCGACTCTATGATAGTTATCAATGGATTTCTCGTTAGTTATAATTAACATATTTAAAAATCAATATAATGGGTATAATTAGATAATTTTTAAACTAAAATTACTGGGAAAATGTTAATGTTGTTATACTGAAGTTGTTACAATATTTGAGAGTATATTAACGTGAATACAAAATAATAATTTTAGTGCGGTAACCATTATCTGGATAGTTTATCGCGTGGAAGATAATAAATAGTGCAACGTCGTCCCGAATACTTGTAATAGTGCATGGTCGCTCTGCGGCCGCGTCCACCGCTCCGGATGTTCTGTGATACTGAGTGCACGCATCACTCGCACGCTTGTAGCCGCACGCCCGCACGCCCGCACGCCCGCACCCGCACCCGCACGCCCACACGGACGCAAGTCTGGTACAGGTTGTGTCATTATGTAGAGCTCAGTTCCGTACTCGTCGCGTAGATGCTCCGCGGGCGTCGACACCGGACAGTCAGACCCCGCACCGCACCCGAGTACCACTCCCGCACTCTAACGTCTTAAGTAATGCTGTTACGATTAAGGAATTTCAATGTTGTAGGATAAGGTAGCTAGTTGTCATTCTTCATTGTACGGATCTATCGGAGAGGTTCAGTCGGCCGCCGGCGCCTGCGCGGTGCCGGCGCCGCGCATCTCATCCTCCCATTTTAATTTTAATAGCTAAATGTTGTTGAATTTGTTGATAGAGTGGTTTATTGTAATTACTATAGGTAGTTTAGTGGGTATACACGCGAAGGTGGCAGCCGTTGGGTGCGCTAGGCTAGACTAAGGTTCGATACTGTGTTTAGGAAAATGGCTGTGCGTTCAAGTCGAACTCAACATTAAGACATCACCATACGCTTGTTTCTGATGGGCGCGGATCGCACACGACGCCGCGCATGCGCTGGCCGGCAGACGGTCAGCAGCCGGTCAGACGGTCAGCAGCCGGTCAGACGGTCAGACTCGCCGCTCGGCCGGCTCTCGGCGCGCGCTCCACGAGCTATCTGTATATAAGTGCATAACATTTTTCATTTACGTTATTCTCCTTGCTCATTGTCATCAATTTATTAAAGACTGAGGAATCAACTCGCGCATATTGACATCGTCACGAACGCGTCCCAAACGGTAGGGATTAATTGTAATATATAATTGTTTATTAATCATTAAAATAAAAATTTCGCTCGGTTTCATGTGGGCTCGTCCAGGCGTCGCCAGGGCGTAGTCGTGTGCGATTCCCGCAGTACACTCGCGGTGTTTAACGTTTTGATTGTTACACGTCAGTTTTATTGTTAACGCCCAAGTTGAAGATTTCCATTAGTTGGCCGCTGCTGCGAGTGTACGGTGTGAGCGGCGACGCGGCGCCGCGCGTGCACGCGCGTGTCCCGCCCGTGGCACGCTCGCTACTCGGCCCACTGTAGTCCCTGTGCCTCTGCCACACTCAGTAGTCAGTAGCAGTACCGAGTGCGAGCCAGTCGCGCGCGGCCGCCGCGCCGGCGCGCGCGTACCGGCCTCTCGGCCTCTCGAGCGCCGATCAGTCGTTGTCTCATCAACCTTTACACATGTTGAGATTGATATGTTATACTAATTCTATTGAATTATAACTTGTTGCGTATTATAAGTATGTATAGAGCGAGCTCCGGCTCCGTACGTTATGTGTAAATGTCATACGTTGATAACATTTGTTGCTGTACAGTTCAGTGATGGAATTTTTATTTTTTATTATTAATATTTTTGTTAACTTGGTTTACGATAAACGGGTCTGCAATGTTATGTAACGAGAATATAATTTTTAATTAAGTTTGAATTTAAAAAAAAACAATGTTGAATAATAAATATGTTTTGAATTAAAAATTCACTATATTTTAGTCAATGTTTATTATTGTTTAGTTAGTTGTACTGTCAGATTGATTTTCTAATGAAGTGTTATTTTGCAATGTTGTAAATGATAAGAGGTAAAAATGGAAGGTTACAATGTCTTAGTGTTTAAAAGCTCGAAACCAATTGAAAGGTACCTTGAACATTGTCTATATTATATTAACATTAATAAATGCAAAAACTAAATGTGTCTTTTTCATTTACTATCCTCCATAGACCATATCCTACGTTCGACCGAAATGCAGTTATTTGTCGTGAGACAGTGTTACTCGAGATACTGACACTTCTTGGTACAAAAGCCAGTTCCTTTCAATATCTGCAATTAGGTACCCAACAAAGAATTGGCCGAGAACTTCAGCATTCTTAGCATAAGCAATACATTAATTGAACATACGTCCCGTTTTGAACGGGTCCATTTTTCCGCAACTTCATCTCAGTGCCCCCGAGGAAAGCTTCGGAACGCCGAGTTTGCCTGTTTTCAGTTTTAGAAGGGTCAGTAGCGTATACAGCCATAGGCGGTGCCGGTGTAAGGCACCCGTGATAATATGCCAAATCTTCCTGAAATATTCCAGAATCTAGACAATGCCCCTTTTTGAAAATGGGCACGTTAGCTATCCATACACTAATATAATAGAAGCGAAAGTTTGTGAGTGTGTTTGTTACTTCTTCACGCTAGAACGGCTGAACGGGTCTGGATGAAATTTGGCACAAAGATAGATTATAACCATAGCACATAAGATTTTTATCCCGGGCATATGTTCCTCGGGATAATTTTCGACAAACACACGGGCGAATCCGCTGGCAGAAGCTAGTTAACTCTGTTTGTTACATTTTCACGCTTAAAACTGCTGAACCGTTTGATGTCCTGGGAAGGACATAGGATATTATTATGCCGGATATCATCTTTGATCCTTTGCAATGTAATTTCTCTAGGCGTGGAGTGTAAAAATTGGCAATTCAAAGTACCTACTAATGATAAGCACACGAGGTCGCGGACAAAAGCTACCATATAAGGCTGAACTTATTGGTCGTTGTTGTGTTTAATAAAACAAATGCGAATCGGACTCTTGCACGAAGGGTTCCGTACCATTATCGCAAATAAGTCACGTTTTTATATGGGAGCCCCACTTAAAAAAATATATTATTCTGTTTTTAGTATTTTTTGTTATAGCGGCAACAGAAATACATCATCTGTGAAAATTTCATGAGATACATCCTGGTGACAGACGGATCGTGGAAAGTCAAAGTCAAATATATTTATTTCAATTAGGCCAGTAAGCGGTACTTTGAACGTCATACATATTATATGAATTAAAATTTACAAGTAATAAAAATTGATTCTACCTTGCATTCGGAAAAGTAGCTTGTTATGGGGAAGAACGCACAAGAAACTCCATACTTACTCTTTTGGTGTTTTACAATATTTACATAAGTACATACATTAATAAATTCATATATGTGAGGACGATGCGCCCAAAAATAGCACTATACTACGTACAGGTATAAAGTAATAAAAGCATTAACAGGTAAATTGATTAAATTGATAAATAGGAACAATGGTTCTCACATACTTACAAATATTGCAAACATAGGTAAAATACCTAGGTAATTCAACAACAGCGGAACAGTGTGTGAGTCAATTTCTAAAAAAAATAAGAAAATTAATACAATAAGTATGAATAGGAATATAAATTAGCAAT
Organism: Orthosia incerta; assembly: GCA_948252205.1. Lineage (NCBI taxonomy): Eukaryota > Metazoa > Arthropoda > Insecta > Lepidoptera > Noctuidae > Orthosia > Orthosia incerta. The sequence goes on along the minus strand of OX411747.1, from coordinate 32,084,391 downwards.
TTGATTTTATCTACACTAAAGATTTCTAGCCATAGGGCTAGAAAGCCATGGGGCTATGGAGCAGGACCAGCATGTTTCCAAGTATTCTTATCTTGAATATAATCATTTAGTTTGTAATATGCTTGTTTACAAAGTGTGCTTTTAACTAAAGTTTTAAATTTACTTTAATTTAGTTTTATATATCACAAGGTATTTTGTTATAGAATTTAACACAGTACCCCATGAAAGATGAGTGTACTTTAGCTAGTCTATAAGATGGTTGATCTAAGTAATAGGGTGTGGAGTCTTAGTAATAGTATTCTGTTTTTACCCTTTGGGTACGGAACCCTAAAAAGTAGCTCAAGACAATGACCTGGTTTGTTTCATCAAAGGGGGTTCTTGGCGCCAAGCTATGGATGAGGGAGGCCTGAGAACATACAGGCTGGAAAACTCAACTGGGAATCGAACCGAGTTCTTTGGAAGAGTATAATTTTGATTGTTTGAAAATGTTGTATATTTAGCTACAGCAACGCCATCCACTGACGCAGTCATCAGTTCCTAAAATGTACAGGTGACAGGATATGCGGGAAAGGTGGGCCATGGGCTGCGGAGAGATGCCGCAGACACTGACGATCGGTACCTGGTATCTGAGAACCAATAACTGAGGAGTTTCTCTGTACTGCGGCAGACTTAAGTCCGATTGTCCAGGTCGGCCACGGTAAGGCAACCCAGAAACTGAAACGGTTTACCAAAAGTCGATTGGTCCCATGAACTGTTGATCAACATTATCTGTTCTGTGTGTTTTCATCCAAAGGACTTTTCACCACGAATGTTTCGCTAACATAAAACTGTACGTCAGTGAATGCTAAGGCGATTATCACACTGCCACGCAAAACGCTGCATGTCGCGTGAAAACGCACCTACGCGCGTATTTGCGTGCGTTTTTTGTACAGAAAAAACGCTAGTACGCGCGTAGGTGCGTTTTCACGCAACATTCTGCGTGGCAGTGTTAGCCGCCTTAACCAACAATGTTTTGACCAATAATTTTTCACCCAAAGAACAATTGGCCAACAGGCACAAGGACAGGTGAAAGTAAATAAATGTATGTAAAAATAACTTAAAAATATGATATTTTTAAATACCTACAAAGTTAACAAATAATTAAATAATTCTCAATAGATACTAGTCCGCTAATAATTATTATTCAGCCATCTTGGGTGATCCGCCATATTGGATTTAGAATGACGTCACTTAGCTATCTATGCTTTGTCATCCAAAAAAGGGTGTACCTATGTAAAATTTCATCTTAATCGGTTGAGGATAACTGCTTTATTATTATTTCAGTTGTAAGATAGGTAGTCCGTGTCAAACGGAGAGCATTTTATCACCACTGCTCTCAAAAACGGTGAAAGAAAACATCTTGAGGGAACCGGCATGTCCTAGAACCAAAAATTCGAAGACATGTGACATCCACCAACCCGCACTGGGCCCGCGTGGTGGATTATGGCCCATCCCCGCTCACAGAGATGAGACCTGTGTCCCAGCAGTGGGTAGGCTGATGATGTGATGTGAAGATTTGACACGAAGACTCATACATACATTGCAATTTTGTAAAAAAAACACACATACATACATTTTGCATTGAATCTTTTTTATTGACATGTCTATACACACCGTTGAAAAATCTCTCAGGTATACTGGTTTCCTTCGCCGTTTTTAGCAAGTGATAATTAATTTATAATACGCACATAAATACCAAAAGATATTGGTGCGTACCAGGGTTCGAACCTAGGACCTGACATGGTAGTCCAACGGTCATACCCCTACCCCTTGGCGGCTATCACTGGTTCTGTAGACTCGTATATGCATTGAAAATTATTTGATAACTTTGTATGTAATAATATATTTAAAAGCCATAAAAAAAAATAAAAAATTTAACAATCTTTTATTTTACTTTCACCTGTCCCGATCTGTTGGCCAATTTTTATTTTGGGTGAATAGTTATTGGTCAAAACGTTATGTTATTTAAGCATTCACTGACGTAGTTATGCTGGCGAAACGTTCGTGGGTGAAAAAAAGGACCAATCGACTGTTGGTAAACCGTTTCAGTTACGGAAACCCAGGTGAAAAGGGTCCCATTCTGTGAAGTTTCTGAATAGTGTCTATATTTTCAGAAAATGGGTAAATATGTCCAACAAAATAAAATACACGTTGGTTATTATATCATTTTTTTATTATCAAAAATGTCACTTGGATACATACATAACATAAAGTTTACGATTAAATGAGATTTCGTACAAAAATACGAAGAAATGGACGGAATTCCTTAATCAGATCACACAATAATTAAGTAAAAAACCTAAATACACGATTAAATAAAATACTGTAAAATATGATAAAATAAATAGATCATGGTATATCAAAACTAGCTGCCAAGATTATAGGCATACTAACAAAATAGGTTTGGGTAATTATTTTAGACATTCTACTAGTGTAGATATAATAAAATTATGCCAATACATTTTATATACCTACTTATAAACTACTTACAAGTTTATTTTTTTGCATATACAGGCAGAGGCACGAGTGTATGAATTAAGTAGAGTCGTCAGCATACTATATACTTGGGTGAACCCGGCCCAACAAGAATAATTAATAACATTTTATATGTGAATGAAGCTCTTAAGAAGATTTTGATGATCTCCATCGCTTTGTCTGATCCATGTGATTGGTTTTTAAATCCATATTTTTTTTACTAAACTGTTTTTATATTGGCAGTGGACACAGTTAATTAAATAAATAATATTAATAAATACAATAGGATCTCTATCAGACTAATAAAAATTTCAATGAGATTCTTTCTTCAATTTCCCATAAATACCTTACACACCTTAACACATTGTTTTGAACTTAACACCGAAATGGTTTCGCAGATTTTCTTTTTCAGGGGAAGAGTTTATATATATGTTTATAAAAACAGATTACGAAGATACATTGCTTGACTTAGGTATATACAGATACACTTATTTTATCTTACTAATATAAACTACATAAAGTTATGTTTAAATTGTTTTCAAAACTACAGTGAACTGGCCGAAGAAAGTATGTCTAATCGAAGTCGCACGCAAAATTAAAAACATTAAAAAACACGCGAATCTTGTTGATAATCCATTCATTTATCGCTTAATTCGCCATGATTTTTACTAGCATTCACGCTAAACTATTAATTCGACCTAAAGAATTTGTTAAGCTTTCCACACAAAGCTTTTTGAGACATAAGTACTTAACATACAAACTTATTTCTTCACTACCCTCAATTTACGTAGGTTCCAACAGAGCTGTATCAACCGGGTATCCTTGCACATTAAAATTTCGTAGAAAGAGGAAAGGGGGGAGTTTATCAGTTGATGAAGCTATCCGTACCTACTTTTTAGATTCGTTCAGCTCACTGTAGTTTTTATAAGAGCTTTAAAATGTCCTAAAGCTTTCCAATTTGTTATCAGATCTAATGTAAAATTCTGAATTCATATTACAAGATTAATCCACCACAACTTGAGAAAGCTATACAAGCATTCCGAAATCCTGATGCTTCTCTTATACAATATTGAAGTCTTCCATACTAAAATAGTTTACTTATGACTAATATATTTATAAGTCTATTTTTACGAGAAAGGTAACATGTGTTCGAGGACAGTCACCTACCTAAGTATAGCGTCGACTACAATGTGCTATAATAACATCTACATACCTATTGTGGTACCTACTTGGTTAGTAAGCGCAAACTGACGAAGTATACTGTATGAAGTTATTAAATTAAAATATTATTCAATACTAATTGATATTCACCTTATAGAAAAGCTGCAAAAAAATAAAATCCTAGAAATGCATTCACTATAATCAGATCATTATAATAGGTGTTTCTCTGGGCCACAATATAATAGTTTTAACTACTAATTTGCCTAGCTTAGCTGCCGTTTTGTTTCAAGAGCTTTATAGAATCAGGCATTCACCGTGAGCCAATGCTTATTATAGGAGTCGTGAGCGCTCGACAGTGCGTGATCATTTGTTCCGCGTGACTACGCTACGACCACTAGTCGCTCATCATGAATATAGAAGAAACAATACTTAGTTATACATAAGAGGTCGAAAGGAATGTTTGTCAATTCCTTCATGGTAAAATATTGCGATTTTTATCTTAAATACCATTTCCGCTGACTTCGCCTCTAACATCCGAGTATCAAATATAACTCTTTGGATCCTAATAAAACTATATTTTGGTTAGTTTCCTAAATACTATGAGACGATTTCGTACTGCGGTACGTGCGGCTCGAAATCGAAACCATTGTAGTGAGTAAAGCTTAGACTCCTGCAGCCCGGCGCTTCGGCGAATGGCTTCAGCTCCTGAGCCAGGCTGGGGAAGGCTGGTCTCTCGTCGGGGTCCACCTGCCAGCACTGCAGGCACAGCTGAAAGAGCTCGTCGCCCACGTACGAGGGCTGCGACGGTCGCATGCCCCGCAGTATGCGCGCTGCGACGTCCTTGTTAGCGCTATGGAAGTAAGGAGTGGCGCCGATCGTCAGCCCCTCCCACATGAGAATACCGAACGACCAAACATCAGCCTTAGGGTTGAACCTCGTCTGTCGCAACATCTCGTGGGATGTCCATCTGGTGTAGTCCGGTGTTTCATGCAAGGGTCTCATGTGAGATAGCCCAAACCCGGACACTTTCGCGACGCCGTTCTCTGCGATTGCGATGTTACGACAACTGAGTCGTTTGTGTAAAATCTTCTTACTATGCAAGTATTCCATGCCTCGAGCTATATCAACAAAGTACTGAAGCAATCTGTTTTCAGGTAAAAGGCAGAATTTATTATTTTGAAGATCTCTGTGTCTGCCCTGAAGAAGCAAGTCCTTCAAGCTATGTTTAGTATCTTCTAGTACCACAAACAATGTTGTATTAGTTTCACAAAAGCCTATGAGTGAGATCACATTCTCATGTTCATTGGACTTGATGAGCTGGTCCAGCTCTTGCAGCATCTGCTTCTTGTCAGGTCTCTCCAGCTCCCTGTCGGCCACCACTTGCACGAGGCCAGGAGTCTGTGCCCCATGCTGTTGTACTTTCCCCCTTGTAAACTTGCCATAGCTACCAACACCAACTATGCAGGAGATATCTATGTCTATGAGGTTTCTTGGTATGTTCCATAACTTTCTTTTCAAGTTGCTGTAATAATCTACTCTTTCATCATCTTCTTGCATAAAACTTGAGTTCTCAATCTCCATGCATGGTTCGCTCATACTCAAAGGCATAGACTGGGAGCCTCTCTGTGATCGTACTATCTGTATCCTTTTCTTCAGGATGATGAGCAGCCCCACTCCAATCAGCAGCAGTACCACACTGATAGCTATGGCTGCTCCAAGTGCTATCACCATCGGGGAAGTTTCTTCAGGCTCATTAATATTTAAGATAATTTTCTTAGCTGATTCGGCATATCTGATTCTTTTCACAAAGTTCTTTTGACTAACAACTCCTAATGACACTTCTATGTCATTGGTCAATGGCAGTGGAGCATTGTAGAATCCATTGTAAGTATGTCTGTCTCCAATAATGAAGTCATTCTTAATATCATCAGGGTCTAACTCAGCAGTGATGTAGTAAGGGAGTCCATTATCAGTGGCATATGAGTAGTTGCCAAGGGTAGCAACGATAAACCCTTGCTGGTATAACTCTATAGAGACCACAATTCTGTACATAGTTACAGGTCCGTTCACATTCTTGGCTTCAGGGATGTGCACCACCATCCTGTCTCCTTTCCTATCCGTGATCTCTATGTCAGGAGGGCTGGGGTCCGGAGTTCCTATCACTGTTTCTACTATAGTAGTAATATTAGGCCCTTCAAAACCATTGTTGACTGCAACCACTCCAATCTGATACTTAGAACCTGGTTGCAGATTTAATAGTTCAGTATTAAAGGTTTTATTTGACACTCTCCATTCAAGATCAATGAGTACAGCATCAGTGTAGGTCTCAACAACAATGGCTCTTATTACATATTTAGATATGGATGAATATGCACTAGGAGCGGTCCAGCGCAACCTCACGGTTGTCTCAGTTATGTTAGTAATGTTGATGGATGCTGGCGGTCCAGGGGCGAATACATCGGTGTCGTACACACTAGCGGCGTTCTCTCCGCCGCACTTTTGACTGTCATTCTTAGGGCATAGAGTCCCACATTCTTCTGGAGGCAGTTGGAACTTTCCAGGCTCGTTCCCGCAGAAACACGTCGATTCGCTACCTAGGATAGCGTACTTGTAGTACACTTGCTCGCACGCCGACAAACAGACGTCCACGGATTGTCCAGTGTGAGTGTTGAGCACATTTTCGACCATCAGCTTGTAGCAGCCGATGTAGTCGCCTCGGTCGCCGCTGCAGCCCCACCAACACAACAATAACAACACAAATATGTAACCCTGTCTCTTCATTGTGTTCCAATGGGTAATTGACTCATTCAAGTCCACTTGACGTTTTGTAAACGCCCGAAAGTCAAATTCGTTGTTTTAGAATACCCGTTTTTGGGACTGGAAATTTACAGCTGTAGAATATTTATAGAACATGACGTACATCATTGTGTATTACTTGAACTTAATAATTATGTGAACTTACGATAAAATTGTACACAACACAATACACCGCGTTGCTTGTTGGTTCGTTCGTTATTATTTTGACAGATGCTAATAATTTGTGTTGCTAATGTTGCTATTACTTGATATTGAATTTTCATGATACAATTTGCTTGTTTTCTTTTAATTTTGTTCTAAAGATATTAGAATTAAATTACGATAATTTTAATTTTTAATATTTCTATAGAATTTGACCCGAATATTTTCTCATAAAAAATTCAGAATATTCGTTAAGTCGACATCGGCATTGCTTGCCATAAAAAAAAATAGAACAGAATAGAATTTTAGAAGATAAAACTCTGACTAGTATATAGTAGTTATCTGTGGATAAAACGTTTAGAATAAGACCGTCACAAGCATGAAGGTATAGATAAATGTCACAAGCACAGCTCACAAGCTTAAAACATAATTCACAGTCTGGTCCTCGCTAGAGTAAATATCTTCTGTTCTGTGGTCTGTGTGCTTATTCCAAAGACCTTATACGTATATCTTGTAAGAAGTATAAGGTCTTTGGCTTATTCAGAGTTTTTTAACGTACTCACTCGTGATAACGTAAACGATCTCTTTATGTCAAACAAAATGTTTACAAAAACCGGCCAAGTGCGAGTCGGATTCGCGCACGCAGAGTTCCGTACCATTATGGCACAACACGGCAAAAAAATCACTTAAATATTTATTTTTAGTATTTGTTGTTATAGCGGCAACAGAAATACATCATGTGTGAAAATTTCAACTGTCTGGCTATCACGGTTCATGAGATACAGCCTGGTGACAGACGGACAGACGGATCGTGGAGCCTTAGTAATAGGGTTCCGTTTTTACCCTTTGGGTACGGAACCCTTAAAACATTATCTTTTGAAGCAAGTCTGCCGTGGTCATTTTATTTATATTATTTCATTTGCAGTGTATCTTAGGTGCATGATTAATTTAAATGCATAGGTACTGGCCATACTATAATACTATTTTTATACAAAAAAATATATTTTGCGTTACACGTCGACCTGCGGAAGAGTTTATCTTGCGCCATGGACTGCGCGCACTCTACCATAGACTAATATACATAGAGATTCTAGTGCACTCTAATAGTGTTAAGGTGGAAACACATTATCAACACCCGATCCGACGCCACGCGACGCCACCCGACGCCTTCTGACGCGAACCGTGCACATATACAACATCCTACGTGATGCTACAACACGCTTCTCTAGTATAGGGTTGCCATCTATCCGACATTCCCCGGATTTGTGCTAGTTTAGATGGCGGGCGGGCGGGGTTTTATTTGTAGTCCGGGTCTTCAAATCACCAACAGCAATTTTTCACCGACTTCTCCGTCAATTGTTAACCGATTTTGAAAATTATTTTTTGTATGGAAGGTTATGTACCCGAATTGATCACATTTAAATTTGATGAAGATCTGATAAAGAAATTCGGAGGTATTCAACGGAACTCTTCAAAATATTACAGCAAATCACCCGGGAGTGCATGTCTATGTATTGTACATAAGCTTCTGCCAGCGGCATCGCCCATGTCAAAAGTGCTTTATCACCCAAGGGAACATTATACCGGGATAAAAAGTAGCCTGTGTACTATTCCTGGCTATAATCTATCTGTCAGCAAAATTTCATCTAGATCCGTTTAGCCGTTCTGGCGTTATTAAGTAACAAACATACATCCAAGAAGTAAGATTACTATAGAAATTGACCACTAACTGTGCCGTACCGTAATGTGTCACACAAAAAAGTAAAAAATTATTATTTTTACAATAAACGTATTCCCCTCCTTCGGCCGTCGGGTAAAAAATACAACCGACTACCATTTAAAAATTTGACTCAAATAAGTTAATGAATACTATTATAGCATAAACATAAAAATTACCATCACCGAGTTTGTACCCTAAAAATGACCGTGCTGATGGGCCGTCGGGTAAAAAATACAACCGACTTCCAATTAAAAATTTGACTAAAATAAGTTAATGATTTCTATTATAGCATAAACATAAAAATTACCCTCGCCGAGTTAGTACCCTACCCTAAAAATGACCCTGCTGATTTAACTTTACTCTAAATTAGGGTAAATTACCCTAAGTTGGCACCACTGCATATCATAGCTTTGTTTCTAGTATTATTTCTAATACTATGATCACGGTATTGGCCTGAAATCATATCATATAATCATGAGTACCGTTTTACTAATTCGATGAATTGTTCATCCGACATTTTAAATAAAAACATTAATAACGTCGGGTGGCGTGGCCCGACGCCACGCCACCAAACAAAGTAAGAGACAGGATATCAGAAACAGAGTTGGAACCCTTCATAATTTCTGTACGTAATGATGATACTGACAGTGATTTTTCATATGAAGGCATTGAATTTCTTGATTCTGATCTAAGTTCTGATAGTGACAAATAAATACCTACATTGAAATGCTTTTTCTTTTATTAATCCTTAACAATTTTTTTTATTAGAATTTCAAGTATCAAGAATTTTCAGCGTGCTACATCAGTGTGGACACCTGAAAGATTTTTGAATTTACCGCCTTTTTCATGGGACTAGACTCGCTTGACAGACTCTACTGTTAAATTTGGTATAACAATGGTCCTGCAGTGGGTTAGTACCTTTCGTTTCAATTCTATGTTAATTTCTTCTTCAACATTTTTTGAAGATGAAGCTGCTGCCACATTAACCTCTTATTTGGGTGATGGTACGTTCAGAAAAGCATAAAAAAAATAATAATAATGCATTATATTACACGATCCTGGGTCCTGTACCGCTGGTATATTTCTGTACCACCCGAAAACCAATACTGTCAGGCACCGGTAGTACGAAAATGTTGGGCATTTTTTGTGTAGTGGCATCCCTAAAAATTACCTGTCAAATAAGTCTAACTTTGGAAAATGGTACCGTAGGCCCACTCTGGCCCACTTATGTCTCGTTCTTCTTTACAAGCACGTTTGACTTGACCTTCAAGAAAACATCCCTGCCAGACTGCCAGCACTTTAAATAGTTCCGATTTTGTCCGCGCGCAGACTATTGCGCCGTGCGCGCGCACTAGAACTTCTACTTGTCTGGCTGCCAATCTATAAAATTGGTCTATGGCTGCCAAAGTCAGTGTCAAGTTTTGTTAGTGACGTCAACGTCAAACAAGCAAGTTTAAAATTTATAAACGTTAAACGGCCGAAAGCGGAACTGAAGGAATTTATTGTAATGTAAACAGTGTGAAAAACATTATATAAACGCATACAATTTACAAAAAATGTCTACCAGATCCGGGAAACGTAAGTTTTGTAAAATAGTATTATTAATAGTTCATGTAGTTTAAGTATATGAATCTGTATCAGACGCTTCAAAATAACTGAACTTTTCCGCGTATTTCAGGGATTCATACGTCTTTGCTTGAAGATGCAGCCACGACCGAGCAAGAGCGTGCTGTGAAGACTGAAAGAAAGACTCGGAGCAAGCGTGTGAAAGAGAATTTGGACGAACTAAGCGTCTCAATATTTAAAAACAAGAAACGTAACAATTACGTGAGTTACCCTACTGACGATGAACTACTCGGACATACAGCGACCAAAAAGGAGTATGAGACGAAACCAAGCAAAGAATTACGTAAAAATGCACTCAAAGAACATAATCTAGTTGGAAACAGTGACCAGTTAGAGTCCCAGGATGAAGTGAAAAGTCTTGTAAGAAAGTCGCGCCGTTTTAAGAAAATAGATGACGCTGAGGAGACTGAGAACCACGAAAATGTACCAGCTGAGGTTACAGAAGTCCCTAAGTCGAAGAAAAGTAAGAAAAAGAAGAAAGTTGAGGCAATTATTGACAATCCTCCTATTGAAGAAACACCTCCTTTAGACGAAGTACCTGCCAAAAAGTCTAAAAAGAAGAAGAAGAAAGGGAAAAAGACAAGTTCCATAACTGTTGAAGATGTTCCTCAAAATGATAATTCAAAAAATGCTGTATTGAATAGAAGTGACATGTCTGTTGACTCATTCCACAGCGCTGCAGGCAGCCCTCACAAAAATGCAAATACAGATACAGAACAAGCTGGAAAAGTTAATAACACAGTCAACAAAACTGAAGAAATAAACAAATCTAAAAAAAAATGTAACAATTCTTTTGACAACATTGATAAATCTGCGGAAAATAAAAACAGCAGCAAAATTATTAAAAAAAGAAAGCCCGTTACTGAAGAGACTTTAGACCAATGTTTTATCCCGATGGCAAGAGAAGATCTTGGAAAAAGTCTTGAAGATATTAATTTGTCCAATAGAAAACTAAAGAGAAGAAAATCTAACACAAGAGATGACACATTAGATAAAAGTCAAATTTCTGCATATGTTGAGAAAAATGTAGAAAATTACTTAATAGATTCGAAAGTCAACTATGGAATGTTAAAGAGTACAAAATCAAGTATAAGAGAAGTATCACAGTCAGAGAATATGTCAGAAGATGTAGATGAAGTTATAAATAATGAAACCTTTGACAAGGGACTGAGAAGAAGAAGTTCCGTTGTGAGAGATGTTACGTTTGATAAAAGTAATGCATCAATTGCAAAGGTTATAAATGCTGATATTGATGTTTCTAACAAACAACATAAAACTAGAAGATTGTTGGCAAAAGACAGCACATTTGATAAAAGCAATGTATCAACTGCAAAAGAAATAGTTGAAAACACTGTTGAAGCTGATTTAAATGTTTCCAATATTTCTAACAAACATCAAAAAACTAGGAAATCAATGCTGAAAGATAGCACATTTGATAAAAGTAATGCTTCCATTGCAAAAGAAGATTCAACAGTAGAAATAGATTTAAATATTTCTAAAAAACATTTTAAAGCTAGAAAATCAATTCTAAAAGATTCTACATTTGACAAAAGCAATGCTTCTCTGACAAATGGTATTAACATTGAGAAAGAAACAGAATTTGATATAAATGTTTCAATAAAGCAACTGAGAGGAAGGAAATCAAACATTAAGGATACTACTTTCGATAAACAAGAATCTGTACTTAACAAAACATTTGAAAAAGACACGGAGAGAGATAAAGAAACCATAAAAGATTCTACCTTCAATAAAAGTAACAATAAACACCTTGATGCAACTTATGAAAAAGATCAGGCGCCTACATCAACTACTAAAACAAAGGAAAAGAAATCCAGTGTGAACATAAGTTATGATAAAACTGACAAAGCAGGAGACACAACATTTGAAAAAGACATCTCCGCATCTTTTGATGCTTTCAAAAAAGGAGCGAACACCAGAAAATCTAGCATAAGAGACACATCCTTTGAAAAAAGTATATTTTCTATTGCCAGCTTGTGTAAAGAAGATTTTGAAAAGGATAACAATATTATAGCCAGCTCTGCTACAAAGAGAAGGTCCCTTAGACTTACTTTTGATAAGAATGACACTATCTCAGAGACTGCTGTCAATACAACTTATGAAAAAACAGTAAACACTGAAGATCTGATAAGAAGGTCACCAAGACTGTCCAAGACAGCTGACATTCAGACTGTACTTAACACGACATTTGAGAAGGAAAACACTAACAAACAAGCAGAAAACCTTATTTCTAGTTCAGACTCAAAGACTTCTCTTATCAGTTCTGACAACAGCAGTGTTACAGACAAGTCTGAAATCTCACGCATCAGCATAACAAGTGATGAAAGTTCAGATCACATTGAGAACATTGTCAACACCACTCCATTACTCATAGAGAGCAGTATTGATGAATCTCAAATCTCTATCACCAAGCCAGAGAGCCCGAAACCTCAAACTCCTTTAAAACGAGAAGGGACGTTCACCAAAGATGGTCCGGAACAGCCTGAATCCGAAGTAGAGACTCCAACCAAACGTAAATCAGTCCCAACAGCGGGTTGTACTCCGTACCATGTCTCAAAGAGTTCTCAGAAGAAGACTTTGTTGAATGTGACACGGTCATTGGAGAAGGGTGTCCGTGCTTCGGTGGACCCTGCTCCGAGACTGACCAGGGTCATGTTCTGCAGCCCGGTCGACAACCCGGTCACGTTCACACAGGAGAAGAGGAAGATCATCAAATCTAATCTCAAGGGCTCCAACAAGAGCTTCGTTTTTGATGAAAGTGGTGAGTGAATAATGATTGATTCTTTTTGGAAATACTATGCTAGTAGAATAAACAATTGAAAATTTATCTCACCCATACTCAAAATATTCGTTTAGATGTGGACACCAGCCCATCTTAACTTAACTAGTAGGATAAACATAGAGCAATTGCTTATGCTTCTGTTGTGCATAATAGGTATTTTTCCAAAATTATAATGTCAAGAGTATGACCAACAGAATCCTTTTGTCGCTGAAAGCTAATAAACATTTATAATTTTTATTTAATATTATTATATTAGTTAAGACAAGTATACTCACAAGCACGCCTCACAATCTCTTTACAGCTTCCAAGTCCCGCCCTGCCCGCAAGCGCTCCTATACCCAGAACGATGCCGACGACGCCCGCGTCAAGCGCTCGCGACTTACCGAGGACTTGCAGCACTCGGTGGACCGCCTGTCCAGGCCCAGGACTACTAGTGCCACAGGTACAGTTACACCTTATACCTTTTTTTTTAGTTACTGGGGTAAACCTTCATAAGGCACCTGAACTTTTGGGGAAAAGACCAGGTAATGTGGGATTTTTACCTCACTAAAACCACCCTGGTTATGATCACCGTCAGCACATAGAAGGGGCCCCGTTACCACTTAAAAGAACACCCCGGAACCCCCCTGCATTGCCTAATACCTAATTTATAATGCCTCAGAGAAAGTGCCTGCAGTGCGCATCTATTCCGTTCTGTAACATAATCATTATCAGTGTTTAGAAGCCCACTGCTGGAGATAGGTCACTCTCATCGCACGCCATTTATTCGATCATCGGCTGGCCTACACCAAGCTTGAAGCTTGTTAAGTTACTTGGCTGGGAACATAATTTTATAATTCTTTCATACGTACGCCTACGTTAATTCTTCAAGCAAGATTCCCATTTAGAACTTCGCTGTTACTTCAATTTCATGGTAAAGATAATATTCTGTAGGTATTGCCTTTTTCTACTAAATAAATCCCTATGGCGGGTATGGCCCATTCAGAATGTCTAACTGGCTCAGTGGTAAAATTAAAATACGTTTTAACCTCTGTAGTGCCTAAAACGTGGAGCCACGCGAGACACAATGGCTTTTTAATTGTTTCGGTAATTATGGCATTCAACTGGGATTTGTCTGGGATTCGTGGATACCCCTCTAGTTGGAATAGCCAACAGACAATTAGAAAGTGTTTTATCCGGCAATGTTTAACAAAAAAACCAAATGCAATTGCCGCGCCGTCCTTGTATAAAAACCAAATTAAAGGCTACGTCGCGCTGCTGGCGCTGTTATGTCTATATCTTCCCCTGAATCATCAAGACGGCCACTGCTTGACATAGACCTCCAATACGTGACGCCACGTCGTCGACTTACAAATAATTGAATATATCTAACAACCACACTACCCAAGTGATTCGATTAGTTACATCAGATAAGGCAGATATCACCGCTACGTGTCCTTATCACCTGCCACCTCGACACCTCGCCAGCTCCGCTACTTTGTCGATAACGTCTGTAATTACCCCGTTTTATTGTTACAACTTTATTTCAATGTTTTACGGCTGTATACATTATTTGTGACCTAGATTTCAAGTTAGTTGACATGCTAAAATCCCACGACCTTTTCCCATGGGGGTAGGCAGAAACTACAGAACGCCAACTGCTACGATCCTTAAATATTCCTTTTGATTAATTTACGTTCATACATCTAGTCATACACGCACGCTGGTTATTAGTACTACGGACGTGACCTTTCTGAAGAACACGCCGGGAGGGGACACCCTAGTCATACACGGATGATATTCGTAATGTTCTTCAGAAATACCGGATGTTGCGCAGTAGTTGACATGACGAACGTAAAGGAACTCCATAAAAATGAGCATACCTACAACCCCTTCTTGCTATTTAATTTAAATAATAAATCTTACTAATATTATACATGCGAAAGTTTGGATGGATGTATGTTTATTACTCAATCACGACGGAAAGGCTGAACGGATCTGGATGAAATTTGGCACAGAGATAGATTATAGTCATGAATAGCACAGGGATACTTTTTATCCAGGGAATATGTTCTCTTCGGATAATTTTCGACTTTGACGCGGGCGAAGATGCTGGCAGAAGTTATTATAATTAATAATTATACTGTGCTATGTTATTAATCTTTGCCTATTTGGGCGGCAATAATCTGGTGTACTTTATTATTTCTAGACTTTTAGGTTCCTGACTCAGGTCATGACAAAGCCTTAAAAAGTGCCGTAAGGGGTGGTTGAAAGATATTGATCTTGTAGAAATCAGTGACTTAGAGTGCTTTGACTTATCTGTTTGTCCATCCTCACAAACTTTCACATTTATTTATAATATTAGTAGGAATGGATTTCAAACATTATCTTAACACCGACTCGTAACGTGACATTGAAAACAATATTCACATTCAAGGCACCACGACTTGGATTCAGTATTTTTGACGCGAGTGAGTCCAATAACCAACTGAAAACTCCACAGCCAAACTATCAGTGGTGACTCCCAAGAAGCCTTCGACTCCTTCCAAACCGAAGTCGGAAAGCAAGCCGCCTCGCACCAGGCTGCCGAACTTCGCAGCCCTCCACCAGAAGCAGTTTGACAAGATGGAGTCGCTCAATGAGTGCCAGGAGAGGAAGGCCAAGAGAGCCAAGCAGCTGCTGACGCCTACTGCACCCCCGGGGCTGTTGGAGAGGATCAGTCCAAAGAGTAAGTTTTACGTTTTGTTTACTGATTTTATGGTCCCTGGCTCCCTGGAAGATAACTTCTGCAGATAATAAAAGCGTAGCGTTTTTATTGGAACAACATATTTTTCGCGGTATGATTACATCTTGTGACAATATCAAAGTAATCTACTAATATTATAAAGAGGAAAGATTTTTTTGTTTGTTTGTTTGTACCGATAAGGCTCCGAAACTACTGGACCGATTTGAAAAATTCTTTCACCAATAGAAAGCTACATTATTCCTGAGTAACATAGGCTATTAATCCCGAAAACGGGTCCTGTGGGGTGGTCCACGGCAGCGAAGCCGCGGGCAACAGCTAGTTAATACTAATTCTAAGAGTATAAGAATAACATCGGCTTACAAAAAGCCTATGCCTTATTGTACCGTGGGCGGGCATGGTAAAGATGTTTTCTGTAGATACCACCGAACAGAAAAAACAGTGGAAATGCAAAGTAGGCGTGGCAAGCGTGTCACTAATAAGCGCTTCAACGCAAAACTGATTCCAGTCGTGTTCTAACATCGCGTCGAGTTACTAGTCTCGCGAGAAATTTTTTACCGTAACTATGCCGTTTTGTTCCATTTTGGAGTGCAAAAATGATAGTAGGCGAAAGAATCTTAAAAATGGAGTTGTTTCGTATCATCGGTAAAAACGATTTTATTTGTTTTCTAATAAAATCTTAGTAAATTTGAATTTACTAATAATTTAATAAAACGTCCAGTTAAAATCAACCTTACGCGATTAAAATAAAGTTTATTTTGGATTGAATGTATTCACTATTTCGTTCTCGAAAGTTCTTCGCTACTCAATTAGGGATGTAGTCGGGTCGGGTATTGATTTTATAGATAGATATCGATAAAAGAAAATAGGAACCTATATTATCTTTTATATTAGGTGGATTAAATATTTCCAAAACAAATTGGTAGTATGCTGTATTGCATGCATAATAATTATTACAATGATTGCTTGTGCAGCAATTTCTTAAAATCACTAAATGAAAAATCCTTCTGATTTTTAGATTTCCCAAAGAAGCTAGCGTCAATGAAAAATGGATAGATGCAACAGGTAGAGTTAATTGGATGCCATCCAAATCAAGCACGATATGCTCTGAACATTTAGAATTTGATTTATTAAGGCGTTTTTGAGTTTTAGCGAGACTAACGAACAGTAATAGATTTTTATACATAGAATATTTTATGTTTACATAGTACTACGCCATTCATCCTACAGTTTTACCGAACTCCAAACAAGGTTTATTTTTTCGGATTAAGAAATCGGGTATCTATCGATATCGATAATGTAATTAAAAATACAATGTTACTTCTATGGTTGAGTAGTAGATATCGACCTATGACACGAATGTCAACCTAATATACATCATACGCAATAAATGTTATAATTGCAACCACTGAGAATACCGCCATCTATGGTCGGGTAGCGGAATTTACTTGGCAATCGAATCTAGTTTGACTTTATATTACAAAACATCGTAAATACTTTCTGCACTAACGCAAAATATATCCTATTTAAAGAGTGTGAAGATTTCTTTCCAGATGTAGGATCTGTGACTTATGCTTGTTTTGACTAAAATTAAAACGACAAATCAGACGATCGGCTTATTTGTAGTGCATTATGTGATTATCAGTTCATTTGTGTGAGTTTGGCGACAACGGTTCCCATAGTAATTTTGCTGCATTGCACTTCCACTGTTTTTAGGGTTCCGTACCCAAAGGGTAAAATCGGGACCCTATTACTAAGACTTCGCGATCCGTCTGTCTGTCTATCTGTCTGTTTGTCTGTCCGTCTGTCTGTCACCAGGCTGTATCTCGTGAACCGTGATAGCTAGACAGTTGAAATTTTCAGAGATGATGTATTTCTGTTGCCGCTACACTACAGCAAACGTGATTTTTTTGCCATTTTTTTGCTCGATATTAATAACGGCAACAGGTAGACGCTTGAAATATTCACAGAATATTTAGTTGTATATTCACTTCAAAGAATAATAAATATTAAATTAAAATAAATTGAGGGGGGCTCCCATACAACAAACCTTTTTTTTTTTTGCTGTTTTTGGCTTGATATTAATAACGGAAACAGGTAGACGCTTGAAATATTCACAGAATATTTAGTTGTATATTCACTTCAAAAAATAGTAATTATTAAAGTAAAATAAAATGAATTAAGGGGAGCTCCCATACAACAAACGTACCATACTTTAATGGTACGGAGCTCTTCGTGCGCGAGTCCGACTCGCACTTGGCCGGTTTTTCTGTTCCGTGATAGATACGCTGTAGAATGCTACATGCTGCGATCACCTACACCTATCTGTCAGCCTGTAGACATGTGTGTGCTTATTTTCCATTGCATACAAATTAGTGTAGTTTTTTTATCAGCTTACATGTATGTTGTTCGCAATTGCTCACATATTTCCCTCGCTTTTCCTTTTTAATGCCTCAATTCATTGAGCAAAAATTTACATCAGAAGTTAATTTTGACTACTATACTATTATTTATTCTGTGCTACCAGACTGGTAATCTACAACCTTTATTTTTAAGTACCTGAAGTAACCATTAAACCTCTGAACGCGGTAGTAAGCCTATTAAAATAAAGGGTTTCATTTTAATAATTTAATGCACAAGAGCGTTATAAAAACCCAGTTCAGTAATCCCCTTCATAATACTTTCCATTATCATATCGAATCGATTACACATCGGTGCGTCATACTGCAATCGAGATACCGATATTTATGCGAGCTCCTTATTAGAGGAGCACCTTATCAGCGGCCAAACATGTGGGTAGGTACGGCTGACACGTGTCTCTATCTGTGGCTACGTATTTTAGAAGGAAAAACAACGGTTTTGTATCAGTTGTTTTTCAGTGAAATTGTATTGAGTCATAGACATGCTGTTATGTCATATTTGTGGGTAGTTAGGGTTGCTGATATAGTAAAAGATGTCAATAGCGGTGAGTCATGTTATTCTGAATGGGCTTTCAAACTGCGCTTTAGTAATGTGTATGTACGAGTAGTCATCTTCAAACCCTTGTCCCATGTAACTTGGGGTTGGCGCATTATGTTTTGTTCTTCAATATCTTCCTATCCACCGTCACGCTATCATCGACTACCTTTTCTTTCATATCACTCCTCACACAGTCCATCCATTTATTCTTTGAGCTCCCCTCCTGCATTCTCTACATTTATATTCATATCTCTTTTAGTAACATGCGTTTCACCCCTCCTAATCACAAGACGAAAAACAAACAAACGGTTCTCATTCCACTTGTTTGTCTCTGGCGTAACTTTCAAAATGGGCTTACCAAACTGCGCTGTGGTAATTTGATAAGCGGTACGGATTTCCATTATTGACCGGCGGATGTAGGAGTACGAGTTGTAGTATCTGGTCGATTCTACTCAAATTTTGTTTGACCAAAATGTGGCCACCAGGATAGCTCTGTCTTTGGCCTCGTTCAAGTTGTATAAGGTGCAGGTAGTTACGCATGCTGGGCAGAAAATAAGGTGGGCATATCCTGTGATGGGGCTTCACACTGGCATTGTGTTATATTTGAATAGAATTTACACGTAAAGAATAAGAAGTATCTGGTAATCCCCGAGACAAAACCTCATGCTTTCTAAGTCTTATTCTAGACTGACAGTAATACAAAGGTTCTGTAAAATAATGGCGCCTCGATCTCGAAACAGCGTGGATTGTAATGTCTAGTGCGGCTGTGAGGAGTAAATGCCTCGTTGCAAGTCTCTCTGCTCCGAATTTGTGACCTTAGAGCGAGATTTATTTAGCGAAGTGAACTTTTCTTACGAATATGAACCTTACTCTGATATAAATAATGTATTTATTCGTATAAGCGAATGTGAACAAACATTTTATAAAAAATAACATTATTGTTTACCTAAGACATAAGGCAAAAATACACATGTCAGTAATTTGCAATAAAAGTGCAAGTAGCTTGCATGCCATTGTAACATTCATTAATCCTTAGTCTTTCTACTAGTTTAAACTTCAGCCGAGTACATCACACTCACACATGAGATCCCTCTGCAAGTATCTGCAGGTAGGTATTTTGTTTTTAAGGTTCCTTACCCAAAGGGTAAAAACGGGACCCTATTACTATGACTCTGCGGTCCGTCTGTCTGTCACCAGGCTATATCTCATGAACCGTGATAGCTATACAGTTGAAATTTTCACAGATGATGTATTTCTGTTGCTGCTATAACAACAAATACTAAAAACAGAATAAAATAAATATTTAAGTGGGGCTCCCATACAACAAACGTGATTTATTGCCGTTTTTTTGTGATAATGGTATGGAACCCTTCGTGCGCGAGTCCGACTCGCACTTGGCCGGTTTTTTTTTACTTTTCAGTAGGAATTTCTTCTGCATCGTGGGTGTGTAAGCAACATCATCTAGCTCTCAGTTAGCCGCCATTTATGGTCTGTCAGGAGTAGGACCCACAGATTCCGGCCAGCTGAGAACTGGCAACCTTATTTTTTTTTTCAAATTTTCTACACCACTCTCTTTCAAATGACGTTCGGATTCTCTTGAAAAATTTGTACACCTGATGATTTTTGCAGAGTGATCCAAAGTCATTGTTCTATCACAACTAAATGTACAATCTAAACTAACCTGTAGAGTTGATATCCCCACTCAAACAGACGTCTACGCGTGTAACAGCACCCCCTCTTACTGCGGCAGTCGCGGGAGACGGCATCCCGTGAACTTGATTAATGAAGTGCACGACGTTGATGTTACTGTACCGTATGTGTCAGCAAGTTTGAAGCAAATAAAGCTTTGAAAATACTTACTCTACCAGTATGTTTTGAACCTACCTGTCACTATGCGTCTTTGTCCTGTTATGCGTGTTTGTAAATCCCCAATCTCAGTAATTTCTGAAAATCTGACCTTAATTAAAATCATGTATTCAAAAATAACGCTGAGAATCAGCACGTTTTGTACCTCATAAACTGCAAAAAACAGTTCCCAAAAACGACCACTACCTCCTAGTGTTTAACCTGGGAAAATAGAGGCGAAAATTCTGTCAAATTCAAATTCCTCAGCAACACGTCTGTCTGTTAGGTTAGAATAGAGATTCTGAAGAGAACATTGTGCAAAATTTTGATGAGCGTTGATGAGTCAATCAGTGACTATAGAGTGAGTCAGGACTTATTGATATCAGTTTTAATTCTAGAGTATTTGATGGCTGTAGATAATTATTGAAATAACAAACTAACCAAAGTGTATGTCACATTCATCACTCATTGTAACAGCCTGAACTTATAACAGACAACTATTCCATCAGTTATATCAGTGATCACGTGTACATCCTATATTTCGGCAGCGTTGCTAAAATTAGGCCATCATTAAATATTTAGCATAGAGCAATGTCCAGTGGGGAAATGCCGATAATCATCGAAATATGCAGCCGCTGGAAAGATCATATCAGATAAAAAAGATCAGCATACATCAATATTTTAGAACGAAATCATTTTTATTCTGAATTTTATAGTGTTTTTACAATGAATTCTAAACAGTGCGTATCTAATCGGTACTCTGATTACCACACTGAAGTATTAACCACAATGATTTCGTGTTCCAATACACAGAAATCAAATGCACTTATCAGAATAGAACTATGAATTATTCGAACGACAGTGCAGTGGAGTGTACCCAAACATAGGTAGTAATAGATACTGTTATTAATGTTAAACAGATTACATACATGGTACTTGGGTACTTCTTTGTGCTTCAAAAAGAAAAACAGAAAGTAATAAAATGGCATGTACACGACGACGCCAAAAAAGACTCAACATCACCCTCCTGCTCTTCTTCTACCACCTCGCCACTTCCCGTTACTCAGGGTCTGCTTTCCTGGTCATGAGGCGCCACTTTTTCCGCTGATTAGCATTGTCAGAGGTAGACCAAACTTCTTCATGTCCTTCTGGACTGTCGTCACCCAAGATGTCAGCGGTCTTCCGCTCCCTCTCTTTTATCCCAACTTATTTCTTCTTCCATACTAGAGAGTAGTTGCCGTCATCTCAATAGTCATTTTAAGGGTTCCGTATCCAAAGGGTAAAAACGGCACTAAGACTCCACTATCCGTCTGTGTGTCTGTCTGTCACCAGGCTGTATCTCATGAACCGTGAAAGCTAGACAGTTGAAATTTCGACAGATGATATATTTCTGTTGCCGCTATAACAACAAATACTAAAAACAGAATAATTTAAATATTTAAGTGGGGCTGCCATACCAAAAACGTGATTGGTTTGCCGTTTTTTTTGCGATAATGGTACGGAACCCTTCGTGCGCGAGTCCGAATCGCACTTGGTCAGTTTTTAGTCATCATCTTTCACACAATCCATCCTTTACAATTGAATATACTTTATCCATTGTTGCTTCGGTCATTCTCCTCATAAATGCTCGCCCAAGTAGACCTAAAAAACTCATTGCCCTGTAAAATTATCTGCCTCAGATGAAATCGATATCGAGCCGTAGACAGATAACAGTAATCTATGGTATCGCAATCGTGAGTCATCCCACTCTCTCGATCATAACAAATCTCGTTACTATCTTAACCTAAATACCAGTCTTAAATATACCAATGACTGTTCTAATTTTCGGTTTATAGTTAAAAACGCATTGAACCAAGAAAGTTAAATTTTTAAAGGTTGGTACAAAACCGTCAGAAAGGCTAAAGAAGTTGGATAGATTTGACTTGATAAAACAAAAAAAATCGGTCAAGTGCGTGTCGTACTTCGCACATTTAAGGTTCCGTACCAAACCGCAAAATGAAGTTGGTTCTAATAAAAAATCTGATTTATCAATTATAATATTGGTATTTGTTAGTAAAATACACATAATAATAAACAATTTGAAGTTCATAGGTCAATGGGAAGTTAAAAATTCTTCGGAACAAAATTTTGTAAAAAAAGTTGACTTTGGTGGCTTCTCATTTCTTTGTTTTCCATGCTCGTTGTGTATTTATCCACACAACGAGCTCTAAACAACAATACCCCACTCGATGGGGTCGTGCAAAATTTTATTTTTGCGCCCTCCTTTAGCTGTGCCCTAAAACATAAAAAAAAATGTCAATTTCTATGGCTTTGGGTCAACAATATGTTTATACTGCTCCAAGCGTTTGTCTTTAAAAACTGACAGACGACGGAGAGACATTAGACAGACAAGTAAATGACAACAATAGGGCTCCGTTTGGACCCTTCGGGCATGGAAACCTAAAAAGGAAGCGACGCGGCGACGGTTGAAAAGGGAGAGTGTAAGAGGAAAATGTGTTACGCCGACCCCAAGTAACAAGATATAAGATGCAATGATACAAAACCGTCACCCTTCTAAGCAATATCTAGTGAACGGGCATCTTCTGGAAAAGCTCTTTCATAAGTAGATCTCATGCCTCGCATTCCAACAGGCGAGATCTAGGTCACTAAGAAATAGGCATATATTTGTATAGGTTGTGGAGTATCTTGTCCGTTCTTCTCCATAGACGTTCCGTTCCGTTATTCTTCTTCTTCTGCGAATGGACAGTGGCATCAATTTTTTTTTTTTTATTTCCGACTTTCAATAGTGCCGCAAATTGGCCTAATTGAAATAAAAAATATTACTTTTGACGTTGTTGTGGTAGAATGTACAGGACTTTCAAAACTAAAAAATTCAAAGGCAAATAAAATAAAAAAATTGCCCGAGCTCCATCATTGCTCATGAAGCCATTGGTGCCATTACCCCTATAATGTTATGTGGAAATCGAATCCGCCCGCTAGGACAGCAGGTGGATGCTCCTCTAGCTATTCATTCATTCTCTCTAGCTATTCAAATCGTTAATAAGTCACATGTGTCACTACCGGCACAGGTAGTGCTTATCTTATTGTTTGTAATCATTAAATGTAACAGTAATTAATTATATTTCAAATTGCAAATCAAACAAATCATATTTGTGCGCCTCATGGCAAAACATAGATGGCCTCCTTAATTTTTGTACCCTCTGACACACTGTGTAACCTATGTTTAACAAATAAAGTTCTTATTCTTATACCGTTTACTACCGTTTCAGATAACAATTAAAATAGGTGTTTCAGCGTGCAGTCTTAAATAATATCAGTTTGTTAAAACAGTCAACAGGCACCAAAACTATTTCAGTACTTAAACTACTAGCTTCCCTTACATTACCAAACTCGCTATTTCTTTAGCAGTACGCATAATGAAAGTATTTCCAAAACGTTTAGTGTGTATGGGTGGGAAGTCCACCATGTTCTGATGGCGCAACGCCGTAGGTACGTCTTATAGTCCGATGATGAAACAGGAAAGGCGGAATTAGATCAGACAATTCGCACACTCCCCGAAATGCAACAGATAAAAAATACGATGAGCCTCTTGGCCTGTTTTTCGATCGAGTCTAGCATCCAACTGGTATTTGGCAGATCGGTCCCAGAGATGAGAACAGCAGCCGAATTGCGTAAGTATATTATCCAAACCAAAAGAATCGTTTCTTTCCCAAAACCGACTTTACGTATTGCATATTGATACGTAAAGTCGTTTTTGGGAAGGAATCGATTCTTTTGCTTTGGATAATATACTTACGCATTGCGGCTGCTGTACTCCATGCAAGAACGAACTTGCGCTTGATACAACTAAAGCAACTTTTCTGGCGTGTGAAGTACCGTCCTACCTTCGCAACGATCCCCAGCTTTTTGGCAGCCAGTTGAGCCTTTGGCTCAAAGTATGGGCTTAAATTTAAAGTCATCGTCAACGTTACGCCAAGAAAATCAAGATGGTCCATTATCGGCACGGTTACACCTAGGAAAGATGGAGCCTCGTGAAATTGGCTCATTTTAGCGGCGAATAGACGCGCGGCATTGAACATGATCAGAATGTCATCGCCCTATTCGGAGACTGCCACCATTTCTTTTATAATTTTAACGCCCAATAAACCTAGCCATAATACTAGCCTATCACTCTTCCACAGCAGCGCACAGTTCCCTTCTCATACAGAGAAGGCACGAGCAGTAACCAATATGTTTGCTCATTTCTCATGGCAGGTTGGCCTAACCTAATATTCCATTTACAGATAACACAGATTCGCCAAAAAAAAGCAAAGAGAAAACTGACACCCCTACAAAGAAGTTACCCGCAATAGAATCTTCACGACCAGGACAGAAGATGAAGACCGATACCCCCACAAAAAAGATACCCGTGTTAGAATCTTCACAACCGGGTCAAAAAGAGAAGACCGATACCCCTACGAAGAAATTACCCGCAGTGGAGTCTTCACGACCAGGCTTCACCAGGTTCGGTTTTAAATTGAACCTCGACGTCAACCCGTTCAGCATACCGAGCAAGACTGTGGTGAAACCGAAGGAAAAACCCGTTGAGAAACTTAACGGGATAGTTCCTAGGATGGGAGTACTGCCATCCCTGGCAGGAACTACATCTTTGAGGCGAGAAGTCGCAAAGCTTGCTGTCATGAGAGAGAAGTCTTTCACAGACAGACGAAATGTGAACAGGTATGAAAATAGAACCGTTATCAAAGGTGTCAGAACTAATAGGAGGTTCGAGTTGCAGATGAAGATGAGAAATATAGAGTAAGTTGTAGATTTTTAGAATAGTTGCCTCGAGAAAGGTGAGTTGTAGCGGCAGCAGACGGGGAGCGGCGATGCGACAACTATGCGACTACCATTTTTTTATAGGCATTGTTCTACAAGTATAAGTAAAATAGTTGTCGCATTGCCACGCCTGTCTGTGGGTGCCATTAAATGATATTATGGTTGAATGTAAGCCTTGTTTTAAGGGGCGAGAACAATAAAATTACTTCTTAGTTAGCTGTAGCTTAACTGTGACGAAATTCGCTTATTTTCATGTAAAAATCTGGTTATTTTTGCATGTTTTAGCCAAATTGGTGATAGCAGTCTTAATACCCCGAGTCTAGACTCGGGTCATGATAAATCTGTTGACAATGTAAATGTTTCGTATTTAGGATCGTGTTTTCTTTTATATGTACTGTTTTTGATAAGTGCCCCATAGTTTTACAGATGGTGCCATATTTACTAAACTCTTTGTACCTAACTCTGTGTTTATAATCAAAATATTTTCACTTCTACAAAAGAAAAACCCTTTGATCTACCTGAAAGGCAGAAAACGGCGCGTAGAAAATCCGCAAATTGTTTGCAGTGCGTGGGAAGAGGGTAGTCGGAGATCCCACTCATTTGATGACGTCATCTCAACGCCTACACACTTCATAGCGACCGTATATTAATTTGTTCGTGCCGCTCTGCCAATAAGACTAACCAGTATTAACAATAAAGCCTTTAATTTTGACTTCATTTTTAATTGTTACTTTAGAAGATATCGTGTTACTAACCCTGGCTGATAGCGCCACGTAATCATTTGTATTGATATTGTGTTCTTAACAGATTAAACGATTCCATTTTATGTGTTGTGGTTTTATTGATTAACGCCCGCTCGCAGGCCGTGTGACACAGTTGAGCGTTATTCGATCTGAGTGCTTCTGGGTTTATAATTTCTAGATTAGCACTTAATGTATTTTTTACATGAGCAAACTAAATAAACATAATTGGCGAAATGTTGGCCCGGCTGTCATTTGGTGATCTTTGACAGTTCTTACGGTAGTCAGAAGCCTGAGATTTGAAACCAGTCTTGCGAAGACGTATCTTGTTACCCAGTTACTGGGTTGTGGAAGTCAGACTGACGCTCCATGTAAAATATTGGTACCTACTCAGCTTAAGACTGGAAGCCGACGTTGGGGTCGTAGTTGGGCAAAATCTAGGCAGATAGGATTAGTGTCTGGATAAAAAATTCTTGGAGGATTCAGGCTACAGAACTGTGAGCTACCTACAGCAGATGGCTGCTAGCATAATAAATCACAAAGGTACAATAGAACTATTTATACAGTAGGTATATCTTCCTACAAAGTTGTGACACCTGATGGGAAGTGGGGTATAAAACAATGTAGAACCTAGATTATTGCACACACGCCTAGCTACTAAGTGTCTATTGTAACCCAACTAGCTGTTACGTACGATAACTAGCGCTCATCCCGTGTGGGAAGATGTTGCCAAAGAAGATAAAACATCGGTACAGGTGGGTGACCATAGGCTCTTAGAGCGGTATCAATTGGAGATCGAATAAGGGACAGACGTATCTGACGTGTATACATCTGTCACTTACTCGATCTCAAATTGATACCGCTCTAAGAGTTTATGGTCACCCCCCTGTTGCACTTGCTTAAATGTCTGATTAGCCATTCCCGCTACGTTGCAGCGGCCAAGGTGAACTTTTAAAATGCAGAAACGAATTGGGTCAGCGTTATTTAACAGCAATGAAATCTTAAGTATCCAAATTAAAAAGATGTCTGGCAGAACCCATACGTACCCTTGGATTCGTTGGTCAGAACATAGCAAGACGCATGTCATCGCCAAAGGGTTAGCTAAACACAAGTAATGTGTGTTGTGTGCTATGGTACCTACCTATACACACATTTTGTCAGTCATCTATCTATATTTATTTTCCATGTTATAATAGGCAAGAATCTAAACACAGCTAGTGACGAATACACTGCACAGACCCTTTTTTTTGGAGTGGGAAATCATTCAATGACTTCTCCCGCTCTGGGTGGAGCGGGAGCCCGTGCCAGACTTTTACTGACTAAAACCCGTGTTCATTCAGTTGCTTGTGTGGTAACTCTTTCAAATTTATCCGCGACCCAACACTGCACAGACCCGGGACCCGCTAACTAATAGCGCGCTTGCAACCACTGCCCAACGCGGCAGTGGCTCGAAATTGCTCTAAATTTATAAACTGGGGCTTACTGAAAACTAGAATAGGTATAGGTGTTAGTCATTTACGTTCATACGTCATACAATTTATCTTCTAACAGCAGCGGCAGCAGGCTGACTCCTACAATTAGGTCATCATCATCATATCAGCCGAAAGAACTCCACTGCTGGACATAGGCCTCCCCCAAGCGTCGCCACATTGACCGGTCTCGTGCGTCCCGCAACCAGCGGATCCCCGAAACCTTCACCAGGTCATCGGTCCACCTGGTGGGAGGCCTTCCAACGCAACGTCTTCCGGTTCGCGGTCGCCACTCCAGAACCTTTCTGCTCCATCGGCCATCCGTTCTGCGAGCAATGTGCCCTGCCCACTGCCACTTAAGTTTGGCAATTAGGTATTTAATCTAAATACAGACAGGTAAAATTTATGATTTATGTATTTATTCACACATACATTTTTGTTTTCTCATTTGTCAAGTTATGTTCAGAAGTTATGAGGGAACAGATGAACGTTCATACTTCATAGTTTATTATATCTATGCTTCATACATACAAATCGGTTGAAATCATAATCCTTCTTTTGACTTCGCCGTATTTTGGTCAAAAGTATTCAAACATTTGCCATATTGGTTGGTTATTTGTAGGAGGTAGTTGATCTCTCGAAGTAGGTGCCTATATGTAATTGTAGAAAATACTAAGTTCCTATGGGATATGTCAATGAAAATGCTAAAAATTGATACGCTGGTTGGACGTAAATACCTACTGTAGTGGTAGTGTCTGCCTACCCTCATGGGACTGCTTGCTTGTCAGCCGCTTATCATCCATTGTTATTCGTTAATTGAAGAACCTATTGTTATGCAGGGTATTCGTCGGCAGTGTACTGATCTTATCGCTCATAATGGTGTGATTGCAAGTGACGAGGTCACTACGCCGATTGAAAAATGTGAAGCAGCTATGGAAATCGATGCGTTGCAGATTTATTTGTATTTTATATGGCCGCCATACCATTCCCAAGTAACATTCTCTTGAAAGCCAGAATCAACAGTGGCAATCACCAGAAAAGCGCCGAGGTAATGAAAAACATGTTCTACTTTTCGAGTCGATGGTAACCCCTTTTATCTATAACATCGACCACTGATCTATACTCGTAACATAATCATCGCTTAGAAGGTGAAATAGTGGTCAAGCGCGAGCCTTAAAAAAAACAAATACGAATTCAAAAAATATTGTAGGTATACCTATACACGCAGGTACCTACTTTTTTTTTCGTGGATATGTAAATTCGGTAAATTACAAAAAAAAAACATTACAGTGAAACATTTTCCTTCGATTTTCAAACCGCATCATAATTTTTTTAATTTATACAGCTCACTTTTTACTTTATTGGCGCGTATTGGCTTATTGACATAATGTAGAAAAATAGTGTCATTGCCTATGGATGCGCGCGCTGTGCAGTCCATACGCAATGAGAATGTAAATTTCCCGCCATACCACATATTGTATCCGTTTCCACTTTTGGTTTATTTCAACTATATGAATGAAGATAAAATAGTGTATGCAACGGCATGTATTTATGTATTGAAACACTCGTGCAATACTATTATCACACTCGTTTTAATAACCCCTACCTATATGGCTGTTGCATAAACTACTATTATAGTTTGGGCACGTTTATAGCGGCATGAGAACGCAACAACAGCGAACGGAGACATAACAACAACCTTTATTCGACTTATTCAACTTATTACTTACCTACACCACCCCACACTAAGTTTAATTTAATGGTGTTGCGAGAATTGAACCAGCGACATGTTGCAAATTGGGCTCACTTGTAGCAAGCGTTTTCTGTTCCCTCAGTCACAAACACCGGACACAGTTTGAACCCGAACCCGTGACCCGTAGCATTGAAAGCAATTACTCCACGCCACTGCGCTAACCGTCCCATTTACAGTTAATTATTTGACCGTGTTTACCTATTCACGTAATGTACCTAATATTTGCTTAACATTAGAAATAAGACTAATTTCTAATGTTCGCGACGAAGCGTCACTAAAAATGTTATAATGTAAATAGTTTCAGTTGTCGGAGGGCACTGCCAACGCACCATGCCTGAACATTTTTTCCGTAGTCAATATTGCATAGAAACATGATTTTAGTGTTTTATACTCGTAGGGCTTATTTTTTGTTTTTAATCTAGAATCAGTACATAAATAATAGAAGTAAATAGTGAAAGCTAATAGGATTTCACCGTAATGACTGGTGTTTTCTCAAATTAAGTGGGCTATAGCCATGTTATTATTCTGACTCATAAGTCACAGGATCTCCTAGTTTAGGTGTCAGGGTTTACATAACCTTTATTCACTGTAATTCATGCGACCTAGTATTTAAGCATTATTGGAGGTTTTTGTATAAATAAAGATTTTTATTTATTTACTAGCTGTGCCCGCGGCTTCGCTCCCGTCATCTCCCTGCCAACCCTACCCTACTTACCTTCCTGCCTACCCTACTTACCTACATACCAATTTTTTTTTCTAGCGTCATTCTTTCGCGTAGAATCTTAACACCGCCATTCAGAAAATTACTTCAACTGTACAACGCCATCTATCGAATATCGAGTTCAACTGTCCGAGTAACTAAATTGCGTGTGCTGTGATAATTTTACTTCTTGAACACTTTAAATTCATCTAACTTTTGATAGAGTGAACCGATTGCAATGAAACAAAAACTAAGTAATTCTTCAAGTTACGCACAATTTTTAAGTATAAAAGTTATCTACATTGGTTTCGTACATTTCACGTGATGCGTGCACAAATAAACAAACAAAAATTCAAAAAATGCTGGAAATGGGTTCTGTTGGTTATCCTTTAACAACCTGGCTATTTTTTTTGGAAATTTATTAGATGTACAAAAATATTTTCTACAGATTTATTATATGTATTGATTTTAGTGCATCCAAGCAACCTAGACCGATACCTAGGCTCTGTATCTAGATTAAAGTCATTTAGTTTTTGTAAATTAAGCCCATTTAGTTGAGACAATACGTTTGTAGGAGCCAATTTGGTTTATTTTCTTCTAACATTTTACAGGTTGGCACTTTCAGGTGCGTTACGTGCCTGAAAGTTATAGAAGTACCTATAACCTTTCGATAGCCTTCTAGAATGACTACCAAGCCGTCTTTGAAAGGTGGGGATCGCTTGGATTATTCGATAGTTTGGGAGAAAATCAATTTGTAAGATTGCGGGATTGCACATTTTTATCAGATTGGGACTTTCAGGTCCGTTACGTGCCTGAAGGTTATAGATGTACTTATTGAAGTATTGCCTTTCGTTAGCCTGCTAGAATAGCTACCCGGCTGTCTTTGAGAGGTGGAGATCGCTTGGATAGTTTAAGAGAAAACCAACTTGTAAATCAATAAAATTTTCCTTCCTTTCCGCATTCACACTGAAAAATATTTTCAGTGCGTATTGTTGTAGTTAAGATTATTTATAGGAACTATATATAGAAGGCTTTATGCTCATATACAATTTGTTGTATTTTCGATGGAATCAAGGGGGGTTTTATTCATTTGAAGAATGTAGGTAAACAAAGTGAAAATTACCAAAAATAAAAGCAAATTTTGGGAGCGTTTTTGAGGTTCTCATTAAGGTAAAGTCACGGGGGTCGTAAGCGCGCCAGTTCGCCGAATTGTAGTCTTCGCCAAGGTACCTACTTTTTTCCGTCTTTTCTATTCTCTTCCTGAAACCTCTAGGGACCTGCAGAACCGCTTTCCGAACTCTATGAAGAATTTGAGGTTTCATTTCCTACACAAGAAGCCCTTACACATCAATACTCATGGATCATTACAACAGGAGTCCTGAATCTGTGCCTATAGGTGTAGGAAATATGACGTCAGCGCGTTCGGGCAGCCGGGTTATATCACGGTTTTATTTTTAAGGCCTCTGCCAACTTTTCGGCGAAACCAATAATGATGTATTGGTATGTTTCTCATACTGGGTGTCTGAGACAAACTAACTTTTGTTTAAACGTAAAAAATACTTTTCAAAAACATTACAAATCAGAAACTATGTAAATATTTGTTATTTTTGTTAACTGGATCCTTAAATAAATAACTTCAGGAAAGTATTTAAGAATTAAATATGACATTTATTATGTTAGATTGAGACCCAGTGTGGGCGGGGAAATACAGGGCATAAATAAAAGAAACAAAGTTATGACTACAATCAGATTTATTTAATGTTCTCAACATAGAAGCACAGCATGGTAGGTATTACGGAGCACACCTGTCACCACGTCTCACCAGTGTCCTCCCTGTGGTATCGATGCACATTGCTCTTAATATGATAAATATACTTTACATTCATTGAACAGCCATTACGCGGGCAGAATTTACGAAAACAAAAAAAATCTATGGTACGTACAGAAATGTTGCAAGATTAATCAATGATGAATAGGTAAAGAACTCTTACATGAATAAAATAAAATTGCTAGGTAAATACGAGATTTACAACATCAATATCATGAAATTCTTATCTTATTCGCTTCATTAACCGACTTCAAAACAAGGAGGACGTTCTCAATTCGTCGGAAACTTTTTTTTTATTAACATAATTTTATTTCGTACGTTCTTAATTCAAATATAGAGTTAAACATCAGTGTTTCACTAAGCAGCTGTACAAATAGACAAAGGCTCGATTCGTTCGCAAATGACTGCCTACGTAATGACTGGACAATTTACTTTATAAAATTACCCCTTGTGCACTTGCCAATCTCACATATTGTAAATCAAACATTCACAATAAACACTTGTACTGTTATTCTATTAAAATACAATTTAAATACATTGTTAGGGAAAATAAATATCTCACTCTAGTGGAAATACTTAGCTTTGATTGTACAGTATATAAAATATTTGTTTTTTCCATTCTTTTAACGTTGCGTTACCTTTGCTGTGGGTTGCGTCAGGCAGACAAGAAACGAATGTCTCTATAGATAAGTTGTATCGGGTATCATTAAACACTCATTTTAAATAATATGAAGGCGTTTACTAACTAACACAATGCGAGTCGACACACGAGGAACCAATTTGAACTACCAGTAAAATTTACTGGCACTCGTTAATTTGTTAATTTCGAGCTAACAAACGAATGAATTGACTCCGAGCGGAGAACTCTCCCGTTGGGATGTATTATGTATGTAGATATTTTACCTAGGTACTCTGTAAAATAAAAACCTGCTCCATCTTTATGATTTCCCAAAACGAATTATCCAAATTACTTAGAACATATACATATTACTCTCAGAATAAAACTAAAAACGAAAACCTTTTAACTTAATTAAACCCCAAATCAGTAGTGAAAGAGAATCGAAACAATAATAGAAAGATTAGTTAGGTACGTCATAGGGCGACGTGACATGTGTTTTAATACCGCATCATCCGCATCGTACCCATTTGGTCTAGCTAGTTCTAGAGCACCATCTGACGCAAAAGAGAGTAATTTTCCTAAAGTAATAAGTCCAAGAGATGCCGGTGACAAAGTAATCTTGTGGATACTTTTGCTGGCGGACCAAATCAACTTTAGTTTTATGCCTACAATAAAACGAATATTTCAGGAGGCTACTAGATTCGTTTGGAACTTTATACCCACTGGGTGAATTGGGCATCGACATTATTCGAAGTAACCACAAACAACGCGGGTTTATGTTATAAATTCATAATAATAAGTACAGATACAATACAAGGCCGTTACAGGACCCAGGCAGGCTATTGTCTATGAATACTAATATGTACAATATCCTCTACGAATTGCTTTTTAGTACGACACCAGCAGCCTAATTGCGTAAGTATATTATCCAAAGCAAAAGAATCGATTCTTTCCCAAAACCGACTTTACGTAGTGCATATTGATACAAAAAGTCGTTTTTGGGAAGGAATCGATTCTTTTGCTTTGGATAATATACTTACGCAATTAGGCTGCAGCTGTTCTGTACTGGTAAGTAATGAAATAAATATATCGGTACTTTGGAAACCATACACGTGTATTTACTGTGACGAAAATAATTAATAAATGTGATAAATAAATTGTGAGTTGTAGCCAAAATCCGCCATCTTGGATAAATTTTGGCGGGTCAACGTTCTGGCGCGCCGTTATTAATTTTAATTTATTCATAAAATAATTATCTAATACTTCAAACTTGAACTTTTACCTTGTAGTTTTTGCTGACTCCCTAGCGTGTAACTGCCCTGCCAAGTTCAATACTTACCAAATTAGCGACTGTTGTGTACCTATAACACTCAAGGGTAAACACAATTAAGTTACTTACTATTAATTATTGAATTTCATGAAGAATTAACAAGCATGAACGTCAAGGATATTTTAAAATATCTTCATAAAAAATATATGTTAGCAATTTAGCATATTATTTTCTACAGAAGACTGCAGTGGCCTTGAATTGAAAACGCGACAAAATAATTTAACTCGTAAAAAGTAACTATCGTTCAATCGTTTGGCTTGACTCATTGCCATCTGACCTAAATGGATCTTTTGAATAGGTATTGTAGGTACCTGTTTTTCTTAGTAGGTAAGTTTCTTTTCAAGTTTCAAGTATTCGTTGGGTAGAAGCTAAGTTCCAAACTTAGCTTAGGCAAACTGTAAGCCCTGGCAGGTCGAGAAGTCCCAAAGAGACCGATCCAGACTTATAATCTATGTAAACAATATAAGATAAAAACGCCAGGGGGCTTCGTCAAGCACCTACTGATATAAAGAATACGTAATAAATGTACTGCGCGGAGTGGACGAGTCAAGGGCCTGTTATGTTCTAAGGTTCATCTCAAGAGTTCTTTTCTTGAACACGCGAAATACAGGACTCTTTAGAAATGTTGTCGTTATGTCTTAGCTTTAAATGCAAATATGTGCCCTTTCGACGAAAAACGGGGAAATGATTCACGTTTTTCGTGTTTTCAAAGGAAATATGACATCACCCTAAATACCTAACCTACCTTTCGCAAATCAAAAGGTGCAATAACTTGCTCATTTGAAAGCGCTAAGTAGAAAGTGCCCGACAGCCTGATTATGTCGCATTGTTGGCAATACTACCATCAAACAAATTGATACGTTGCTTGGAGAAACTAAAGTTCTAAGTACAGGTTTTGGAAAACCGAAAAATTCGTTGCCCGGACAAAAAACCGAAAAGTTCGTTTTTTTCAACAATGGACCAAACAGAAAGTCGAACCATTGTTGATTGAAATGTCAAAACCAAAACGTTGCCAATGGTGAAAATACATTGTTGGCTTAATTCCCATAAAAAATTGAAAATGATGAGAAAATCAAACTTCGAAAATTGGCATTTTAGAACTTTTTCGCCACCCTTGCTTATTTGTTTCCCAAAGAAAAGAAGTTAAAGTGAATACTTAGTTAAATAAAAATGGCGGTTTGACAGTTTCATGGAAATATCTTGAGCTAGCGCAAGAATTGTTATGTTATTATGCATTATGGCTCAGACTATAGCAACAAAAGAGAGCAATCTAAACTTTATTTAACAAATAGAATTACTGCATTACCTTATCATGGCACGTTTCACGTCCTACACGTGATTTTCAATGTCGGTAGGTATCTCATAGTTTAGTTTTATTTATGTTGTAAACTCGATCGATACCGATAACAGTGGTATTTGTGCCTAATTGAGATTATTATTGATATTGCTTCGACGGATAACAATTAGATATTATCAAGAAGATAGAATCAAACAAAGGTTCGGTGAGAAAATGAATCGAGTAGTTTAGATTATTTTATTATGCTCTTGCCAAATATCTGTCCTTAAATAATTCTAGAATGAAGCAAGGAATTCCTAGAATAAAATATTGCTTAGTACTGTACCTTCTTAAGGGAAAAACACTCGCACGTCATTTACATCGCTAAGGTGACGTCATAGAAATATTTGCTGAGTGAACAACTCTCGTGCCCCGTCACGTAAAAGGTCAGATGAACGATATTATGCAGAATGCAGACTAATGTAGTTGCTTTGAAGATTTTAACAGTCGTTAAATGAGTCGCTTATTAAATTTATGAGTTTCTCTCCAGGTTTTCAGCAGTTATAGTTTGGATCTGTGCCCAATAAATCTAACATGACGATAAGAGACTCCTGTTTCAGTCCAATTTTGGCTTACATATCATCCTCCTAGAAATCTACTTGCTTGACTGAATTGATGTATACGACCTGTGTATTCGACGAGATATTGATTAAAACGAAATTTGAACTGCGACGATGACGTCATTTATAATAACAATTCATTATGGACCCCTAATGTTACTACAATGTTAATTGAAATCCATTGAAAGCTTTTTTAAACTAAGGAGTCACTTATATTGCTGCTGTAATGTGTCAGCCGATATATCCAAGGCATGTCTAAAAAGCGAACACAATTTGGCCGTCGCTGAAAGCTGTAGTCTGATAGGCTAGTGTTTGCTGAATTCTGAATCTAGCTTTGTACAACCTGAGCTTATTGTGATATCCGACAATGCTTTATTGGCCCTGCATGATAAGGTTTTGGTATAAAAGGAGGAAGACAGTAATAGTTAAACATAGGCTAATATGCCTACATATTATGCAACATAAAAAAGAAATAAAAACACATGTACGTGGGTTACACTGAAAGTTTTTCTTTTTAGAATAGGCCAGCAAGCGTTACGAATTAGGAACTCTTTAGGAATCTGTAGAATGAATTCATACTTAGGTACCTAAGTCATTTGTCTAAACAAATTGGCGGAAATCTAAAGTGTCTGTCGTGCGTCGAAATGGATTTGACTAGAGAAAATTTTCGCTCAATGATTTATTACGACTTTCGTTGTGGTCTTACCAAACAATAATGTTATGTTAGACTTCGATTAGCATTGCATGACGAAGCCCCATCCTGTGCCACTGTTTACAACTGGTTTAATGAGTATAAACGTGGTCGAAGCAAACACACTGATGGTTAGCGAGAAGGACGGCCTTCTACGGCGACTACTGAAGATAACGGGATTGCTAGAGTTCGGCTTATGATAGAAGCTGAAAGAAGGGTGACATAATCCACAGATTCGGGCAAGTTTAGGCGTTGGTATAACTCAACAAAAACTCTTACATAAACATTTAAGCGTCAGAAAGCTTTGTACTACATATATACCTCATAATTTGACGGCAGATCTAAAACGCCGTCATTTGGATTGGTGCCGCTCAATTCTTAATAGTATGACGGAGGTGACGAATGCCGTATATGATATCGTCATAGGTAACGAAAGCTGGATATATTGTTACGAACCAGAAACTAAAAGGCAGTCTGCCCAATGAATATTTCCATACGAAGAATTGCCGTCAAAAGTAAAGAAGGGCAGAGTCAAGGGAAAAAGATGATTGCAGCATTTTTGGACGGACATGTCATTTCGCAACAATTGTGCTAGAAGATAAAAGGATTGTTACTGCAGATTAGTATGACAGTCAATGTTTACCAGTTGTCTTGGAACATGTTAGACAGTAGGGACCATGAAGCAGGATTCTCCTCCGCCACAACAACGCTTCAGCCAGACGGACTATCTAACATTTGTCTATGGAAGGTTTGAGTTAGTGATTCATCCTCCTTACAGTCTCGACTTTGTGAGGTTTATTTATTCCCAAAAATAAAAGATAAACTCACAGGAATTCGTTGTATGAACCCTGAAGATGCCGTGAATCTTGCTTTTGAAAAAGGCGTACAAGAGATACCTATATAAAAGTGGGCCCACTGCTTCTGTCAATGGTTCCATGCATACAATGGTGCTTAGAAAGGAACGGAGACTACTTAGGAAAATCAATAAAATATTAATAGATTTCAATAACATTCCGTTTTGTATTTTCTAAAAACTTTCAGTGTGACCCCCGTAGAGCAAACGCGCTGTTTATGAATCATTTGGCGCGCTGTCAAAATCGGCATTAATGCCGCCATCTTGTTTTTCAACACAATAGCCACAATTTCACAAATTTTTACTATCAGCACCTCTCTGTCAATGTCATTTAACGCTAAAATATCCATATAATTCTGTATTTTCGCTAACGCAACCCACAGTAAAGGCATATGGTCATCGGTTGCCAATTTTTGTGCCTCAATGGAGTTAATTGACCATCTTATAGTCCACCTTTATGATACTGAAATGGCTACGTAATACTTTCTATTATTTATAAGTAGGTCATTACACTAGGTTTACTACAGTTTGGCATTTTATGTAAAAAAGAAACAAGTAAAAAACAAAGCATTTTTTTACTATACCTACATAATTATTTACAGCAAAAGAAAGATACAGTAAAATTAGAACTAAAATACAGTTGTGAAACCATAAATATACTGATTTTTTTGCTATACAGTTTTGTTAAAAAATACAGTGTTACACGTTTTTTGCGACGATATTGAGAAATATTACTTATCTTTAATAAGTCTGCTGAATTTAAACTTGGTTGAGTTATCCAAACCTTAGATAAGAACATGAGATTAGTTAAACTAGATAAGTTGGAAAATACGGTCTTATTTGCGAAAATTTCTCCTCTAAAACGACGAAGCGTAAGTAGAGCAGACTGCAGAGGAAATATCGTTTGTTTAAAATTACCATTAATTTGTCGTTATGACGTAAAATGATGCGGCACAGCTCATTACGTAGCGCAGAGGGACAGTTTACGAAACATTGCGGATTTATGACGTTGAAAATCTTTTATTTTCTGTTCAAGGTAGAGTTTGTCGTAGAAATGCCGTAAAAGGTTTTGAAAGAATAGTTATCTGTGCAGTAGCGAGAATATCGGCTTGCACAGTTCAGGGTTGCACGTAATGTATGGTCACATCGTGTTACTAAGGTCGCTGCCGACGGGAAAGCGTGGCGGGCTGGCGCATAGCGCATGGCGGTGCAAGTTTTCTTCAAGTTTATACTTCCCGACATGATTCGCATGGCTTGCGGCTTCCGATGTTATCAAAGCACACGCCATTTGCTATTTTTATTATTTTGCTTTTGTAAAGGATTTTTTATAGATTGTCATTTTATGCCAGCTTTTTATTATAGGAATTGTCGTTGTAAAATGAGAAGCGTTAATATGAATTTCAAATATTAAACCTAAAGGTCATAGGCGGCAGAAGATGGAGAGCCGATTATTATTTCTTCATTTATGAGTACCTGCCTTTTCCGACAGTAAAATAATGTATGTTGAGAAGACATCGTCAATAATCTTGAAGGTTACAATACATTTCTGAATATCGCTGCAAAAAGTCGATTGTAAAAATAATTTCAAAATAAAAACTGCTGGCTGTAGTAAATGATACAATTGTTGCTGTATTGGAAGCCAGTGGAGCTTTCGATTGAAGGTCGGTTTCATAGATATGTGCAGCATTAGATATACTCGTTAACAAAAATACGTTTAGTGATCGAAATAGAGCTTTGGAGCAAGCGGCCGAGTTTCTAACAGTCAGAAGAGCGAAGATTCTCGATTAATTGAACGATGACACAATATCAATTTATATCCCAATTTTACCCGAGATATAATTATAGTCTATAGTATTTATAGTATTATAGATATTATTATTTACAAAGTAGGTATAGTAGTCTGTAGATAGACATGTACGCAGTCCCGATAGTTTAGCTCGGCTGGTGCGTCAAGTGGGCTTGTTAGGATTAATCTAGAAAAAAAACTTCGTTGTCTATGCAGTCCTCTACCGCTCGATCCAAACCCCTAGTAGGTAGTACCTATATACATTGAATATTAAAAATATTTCTAATATTTATCTCACTATTACATTTCAATATAAATTAATTTACGCTCAGGCACCTAATTAGCTATAATAGGATCATAATTACATTAGAGCACAAGAAGATGAAATGTGGTGTTCACTCATTTGTGATATTACGAACGTATATGTTGTGCCGTTTGACATTCCGAACTGTCAATGTCAGAAAGTTGACAGAATATGTCACAATCGTTTAATTAGCCTTAGTTTAGTACAGTCACAAATAAGTACGCACCTTTTGTTAAACACGCCCAACTTTACTCGGTTTTTTTTTCAACATAATTAAAATGTGAATGTTTTCAACACTTATCCTAAAGGAAACAAAGTTATCTTACATACATTTTATTTACACAAAAATAATATACATTTTACATCCTTTACAGCTTTTGTAAGCTCACCCTGCATTTAGGGACTCAAGCAGTTTTTTAACTTTAACCAGGCTAATAAATGAAATGGCAAGCGAATGTTGCCAGAAAAACACATGAAAATTTATTACATACAACGATAAATATACACTTTTAGCCATGCCCAATAGTATTCATAATTAAACGTTAATTTGTGATCACTTTGTTGAACATTAAGTAGAACAGTAAATGCTTCACTGTTGTACGCTGTTGGCTGTAAGTTATGCATCACAAATAATTCACACATTCCTCTCATAAACAGGTTCCCAATGTCAATGTCATGAGAATTACCCGTTGATCGTAGTTGATTAGAGGTAGACATAGGTGCTATGCCACACTTAAGGAGACATA
Organism: Orthosia incerta; assembly: GCA_948252205.1. NCBI lineage: Eukaryota > Metazoa > Arthropoda > Insecta > Lepidoptera > Noctuidae > Orthosia > Orthosia incerta. The sequence goes on along the minus strand of OX411747.1, from coordinate 32,044,554 downwards.
ACCATTCGATACCTACTATCTAAGGAAGTCGGTATAAAAAATGCATCTTCCTTGATTGTCAACGCATATTTAGATCACTAACAGTCATCGTAGAAAAGCTTATTTCACAAATATTTAAAATTAGGTATACGTAGTAGAAGCTTAAAACAACACGCAAATTGGGCTTAGGATACTTAATTCATGAGGAAAAATAATCTTAAAAAACTATAATAAAATATTCAACCTTCTTAAATCACAAACATGATAGGTTCTCATCTTATGAGAGAAGCTCAAAGGAGGTCAAATCTTCTAAAATAAACAAGTAAGACAACCATAAAAGTAACATGAAACAGCAAGATTAAAATAACAGACAAAGCGGAGCTTACATCACACAAAAATATCGAATCATTCGACGATACAGAAGAGATTTTATAAAAAAGAATTCACGAAGCGACAACGCTATGTTGATCAAACCTTGTTTATTGAAATTAGTAGAATATTTAAACTGGACTCGTCTCAAGATCACTGCCCAGCTTATAATTTGCATAATATTATAATGTAGAAGACTTCAAGTCATGCGGGACAGCGGGAGTTATTTTTAGACCTATATAAAACATATAATAGGGCCAGTTTTGAGGTAGGTCAGGGGAGGACAATCTTCGTAAAAGTTACCGCTAAATGAGAGAATACAATAAATTCTTTAAGCAAACGAAATGTTTCAAATAAGACGTCTTGAGATTTCAAGACATAAATCTTGGTCCTACCATTAATTACAACGTTGGATTGTGATCCCTTTATCCTGATTGAGAATAAATCGTATTTCTATTGAGAAGGAGGCTTACTTTGGCTTGTGACAAATTGACTTGTAGCTTGAAAGAAATGTTTTGACATTGAAAGCGAGATAGACCTTCGACTTTTAGTCTAAAATGAAAATGCCAGTAGTTTTTTTTTATCATAGTTAGGCTCGCGCTTGATCACTATCCCACCTGGTGGTAAGCGATGATGTGGTCGACGGTGGAGCACGCTTGCCTAGAAGTAACTTATTCACTCCTGGGGGGTGACCATAAGCTCTTAGAGCGGTATCAATTTGAGATCGAATAAGGGACAGATGTATCTGACTTGTATACACCTGTCACTTACTCGATATCAAATTGATACCGCACTAAGAGCTTATGGTCACCCCCCTGACCTTAAAGACCCCGAGGTTGTATTGGGCAACACAGACTCCAGCAGGGAATTCCACTCCTTAGCTGTACGCATACATAATGAAAGTATTTCAAAAACGTTAAGTGCGTATGGGTGGGACGTCCACCATGTACCGATGGCGCATCGCACGAAGTTAGTAGCAACCCGAAACATGTTATAATGACATTGTTCTTATTTTACAGCATTCAGAATCGTTCGATCGAACCACAATTTCTTACGCAGTTATAACTGGGATCCATTGCAAGCCTCATACCCGTTTTTTTTTTTTTTTTTCGATTTTTGCTGCCATGCAACTCTGCAAGGCAGGCGTCTATATGCTATAGTAGACAATCCGGGTTTGCTTCTCAACCGGTTTCGTTCGATTTTTTTGGCTTTTGTTTTTTGCTGAGACACTAAGAGCTTATGATTATAAGCTATCCTTGAAGGCTAAGTATTTGGGCTAAGGTATAAACGAAGGTTAACTTTTTTAGAAATAATTTAGTCATGATTTTTAAAACGCAAAGCTGCATGCTTTTAAGGAATGGACAGATAGAGTGGTCAAGGTTTAAGGAGGACTTCGCTTTCTATTCTAGGTCTTTGCTCATTAAGACGCTTTATAATATCTGTGGTTTAGATTGTTTGTAAGGTTATGTAGGACTTAGGCGAAAGGAAAACTTGATGATTCGTAAATAAAAATAACACCCGTATATGAACATAATCTGAATGAAAACATTGATGCCACAAACCATATCTTGAAAGCAGAACTCAATAGAGAGGAACTGGGGCAGTACCATGACGTGTCAAAATTATGATGGTTCCAGTGTGTGAGAGAGAGAGAGTCGGAGCTATACAAGATATTTGTTTTGTATAGCTCCGACTCTCTCTGAGCTATTTAGCACTGTCACTTATTCACAGTCGCACCATGATAGTTTTGACACTTCATGATACGGCCCCAGTTCCTCTCTATTGAGTTCTTCTTTCAAGATATGGTTTGTGGCATCTAATGTGGCGTAAGGCTTCTGAAATTATTATCTCGAGTTTGAAAAAGGAACGAAAGATCTCATGTCGAGAGTCATTGCGTTTGCGACTGAGACTAGTAACTGTTTGATTTTATGAACGCTAAAAAAGTATAAAACTGTTTTATGATCCTACGTTTTATGCATTCACGAATCCTACACCATCAGACTTAATTGTATTTGTTACGTGGTCAGCTTTCCGATAAATCGCTATGACCTCGATGCAACCCCAGGCGCACTGATAATTAGCCCGTGATGTCATCCGGGCAGGCTTAGTATGGCCTGCCATTACGGCAACGCTACATAATTTCATTTAGTCTAACGATATTAAAATTTTAAGCACTTTGGCTTACAATAATGAGTGGTGGAGCAACAGCATGTTGATAAAGGACAAATTAAAAAGTATTTTATACTGAAACTGGGTTGGCCTTTCTTTGAGTAAAGAAGACTTTTTGGGTATCATACGGTTTTTTGATGGACTGTGTGAGGAGTTATATGTAAGAAAAGGGAATCAGTGATAGGGACACGAAAAAAGTATCGATACTTTGTGGTATCGAGTACATTTCCATTCGATACCGATACTTTTGTACTCGATACTTGGCTTCGATACTTTTACTCAATGAGTACTTTTTGGCAGGTATCGTATCGAATCAGAAATTAAGTTTTAAATGGGTAATCTTAGAAATTACCCATTTAAAACTTGCAACCTTACAGCTTATGTTTATGGTTATGGCAACGCCACCTTATTCACTTGTTCTGAACCTTCTGGGTACTTTAAATTATATGCTTGTTTTTTTATGTCCTGCCCAACTGAAGTTAAACTGACATTATTTATTGACTGATATTGACCTATGCTCTGTGCGCATTAGGGACCCTAAGAAAAATTTTCGATACTTTTATGAGTACGATATTTTTTTTCGATGTTACTCATGAGTACAGTATCGATACTTTCTATGCGATACCGTGTACCTAGTCAGTGATGGCGTGACGGGGAACAGGACGGTATGGAAGAAGGAAACGTGTTGCGCCGACCCCAAGTAACATGGGACAAGGGCAAGAAGATGATGATACGGTCTTTTTGACCATGTCCTAATATTATAAATGCGAAAGTTTTAATGTACATCCATGTGTGTTTGGTATTCAATAACGCCATAACAGCTGAACGGATCTGGATGAAATCAGGCACCGAGATAGATAGTATATAGTCTGGAATAGCACATAGGTTACTTTTCATCCCGGTAAAATTTTCCCTTGGGTTAGGGAAACACTTTTCACACGAGCGAAGCCGCTGGCAGAAGCCAGTCATCCATATATGTAGTTGATTAGTACGTCATCATAATGATGCTAGTTTCCCGTTGATTTATTCTAATTTTAAGCAGTTGAGATTGTGTGTGTATTATTGTGTGTGTATTATTATTGTCAATTATTTCTCTTTAAAAACTGTATTTTATTTCCTGTTTGGACCTTACAAACCCATATTGAAATACTAACGCGAGAAATATTCCACATTTAAAACATCAAGATCTATTGCCCAAGATTGGTGTTCCACGCGTTTACTATTAATAAGAATGAAATAACATTGTAATAATGTCATAGCCGGGTAATAAATCGCCCGCGTGAAGTCATTTTTAATTAGTTCTTGGCCGGTAATTGCTGCTCTTGAAAATGTTCCGATCAATGCCGGGAAGTTGGTAGCCAGACCATAAACAAATATAACTGAGTGAATGAAGATGCACTTCATTCGTTCTGTCTTTACGGTTGATATAAAATTTTCACACTTCAGCCAACATACAGCACATTTTATATTTTTATCTTCAACGACCAATGCCGCCATTTATTGTTTAGTTATGTATTGTTAGATACTAAAATGTTCACTTTTCACAAAAAGGTAGTATTTCAGTAATGTTTTTATCAGTAACACTTGAAGTAATTGGTAGGTAGCTGCGAAGTTATAATTATCGCTAGTTTACTTAACTGCAGCCATTGTAATAATTAGTGAACTTGTAAACGAGCCGATATCGATAAATGGTTTACCGAATCTAATCTAATGGCCGATAATCTAACAAAGGCTCGAAGAACTAGAAATTCATCGTTTGGTTAATGTTTAGTTAGAATTCAGCGTAACTTTGTGGTTATTGAAAATCCGATAAGGATGATGTTTAGCCACGGTAGCTCGGTTGTAACAATACGACTTGTTCTTTACGTAGGTGTATGAATATTGATTTAAAGATGGCGGAATAAACTTTACAAATATAGAACGGCTGTCAAGAGTTCAATCACACTTAATTGACGTGACGAACGTTTGAGAAGTTTTGCAATATGTTCAGACGACACGTCGACGAAAGTCCTCTTAATCATCGTCGCCTACTGTCTTTATCACAGGGTCAATCCCACCGCACTATTCTCAAACCACTGCAACTCCTGAAAGCCAGAATCAACAGTGGCGACCACCAGAAAAGCGCCGAGGCAATGAAGTTCGACGAAGTCCCAGAGAATGAATTTAACTGTCTTGGATCCCGCAACGTTATAAACAGAAAATAATAAGGGAGGAGTAGCAAAAAAGCAAATCACAGGGTCAGCTTCCAGTTTAACTGGATGCATATGTATACCAGTAGAATTTTCCATGGAACACACCTATCTGTTTGACCTCCACAACTAAGTTACCGGGAAACACGTTACCCCTAGTAGGACTTAGTGTCCGATTTTCTGGCTTATGACTACCCGTAACGTCGGAAATTTACATGGGTTGACCGCCTGAAAATCTCCTACAATGAACTTACTAACTAATCAATGACTGTAAAATCAAATTTGAAGCAATAGGTGTAGCATGAGTCGTCACATTTAGCACTTTAATTTAGTTACAAGTTAGAGAAAGCCTACAAAATCACCTCCAATGCAAATTACACTGCGGGAATCAGGGCCCAGTAAATTGATTGGTGTTGCCAGCCATTAAAAAACAAGGTAAACATTTTTACTTTTTAATGGCGTTGCAGTAGCCAACACCAAAAGCGTTTAAAATTTTACAGAGTTATTCCACATGTTCCGATTATTTACGAGCGCAGTAGGCTGGGGTAGTGATAAATTCTTAAACGCGCTTCAACGGTATTTCGTTTAACAACATTTATAGGCTTCGGCTTTTTCATTACCTCTTTTATTTACTAACACGGGAAAGCCAAAAAGTAATAATAGGACAGCATGGCTTTACTCTTAATTAAATTCCTTAGTGGTAAACACACGCCACTTGCATGAGCCCCACATAGTTCTGAGGAAATTCCAGCTCTAATTTTCACATATAAAGAGAAATATTATCTAGCTTTCTGGCCGAAGTCCGTCGAAGCAGACGACAAGCTCATAAGTTGGTCTGAGAGGCCCGTAAAAAAAAACGAATTCCTTTTTGTCTATACCCGAAGAATATACCCAAAATTATGCGCATGTCAGTCAGACTCAGTACAGACAATGATATGCTTGCGTTCCGCGTAGCGACTATAATTCACGGTCAAGTTGACAGGTGGTACTACTTGCCCCCATTCTCAGAACAACATTAGACTTTATCATGAACCAGTTTTCTGAGGAAACTACCGTCAAATGCAAGGTTTTGATAACTATGCTGAGGTTAGTGCCTTGGAAGTTCTACAATGTCTATTGTCTACAGGCAGCTGTTTCTATGCCCGGGGATTTTTACCATAGACAAATATAATCTTGAAATAAATATGGCGAATAAATTAATTTTGTTTAATTAGGTGTCTACAATAGTGACTTGTGTAAAAATATATAAACTTCTTTTTCTCGCTCTTTGATATTTTGTAGAAGATTACGATAGTGCAATTTTTAGATTTGCTGTTCCAAATTCGTTTCTGTTTACGTACAGAAAACAGGTTAAGTAATTCTGTTTGGGGCGCAATTATTTGAAAAAGCTATCTTATGTTAGGTAGACATCTTACTTAGTTCTGGGCTTCTGGCCACGGTCACATGGTCTTAAAGTAATAATGTCAAAGGCGATCTTTATTTAGGCTGGTAAGTTTTACTAGAAATTCGCATCCTACTTTGCAAATTCAACGAGCAGTATATTATTTCCAAACCCTTTATTTCATTAAATACTTATTTTTCGCAACAACAAATGCGATGCGTTGCTATCAAGTACCTAATCGGCCGGATGTAAGCAATATTTATTTTCAACGATCACCGTTATTTTGTCAATGCTTCCGCTGTCATGGCGGCCTTTGTTATTGTATCGAAAAATAATAATAATAAACAGTTTATGTTGTTTTATATTCACGTAGCAACAGCAGAATAAAATAATGCTGAGAAGATAAACTTTATGTTGAGCACCTGAACTTAACACAGATGCGATGCGTAAAAACTTCAAGTTACCTACTTAACTTTGACCCAGACCCCAGTCCCGCGGTCTCGGCATCCATGTTAGGAAAATTAATTAATAACTCAATTTTTTACTTTATCGCGGTAGGAGAAACCAGTGTTGCGTTTTCCTTGTTTAGTTGAAATTTAAATTCGCGATATTTACGTAAGATCTCGTCAGTGTCGCGTCGGTGCCACTTTCAATGGATACAAAATTATTAGTCGTCTTTTTTCAAGTATTTATCAAATATTTCGTAAGCTGACTTTATGTGAGCGAGATTGAGGAAATCATAGAATAGGTTTTCTGTGGGAAACCATCTAGTAATATTTACATTGTTTCCATGCCCGGATATCCATCGAAAAAACGTTCTCACTAAAACGAACGCTACATGTTATGTAAAAAGAATGTCCTATTTTTAAATTTTTCATATTAAGAATACTACCACTGCCAACATAACCAACCTAACTTAAAGACATCATAATGTAAATTTTCAAGCGCAAAGAGGTAATGCATCAGCCGCCGTGTCCGTGTTCTAGCCAGTTACAATGCCAAGTTCAAAAAAAGTGGTCAATTACGTGCTCAGTGCTGGAAACAAAAGATTTCGTAACTGAACTTGAACGCTAAACGCATACAAACAAGCCTTCACACTACCTAGTTTTCTTACTGTTTTTATCTGAGCTAGATGGCCAAATGAAGAAAGAGGTAGTCACTGCAGCATTGGAAAATGACGCTATTAAAAGTTATGCAGTAATATACAATTTTTAAATTTAGAACCGAAATCAAGGACAATATGAGACCCGGAACAAAAACTAGTTAAACGACTGCATAAGGTTAAATTATAGCCAATTTATAAGACATAATAGACACAAAAAATAGCAGACATTTTCTTTCAGTTGGAAACCTCCAAAATATCACTAAGTGAGTTCCAGCACACACAAAATAATCAAAACAAATAGTGAGAGAAGGGCGACACTTCAGACGAGGTAAGTGTATTTATATTGAGTTTAGACTGAAAGGTTCACCGAATATTAGCATATTCGCGATTACGCAGCACCTGTGGTTTTGCGAACGACGTTATTTACTTAAGGAACCATGAATGGCGACGTTTTACCCCCTTTACTACCGACAAACTGTTCAACAACAACATTGATGGTAAACAGGCTGTTGATTCTATTATTTCCTTGGATTTGAGGAAGAATATCGGATGTTTTGGGCCGTATTCTTACGAAAACTTGAAGGTTTTTTTTATGAAACTAACCGCTTGAATTTGTACAGGAATTTATTCGTATTTTTTATTCAATGGATTATGAAACTAATAATAGGAGTTGATATAGGTACAGTCACAAGCGGTACCTAACTACCTAGTAATGAAAATGCCGGGAGGGGACGCCCTCTAGGACATACTTACACTGACCTTATTGGTAATAACCTAAAGGTCCGTAAATCCTTAATAAAGTATCCAAAAGGTCAGGTGCGTATTACATGTCGGGATCCAAAGCACGTGTATGAAAGAAAAAACGTAGGTATCACTATTTCTTACCCACTACACGGTACCCATTAGTTCGCTCAGTCAAAAAGAAAACTCCAATTCAATTTCATTCTCGAATAACCGTGTAACTAGTAAGTTCTAGCAAGTTGGCACAAACAGTTTTTTTTTTATCCAGGCAAAGGCAAGACAAGCGTATTGGATAGTCTTGAAACCATTGTATAGTTTTTTGTAAATGGATTCAATTCGTCTCACAGTCTCATACAGTGGGAACGACAGACATATTGTTTAGTTACTAGATGTTTTCAAGAAGGTTAAATGTATAAGACTTCGTATTTTCGTCTCGATAATATTTTTGGAATAAAGTGAATTACTAAGACAGGCAAAGTATTTTTTGATGTTGTATTCAGCAGATGGTGTTTTTTTACCAAAGATTACGAGGTGTTATTTGGTAAATAATGGTATCTTTATTGATTGCGGTGAAACAAAGTGCCTTGTAGTGGTAGATAATGTATTGTGGGGACTATTAAATAACGATGGCCTAAATAAAATATCAAGGATACAATAGTAACAATAATTCAGGCCTATTTAACGTTCTTTGGCCTTCGCTTAGCCGTCTGACTTAACGAACGCTGAAGATCCCCATTTGTTGGGGCTCGTTGGTTTGGTCTGTGTTCTAAAATCCCTATTACTTGGTCTAGAAGCCCCTTTGAACGAGATATGATTGGCAAAAACTTAGAGACGACCACTAACTATCATCTCCATACATTTTGTAGTCGGTAATTGTAAGCCATTCATTCACTTCGATTTGTATTTGAACTGAAAATAACAACAGGTTCTAAATCGAGGTTCGTGGTATTCCATCTTCAAAATAAACGATTTTTTTTGGGAATTTAATGACCTGCCTACTGAGTCCTTTAAGCCCAGTCGTTCGTTGATTTTGTAATGTATTAATAGAGAAAAATTGAATCTGTTTGTGACGTCTTTCGAAGCTGTCATCTCGGTGGGTGTTAACTTGTCATGCCGATGCCGTACCGGTAGGAAAACGTGATAGCTAACGTAATCAGACTGTAATATTTGTTTTATTTTGTAATATAAGATTACACGATAATGTATGCAAACAGCGCTGTTATTAGTATTACTAATATACACCTCTTCATGTATGTTTTTAGATTTCGAAACATCGTTAATAGGCGCTTCTGCTAGTCATTTTCTGCTTACGATAAAATAGGTTAGACGTGACGACCTATGATACTTTCGTGTCGATGTCAAGATAGTTTGTTTATTATGCACTCGTGGTCTTCCATTCACATTGTACGAGTATGACTCACACGTATTGCTCTAATAGCGCGATACTTCGTGTGTTTTGTTATTGCGAAAATACTGGTAGCCAAATATAACAAACAACTGAAATAAAGGAAGGTAATTGGCACCCCACGCTTTTTTATAATATATATATATTTGTTAAACACACTATCCTTAATTTAAATTTATTGAAAATTATTTTCTACTTTTTAGTTTGGTTTTCTATTAAAGCGTGTTTTTCTAGGATTTTAAAAAACCTACCTATTATTTATTTTTTTACTTTTTTGTTCTTTCGCTAATCCTGAAGATAATAAGGATAGTGGAAGAAACTTTTTAAATTATTGCATTGTCATTGGTGCAAAATACGTTCATAGATTCCTTTATATAGATACATACATACCAAGCCAATAAAAGCGTGTTAAAAAGGGCATTAAATGAGCCTAATTCGCGATTTAAATCGAATTAAAAGGTAAAAATATCGCTGTAGGGAAACTAGAAATGACAGTTAATCTATATCTATCTATATAAATAAAAATGAATTGTTGTTCGTTAGTCTGATTAAAACTCGAGAACGGCTGAACCGATTTGCATAATTCTTTTTTTGTTTTGGTCGACAGAATACAGGGAAGGTTTAAAAACAAAAAAAATGGGGAAAAAAGGGTAGGGTAGGTGTAGGGTAGGTGTAGGGTAGGTGATTGTTTGGTGTTTTTATGGCAAAACAAAGTTTGCCGGGTCAGCTAGTTTAAAATAAAACCGTAAATTACAAGGCAGGAACTTCATTTCACAATAAACAACGATTACGAATGTCAATTCTTGTCATCAGAGTGCGAAACTGCCAACCTTTCACTTAACTGTAGCCCCTGAGCCAACATTTCAAACCTACAGAAACACTTGAATACATCTCAATTATTTGAAAATACAAACGTCTTTATTAATTTAGGTACCATTTAAGAACGCATCAATTAATTTTATAAGATTTATTTATATGATTTGTGTATTGATTTGACATTAACTCGAATTTGACAAGCCCGAAATTAATGGTTTGCTTGTTTAGCTTAGTACAATAAATTACTCAATTTCTATGGGTAGTTTCGTTGCGGTAAACTGTAGATGCCTAGTTGATACTTTTTAATCTTGCTTAGGCAAAGACAAATCAATAATGATGACAGTAATAAGAAAAATCATACCTACTTATTTACTTCAGTTTTGAAAAACCATAGGCTGACTATATTATTTATACCTTTGCATAACCAATGACATGCCTATTATAATATTATTACGCCACCCCACGCCAGCGTGACGCAGGCAGAGGCAGTAAGCCTTTGTAGCAGCAAATACTGAGCAAAGCCAACATTCAATACATGTAGGTCAAAATTGAGACAAGCCGGCGCCAATAATACTAACAAACGGACTTAGTTTAATGGAAGTTCTATAACAAAAAGGTTTCATAAAATAAAGTAAGCATAGACTTTGAACTTCGCTCTACTTGTTTTTTAATTCCGCTATTGGAGTAATAAGACACAGTCTATTTACTTTTCTGTCGCCAGATGGTGCGTATCAGGCTGTCTAGAAGAGTGCTGTCGTATTTTTTGTGTTGTTAAAATAAATGTAGAAATTCGTATCATTTTGATAAAATTATTAAAAGCATTTAAATTAAGATAATAAGAAAGAGAAGAGTGAATTAGTTGACACTGTTAATTAATATTTTTATCGGAACGGAATATAGAAACAAAAGGAATGATTAAAATCAAACAGTAACAAGTGAGAGTATTCTGCAAGGCCCAAAAACGGTTTACTTTATATGGGCAAAGTGAAAATATCGGATGACGTCACAAATCCGGTTATCAGTTCTGTTGACATACCATTGAACAAGGCTTCAAGGGCAGAAAAATGTTGAACTGAAGCGAAAGATATATTCATTGTATGAGTAATAAAGGCTTCTAATCATACTTGAATATATTAAATGCCCTGGTAAACACACAAACTAAGTGAGGTATAAGTCGTACTAGAAAATCTTGACTCATCTAGCTAGATCATCGTCATATTTGCCACGTGCGTGCTACAAGCACACGATAAATTGTTTTTCCTAGGTAATCTATGACTGTGCCTGGCATCCGTTAGGTACTGGCAAGCAACAGCGAAAATGCTTGACAAGTTGTCAAACTACATGCGACAGTTCTCAAAGATTTTCCATTTTAATTATATATTTTACTTTTTCAGCGTATTTTTTTTTATTCAGTTCCTCATCATATAGTTATATCTCCTGTGCTTTTCTGAGATTAAGAATGGCCCAATGATTTTAAAGGCTTATGCCTAGAAGCTCTAGGATTTCGTGTGGAATCCAGGCTAGCTTGCCTGAAGATGACTACTTATACAGGGTGTCCCAGAAATCGACGTCAAGCCGTAAATGGGTGATAGACCAAGTTAAAACAGTTCTCAGAAAAATACGAAAAAAAATCTATCTCATGTTTTTAAAAATTTATGGTCACTTTAAAAATTTACTAAAAAAATCAATCCCTGTAATGGTTCTTTAACTCCAATTGCTACAAATCCCATAATTTATCAATTTTTTTTATTATTATGTAATCTTGAATAATGCTTGTGTAGATTTTTGCCTAAAATTCAAAGCCAACTCCTCCTACTTGGAAGAAAATTAAACTTTTTCAAAACCAAATTATTCAAATTTACTATTTCGCCCAACTTTAACTGACTGTACTGAAAAAAAAATGTACTACGCTAGTTTGGCAAGTAACATGAAAAATTGGCGCATTTAATAAGGATTCAAAAATGGTGTAACACTTGCTAGATTACGTTTTCAATAATTGGTCAAATTTTTTTTTGTAAATAGTATCGATTTTTACCCAAAATGTCCATACTTCCTTAAAATGACTTTAGCTTACCTAAAGCTTTGCTAAACTCCGTTTCTAGTTCGATAGAGACGGAGAGAGTCATTTTACGAAGTGTGAGCGAGACAGAGAGTGACGCCACCTTTATCAGTGACACAACCTTTATCATGAAACGGAGATTGAGTTGTCTTTGTAAATAGGGGAAGATTTGCCCGGAAAATAACCAGATCTTTTTTAAGAAGATTTCGTGCTTGTATTGCCGTCGAAGGAAGGCAGTTTGAACATTTATTGTAATAAAAAAAAATTAAATCTGATAATTTGTTTTTTTTTCTAAGATGAGAAAACTGGTCCTGACTTAAAGTAAAAAGGTTGAGTCACTATCATAACTTTGCTCTTAAATTACGTAAAATTTCGATTTCTTATCTCGCTCACACTTCGTAAAATGACTCTCTCCGTCTCTATCGAATTAGAAACGGAGTTTAGCAAAGCTTTAGGTAAGCTAAAGTCATTTTAAGGAAGTATGGACATTTTGGGTAAAAACCGATACTATTTACAAAAAAAAATTTGACCAATTATTGAAAACGTAATCTAGCAAGTGTTACACCATTTTTGAATCCTTATTAAATGCGCCAATTTTTCATGTTACTTGCCAAACTAGCGTAGTACATTTTTTTTTCAGTACAGTCAGTTAAAGTTGGGCGAAATAGTAAATTTGAATAATTTGGTTTTGAAAAAGTTTAATTTTCTTCCAAGTAGGAGGAGTTGGCTTTGAATTTTAGGCAAAAATCTACACAAGCATTATTCAAGATTACATAATAATAAAAAAAATTGATAAATTATGGGATTTGTAGCAATTGGAGTTAAAGAACCATTACAGGGATTGATTTTTTTAGTAAATTTTTAAAGTGACCATAAATTTTTAAAAACATGAGATAGATTTTTTTTCGTATTTTTCTGAGAACTGTTATAACTTGGTCTATCACCCATTTACGGCTTGACGTCGATTTCTGGGACACCCTGTATAATAATAAACTAAAGGGTTGGTATCCGAGATCAATCAAATAATTTACATTCGGGAAGGCAATTAATTACAAAGCTCGTTTATCCTCTAATGACGCAAATAGAATTTAAAGGAAAATAATTCGGAACTGAAACAATTTTATTTATTAAAAGTTTGAGTATTCGGGTTTTCATTAAAATGACCCGTTCCGTGACGTCATTCTTATCGGGCTGATTTATCAGAGCATTTCTTGGATATTTTCGGTTGAATGAACCTTTGTTTTAGTGCTGCTTTACAAAATAGTCTAACTCTCTGTGAGGAAACTGAATTGGGAATCAGTAGCAATTATCTGTAGACAGTTTTAAAGTTACCTAGTAATTATAGTTCCAAAAGTTATTCCTTTGTTAGCCAAGTACTATCGCCTAGAAATTCTCAGAATAGTTCCTTTGAGTTTGAGACCGAGGAGGAAGAACCTAAGTTAGGTTTTCCCCCTTTTTAAACTCTTGGTTACTTAACCCTTCGCGGACGTGACCTAACCCTTTGGTGATGACGTCAAGGAAAAATAAATGATTCTTACACCGTACGTGTGTAAAAATGATTTTCTTTAAGTAGATCGCCTAGTCTCCATAACGCAAGCGCAGTTGTCAACCGTGAGTTTCAGACTCAGGAATCGATTCCCGTGTTAGACTAGGTGTGCAGTTTTTAAATTGTCAAGGTTTTCACAAAACATCCGATTTGTTTGGGGTCAGCGACTTCTCTATTAGTCCTCAACTCAGTCATCCCTACTACATTAGATTTAATACGTGCGTGGTGATACCCCAACGCAATATTTTCTTACTTCGCCAAATTGGATACATTCATTTTAACTTTTTCTTTATCATTAGATTATTGTATCGTTCATAACAAGAATAAGCAGAACATTCAGATTGTGAAACGATTAGATAGAAAATAAATAAATTTTAATGACGGGATCTGCAGTATGTAAAGCTTTTTGATTCTTTAAAAAAATGATTAAAGTAAAATTCTTGAATGTTATCTTCATTTCGGACGTAGATTAGATACCTACATTAAATTAAATTATCTGATAAATTTAACTATCTTAGGCGACAGATTGAAAACTCATTGTCGCAAGACACTGGATATTATCAAAATATTGACATATTATAACGTTAATTAATTGATTACACTGGACAACTACCTCCTATTGTTTCTAAAGCTATCAACGAAACTCAGAGTTACCTACAAGGCTACATTTTTATCAGAATGTTGTCATTAGGGAGTACCTTTAACACTTGTCTAATGATAAAATCTTGCGACTCACTAATACAATGGCTTGTATCGACAACAGTATCACCTGCCAATGTCGCCAGAGACACTGTAAAAGTGTAAAACTTCCGTTAACGTTTATCAAATAGGTCTTGTTTTACAGATACAAGTGCTGGCACATTAGTCACTAGCTGATAACACAGGCTTATCGGTCGCGCTACCTCAGCCATCGCGCTGGCGTAACAATCAATAATTGATGTCTTTGCCACACCAACCAAACTAAAAAAAAAGTGCTTCTGCACGCTGACTCGACCATAAAGAAGGGAATACGATATGTCAGCGATATATCGTTGCTCCCGCCTTAGGACTCTGACCCCGCCATCGTAAACCAGACTGAGTGAGAAGATTGTCGACCTAATAAAAAGGCTATTATTGATGATAACCTGTCAGCTAGTACATCCACATTTAACCCCGGGCTTTTGCAGTGTCCGCCTTTGAAAACCCATAATTTCCATGCGAAACGTGACTTCAAATTAATAATCCGTTAGTTATCGCAGGCAGGATAAGTACTACCTACCTATTTATGATTATTGTGACTGAGTGATACCGTGCATTTAGCGTTGGTAAAGTAATGTGCCATTTGCAAATACCCGCATCAGTCACAAAGTATAAGAAGAATCATTATTTTACCTCAATAGCATACAATCGAGAGCTGAGAGTCTCAGGAATACTACCATCAAGGTCCGAAGAATTCGTAGTATCAGCAAAACAGCAGAAGATCTCAGGAAGACAGGATCAAAACACACGGCGAAAGGCAGACATGACTTCTGCTCAGCAGAAGATGAAAGAAGGCTGAAAAGAAGGAGGTGTCCTACTCTATGCTACTTTATTATTGAGTCAACTTCCAGTCTAACTACCCAAACTAGAGAGCAGTGTAGAATAAACAGAGGTAGTTTAAAGTTTCAGAGCCACGTCTAAATAATTTTATTATGAAAGCATGCCCAACACATTTAGGACAACATTTAACTTCGTTAGAAAGTTATAATTAGTTCCAGTCTAGACCATCCAGTTACCAAATAATTTACTATTCTGGCGTGACCTTCAGTTGTCATGGTCTAGTTGATGGCCAATTATGGTATCTAATAACTTAAGTTATTTATTGTTATATCGCCGTTCTATTTTGTGTGACCATTTTCTTTAGGCCTTTTGTTTAAAAAAATGTTCCAATAATTTTGGTACCCACGCAGCAGGCCAAAGTCAAACCTTTGTGTACCTCATCACCACTGCACTCTAAAGGTGAAGGAAAACATTGTGAGGAAACCGGCATCTCCTAGAACCAAAAGTTCGAAGACATGTGAGATGTGACACTCAGCAACCTGCATTTGGCCTGAGTGGTAAATTACGGCCCACTCCCTCTCACAAGACCCGACTGTGTCTCACCAGTGGGAACGTCAAAGGCTGATTGTGCTTATGCAATAATTTTGCATGATCAAACATACATCTTAAATATGGTCTATATTGTCGAAGTCGGGGATTTTGATTTTATTAAACGGCTCAATATAATGATGGCCTACAAATCCCAGTTTTTTTTTTAATACAGAACTTGCAACGGGGCTTACCGCTCTCTACAGTTGAAGTTTATTTTATAAAACTTTACGAAGTTCTTTCATAATAATCTGGAGGATAAAAGTAATAAATATGTTCAAACTTTTGCAGTGTTTTATTTTTACTCGGCTTTTTTTTCATCCCTAATTGGAAAGATGATCCTTTTCTTATAAAATTGAGGCTAAGGGTTTGTCAAAGACGTTTTCGTGTTCTGTTTTCGTTTTGTAACACGGTTATTTATTTATTTGTTGAATCATAAAAGCGCATAGACAAGTATTAATGACAGTAGTCATATTCCATCAGCTGGGTTTCCACTTGAAGCATGTGAATAAAGCTATTCTAATTTAACGTTGTTATTAACTGGTGAAACCCACCTCCATTGACAAGCACATACTCATAAACAATGCCAGTGATTCATGCAGTGTGCAACAAACCTGCATCGAGATATAAAAAAATAGACTACGCGCGCGCCGGTGAATTCAATCGTCGACACCCAGCTGGATTGATTCAGGAAATAAATCATTACGATTATTATTTTAAAGTATTTCTTGCAGCTGCACGTACGGTTTGAATGATTTGGTTTTTGCTTAGAATATTTCACGTGGCAATGGACACAGCTGACAACTTGACAAAAATTGTTGAATAACGAAGTGACTTTTCATAAACAAATTAGCTCGATTTTGGAGCAATTATGTATTTAAACAAGGTAAATCTTGATAAATATGGAGAATTTGTGTTGAATTCAAAGAATTACCTTTGCCTGGATAAGCAATGTAACGAAATTTTAATTTAATGAGAGATGTTATCAACGCATAGTTGAATTCCGTGACTACTTTTAAAGAATTTTGAAAACTATGATGTTATTTATACGGTAGTATTTTATTAAACGTCCGATGTTCTGTATGAACTACTGCTAATGAAGCCACGCAAGTACGGTACTAAAACAGAGCCAAGAAATAGCGAAATTGGACAAGCAATGGTCTTTTTCTAAAGAAATAGAAAATCAATAATCAAGATAATATGCGACCAAAATGATGCTATGGTTCAGTTGTACCTATTTACCTACTTTTTATAATTTAATGCTAAGCATCATTCGAATATGCATTTAACATTCAAATAAGGAATCCACGCAAAAAATACGAATTCAACCAAGAATGAATCAAGGTCACCATGCTGCTGTGCAATTACGTAATAATTGCTGGAGTGCGGTGTGGGAGGTTGTCTGGCAGGCCATTGGCGAAATAGTGTTGCCAAGATACGTTCTGCCTGAATAAGCGACTAGATTTCTTCTACAAATAAGTAAAACTTGATTTAGATTGAATTCAACATCGATTCGCTGTTCAAATTTTAGCCGCCATTTTATGACGTTCCATTTTTGTTTTCTCTCAAGCGGTCTTATTGAATCAGGCCTTGGAAGGAGGTCCGTTGTAAAAAAGATAACATAATAGGGGTTTTATGGTACTTCAGAGCACAATATAGGGCAAGGAAATTGCGTTCGACGAAAAACTGTTAAGGAATCTGGCATTTCTGGAACTTTGTTGGACGCGACATGCTGATGAGATCGTCTTTGAAGATAAATTACGGCTATTCAGGTCGCAAAAGCTATTCAGACATTAAAGATTCAGACTTCAGACAGAATACAAGCAAGAGTTAAATACCCGAATAATTTTAGTTTGCTAAGCCAAGGCTCCTGATCGCATCAGTAAGTTTCATGCAATCATATTGAGATTGGCGGCCATTGTAAGAAAAATACAAGTTATGTAATTATTCAGTTAATTAAGTAATGATTCGTCAAATCCGAAATACCAGCCAATTACAGAAACTACAACTTACACAATCGAGGCAAAAAATACAACCGTTTGCTCGTTAACTAACAGGATTGAATGAATATGGATGTTTCAAAGAGCATTGAGGGAGCATCGGATGGCAATGACACTGCAGCGACGGAACAGACGTCACGGAAAATAACACAGACAACTTTTTATCTTTTCATTTATTTACCTGGGATCTAGAAGATTTCATTATTTTCCTTTGTCGTTCCACCGAGATAGAACATTCTGATTAAAATCTCGGCAATGTGAAAAAGATGTTAATACCGCCCCAAAAAATCTCTAATATTACTTATGATTTCTATTATTAGAACTGATTTTATAGAAATAACATCTCGGCTTTTCTTTAACAATCTGGTGAAGCCTGACCTTTGACGTAGAATAGAATAATGAACCGGAATCTTTTCGATTAGTATGTCAAGATCACGACCGATTGATTGTTATATTGTAGATTAAAGGACATTGAAACACTATAAAATAATATTATGAAGTAACAAAGATGAAATTGAACGTTTGCCATTGTGTCTCAAAGGGCAGAAAAACATGACAGACTCTATCGAGTGGTAAACGGCGTGGAAAATGAGTTATGTCGGAGTGCATCACTCAATTCGACGAAAGCCATTTAGTAAAATCAAATCAGTCACGTAGCTACGTGGAAATGATTCAAAAAACGTCAAGTCGTAACGTATCATGAACAAATATTTGAAATCCGAACACCGAATATGCGAGGTCCAAAGTATTTATGGATAGAAATAAGGTCTTTTATTTAACTATGTTTCTAACAAGTCATGCTTTATCCAAGATTCTTGTTTCTCGCGTGTAAGAAAGAAACTTGCGTGACCCCATATTGCCCACACATCAAATAAAGGCCAAAGAAGCTCGACAGATTGGCTAGCACAACTTTCGCGGTTTCTATCAAGAATGTTATAGCCTCTTCCAACAATTCCAACTTTAATGTCTGTGATATATTTTGTTCTTGAAACTTTTTATCAATTCTTTTATAGTTGTAAATACCAATCGACCCGGTTGAAAGTTTTTGGAAGCAGTGTCAAGGTTCGTACTTTTTATATCTAAGTAATTAACGGACAGTTCGTGTTTGTTATTGATTCCTTAGCCTCATCAGTTTTGTAAGAGGTTACATCGGCATTATTTCGTTATGGTGAAGCGACAATGATATCCGGAGTGTCACCATCGTACTACGATCAACAATCACTCTGCTAATGATCATAGCCTCATGTGGAAGCCCTGAGTTCAGCGCGCAATTAAATGAAGCTAATAAACATTATAGTATTAACTTAATAAACATTAAAAACGAGGATATTATTAACATTATTTGAACAGGAAAATAATAACAACTATAGCATATGGTATAGTTTAATTATGAACGTGCTGCATGGCTACAAATAATAACCAATGTTGAAAGATGACGTAATTTTAAGATTTCTCGGATGTGGTCCTAACTTCTACTGTTGTGTCTATAGCTCGCCCGAGGTTAGCCACAATAATTTTATAATGTTGGTTTTAATTTAGCAATTAGCAACTAGGCGGGTTTTCAAGTTCAAGTAGTTTTTGAAGCTAATTAGCTGTAAACTAGAAAACAATGCTATGTGAACATAGTCAGAGGCAGTTTAGAATTAGCAGTTAGAAACTAGTTGCTAACTAGATTTTTAGTTACTCGATCGATAGTTATGGGGACAGAAATACTTTATTTATAATGTTTTTAAGAATTATTGACAAAAATCTCAAACCCAAGATAGGTACCTGGTGTACAACACCAACCATTTTGAAGTTCCGCGTCGTCGTCGTTTTGTTTACGCGCCTAAACAAACGCTTGCTCTATTAAAGCAAGGTCATTGCACGAATTAGCGGACCGTTAATCAACAAACGCTCAAGAGTTCATAAGCTTCCGGAAAGACACTTTGTTTTCGCGAACCTTCGTCATGAAAGCCTCCGTATTAGTTTTAAACAATGACCAATCATGGAAATTAAAAAGACGTTAAAATGTCACGCCATTGATGTCTATGCTTTCAAAATTCAATCTGCAAAAGGTAGGTACTGATAAACCGCGATTACCGCGAACCAGTAAATAACGGATTCAGAGTAATGCGTGGTTACAAGTTGATAGTCCATTGTCTATGAAATTGTTATTGTATGAACAGTATGCTATTATTTTTGTGTGAAGCATTTGGAGATGTTTTTCTTTCTCATATCTGTTTGAAATAAGCATACTCAATTATGCTGAGAATTAGCGCTATTCATATGATGATTTTAAGATGTTATGTATTTTTTTATCCAATTCACTATATTTGATCCATGGATATATTCAAGTGTCGCCGATGTACACTGACGTCATTCTACAAAGGGATCAACATGATTTGAAATGCTAAAACATAACTGTATTATCAGATTAGCATTTTGCTCTTAAACATGTTGACCCTTGCCATTAAATGGGGGCATAAAAACCATAACCGAACCAACTGATGTTATGACTTTTATTGA